>CM017560.1:32607671-33887671 GCA_007844125.1 Sinonovacula constricta | reverse complement strand
CTGTCACTCAATTAGTTTCTGTTTAGACAATCGCAGTATTTATATAATTTAACGTAACACAATCACTTTCCTCTTATTAACCCACTTATTGATAAATCCCAAAGCTCACCAACTTACAGACTCACTCACTCACTCACTCACTCACTCACTCACTCACCTCAAAATGTTTGTTTGTTTATTGGGTTTATCGTCCCACCAACAGTATTTCAGTTATCTGGAGACGGTGTTCACTTGAAGCAGATATAGTGGTGCCTTCACTGTGTATAGCATGCCGTGAACACCTGGCATGATACCACACCCAGTCACATTATCCTGACACCGGGCCAACCAGTCGTGAAACTACCCTTATATTTGCTTGAGCGTTAGCAAGGGAGCTATACCACTACCATTTTTAACGACTTTGGTATGTCGCGGCCCGGGATCGAACCCGGGGCCTCCCGTACCTGGAGCCGACGCTCTACCGATTGCGCTACCAGGTCCGGTTTCCTCAAAATGTTCTATATTGTCACCGCCATACACGTACCTATTAACTTATTCGCTTACTCACTTTCTCACAAAACTTATTCTATTGCATATTTTACTGTTACAAACTCGCTCACACTAAAAGTATTTTTTTTCCACAGAACCCACTTACTTGTGCACCTTTAAGTTTTTCATTCATAAATGATTTAGTCACTAATTCATTACCTATCCACTCTCTTAATTCAATGACTTTTCCAGATGAAAAAACGCGGTGATTGGATGATTCTTGCAATACTGATCGGACTGACGCACCTTCCAGAAGTACAACTCCTTGGGCAAGAACTTGTACCCGGAGACGTTTATATACAAGCGGTGGCCTCCGGTTACAGGTCGGCTGATTCGAACGGATGCACAGACATCGACACGGAGTCAGTGCAGAATCTAATGGCTGTCCAATGGAGTATAGAGCTCATCAATACTCAGTATTCGTCGCAATATTTACGGATAGGTGAATAATTCTAAAGTAACCTTGGCATTGCTTAATTATAGCAAAAAATGACTACTCACGATGAATATTTCATGTAATAATTTCTACATAACTGATAACCGATTAACTCGTGCATTTTTCATATAAAGTCTAGTTTTTTTTTTAATTTTTTGAGAATCAAAAACGTTTAAACAATGTTCAGGTTAGTTTAGGCGTTTAAAGCGAGAACCACAAAATTCATTCTCAATGTCTGTGTGTGTGTGTGTGTGTGTGTGTGTTTGTGTGTGTGTGTGTGTGTGTGTGTGTTTGTGTGTGTGTGTGTGTGTGTGTGTGTGTGTGTGTGTGTGTGTTTGTGTGTGTGTGTGTGTGTGTGTGTGTGTGTGTGTGTTTGTGTGTGTGCGTGCAAAAATGCAGCATGCACGTCAGTCATCAACCGTGCTTTTATTCGCCAGAGTGGAGAATACTATTACTTGTAGAAGCACATATAAGTACAACACGCAGGCGCCTACAATACGCAGGCGCAGGCGCCTATCTGTGACCAGGTCCTGTCAGTACAAATTCCGTTATCACGACATACAATCGTTGTTATTGAACGTGTCTTACCGACGATATAACTGGGCTACATCCCTCCCGCGAAACTCTCTCCAGTGCAACAAAGATAAGCACTACCAGTCTCTGGTCAAGATAGACAAGTCTAGGATTCGAACCAAGAACCCTTTATCCAGAGTCCTGCGTCCTGCCACTAAATGTTTCTCTCGGTCTACTTCTGACTTTTATGTTTGCTGTCCATACGTGAAATTGCGCATCAAACCGACCAAATTATGATAACTAAATGGTGAATTTTGTTTGTTTGTTTTGGCAGAAGAGTCAGCCAGACAATAGATTTGGATATAATCATTAGTACTCTATATAGAGGATCTGACACGAGTTGTCATTTAATACAAACATTTGTTAAACGAGTTCAGGAAAAGTAATAGTACGCAAGCCTATGGCGAGCTTACTATCATTCTTTCCTGGACGAGTTTTATAAATATGTGTATTAACTGACATCGAGTGTCAGATTTTTTTTATCTCATGATATTAGTCACCAATATACAAATTATACGAAATTTTAACATCACTACTTCGTGAAATAGAGGTATGAGTCGATCTACAGTATGATGACGTCGATGACGTCATCAATAAAAAAAACTGTATTACACTAGTGTAATAAAGTATGTAATGGAATGGCATGGAAAACAAGGAGAGTCATGTGCTTAATATTCCTACTTATTGTTCTCTTCAGGACTGGAAGTTGTTTTCACCTGTGGAAGTGTAGAACTGACTGAACTTACGGCCTTGAACTTAGCTAGGCAGTTAAGCAATCGGTCAAATATTGTCGGTAAGTGGGAAACTAATGATTTAGGAACTTACAAAAGACCACTACTTAAGTAAGATATAAAGATGACAATAAACGGACAATCGACGGAGTATCATAATAAATACATCTATGTCTTTCAAAAAATTATCCACAAAATATATCACATGGGAAACATGTGGTCTATGAAAGGTGAGTTGTCATCAGCAGACAAGAACAGCATTATCAAGGGCAATTAATAGCATATCATCGATAGGCGAGGTTTTACTTAAACCCATCTGTTTCTTCTGAAACATTGTCTTGTTCATTACCAAGTTTATAATACAAAACCATGTGCCATTTAATTCCAAGAACGCTTTCATTAAAAGTACATATCGATCATTTCAGAAACATTGAAAACATTAGTCAATGTATTTTCGTACCAAATTCACCACTTTCAATATTGTGTTAAGCTTACTCACGCTCGGTTCCCTGAAATCGTATATCTTTGTACTAAGCCTGTGCCTTTAGAGCTTTTTGTCTTTAATATTCAAACGTGTGTCTTTTCTACAGGTGTGATTGGCGTAGATTCCAGCTCAGAAACAGAGGTGATGTCCCGATTACTGAGCGCACTGCCACCCCGCTACCGATTACCTCAGATCAGCTACTCCGCAACATCTGTGATATTAAGAAATAGGAATATCTACCGGAATCTGTTCCGAGTTATTCCGGCAGATGACATACAAGTCAAGGTATAATACACATAAAGGTTACTTGACATTAAATGATTTTTAGGATATAGATTTTTTGAAACGTCTAGAGAAAATTGATCACGCCTCTTGCGACCATGACCATGTAAAGGTTCAACATTTAGTGTCAAACAGTAACATTTTCCGAAACCTGAAGTTGTTATTCTGATACTTTCACGGTATAACAGCCAAAACAACCGAGTATTCATTTAAGATAAAGCTGACCTATCAAATATTTAGCAAGAGGTCCCGGCATCTGTGTATATTTTCAATCCTACAGGGTTTTGGGTGATATTTGCATTAATCGGTAGTTGTGCTTATGTTTTACTTTTCTCTAACACCAAAAATGTTATTTTGTGCTACTCATGGGTTTATCTTCTAAATATATATCGTTATCACAAAACAAACGACTAAACAATTAATATTTAAAATTTAAATATTCGTTAAACTTTATTGTAAGAATAAAGCAAAAATTTGGTTTACTTTTTAATATTTTCTATATCAAAAACAATAATATCATTTAAATCCCGTTCGTCAAGCTGTGATATGAAAGACACATTACTTAAGACGCCAAGTCACCATTGGTTTATGCTTCCATTGTAACACTTGGAATAATAATAAATAAGAATTAAGAAACGTCCCTACAAATTGCCCTCTCAAATGAGTACTAATAATTCCACAAATCTTTATTTGAGGCAAGATATGTATTTCATGGTCAATGATGATATAAGCCTGATATAAGTCTTGAAACAATAGGAATTGCTGAGTGTGTAGCTGATGCAAAGTTGTTCTCATTTTTCATATTCCAGGCAATGGTGAAACTGTTAGAACAATTAAAATGGAACTATATCTCGGTTCTGTATGAGGACAACGACTATGGCAAAGGCGGCTTGGAAGCACTCCGAGCTCTCATTGTTCGTAAAGGCAAGCGACTTCAGCTATGCATACCTGTTACCATCGCTATTACACCAGGAGTCTATGACAACGTGTACGAAGAACTGCTAGACAAATTCTTTTTTAGCTCTCCACCGCAGCAAGGCATTATTGTTTTCGGAACTGTTGCATTGATGCAGTCAGTCATGTCAAACATAGAGCTACTTCTGAACAAAACGTCAAACATGACGAAGCCAGTTTTCCTGTTTTCGGAAACTGGCTCAATTCTGACTGGAACACAATTCAAAATGTCCAAGGGAGCATTTGTTATGAGTCCACGCCGGACACCCGTTGAGGCATACGAAAAATGGTTCCTGCAGAAACTACATGACCTGCAAACGGCTGCTGCAAACAGCGATAATATATGGCTCAGAGAGACGTACGGCAAGTTTTTGCGCAAGACGCCAGGTGGAACAAACCCTACTTTAACAGTGGCCGAGTTACGACCGCATGTTAACCCTTCTGTGTACAGTCAATACGCCATACAAGCTGCCTTAGTCCTAGTCAGAGCTGTCTTTGGTCGGCAAGAACAACTTTGCAACTCCACGAACCAGATTTGCCAATCGTTTCTTGACGATCCACGAGACAAGCTTGTCGATGTCCTGGATAATATAATAGTACATTTTGATCAGGATTTTCGAATGATTGATATACCGGAGTTTAGAAATCCAGATATTGTTGTGTCATTTAATCATTCTATCGACGTCTTGACATCACCTCAACAGACCCAGTATGAAGTGTACAATATCCAGGACTGTTCAGTCGATATTTCGGAAACTTGTCTACAAAGGGTAAGTGTTGACAAAGTTTCTGCATGTTTTCATGTTCTGTTGCCATTTTCTCTTTGTTTTGCTTTACAACAGTTTCCAACTAATTTGCTAGACTTTCCCACTTATGTTGCTAGACATTCCCTTTTATGTTGCTTACTAGTGACTTATCAGTAATTAAAATGCAGAGCTAGTTTTACTGAAGCACATGCCGAGCATACGCATTATTATGCTCAAAATGTTACACGCTAGACAAACTTAATTGCTGATTTTTTTCAAGAATATGCAATGCAATCTACAAATAATATATTTACAGTGGTTTTGTTGCATTTTCTTCCACAATTTTCTAATGCAGTCAGAAAACAATATATGCGACTAGGCCCTAAATGCAAGTCGCAAACTTGCTTTCCGTCTAATTTCGATTTCAACTGCAAAAATATATAATTTTCGTTAAAAGTCGACTAGTCAGATATGATCATTTTTGTATTAACCGATGAACTTGACATTCGTATAAATCAAGGATATAAATACATGTATATATTAAAAATCAGTAGACTTCCTGTCTGCGATTCCTCCTATCTACAATTATAAATAACCCCTACGCAAGTGTATCTTTGTCCATACATTTTTGGAACATCAAGAGCCTAAAGTAAACAAACCGACAAGTAAAATCACCGAAAATATTTTGACTTTACAAAGGCACTTTTTTCAGGTTGGAAGCTACTCCACTTCAGAGTCACTTCAAGTAAACTTAAACGCCATCCGAGATTATGACAACGAAGGAAATTACATGACATGGCCTGGAATTCGCAAGGCGCAATGCCCCGTGGGTTATGTTTGTGAGTCTTGCTTGGCGTCCAAAGATGCAGATCTTTTCATCCAAGGAGATATGTACGTGGTCGGCATTGTTCCTGTCCACAACCAAGGAGATACACCTCTGCAGTGTGGAAAAATCAAACTCGGAGGGTTGGATATGTTAGAAGCGATCAGATTTGTTGTCAATAGTACTACTTTATTTCGTGGCAAGAAGATCGGACTCATCATCATCGATAGCTGCAATGATCCGCAGGTGGTCCAGGAGAAAGTTCTCACGTTAAACCGTCTTGGTGTCTTTGTTGATGGTGTCTATATACCAGTTCGGGATAAGATACTTGGCTATGTTGGAGGATGGTCTAGTGACATTACAAAGGGTACTGCCGAAATCACAACGAGGTTAAAGTATCTACAAATCTGCTATGCCTCAACCGCGACTTTTCTCAGTAAAAGGACCTTATATCCCTACTTGTTGCGGGTTACTGGTACTGACAACGCTCAGGCTGAAGCCATGGTCAACATGATTGAAGAACTGCACTCGAATATGTTCCAGCTGTTGTATAGTGAATCCTCATACGGGGAAGGTGGAAGAGCTGAAGTGACTCGGTTAGCTAATGAAAAGAAACTATGCTTAGTAAATGAGATCGCTGTGACGCGCAAAACTCTTGCCACATACCTTGTGAATTCTTTGCGGCAGTTTAGCGCTGCAAACATTGTTCTTGTCTTTGTCTCATCATTTGACTTGGAGCACATAATGAACGATGTTAACACAATTCTGCACAGAAACGAGTTCTTGTTTATCAGTTCAGATGGCTGGGGTACTCGATTTCACGCAGACGGCCTCACAAACCTTGTCGGCAGTATTACAATGTCAGCTCGCCTTGATCTTAATGAGAAGTTTACTGACCATCTCAAATCTCTCTCAGCGGAAACAGAAGAGTATAACTTTTGGCTTACCGAATATATGGAGAGTCACTTTAAGTGTTTTTACGAATGGAGCTACAACAAAACAACATCTAGCCAATGCAAGTAAGTGTGCATTTGTGTGCGTGTCATCGTTCGTGTGTGGTTTGTTGTATGTGTGAGTGGGACAAAGGGATGCAGCAATAGAAAGAGAGCGACGGCGTATTTATGCGTGCGGGCGATTGTGTAATTGCGAGTAAGCTGTGCGCCTGCGTGTTAAATAGGGCGCGCAATAATTATATTGTTTTTGTTCTAGCTTTGCAAGACCTGTGAATAATTGTTGTCTGTCCCTTTTTACTTCATGTTGATCATATTGCCACGTTTACCCCCCCCCCCCCCCCCCCGCCCAACACCTCAATAACAGTAATATCCCAAAATCGAAAATATCTTTTTATGCTTAGTTTCTTTTCTTATTTTATTTCGAATTTTGCTGAGTAAAGTCACCAAAACACAGCATTAACAATAGCCAGGATTAATAATTGTCTTCCTTATTTGATGACATTTTAAAAAATGAGTAAATAAGATGACCTGTTCACATAATTATTTCACTTTAATACTGGCGTATTCTTTTCTTCTATATGCAAACCACACGAGGTAAACAAGGTAAAGTATAATTAATATATATTTCGTAGACCTATAAGTATAAAAGTGTTTTCCCCATTAGATTAATTTTCTTTGTTTTTATATACTTTAGGGGAAATGAAGCTCTGGCAATTGATAATGGGTATATTATTGACGAATGGGAACCATTTGCTGAGAAGGCGACATTGGCTTTGCTATATGGTACCCGATATGGCATCGACACTTACTGTAGCAAGGAGACAACGGTGTGTCCTGCAATGCATGACAATATACAACAGGTACGGTTCAACCATTTTGTCTGTTAAGTTTATGTTTTTTGAAGTTTTCTGGCTGTGTTTTGGCACCTTAGTAGTGTATTTATATCTTCTTTCCCATATTCCAACAAGTCGTTCTAGTTCAAATATATTTGAGTGTCCGAAGATTACAAATATGCTGTTTTTACAGTTTGTAAAAGAAAAATAACATTTAGATAGATAGGCGATTTCTTGGCATGGGTGTGTCACTCGTAGGTGTGTCTCTTTCCCCCTTGGAATATATTGTAAAAATAAATTGTTATTATGTAAATATGATTAAAGAAGGTAGGATAGACCATAATTTGACAATGGCATGATAATTGTTAAAATATCAGCTTTATGCAAATGAACCGCGACGTGAGGTCAAACCACACAGTTGGAAATTTTCAACTTCTTTGCTCAAATAGTGTACATGTTAAAAACACAAATAGAAATTGGTTTACATATAACCCCTGATCATTTGTTAAAAAGTGAACACGCCGCCCTTTAATAGTTTTTTTTTCTAACAGTGTTTTTGCAAGATTTCCCGTCGGAAACAATATAAATATCTAATGCATGTTTGCAACGGCTCATACGTGAATACATGTATAGCTCAGCAATAATAATTATCTGAATGACAAAATAATCTAAATTGTTTTAATGAGTTTGTATGTATAGTGCGGTTGACGTGGCTCCATGCGTAAGGATCACATGATAAACACATGGTTGACTTTTGTTTAAAACGGAACGGCAAGCTAGACGAAAAGCCTGTGTTCTAAATTGTACCAATGACCAATTTTTCTTTTTCAGATAGTTTCCTATCTGTACGAGAATTTTAGATCTTCTTCCGACCAGTTTGGAGTGGAACGTGTCTTCGATGACAATGGAGATGGTCTTACCGGATTCCAGACATTTATTTTGAATGATGTCTATAAATACGAGAGGGTAAGATTCTTTTCTTGTGTGTCTTCTCATGGGAAGACTAGCCAAAAGTAAACCTTGTCAAAAACCTTTTTAACTGTTCATCAAATATGGGCAGATGATAAAAAGTCTTTAAAAAAGCTCAAGCCCCAAAGACCTATGGCACATATCATGGTTGAACAACATTATCAGAACCTCATATCCCACAGTTTCTGTGCCTTATGAAAACTACCAGCTATATTGTTAGAAGAAATTTTCACTGAATAAGTGCCAATTATTACTTCATTCTCCTAACAATCAAATAATAACAGTATAATACTAAGTGAACGTTGCAAATATAACAATAATATTTAAGAAATGCGATAAAGACAAACCCGCCAGTCAGAGACCATTGTCACCGAAAGTAGTAACATACATATTACACAGCTCATCGATACTAGCTCTTTCCTTAGGTGTAGAAATTTCAATTACAAACACACAGACACATGACATCGATTCCAAAAAAAAAAAGATCTCGGCTTATCACCATCGACGACCTGCGAACAACATAGTAAACAACAAATAGGCATCACATTTCTTAAACTGTCTAAGGTCTTCGATAAAATGTCACACAAGACACCGTTATACAAGTGTGACTATTACGGCGTCAGATGAGGATTGCAGCAGTGGATACCGGACTTCATTACTTCAAGAACACTTCATGATTTACTAAATGGACCAGTCCCAGATACAGCTTAAGCTCAGTCAGGAGTGCCATAGGAAACTGTGCTCTCATTACTGTAGTAATTGTATATAAACGACATACACGAAAAAGTTTTTCCAGCGTCTACCCTACGGCTATTTACTGACGATTCTTTACATTACCTATATATAAAGATCAGACGAGATTGAAATGCTACACGCTTCAAACAGACCTAGATTATAGCATTCAAGATGTGGAGGTCGACATGCTGCTGGATCATAAAAGGGTTAAATCATTACATTACGACAAAATTAAAACCTGTTAATAACAATTATTCTATCCGCAAATGTGTTATGAAAGTAAATAATGCTTTTAATTCTGTACCTTATCAGTATAAAAATATAATATGTGGGATTCAGTGTTTGTTCCCAATGGTGTTTCTACCACAAGTTCCGATACAAATAAGTACATTGAATTGTATTGAAACTAAGGTCAATATTTTTGGAACAGAATTTAAAAATAACATCAAATGGTATTATAACGAAATGGATGAACATGTTACATATATCTTTGAAACGAGTGATCAGCTGAGCACTCAGTGGGCATGACACAGCACCGGCCAACTAGTAGGACCTCACGAAAAGAATTCCAAATTAAGGTCGCCATGCTTAACAAGCGCTTGATATATTTCGACAACATAGTTGAAAAGCTCGGAGAAAGTACACAAAAAGTATTGTACTCGTATGTTTTAAATAGCCTTTAAACGATTGATTAGATGCAAACCAATATTGTGGCCCATTACCATGGTCTTTGTATAGGAATGTCAGTGGTTCGATTCGCAATAATGTATTTATTGCCCACTGTTTTGCCCCTTTATTTCTTCGTTCTTTACATTCATATTTATTTAGTTTTTCCTATTAATAATTCTTTTTTTTTATCTCCTGTCAACATCGGTAGCGGTGTCTGTCGTGTTGTCAGTAATTTATTTGGCAAATCATGGCAAACAACCATAACAAACTTCCCGAAATGCATTTCCTTTCTTAAATTATACGTTTTTCCAACAGGTTACGGATGGTAAACTTTCGGAGCAACTCCAAGCAAAAAGAGGCAGAGGTGTCAACTCTACGTGTAATAACCAAGCTTACTGCGATTCTTGTTTTGCATTAAATCCTCAACCGTAAGTACAATTGCAGCAACATTGATTAATAAACTTATTAGTTGATAAATGTAACAACAGCAGTACAGTTAGCATAAGCAGCCAATTAGTTTTCAACGTGTTTAATGTTTGAACAGATAGTTTGTCAATGTTAATTTATAAATACCAACAACTTTTTATTCATGAATCAGATAAAAACAACTCAATTTACTCTATTAACGTGCATTGAATTCCAATAATGTTGCAACATATGCTCATATTGTCTTGAATTTGGGCAATCGTAATACAATATAATCGTACAAGGTATTTCCTGTTTGATGTTTAATGTTTAAGTTTCTATCGCAAAGTGTCAGATACCACGTTTAAAATTTTAGATTGAAATCCGAAAGTGAATATATTTCTGTCGGGATCATTGCGGTGATTGTGATACTATGTATCGTCTGCTGTGTCCTTTTGGCCATCCTTATGTTCGTCTGCAAAAGAAATGGATGCTGCATTACATTCGGTAAGTGCCATTTGCTAATTTGTTGGTTGCATCCCGTTTGTAACTACTCGTGTTTCAAATACGCCAGGAGTACGATCTGGATATTCCAAGTGGATGGTCATCCTGTGATTATAGTTCACCAACAGTTGTCAAGTTAAGTTCTAGACGATTCCACAAATCATCATTTAGGACAAACGTAACATATTAATCCCCCTACTGCGTAGATAGGAGTCAAGTTATCATTTTATGTATAAACTAATATAAACATACACATGTCGGGGATTCCAGTCTCTGTCTGGATTGAAACCCCAATTTTCGGAGGTCTTTCAACTAACATGTGATATCCCGATGATTCTATTTAGACATTTGTCGTGGTGATGGGTTGGGGGCGGGGAGGGGGCGGGGCGGTGGAGTCCGTCACCATTTATAGCTAGGCGTCGTTAGAATAACCGTATTTGTAAAGCTTTGATTTTTCCAAGACAACAGTTCTCGTACAACTGGTTATATTGTTTCCAAGGTGCTCATATTGATTTATAATTGTATTGAATCACCGTCATTGTATATAAATCCAACAATCCCACACAGGTTATTTGGAAGACACACACGCGCGCACGCACGCACGCACGCACGCACGCACGCACACACACACACACACACACACACACACTCAAACACACACATACACACACACACATAAACACACACACACACACACCTTTGTAGAAGGTTATAATCATTGGATAAATCCAAAAATTATTGTTCTGTATTTTCAAAATATAGCAGATGGGCAAAGTTATGAGCATTTGAACTATGCTGGCATATACATATATATATGCTGACATTAGCGTGACATTAACTACACCATGGTTTACTTTCTTTACATGCATTATTGTTTAAATGCATTTCTAATTGACAGATAGGGGAAAAAGATTTGTTTTATCTTATAAAATAATGTTTTCTGAAATATATCTAAGCAAACAATTTGTAATTATATAGAAGCCACAAAACTTCTCCTGTAATTCCACTTTTTCTCACTTTTAGTGTTTTACTTTTAGAATTGGACAGTTATAATCAAATTAACACTTCTATATCCTTTTACTCACGACTACATTTGTTCTTACATTAAGCTTACATAATGTTTTTTTCACGTTTAAGATATTAGAAAGGTTTACTTATCATTAAAACCATACTGTTATCCTCGCAATATATAAACTTATGTTATAAAGACAAAATCAATTAAGTTACGTTTGAAATTAAGGTTACAAATGGTTAATCTATTTTCCCGCAAAATGATTTTTACCTTAATAAACTCGAATGCCAAGTCCTATACGATCATGTTAACCGGGGTAATATCACATATACTCAGATTCTTACGAGACATTAAATTAGTTATTTTTGTGATGGCGTTTATTAATTTCTTTTTAAATCATAACATTTAGGTCAAAATAGAAAATATTAATCAGTTTTGACTTTATTCAAATGACAGTTCTGATGGAATATTTTAGTGCCTTGCTTATACCTTCGTTATTCTACAGCTATTATTTGGAATCTGGAACATGGTCGAAAAAGTTGTTGTCCTCAAATTTTGTTCCTAGTCAAATGTGAATAGTTGTTTCGTCATATTATAAGAAACGAGTAACAAACATATGTCAAGGATTTACGTATTTGTCAGAAAGAAAGAATTAATCGATTTTTTTCAATAATTGCAGGTTAGTCTAGATTAATATAATATTTGTTTAATTGGCAAGCTCATTCATTTACTCTACAGGTAAGTCTTTTACTTACGTCCGTATTAACCACTGAGCAGGTTTTGCATCACAGGCAAATTAGGTTTGCGTTGAAATATCCATTATTTTATAAATTATGTTTTTTCATGTATATTTATATACATAGGCATTCGTTTAACGTAGAGCCAGTGTAATACAAAACCTCCGAAGAATATCCAGCCAACTGGACACGAACTTTACTTTGAAAGTGGACTTTGTGGGTTTGAATCCATATACTTTGTTTCTTTGGCCGTCTTTTTCTGTATCGCTCATACCAAATTTAGAACGAATTGCTATTTTAACATTGTTCATTTTTTATCATATTTATATACTTTTATTAATTATATCGTGCTACAATATTCGGTACCTGCTATAAACAAAGTCCAAAAAACAACAACAAAAAACAACAAACACACACACACACACACACACATAAAACAGCAACAATGGGCAAAAGGTTATTTATGATTGGCAAAGTCAGCCAATACACTATATATTTTTTGGAAGGCTTTCGAACATATCTAACAGTCTTGAGAGATTACGTTTTTGTGAGATCATTTGGTTTTATATTGTAAATAAATTGTCAATTTCAATTGTATCTGCTGGGCAACTAGCTTTTGCGTGTTCTTTTTCTGTGTAAACATCAAAATAATTAAATTCCTTAAGTATTTCTAGTTTTTCGTTACAAAAGAAAATACCATGATTTTGTATGGCGGCTCAGATTAGAACAGTATTTTTAACATCATTTACCAGTGGTTAACCATAGTTTGTGCAAAAACTGCATAGTGTGCGATTGATAGTAAAATATATTTATGTCATTTAGTGTTGTTCTTTATTTCACCTATATTACTCTTTATTTTCGATGTTTTGTCATTAATGAAAAACATACATACACACACACACACACACACACACACACACACACACACACACACACACACACACACACACACACACACACACACACACACACACACACACACACACACACACACACACACACACACACACACACACACACACACACACACACACACACACACACACACACACACACACACACACACACACAGATATATAAATCTTATCTATTTACATATTTGTATACACAAATGACAGAGAGAGGTCGACCCCGTATAGCCAGCACCTACTTAACTCCCATTTACATGAAGGAACACCGTCGGGCACAGAAGCCGGAAGCTTCCGAAGACACCTACAACGAACTTGCCGAAGTTAACCGAAGCAGCAACGTCGTAGCTTTAGGCTACCCGACTTACTGTCCTAACGCTTCCGGAAACCAAAACGGAAGCCATTCAGCATCCTCTCAACAATACAACTCCAGCAATGGACCACTGACGACACCAAAAGAACTCGTAAGTGGCATGCAGCATTGTGACTTTAAAGAAGTCTAGGAATTAATTGATTTACTAGTTGATGAATTTGATGACAAGATAGTATTAAAAGTTTTTTAGTGAACGGGATTTTGGTTATTAACTTGTAAAACCCGAATCGTCGAGCGAATCTCGGTCGAATAGCTGACATAGTCTGCATCGGTAGTAGATGTGATATCAGTCTTAATGAAAAATGAAACTTTCAAAATCTTCGAAGTTTCACTCGTACAGATCTTTACATATGCTTACGCATATCGGCGAAACCTATGTCAAAGTATTACGTTGCCTAGGGGGGATCACAAAGCTTAATAGTGATTTTCAAGCTTATTAAAATATTCAAACCTCCATATACCTAGTAATATTCATACTGGATGCAAACATAAATTGGATATGTCTGAACATTGATTAATGGTCGTCTTCAATAAATGAAAGCCTTGATTCGCAATTAGGCCCTGCTGTTTATGTTCCAACATTGTTTCTTACAATTTAAAAGTCAATGCACAAGAAACACAATTGCCATTGCTATTATCTTCAGCTTCATCCTAGTCCTGGCCAAATAATGTACAACGCAGACGGTAGCTACATTACGATGTCTGGTCGACTCCCTGCTGCATCTACTGAAAATCCGACTTCTGATTCGGGTGGTTCCGGTGAAGATCGGCCAGTCTCGGCAACTAATTCGCAAAGTTCTGGATATGTTGCGCCGATGTCTTCTGAGCCTGCCTCATTTCCATGACAAAATGTTTTTTATTTTATTTTTAAGGTAGCATTATTCCTGATTGGTTTTTTGCCCGGAGATAATTTGAGGAGTTATTTTGAAAAGCCAAATTACTAGATCTACATTATACAGTATTAACACTGCCAGCTTTAAGTAAAGATGTAAGTCTTCATGACAATAGTAACTAATAAGTTCTTGCAACATATTCAGTGACACTCAGTTATTTGAAACTATCGACTAAGATGGTTTACTTCGAATAAAACATAAGTTTGGATCAAATGGGGTAGTCTGTAACTAATGCTGCCTACCTATAATAAGAATTATGCATTTTATATAAAATACATTTAATACATATAATTAGAATAAGTCGTGTTTTGATAAACGAGAAGCCGCTCTAGTTTGGAAACATTCATTTAATTCCATTAGCATTGGAAATGGATCTTTTTATTTCCATCTCTTATTCGAAATTATTTTAACGACGTGTTCATATTCATGTGCATTTTGTATAATTTGTTTTGCATATTGCTCTACTGATTGTACATCGTCGGTTATCCCCCGTTACATTACTCCGCTATGCTGCGTTATGTACCCGTGGGACAATTGGCTAAGAAAATCTCGTAGTCATGAATAATTAATGAGGCAGTTTCATTGGTGCCATAAGGAAACCACCACGGACAACTAGCCAATGAAATTACGTTTTATGACTAAGGTTCGGTTTACCGTTCAAAATGGCGACCTCCATGAGTAAACATGTGCGTTGGTTTCTATTTTTAGTAAGAAAATCCCAGTATGACGTCATTGAGATTGAAGAGTATTTTATTGTAACATGCGATTTCATTGGAAGAAGATTGGTTACCCCTGCCTCATGCATATCAATGAAAACGAGATTTTGCTAGTCAAATTTCCCACGGTATGTATGGAGTGTAACGGAAGAAAATACTGTGGTTGCCGACGATGCTGATTGTATTGCTCACATACACTTTGTGATTATTTTAAGCTTTTTATGTTTTCTTTTTATAAAACTCTTTATTGATATGGTATGCATAATACTTGAGAGATTCGTAAATACGTTAAACAATACTAGTTATTGTAGTGTGTTAGGTAAAACAAATTCCTTCACAAGGGACTTTTATTTCATTTGGTAATTTAAGGTATAAATGAAAGTGAAAAGAAAAAAGTCATCATTGTTGCAGACAAATGGGACACTACGGTAAGAGAATTTATCTCTGAGCTACTTTACAAACCCGAAATATTAGATTCCTAATTTTAAAGCGCTCAAACTAATGTCACAACCCAATGTTTCTAAATAGCAGACGACCTTTCTTTTATTTGTAATCTGCGAAGGCAGGCCATTACCATGGGTATGAAAAAAATCTGAAGAAGTTAATATAGACCCTTAGTTTCTTTTTTTAACGGCTAATTATGCTATCAAACAACAAAATTGGCGATACTAGAAACCTGTTCCAGTATGAGCTGTGCGCCTTTCCTTCGGCACTTTTTAATTCTTCAGGAATTCTGCGAGAAGCACAAAAGTCACAGCTTACTTCAGTTCTGTGGGATATGTGTCAGCTTGAATCTCCAAACATACAAGAATAACACATGTTTGTTTAGATCGCTTGTTCACCGTGTAATATGGGCACCTGGTGAGTTGTTTGGTAAAATTGCTCAGAAGTATACATATCTTGTTGAAAATATTATGGTAACCACTTGTTGTGTTTGATGGATATATTTGTGGCCCAACAACAAAAGATGTTTCACACGCAAGACGCACAAAAGACACAAAAGGAACCATGGTATTATTCAACGAAACACCACATTTAAGGGGAAGAAAGAAACGTTCCTGACAAATCCTGAAAACAAAAGATTTTATCAATTTACTTGACAGACATCTCACAGAGAAGGTGTGCAAAGTGATACGAGCTAGAGATGACGCAGACGTATTCATTGTTCAAACAGCTGTAGAAGCTCCCAACAGACGCCTGTCAGTGTTGTAGGGGAAGATACTGACATTCTTGCTTTGCTTTGTACCATGAAAAACCTGATCATACAGGAAATTATTCTTAAGATCGGACTTAAAGACTGATTATTTAAAAATAAGGACATTATGGAATATTGTTCAAGCGCAAAAAGTCTAGAACAAGAAATTTGCAGTCATTTTTTACTTTGCGTTGACCGGATGCGACACAACTTCGAGGCTGTTTGGAGTAAGGTGTCAGCAGTAAGAAGTTCTTTGCAGAAGACCTTCTAAAAGGCAGAGTCGATGTTATTCTGCAATCTTCATTACATGCAGATATTGAAGAATTTGGAGAACAGATAATTATATGTTTTTATAATGGAGATGTCAACACTGGAACCAATGGCGTAAGGTACCAGAAATTCACGCAAAAGGTCCGTTCAAGTAATACATGTGTTAAGATACAAACTCTACCGCCAACTAAAACAGCTGCTAAGTATGACAGTTATCGAATCTACTTGCAAGATAAAAGATGGATTGGAAACAATATTCACCCTTTGGAGTGGGGTTGGTCTCTACAAGACGAGATATTTGTTCCAAAACAATGTGACCTTCCAGCAGCTCCGGAGAGGTTGCTTAAGAAAGTGATATGTTGTTAAGCGATTCAGTACGATGCTTTTGCAGAAAACGTGGATTGATGTGTTCGGCTGCATGTTAACATTACACAAAGGTGTAAACTGCAGTATTGTGGACAAGGGTTGTACATGCTACATCTAAATTAAAACACTCCAACTTCCATTAGCATCAATTACTGTAACATGAAAAGTATAATCTCTACACTATAATAACGAATTTGTAATAATGAGATACTGATGGGGAATAGTTAATTGTTAGTTTCAATATTAAACAGAAGTTGATCTTTGAATGATAATGAGGACAGTTGTACAAGTTCTGTTTATCTACAAATTTTCAACAGAAACACGTTGTGTACCGTAACTGAGTAAGGTGCGAACAAAAAGTAATATATATTTCTATTTATCTATATTTGTTGTAAGCATGCCTTTTTGGTTGCTGCCTTTTCATTTTAATATTTTTTAACATTCAACCAAATTAAGAAGCATTCCAATTAATTCTACAATGATTGTTTTTTTAATATTGGTGTAAACTGCTTTTTGTTAAATGTTATAGTTGAGGGTTGGTATTTTGACCCCCAAAAGTAGGCGTAAAGAAGAATAATTAAGCTATACCATAACAGTTGATCATTTCAGGTATGTGACTTGCAATAAAATGTGTTAAATTTGTATATATTGCTTGTGGAAATTTGTCTAACAGCTATAGCATGGGAAAGATGCTGTTATTTTTGTTATTAATAAATTAATAAAACTAGTCAGCGTGTGCCTATCGAATGATTTTTTTCCAAGTTCCCACAGCATTTTATTTGAGGACATTTTTCTGGTCTTCTACAGACATTAAAAAACTTAAAAACACAAGTATCAGTTGAGAAGGAATTTGTTTGGGGTTTGATTTAAAAATGACTTAAATAACTAGCCTAAGTAGTCATATATATATGGTAACATCACTTTAATAATAAACATACATATATATATTTGAAGAAAGTATCAGCCCAGGCAAACTATGGTTTTGTATATATAAAATGACCTTCCATAGGGTCTATTTATTCTTCATACATATTGTTCACATATGTTCTCTTGTTATACATCTCTCATCAATGGCCCGTTTATTTATTTATGGGGATAGAAATAAGAAATAAATCTTTAAAATAAGGAAAGATCTTTTCATCAATCAAACGTTTTGAAAACACGCTGGCAGCAACTGAAGATCGATTTTCTTCGAGAACATTTTATTTTGCATATACATCGCATACCGTAGTGCCCGTATGTACACGTAACTGTAAATGATCACTATCCAAACACTTCCTCACGCTTGTGGCTTATCTACAGACATGTTTAGCATTAAAAAGCGAGCTGAAGCAGGTTTTTATTCTAATGTCAACGGATGAACTGGGACCCACAAATTATTAAGGAAATATTAAGACCTCCAACCCCATTCTTTTTTTTATTATTACCAGTGGCCTCTTATGGAATGCATCTTGTTATGGGGACGATATTGTAGCTGGAAAAAAACACGAAATCCCAGCTGTTCTGTGAGACCTTTTAAAGAGAAAATAGCTGAGTATTCCGTTTTAAACATTTTAGCTTGCAACAATAATGTGTAGTTTGCAATTATACCCAATCCCACCACAACAACAGAAATAAAAAACAACAAACAAAAATAACAAAAAAAACACACGAAAAAACACGAAAACAACAATAGCAACAACAAACAAAACAACTGGCTGGCATTAATAGGAATTCGCAGCTGTTTAAGAAAGTATTGTTAAACAAAAGAAATGGAGTATTTCGATGTTAGCAAGGCAGGTTGTAAATACAGATGTATGAGAGAACATGAAAAACAAAGCAAATACTCTTCTTCCCATAAGAGTTATAGTTCGTTGCAGTCAAATGTTTATGTACTAAATCGACAGTGAAAAAGTGTTTAGATCCCAGGATAGTCATCTTCTTGTTTAAAGCGCATGCTCTCTACGGCGCCTTGGATGTCTCACATCCTAGCTCTTACTCTTTATTTTATCAATATAGGGGAAGTAACTCATGATATTGATTCAAATTTTATAAGCACTTATTATATCCCTTTGTACATTTCATTTTTTAAAATTGCCATCGAGAGTTTGGTCAGTTCATATATAGATATATTCGTTACGCTTGATTGCGTAGAGAGAATCGCAATCCAAGAAATGAAAAGTTGGCAAAGTAGAACTAGAAAAAGGAGTGAAGTTGGAACAAACCAATACATCGATTCCTTACATTTAATGGTTTGTTTTAGAGGAAACTATTTGGGTACGATATGTTAATTTTATCGCATTACAGAATAGTGTGTGCAGGTGTTTATTTGAGAAAATTTATAAATAATTAAAATATTAATAAACTATAAGTTTTAATGTCAAATAAAAAATAGAATTCAAAGGACATGATATGTTTTTACTGAACACAGAAGAGATGAATAAAGGTGGGATTAACAGGGATTATCATCTGTACACAAATCTCACATTGCCTACTTTGATTTTCGTAAAGTGTACAAAGAAACTTATTCACACGACCGGTTTTTTCAGGCGTCATTATTTGTACTAAAACGAGTCGTTTACACACACGCACGCACGCACGCACACAGCGACGAATTGTGATCATTAAAGCAACGTTCAGCTCTTTTAGTGAAGGAAGACCACAGACAAATATCTGGGTAGAATCACCAGCGCACCGTAGGTCAGCTGGAAGACCTTCCCACATTAAGTCTCTCTCCCCGAATAGAACTCCAACACAATCAGTAAGAGGCTAAGCAGACAAAGGATTGACTCATTGACTCTCTCTCTCTCTCTCTCTCTCTCTCTCTCTCTCTCTCTCTCTCTCTCTCTCTCTCTCTCTCTCTCTCTCTCTCTCTCTCTGCGTGCGTGCGTGTGTGTGTAAATGACTCATTTTAGTACAGATAATTTAAATGAAAACATCTCTACGTATATACAAAGAAAGGGCGATGAGAGTCACTTGAACATAGATTCAATTGTTGTGTCATTTGAAATTTATTTTCATTACAATTTTTGTTATTATTTTTGGCTTTCTACCTTTTGTAAACAGATGATTATACATGTTATACCCCGGTTTTCCTAATTTAGACTTCATAAACACATTGATATATGAAAAGGGCGCGTATAAATATGTCTTTAAGTAACTTTGCATACAAAGTGTTTCTTTTAATAAAGTTCACCATTCGAATATGTCAATTTTCATAATTCATGATAACGTCGGTATCTTAAAAGTTTTTGCCTCATTACTCCATAACGTGTTATTCAGCATAATTCAGCATACGCAGTTTGTATCTTTATCTCCCAAACTTAAAATATTTTAGTAATCCTACAGTGTGCCGGTACGCATCTTTTTTTTTATGAAATATGTAATTACTTAATAACTTATATAATAATTTCCAAACTCGGCCAAATATTGGAAAATGTATTGGTGCAATGTATGCGACAAACTGCCTCGATGGACTACATTACTGGAACATATATAACTTTATTGTGATTATTTATAGATTTGAAAATAATTCATATTTAGAGCCAATTGTTTCACGAGTTATACTGTTTAAGAATTTTGGCAGTGGTAAGATCGTTTTACTCAGACTTACATACGAATTAATAAACATGTTCCAAATTCTACTAAACAGGAATAAAAGAACACGTTCAGCTACCGCCTTTAAAGGCGCCTTATTTTAAATCCGTTATTTGATATTAATGATGCATTTTACAGTGACTTTGAGCTTGTTTATGTTTGTGTGCTGGTGCAGCGACCTTGAGCCTATTTATTTTTGTGTGCGGTTTTTGCACGTTTTGTAGACTGCTATATTGGGCTAAATTATGCAAACGGATGTACCTTTACGTTTTAGTTTATAAATAGGAAAATCGTTTGAAAACATCAGAATTTTTGCCACACAATATGCATTCCAGACATCCAAACGTCTAGTTTAAAATGAACAAATTTAATGCACTATTGGTAAAGACAAGAAATAAGTGACTTCATCCATTAATTATTATCACTTAAGCGAGTTGGCGAGCAGATGTTTCACTCCTATTTCTAAATTAAATGTTTTTTGTTGCTGTGGTTTTCCACTTTTGTTGCAATCTTTTTCTGAAAAATAATAATAATACGAAAGGTGACGTCTATGTATATGCGGACATTTCGGCGATAGGTTGCCTTGAAGTTCACTCGACATCCGCCCAACTGACAGTTTATACTGCGCGACACGTGTCTACTGTAAATTGATGTATTTCACTTTACAAATACTATATAGTCATCAAATTTACCGAAACGTGCAGATCATTTACTATCGAAGACAAATTTACCGAACCGGCCGTTTACTGAATTGTCCATAAGTCGCTGATTCTGCTTAAAATTACATTGCCTGCCGCGGGATCGAAACAAGCGACCTTTTGCTAATTGAACATTCTTCTACTTGTATCTTCAATCATGACCATAGTCGTCAAAAAATGGCACCTTACTAGCTTTAATATCTCTATGTTTATTAAAACATTGCCATTGCATCGTGAATCTAATCCTCAATCTGTAAATAAGAAGGTCCCATAAGAATTACCACTGATATTTAAATATAAAAAAGCTCTAGACAAGGGCAAACAGGGTACATGTAGAGTTGACAAAATGCACAGAGACGAGAAATAGCACACAAAAAGAAAATGCAGCAATTACCGCATTGGAAAGGTCAGTCGGCAAAAGGAGTGACTGGGGTGCTTTAACCTGATTTGTGGAGCACTCCAACCTCACATTTCCTGAAGGTTTTTCTATTAAACAAACAATGTGACTAAAAATATCCCATCTAAGTTTCCAACCAACATGTTCTTCAACATGATCCCTTCTACGATCCGTCTGGCACATGACACTCATATGACACTCATATGACAGATGAGGGAGTGGCCAATATGGACTCGAAGGCGATTACAAATTACTGGATACTTCCTATAATCTATAAGCACGGCTACTTGGGCTCGACCACGCTGTTCTTGGCCTCTCGTTAAATGCTTACCCACATGCCACCAGGTAAGAAATGTACGATAGAATTCGAAGCGGCAAAGGTTGCTGTCAAATAACTGTGAAACAGCAGAAAGTAATTCACTATCAAAGTATTACTAGCCATAAAACGCTTCTTCAAAATTTAAATACTTTAAACTATATTTCTCCAGGAACCGTGAATAATCTTGTACGTATACATCTATAGAACATGTTACTATTATAACTATTATCCATGATGATTCATTTATTAAAACACTAACATGGTTATTTTGTATAAATAAAATGTAAAATATATACATATTATGTAAATGCATTTTGCTTGCAAGGGTTCTAGGCATAGGTATAATAATTAATAACAAACAGAAGTATGCTTTATAAATCTTGTTAATTTTTGCATTCTTCCAATGCCTAACTTCAGACTGATGACCGATGCGGCCAGAAACAATCTGTTTAAGGATGCCACCACTGGACTTGGTGTCGACCTCGCTGCGCTAAACATTCTCCGGGGTCGTGATTGGGGTACATCACATTGCGGCTTCTTCCACACCGAGGTTTGTGGCTTAAAAAGAAGGTCACCACGTTCGATCAGCTCACAGACCCTTCGGCAGAGACCATTGCTGCGCTGCGGTCTGTTTACGCGTAAAAAATGTTTTAAAATGTGTTAATATTTGCATATTGTAAAGTTAAAAAGGCTAATAAACGTGCAACTACAAGATAATATATGTGATGATCGATATCTCTGAACGTTGTTTGTGAATACCGCTTATAAAGCTCCGGGTGACATTGACAATAAATGGTCAAAGTGTGTATGTTATTTACTTGTTAAGTGTAATTGCTAAACATCTAGTTTTTGCGATATTTTCCCCCCCCCCCCCCCCCCATGGCCGGACCCACGCAGGCGTGTCTCGTCGCTGAGCAGTTCGCCTACCTTAAATTCAGGGACAGAGTCTGGTTTGAGAGGACCAACACACCTGTCGCCTTTACTGGAGGCAAGTTAACAGTTGTTTTTTATTTTGTATAAAGCCTATTACTTCTCAGCTGGACATACAAAAAAACTTGTTGAACGGTGTCGCTGGTGAGATAGGAGAGCTGGATTTCAGAAGCACACATGATTGACCCTGCATGACCTTGACTACTCGCGGTCAGTAATTCATGTCTGGAAAGAAGTACCGCGTGTACCGAACAAATGTGAACGTCTGAGGAGATGATACGCTTCAAATATTAACATATTTTTTCTTATCTGTTTAAACTAGAAGTCTGTTATATAATAAAAGCATATTTAGGTATACATAAAATGCAGATTTATGAATGAACAATGCCGCGTACGAATATTACTCATTGATTAGAGGAAAATGTGGAAATGGGGAGCCTTCTGCGTCTTTGAACCGTAACATAGGTATGTAATAACATAGGTCAGTCGTATTTTCTCAGCATCGCAGTCTAAACCTACCGCACGCGTTCCAAGAGGAATGGCGCACTCGGGATTTTTAGAATCAGGTGACAGAGTCGTATGAGGTAGTAGTTATTTTCAAAGTTAGTTTATTTTGGTTGAATCCGGTAGCATGTATAAGCATTTATTTTTGACCTAACTTATGTTACAATGCAAAATTATAAAAAAGTATTGAATGTTTACTAGTATTGTATCTATTATTGGATGTAAGTGACACTGATTTAACTTTTGTCTCAATATATAATCTATATTTTAGAACAGGTGTTTATTTGAAGCTAAATACTTGCCTGCTTTCCAATTTCCATTGCGTTGTATATTTGATTGACTACGAAATAACTTTGACCATGTTTAAGGAAGTATAAGTCTCTCGAAAACTTTAAACACTTTTTTTTTCAGGTTGACAATCTTACTTATCTCCGAACTGCGTATACTCCATGTGAATACGTCAGTCACAAATAATAATAAAGTATTATTGAGAAGCAACCATTTAAACGCATATGAACTGCGAAATGGTGGCCTACCGATATCCACAGTAATCTCCCTTGCGGAGTCAGTTAAGAGTGATTTCCCTTTGGTATTGGGTAGTTCCGGTTTGTTAAGAAAAACGACGATCAGATCATATATAGAGTTGGTGTGTTTCGATAAATTTCGCTATTTTTTTTTCTTTATTCGTAATTGGTGAGTTGCAGATAATTTGTTTACGCTTTAAATGTAAATGTGCTGGAATGAAGTGGTAATTAGAGCAATTCTACTATAGTAATGCATTTTTATACATGATTGAAATTTAATGTGTGGCATGAAGAGAGTTAGCAACATATACAACCTATTTTGTTGTGTGTATTTTTTGCCATTTTATCCTATTTTCATTGACTAATTGAGGTCTACAGCCAATTAACCAGTCATCCCCTAGATGCATTTCTCCAGTCATCCCCTAGTTTGGGGTCTTATCTGCCCCTCATGCCTAGACACATCTAGTGTGGATTACCGGTCATTCTAAGATATTGGGGGTGGGTGTATACACAACACAATAAACATGTCATTTTTGTATATTATATTTTCACATACTTGCAGCACAGAAAGTGCATTACACAACCGTGTAATTTTTAACACTCTAAGAAAAGAAATACTTCAGAAAAGAGTGAAAATTACTGAAATCTGAAGACCAAGTAAGATAAATACTATCAAAATTAACACATTTCAAATGATTAAAATAAAATATAATTGACCTCATCAAGTTTTTTTTATGTTTATAACATTGCTTTATATAAAAAATTATATAATGAGTAACTTTAAAACAATCAGCCGTCTTTGATTGAAAGTTGCGATTTACCGATAGTTTGAGAAAATAACACTCTTAAACTTCATATTTGATTGAAAACTTCCGAGATTTCCAAGCTTTAGCTTTTGTCTTTTGATCTGTTGAAATTTTCAATTATATTATAATTGGATCTGACGCATGTAATTCCACATATCCGCCTATACATGTGCGTATAAGTAGAAATTTTAAAGCTAACAGTAAGGCACATCGCCGTTTTTCTTTGTCTCGACATAGTTAATTCATTGTAATCACATCCGGTTTACATGAAATTCCAATACGAATATTTCATGTCATATAAACCTTACATGTGACCACTCTTTTTCCGAATCCACAGCTTTTTAAGCATAACAAAATCGGCGTGCTCTCAGCATAGTTTACTGTATATAACCGAAACCGGAACTACCCAAAGAAGCGCCACCTCGATCAAGAGACGTAAATACGTAGCGAAATCAGGGATAACTTCGTATATCGGTAGGACCCCATTCACAGTTCGTGTGGTTTTATATGTCATGTACCCACGCAAATTGTGACCGGATTGCTTAAAGAAACACCAGTATTTTAATATATTAATATTAACACACCAATTTAGGTGTAATTTAATGTGATATCCACATCATAATTGGATATATATACTCCTGCACTTGTTATTCCTTAATGACCTCTTCAAGACTGGGAGAATCTCTCATAGATAAATTTTGAATCCAGAGAGAAAACCGTTTGCTTTTTTAATATCTGTGACGTTGAGTGAATTTATAATGTGTGAAATGTATTTATAAAATTTGTAAAATAAAATTAAATCCTTCTTACTATAAATGAAACATTTTTAGCACAACTTCAACAAATCAACAAGATGACATTGGCCCGTGTATTCTGTGATACGTTAAACGTGAATGAAATCCGTTCATATGTCATCCTGACTAGTTCCTCATAGTAAGTTATGTTGATATAGCAACCAGGGACGTGCCTGGGCGACTTTTGAGTATACGCACTATTCCTAGGGAGTCCGGGGGTGTGCCCCCCCCCCCCCCATCCGGATTTTTTCCATAGAACGCCATAGATGCATTCGCGGGGGGGGGGGGGGGCGGGAAATCTCACTGTGTAGAACAAAGAGTTGTCTTAGAAGCAGGAAGAGACAGAAATACGTCAAGTTGGATTGCTGAAGATTGTGTAGAATTAGAAAAATGTTTAAATTACATGGATTTAAATAATAAAGACAATTAACTGGTAGTGCCTAACCCGGGTTAGGCGACGATTTAAATTCGCTTTTAGGCGTTTTTATTTTTTCAATTTTTGGAAGCAACTGTACGCACGTGCGTAAGTGCGTAAGCCCAGTCACGCCCCTGGCAACCAATAAATAGCACTTTCGTTACTCGTTACCAAGGATATAAAGTGTCAAATTCTGTGACGCAGTTTGTTAAATTTTTAAAATAAGGCGTATTTTGTTGTTTTGCTTTTGTTTAAGACAGGAAGAAATTTTAAGAAAAATACTTTATACTTAAAGCCAAGTTATATATGTATATATAAAACTAAAATAAAAATAGTAACATGACACCATGTAGTCAGTAAAGCAATAAAAATAGAATTTACTATTTTTATTGCTTTACTGACTACATGGTGTCATGACTATTTACTCTGTTATCAGCGTTCCTTGTTCCACGATTCCTGACCTGCATATCATTTTCTGGAGCAGCAATTAAAAAGCAAGCATGCAATTAAAATGGACTTTCCAGTCAATGAAAGAAGGACCTCCTGTATACATACAATTAATATGAACTATGAACACAATGTTTATTCTAACAAAAAGTAACCATAAAACTCATATTATCTTATAAGTTAATCTTTTCTTCTTGTTAAGGACACTCCTTACAAAAAGGTAATCATCACGTTTCTCTTTTTTCTGTAAGAGATCTAGACTTTACATCATTTCAACCATTATAAAATAATAAAAACATGAATAGATTCAAAATTGCATCCATTTTGCTCATTTGAGTACTTTGTAACAGCCCCGAACAATATGGAATCCCATAATTTTTAAAGGCGATTAAATGCACAAAACAAGGTTAGATTGGGTCAAAATTGACCGAAATATTCTTCTTCTCTCATGAACGGAGGAAACCGTGCCTCAAAGTGTTTATTTCTTGTCTTTCAAGATTAGTTTGTATTTTATTATCATGTCGAAATACGTCTCGACTTTTGACGAATTTTGAGGATTTTTTTTAATCCAATCATATTTTTTGAAGATTTTTTATGCAAATAACATATTTAACATTTAAACTTCTAAACTTTCTTCAACACAACATAGTTTGCACATCTGAATTTTTGGAATTTCTTCAGATAAATAAACAGTGTTCACATTTATGTACATTTTTACTTATTAATTATATTGCCTCACTTCCATGCAGTAATGTAGTGATCATCGGTAAGATTTTACCCTAAACGTTTCAAATGCCGGTGCTAGTGCCCATGTTAGTGCTATTGTGACTTACCGCTCCTTTTACACACATGTCTGTCAAATTTCTTTAATCTCTATTGACTTTGCCGACACAAAGAATCCCCAATCTACCCTCTCTGAAATTCTCACAGAAACTCTGATTCACAGAAACTCTGATTACTGCAGCTTGTGTTGTGCAATTAAACATGAACTCCCCATTTGGTGTCCATTATTACTCCTGTTGAGTGATTTATGACTCGGACAATGTGTCAGTTCACTAGCTTAGAGTAAAGGAAATTTACAATCACACACTAAAGGTCAGTTGTAAATTAAGGAGACACGCTTTTATTATGAGTGGATTATGTAATATGTAGAGAGGTAAGGGGCATACGTATAAATCCTTTTGTTTCGGTGCTGATTACAGGGGTGAGATGGGTGGGGTAATTTGACAGCTGCTATTATCTTGATATTCAGAACAGAACAGAGCATAGTTTACAAGAATAGAACTTACACGTTCATAGCCACAAACAGTAAACATACTGTAAGTGCATGAAGAGTGTGGTACATAAAATATGATTAACAAGACAAGCTGTTGAGTTTACGTATAGTGTTATTTTGTTTATAATACAAGTTAAATATACTAAACTTGTGGGTATTTATCCAATCGAATTTCTCAGTTTATATGCGTTATTGATAAATTTAGCTAAATTGTTTAGACAGTTTGTATTACATGATGACATTATGGTTTTGAATTTCGTCAGGGTAGGCGAGTTACAGTAATATCTAGATAAAAAAAAATCCGTAGGTTATTGTATTTTGGACAAAATAACAAAACGTGGTACTCTGTTTCTACTACATTCATGTTACAATTTTGACATATTCGATCATTTCTTGGTATGTTATGATGTCTCCCGGTTTCTATAGCTAAATCATGTGATGAAAAACGAAATTTGGAAAGGCTGATTCGATACTTGTTAAAGTGTATGCTGTTCAAGTAGTGTTCCATTTTAAATTCTTGTTTGTATTTCCTGTATGATTCAAGCCCATTTGAGTTGGTTATGTTATCGTGCCATGTTTGAGTAAATTGATCAATAAGTCTTTGATTTATTATAAGGATATGTCTTCTATTTATGTTGTTTTAGTTTATCCATATATCTGCCATTCCTATTTCTTGCAATAAAGATTTAACACTTGAAGCCCAATTCGAACCATTATAGTGTTTATTATTACCAGCGTTGCTGCGTAGAAATCAATCATAATCAACATACCATTTTTTTGCTTGTGTGTAATGTCAAAAGTCTAGTATACATCATCTCAAAACAAAATGTATACAATCGATGTATTTCACTTTGTTTTAAACCTAACGGAACGTACGACAAACCAATAATCTTAAAGGAGTGTGTAATGGGGTATTATAAATGAATTGGAAAAGACATTAAATGGCATATGCATGAGGAGAGGAGAATAGGTTATCACCTTCAAAGTAAATACTTAATGCGATATTTTCACCGATATCGGCATTCCAACTATGAATGCTACGGATCGGTTTTCCACTTATTTTCGTACTATGCAACCGGCGTCGGTATAGCCTTTGCGTTTGGCTCGTGCAGATGACTTAATTTCATGTAGTATCAGTTTTCGGATCTTTCTGAATTTCTCAAACTCCAATGTCTAATGATCACACACACCAAAAAGTCATTTTTTACCGCGACAACAAAAACAATTATTATAGTTTTGAGGGTATCACATGTTTAGTATTGGGCACTTATTTAATTTGGAAGGTATCGCATTTAAACTTGGACACTTTCTTTCAAAGTATATGTACAGTTGATAAGAAATCCACAAATAACCATTTTTCTTAGTTAAATCATGTGCACGCTCCATTTGCCACGCAATACAGTAAGCTAAAAGTAAAAAGAAAGAAAACTTACCCTGTCTTCGAGCCCATTAGGAAGAGACTTATTAGCCGTCTGCTGTTCCAAATAAGGTCAGCCTAAGAAGCTGAGACAATGGGGTTGTAGGGTTAGTAAAATAAGAAAAAAGCAAGATTTCATGCGTCTATAAAATAACAAATATACCATCATGTAGAAGGATAATTGCCCTTTACGATTATGTGATTTTTAGAAAATGGATATTTTCCAAATTTTGATGTAAGGAGTACCATTAAATAGGAAAGTCAATAGTTCGAATGTTTGTTTGTATGTTTGGTTTCTTTTCTCTTTTCTATCGTTTTATGTCACCATCATCATCATCATCATCATCGTCGTCGTCGTCGTCGTCATCCAGATCTTTCAGATCGTTTGTTATGGAGTTTACTTCAAAAATGTCTATAAAACCGTGTTTATATACAACCCGTTTGTAGTTTTGACCTGGATCAAAATAAAGGTAGTTTAAATTTTTAAATTTAGAATGGACCAACAAGACATTGATTTATAAGGTAAAAGATGCTACACTTGAAGGCTAGAGCTCTCAAAGAAATGTTTATTTTGAGGGAAATACCCTGCACTTGTTACCCACTGTCTTCATATTCTATTTTAATTCTAGTGGTTTTATGTGTGTTTATTGTCGTAAGACATATTCTAATAATTACTACACCTTTAAAGACGCTAAGAACACAATAATTATAAAATGTCATTTATTAGTATCTATTTTTATGCACAGCGTTTTAGATGTGTGTAACTAAAAATACATGTTAGTAAATATGTTGGCGTTATCTTTACATAAGACAAATAATTTTATAACAAAAGAAAATAAATAGAAAAAAAAAACCGCAGCACTAGTCTGAGGCTCTGTTCAGACAAAGAGGCCAAATGTAAATAAATATTCCCACATTCAGCAACAATTTGCCGAACAGAACAATAAGAGTACAACAAAAATGTTCTAAAACATGGCATTGCTTAGCTGATAAAGTCATTCGAGTGTTAGATTTATTATCACACAAATACTCTTTAAGCAACACTCTTCAGCATAAAAAAACAATATCATCAACATATTGACCTAGACAAAATTACATTTTAAAACACAAATCATCACTCCGTCTTTTAGTGTTATTACAATGTGACAACTACGGAACATTGAAGACAAACGTTGTCGAAAAGTTGACGAATTCAAGAAGGTGTATATTTATCAACAAAAATATTTCACACATCATTTCAATAAAGTACAACATACACAACATACACAAGAGATAAATTCTCTTCTGTTTAAAATGAATAAGAATTGATCGATAAATATTTTATACAATTTGTAATTAGTTACAGGTTTAAGGAAAATAATGAATGTGATACATTTCTTTAATAAAAACACAGTGAATTAAAATTGGTTTTATTACATAACAAAGACACAGTCGTAATAATAATCGAATTTTCCAATGCAAGACTTTAACTTAACTACTACCGAAATGTATTTATCTTAAGCAAGCCTTTGACAGCAACAATCTTTTTAATACATTTTGTTTATGTTGTTCTTCCAAAAACATTTAAATTATTGCTAGTGTGTCATTCGGCGTTGTTTCATGTAATGCTTGCTTTTTGAGGCATTGACTTGGTGTGCTAAGCATTTTGCACCCTTGGTGTTTAATTACTGCTCCTTATCTGCTGGGCACAACTGGGCGCTACAGCAGTCTCGGTGACTGTTGGGGTTATGTAGATTTGCGTTTTCAGTTTTTTCCCGCTGGCCAGTGATCGATCAGTAAGCTATTAACATCATATTTAACACATTTTACACAGTAATTATATTAGGACACTCAACACCTTGATTGTTAAGTATACAGTACAAGCAAAATTTGATACATGACCCTGCCCAGTGTAATTTTCAATCATGGATTTTTATTGGAGAACTCTTGCAGAAAAATTATTCATTTTCAGGAATGACATTTACCGGTCAAGCACTCGTCCTAAACACGTATCTATACCTTGGAGTCATGGAACGGTCAGTCGGCAAAAGGACTGATGGGGTGCTTAAACCTGGTTTGCGGTACTCTGCAACCTCTCACAAACATTTTACATAAAAATAACGCATCAAAGTGAGGCAACTAAAAGCAAGCACCTATATCGGGAGTTAAAACTGATAAAATAATACTACACTGTATTTACAAACGAAATTAGAGTTATTATGATCAGCTATCAACATACGTACAGTATGTACAGGAGAGAAAGATTCCAAACGAGAGAGTAGTTTGAAATAAAGCAGCCCAACCTATGCATATATTATAAGCAAGTCAATGATTTCATACGATAAAAACGATGCAGTGATGTCATATGTCAAAGTGAAAAAGTGCAATTAAAATCACAAATTATAGAATGTTAGAAAACAATTCAAACCACCAAAGCAAAAGGTAGTATTGTGAATCAATTGTAGGTAGTGAAATCCAAATGTTATGTTACAGACTGTGTAACCGTGAATGGCAGGCGCGAAACAGTTGTGTACAGATTGTCCCCAGAGAATGAACAAAGTTTGCAATAAAATTCTTACCCTAGTACCCCTGCGATCAATAAGTCCCCTTATTTACTCCATGAGAATAAATATATCAATTGATTTAGTTACTTTTCTGTAGCCCGGCTTATTTGGTATGGGACAGGTCTCGCCCTCTTATATCTAAATCATAAATGATAAAAAAAAATCTGTTTTGGGACGATCTCACCTTAGTAGTAAGTAGTGCAGAGAAATGTACAGAATTGCAACTTTATTTTCGCCGTTTACCACTAAACTTTTCATGTTTCGTTAGACAGATATACATTGGTTTCTGAATTTGACAAAACAATATTTGATTTAAGGATGACGTATTAGTCGATATTAGACTCTGACATGTGTTTATTCACGGGGCTTACTGACAGTAAATGTGGCATAAATTCGTAAGACAATTATTCTTGGTTTTCCTATTGCTTCATATTCGTCTTATTCAACTTGAACCTTTTGTCTTTTGAGACTTTTTCAAAACGGCTGAAATACAATATTTTCCTCCATATCGTGTCATTTTGCTTGATCTGTTTGCTTGTTTGCTTGTTTTTTGTAACATCGAACCGACACGATTATGGAGAAAGACCCCAGACTTATATTTAGGTAAAACCACTTGTGCACTGTATGTTAGCTGGATTACTTTCCACGTGAAAGTTCTCACACCGACAGGGAATTAAATCCACGCGGCAATGGGCAAGGGTTACAGACCGGCGACTTAAATCGCTCAGCCACGCCCCACCCGCCCAATTTTATTTATTTCTTGTATAAATAAAATTATTTTTTGACACTAGTGGTCATAACCATAACATTGGATATAAGAAGTCGTTCATGATAAAACATTAACCCTCTGTTAATATTAAATACAGTAACATAACATTTTATTTAATTTTAGTCCAATGTTGATACCGAAACCTCCATAAATGCGACCATGTGCACAACACAAAATTTTCAGGGGTTGGGGAGCGTGCTCCCGGACCCCCTCTAGAGGTCATGCGTACACATCATATCATACCTAGCAACTACCCTGAATGACATCATATAATCAGGGCAAACATAATCCCGATGATGACCTAAAACTTCGTACATTGTGTCAGCCAACATCATGCGTGCTCAGACACCAGACACATATTTACAGTCTAAATTAAAACAAAAATATATATTCGTCGTAAGTTAAAACAAATATCAAGACACTGGCCAAATATTATTATCAGATTGCACATATTTCTGGATCCAAAATCAAATTATATGCACTGTATAGATTAAAAATCCGATACATACACTGTCTAAATTTTTAAGCAAACCGAACACACTAACTAAATTCAAGATCGGATTACGTACACCGTCTAAATTAAAGATCAGATTGCATACAAGGTCTAATTTTAAAATCAGAAAATATACACTGTCTTTATTCAAGGTCAGAATATATGCCATGTCTAAATTCAACACCTGATGAAATACATCGTCTAAATTCAATAAAAGATTTCATACACTGTTTAATTTAAATTGTTAACAAAATGAAACCAAGATTTTATACTTTGACTGGCTCAAATATGAAAAAAAAAATCCATTCATTTTTTTTAATTTAAGACATTGATGAAAGTAGTATTTTATATGAACCAACAATATGCCTGCTGGATACAAAGTAACAATTTAATTGCATCTTTCTTCGATGATAATAGTCTACCAAACTAACCACAACCCTTACTATAGTTCATACTGGAAACATTATGTTGGCAGAACAAGTAAACTGATCGAAAGTGAATTTGTCTGGTCAAGTTTGATATCACAAAGTAATGTTTGATATGTTTAAGAGTAATAGCACACAGTTTTTAAACAAACATGCAAAAGTATGCATGCATGTATGCTATCTTTTGGCAACACTGAAATCACAGAATACGTATAATTTGCTCAATCGTCCTATTTGTGTTACTAAAAATAATAATAATGCAAAACAATACTTATACGTATATTACATCTTCTTTATATTATGTTTACAAATATATCTACACTAAACATTTCATGCCCCGTCTATAAAAAAAAATAAAAAAAGGAACAACAAAGAGATGAGCTTTATATCACTGGAACTGATACAAAGTTACTGAAACTTAACGAAACATACATAGTTAAATAGAGCGTCGGCTTGCGGATCGGGAGGTCGTGGGTTCGAACCCCGACCGGGTCTTACCAAATACTTTAAAGTTGGTAGTAGTGGCTTCCCTCCTAACGCTCGGGGCTAAGGGGACAGCATTACGCCTGACTCGTCGGTGTCAGTATAATGGACCGGCCGGGTTCAGTCCCTGGGCACCTCATAAGTGCCCCTGTGCTATAATGATAGAAATGTCGCTGCGCAGTATCGGCAAAAATGCCGGCTAATCCCATCCCTATAGTTAAATTTCCAAACATCGGGCATCATGAAGGAAGAAAATAACTAACTGTACATTTTTTTTCAAGAACTGTTAAATAAAAAGTAACAAGTCATTCCAGTGAACTACAGTTTGGCAAACAGTAACATGAACAGCACACATCACGCATCTGTGTTGAAGGCGAAGCTGTAAAAGCCCTTGAGTATCAAACATTACGTAAAAACTGCTAAACAAAAATTATGTATGTGCGTATGAAAAAAAGTTTCATGAGGCTAACACGAATAAAAAACTGTTTATAAGTACACTATATCAAATCAAGAAAGTATATATAAATAAAAATATGATAATTGAGTTCAATACAACTGAGCTTCATCGAAGAATTAGTTTAAAGATAACAAACAATGGAAGGTTCTACATAGAGCAATATTAAGAAGCAAGTGATAACTTACAAGGAATATTCAATAAAGAAGCGTAATTAAAATATTGATATTTTCTTAGGAATGCAAGAACATTATCGTAATTGTATAGTTGACACTTTAAAATTGGAAGTAACAGTCTACATGATTGTAAATGAGTATTATCAAAATGCAGAGAAACAACAACAAAACAACAGTTTTATTATTATATTTATAGTATAATTATATTATATTCATGAAATATAAGGTATTTACGATTTCCTGAGTATCATACATAATATATACATAAATATATCCATAAACACGTGGAATGTTGTAAAACATCACAAAGTAAATATGAACATTTAACTCACTTGAGTAGTATGCATGAATGCAAGACAAATAAATTCATAGCAATGTTATGTTAAAATGTTGTCAGAAAGTTTGTATGAAAATTAAAATTACTCAAGTAGTAAGCAGAACACATCCTTAAACAAAATCATAAAAACATGATTTAGTATAAGAGACCAAAAGGCGTAAATAAGCATTCAAAAATATGTTTAAAAACCCCCAGTAAATATATAAATGTTCATTATTCATACTTTCTTTAATAAGAAAATATAAGCACTATAAATATTAGCAATATATAAGCAAGATACATTAGAATTTGAAGCAAAAAAAACCCAGGACAAATGTATTCCCATCCTATTGTAAGTGTAAAGTATGACAGTATGCAAAAAAGAGCAAATAGAACGGTTATTGAGACGAGCAGTCTGCAAAAGGGACCGACTGGGGTGCTTAAACCGGTTTTTACAGAGCTCCAACTCGCACTTTCTGAAGATTGTTCATATGCAAGCTGCCTCTTTCACTTGGAGACTGACTCTTTGGTATGTTTATGCATACACTGTCATTCACAATAAAAAAGAATTATTTTTACAAATTCATTCAATATTATTCGTTTAATTAGCGCTCCTTTTATAAAAGGTTACAATCAATCATTTTGACAATTTATCATCACCAGGCTCAACGACCAGTATATGCAACAAGGCTCAGTGGATTATAATAGGACTTCTTTTATAAAGTGTAAACGTGTTGTTTTTTTGTATAAAATACAATAAAATAATTAATTTTGATTATACACGAAAGTATTTTACGACAAGAAAGCACACATTCCCCAAATCGGCCAACTGTGAATAGTTCTTACTATTACTTGTGCGTAACAGTTACTGATGCGACAAAACTCTAATGACTTCACCGTATGTGCATAGGAGGTTAAATTATGCGAGAAGACTCTGCCAAATCGAAATTTGGGCTTTTATCGAAGTAAACCATTTTCATCGATGTTTTCTTATAGCTGAGAGTCGGCTGTATTCGTTATTGAAAATCACTGGTAAAACTGCAGAATTTTCTTACAATAAAATGTTGCTAGAAAATATATATACGTCGCCTTTTTTTCACATGAAATGTCTTATCAGGTGTTGGCATGTACTGGCAATGTGAAAGATATATAAAGTACAAGTCTTTGTGATTTTGCCAACCAGAAAAATCAGCTTGTAAAATACATTGCCTGACATCTACAGAGCAAACTAACTTTGGTACATTTTTATTTTTTCCTTTGATTAAAAAGACATATTAGCTCTCCTTAAAACTGCTAGTTTTTCATGCTGTTTTATGTCGATGGATTTTTTTTTTCGTAATCATGTCAAGACGTTTTTACGGAATTCAACAGCCAAATGATAAGGTAACTTCAACTTTGAAAGTCACTTCCCTCAAGTCATTGACGCAGGCGTTTGGGTAACCGGCGTAATATATCCCGACCCTTGCGAACCACTAGCCGAAATTGGCTGATCTTCACTGGAAACACCAGAATCAACAGTTGGATTTCCCGAGGGGGCAGAAGTGGGTTGTGCAGGAAGCGTAATGTAGCTACCGTCTGCGTTGTACATTACATTTCCGTGACTAGGCTGAAATTAAAAATAATAAGAGGTTGATGCTGATAGAAGGTCATTTATATTCAAAAATATATAAAGTGTCTTTGCGCAAGCAATATGAGCATATACTTGGGATATGGAGTTTCTAATTTATTGAAAACATTAAATTTAACCTTTGATGATCCCACCCTAAGTTAGAGAAATATTTGAAGGACACATTTTCACATAGACAATTATTAGATACGTTTATTTTAATAAAAAAATGCAAAATGAGATAAGATGTGCAAAAAAAGTACCAACTGTATCAAGACGACTTCAAGTCCGAAATTGTTATAAATTCAAGCATTAAGTTACACATACTGCATGGCACGTACCGCTACTTGAAACCTACCGCGGCTTGACACTTACAGCAGGACACTCAGTACTACTCGGAACACACCGCTTCTCAACACTAACTGCTACTCGACACTGACAGCTGCCCAACCTTTACCGCATGCACTTACTTCTACTAGACTCTCACCGCTGATCAACACTTACCACTGCTTGACACTTCCCAAAGCTCGACACTTACCACCCAGATAAGCACTTGAATTGGTGTAGCCCGTTAACTTGTATATACATTATTGTATGTCAATATATTATATTTTATTACATTGCATTATAAACCAATGACGAGTATTTGTACCTGTGGTGTCGGCAGTGGTCGGTTGATGGAGCTAAGCCTTTGAGAGGACTGGCTTCCGTTTTGGTTCCCGGCAGTGTCCGAACAGCGGTTTGGGCCACTGGAAACACCATTATTCCTGCTTTGGAAATCTTGGTTGAGGTGGTGGTAAGTTTCTTCTGGAGATTCCAGCGCGTTGGCTTGGCGGTGATCTTTGACGTAAATGGGTGTTAGGTAGGGGTTAGCTAAACGGGGACGTCCGTTCTCTGTTAACGTATAATGTGAATAATGTAAAATGTCTAGATATAAAAGTAAATATTTTTTTTTATTTTCTGAAGTATAACTGACAAAAAATAAATAATGTATTGACATACTAATATACACATAAGAATATATATGACAAAGTCCTATGAGCATTGCAACATGTACAAAAATTTAAAAAAGCACAGGACAACGGTATTCACATGCAAGCCAAATTTAAATGTAAGAACAAATCTGTAATGAGTCATTAAACAAAAAGAGGAAACCCAACAATTACCGCCTTCGAACGGTCAGTCGGCAATATGGCCCGACTGGAGTGCTTAAACCGGTTTTACATAGCTCTAATCTCGCACTTCCTGATTGGTTTCTCAAATGCAAGCAATGAAAAGAAAACTGATCCATTTGAATAATTGTCCAAGCGCTGACGTTTTGTTTGATAAGGAATGACGAAAGTAGTGACGTCATTGAAAGATAATGTCCACATAGTGTTTAGAAAAGAGATGGGTAGTATTTCGATTACAATAACTACAAAGATTTGGCTAATGGCAAATCATATTAACACGGATTCTTTAAAACAAACCGGATTTTCAAATAGTGTGCAAGAAATAGATTACATAAAATGTAATGGTCAATATATGACCATATGTGGCAATCTTAATGTCGTGTAATTGTTAAGTTTTGTTCTTCTCATTGTACAAGACTGGAGAATGCACACTGTCTAAGTGGCCGTTACTTGGCAAGACAAACAATGTCAGATGTTGAATAATTTGATAACGTTCAAAACTGGAACATGTATTACGTAATTTGAAATAACTATTTTCCATTAAATTATTGTTATGACCTTCTAATTGTGAACATTGTTAATATATTGTTATACTCATGAGTATGGTTTTCTTGTGTATTTAACATAAACTGTTGTACTGATTAACTGTATATTTATATTTTACATGTAGACGTGAAACATTTGAAGAATTAAACTATAGAACAGCCTTAGCAAAGGCAGTGTCGTTGACGTCCATTTGTAACTGGCTTAAAAGAAACAGGAAGAGTGACATATGTGAGGATTTGAACTACAGAACCGTCGTAGATCAACTATACAGCATCCGCAGATGAAAGTATCTGCCTTATTTTGTAACTCTTACCCGAGCAGTGTAGAAAGTTTGATCTATCCGCCCTGTGGACATCCATGATCTAATCGTTAAGACAATAGACTTCGGAACGGAGGAAATCGGGTTCGATCCCGAAATAGAAGATAGTGCTTGCTCAAGACTATTTACTGTTCATTGCTACAGGTTACTCACTACCCGAGTACTGGTTCTACACAGGAAGTGGGAAGACGAGAGGGTTTTGTATAAGTTGAAAAAACTTGTTTCAAAATCGACTTTAAATAAAAATTTATAAATCTATTATGAAAGCGACGTGCACCGATTATTGTTACGGAACACACACCAAATACATGTATTTGGAAAAAACGGGGTTTACTGAAGGTCTGCTGAAAGACCTTTTCACATTAGGGCTTCCCCTCATATAAGACTCGAACCCAAGCTGTCGTTTTATCTGATGATTTAACCAGGACTCGAACTAACGCTGTCGTTTTATCTGATGACTTAACCGAGACTCGAACTCAAGCTGTCGTTTTACCTGATGATTTAACCGGGACTCGAACCCACGCTGTCGTTTTACCTGATGATTTAATCGGGACTCGAACCCACGCTGTTATTTTATCTGATGATTTAACCGGGACTCGAACCCACGCTGTCGTTTTACCTGATGATTTAACCGGGACTCGAACCCACGCTGTTGTTTTATCTGATGATTTTACCGGGACTCGAATCCACGCAGTATGTGGACTATTACCATGACTGGTAGATTTGACTAAAACGGTGACTTGGGGTAAAGTTTTAAACGTTACTTGAGAACGGTTGGTACATGTGGACACACGACAAGACAAGCAAACGGCTCTTACCTAATGTAATGCAGCTTCCATGCCTGATGCAGATGAACAGAAGTATGGCCAAAAGGACACAGCAGACGATACAAAGTATCACAATCACCGCAATGATGCCAGCAGATGGACGTTCACCATCGGACTTCAATCTGAAAAATGTTACCCATGGTATCAACCTCTGTGCGATATGAAAAAGAAGTCAACAATTATTTGGTTATATTAAAGAGCGCCCTAGGTGGTATCATGTCAGTGTTCACCGTATGTTACGCAACAAACGCAAACTGTTATCTCATTTATGGCTGAATAGTTTTTATAAATATTTAATAAAAATATGTATATTCTAACACACTGAAATCGATGTTGATGACGAGGAGGATGTTATTGTCCGTGTTTTGGTTCTTGTAAGAGCGCAGTTTTTGTGGTAGTGTGGGTGATAATGGTGATGGTCATGATGATAATGATAATGACAATGTTGTTCTTGATGATGCTGCTGCTGCTGCTGCTGCTGCTGCTGCTGATGATGATGATGATTATAATAATGATGATGATTATGATGATGTTTACGACGATAATACTGGTGGTGGTTGTGGCGGTGGTGTACCTGCTGATGACAGAAATTAAATTTAAAAAAACGACTTCAGAATGAAAGATTAAAAAACACAAAAATAACATCTTTTTAAATACGTGTAGTTAGATTTATCAATTTACCCAATCATTTATCATTGTCGATGTTATGTTACTTACTGTTGGCGGTCTGGTGCAAAACAAGCTTGACAGTAAGACTGGTCTGCACAGGTGGAGTTGACAATACTTCCTCTTGTTTCCAGAAGTTTCTCCAAAAGTTGACCGTCCGGTACCTGTTTGCAAGAAGAAAAGGGTTCTGTGTTGTACATGTGTATAGTAGTGGTTTGTTTATTTGGTTCTCGTCCCACTAACAGTATTTCAGTTATTTGGAGACGGTGTTCACTTGAAGCAGATATAATGCTGCCTTCACTGTGTATAACATGCTGTGAACACCTGGCGTGATACCACACCCAGTCCCATTATCCTGTCAACGGTCCAATCAGTCGTGGAACTATTCGTATATTTGCATGAGCGTTAGCAAGGGATCTATACCACTACCATTTTTAACGACTAGGTATGTCGGCCCTGTATCGAACCCGGGGCCTCCCATACCTGGAGCCGATGCTCTACCGATTGAGCTACCAGGTATTAGTTATAGAACTAGAAGTAAAAGTAGTTATAATAATAATACTAAATTATTATTATTATTATTATTATTATTATTATTATTATTATTATTATCATCATCATCATTTGGCATTCCATCGTCTTGTGATGACGATTGGTTGTTGGTCATTGGCCACGCCACGAATCATCGTTTCATGAGAATCCAACGTATTTAGTTAGAGCCATTGAAAATCACCTTCTTTAGAATCCTTCACCCCTCAAAGATAACACAATGCTGTGTGATCACAGCTGGACACTTAAACATTATACACAGAGGTGTCATAGGGTTAGGGGTCGTTTTATAATAAGTCGCTCTTGATGGGCTAACTGCACTGTCATTGGTCACAATGGTAAGTAACGTTCTAATCACCACCACTTCCCTGATACCACTGCAGCCTGAGGCTGTGTCCAGCCAGTTAGCTCCACCCCCACCCCCACTGCCTTCCCCCAACCCATTAAAACCCCACTGTGATCACAGTGTGATGCCAGATAAGGTCACATTACAATTTCCAATGCCTTTAAATTGCCTGTTCATGTTATAAAATTATTTCCGCCTTCAGAAGTTTTGGTAACCAATCAAAACATCATCACAACATCTCGCGTTTTTACCTTAACACCAAGCAACAGGAATTACTCAATTTCAGCAGTTCTTTCAGAAATCGTTAACCGACTTTCATGAACAAACACTGAAATCCGACATGTAACCTTGACTGATCGTTCCAATGCGCACTTTATTAGATGCTCCAAAAGCGGAAGTGGGCTGTTGCTGTTGTCATCATGTCTTTCGCAATTCCTCGGCGGTAACCAGCCAATTCGATTTTGTAAAAATATCCAAGGTGTTGTGAATGTTGTTCGGTGTTACATATTTGTACTACTTCAATGTCTTACCTTGTATATAAGGTACCGATTTCGGCAAATTCAAACCACGTGGGTTACGCAGGTTTTATGCTAACCTGTTAGCAGTAGTTCAATATTTATTTAATGACTTTCTTTAAAGATTAGTTGCAATATAAAATGAATTGCTTGATATATTTAGGCAATACAAATTATGCATCATACGTTATGTCCATACGAAGGCCCATTGTTCGACAATATTTTGAGCTCACTGTAAGTCGAAGTTCTCATGGTCGCCTCGAGCTGTCTTTCGTCAGATCACGTATTATCTTTTGAAACATATAATGGATGCCCTTTGTTGTTTTGCATCATTTCTTTTCTGGTATCATTCACAGGATTGTGCCAGCTTATCGTATTAATACATACGGAACTAACATCATTGATGGTTTTAATGACAATACATGCATCTGGATAAAACAACACGAATGGCGATGATGAAACACGTCGAATAATGGTGTGGTGCTTGACTGTCCCGCAATCACATCTATTTATTTATTTATTTACTTTTTTATTTATCTATCTATCTATCTATTAATTAATTTATATATTTATTTATTCATCTGCTTATCTATTTATTTGTTAATTAATTAATTTATTTATTAATTTATGTTTGATTTAATTAATTATTTTTTATTGATTTATTTATTTATCAATTAATTTATTTATTTATTATTCATCTATTCATTTATTTATTGATTTTTCTCTATTAATCTATCTTTATTTTATTTATTTTATTTATATAGTCTTTTATTCATTCATTTATTTATTCATTCATTCATTTATCTATTTTTCTATGTTTTTATCTATTTATGTAATCATTTATTAATTTAATTAATTAACTTTTCACTTATTTATTGAATTTATTTTATTTATTTATCTCCTAATGTATTAATTATTTATTTATTTTATTTATTTTATTTATTAATCTACCTATTTATCAATCAATTCATCTATAAATTAATGTTTTATTTATTTATCTATTCGTTTATTCATTCATTTATTTATTAATTCAGCAAAAAGTAGTTATACGTAATTCTATTATTTTCAATGAAATAAGTGGTTACATATTTAAAATTTTCTCATAAGAAAGAAATTATTACTTGTTTGAATTAGGTTTACAAGTGTTAAAATTTTAAAACACAGAGCAAAATTTAAAATGAATTTATGAATTAACTGCTTCGGGGAATAGCACTGCAATTCAGTCATTCAACGTGGTAGCTGAGACGTACCAATTATAGGGCGATAGGACATTCATTCTCGGGTAGATCTGAAATTGCCTGGGTGCTTTTTGTCGTTTCACCAATAATTTGTTTAGTCGTCATCGGGAAAATAAAATCATTATTGGTACTACTTAAGTGAAAAGATCAATTTAGTTGTATCTAGAGTATATGGTTAGATCTAGACGCATTGCAAGGCCTGAGATTCCTATTAAATATGTTTTACGAAATATTTTCATCCAATCGGGTAAGGGCCTAAACCTTTATTTTAAATTTTATAAGTCTGTCCATAATTGATGAAAAGGAAAATTCCCGAAATCTGTTTAACTAATTAGTCTTTACTTGTATGCTGGTCCTCCTCGATTTTCCTTTACATTTGCAATGTTATTTCTTGACCTCTTCATTAATTCATGGTTGATTGAATATGGTCAGGCTCATTTCTATGGTACCCATTGCTATAAAAAAATTATAACAGTTTGTTCTTTTAAAAGTCACACATTGACTTGAAGTCCTACTACGTGCTACTACATTTTTGTTCTAATCGTCTTAACTTTATCGTGTTTGTTTTTGTGTGTGTGTGTGTTTATTGTTTTTTCAGAGTTTTGCATGTGTTTATGCTAAGGGCTGAAAACAGAAGTCCCGGGCTAAAGCGAGCAATTTTTACGCCAGTTCGTCGAAAGAAGCTCTTTTCCACAAGAAGACCGTTCAGCGAGGTAATTATTTTGATTGGTCATATACGTGAGTTTGCAAGCACAATGTCATGGTCTTATAACGCAGGTATATTTTTACAGTTGTCAGATGTTGATGATACTTCTTGAAGTGTTGGTGTATTCACAGATCAGCACTGTCACAACTGCTTCAAGGGCCTTTGTCATTACTTTCCTCAGTACGATGAATAAAACACCCATAATTCAATACTTAAACCCAACATAACATTTAAATAAGCACAGTTATACTGGCCAGATTTGGTAATCCTAATGCGATCTCAATTTCACACGCAGGGTATAAGTCTTGGACAGGTATACTGGTCCTTTTAATTAAAAAAACATAAGTCAAATTATTAATAGTAGAGCTAGATCGCAAACAAATGACTTGATCAGATCCAACGTATTCTTTTTGATATTGCGCTTTTTTCCCGAGAGGATTTCAACCCATGAAATGAGGAGCTAATAGAACCGTCCCGCTACACACGCCTCATACTATTTTATTATACATGCATGCAAGAAAATAAATATTTGCAGCTGATTTATAATACCAGCTTTAAAAATAATATCGGCTATTTTTCCGATGTGTTCTTAATTTGAGCTCTACGCGGGAAAAGGCTTATTCCTTGAGCAAAAATGAAATTAATGTGCGGGAAAAAATAGGACAAACACCAATGCTTTTTACGAGTCTTATACTCTTTGACATTGAAGATGGTATCCGACAGTTTGAATATATCCAACGCATGAAACAATACTTTTAACTGTTTGAGGGAATTTAGTCATGAGCTCTGCATAAACATATACTTTAGTCTAGGTAAATATTTTCGACGCGACCTCAACTGATCAGAAGTACAAATCGTGAAATAAAGTGCTCTAAATGTTCATTGTTTTAAAATCTATAACTAGGCACTATGGGCATTTCTGCATAAAATAAATATCGATGTCAGTGTGGATTTCTCGGCTGATGATATAAAGGACCTTAAAAGTAAGTGGTCACGTAGTGTTCTTAGTTTTAAAAGTTTTAAACAGTAAAGAGTCGCTCAGATGGGACTGCAGGTATTTGCAATCATAAATTAGAAAATATGAGAGTCCTATTAACATTGAAACATATACTTAAACATGAAAAGACACAATACAAAGGTATTCAAATGCAAGCCTAACGTAAAAGTGAGAAGATATCTGTGAAAGGTCTTTAAGCAAATAGAACTAACCCAACTGTTAAACCCAAGGGTCAGCGCCTTGGAACGATCAGTCGGCATTGGGTGCTTGAACCGGTTTTACAAAGCTCTAACCTCAGACTTCCTGATGGGTTTTTCAAATGCAAGAAATGAAAAGAAAACCGTTCTGATATCAATCAACAGCTTTTTTCAATCTTACCTTCTCGTATTTGTAGTTGTTATTCAAAATGAATGTCTGGAATCCGTTAAGACCATCCCCATTGTCGTTGAAGACACGTTCTACACCAAATTGGTCGGACGGAAATCTAAAGTTCTTGCTTATATAGGAAATAATCTGAAAATAGAAAGGCTGGGTAATTAGTCCGCTTTAAGCTGTGCTATTTTGTTTATTTTGCTTCTTAAGAAAAGTGGGTTAAATGTATATATTATACCAGTAAATGTAGAATACGAGTTCAATTTGTAAATAATGTCTATAAAATGGTATTTTTTTTCTAATGGAATGAAAAGAAAAATATCTTGAAATACAATTAATATATTGAGCGTTTATAAAACTATATCTAACTTTCGTTTCGTTCGCCTAATTCCAATTCGAATTCTCGCCAAAAATTTTCAGAAGTGGACGTTTTGTTCAATCGGCACACATCGGTTCTTTTGCGATCGATTCCGTTTAAATGTCCGAGGTGAACTAAGTGAAGTTTTGTTATGACAGTGAATAAGGTCAAAGTCACGACACCTTACCCATAATTCGGAAAATTCCAGAATAGAAAATGCACAAAATTTGACTCTGAATTCAATATAACAACGTGTTGTTTGTTCGATATGGATAATGCATTGAGATAGTGCACTTGTTTTATCTAGTTTTAAGACCAGTTATATTCACTTTTTTAATTAGTTTATTACATTATTTATTTAAAACAGCATTGACGTAGTTAAGTGTTAAGCTTCACTCGTACTTACATACTGTTTTAAAACACTGCTTGCCTGACAATTCAGTTTCATGTTGAGTGCCATATATACATACTTGTATTCGTGCAAGCGCAGTTTGAATTTGTGCTGAGTACATTACAGAAAATCTAGCTACGAAACCGTTATAATGATTGTATCCTCCCTACATAAAGATAGATATCAAGATAATATGCAAAAAATATTTACATATAGGCAAGTGATCAAAGCTAAGATGTCAATCCATTATTTTTTTGGTTTTATAGTTGCGCTGTTTGAAATAAGAACGTAAAATCAATTTTGACCAACTGTGTAAACAGGGCGCATTTTATCACATGATTGTCGGTTCGTACCTGTCATTAGTACACTTTGTAACACCAATAAAAGTCACGCTACATCTCATACAGTGTATTTCAAGAGGAAAGCAGAAACATATGCCAAGAAATTGTTGCTCAATCCTATAGTCACTTTCCTTTTTCTAAATTGTAAAGAACATTAATATTTTATTTTCTAACAATTTACCATTAACCAAAAACAACTTGTTAATATCAAGGAAAGATGGTGGGACAAAACTTCTTGGTTGCCAAACATACCACTCAGCTTAAAAAAAAGAAAAGAAAGCACTGTGTATGTGTAGGTAATATTTTGTTTATGGCATCGGAATTAAAAACAGGAAACACGACACGCCTACCTACATCTATTCAGCTAGTTTGGAAAAGACGATTTGGGAAAGGAATTCGTTGACAATGTTGATGTCAGTATCTTGTGGTAGACTTTTATAAATAAACATACTGAGTTTATGAAAAACAAAATAAGACTATATTTAGTATACTTTAAATAAAATTAAAAATAACATTGAAACTTAGCGTGATCACATTTTGTTTGGCAGAGTGACACATGTAGGTTAAACAGTTACGATAGATGTAGAAAGTCAATTACACACTTAACATGATTAAGAAGTCTAAGTTATGAAATTTTAAGCGTTGTACCTGTTGTATATTGTATGGGTCTCGCATTGCAGGACACACTGTGCCCTCCTTACTGCAGTAAGAGTTGATGCCATGTTTTGCACCAAACAGCAGGGCCAAGGTCGCTGTATCCGCAAATGGTTCCCATTCGTCAATAATATACCCATTGCTGGTTGACAGAGTTTCATTTCCTCTGGAAAATGTAATATAAAGAAACAATCTACTTAAATTGATAAAAACAAGCCACAGATACCAAGGTCATTCAATTTTAAGACTTAAAATGAGAACATCACTTCATGCAAATAGGACTACGATTCTTATACTGGAAATGACACAATTCTACCGGAACTCATCTGGCATTTCTTCGGCTAATCATCTTTCAGATGTATCAATGATTTGTACAGAATTTCGAAGTTTTGTTCTTTTCTTCACCGGAAGAATACTGCTCGATAAAAAGATTCTAAATGGAGTTAAACCAATATTTTTGGTTTGATAAAGTCATAGGCACCGGCATATTTATTTTCGCAAGGTATCCCGTCATGTATCAGAGAAATGATTCAAACATCCTTTGTGCGTTCTTCTTTCTTACAGAGGCGTGCCACACAAGCACACTTCCTCCTGCTCTCTATCTCTCTATCTTTATTTATCTATCTATCTATCTATCTATCTATCTATCTATCGATGTCTCTGCATTCCTCTGTCTCACACACATATACATACAGGCCCAAGCACACACAAACGAGCACTCACTTACAGGCCACAAGCACACACAAACGAACACTCACTTACAGGCCACGAGCACACACAAACGAACACTCACTTACTTGCACGGTCTAGATGTGGTTTTGTTGTAGCTCCATTCGAAAAAACATTTAAAGTGACTCTCCATGTATTCCGAAAGCCAAAAGTTATACTCTTCAGTTTCCGCTGAGAGTGATTTGAGATGGTCAGTAAACTTCTCATTAAGATTTAGGCGAGCTGACATTGTAATACTTCCGACAAGGTTTTTTAGACCGTCGGCGTGAAATCGTGTACCCCAGCCATCTGAACTGATGAACAAGAACTCATTAGTATCCAGACTTGTGTTAATATCGTTCATTATGTATTCCAAGTCAAAGGATCCGACGAATACAAGTACAATTTTTGCAGCGCTAAAATTCCTCAATGAACGAACAAGGTCTGCGACAACAGTGTTTCGCGTGATTGCAATCTCATTCACTAAGCATAGTTTATTTTCCTTAGCAAGCCTTGTCACCTCAGCTCTTCCACCGTCCCCGTATGTGGATTCACTATACAGCAGCTGGAACATATTCGAGTGTAGTTCTTTAATCTTGTTGACCATGTCATTTGCCTGATCGCTGTCTGGACTAGTGACCCGCATCAAATAAGGATATAAGGTCCTTTTACCTAGAAAAATCGCAGTTGAAGCATAGCTGATCTGTAGATTTTTCAACCTTGACGTAATTTCGGCGGTTACCTTGGTAATGTCACTAGACCATCCCCCAATATAACCAAGTATCTTATCTCGGACTGGGATATAGGCACCATCGACCAAGACACCAAGACGGTTCAAAGTAAGAACTTTCTCTTGGACCACCTGCGGATCATTGCAGCTATCGATGATGATGAGCCCGATCTTTTTGCCATTTAACAAAGCAGTTTCATTGACAACAAATCTGATTGCTTCCAAAACATCAATCCCTCCGAGTTTGATTTTCCCACACTGCAGGGGCGTGTCTCCTTGGTTGTGGACAGGAACGATACCGACCACGTACATATCTCCTTGGATGAAAAGAGCTGCGTCTTTAGCCGCCAAACAAGACTCGCAAACATAACCAACCGGGCATTGCGCCTTCCGTATTCCAGGCCACATCATATTATTTCCGTCTTTGTCATAATCTAGGATGGCTGTGAAGTTAATTTGAAGTGAATCCGAAAAGGAGTAGTTGCCAACCTTAAAATAAAAGTGTAGATGCATATGGTATTCGAGGTTATAATTTTTTATTCAAACGCAAATCTAAGCGTATCATGAACTATCTAGAAGCAATTTGAGACCAGAGGTTATCCGATTTCAAAGTGTACATTTAATTTATTGATATCTGTGTGTCAATTCAAAGACAAATTATATTTATTTTTACCAGAGTAACAGTTTTTGGCAGTATTGTTTCTTTCTCCTATTCCCCTTCTTCTTCAATCATGTCATACATGTGACATTTCATAATTAATAGTTTGCAGGACTTCAATTTTGATATATCTTGTATTTTAATGAACATAAACTTAGTGATGTAATTTGGAGATTAAAACAGCGAAGAAAGGCTTCATTAAAAATGACGCACTCATAGAGCGTTATTTACAGTTGTCACGGAATATTTTCACATCGTTATCGTAGTGTTAGTAATTAGTTCTCAACACTTAACCCAAGAACTGCTGCTCATTTAAATTTAAAACATTTAGTACAAAAATAAAACTACTCACGTGGAATTTATAGCAGAATAGAAAATGGTGTCAAAAAAGAAAAGATGAAAAATAGTTGTCAAAACTTACCCTCTTCAGACATGAAGCTGAGATTTCGACTGAGCAATTCTGAATGTTATAAACTTCATACAGGGTCTGCTCTGATGTTGACACGACATCGATAGAATTATTAAATGATACAACAATATCAGGATTTCTAAATGATAATATATCAATATTTCGAAAGTCCTGATCAATATGCACATTTATATTTTGAAGTAAATCGACAAGGTTTTCTCGTGGCTCGTCGAGAAACTCGGGACAAGTATGGTTCTTGGAGTTGCAAAGTTGTTCAACGCGAATTTGAACGGCTTTAACTAGTACAAAGGTTGCTTGTATTGCATATTGGCTGTACACAGAAGGGTTTATAACAGGTCGTAACGAATCTACTGTTACGTTAGTACCTGTGCCCTGAGGCACTAAAAGGTTGTAGGTCTCATTTAGCCATAAATATTCGCTGTTTGTTTGTTGGTCGTGTAATTTCAGCAGGAACCATTCTTCGTATTCCGAAACCGGTTTCCGGTGGGGACTCATCACGAATGCACCCTTGGACACTTCGATTTGAGCTCCAGTCAGTATTGAGCCAGTTTCCGAGAATAGAAATACCGGCCTCGTCATGTTGAACGTGTTGTTCAGAAGTAGCTCTGTGTTTCTCATGACTGACTGCATCAATGAAACAGTTCCGAAAACAATAATGCCTTGCTGCGGAGGAGAGCTCAAAACGAACTTGTCTTGCAGTTCTTTGTAAACGTTGTCATAAACTCCTGGTGTGATAGGGATGGTCACAGGAATACAAAGCTGAGCTCGCCTGCCTTTACGTGCAATGAGGGCTCGAAGCGCTTCCAAGCCGCCTCTGCCATATGCATTGTCCTCATACAGCAACAAGATATAGTTCCATTTAAGCTGTTCTAACAGCTTTACCATTGCCTGGAATTAGAAGTATTAGAACACTGTTGAATCAGCTACACAATAAGCGACGGCTATTGTTTCAAGACGTTGTACGCTTACATAATCTTTGACAATCAAGGATCTGTCAAATAAGTTTTGAAGCGAAAAAGGTAAATGAATTGTAAGCACTTCCCATGCGAAGGGTCATTTATGATGAAATATGAATGATATTTTAACTAAATATAAATTGCTCATTCAAATAGCATATGGTATTGAAAACTGGGAGTAATGGCATGTGTCAATGACAAGCAATACTTTAGATTATCAATACAGCATGCAATAAAGAACATTCAGAAGATCAGGCAATAACACAGAAACTTTTCGAATATATATATAGCTGAACTATTACGTCCAGCTCAACATTTATACTTTTAAAATTACAATATTGTCAAAAGAATATATTTGATAAAAAGCAAAACATATACTGTCTTGCCTGGTATGATCTGGTCACTTTGGAGTACGCATGATTATTAAGTAATGTTTGTATATTATTTCATTACAATAACTATGATTTTCCTAATACATATGCTTTCCCTGACAATCTAGAGCACGCGGTTTTTAAGGTGACTTTGATTATACATAATCATTGGATATTTTGTGCCTGTAAATGAAATTAAAACCGATATACGGCGTGGTATATGCAGTCATGTCTCGAAAGTATAAGCTGTGACAATGTATTTAATCTTTTATACAGTTTGTTCATGTAATTTGCAATTAGGAGGCCCATACTCCTAGAACATTCTAAAATGGCATTACTTTTGAAACAATTAAACACGGTTTAATTTTATTAATGCAAAACGACTTAATATATACTGAAAATGATTGATCCATGTACGTGTCATCGTACAATGGACGTCATGCAAACATTACTATGCTTTTTTGCCGGCGATCGGAATATTGATACTCGTTCGGGGCATTTTTATCAATAGGTAAATAAGAAAAGGTCCTATCAAAACTCTAACAGATATTTAAATTTTATCTACCAGTAGACAAAGGCAAACAAGGTAAATGCAAATGTGAAAAAAAACACAGAGACGAGACATAACACACATAAAGAAAAACCATCAGTTACCGCCTTGGAACGGTCAGTCGGCAAAAGGGCCAATTGGATTGCTTAAAATTACCTGATTTCTAACCATTCGCTGGTCATATGGTTTATTCTATCAGGGTAATTTGCTATTGAATTGTAAAATTTCAAATATATTGATGTCGAAACGGCTGAAAGTATGTTATACCTTGACTTGTATGTCATCTGCCGGGATAACTCGGAACAGATTCCGGTAGATATTCCTATTTCTTAATATCACAGATGTTGCGGAGTAGCTGATCTGGGGTAATCGGTAGCGGGGTGGCAGTGCGCTCAATAATCGGGACATCACCTCTGTTTCTGAGCTGGAATCTACGCCAATCACACCTGTAGAAAAGACACACATTTAAAAAATGAGTATTTCGTGAGAAATAGTTCCACAAGCTTCGAATTAAGCGAAAATGTTTTTTTTAGGAAAAATGAAAAGAAACTTAATGCTTTAAATACATCTTTGCGAACAAAGAATTTGGTACGAAAAGATAACGATCTAAGGATTGATATTTTATAAATTACTCTTTGATGAATCATGTGTTTCTTGCTTAAGTATGATATTTAATTTCTCATTTCTTCCTTATCGGTAGAAATCGGACATCTGTAAGTTTCTTAATCGTTAGATTCCCACTTACCGACAATATTTGTCCGATTGTCTAACTGCTTTGCTATATCCAGTGCCCTCAGTTCAGTCTGTTCTAAACTTCCACATGTGAAAACAACTTCTAGTCCTGAAGAGAAAATGATCGCAAAACATGAATAGTGCGCCAGTGTTTCTACCTTGACAATATGTCTGTTAGATTCCGTTTACCAAGAGAGCTGAACATCGTTAAATAGTGACCATACTTGTCTCGGTTATAGGTACGCGTGCACATATCAGCATCAAACATAAATGAGAGGATAGTCTTGGTGCACTGCGCACGGACCTGTATAACTGGTGTGTGATTCGAATCCTTAGACTTGTCTATGATGAAAAGGAAAGGTGGTGCTGATCATTGTTACCTTTGTGATAGATGCCAAACGACTTAAGCTACAACAGCAGTGCCCCAGCTTCAATCATAACAATTTTATGTATTGATAAAAGCATTTGTTTTATGGGATCCGGCAATGGCCAAACTGGATAATGATATGAATCTTAATGTTTTGCTGTCCAGTATATAGATGTAGCACTATTACTTTTGGGAAATCGTTGTCTTTTGGGTAATCGTTGTAAATGCCACCATAAAGAGACTATTATTGTAGCGGGATAAGGTATTTATATATAGTGAAATAAAATAGAAAACAAACGTCACGTTGAACATATCTAGGGGCAACGGGTCATATAAATGAAGAATCTTATTATATTTGTTATTCTTTTTCTTTTCTTTAACTAAGAGTTATCTCAATCAAAATCCTTAAGACAAAAATATAGCAATTAATGTTATTAATTAATAATTAATGAAACTTGAAATATCGTTTATTTACGAAAATAGTTCGAAGTTTAATGAAATATTGTAGTTTAAGTTAAAAAAATGTGGATACGACAAAAGATTACGAAGGTCACAGATACGCGAAACAAGATCACGTGAAACATCTATATGTTAATATAAAATATAATTTTAAACTCTAGTGAATTATTGAACAGTGTATGACTTGCGATGACATGACATCTGGACCACGTGATCCAAGCTAAATGTTTAATGAAAATATAATTTTACACACTGGCGAATCATTATATGATTTATGATGACGATAATGTGACGACTGGATAACGTGATACGAGCGTTATGTTTATTTAAAATATCATTTTTTCACGCTAAAACTCATTGTAATGTTTTTGATGACTGTCAAAAATATGACAATTTGATCACGTTGTCCGAACTTAATGCTAATTTAAAAATTAGTTTACACTGACAATTATTGTACTATTAATGAGTGACGATAACGTAACGTCTGGGTCGCGTGCTCTGAGCTTTACGTTTAATTTAGATATTATTTTACCCTATGACAATTCATCGTACAGTTTATGACTTGCGATGATATGACGTCTGGGTCACATGTTTCGAGCTATCCGCTTATTTAAAATATTATTTTAAACTCTGGGGAATCATTGTATGGTTTTTTTCCGGCTATAACATGGCGTTATCGATCACGTGCAAACATTGTAAAATTGACGACCAACGTTTATATCACGTTTTTATGCACATGCCTTGTGTGATGATGTATTTAATGGGTAAATCCAACGACTTAAATAGCTTATATACATGTCAAACAACACTTTACCGTTTAAACCTAAAATTAACTTGATATAGACCAAGCATGCACATTTAAACATTAGTAACAGTTTTATCAATTTAGGTAGTGTAGTTTAGCTTTATGTGCAAGTAATACATAAAGGCAGAAGTTGAAAATGCTAACTGGACCCACTGTATCCAGGACAACTAAGAAATAGTTACCTATCTTGAAATTATCAGGATACTTCTCATTGATGCGCTCTAAAGTCCATCTGACTGCCATTAAATTCTGCACTGACTCCGTGTCGATGTCTGTGCATCCGTCCTGACTGTGTGACTTGTAACCGGAAGCCACAGCTTGTATGTAAACGTCACCGGGAACAAGTACCTGGCCAATAAGTTCTACTTCCGGAAGGTGCGTCAAACTGAACAGTATCGCCAGGATCGTCCAAATAACGTGCCGCGCCATCTGAAAAAGTTATTGAAAAAAGTGAATACAGAACAGAATAGAGCAAACCTTTACTCATCCAGCTGTACAAAGTATACAACATAATGAAAGAAATACAGTTATTAATTTAAAAAAAAAAGTGAAACGAAAGTTCTGGCAGCAGGGAAACCAAAGAGAAAAAAATGAATTTAGCGTTATTGGAGAGAGGAGGGTGTAATAACAGAAGTATGCGCGTGTATGTGCGTATATTAGTGTGCACGCAAGTGCGTGTGTGTACATGTGTGTGAGAGAGAGGGGGATGGGAGACTTACAGGGAGAAAAAAAAAGACAATGTATATACAGCACAAATGTCACTTATAACAATTTGATATTTAAATTGACATTTAATTGACTTAGTACTTATTAGAATAGACTAGTAGGGGATATCGGTATGGCAAATAAAAGAGGGTGAACGGGCAAAATTGTAGACATCAATTAGTCGAGCATGTGATCGAGTTGTTGCACTATGTGGTTATTAAGCGAGTGTGTTAGTGAATGAGTGTGTGAGTGCATTGGTAGGTGCATGTCATTAAAGTGAGAAAATAAATTCTACTTTTATAAAGTATTGGATAAGCAAGTAAAAAAAAAAATGAGTAATTATATGCGTAAAGAAGTGATTGTTAAACTGTGAAAGTATACAAGAGAACCGTGATAGTGCTTGATTGGATCAGTGAGTGAATCAGTGCCTGTTTGAAGAGGGTGTAGAAGTACGCGAGTCAAGTAAGTAGGTAGGAGGTTTTAAATTGTTGGCTGAATGAGTGAGTAAATTACAGGTTTATTGTATAAATTAGTTTAATTAAGTAAGTATATGGGTAAATGTCAAATTAGTGTACTAAGGGTGTCTGACTGAAAGAGTAAGGGGATAAATTAGTAGATGAAAAAGAACCACGTGGGTGTGTAGAGAAAAGACTGGAAGAATGAGTGTATATAAGTTGCCTGCGTAGTTTTGTAAAACGGCAAGTAATAAAGTCGATGATACGTGCAGTGTGTATAGGGAAAATTGAAAATCAAAGCGCCACTGGCACTGTAGCGTTCAGTGCATGAAAATTTAGTTAAACTGGTTAAACAATTATTATTAAAGTCATAACTTTTACGATATCATTTTCAACCTAAATGCATTTCAGTGGGACATACCTTTGTTTGTTTTATTATGACAAACTCTTATGGCTAAACTGTTCATAACAAACAATGCAAGAGGGAATAATAATTGAAAATATCTTATTGAAAAAAAATTCTCATGATGGCAAATAAACCTCATGACAGTACATAATGTGAATTATATTCTTTCTCTTTATGTGGCTATGGTAGTTTTAACTTGTATAACATAAGAGTGCCATAATGGCCCCTAACGTCTCACCTGAGGACAACGATGACGAATGGATTTGTTTACCCTCGCCTTTTACCAGGCATATGGCAAGCACACTATAGCATGGATATTATAATAAAAGCTTAATATTTTAGTATTTTGATGTCTGTGGGTGTAGGAAGTTGGTCCTTGTCTTTGGTTTGGTTTCGCTCTTGTTTTCCTTAGAACGTTGTTAATATTGTCATTATAAAAATAAAAAATATTTCTAATCTTAATAAAGTCCTGTAGGGGTTGAAATCTATATTAAATATTATGTGATCTAAATCACAAGTTAAAAGTACCAATATTTGTTTATAAGGTTCTTGAAGATTAAAAATGTATTTTAAATATGATATAATATAAATCACAACTAAAAGACAAATTGTTTTCTAAGAATATACAAATATATCGATAGTTATGCCGTATTAGGAAGTTTTGCGGATCCGTGGCAATTGTACTTCTACTCCCTGATAAGGCAAGGATCGCATGGAGATATTATACATAATTTGGTTCTGTTTGTAATGCAGAACCATGGATGTGGTTATGTATCTCAGTGTAGCGTTGAGATATCGTTATGTACGTGTGAATATAATGTATTAATATGTTAGTACTGTGCACATATGTTTATTATTAGTGTTAAATGTGGCCCAGAGCGAGAGTGTTAGTATATGCATTATCCCGCTGGGCAGCCCCATCATCGTCTGGACGCAGGGTTGAAGCTTCTTGCCCACCCCCGGGGACTATACTTGACATTTCCTTTTATATGTAGACACTTATAGGTGTAAGGTAGTGATAGACCATATCGAGTTGTCGATAGATTACTATGGGCATTACACAAACTATATACCCAATATATTTCGGTTAGTTTTATTTTATACTTGTATATATTAATTTAATATATCTTTAGACATTTAAATTTGATCCCAATGTAGTTTAATTAGTATATTTATTAGAAGAAAAGGGAAAATAGAGTGTTCAGCTATCGGTTTTGGCCCCGCTATTGGTATATAAAAGTGTTAACTAGCGTTAGGGGTTTATGGAGGGAGACACTTAAATAATACTTGTGTGAGATGATGCGGAAGTTACGCTCCATCCCAGCAGTAGCGAGGCTGCAAGCGAAATCTTTGTGTTTTGGAATAGTTTCACGTTAAATAAGTTGAATTAAAGGATGTTTACAGGTTGGTACTTATTAATTACTTATATATTTTGTTTGTTGTAGGTTTATCTGTTACTGTTTATTATTGTCTTAGGGTTATATTAGTGTGACGAATGTGTAGACAAGAAGTCAACAATACTATTTTCATAATCCTAGCAGCTATGGCTGTAAGAAATACACATTCAAATTAGTTTTGCTTTGCTTTATGGGTTTTGGTTATGTGAGACAGCAATTATTGGACACTTTGGGCAACCTGATGCCGCCGGTGGATGGGGCCGGGACCAGCGTGCGTTGAGAATTTGGGAGGATGTGCGCCCGTGTGAGTATACTTGGGTATCCCGGGCAATGCGAGAGAGACTCGCCCAATTTCCAACCCCACCCCGACCCCCCGTTCCAAACTGGATGAGGATGCGAATGGCTGAACCGAGTAGGCCGGTCGTAAGTCGTTAAAAGTGCTTTTATTATGCACAGTTAATATATTAAAAAAATAGGTCTATTACATGGATGTGGGGTGAACCTAGCACCCCAAAATATAACAACTGACTCATTTTCTATGTTTAACCAGGTTTTCAACGAATGGCGGACAGTCGGTCAGGCGGGCGGCGTCAAACAGTGGGTTTCCGATCAATAACTTCAGTTTGGATAAAACAATCTTGCTGAAACTTTGGATTTATCAAGCTTGGATGAAAACCTAGCTTGGAATTGGATTTGGGGCCAGTCGGATCAAGGTCACTTTTACTAAAAATAGAAGAATAGCCTCCGCTTAATAAATTGTGTTAAATTGTTAAATCGTTAAAAACCTGGTTTCGTGGCCTGGCTACGTTTCCTTTTTGTTTTATATTATTATTGGTGAATGAAGGCACACAATAATAAATGTATTTGTCCAGAATAGGACTGGAACAGAAGAGGTGAGGTGGGTTACTGTAAAGCATACCTTTTTCCAGTTACCATGACAACAACCATTTCTTTAGAGATAGCTAACCTTTAAATTAAACACCATAGGTCAGCCAACAGAAGCACAACTGCCAGGAAGGCCGAGAAGAAATATCAGTTCCCTGGAGTCCTTTGAAAATGCTTAAATATTATTAAAGATTTCAAATTTTCAATCTGGTTCAGTATTGCTTTCTTAGTGGTATGCCATTCCTTAACTTTTACTTTTCATAAAACTGTTGTAACACATCACAAGGCATGATTATGTTGAATATTGTTTATTTCTCCATATGATCTACAATGTCATTTGACAGTTAAAAAACATTAACATAATAGAAGAATTAATTAACTTTCCATATCTAATGGGTGGCTGAATCATGGTTTTGAATGCTATCAAAACAACTATTTTAAAAGTATTTTACTAAGATTAAATCCATGTTATAGGGAGAATGATACATGTGCTAATGTTATATGTATTCTTTTAGTTCCTCGGAAAAGTGTTTATTTGAGAAACAATAGCTCTCTGCCATGAAGCGATAAAACCTAGTTACTTACAACTTACATACGCAAGTAGGTTCATTCATTTAATCAATGGTTTCATTCAACGATTAAAAGTAGATGCATTTTGCACTTTTAACATATGATGCGGCGATATTGGAGAAAATGAGTTTGGTCACGTTTACTGACATCATGTAGTCGTATTTTGGTCGAAATATTTAATGCATCCTTTAAAAGTTGATCGTTAAATGTAGGATTATATTTTTGCGCAGGAACTCTGAGCTGACTCATGTTCGGTCGGGCATAAGAACGTTTGCGACTTGGATTTTATAGCTATGCCTATGTGTTATAGCGCACAGAACACAAAACGTGGATTAAATAATTAGTAATTGAGTTCTCAAATTAAATTGTGAATGCGTGATTTTGTGGGTGAATCATTCAGTAAGCGAGCATGTTAGTGAGTTACTATAAAACGGTATAAGAAAAGTTGTGTACTTGTTCGGGGTTGGTGATTGAACATTTGCCTCGCGAAATGTGTACGAGGGAACTTTTGAAGAGAGTGAATTGTTGAGTGAGCGAGTGTGCAAATGAGTGTGTGAGATAGTGGTTGCGTAAATGTATGATTAAGTGGGTGTGTGAGTGAATAAGTCTGTGACTGAGACTGTGAGCGAGTGTGTGAGTAACTGAGTAAGTATGTGTATTAGTGAGTGTGTGAGTGTGTGGTTGAGTGTTTTAGTGAGATGAGAATGAGTGTTTAAGTGTGTAGAAAAGCAAGTAAATGTGTGAGTGAGTGGGTGTGTATGTACGTGACTGAATGAGTGAGTTTGAGTAAGTTGCTGTATAGCTGAGTTTGAGCGAGAAAAAGAGTACAAGTTATTGAATCTTGTAAGTTACTGAGTGAGAGGATGAATAAGTGTGTATATATCACTGAGTAAACAAGTAAATTTGTAATAAAGTGGCTACAAATATAAGGGCGTTCCTTTGTTTGATTCAGTCCCCACCAGCAATTGTTCACCTGAGTCTTTGTTTGCCTGAAAAATGGTTGGTTTTCTCTTCATTGCGATAGCACGCCATAAACAATGAAACGCTTTCGGGACAATATAAAATTAAATAGGTCGTCCATTTATTTTAAGTGTTAAAAGTTATTTGGCCACAGTGTGATTTACATGCGAACATATTTCTTTAAATCATGAAAATGCTTTACGCTGTCAATCCAAAAATCCAGTGTCATTGTATACAAATGAATACAAAAGCTCGACAACCAAGAACAGCTGACACAATTTACCGCGAGCGGGATTTATGTCATTTTGTCAAGGTACCGTCCAAAGCTAGTTACAACCTAGGAATAGTAGTGGTGGTGGTGGTGTTGGTGGTGGTGGCTGTGGTTGTAGTAGTAGTACATGTAAAAGGTAGTAAAAGTAGTAGAAGTAGTGGTGGAGTGGTGGTGGTGTGGTGGTGGTACTAGCCGTAGTAGTTGTTGTAGTAGAAGTGGAAGTAGAAGTAGAAGAGGCAGTGGTAATAGTAGTATTTGTTGTATTAACAATAGGTAGGTAGTAGTGGTGGTGGTGGTGGTAGTAGTAGTAGTAATAGTAGTAGTAGTAGTAGTAGTAGTAGTAGTAGTAGTAGTAGTATAAGTAGTAGTAGTAGTATAAGTAGTAGTAGTAGTAGTAGTAGTAGTAGTAGTAGTAGTAGTAGTAGTAGTAGTAGTAGTAGTAGTAGTAGTAGAAGTAGTAGTAGTAGTAGTAACAGTAGAAACAGCAGTAGAAAAAGAAGTAGCAAAAGTAGTAGTAGTAAAGATATAAGTAGCAGTAGTAGTTGTTGTAGTAGAAGTGGTAACAGTAGTAATAGTAGCAGTAGTAGTGGTAGCAGTAGAAGTGATAGTAGTAGCAATAGCAGTAGTAGTAGTAGTAGTGGTAGTAGTAGTTGTGGTGGTGGTTGTAATAGTAGTGGTAGTGGTGATACTTGTGGTAAGAGTAGCACCAATGGTATTGTTATTTGTGCTTGCGTTGTGATAATGAGAATGGGGAGGAGGAGGACGATGGTAATGATAATGAAGGCGACGGCTTAGACGACGACAATAAGGATGGTGATGGTGATGAGGATGAGGATGATAATAATGATGATGATGATGATGATGATGATGATGATGATGATGATGATGATGATGATGATGATGATGATGGTAGTTGTGATGATGATGATGATGATGATGATGATGATGATGATGATGATGGTGATGAGGATGATGATGATGATAATAATGATGATGATGATGATGATGGTGATGATGATGATGATAGATGATGATGATGATGATGATGAGAAGCCTCACCGTCAATGGATAGCTGACTTGGCTCACGATCACGAGTGCCCTCTTTCTAACTTAAATTTGATCTGCTAAATGTGTAAACTGGTTCAAAACGACTCACGGTTTGTTCCTGATCTCAAATTAGCGTTAGCAAAACACCCGGTAAAGTACATCTCACGAACATTTCATTGAGCAGTTGGGTTATACTTTAACTCATGTGACACTCACTGTTGTCAATATTTCCTTCAATGCTTACTTCGTTTAGGTTCACTTTAACACTCCTGTAAATGAATATTAACCACTGACATCAAAAGAAATTCGCATTTAATCACTTAAAGGGATACACAGAGGTTGCCACAGGTAAAAAAGTCTCTTTCTTTAAAAGTCTGCAACGTTGATAAGAAAGAATGCGAATCTTATTCAACAACTCCAGGTGTAAACAACCTATTATATGTATTTCACCATACCTTGGATTTGTGTATCGGGTGTCTCTCCCCCCACCACACACACACACACACTCACATATACATACACACTCCAACCCTCTCCGTCCAACCTTTTCTTCACGCTCCACCGATATTTTCTTCTATAATAAGACATTGTAAACTCCGGGGAGATTATTTCAAATACTTCTGCAGTGTTACCTTTTTGAAATAAATAAAATGATATAGGTAAATCCCCACAGGTTCTTATTACATTAAAGAACCGTTGCTTCCTGGTCGATCAATAGGATTATGCCAGACATTCTATGAAAGACCTTCAATGTTTGATGGTGTTGTTTTTTGTTTTATTTGGGATGTACCAGTTGGAGGACATGTTTGACTCTCGATCAAATTTGCCCAAATAATAGAATATTTAATTAAAAAATAACCGTTTATTTTCCATGATTGATACATCAAGTTTAGTGAAATTACGCATTTATTTACATAAAACACAAGTATTTAACTTCACTAAAACACAAGTTTTACAGCTTTTATATTTATATTTTTTACTATTGGAATCATGTAACAGGCCCTTTACCTTGATGCACCGGCCGCAATAGCTCATGTGGTAGAGCGTCGGCTTGCGGATCGGGATGTCGTGGGTTCAAACCCCGGCCGGGTCAACCAAAGACTTTAAAGTTGGTAGTAGTGGCTTCCCTCCTAACGCTCGTGGATACGGGGACAGCATTACGCCTGACTCGTCGGTGTCAGTGTAATGGACCGACCGGGTTCAGTCCCTGGGCACCTCATAAGTGCCCCTGTGGTATAATGATAGAAATGTCGCTGCACACTATCGGCAAAAATGCCGGCTAATCCCATCCCATTACCTTGATGCAGCCCTAACTACGTAATGTGCAATAGTTTAAATGAAGACTATTAACATGCGTTTTTATTATGACTTAAAACCAGGCAACCGACATTTTGGACCATTTTTTCTAAAACTGCCGTTTGAACTTTTTTTTTCTGAAGAAAAGAAAAATGCTGTTTGAAGGACTTACCTATCTATTATTATACCGTTACTAAAAACATGGGGCTTTTATGGGAATTAAAATGACCAATATATGAAAGTGAAACCAATTTTAAAAAAGATAATTAGTACTGTAATCGAAAACAGTATTCTGGACTAAAATTCGAGCATTTAAAAAGTTGGTCTTAATTATTATGGTTGATAGATTTTAGCTGTTATAACATGTTTTCGTTTAGCTTTGTCTGATGGATAACAAAGTTAAACGGCACCACTGAAAGCTGTTTACAAAGTGAAAATATCAACAGTTTCTATTTGGTTTCGGAAAATATCATAAATAAGTATTCCAAGAGAGCATGTGGATTTATCTTTTAAAGAAGATACCTAACGATTCACCTAAATTAAAAAGTAAATACCTTTTTTTACAAATAAAACTAAGCCACTGCGTTTGGATATTTGGAGAGGTAACTCACCTAAGAAACAGTCTTGCGTTTAAATAACACTTATTTCAAAACTTCAATGGTTTTGTAGTTTAAGTCATGAAATACCCCAACTGACTTTTCATTATTTTCTAATCTTATTTAAGATGAAATGATTTCCGCTCTGTAAACTTTGAATCTGACTAAAATATTTCATTTTTTCCATGACATCATTGTGTGGCCAAAGTTTTATTATTGAACACTATTTACTTATAAAAAGGACACCATTTGGATAATATATTATATTATCTATGTGTCTGTGACGAAGGGGTTCCAAACTTCTGGCGATTAATTTGTAATGTAGTTAACATTGCTGTGTGTGTAGATACAGGGAACAACCCACCCTCCACTGTAATAATGTTTATTCTGTAACAAGGCAAATTTCTACTTTAAATCTAGGACACCAACTACCAGCTTTTAACAAGATCCAGCGTTAGTTACTCGCATTACGGCTGTATGGTGATAGCCGACGTTTTACCTTTTTCGAATACGAGTAAGACTATCTTACCCCTGACTCTCGGCTTAATATCTGAATTCACAAGTCTAAACAAGACGTTTTTAGACATTACCTGTATTGTTAGTCACCCAAAAGCGATAAAAATGAAATAAATCGTTCTTTATGTTCATATTGTCCAAAATCTACAAAAAAATACAATGGAGAATTATGCTAAAAATAGATATCGACGTCAGCGCGGGTTACCCGGATGATGATATATTGTGATCTCAAAAGTAAGTTAGTTTAAAAATAGCCAACTGTGCAGCGTATCTCAGATAGGAAATACACGCTTGTAGTGATATGGTGTTATACTTTACTTGTTCCATAGACATAAATATACATTATCTTTTTCAGCAACTATTATTAAATTGGTTGTTCGGGAAAAAATGTATCCAAATGTCTGGATACCACATTTAAGCCATAAAATCAAAACAATGGCGTCCTAAGTCAATGAAAGTCTCATCTTTATATACGTGTATGTGTTTCCCAAAACCCATATAGATAAGAACATTGAATTAGTTTAAAGATCCTGTCCGACAATGCAATTCTTCTTGGTTAATATTCACAAATTGACACTTTTCTGGCAAAACAAGTGAACTGCAATCAAAACTACTGAAGTGAAAGTCGAAACATAAAAAGGTAAAACAAAACATGACAATCGAACCGACGACATCAAGTCAGACTATCAAACACCAAAGCCAATCACCTCCGATGAAGGTACAAGAAGATTTTGGTCTTCTTAAATATTATTTGTTCAACTTAAGTAAATAGGTTTGTTTTGTCCAAACTGATTCCATTGAAACATTTTACAACTGAAACGTATATTAAAACTACGTTCAGTCGGTTATTTGTGTAAATGAAATCTAAATGATTTATGCTTTTAATAAATTGTTTTCTTTATTTTTCATTTATTTGGGCATTTAGAGATCCTTTTATAGCATTTGTATTTGTTGTATGCCGTTAACACACGTGTCGTCTGGTTTCGAGTCTATAAATTAAATGAATAGAAAACATATCAATATTGGAAGAAGCGGTATTGTGTTAACTGTATTTTAATTTATTGCAAAATCAATTAGTTGGTGTATTAATGTCCTCGCTTGACTGACCTTAGCCTTGACTTTAAATTCTTTTTGTTACATCCCACAATATTAGTCAAAACAACTACGACGTCCAGCTATTACTAGAGGAGGTTGTCCACATTCGTGGATCACATGCAATTTTTTCACTTAGTCAAGATTTGGTGTCAACCTGCGTGGGCGCCAAATCCTATTGACATTACTGGGCCACCTTACATAACACAAAAGTGTGCAATCAAAGCATTGAAACAGGTAAACGGCAAATGTTTATAGATGTTTATCAAACATGTTTTAACTGATTAAATGGATATTTATAAACAGCCAAAATGTACGTACTTGGCTACAGTCAAAGGACACCTACATGCACCGATCTGCAAATTTTATGTCGTTAAAGGTGGTACCCGAACGTTTACCTATAGCAAATACATGTAAATATCTTAAAAGACTCATTTGGGAGTTTGGGCATAATTTCAGCATACACTCATACATAAGTCTAATTAAAGACGGATTTGGACATTACATATGTTATTCGACAGAACATATCTCGAAGGAAAACACTCTGAAAGTCAATTCTTTTCAAATCCTTTAGATATCGACTTCATAGCGGGTTACCCGGATAACGATATAACGTGATCTCAAAGTAAGTTGTCACGTGCTTTTTCTTAGGTTTAAAATAGCTATATCCGCAGCGTAGTTCAGACAGGAAATACCTGTTTGCAATTACGAGTGTGGAATTATTGCTCACTGTTCACACACATCTAGAGCATCAACGAACATGATTTTGCATGACCTTGCCATGTAACAATGACTTGTTTTGAATTTTTTGTGTAAATTGTTGGATACCACCTTTTAAGTGTTATGTCAATATAGAACAAAGCAGCAGAAACTTATAACTGAAGTACATACAATAACTTTATTACATCATGCGCAGTTGTAGCCAGTACTTAATTATCAGTTTTCAAAAAAAAATATTTGACGTTCTTTTTATTCAGATTCCTCTATCATAGTTCATGATACCTTAAGTCGGTCCTTTTGCCGACTGACCAAACCAAGACAGTAATTGCTAGTGTGTTTATTTTGTGTGTGTGGGTGCGTGTGCGTGTGTGTCAGAGTGCGTGTGTGTATGTGTGTGTGTGTGCGTGCGTGTGTGTGTGTGTGTGTGTGTGTGTGTGTGTGTGTGTGTGTGTGTGTGTGTGTGTGTGTGTGTGTGTGTGTGTACGTGCGTGTGTGTCTGAGTGCGTGTGTGTCTGAGTGCGTGTGTGTATGTGTGCGTGTGTGTGTGTGTGTGTGTGTGTGTGTGTGTGTGTGTGTCTGAGTGCGTGTGTGTGTATGTGTGTGTGCGTGCGTGCGTGCGTGCGTGCGTGCGTGCGTGTGTGTGTGTGTGTGTGTGTGTGTGTGTGTGTGTGTGTGTGTGTTTGTGTGTGTGTGTGTGTGTGTTATGTCTTGCTTTTGTCACTTTTTCACTTACCCTATTTGCCTTTGTGTAGAGGTAGTTCAGATTTTAACATATGTGGTAATTCTTACAGGGTCTATTCTTATTTTTCCATTCACGAAATTCAAAAAAATTTGACATCTTTTTACAAAGATCGTTAGTTGTCCACCATTAGGATTTATGGGCACAGTATCCTCCACTTACGAAGTGGCACGGTCGGATGTGATCATTGTCTTTACTCCACAGTAAAATACCGCAATTTCTCTTTCTCTCTTTTGCTCCAGATATAGACGGATGTCCTCTCCTTTGCTTGTCCAATGCTACAAGCTGAGGATTTTTTCTTACTTCTATCTCACTTCCACAATTTCCCTGGAGCTCAACATCCTGCACCCAGCTTGGACTGAGAATCCACGACAACTAACTTCTCCTGGTTAAAATTATGTCATCTTTTCTTGTTCCTCAAGGATTGCTGGAGGTTTCTATTTTTTTTTAGTCACTTAGGCACATTTGCGATTTTACATCTTTCCTTCCACGCCATGGTGTTTTCATCCATGACAATTTTTCTGGTTACAAAACGGTTTTACAGCGCAGTGCCGTATGGCAGAGTTTCTCCGGAAAAAAAACAACATTTTCTTTCCCAAGTCTGCACCATCTGGATGTCAGAGGCTATCTTTGCTGGTGAGACTTGGTTATCTGGGTACACACGTGGAACAATGTTGGATCCATCTTCTGGTATTGGCCTCTTTTTCGTCTCTATTCTTCAAGATGGTATGCAAGAAATGAATCGTGCCTCAACCTGTAGAGTCCTTACTTCTGGAAAACGTTGCTTGATGACCGAAAATATCTGAGCTTAGTTCTCAGTTGACGCTCAGTGTTTCCTTTAAGCTACTGACTGTGCGAGTAGGCAGGGAATGGTAACAGGTTACAATAAACTGCAATCAGAGAGGTTTATATTTTTATCTCCTTCCAGGTCAGCTTACCTTTTGCTATGGTCCTCCTTACTTATATGCCTTGCTAAACGAGCAGTTTTGTTCTGACTTCTTGTAATTTCTTCCTCAGACCAGACCTCTTTTTCTGCGGGGCTAGCTGTTTTCCGCTTAGTGCGGGTAGTCATTCTCGGGTCATGATGGCGTTCCCACGATGTCCATGCAGGCTCAATGTACTTTGCATGTTCTAAAGCCTGCTTCACAGAAAAATTCCTGCCTGTTTAGGCAACTATACAAGCTCCCCCGTCTCTTTGATCTCAGGACTATTTTAGTGTCATCACTAGTGATTTGCAATTTTAAAAACCTCTGTCAGTGATGACAAGCTTATTTTTTATTATATAGTTACTAATGAAATGTAATTGGAGCTCCAAACCAGCATCTAGGACTGTTGGTGATAGTCCTCTCGAGGACCTCAACTGCTTTTCAGGATCTCCTAAGAAGGCCACATCAAATGTGTAAGTAACCAATGTTGGTAAAGTTAATCCCGAAATTTCCACGAGGTTTTGTCTCTTAGTGGCACAGAGACAGTGTTTACCTGCAGGCCTAGTGTTTGGTGATTGTCATGTCAACCATGCAGTCCCAGTTAGCTTGGAGGAGTATTCCTGTGTCGTTTCTTTATTTCCATGTAGGTTACATGATATCTGTTTGTATAGTCGGTGGATTTGCAGGGAAAACTTTTGGACAGTTCCCCGGCTGTTGTTCCCTGGCTTGAGGTGAGTGTACCTCTGTCAGATACTTCTCTATATGTTCTGCGCATGTCCCTATTCTTCTGAATTCTCACCACCTGGATCTTCGTTGAAGGCTGGTCCTGCTTGCTGCCTCTTGTTTACGTCCGAGGTTTTCTGCTTTTTAAAGGACATGAAAACGTTCCGTTTAGGTATATCAATCAGTTGCTCAAGTCCAAGTTTCTCACTCTCTGTTGCAGACCTGAAGCATTTCCCTTATTGTCTAAAACACGGTCTGCGCTCCTGTAGCTGTCGTTAGAGGCAGCTAGTGTTCGCTGCTGACTTTAAGTGGTTTGTTCACTTTTTAGTGCTAAACCTTTCCTTTACAATATAAAAGACTACCATAGTATGTACAGTGATCCTCTTGTCTACATCGTTACACAGAGAGTATTAAAATCGGGTTGAAGATCGTCATCTAGCTCTTGCCGCATTTGCCTTTCTTTGTTCCTATGCCAGTTGGTTCGATCTCTTACCTCTCTAAAGAGGGCGTCCCCAGAATTGTCCTTATCTCATTCTGTGTTTGGTTTGTCTAGCATGTCGACATGTGTTCGGAAGCAGATTGTCAGTTATGTGGTTTGAGTCCGGACTAATAATATCCATCGTCTTATCAAACTGGTTTTATGTGCCGACATTTCACACGTCCACAAATTGTTCTGGCCTGGTGAATTTTGACTTGATCTCTTATATTTCTTGCACGGCTTGTCACAAAAACTTAGAGCATTTACTATACATCCATTTTATGTCCGTTTTATAGATATGGGTCTTTGTTCCGTGTTTTCATTGTGATCCTATCATCCTCCTTTCGGAAACTGTGCATAAGGTAGTTAGCCCTCTGCATCATTTAATAAGTCTGCTCAAGCAGTCACATGTCTTTACAGAATCACTGGTCTTGAAACTAGTTGCCAGAGCGTCTGTCCTGGCAATAACTGAAAAACTGGTAGAGGAAATAATGAAGAATTCAGTTTTGGCCCTGGTACTTTACAAAGGTCTTAAGCACCACCTTAAGAATGCACCATCAGGGTTTTGTTTTTTATGCTCAAGACCCTCAATTCACATATGTGGCAGATCGGTAGTGATGATCGGAAATAACCGTTAATAAAACACTTCCAGCTGTCATTTGATTCGGGGTCAGCTGGAAGCCCCCATCTCAGTTATCTTGACTTCGGGCTGACGAGTAGTGGAACTTCCATTTTCTACCAACTGTAAGCAGGAGAACGTATAGCAGTTCTACTTGCGATATATTCATTCTGCTACCAACTGTCGTATTTTATGTGGACTGAGATAAAATATATGCATGTTCACTAAGAGGGAAACATAACTTCAAGAGGACACCGGTATGATAAGACAAATCACGAGGTCACTTTTAGGTCAAGTTAAATCGTCATCCAGTTATCCATCAATATAGATATTTAGCAAAGAAACTATCATGTTAATTTATGGATTTGAAAAGTATTTATAGTGATTTTCACGGTTTGGAAGAACTGGACAATTGCAGTAGTGTCCAAAATTGTCTGTATTTCGATTAAAATATGAGTTTGTGTATAATAATGCCTAATTTCTTCCTAAACGGCTGTAAGTTATTGTTACATTTATGCATAATAGACAAAATGTTGGATACTTCCTTTAAAAAGGTACCAAACAGTCGGCTGAACTCCCGAACCCCTCATCGAGTGGGTTCGACTCCCTTTATTTGGGAGGTCTTCCTTGTCTTGTAGTGGGCTGGTGGTGCTATAGTCATATCTGAGTCGGCACGATGGAACAAAAATCACATAAAACAAAGCAAGGCACATACCAGAAGTGGAGACGGTCGATTCCCCAAAGAAGCGAAGTGTATTATAGACTAGGGGCCAAGCCTTATTATGAAGACTTCAAGATTTTATCATCTAAATTCTTTCAAGGAATAAAGCATTTTGAGCTTATCTCAGACATAGCCTGCGTGCTTCTTTCTCTTTAACACTGGACTTTTTAATTACGTTTTAGGTTTGGGCAAAATTCTCACAATCTTTATCATAAAAGATTGCTAAATTGAATTAAATTATATCCCAGTAATATCCACGTTTTATAAAATTGACAAACATGTGTGTGCATTCATCTGCAAACCATATCTGTTCCATAATAAAGACAACCAAATATCGTCCTCTTCATCATAAATATGCATAAAACCTTCGTTCATTTTGTGAAATGGGTTTTTATGTTAGTAATGAGATGGCATTTCAAAGCGTGTCAGACAAGCAAAAATACCCGCAGATACCAACATGAAATATGATACAACCACCTACGTAACCTGGACTTAATGCTTGTTTCGGCTAAAAACCAGCCCATACGTGGAAGGCCACTTCCCTCCAGTATATAAGCCAGGAATCGATCGGGCTGTGCGCATACCTGTACCTTGATTGGCGCGACTAGCAGCAGTCAGGGGGGGTTTACTAAAGTGAGCGAGCTAACGACATGTAAGTAAAAGGAAGTTTATTTATTTGTTTTGCAGCGATTTGTAAGAAGAAAAACATTACTAAAATCTGATTGGTTGTTGTTTTAAAGATTTTAAAACTGAAAATTAAGTTTGTCCATTTATTAAAACAAAATATTCGATTTAAACATACAAAATATTAAACTGAATTGATATTTTGTTGTTTATAAAAATGTATGCAAATATCAAAATATAAATATATTTACATTATTTATTTTTTTCCAAGATTTTCATTTTGCAATTTCGGTTTTGGAAATCAAGTTTTCTTTGATTGTTCACGAGCGCCCTTGTTTCCATTTTGAATGCTTAAAACAAATATATATATATATTTGCACGGGGAATAAACGGACTCATCAGATGGTAAATGAATACCTAATTATGCCACCACCTTGCTTGAATTAGTGTATGATGTGTTTGTTTTAAATATTTACACAAATTCAAATTAATTAATCATAGCTTTAGTAAGAAAAAGATTCAATCAGGTAATTTTGAACTATGGACTTAACATCATGGACTTTCCTTCCAACCATTTTCCTTATATTTATTTTATGAAGAAATCATCTTTGCCAAAGCATTATAATGCATTTTAGCTTTATCTACATCGTATTAATACATTAAAAGTTGCAAAGTACATACATTTTGAGTCATTGTTCCACCGCTCAAAATAAGACTGGAGTCTTTTTTTTATTCTTTTTTTTAAAAATGTCTCAGTTTTGTTGTAACTTTTAAATATGTACATACAAACGTGTGTAAAATCCTTGTCCTGTACCCTTTCCCTATTTTAATAAATGTTCCTATGCTCATAGGAAATTGTCATACCGTCTTATCTACAACATGTTTTATTTTCTGGATGACCGACGACCGCTCTATTTGCTTCTGTTTTGGCTTTTTGATCATTGTGATCATTATGCCAAAGGAGAACCTCTTAAGATCGCCTGAGCATATGCTCAAGGTGAGCTATTGTGATCACCCAACGTTCGGTGTAAGGCGACTGGTGTACGTTGTCTGACATCTGACGTCTCAACACGTTGTCCGCAAACATTCATTCTACGAAATCTCTTCTGAAACCTCTGGTTATTGTGCAACCGAATTAGATCCTGTATGCACTAAAAGGCTTAGATCTAATTCTGATTTACCACAGGAATCTCTTGTATCGAGATTTTGCGTTGTTACTTGTACAGTATGCGAGAACTTAAAAATGAGTTATCTTTGGCCAGTGCTGACATTTAAAAGACAACGCTAGACATGAGCTCTGCTACCGTACTGTAATAGTTTTTCTTAGTATGTTTACAAGAGGTTTATTTTTAGCTCATTATACGCCACATCACTTCAAATCAAAGCGCTGAAAGCGCTAGTTAGGCGGAGTAAGTTTAACCCCGTAAGCGATTACGTGTGTAAACAATGGTAAAAATTATTCCGTGAAAAATCAAGCACATTGGAAAATGGAAAGCAGGCAAGTCTTCAAGGAAAACTTACAGCTGCAAAAAACATCGTTTCTAAAAGTATAGAGCTAGATTATACATCGGAACAAAGAAACTTTTATATTAAACATTCAATACATTCTATATGATTTAGCATTTAAACTTAAGTAAGATCTAGATTAAATATCACATACATGCAACAAGATGCGAACAAAATTAACTGATTTTAAAATTAATTCCCACCTATAACACCCCTATGATCTAACTCTAAAAGATTTTTATCCGAACGCGTGTGGTAGCTTTAGACATAGATGTTGAGATGAAACAAATGACGTTTGTCACTGACGTCGCTCTTGAGAGTGGTGACTCTTATGGAATGCATTTTATTTGGACGATGGTGTAGCGTAACGCAGGCTGACGCTCAATAACGGTCACCCATCCGTACACTAGCCTCGGTAACCGTTGCTTAACCGCCTAACTTTAGATGCCGCATAAACCACGTCGCTAGCGAGCTAACCTAACGCTTATTTGAAGTTTGGAAGTAATGTAACGACTCTGCGGTCGTTACATTACTTCCTCCTCCAATCCGGCAGTTAACTATCCCACTGCTGCCACCAATGTAACCCGAGCCCGCGCTCTTCAGCGGTCACCCATCCCTACCCCAGCCACGGTTACTGTTGCTTAACCTCGCCACTTTGAAAGCCGCCTAAACCACATCGTTAAAAGGTGAAGCGAGACTGGTTTGAAGCGCGTATATATTTCTACCTCAGCGGTTGTTACAGTAGCAGTAAATAGCACGAAGTCGCAGTTGTTTTGTGAGACTCCTTTTAGAGAAAAAAAAGGAGTGTTATGTTTTTCTACAGTTTAGATTTAAACAATAAAGTGTAGCTTAAAAAAATAAACATTATACATATATAACAAGTAAAAGGCATTAATAGGAAATCGCGACCGCTTGGCACAGTCTTGTTTAACAAAAGTAACAGCGCATGCCGATGTTTAGAAAGTCTTCCCTTGATGGGAAAAATTTCATACTTACTAAAACTTGCAATATTTGTGATGTATTTGCATTGTCTAATTGAAATACACATTTAAACAAATTTTTATCGTGTACTTTTTGCATTTTCACATTTTTTTATTCCCAGACTCGACTTTTTGTGTATCGGAAAAAAATACAATGGTACAAGATTTCAAAAAAGTTTATTTTTTGAAGTTTTTGGACAAATTTCTATGCAAATAAGCATTAATTCACTGCAGATATAATTGTTTTCATTTAAAAAGTTCATATCATGAGTGATTTTAAAAAGTAACTTTCATATTGGTGAAAAAAGTAAATGACAGTATATGAAAATTCCTTTAAAATCTCGAAAAACCAAACTTGCCGAAGTCACATTACTCTATTTTAAAAAAAAATAAAGTAGGTACATCCCTTAACAATACATAAATATCATCTACAATCATAACTGAGTAAAATATAACAATTTGAAATATTTTTACCGTAGTTAACTTTAGAAATTAAGATTTGAAAATGACTACCCACTGAGATATTACCACTGAGAGCAAAATGACAAAGTATAAAATTCGGGTTTGTACAGGTATCTCCATCGCACAAATACACATTTGCGTAATTGTGTTCCGTTAATAACGTTCTACTGCGTTGATTTCGTATTATGGGACGCTTACGTGCCTTAAATCTTCCTCGAAAATCACGTTCTTGTGGCATTGGCTTTTTTGTTGTTTCGGTTTGCAAACTGGAAATTCCCAAAACGCCACGTGACAGGATCTTCGCATTTTTGAAAATATTTCTTCTCTAAACGTGATATATGTCAAAATGTTTGTCCTCTATGACATACTTTGAACCATTTTAACATTTAACCTAAACATTAACAATTAATTTAGTGTTATTTGGTAAAATTAAGTTTTTCACCGGGCAGAAACGAAAGCTTCAGTCGCGAACCGAATGTGTCGATATCGGCCGAAGCTCATTATGAGAAGCCTTCCTTAACAACGTAGCCTGTAATTACTGTTGTAGTAGACAACAAGCAAGAAAGCAAGGTAGCAGATAGTTTAGTTGCCACTAAAGTTACGGTTTGTTATCTAAATACTTATGTAATGAATGGACGAGGAAGTGTCTCGTCCTCAGAACAATCAGCTTGTTAATTAAAGCGCATGCTCTCTACGGCACCTTGAATGTCTCACGTTCGTGCTCTTCCTTGTTACATAACCTGGTTCAGAGAGCTGAAGGCAGTAAGGCCCCGTTTGGGTTCTAACAAATCTCTCAACCTAGTAGATTATGCATAGTCAGTATAGTCATTGGGTGATATTCCTGTGCGGCATCGTTCATTCATATATCTGCATTTCATGAATTTCTGCATTACATAAAATAATCTCTTCAGCTTCTAGTTTAAACATATAATAAGATTAATGTAAGCATTTGAAGCAATTGTTGCATCTAGTCTCCTTCTACATATATATTTGTCTCTGTGCACGCGCTACTTTTTCCCAGGCAAGAAGGCTGACCGCGTGTGGTCAAGGTCATGCAAACTCAATTTTTGGTGCTTCCAAAATTCACCATTGTCATAATAACAATGGACGGTGTTAGTTTACTGAACAAAAACCAACAAGGAAGAGGCAATGTAAGAACTGCGCATTACTAGCATGACCTCAAGAGTGTGTTTTATGATTTATGTTTGTTCATCGTTGAATCATCCCAACAACAATATTTCAGTTATTTGCAAAACTTTGCAAATATTTTATTTCGCAACTACAGAAGGTTGAGAAGAAGCTTCATAAACAGGAATTACATGCTAGTCAAGCGTTCATTTTTTTAATTTGAATAAACTATGTTTAGCTTATGGGTTTTTTTCTCTCGTGGAAATAAAAAAAATATTTTTAGCTCATTGTACGCCGATCACATTGGAAAACCAACAAAGAAGAGGCTCTGTAACAAACGCGCTTTGCAGGCGAGATCACAAGTTAATGTTTTGTTATGTTACGCAATACTATTTGCCCGCCTGTCGTCAATATGGGTACTTTAACCAATATACATACAGTGGCTACTAGGGTTTACATCATTTCTATATATGCTATTGTAATATTTATTACTTACGTATGTTTTCTAAAAGTTGTTCTGTATTTAGAATCTTAAAGTCTTTAAGCTCTATGGGATTGAGAGATTCTAACCTATACTGATTGCTGGTAAGCATTGTGAGTAAAATATAACATCAACATATATGTTCAAGGTGAGCTATTACGATTACCCAACGGTCGGTGAAAGCCTTCCGGCATTAGTCGTTTCACTTCCGTCTAGCGTACGTCAACATTACTTAAACGAAATCTCATTTGAAACGTCCTGTCCAACATTCATTAAAAACACCGACAGGCGAGAGAACAAATCTGTTTAAATGATTTTAACGGCAGATGAAAATGGCCACAAGGTGCGTATCCATTTTCAATAGATTGCTTCAAAGGGAACCTTTTTAAATTTTCTGGTCAGAAACCAAAAATATAACCTTGATATTCAGCAGACATTTTTATTTGATGGCCCAATTTCAAGATGGTTGAATTTCACTTTTTAAGGAAATGGTCATTTTTGATTGAGCCATTTTCCATACATGATTATATGGTAAATATTTGCACATATTATTGTCTAAAACTACAAAGACCTGAGAAGCGCCTTGATATTTGTATATATGTTGATTTATCGAACAGCCTTTAAAATTTCAAAGACAATGCTCAGCTTATAGATACGATTACTAATACCATCTTGGAATAGATTTTTGGAAGTTTATTCCTGGCTCAATCTTTGCCAACTCACTACAAAAATCCAGGAAGTAGCATTGTAACATGCACTTCATACTGGCGTAATTACAAGAGTAGTTATTGTTTAATGCTTTATCGTCCCAGCAACAGTATTTCAGTATTTAAAACAAAACTTTTGTTCGCAATTACATAGTAAAAAAGCATTTACGGTAGTTTAGCGACGAATTTTAATTTAAAAGACTATGCTCAGTTAATGTTTTGTTGTATCGTTGTAATGAAATTTATTTTTAGCTTATTGTACGCTGACTCACTTTGGAAAACCAACAAGGAAGAGACACTGTACCAAACGCGCTTCACTTGAAAGATCACAAGATAATTTCTTGTTATATTACGCAATACCATTTCCCGCCCGTCGTCAGGATCTGAATTTTAACTAATATACATACAGTGGCAACTAAGGTTTACATCATTTCTTAACTTATTATTATTTCTTTATTTCTTACTTACCTATGTTTTCTTGACGTTGTTGTGTATTTAGAATATTGAATTCTTAAAGCTCTTTGAGACTGAGAGATACTTATCTATACTAATTGCGGGTAAACCTTGTGAGTAAATTATATCATTAGTATTTATTGTACAGGCGAGCGATTATGATCAACTAACGTTCGGTGAAATCTGTCCGGCATTCGTTTTTCGCTTCTGACGTCATGCGCCCAGCGTCCGCCAACATTGTTTAAAACTTAATCTCTTCTGAAACCCCTAGTCCATTTTCGACTAACTTTTATCAAAAGCAGTAGGCGAGAGAGAAAAATATGTTCAAACGATTTTAACGGCAAAATAAAATGGACAGAAGGGGCGTATTTATTTTCAATATACTGCTTTGTATTAAAATGGTAAATAATAACAGAAAAAAAGTCTTGATATTGAGCAGACATTTTCAGTCGGTGCCCCTTTATTAAGATGGTTAAATTGGCTTGTCAAAGAAATGATCGCTATTAACGGGGCCATTTTCAGTATAAGGCTATGTGGTAAAAATGCAAATATTATTTCCAAAAACTTCTTAGGCATGAAAACCGGCCTGATATTAGGTATATATGTTGTTTTAGCGAATATCCTTTAAAATGTTCAGCTCGTATATCATTATGTAATCTCTTTTCTTTGTATTCCGAATTTTATTATTGGCTCAATCTTTGCCGACTCACTACAAAAAATCAACCAGGAAGCAGCAGTGTAACATACACGCCATACTTGCAAGATCACCAGATATTTCTTCACTTAAAGACGCTCGGGTTTCAACAAAATGTGGGTTTTTTTCTTAACAATCTAACCTCATGTCTTCCAACTTGCAAAGGCTGGTGCACGCAAGGTCAACCTGAATAAATATCTACGCAATTTTAATTGTTAGAAATTCTAGATAATTGTACATATTGTATTGTGCCTACTCAAACCCCCCCCCCTCTCCCCACCACCCCCACCCCAGCCCCAGGTAGCAGTTTTCAAAGAAGAGGGTTAGTCAAATATAATTCATGAATCTTTACTTTTAATGTATTTAAAATGTGGCCTTGAATTGATTTCACGTGCTTTTTGGCTGGATTTCATTCGCGTGTAGGTATTGTGCTCACCCAAGCCCAAGGTAACGCTCAATTAAATCAACAGCTTTGCCAACCTACCTTCAACTACCATGGTTTTCCCCTTTTTTACTTCATAGTGTTACCAGTGTCACAATGACGAGTCTGCTTTTCTCTTTTTTATTTTTTCGCTACAGGTTTATTAATTGTGAAGTAGAGGTGAAGCTTTTAAAAGTGTTTTAATATATAGTTTGTTGCTTTTCCATAGGGCGATGGAACTTGTTGATACTATAGTTACGTTGTTGTGTCTAGTTATGGGTGGGCCTGGCTTTTGAGAGCTATTTTTGTATGTTAATTCTACAAACAAATACTTTTTTTTTTCCATGAATTTCTTGTGTTTTTAGTGAAATTACACTTACAGTTAGGCGTAGTTGCATGTCTTGTTTATTAGATACTAATATTCATACAGTGTTCAATTTTCAACTAGCATAGTTCACTAGAAAGTTAAAGATGTTTCTACTTTAACTCCTTTGATTTTTTTGACACGATGCTAAAGACACTTTTTCAACGGTAACCGTAAAATCTTAAATTTCTGCAAGAAAGAACAATTCTACGGCTCTGCAGAATGTCTGTAACATTTAAGGAGTCGCGCTGTTTGTTTTGTTTTTTAAGAGAAAGAAATGCGGGCGCCCGTGGCGTTGTGTTAAAGTCACCGACTTGTAACTTATCTGACCGCTTAGTCTCTCAAGGCGGGAGTTCTAGTCCCGTTCGGTGCGAAGGACTTTACCCAGAACTTTGTTCAATGCCTCCTCAATCACAATTGCCCCACTTTGCTTAAATGATCATAATTCATCGCTGCGATGTATTTCAAAAACCAAAACAATAAGTAAAAGTAAACATACTGCGTAACTCCGCTAAAGTGATGACTCACGGCCTCTTTACAAACGACGTACGAATGTCGAAAAGAGACCGTCTTCTTAGCAATGCCACAAAAAAGATATCAAGTTAATTATAATACAATAATTGTTGCGCATTTGTGTTAAGCCCTTTTAAACGTTATGCTTATTTTACTCCACAAATCTTAATCCATACTATGACTGTATTTATCCTTAAAGCATACTGACAATAAGGTTTAATTGTGTGGGTGCCTTTTCAGGGTTTGGTATATGGAGCAATGCTCATAGGACTTTGTCGTATATTCTTGTCTGCCAGAGGCTACAGCTTTTGTTTTATTATTCTAATTGGAAGAAGATGAAAATATTTTGTTAAATATTGCATATTTCTTTTTTCTAGCGCAATGAAACTCGTTGTTGGCATATTGACGCAACTGGGCGTGATTGTGGCCGTGACATGTCTATCCGAGGCTGATATTGAATTGGTGAAGGAAGCCACGGAGCAAATCATGGCCGAACAGCCTAACAATGGTAAGCTATAACACATGTTCTAATCCATTTACAGCTGCATGGCGTTTATGCAAACATCGGTTACCTAAATATCGATTTGTTTTTCATTCATAAACCAAAATATTAATAGCTATTTATTTTTACTATACGTCGTTGTAAACATTAATCTTTTTTTTGAAAGTTAACTGCAGGACGCGGCGGTTCGCACACACTTCAAACGTATCTTGTTTTTTGTGTCCTTTTTCATTTGTCTATTTGATTTTCTTCCAACAATTTTATGTATACTAGTTCTTTAAATCTTTGACGCGTTAATTCCTAATGAAATAATGTCGCTGACAATTAAGTTCATGGTTACCTAGTCCTAATTCGTTTTGCTTGTCTTAAATAGCACACAATTCATTCATATCTGCACTTTAGCCTGAAAGAGAAACCAAATTACAAGAAAACAGTTGCATAACTGAATGAGACTTATTTCCGATATCATAAAATGATATACATTATAACTATTTCAGGACACAGGAGAAGCTCCGATCCGGCATCTGAGTCTCTGCTGCACGCCAATACGCCGACCAAACGGACCAAGGCCCTCCTAGACGGGCAAATGAGACGAGAACTCGAAACCCGGGCAATCGCCCTTCTGTAAGGAATTAAAGACAACATGCATATATATCTTCTTACAATTTTGAACATTCTCCCTTGCAAATCTGTACTAGTTTAAAGAAAACAGTTCTATTGCACAACAAGCATTTCTTGAAAGTTTTCACGATAACTTTTTCATGTTTCTACTTGCCATTTCTTTTGGCTTTTCAAAAACACATTCCTGTATCTCCACTTGCAACTCTCTATGGTTTTCAAGACCACATCCCTATATCTCCATTTACAATTCTTGAACCTTTAAAGAGAACATTCTTATATGTTTTCCTTTAATTCTTTGTGGTTTCCAAGAGAACATTCTTATATCCTTTCATGCAATTCTTGAAGGTTTTTAAGACAACCATGCTATATTATTGAATGTTATCAAGACATTATTCTTATATCTATACTTGAAATTTTGAAGATGTTTAAGGAAACACTCCATTTTGTAATTATTCCAGCTCAGCATGCAGTATTGAAATAATTTCAATGAGCATTCCTATGTATTCCTAAAACATCTGTAAATCTTAATATTATGTAAAACTGGAATGGTAAATTGACTCACTAAATCTTAAAAGCTCCGCAAGTATGGTAAAATCTAGTGCGTATTTGGGTAGATATCGGTGGGTCAATGGGATGATACTGTTCTTTCATTTCTTCTCTCTTTACTGTTCTCATTAAAACATGTATTCAAATACCCAAATTTATTGATATTCAATAAATTTGGGTAAACTAATGACTATAATTGCATTGCATTAGAACACTTGTAAAATAATGAATAATATTAACAAAATAATGAGTTTTTAACATTTCTAAGAAAAAGAACAATAATTACATGGACATGAGGCCTATTTCGTACTGCCCCGTCATTTTGAATGACCGGTCATTGAATAATAGAGATTCGAATGTATGCGATTTTAGCAAAATATATGTTACTTTATTAATTAACAGAATGCGGGGGAATGGGAACAGCAAGAACGCTCTACGGTCTCTGAATAACCCGGAAATCGATCTGTTCGCGAGAGCGAAACAGCACGAGCTTTGCACGGCCACACCCATAAACTGTTTGGACCCAGTCAACCGAATCGTTAGCCCGACAGACAACAAAGAGTATCGAACCTATGACGGGGTGTGTAACAACGTTAACAACTACCACTGGGGAATGGAAGGATCTCAGCATCTCAGAGAGAACAACGCGTACTATTATGATAACGGTGAGTGAGGATGAGGAGGAGGGTGAGGGTGAGCAAAATGATAGTGGTGGTGGGAATGATGATGAGGAAGAGGCAGGGAGAGAGGATTAGGAGAAGAGTGAAAGCAATGCTGGTGGTGGTGGGGATGATGATAATGATGATGATTAGGAGGAGGAGGAAGGGAAGAACGCCGACAATGATTATGATACTGACGACATGGGCGATGATGATACGTCTTAATAGGCTCCTCTGCTCTCGATGCATATAATAATGGTGAGTTTTTTGTACTCAGACCATACAGTTTGTTTACAGGGAATTTCCGGCTATATCGCATCGCCTTCATCATTTCCCGTAAACACTGCAGCTTGTTAAAAAGGAATGTAAAAAGGCATAAAAATTAGACCGGAGGCCATCTTTAATTAGGACGAGGGGCTAAAATACCACGGCTTTACGATTGTCTGATATGTAATGTTACTCTCAACGGTCATGTGACCTGTAACAAGTCGTGCCAGTCAGCTGATGATAACGCCGAAAATTTTAAGTAAACAAGCCTTATGGTATGAAAACAATAACTCACCATAACTCGATGATGATGATGATGATGATGATGATGATGATGATGATGATGATGATGATGATGATGAAGATGATGATGATGATGACGATGGTGCTGATGATTATGATAATGATGATGATATTAATGATGATGATGATCTAATTATATTTAGATGGATGGGCCGTCAGGACTCTCACTGCCAACTCAACAAAAAAAGCACAATTTGTGTTGCCATCCCCACGCAAAATCAGCGAGGCGGTTCACAAAGTCACGGGGTCCAGAGCTGATAGCACGATTTTCACCCTGGTACTGTTCCAGTGGGGACAATTTTTGGACCACGACATTATCTCCACGCCCGTGGGTAAGGTCACAGAACCTTGCTTATACGAACCATTTCTTTAAATACATGTTGATGTACAAACTGACATTATCTCCGTAAGCGAGGACAACGTCACAGACCCTTGTTCAATAAGAACCATTACTTTGACGTATAAGTAGATATAGATTAAAACTGTTGATGGGACAATAAACCCAACAAACAAACTTACTACACGCAACATTAGATTGCGACACACAACCTTATTAAACAACAAAACCTTTAGCTTTAGCATGCAATTAATTTGTTTAAAAATGTGAACTCCGTCATTTATCACGGGTATCTTTTGGTTTGAAATAGCAATCTTCGCCATTTTCTGGACGCCTGAGTGTAGCTAAACCGGAGCCTTTTTACATGAGCTGCAACATAATTTACTTTACAATATGGTACATTGTGTGCGGGAGGGATGACACCAAGTGCGTATAACCGAAGAGCTTGCACTATATTTAATCTGGTTCCATAAAGCTTGATGATTAAGGATAATATTTATTTTGCAGGAAGGGTTTCCGGAAATACGAATTGCTGCAACAATGATAATAAGTAAGTGCTGCGTTATCAGTTATGTACAATAATATAGGTTAAATCTGTTAATATCTTAAAATTTATTGTTGATTTAAAAAAACATATAAGGATTTAGAGTACATAACAGACTACATGAACTGATGTTTAAATACTAGATCAGAATGTGCCACTCATGAAAGTTTTTATTGATTTTGTTTACTAAATTAAAATTGTACGATGATAGCTACATTCAAAAAAGTGAAAGAGGCTTTGATTGGTTTGTTTGTTGTTGATGTTTTAATGAATACTACACTTTAATTTTGAACCCTGTTTTGGGCGTTTATGGTCTATTTATCATCTTTCAAACACAGGGCCTTTTGTTTAGTACACCGGGCAGAGGAAGGTGACTCTTTCTTCCCCAAAGGGCATTGCTTCGAAACCAGACGATCCTTTACGGTGCTTACTTGCGACAAGAGTAGGGCAATTTTGCATTTCTAACGATTTAGTTGTTTACGTCATGTTTTCCTTTGGTTAAAAAGTAAAAAGAAATTTAGTATTACTAAAAGAATAAACATTTAAAATATATTTTATTTTATAAGGAAACAGTTCAATAACCATTTTCCATCATATGGTGTTTCTAACAGAAATGATACGGGATTCAGTGTTACTGTTATAAAACACATTAGTCAACGTTGATTGTTTTCTCAACAGAAAGCAAGCTTGAAAACCAGATCAACGAGCTGACATCATATATCGACGCCGGTAACGTATATGGAGTAGGCAAGGAGCAAACGGACAGCTTACGAACGTTTATTAACGGTACGTATGCAATTATAATATCAAAAAATTATTAAGAAAAGTTTTTTATGCTACATTAAACATTTACTAATGATATCAAGGAGATGAATGTCCCTCGTCACAGAATTTTATACCGTATTAATTTTCAAAATAAATATTGAAAGACAGTTTGTTTGTTTGTATATTTTTGTTTGTTTGTTTGTTAACTGGGTTTATCGCCCCACCAACAGTATTTCAGTTATCTGGAGACGGTGTCCACTTGAAGTAGATAAAGTTATTATTATTAATTTTTGATCTGTAACCTTACTGTGCATGGTTCCGCCAAATTTAGTTAAGACGTACATTGGCGAGTTTAAGGTGGGGTTTTTTCGGCTGCAGGTTTCATGAAGACGTCTACGAGCGACTTTCTACCAGTAGCCCCGGATCCGTCAGAGGTTGCCTGCCTGTCCGACCCGTCTTTGAAAGACGACCCACATGCTGACTGCCTCCTTGCAGGTAACAAAGATACCAACGGTTATGTCTCATAATAAGTTCCAGAACTCGTTTCTGTTTATTCGCTGTATTGTCAACCGAGATACACCGAGAAATAGTTAAAGGCTCTTCTTGGACTCGTTAGCATGAAAAGTCTTAAGCTAAATAGCGAAATGTTTTGCCGACCTTTTTGGCTAATATGATGGCAGAGTTTTCTACTAGCCAAAGGTAGCTTCGTCATGTAGAGCTTATCTTCTGAACATTTTGGGAAACTAACACCCAGTAAATTTTAAAATGCTAGCATACATTCGTCTCGTAAAAAATGGATCAATATCAATTAAAAAGGAGGGACGAAATATATCAAGATACGTGGCTGCTTTCAGTGTATTATTATGTTGAGCATGTGACAGGCTTATCCATAATTTCAAGGGAACTTAGCGCAACCCGTCATACCTTATAAATTCACCTGTATTAAGGGTTTTCTTATTCGCCTGGTTTAAATAACATTCACAGTAGATGTATGCCATTGTTTCGTTACTCAGGTGACTCGAGAGTGAATGAGCAGCCAGGTTTGGCTTCTTTCCACACAGTCTTTGTCCGATACCACAACAAGATCGCCCGAAAGCTTGCCTTACTCAACCCGGCTTGGAACGACGAGAAAATCTTCCTAGAGACAAGAAAAATTGTTGGTGCCCTCATGCAAAAAATTACCTACAGGTACGTATGGTGGTAGTAACGAAATTTGCGGTGCTGTGCTTATTTGGTTGCATTCATTTGTTACATAGTATTTAACTTTAAGCTATAAAATAATATTCTGGCATAAGTGCACCGGGAACGAAATTAAATGTCCATGAAACGCAGAATCTCAAACGTGTCTTTGAAAACGTTTGTCGTCAAACAGTTTTCCAACCTAATATTTCAGAACAGACTCGTTGAACAAGGGGTAGCATTCACTTAACCTTCAGAGAGAGTGAATTTTTAGTGCATTTTAATGAACGTCAGTCTTGAATTGTTCTTTTGTATGTTGTCAAATTGTCTTTGGCGTTATTTGCGTATTTTATCTAGTCGTGTCCAGCACATCTCAGCAAGGTTCATCTTAACTAAATCTTGATTTTATTTAATCGTGATGCAACTTATTTCCCATTTTTTGTTTTTCTCAAACGAGTTGCTGCTAGCATTTCTTTACAAATCTTATCTAAGTTCATTAGCGATACGATATAAATAGTTATAGGCTACGTGAAAACATTCTCATTCCCGCACTTCTGTGCTAAGCTTAGCTAGAAGCCACGCTGGCCTAGAATTATTGACAACGACTTTCTTAGAAAATTTGAGTTTGTTTGCTTTGTTTTTTAAATACATTGCAGCGACCATTTATGATCATTATAGCAACGCCCAGCTTTGGGGTGAAGGAAGACCCCAGACACATGTCCTGGTAGAACCCTGTCGCACCGCGAATCAGTTGGAAGACCTTTTCAAATTAAGTCCTTCGACTCCAACGGGACTCGAACCCACGCGGTGAGACGCTAAGCAGTCAGAAGAGTTACAATTCGGCGACTCAGTCACAACGCCACGGGCGCCAAAAATTGAGGTTTACTAAAACTTAAAATACACGTTTCTGTTTGTTTATTTAAGCGAGTTCCTGCCGGCTCTTCTTGGTCAGGCTCAACTGGACACCCACGGTGTTTCGGCCAATTACAACTACAATGAAAATCTGGACGCTTCCGTCATTCAGTCATTCTCTCTCGCATTCAGGTAGTGTGGATCTGTATCATTGTGATAATATATCGACTTGTATTATCCAGAAATCAAGAATTAAAATATAGTTTGACATGTTTTTAATAATTGCACATACCACGTTGTACTCATTACACTAAAGTTGTTTGGGTCCAAAAACTTTGAGTTTGAATATCACTGATAATCTTTCTGTTTGTCATATTGTTTTCAACTCAAACGAAAAGAATACACTAAGACTTTAAACTAGGTTTAACTTTCTAGTTTCAAAGACGATAACAACGATATGTAAGTTTAATTATGTAATCTTGGGTTATTGTTATTCTAGCACAGGAATTATTCTTGGATCTGTATTTAATTGCTTTTGAACTACTGTTTCGTCAAAGAAGGCATCTGACTCGCTTTAATATTTATATGTTTATTAAAACATTGCCATTGCATAGTGAATCTAATTCTTAATATGTAAATAAGAAAATGTCCTATAAGAAAAACCACAGATATTAAAATCTAAACTACATGTAGACAAAGGCAAACAAAGAAAATGTAGAGACAAAAAGCACAGAGACGAGACATAACACACAAAAAGACAAACCAACAGTTACGCCTCGGAACGGTCGGTCGGCAAAAGGACCGACTGGGGTGCTTAAACATAGTTTGTGGAGAGCTCCAACCTCGCACTTTCTGAATGTTTTTCTATCAAACAAACAATGTAAATGAAAATATCAAATCAAGTTTCCAATCAACAGGTTCCACAACATGATCCCATCAACCATCCACCTGGCCCACACGACAAATGGGGGCGTGGCCAATACGGACTCGGAGGCGCTTGACGACCATTTTATGGACCCTTCCCTTCTTTATAAGCACGGCTACTTGGGGCTCGACCACGCTGTTCTTGGCCTCTCGTTAAATGCTTGCCCACATGCCACCAGGTAATAAATTAATAATATAATTAATTCGAAGTGTCAAAGGTTGCTGTCAAATAACTGCAACAGTAGTAAGTTATTAAATATCAATGCATTACTTACCATAAAACATTTCTGCAAAATTTATGTTACTATTATTACTATCATCCATGTTAAAAAACCAACATGGTACAATTGTATAAGTAAAATGGAAAATAAACATATATACATATGATGTAAATGCATTTTGCTTGCACGGGTTCTAGGCATATGAAATGATGCAGAACTAATGCGGCAGCGACTTCCTCTAGGGACGAAAAGCATACACACAGAAGCTTGCTTTATAAATCTTGGTTGTTAAATTTTGCCCTTTATCAATACCAAATTTCAGACTGATGGCCGATGCGGCAAGGAACAAGCTGTTTAAGGATGCCACCACTGGACTTGGTGTCGACCTCGCAGCGCTAAACATTCTCCGGGGTCGTGATTGGGGTACATCACCTTACGTCTTCTTCCGCACTGAGGTTTGTGGTTTCGAAGAGGTCACCACGTTCGATCAGCTCACAGACCATTCGGCAGAGAACATTGCTGCGCTGCGGTCTGTTTACGCGTAAGTGAAGTTTTGAAAATAGTTTTGGTGGTCATATTGTAAAATGGCTAATAAACGTGTAACTACAAGGTGATATATGTGATGGTCGATATATCTGAACGTTGTTTGTGAATACTGCGTAAAAAAGCTCCAGGTGATATAAACAACAAATGGTCCAATTGTGTATATTACTTGCTTGTTAGCTGTAATTGCTAAACATTTAATTTTTTGCGAAGATTATTTATGCATTTGATTAGTCAGCTCTGTAACCTTTTTCAATTTCTTTCATTGTATACAGTTTATTATCTATAGTTTTAGCAAAAGACATTTTTAATAAACTATTACTCACACGTTTATGGGTTTGCCCCATCTGTGATTCGTGCAGAAGTCCTCTGGACATAGACCTGTGGACTGGTCTGGTGACGGAGACCCCAATCAGTGGCACTATGGCTGGACCCACACAGGCGTGTCTCGTCGCCAAGCAGTTCGCCAACCTTAAATTCGGGGACAGGTTCTGGTTTGAAAGGGCCAATACAACTGTCGCCTTTACTGAAGGTAAGTTAACAACTGTTTTTAATTTGTACAAAGCCTTTTCGTTCTCAGCTAGATATACAAAAAAAGCTTGTTGTGCGGGGCAGCTGGCAAGCTATGAGAGCTGGATTTCAGAAGCACACATAATTGACCGTGCATGACCCTGACTACGCGAGGAGACTTTATACGCTTTAAATTTTAACTTAATATTTTTTATCTGTTAAAACTGGAAGTTCTTTATATAAAATAGTATATTCAGATATACATGAAAGCCGATTTATGAATGAACTTTGCCGCGTACGAATATTACTCATAAGGGGCGAAGTGGGGAGCTCTGAGCCTTCTCTGGCTTTGAACCAGAGAACGTAATAACATAGGCCAGTCGTATCATCTCAGTATCTCAGTCTAAACCTACCGCACGCGTCCCAAGAGGAATGGCGCACTCGGAATTTCTAGATTCAGATCACAGAGTCGTAAGAGGTAGTAGTTAATTTCAGCCTTAGTTTATTTTGATTGAATCCGGTAGCATGAATGAGCATTTATTTTAGACCTAACTTGACTTAAAATGCAAAATTATATAGAAAGTATTGACTGTTTACTAAAATGGTTTCTATTATCGGATGTTAGTGACACTGATTTAACGTGTGTCCCAATGTATAATCTATATTTTAGAAGCGGTGTTTATCGTTTATTTGCAGCGGAATATTTGCCTGCTTTCCAATTTCCATTGTGTTGTATATCTGATTTACTACGACATAATTTTGACCATGTTTGCATACCTGCAATCGCGTACAGTGTAAAACTTGCACCGCCTAAACAGCTCTTCTGATCGCTTTGATTTTATTTCTTGTAACCAGTTTTAATGGCCAGCACATCCATCTGGATTTCATCGCGACCCCGCCATGTTGCCCATTCATGACTGAAAGGATTTTAAACAACGTACTAAAAGTGGACTCTTAGATGACTTTTGAGGGGAACCTAATTAACACAGCAGAACTAAAATAAACAAAAACGCTTAGTGGGATAGATTATAGTGATGTTAATTTAAAACTGAGTCATTTTACGTGCTTTGCTTGTTTAAGATTATTTCTTTACTGTTGATTTTTAATTAGTTTGTTTTATTAGTATTTTCAATTTTTTGGTAAAAAAAACATTTCTCAAACTACAATAGAACAAATAGTGACACTAAATACTGGATTATATTGAACCTGTTGTCCTTAAAGATACTGTGCTGTCTTAAGGTTTAGGGTATTATAAGTCTCTCCAAAACTTTGAATTATTTTTGCAGATTATAGCTAGACAATCTAACTTGTCTGGAACTGCGTATATGTCATGTGAATACGTCAGTCATAGATAATACGCTGACTGGTATTATTGTGACGCAACAAGTTAAACACATATAGACTGCGACATTCACAGTTCGTGTGGTTGTATATGTCATGTACAAATTGTAACTAGATCGCTTAAAGAAACACCAGGTTTTTCCATAATATATTAACACACCATTTAAGTTTAACTTAAATTTAATATCCACCAAGGATAATTGGAAATTGAATACACCTGCACTTGTTATTTCTTTATTACCTTGTTCAAGACTGGGATAGTCTCTGATAAATTTTAAATCCAGGGAGAAAACCGTTTGCTTTTTAATATCTGTAAAGTTGAGTGAATTTATAATGAGTGATATGTATTTATAAAATTTGTAAAAAATGAATCATTCTTACTATAAATGAAACATTTTCAGCGCAACTTCAACAAATCAACAACATGACATTGGCCCGTGTATTCTGCGATACCTTAGACGTAAATGGAATCCGTTCAAATGTCTTCCTATCTTCTTCCTCATAGTAAGTTATGTTGCGATAGCAACCAATAAACAGCAGTTTCGTTACTCGTTATCATGAGTACAGATCAAATTGTGTGGCGCAGTTTGTTCTTAAAATATTTTTTTTATTTTGCTTTTGTTTTACACAGGAAGAAAAACACTTTATACTTAATCTTTTATACTTAAACCAAAGTTATATATGTATATATGAAACTATAAAAGGAGTAACTGTAATTATATGATTTACTATCTTCATTACTTTACTGGCCACAATGTGTCATGATTATTTATTTTATTATCAGCGTTCCTTGTTCTTCGGTTCCTGACCTGGATATCAATTACTGGAGCAGCAATTAAAAAACAAACATCCAATTACAAAAGGACTTTCCTGTCGATGAAAAAGGACTTCCTGTATTCATACAATGAATATGACCTATGAACACTGAACACGATGTGTTTTACTAACAAAAGAAACTTACCATAAAACTCATATTATCTTTTAAGTGAATCTTTGCTTCTTGTGAATGCTAGATAATAAAGGATTTGTGTGACTCGGAACTCCTTGACCATTTCTACAAATATACTTGTCCGAAAAGTAGTTACGAATGTGCTTTATTATGAAAGAATATATTTTGACTTATTCATTATGTGTTTTTCATATTTTTACTTGATATATTTCACACATTAATGTATGATGATATAAATAGTAAACGTTTTATAACTGAATATAGTATTACAAATTATTTTCTTCTTTTTACAGATAATTAAGCTGAATTTCATGAGAAGATAAAATGCACATTGACATCTTATGACATTATAAAGGTAGATAGCATTTGAAAATATTGTTATAATTTTGTTTTAAACAATATGTGACATGTACATAAGTAAACTGTTTGTGTCTTTGAATGAATTTAATTAAAGTCTTGTTTTCTTGCAAGTTGATATTTATTTATTGTACAAAACAGTGGTACTCCATGGGTAAATGCATATAACAGCCTTCACAAGTGATGTGTTGTTTTCCTGCGTTGTTGGCAAATTTTCAAATCTGTGATGAGGCATTAAACAAAAACAACAAACCCAACGATTCTCGCCTTGGAACGGTCAGTCGGCAAAAGGGACCGACTGGGGTGCTTAAACCGGTTGAACAGAGCTCTAAGTTAACCATGCATCTACTAAGGTGTTTCTCAAATTCAAGCAGCATTATAAAGAAACAGTCTACTAGTATTTGAATAAAAAATGTCCAAGCGCTGATGTTTTCCTAAACAATTAATGACGTCGTTAGTGACGTAATGGAAAAACCGCATGGACCCTAGAAGAGAGTGGGGTCTAATTTCCATTAGAAAAACTAAACAAAATTGTTGATAGTAAGTAAAAATATTTTTAATAAAGGAAAAAATAACCAGGGAAGAAGTGTAAATGTTTGTAGCATCCTGTTCATGTGTATATGGAATTGTGGAACCAATGCCATCAAAGGAAAATACTCGTAACCAATCCCTATAGGGTGAATAAATAGCAACATGTATTGCATGCATGGTGAGATTTTTACGACCGCCACACCACACAGGCAACATTTTTGTAATCATGAATAAGGAAATGTGACAAAGTCGTATGAGCATTGCAGCATATACCAAAATTTGTAAAGGCACAGGGCAAAGGTATTCACATGCAACCCAAATGTAAAAGTAAGAACAAATCTGTGATGAGTCATTAAACAAAAAGAGCAAACCCCACAGTTACTGCTTTGGAACGGTCAGTCGGCGAAATGAAACGACTGGGATGCTTAAATCGGTTTTACAGAGCTCTAACCTTGCACTTCTTGGGTGGTTTCTCTAATGCAAGCGATGAAAAGAAAACATATACCAATATTTTAACACAGGACAAAGGTATTCACATACAAGTCAAATGTAAAAGTAATAACAAATCTGTGATGAGTCATTTAACAAAAAGAGCAAACCCAACATTGAGACTAAGTACAAGAAAAAAGTTCGTTTTAAAATAAAGTTTCGATTTGTTAAATTGTTTTCTGAAAACTTTGTTGTTGGGGTTAGTGCTATGGATGATGGTGGCGTTTGTGTTACTGTTGCTGTTGCTGCTTTTGTCGTTGTTGTTGTCGTCGTTGCTGTAAGTGTTAGTGTCAGCGTTGATTGTGGTGATGCTGCTTTTTCTGCTGCTGTTTTTGATAGTTATGTTGCTTGCCGTCGTCCTACATCACGGAACGCAAACTAATTTCGATTCATTTTTATCTAAGTTTCTGGTAATTATTGATGTTTCAACGATTTATTTCATCGAATTCAAAAGCTCAGATGCAAAAAAAAGCTATATCGGCACAGTTTTCTCTGAAAAGAAATACAATAAGACAATCACCGTTTGTTAACAAAAGCAGGCTGAATGTTGGGTAGAACTGCTGAAAGCAAGCAAAAGGTTTGCAGTTTAATAATGCCTCATCTAATGGGGCACATGGCACATAATTACTTAGAAGCAAATGTAACTGAAATAATGTAATTCATAGGCAAACATTTTATAAGGATACGCGGCGCTGATGTTTTAATAAACAAAATGTTTAAATTGTTTATATTTCGACAATAACTTGTAAGAACTACTGGACCTTAGAATGAATTATTATTTTACACTAAAGCAGTTTAATGCAAGTCATTATGCAATTCCTACCATTAGCTTAAAGAGATGGCTTCATATTTTATCTTGAACAGTTAGAATAACGTCCCTTTGTACAACTTTTATAAAGAATTAAATGGTGTGATAGTGCTTGCATATCAGAGTGCGCAGGAAGATGTTTGCTTCATGTAAAGCTTGAATAGTAATACATATGCAATGGTAGTATACAATTTATATATTGTTGGAAATTTAGCACAATCAATATTGTTGCGCATGTGGAGGGGGTGGGGGTATATTTACCGTAAGGTCAATGGTATCATATAAAGGCCAATTAATATTATATATTATATACTATAATTTATCCTCAACAAATCGCCATTTATCATCATCCTATTTCATGCCGCCAAATCGACCAAAATAAGAAATATCAATTTTGGTGCAAATACTACCAAAACGCATCTCCGATAAACCAGAAATCAAAAAATCTCTAAAAGTCTCGAATACATACTATTTGAAAGAAAAAACAACCCACACACCACCACTACCACCACCACAACCACTACCCCCGGATCTAGTCTATGGTTAAATCTTGCATCTGCCGCTGAAATGGAATAACCTTTTGGGGATGCAGAGGTAACCTGGATTGTAATTCACACCGGGTACGCTGGTGGTTAAAACAAGCCTTGTTGATGTAAAAACATCCTAAGGCTGTTGGTAAACTGGTTTAATTACATAAAGCAAGTTGAAATTCTATCACATCATATGTTCTAGTTACGTGACTTTCTTTGCGTATGAATACAGATAATTGATAAATAAAAGATTTCAAAATGTCATGTTCCATTGACCAACTTGCGAGGATTTTGTAATTTGATGATGATGGGCAAAGTACAATGGGGATTTTTGTTGCAGTGTGAGACTGAGTTGAAAACAAGAGTTTCATATACAACTATAAACAGAAAATGCTTAAACATTAATATTTCTGAATTATAAGCAAGAATTTATTTGAAAGTATTTCAAATAAATAATCATTAGAATGACCTTAATAATAAAGTCGAAAATAAATCCTTAAGAAAATATTAAAGCAAACAAAAAGTATATTTAAAAAATATAAAAAAAAAAACGTTCTGGTAAAACGGGGTACAGACTTCAAAGCGAATTATCCGGCTAATAATATAACGTGATTGCAAAAATAAGTGGTTACGTGGTTTTTACTTTTAAAATCGCTTAAAATAGCTAAATGGCGCAGATGGGTGATCCGAATGGTCCATTACATAGAAATTACATTCCCAATGTTAATTTGATCATGTTTATCATGAGAGTTTTGTAGTAGTATTTATATTATTTCTATTTATTATCTTAATACTAAAAGTCAAATTTCCTCATCAAAGTCTTTGCGAGTATCTGTGTATCTGTGTATCGTACCATATCAATATATAGGTATATCTTTCATCGTTACATCTATTGTTTAAAAATTAAAGTAATAATATGAGAAAACAAATTCTAAATCCTTCAAAAAATAGTTTGTTTATACGTGACAACAAAAATATTTTTCAATGTTTGTTGTGCTGTTGTTGTTGTTTTTTAGTTTTAGAAAATAATAAGCTTGAAGTTTGAAATGTGACAATGACTTAAGAATTAAAGATGTATCAATTGCAATGAATGCCTAGCCGGTCTAATCTTGATTCTTTTAATTAAGAGTGTTTTACGTAAAACATTACCAACACTTTTTTATTTGATACTAAGGGGTAGGTCATAACATTTAGCCGTTCCACTGCTATGTGAATGTTGAGGTTTTAAAGGATATATCAGACAGTTTATCTATGTCATATGTATGTAACACTGTTTGTCCAGGGTTTCAGGGAAGTTAAGCATTATTTCTGAATAAACTCATAATTTAGTCTTGGTAAAGTCGATTATGACCTCTACCTATATTGTAAGACAGTACTCTTTGAGAAAGAAAATACTCTTAATGTGTATCCTTTCCAAATCTATAAATAAGCACGAAAGTAATCTCGGCTAAAAATAGATACCTATGTCAGCGCGGACTACCCGGATGACCAGATAACACGATCTCAAAAGTAAGTTGTCACATGGTTTTTATAAGTTTAAAAATAGCTATCTCTGTGGCTCAGATAGAAAACGCCTATTTGCAATGACGAGTGAAGATTTCTCTATATATAACACAGATCTAATGCATCAATGACAGCATATTACAAGACTTTTTCCAGTTAATATGACTTATTTGGATATTTGCGGGAAAAAATATATATGGACCAAACTTTCGGATACCACCATTTCGGATTCCACCATTTCGGATACCACAATTAAGTCCTTTGTATGTAACGATAAACATCGTAAAATATCAACGGTAAATAGAAAACGAAATTTTACCTTAACTGAAAAAGGATACACATTCTCATTAAATATAAAACCCCTATTTAGAAAACTTTCATTACATTGAATATATGCCACGGTAACCAAAGACCGATAACGAAAGAAAAATGTTTTGTGTAAATGACTGAACGTAAGAGTTAGCTAGTTTCAACGCGAAATCTTAACGTACAATTTTATCTTTAATACGCTGTAAATATTAAATCATGTAGCTGATGTCTAAAATATTTTAACAAAAAAGGTTATTCATTTTGATGTTTGGCTAACATGCTATTTTGTAATAACAAAATGGTATATTTTGGGCGACTAAATATTCTAAACAAGTAGCGAAACTTTTAAATACGCAAAGAAATATAATAACAACAATTTGTAGTTTATTTCTCATCCTGTTTGTTTCTTGTAATACAACTCTTTATTGGAAACATAAGCAACAAGAAGGAAGAATTGTGTTTAAATGTAACTATAATTGAGTCAATATACGTACGCTGTCATTATCCTTTAACATAAGATAAGGTCGTCCAGCCGACCTGAGAAGCGCCAGTGGTTCTACCCAGATATTTGTCCTCCGACAATGCAGGTTGTATGATCATAATTGTAGCTCTGCTTTACATCTGGAAACCGTTTACAATTATTACCTAATTTGTCATTTATTTCAAGGCGTGTTGTTAATTCCAAGAAAGACAACTCCGTATGACACGCACCAGAGAAATATAGTTAATTGTTTCCCTTATGCGCTAGAAATGTATGCATGTACTATGTATACCCAGATTCAAAATACACTGGCGTAGCTTCCTATAGGCACTGTAGCACGTGCCTGCACTTTTTTTCGGGAAAAAATGAAAAAAAATGCCATAAAAATCGATGTAGAGAGGGGGGAAGGGTCAAGCAAAGTTCAGATCCAAGTAAAATAATGGTTTCTGTTATTTAATTACCATAACAATTATAAATAGCTTTTTCGTAAATGCTGAACTTTGTATTTTCGAGAAATGTTCAATGCGGTAGATCTACTAGCGAATTTTATTGAATCCGGCGACCAATTTACAGTTTTTAGATCAAAGTTATTTGGCCGTTGAATTTGAAATGTACACATTAAACATGGCTGAACATGGCCCTCCATATCTTGACATTGGAAGCCAGCTTTTTGCGCGAATGGTGAGGAGAAAGCGAACTCTATTGACCGTGAACTGGGCCTCTTGTTTGTCCTTTCCATTTCCATACCAGTATGTCTTCATACTAAGCAGATCATAAATATTTACTGAGATACATGTGTACTCACTATATTATTCCCGTAAGACACTACTAGTAAACAGAACAATAGATATTATTTTTTAATATTTTAAGAACACGTAAAAAAAGTAAGTATATGAATCGGCATGAATTGATAAGAAATAAATGCACAGTATTTGGAAATAAAATATGTTTTGTAAGAATAAATGTAATTGTGCATTCAGGGAGTGCGTTTAATCATAAATAAATAAACTTATCATGCCATATTAAAAACAGTTAGTGTGATACAGTGGTAACGCACTTGCTTACCGTGCAGGAGGACCCGTGTTCGAGTCTCGCCAGTGGCATTACTTTTAATTTTTACTTATGTTTTTTTATTATTTTATTTTTACTATCATTCAAAAAAGCCAATTTACTCATAACATTAGCGATAAAACATTTGATTTTTGCGCCGATTTAAAATTAAAAATGAGCCCATTTAAAATTACGTGTATTTGATGTTTCGGATTGAAACAGTTTAAATAACTTGGTACAAACAGTCGTCTTGGTGTAACTGTAACGTGTTCCACATCACATTAGATGTTAGTTGTCAGTATTATATTTGGAAATATATCATTTGCTCTAAAAGTAGATCTCACTGGCTTGTAACTATGGGAAAAAACTTTGGAAACCTGTGAAAAATTCGAATCAACCGAATTCCGTACCAACCGTTAGTCTAAGACGAAAACAAAACTTGGACGAATGTCTTACATATAAAAGTGACTAATTTCTTCCCGAAAACGCCGAAAATGCGTCTCCTGCGATCTAAGGAGCATGCCCCCCGTACCCCGCTAAATCGGTGCCTACATATTCATTATAGGCAAGCTACACCCCTGAAATATATTATGAATTTAGAACATTAAATAAAAAAGCAAGAAATAAAGTAATAGGCTCGTGAATACAATAGTAAAAAATGTCCAAATCCTGTTTGCTCACATGTTTAGCATATAGTGGGTGTACTTTTCAAGTTACTACACACGTCAAAAGACTTGTCCTATACGTGTACATAAAATATCTGAAAAAAAAATGAACGTGTGGGGAAAATGGCTTACACAAAGCATTATTTTTCTTTAATGGTCTAAATCAAACCTTAATGGGTATATTAAACTCGTAAGATTAAGTTGATGATTGTTTTAATATCTACTTGTTGGACAGAAAAAAAATAAAGCCATACACATGATATGTAGCGTGAAAGACACTTCTTTGATCTAGATCTCTTCGTGACGTTTTTAGTGCTGGGATAATATCCTACAGTTTGTCTCGAAAAAGCTGATTAACAATTTAATCATCATCACAAAAATGATTTGTTGTGGCTGTTGTTGTTGCTGCTTCTTTTCTTGTTGTTGTTGTAGTCGTCGTCGTTGTTGTTGTCGTCTTCGTCGACGTCATTGTCTTTGTTGCTGTTGCTGCTGCTGCTGCTGCTGCTGCTGTTGTTGTTGTTGTTGTTGTTGTTGTTGTTGTTGTTGTTGTTGTTAAAAAGCATATCGGGACTTATTTCAATTTTTATTGAAGTCGTATTCTGGTTCTGACAATGAAGAAAATGATTAAACGTGTTAAAGTAAACCATAAATTCTCAAAACATTGCCCATTAAATTCACAAGTGACTCTGTATGAAGACAAATATAAACCAGAATCGAGAAAAGCGTTGCTTGTGCTTTATTGTCCGTTGATTTTGAACTTTATTATCACCATTTTATGGCATTCTTGTCATATTTGTTATCTGCTATTTGCTATCTGTAATCCGATATTAATCATACGTTCCGTATCTTGTAACACAAGTCAAGTTTTATCCCTTTTCTATGCGTTTTCCGATAGCCACAATTAAGGACTAGATCTTATTTTGCTGACGTTCATAATGTTTTACGATCTATGGTCGCATGCCTGCAAATCTATGAAATCGCTTAACATTTAATAGGGTACATTGGTGAAATAGAAATTGTCTCCCTTGTTAGTTAATATCCAAGGTATTTCAAACAGTATGTAGGTCCTTTCAGTTGGAATTATTAGACTTTATCGCCTGTTCTTTTGTACATATTGCAATAACAAACAGTGAAAATTCTTACTGTTGCATAACTATAAGCTTAACATCCATTTAAATATTTATAGGGATGTGTTATTGGAAAAAGAAAATGGAAGTGTTTGTTGCTGACAGTTAACCTTGGTATCACAAGAAAGGCAGATAAGTCAACATACACCCCATTAAGCACAAGCATAAAAAACGAGTAAAACAAATGGAAGGACCAACTTACATTTAGGGATTATTCAGGGGAGACTATTCGTTAATGTCTCTAATTGCTTGCATGCCAAGATGCATTCTTAAAGTATAAAGGTCAGCAAAATGATATTTAATAGGTAAATAAGAAAAGGTCCTATCAAAATTACCACAGGTATTTAAATCTAAACTACCTCTAGAAAAAGGCAAACTGGATAAATGTAAATGTGACATAAAACACAGAGACGAGACATAACACACAAAAAGAAAACAAAACAGCAGTTACCGCCTTGGAACGGTCAGTCCGCAAAAGGACCGACTGGGGTGCTTAAACCTGGTTTGTGGAGCGCCCCAACCTCGCAATTCTTGAAGGTTTTTCTGTCAAACAAACAGTGTAAATAAACTGTCCTGTCAAACTGTGACAACTAAGAGTAAGCACCTGCATCGGGAGTTAAAACTGATAAAATGAACTTCTATATATAGACAAAATAACTAGTAATAAAATAAACTATCAACATATGTACAATACGCATATTTACATTAATATTGTCGGTTCAGGCACGATCTTTGCTTATGGTTTAAAATTATTACAAAGGTTCAAAAATAATCTCAAGCACACAGGGAAGTTTACTTTGATTCAACGGCCACGCACGTACCTTCCCAGGGCACACCCACCTGCGTAATTCAACTCAAGGCCGACAGATAAGATCGTTGAATAACGTATATTTTCTACGAATTAAATCGGAAGCTTAACTTGTTTATATATTGTCAGGACACAGCCAAATAAATCTTAATGTTTTATTGTGATTAAAAAGGTCGTGTTACCTCTTCAGCAGCATCGCTAGTTAAATCACGTGCATGGCTTCATGTGTTTACGCGTATTTTGATGTCATTCCAAGTTCTTATTTTTTCTTCTTCTGAAGGGCAGGGACGTAGCTTGACAGAAAATCATGTATATGCACCTTAAATGGGGGGTGGGGGGATTTTGTATATATGCTTTTGCTACGCTTTTCAGTAACAATCAATAAATCTATGTACCTTTAGCACTAGGAGCAATAAATTGTGAGATTAGAGTATATAAAGCTCATGCATACACCGCGACGACCGTCCCCTTCATTTTTTTTTTTTTTTTTTTTTTCATTTTTTGGCATATTTAAATTTTGATTTTTTTAAATGTGTAGGCACGTGCCTACAGTGCCTAAATGAAGCAACGCCAGTGAAGAGCATAGCGAAATGTATTTTGTTGTAGTTCCTTACTCCTTTGACTACTTAGAATTCATCCCGGTCCCGGTCGGTGCGAAGGACTTAATGCGGGGAAGTCTTCCAGCTGACCTGTGGTGCGCCGGTGGTTCTACTCGGACATTAGTCAGAGGTCTTCCTCTTCCCAAATAGCTGAAAGTTCGTCACTATTATGGCCGCCATTGTGTCGCTGCGGTGTATTTAAAAAAAAATACAAGTTTGGTCGTCAGGGATGGATCCAGGAGGCGGGACTGGGGATGCTTTCGGTTGGCTTCAAATTACTGTAAACTTATTTTATTAACAATGATGAAGCTATCATCTGCCTAATGGCGCTGTAGGCACGTGTCATTCATTCATTATTTGTCTATCTATCTATCTATCTATCTATCTATCTATCTATCTATCTATCTATCTATATATATATATATATATATATATATATATATATATATATATATCATCAGTATCATCATCATCATCATCATCATCATCATCATCATCATCATCATCATCATCATCATCACCACCAACATCATCATCATCATCATCATCATCATCATCATCATCATTATTTTTATTATTATTATTATTATTATTATTATTATTATTATTATTATTATTATTACATATCTATCTGATAGATTTACAAGATACTAACAATGTTAATGCCCTTACCGTGCGCAAGAAATAAATAAATTGTAATTAAATTTGATAGTATTATATATATTGTTGGGATAAAACAGCAATTCGAATCTTTGTCCATAGTTCTAAGCATAAAGATGTTGTTGTTTGTTTGTTTTTAATTTTTCTGTATGTGTTTTTATGGGTCATTGTCCCAACGTTTTAAAGGAAAATGCGGACTCATGCTCAATAAAGTAAAAATGGCAAGTATAAACCTAGGCATAAAATGCAATAAATCTCATTCCACCTGTATGCAAATGAATAGATGGGCGCAGCTGTTATTTTTACTATCGTGTGCAATCATCGTTGGTTCTAGACATTTTATTGTGTGTATTCTGTTTCACTGGTTGTAGCCATTTGCAAGTTAAGCTTGTTCATTTTTACATTGAAATGTACTGGGTTGTTTGATGCTGTTTAGCACGTTGATATTTATTTATTTTATTTATATTTTATTTTGTTGTTGTTGTTTTTTTATTTATTTATTTGTCTTGTGTTGAAAAATTAAGAATATGTAAATGATGCTATGGAAAAAAATAGATAAAAATTAATTGGTGTTTTTATTTTGTTTGTAAAATGTTTGTGTGTGTTTTAGGTGGAAAAAATGCGAAAACTCAGCTTTTATTTAATCTTTTACAGTTGTCTCCCTTGACAAATTTGGTTATTTGACCTTTCAACCCTTCGGTATGCGACACCAAAAATTTCGGCCAATCAGCGATGGGGATTCCCTCACTACTGTGTATGAGGGTTCCTCTAGATGAAATGTATTCCGAAACGTGTTGTTGAAATTATTGAAAGAAAAATAAATATAAAATCGTTAAAAGATCGGAATATTCAAGAAATACTCACAGACAAATGGATATACCTTTATGAAGTGATTAACAGGTATGTTACTTCGATTGATTTGGTTTAAATGTTATTTTGAAAGAGAAAGCTTAGGCATTCCGATGTGTACCCTCATTCATTCATCGACTGTCCCTTAACTTGCTGACCCCTTTTCCTTTATGTTTTAAACTTTTCCTAAAATTTTCTCTTTTGAATACATTTAACGATCAAATTGCTATACAGTTGTGACAAAATAACAGAATACGTATTAAAGTTATTACGTTAATTAGATTTTAATACGACAAGTTCGGCATATTACGTTTTCTGTGTTAATCTCGCCGTTTTGTCCTATGTAGAAAGTCTGTGTTTGATTAAGTAGTTTCCCCGTGTAATGTTCCATTTCACCGAAATTACTTGGCAATTTTATCGTTAAATCTTAATTAGAAGTAATTGCGACGATAATGCAAACACTCTGTATGTTTAAACTTTTCATACGCCATGACTCTACTAGTGTGTTTTGATAACATTGATTATTGATTATTTCTTCTGATCACATATAGGCTACAAGCAAAGAGACTACATGATTGGGTGACCTACTTTTTACTTCAATAGAGCCAAAAAGAACTCTGAGACTTTCAGAACACTTCAAATCACAATTAATCATTGTTTATTCTAAGATTATCAGTCACTGTGTGGGGTGTTTGTACACTTTGAATTCAACAACTTAGCATGATTAGTTTATTTTATTTATATATTCAGTTCTTTAGCCTAATAGTAATTAATCTTAATTGTTAATTAAGAGGTAGATAGTGGTACTATTCTGTTTGCCTAGTTTTATCCCAACCTAATTGACAATAGACCTTGCTATAAGAATAAAAACATATATGTGTCAGTTGGTGTCTGTTAAAAAAATAACCTACTGTATATATTTCAGAAAAAGAAGAATACTTTGAATGTATATTTATTTATGTTCAACCTTTAATATTTATTTGTGATCCAAAGGAACTTTACAATACATACATATTTGTGTCAGTTAATATTCTTTATCAAACAGTTAACAACAATTTCATTTGATGTTTTATTCTTTACCTTGCCCTTACAAAAACAAATTGTTATATTTCTTTATAAATTCTTCTTTAGTGCATTATTTTTGCATCTGCCATGTTTTTTATGTTCTTTCACAACTCGTGGGTGATGAAATGCCACAAATGTAACACTGAGTTTATCTAAGTGCCCACAAAGTGCTGTCCCTTATTAGCTCTTACGCAAATGAAAAAAGACTATATCTAACAGTGGCAAGATAAACCATCTCTCTATGAGATCTGTTTGATCTAAAGCTACACTTGTTGTACCAGTCTTCGCCTTAATTTTTACAAACCACTTGCCCCTTTGGGTAGGCCACTGGGAAAAATCACTTGCCCAAAATTGGTTTCACTAGCCCGAAAAACATTGCAAGACATAAAGCCAGGGCCTTCATTATTTGCGCAATAAGCATTTCAGGGATATAGAAAACTCTCAAAGATGGCTTATTCTATCAGATTTGATTGCCGATTTAGTGGTATTTTCCTCATTTTTCACCATTGTTAACAATATATCAGGCCTTTGTTTACGGATAAATCACTTGCCCGATCAGACAAGCATTCAGGAATTTTAACTTGCCCGAAATCAAAAGTACGTGTCCCGGGCTTCGGGCAAGCCAGACGAAGACTGTTGTACCCAGGTTCTATTTATATGGCTAGGTTACCTTATGCATTCACTGCTGTCAGCAGAAGACAAACTGTACAATGTGTTATTATCAATATTAATGTAGCTTAATAGGTGTTAGATATGAACTAAAGTGGGTTCGCTTTGTTTTTAGCAAGACTATTCAATAAATAAGAAGGGCTTAATGTCATCAGCATTGTGTAATGCCCTTTTTAAGTTTTGAGCAAGAGTATAATTTTTTAAAAATTATCTCATTAACCAGTGCATTGATTGGCAAAGAAAAGAAAAAAAATCACATAATTATAGCTTTGTAGTAATCATAGCTACTGATTTAAATGTTCCAAAATATAGTTTTTTTAGGAATTTGGTGCTGGTTCTACTTAGAAAGTTTTGGTAGATATACATGTAGGTTTAAGTTTTATGTGCAATTACTTTGGATAAGGGTAGTTCCATGACTGGCTGGCCCCGTGTCAGGATAATGTGACTGGGTTTGGTATCATGCCATATGTTCACGGCATGCTAGTCACAGTGAAGGCAACACTACCTGCATCAAGTGAACAATGTCTCCAGATAACTAAAATATTGTTGGTGGGACGATAAACCCAACAAGCAAAGAAACTCATACTTGTAAGCTTAAATTTTCTAGTATTACTGTTTACTAAGCATACTTTCAAGCTCTTGAATGGTCAAATGTGCTGTCTTGTGACAGCTCTTGTTCAATGTAATATACCAAAAAGAGCAATCTAGAAGTGGTCTGGATACATTAAGCTAATGAACATTACACTAAGGGTCAAGTGAATTGTTCATTATGTTAATTTCAATTTCTTGGTCATTCCATGGGGATGATAAAAAACGTTGGTGTACTTTAAATGACTAAAAATATCTTGAAAACTGTACAGGTGTATGACTCTATGGCAAATTCTCCTTACCTGAAGATACAAAATATTTTGAAAGAAAAAAACATTTTTTATATATATTGTCATTTTGGTGCTGAAACCAAGTTAAACTTTTCTATGCAAATGTAGAAAAATGCATGTTTAACTATAAGTTACCTTGGCATTAAGTTTTGTGGAAAATAATTTGTTTTTGTGCAAAATAACTAATGTTTCATTAGAAAGAGAAAAATAAATCTATATTTCAAAAGTCAAATTTGGGGATAGTTTGTATGTAAAAATGAAATATTCAGGGACAGATGTTTTGTTTCATTTTTTAAATACATCGCAGTGACCATTATTATAGAGATTTCCACTTGTTTTGGAGGAGGAAGACCCCAGACAATTGTCTGAGTAGGACCACAGGCACACCGCAGGTCAGCTGTCAGATCTTCCCACATTAGGTCCTTTGCTCTGAAAGGGTTTCGGGTACAAAGCTAGCTTTAACCCTTAATCTACTAGAAATTCCATTTACCCCATGAACGTAGGAGATACCCCACCCTAATAGTGTTTCCAGCACAAAAAAAAAAATTATTTATATTCTTCCTTTCAGACCCTACAGCTTTGAAAGTGAAAGTTGAAAAGCAGACTGGCTACTCCCATGCCCTTCATTATCAGCAAGATGTAAAACTTGACGCACAGAACCAGTAAAGATGACAAGTCGAGCTGTGAAAGATTCAGAGAATCAGCAATATGAAGATGTGTGCGTTATTGGTACGGGGGCGTACGGTACAGTATATAAGGCTCGAGACTTGAAGAATGATGGACAGTTTGTAGCATTGAAGAGTATTCGGATTCAGAACACAGAAGAGGGTATGCCAATGTCTGCCATTCGGGAAGTTGCAGCACTAAAGCAATTAGAAGCATATGAACATCCCAATATTGTCAGGTAAGATGGATTTTTATATCTGAATAAGACTCTATTTTATAAAAGCCATAAAGTTAACCTTATTTCAGAATGAAAATTAGTACATGTATTTTTCTTGTACATGTCTATTTTTAGGTATGGTGTTATGATATAAACTGTTTCAGTAATTGTATATATTGTGTAATTAAGTGCTTTTTGAAACTTTTTTCTGTGTGGTCATTACAACTTAGATTTATCCTTCTTTATTGTACTGTCCCATTCCTGGGTAGAACCATTACCAAGCTAGTACATGTATCTAGGTGTGTCAATGTATAGTTGTCTTGGGCAAGGGGTGGCATAGTGGTAGTTGTAACTCCTCTGACTGCTTAGCCTCCCACTGTGTAGGTTCGAGTCTCGTTTGGTGCGGAGGACTTAATGTGGGAAGGTCTACCAGCTGGCCTGCGGTGCGTGGGTGGTTCTACCCAGACATTTGTCTGGGTTCTTCCTCCACTAAAACAGTTGGACGTTTATGTAATGATCATAATTGGTTGCTGTGATGTATCTCAAAAACAAACAAAAAACAAAAAAACAAGCAAAGTCTCGGGTAACAACTGACATCTTATGTTTGGTTTGGGACTTGAATCCTTTCAGCCTCATTTCTCAAGTCTATAACTCTTAACACTTGACATTAACACTATAATGTAGTCCAAAAAGAGTTATTCTGTGGGAATTTGGGTCTTGCTGGCTTAGATTGAACTATTTCTAGGTTGAATGCTACCAATTACCAATTTGCTTGTGGTTACTCATAAAATAACTGCTGGTTATTATCCTATTTATTAGGTATGTGGTGTCTACCAGTACAGATTGCTATAGAACAAGTATTATTTTCCTGTAGTGTTTAAAGTCATATCCATACTCTGTGTGGTGTCACAGTGAAGGAGGGGGCGACTGTGGCTTAGCGGTTAGTCGCTGACTTGTAACTCCTCAGCCCAGAACCACATGTGTTCCAAGTCCCAATTAGGTCAAAAACTTTCATGTGGGGAGGTTTTCCAGCTTACCTGTGTCACACTGCTAGTTGTGTCAAGATATGAGTCTGGGGGTCTTCCTCCACCAATATTTAGCTGAACGCCACTATTATAAGCATAACTGTGTTGTTGCAGTGTAACAAAAAACAAAAATAGTGAAAGCATTGCTGTACTTGCTTCATAAGGCCAATGTTTAAATCTTATATTTATATGGTAGCCCAGTGATGACATTATACAACCTGCTTTCAGTGATCACCATCTCCAAAAGCTAGACATTAACTCAAGATTTTTGATGATATTGCAGTGTGGGCAGCACTCTATCTGCTTAAGTTTAGCAGACTGTTGCCATCACCAACTTATTATGGGTTAACAATTTAATAAAAAAAATAATGGGCAATATTCTATCACAGTGATGGCAACACTATTCCAAGCGTAACTCTACTATTTAATGAAAGCTTATAATTGACACGCTAAACCTACAGGTATTACATCCAAAAAAGCAAGCAAAAGTGAATATTTTCATAATAAATGAGAAATCATTAATTAGGCTATGTTGGTTTTACGTAAGTGCATAAATTTCAATCACTCTATGGCCGACTTTATAACAACACATAACAGCTTTTGCAGACTTTATAGTAGTAAGTTTCAACAAGGTTAGTATTGAATTTATACACCCTATCTCCCCGCACATCAGCCTGGCTGGAGCTTATTCTGAATAGGTTGTATATTGAGTAAGGTCAATTATTGATTGAACAGCTTATAGGAACGCTTTGGCTAGTGTTGATTACGTTGGCTCTTAGTCCGCTCGTTATGAATTAATTAGGCTTCAGTTAATAGTGTAGACCCAGATTTAAGCTTAAACAGCATAAACACTATTGGATGTTAAGTATCATAAAGTTTTTTTATCTAAAAATTTTAAAGCAAATAACTACTATTATAGTATAGGTAATAAACACATTTAGCATGACAAGGGTTTAGATAGCAAGTACCTGCCTGGTATAATTGATAAATATATTGACATAATAAACACGTTGTGTTTGATGCTCAATGATTAAATCACAAGGTTGAGTGGGATATTTTGATAAGCAAATACTATTGGGTTCTGTATTAGGAGTACTCTGCTGTTTAGATTGTTGTGCTATTGTAACAAATAAAAAAAAAATAATCTAAAATCCACAGTTTTATTTTAAAAAAAAACTATGAAAAAATAACTATAACTTTGTTATTTAGCCTGACTTGGAAAAAAAACTCTTATTGTTCAACTGATAAATTTTTGTGGTCGTATAGACAAACTACAGGCGACTGAAAGGTTGTTCCTGAAAGGTTGTTTCTGTGACTTTTTTCACAACCAGTAATAAAAATGAAACTTGGGAACATATTTTTGTTAAAAGAATTTCAATCATTTATAAAATTTGAACTGATTTACAATTTAAAACTGAATTAGAATATTTGCGGCTAGGTTGTTTGATTGATTAGCTGCTGTTGACGAGGACAAGGAGGTTGGTGGTCTTGGTCTGCCTGGGGATGTTCTACTACTGTTGCTTTTGAAGATGTTGTTGTTGTTATTGCAGTATGCTGATCGATGGTTTTAAAGATGATTTAAATGCAAATAATGTTTAACTCATATTATTGTTGTGATGTTGGATCTGCAATTTTGAAAATGGTGTTGTTGCTGCTGCTGTTAAAACTTATGTTACTGCTGTTGAAAATAATGTTGCTGCTGTTGAAAATAATGTTGCTGCTGTTGAAAATAATGTTTCTGCTGTTGAAAATAATGTTTCTGCTGATGCAAATTATGTTGCTGCTGTTGCAAATTATGTTGCTGCTGTTGCAAATTATGTTGCTGCTGTTGCAAATTATGTTGCTGCTGTTGAAAATAATGTTGCTGCTGTTGAAAATAATGTTTCTGCTGATGCAAATTATGTTGCTGCTGCAGAAATGATGCTTTTACGGCAGTTCTTTATTAAGCTGCTGCTGAGGATAATAATATGAAATGTTATAATACTGATTATACCGTATATTTCAGACTGTTAGATGTTTGGCACACTCCGTGTCCTGGAGGGGGTATTAATCTGAAGTTGGTATTCGAGTTCATAGACCAAGACCTGGCCACATACCTAGAGAGATGTCCAGATCCTGGCCTCGGTCCAGACAAAATAAGGGTCAGTAATTCAAGGTCATGTCATAAAAGAATTATAGCCAAAAAATGGTGTTAATTAGATTTAAACATGAAAGTAATAACTTCAGGGTCAGAACCTGTCAAATCTAGGTTTAGTATACTGACTGCAAATCATGTAATAAATAGGTTGAAATAAATCTCAATAACTGTTGTTCATAGAAACACCTAGTTCATGATTCAGTGTGTAAATAATAATGCACATCTTTGAAATATAAATAAACTTTTTTGTACCCCAACTTACCACCTATATATACTGGACTTGGTAGTGCAATCGGTAGAGCGTCGGCTCCAGGAAGAAGAGGCCCAAGGTTCCAACCTGGGCCACAACATATCAAAATCATAAAAATTGGTAGTGGTATAGCTTCCTTTGCTTACGCTCAAGCAAATATAAGGGTCGTTCCCCGACTGGCTGGCCCAGTGTCAGGATAATATGACTGGGTGTGGTATCATGCCAGGTGTTTACGGCATGCTATACACAGTGAAGGCAGCACTATATCTGCTTCAAGTGTCTCCAGATAACTAAAATACTGTTGGTGGGTTGATAAACCCCAGCAAACAAACATACTACCTATATATTTGATCATTTATTTTTTACAATATGCCTTAGGTTGTGGGTCCAATATGGGAGTATTTTTGTTGAACTCTCTTAAAAGGTAGTAACTTTCTGAGAAATTTAGCTGATAGTGCATCTATTTATCTTTTTTTACTGAGAGCCCTAGTTCTGTTTCCAGGATCTGATGTACCAGTTATTGAAGGGTGTGGATTTCCTCCATTCGAACCGTATCGTCCATCGGGACTTGAAGCCCCAGAATGTTCTCATCTCCCGTGACAACCAACTGAAACTGGCTGACTTTGGTCTTGCAAGGATATATGGCTTCCAGATGGCTTTGACACAAGTGGTACGTGACTATTGTCTTCCTTTCATATTGCTAATATTTTATGTCCTAGCCATGATGTAGCAATGGGTGTAATATGTTTAACTTTGTGTTGCACTTATACATCTGTCCGTGCAGGAGTTACTTGATTCAAAGTTGCATGAACATATCTTCTCCTGCACTGTTGGTGAAATTTTCTAAAGCTTAACCTATATACTTGGACAGCTGTGTTGTGTTTTTAAAGACATTAGACAAAGAATTTAGCAGTTCATTTTTCTTATGCAACCGGCCGCAATAGTTCAGATGGTAGAGCGTCGGCTTGCAGATCGGGAGGTTGTGGGTTCGAACCCCGGCCGGGTCATACCAAAGACTTTAAAGTTGGTAGTAGTGGCTTCCCTCCTAACGCTCGGGACTACGGGGACAGCATTATGCCTGACTTGTCGGTGTCAGTATAATGGACCGGCCGGGTTCAGTCCCTGGGCACCTCATAAGTGCCCCTGTGCTGTAATGATAGAAATGTCGCTGCGCAGTATCGGCAAAAATGCCGGCTAATCCCATCCCATCCCTTTTCTTATGCCAGTAATGGCTCTTTGATTTTTTTTTTACCAGTACTTTCCTTGGGCAGAGACATCTCTGTCTTCCAGACACTTGTAGCTTACCTTGGCTTTTATCCTTTGAATTTAAAAAATCCTTTTTTGCTGTTTTATCATGTTTTCACTTAACATTTTTTGTTAATTTCTTACGTTTTGTTCATATTTTGCTATATCACTCTGATACAATTGTGGTCACACTGGACCTGCTAGCTTCGACCAGAGTAGTTAAAAATGGTAGTGGTATAGCTCAGTTGCTAACACTCAAGCAAATATAAGAGTAGTTCCACTACAAGTTGGACGGTGTCAGGATAATGTGACTGGGTGTGGTATAATGCCAGTTGTTCATGGCATGCTATACACAGGGAAGACAGCACTATATCTGCTTCAAGTGGATTCATCTCCAGATAACTGAAATACTGTTGGTGGGATGATAAACCAAAAAAACAATTGTGGTCATATTGGTGACATCCAGCTTGTTACTGGTGGAGACAGACCCACAGACTTATCATTATGTCTTATTAGAACCCCTGATGCACCACTGTTAGCTGGAAAACCTCCCCACATGAAAGTTCTCGCCCCGACCTGGTCTCGAACCCACGCACTAAGGGGCTAAGGAGTTAGATGTTTTCTGTATTGTCACATTTAATATTATCAGTGTTGTCAACATTTACACCTTTAATTATCCTAACATCTTTCCACTGTTGTTTCTGCATGACTGCAAACATTAAACAAAAACCTGCCAGTCATAAACTTGAATAATTACATGAAATAAAATTATCTCCTTTCTTTCTGCCGGTGTGAAACACACACCAGTTGTCTCCCTTGTTCCCATAACACTGGTTTGTTTTTACAAATATCACACTGTCCTTGACATTAACCTGAAAACCTGATTGGGTAAAACTAATGATGTACCGCAGATCAGCTAGAGGACACGATCATATAAAAGTTTTTGCCATGACTTAGTTTTGAACACACACTGAGGGACTGACAATTTTTATGTCAATGACTTATTTTCTCCTATATTAAGTGCCTCTCCTACATAAACATTAAAGTATCCATTACCACACCAATTTATCTCCACCAGGTGGTGACTTTGTGGTACCGAGCCCCAGAGGTGATCCTACAGGCAGCATATGCCACACCTGTGGACATGTGGAGCTGCGGATGCATACTTGCTGAACTGTACAATAGAAGGTAAGCATACAAAAGTGTAGGTTAGTTTTTACATTGTGTAGTAACATAATACTAGTTATAATTGCGACATCAAGTGTTTATTGGGAGAGGAAGACCCCCAACAGTTGTCTAGGAATATACCCTGCAGTCTGCAGGTAAATTGGTAAACCTGTCCACATAATAGTTCTCCCTTCCATCAGATTTGATTCCAATTTTTTACTAATTAATAAACAAACAAATGACTTCAGAGGTGGCAGATATAAAAATCACCTAAAACTTGTTTATGGACAGCTGCCAAGGGACAGAAAATTAATAAACAATTCATATATCTTTTTCTTTATTTTATTAGTTAAAACTTATTATTGATCCTTTTTTAAATTTCAGGCCATTATTCCAAGGCCAGTCTGATATTGATCAGTTGATCAAGATATTTGAGTGAGTATTTTTGTATCTTATTCTTTTGCCTGATGCCTTATACAAACCTAACAATTTCCGTTAATGTGTCACGTAACATAAGCTAATGTTTTCAACTGATGACCAGTCAGTAGTATGAACTGTTACCCACTCATGACATCATGTCACTGATGGCGTGATTTTTGTGTGCTTTCTTTATTAAATTTATAGCTAAACAACTACCTTTTGTTTTAATGTTTGTTTATGTGCTCAGGTAATCATTCTGATAAAAAAAAACATGAGCACAAAAGAAAACATGCTTGATCGGGTAATAAAATGTTTTTCATGCCTTTTTGTGGAACATGCACAACTGTTCACTCATTGTCAGGGAGTGAAATTTTAACTTCTTGCCTGAGGCCAAATTAAAACAAGTCAGCCTAGGGTCAACATTTTTAACTGTTTCACACAAAAAAATAATTGAAAAGTATATTTTGGTTATTGACATTCTTTAACTGATTTTATATGTAGTTTTGGTTTAAATTATTATATAATTATAGCCTTGGTTTGTTAAGTCGCTAAAATGAAACTTCAAAAAAATATTATATTTTATAGATATAGTGATTATTTTATAACTAAATGGATTTTGAGGATGCAGTAATATGATGTATGTTTGTGGTATGTTCTAGATTTATGTTTTTTAATATTTGTAGCATATGATTTTAACAATAGTCAAAACTGCTCATTTATATGTTGTAAATGGTGCCCTTTGGGAAAAGAATTGAGTCTATTTGCTTGTGTGTCTGTTTAATTTGTTATATATTAGCACCCCTATACACTTTCAAGTCTTTTCACAACAACACATTTTTTATAACTAGTAGATTTATGTTGTTACAATATTAAAACAATCAACATTTTTGTAAGTATTTTTTTTTTTTTTCTTACCCATCAGAAAACTTGGCAGGCCTGCTGAGAGTGATTGGCCAGAGAATGTATCGTTGCCATGGAGCTCATTTCAAGCTTTTCCTCCAAAGTCCTTGGAGACACATATTCCAGAAATTGACCCTGTTGCCAAAGACCTACTGGAGGTATGAGATCATTTGTCAAGTGTATTTTTCATTTAGAAACAAACAAACGATTTAACGTATACATTTTAAGCAATCCTCTAATTTTGGTGTGAGTATCAAATTAATTCATTTGTTGAGTCCTTTGAACCCGCCTGTAGAACCTTGCTCCACTTTCTTCACAACTGTTATCCCATAATCACAATGTACAATATAAAATCTTAGTTATAAACCATTTTTGTTTTTGTTTTTAAAAAACATTGTATAAACACAAATATGGTGACCATTAAAGTGACTATTCCATGCAAATGTCTTGGTAGAATCACCCGCTACTGACTGTCTGTCGGGGTAAATGATTACACCTTCCAGGTTCAATGACTATGACCTTATGTCCATTTTCCAGCTCTCAATCCCCACAAGGATAGATATTGTTGCATACAAACCAGATCTGTTAATTCTGTTTTAATCCAACATGTGTACATGTCCTACCACTACGGAGAATCTCATTTTATTGCAGAAACTGCTGTCATTCAACCCTCATCGTCGCATCAGTGCTGTGGATGCCCTCGAGCATTGTATGTTCAAAGACATTGATATGGATAGTGTGCGAACATCAAACTCCCTCTCACCTACCTCCACATCAGAGAGTGAAAGCACCGATGGCAGGTGTGACACTCCGGTCAGCAAATAGAGATCTAAGTTGAATATCACCTTGCTCAAGGTCAAAGGTCAAAATAGTGATGAAGATCAGATAATGATTAAATTGTGTCACTATAAAGAGTGAAGAATGTATGGGATATCATCTGAAGAGTTCTTAAAGTAAAATAATCGTGATAAGAGAAACTGGTCAGTCAAGAGTGAAAGACATCACATAATGACTTGTAAAGGTCAAAGGTGAAATAGAGTGATAGAGGTAAAATTACGGAAAAAAAGTTAAGTCTAACAAAGACAAATAGAGACTGATGAAGGTCATATGAAGAGTAATGATTAAATAGTGAGTGTAAAATGTTGAAGTGAAATTCAGTTTATAAGTATAGGTAAGATACTGATATGCCTAATGAAAAGAGGTAAGTGGAAGTGAAAAGGCTGGTATTTGGCTGGTGCACTGTCTGTTTGTCCATTACTCTGTGTACAAATAACCATCCCATTTCTGAGTCTCAGCCATACTTTTCATATTATTTACTTAACTTTAATTGAACTTTAACATCTTACATACATAAACTTGAAAATGTATTGTGCATAACAGTTACAAGTGCAGCCATTAAGGTCAAGGCCATATTAAAGGTAATATTCAAGGTAAATTCTAATAATAGAATAACTTCTTATAATAGAATAGAAGCTTACGAGCTAAGATTAATCTCTTGGCCATAACTTTGCCATTTCTGGTAGGTAGTCTGTCAATCCTAACAATTTTACAGACATGATTGAAATGTGTTTCATTTACCATTTGCAAATGCCACTGTCAAGGTCATATTAAGGAACTAGCATATTCAGGGGCATATGTCAATTCCAGTGACATTACTAGTTTCTTAAGAAAACAATTGGAAAATTGAATTGCCTTGAAAAGTGGCTGGGCTCCGAGCATAGAATGGAGCTCCATTTGAACTGTATTGAGCTTGTCCATATTGGTGTCTTTTTCAGAGCAAGTTCATTGAACAGTGATATAAACAGCTGTTTTGGCTGTTACCGTGGTATCTTAATTGTTACTCTGCTGTTTTGGCTTAGTATGATGTATTGATTGTTATCAAACATATTTTAACATATTTTTGTTAAGACTGTTACCATGGTGTGTTGATTGTTACCATGGTAGATTTACTGTTACCATGGTAGATTTACTGTTGTCATGACGTATTGACTGTTACCATGGTGGATTTACTGTTGTCATGATGTATTGACTGTTACCATGGTGTATAAGCTATTACCATAGTTTATTAACTGTTATCACAAGGTATTGTTTTTTTCCATGGTGTATTGACAGTAACCATGGTGTATGAATTGTTACTTTGGTTGACTGTAACCATGGTGTATGAATTGTTGCTATGGTGTATTGACTGTAACCATGATGTATGAATTGTTACTATGGTGTTTTGACTGTACCATAGTGTATTGTAACCATGGTGTATTGACTAACCATGGTGTATGAATTGTTACTATGGTGTAATGATGGTACCATAGTGTATTGATTGTTACCATGATGTATTGACTGCAACCATTGTGTATTAGCCATATAATGGTGTTCTGGCTATTTGTTTCTATATTGACTTACCATGGTAATAGTACAACCATAATTTTGTTTAATTGTTGAATGTTATGACTGATTATTCATGCATTTCTTTAACTTCGGAAGTGGCAATATGATAATTAAGTTTGACACAAATGTTGTATGTACATGTTACATTGCCTTAAGTGTATCTTAATACAGTTGTGCTCATTTAGAAAGACCATCAATTGCTCTAACCAAAAAATGTCTTAAAAGTTATTTTTCCTACCAAAATGATAATTTAATAACAGATTTTTAAACAAAAACTACTTAGCTTTTCTTTGTCAAGCAAACAGCCATTTGTACTTTTAGTAATTTAAGTAAGATAGCACCATAATTATTAGCCATTATTCTGTTGGTATAGAAAAACGTTTTTGTTTCATTGCAGATTTACCATTCACTGCCCTACTCAGGTTTATTTGGTTCATCTACTACACTGAGAACTAGAAAAGTTAACATGGAGTCAGTTTTGTACCAAAGCAGTAAGCAGACTGCTTATATTCCCAGCATATAGGAAGCATATATACACAAAACATTTGTTGTTCATAAGCTTACTGCTCTGTTATTGGTCAGCAGATATTAACTGAATACTCCAGTTCCACTCATTCTCCAAGAACACTGCAGCCTCTGGTAGAGGTAGACCTGACTCCGCCTTACTCATACATGTGAACTCTCCTACTTTTGGAGGGAGACTCCCACTTGTAAGGTTCAACATTATTTGAAAATGAGGGTTGTTTTACACATTTTCAGAAATCTCCCTACATGAAAATAGATAATTTCCTTCTTTGTTTATATGACAGTAACAAATCTCCCACTTAGTAAGTGAAAATCTCCCACTTTGGGTTCAGAAAAAGTCCACATGAATGCTTATTATCCCTCCAAAACCCATTCACCTCCCACTAAGGTGTGGACACACCTTTTTACACACTTTTCAATGCCTTTAACACAAAGTTGCATTACATATTTTATAAATAGGGAAATGCAATATGTTCAGATCTACAATGGCTGCAATGTGTGAAATATTTATGTTCACACTGTTATTGCAGATTCATATTTCAGTGTATATTTTTCCTTCAGGTATATCAAACAAGATAATAGATGTTGATATAAAGGTGTCACATTAAAACACATAATTATTTATTCAAGTAATGTTAAAGGCAGTATCCAACAGTTTACCTGTATCAAATACATTTAACAATATCTTACCACTGCTTTGGCAGAATTTCTGCAAAAATTCATTTTTCATCTAAGTAAGACAATTTTAAAGACTAACTGTATTGTTAGACAGTACTAATTGCTTAAAAAAAACACTTTTTATATTCTTTTCGTTCCAAACCCATAAAAAGCATGATAGTGGTCTCTGTTAATAAATGATACCGACGTCAGAGTGGAATACCTGGAATGTGATCTATTGTGGTTTCCATTGTTTATAAATTGCTAGCTCTGCATTGTTTCTCAGATGAGAAATGCCTGTTTGCAAGGGGGAGTGTGAATTTATGCTCAATTCTTATCACAGATCAGAGGGAATCATTGTACAGCAGGGGTGGCGAAATCTCAGAAATGTTTACTTGTCCACGGACAAGTGGTTATAAAAATGTACTTGTCCGTACCAATGCGCTACTTGTCCGTACATTCATTAATAAAAACACAAGTATTTTAACAACAATGATTTAATAATCACTTAAATCTGTTAAACCATAAAACTATCATGTAATTACTTCATGTTTAGTCAAATTTATCATATCACAATTACGAACGTAAACAAATCTTTTAATGCTTTAAGTCTTATGTTTCAGTTTGGGAAATAAAAGTTATTTTTGAGAATTTCAACACTTAGAAATTAGATTTTTTCACTTGTCCACGGACAAGCCAATTGAAAAAAATAACTTGTCCGGAACAAGAAATGTACGACTCGGACAACTCGGACAATTGATTTCGCCACCCCTGTTGTACAGCATTTTGCTGGACCTTTTTATGTAACAATGACTTAATTTGTTATTTGAGAAAACAAGTTCTGGATCTTTACTGTTTGCTTGAGATTGGTCGATTGAACTTAGCAGGCTTAGCTTTGGTTTATTTGGTCAAAAGGTTGAACTGTACTGTATCAAGTTACACATGTAAGCATGTTTTTTTATGCATTTATGAAGGACCATTGTTTTTGATATTATGTGCCAGCAAATATGAAAGGGTGTGTTTGCCTCGAAATTGTTTATTTTGTTTTTGATGTATAAACAAATGTATATAGAACATTATTGTTCATTCATCTTTGTAATTATTTGCATTGCAGGATTTTTTTCCCATATTGTGTACATTATTGTTCAAAGAATTTTGCAGTTGTTTTTATCAGTTTGATGTTTTACAACTTTTTGCTGTATACAATTAACTTGTTTGTTTTTTTATTTCAAACAATTTAAATTTTGCATACTAACGTTGAGATTATGTAAACTGTTAAGTTTGATGCATTTATCTCTGACAAATGGCATTAAGTTACATTCCACATGAAAAGATTGAATCATAAATCATTAAATCAATCAAAAACTTTGCACAAAATAAGCTGCAATACCCTGGTATGCAAAAATAAGCCTTCAAATTTAATTTAAGAGTTAATTTTATGTTTTGCATGCCATTTTTCATCTTGTTGTATTTTTTTGTTCATGTATATCTGGAAGTGTATTGATATATACCCTAAATGAGTTTATATACAATTTTATTTGATGTTTCAAGGATTCTCATTTTTTTGCAAATTAAGTTTCTCAGGCCATTTTACTAACGATCCTCAATTTATGTAAGCGCCTAAATAATGGCTAGATCTCATTTTCAAGTCGGTGAAAAATTATACACTAAATTCATAAAGCTGGCCCACTAAGATGGCTACAGTGAATATGGGGAAAAAAAACACATCTAAAGTTAATACATTTGTTTACTTCCTTTTTTTCTCAAAACATTAGCGTACCGGCCTCAATAGCTCAGGTGGTAGAGCGTCGGCATGTGGATCGGGAGGTCGCGGGTACAAATCCTGACCGAGTCAAACCAATGACTTTAAAGTTGGTAGTAGTGGCTTCCCCCCTTATGCTCGGGGCCAAGGGGACAGCATTACGCCTGACTTGTCGATGTCAGTATAATGGACCGGCCGGGTTCAGTCCCTGGGCACCTCATAAGTGCCCCTGTGCTATAATGATAGAAATGTCGCTGCACAGTATCGGCAAAAATGCCGGCTAATCCCTAAACATTAGCATCAACTAGCTGCAAGTGCTTACTAGCTTTATAGCTAGAAACTTGGTTGCAAATTTTGCAAATCCAAGTTCGATAACTTCAAGCAAGAACTGGCAGATGTGGATCTGCACTGTATGCACAAGTCTAATTATTTCATGTTTAGTATGTTAAGAGAATATTTTATTCTTTCAATTTTGACAGTTGTATTTATTAGTCACTAGTTATTTCATTTGTTTTGAATTAAGTTAATTTCAAGTTCTCAAAAACAGTGTTTTTAAAATTACCATGATAAAGATTATTATTATTTTATTTTTTTATAAAAAAAAAAGTGAAAATAATTTATCATTTAAAATGTTGGAAAAAATGCAAAACTCATTTGTAGTATAATGATCTCACTCAAAAAAAAACCCATCTCCCATGATCTTCAAAATGACACAAAGCACTGTCTCTATTCCTTCACCATGTGTTGTCAGCAGTATTTAATAACTGTCTCTTGCAGGGGGCACTCATGGCTTAGTGGTAGTCGCCGATTTGTAACTCCTGACTGCTTAGCCTCTGACCATGTGGGTTCAAATCCCGTTCAGGACGAAGGACTTAATGTGGGAAGGTCATCCAGCTGACTCGCAGTATGCTGGTGGTTCTACCCAGACTTGTGTCTGGGGTCCTCCTCCACCAAAATGCTGGATGTTGCTATAATAATCATAATTGGTCGCAGCAATGAATGTCAAAAACAAAACAATAACTGTCTCTTGTATTTCTCAACAATGCCATTAAAAACCAGGACCTCACTAGTTAAAACTGTGTTTATTTTAAAGATTCCTCAAATTCTTAGTTATGCCCCTTATTTGTTACTTGCAATTTCTTTTGGCATTCATGAACATATTTTATAAAGATGTTTAGTAAAACCTTAGACCTAAATTTGCATGGATTTTGACATACTTCTGTAAAAAAAAATGATATTACTTAAAGTTATGTCAAAAAAGGAGATGTCATAGAGGTATTTGATATATTTTATAAGTTTATAAAATAGGAATTTGATGCTAATTTTTTCTTACTGATTTGACATATTTCTGTAATAAAATCATATTTCTTACGGTTATATCATAGAATGTGATGTCATAGAGGTATTTGATATATTTTATAAGTTTTTAAATAGGAATTTGATGCTAAGGTTTCCTTTAGATTTGACATATTTCTGTAATAAAATCACATTTCTTACGGTTATGCCATAGTAGGAGATGTCATAGAGGTATTTGATATATTTTATAAGTTTATGAACAGGAATTTGATTCTTAGGTTTTCTTTCTGATTTGAATTTTACATTGCTTACATTTTTTACAAGCTTGATATTTCCAGGTGTTTAAACTTGTCTCTTTGTAGGAAGATCTCAGTTAATTTTCCATTCCTTAAATATTTTTAATTCAGAAATTGAGCATAATTAATATAATTTGACATTTGTTTTATTTTCTAAGTCACATTTCATTTCTGTTATTACTTTTTGTATACATGTGTATGATACTTCATCTCACCACAAATAAACTTAGGTAAATAAAATTCTGGTAAAAGAACACTATTGTAACAAAACTGAAGAAATGTTAGTTGTTGAATAAATACACAATTGTTTATAGAATAAGCTAATGATGTGTGATCTGCTCATGGCACATTCATAACTTTACATCACATTTGCCTACCCCTAAGTTTATAAACAGCAAGCTGGTCATTTTTAAGCAATGTGTCCTGAGTCTAAGACCATTTTTACAAGTATGTGATTGGTCAAATTTAAAACTAACCAATCAAATGCATTAGAATAGTCTTTGGGTCAAGATTTGAAGGTTTTAAAAACACCTTATTTGTAAGTATGTTGATTGGCCAAATTTACAATGTTCATCAAAAGTAATTTATCAAATGCATTGGATTGGTCTTTAGTCAAGATTAAAAGATTTTATAAAATCATCATTTGCATGGATCTGATTGGACAATTTTTTTTATTAAAAATCTACATGTAACCACTCAGAAGCATGAAAATGCTTGTTGGATACAGATGTAAAAGTTGTTTATAACATCGTTCTTGTTGTCTCCTATTATGTTACAACATCCAGACTTCTTGTCTTCTATTACGTTATTACATCCAAACTTCTTGTCTTCTATTACGTAAGATCCTTCTGGGAGTTTGCAGATCAGGATCTACACTATTTGCCTTATTCTAATGATGTCATTTGTTAAATGTCATGTTATAAAATGATCATATTGCCACTGAATATTTTAGATACAAATTAGGTGTGCCCAGTCAAACCAATCTTTATAAACAATTATAATACATCCATTGATTTTTATTCAGTAGTAACATCAAGTAATTAAAAAATTTGCATTTTTATCTGCATATCACTTTAAGCACTGCCATATTTTTTTCATAATTTTTATTTTGTGCATTTTAGCTCTACTTTTTGAAGAAAAAAAAGTTGAACTGTAGTCCTGACCCTCTTGTCGGCATTGGTCTTAGCCAACCTTTTTGTTATCGTTCATTTCCTGACAACCATCAAATAAAACTTAAAAAACTGGCTCACTATCAAAAGTTGAACCAAATTCAAAAGGGCAGAGTAATGCCCCTGTTGGGGGAATTTTCAGTAAACCAGCAACACAGAGAAAAGTGGGGCCAATGGAAAGCTCTTGTTTGAATATTTAAATCTACATGATAAATTTTGAAATGCCATTTAATAATTTAAAGTTGTTTCTTCCCAGCAGTTAGGTGTCCGAGGCATTGTGCTAGTGGTAGAGTTGTTGACTTGTAACTCCTCTTACTGCTAAGTCTGTCATTGTGTGGGTTCGAGTCTGGTTTGGGGAAGGTATACTTAATGTTGGAAGGTTTTTCAGCTGACTTGAGGTGCACTGGTGGTTCTACTCAGACATTTTTCTGGGGTCTTCCTTCATAAAAATAGAAAAACATCACTATTCGATCAGGAGTGGATGCTGTGATGCATTTCAATAATAAAAACAAAACTTATTGTGCAGAGAAAAAACCCCATCGGAAACAGGTTTGGTCTTAATAACCTAAAAGGAATATTATACAGATATATTTGTATTTTGAGATACATTACTGCAACCCATTCATGGTAATTACAACGACCTCCACTTTTTGTTGGCAGAGAAAGACCCAAGAATAATATATTGATAGGACCACTGGCGCACTGCAGTTCAGCTGAAAGAACTACCCCCCACTCCCCCTCCCCCACTCCTGACTCAAACTCATGCTTTAAGGGGCCTCGAAATCTCTGAATAAGAGCACAAGGAATTACGTGTTATGACTCGACCCACAAGGCCTTAATACTCCCTTTCTAGAGAAGATATGTTTTATGGTGTATAGAGTATCCTCTATAGAAAAATTAATATCTGAAAGTCAAATGACCAGTACAAATGTACATTGTTAAATAATCACTAAACAACATAAAATACTGGTCAAGAGATGAACTTAAATAAGTGTTATAAGATCCTTGGCAATTATTGAAGTAATTTAATTTGTGACACAAAGCCTGGAATATAGCATTTTCTGTTATCAATTTCAACTTACGATAAATTAAATAAATAAATAATGCACTTTTCTCCTTGACTAATTCTCGACATAAATGTCTGTGATAAACCAAATTTGAGTAATTGATCAAATTTTCTTTATGTATAAGGTCGATTCCCTTTTACTTGGCATCTTTTTTTAAAATGATTTACTGGTAGCCTTTTTTTCTTTGCAAAATCTTGTTACTTGTATAGTAATTAATGCAATTGTTCATTTTTATACTGTTTATTTTGAATAATATGTTTTCAGTCCATTTTTATTGTGTGTTTTTATTTTTGTTGTGCTGTTATTATGGCCTAATTACTGGTGCAAAATAATCATGTTCTGACGAAAATGATCCCCATAACATTATTTAGGGGTTCCCCCACAGCCTTCAGCCTTTAGTTATGTAATCAGAGATCATTTTGTACCAGCAAGGTTTAGAAAATCAACAAATTGCTTGCTTTTGTATGTATTTTTCAGCTTTTCTAGGAGGTTGAGCTTGAATATGTAAAAATAGTCAGAAACTGTTCCAACTTTTTTTATTTCTAAAGCTGAAATAAACACAACACTTTTAAGGATTGCATTTTCACATTTAATCTATTGATCATGATTGATATTTAAATTGATTTTTCATTGTGGTTCACCAATCTTTTTGAACAAAACATTTTTAAGCAAACATTTTATCATATTGACTATGTCGCTTTATAACTAAAGCAATTCAGATTATTTAATGCACAAGAACACAATGCCACTTCAATTAGTGTACTTAAGTACTATTAGAACCTCTTATTGTATCTAATTTATGTAAGAATGGCTACAAGTGTGCACTTATTTATCATCGTAGATACAGGTTTTAAAAACTTCCTCAATCTCTCACATGAAGTGGCGTTAAAGTTGATTGCGTGATAAATTACTTAACAATGAAGTGCAGTGATACTGCATCTTTAATTGCGTTAATTACTTAATTGTTTTGCTTGATGTATAACAAAGAAGTGATAACAATATTGGCTGTTATCTTTAATTTTCTTAATAAGTGCACATCACATGTGACTTCAAAAGATATGGACTAGATGTAATTAACTGTTGTTTCTTAAGTAATTAACTCTTGTTTCTAGATTGCTATCAAAGTGGGAATATGTGTCAAAACATCAGCCGTGCAAAGTATACTTTTTTCAAGTTCACTTATTGAAAGCCTAAATGTTTCAGTATTTGCAAAAGTTTTCTATTATCATACTGTTCAAACCCTTTATAAAAGATATTGTAGAATTCAATCTTGCATGTATTATAATGTTATGTTTTTTAAAAGGTAAATAATATAAAAGTAAACAAAACAATTAAACTTTCTTAAATTACTAAGCCTAAAACTTGTTAAATATATAATTTTTTGTTAATTGTAAAAATTGAGGCCATGCTCAGTGACCCTGTTTTATTTTACTTTATATATTTGCTATGACATACACAGTAGAATGTTTAAACATCAATCACTGCCATATTAAATTTCTATGAAAACATCGTCAATCAAAATTTTCAATTATGGACTTCATAATCATTATTTAATTGGTTTAAATAATCACTTATTCATGTAAAGACATTTATTGGACAGTCATTTGTACCTAAATAGTTCCTTTTTGCATTGTAAGATAACAAATCCTACCACATGTTTTAAAAAAGAAATTGTATTTAACAGAAAATGAGATATTCTTCATTTTACCTTGACAGGTTTCATGAATATTCAAGGGAGATCACTCTGTTGATTTCTTTGGTGCACTATTAAATCATGAATGTTTCTGTAACATTTTTATGCCTCACTGTGCCTTAATTCATTTTTTACATATCTGTATCCTGCAGCTTCCACAACTATGCATGCCACTTATGTGTATATATTTTGTATGTAAAAGCAAAATTTTGTACTATAATAAAACATTGAGTTTTATAAACCCTATTAGTTATCTTTTTAACTTACTGATCATTTTCCTTGTAACATGCTCACCACTCTTAAAGTCTGTTTGTAAGTGTCCATTGTTTAGTGGTTTAGGCTTGACTTCGGATTTGAGGGTCTCAGGTTTGAGCCCCAGAACAACCATGAGATTATAGTTCTAGGTTAAGAATGTTTACAACACATTGCCCCAGTGTTGTTACTTCCCAGGAACTAGTTCTACCCAGATTGCAGGCTATCACAAGGGTTGAATGTGTTATTGTGGGGGAGGGGGTTGAGGTGGTGGGGGCATAAGTCTGGGGTCTTTTTTTACCAAAAATTGTTTCAGTGCAATGTAACAAAGTACCAACAAACAAAATCCCTCAGTACGCTGTTAGTTTGAGAGTCGTATGGACTTAGAAATTCTAATTCTTAACCTATTTAGTACAACTTGCTTAGCTATTGGCAAGTAGTGTAGATCAGCCAGCTGGGAACTGGTTTATTAGGATCTGCACTAATTTGACTATTTGTTAACTTGTCTCTACCAATACATTTAGCCACTTCTGCATGAAGTCTTCAGTAAATGGTTAACATTAAGTTGGTGTTAGCAAGAAAAGCAGTAGTGAGTTTTGCAGATAGCCAGGATAATTTTCTTTATTTGTTTATTGGGTTTATCGTCCAAACAACAGTATTACAATTTCAATCAGGAGACGGTGTCGACTTGAAGCAGATATAGTGCTGCATTTACTGTGTATAGTTTGCCATGGACACCTGGCATGATACCACACCAAGTCACATTATCCTGGCACTTGGCCAACCAGTCGTGGAACTACCCTTTTATTTGCTTGAGTGTTACCTCTACCATTTTTAACAACTGTAGTACCGGTATGTTGCGGCCCAGGATCGAACCCAGAGCCTCCTATACCAGAATGATTTTTGTTTGTTTTTAGAAATGCATTGCAGCAATGCTACTAAGGTCATTATAGACATCCAGCTGTTTTTGTTGAGGAAGACTAAAGATAAATTTAGCTAGAACTGCTGGCACACTGCAGGTCAGATAGAAGACCTCTCCACATTACGACCTTGATCCTAACTGGAACTCAAACCTACCCCTTAAGAGGAAAGCAGGCAGAGGAGTTTCAAATTCATGATTCTACGGCTCTGCTATGGTCGCCTCAGCTTGAATGATGGCTCTACCCACACTCCATCACATCTCTTAGCTCCAAAATGTTCACAGCTGGAACAAGTATCAGATATTGTGGAATCACCTTCTATAGCCATAATAACCTTCCTAGACATATTGTTCTGCCTTCCCCACAAGGTTTTAAATGGTTCATAGTTTTAAAAATAATGCCAGAAAGCTTGTGTGTCAATAATTTAAGAAGCTGTGAATATGCTAGTCAGAAAAAAGAAAGAAAAATATTAAAAGCAAAATTAAACAAAAGCCTGTGTTTTAAGGGCTCAAACCTTGGAGTTCCTGTAGGGCAGTCAAATGCTCTACTGATTATACTGGTTCTTGGTACATATACTTTATATAAATTTATAGTACAATGAGAATGGCACAATGTTTACAAACAATTTTCAACATAGCCTATGTTATGACTTGGACAGGTTTCAACCAGTGCTTATCCAGATTATTTGGAGTAAGGTAGAACCCAAGGGATCAGTTGCTATTGTTTTGGAGGATTTAGTATGGCTTAAAAGCATTTGTCTTAGTTTAGTAAGAAACATAATAAGTATATGAAATATTTTGCATTTTAAATACAAAACATTAACATTTCAAATAAACAGGCACATGTGTGGACACACAGACATATATAATTATGAAGCTAACCAAGAGATTTCATCCATATCCAAAGGACTTCATCTGCAGACTGAAAATCTATTGAGGATTAACACCGCTTGAGGAAGTGAGCCAAGTTAATGTGGTATTCTTTGTTGGGTTTATCATCCCACCAACAGTATTTCAGTTATCTGGAGACGGTGTCCACTTGAAGCAGATATGGTGCTGCCTTCACTGAATATAGCATGCCATGAACAATGATATCACATCCTGTCACATTATCCTGACACTGGGCCAACCAGTCGTGGAACTACACTTATATTTGCTTGTGCATTAGCAAGGGAGCTATACCACTACCATTTTTAATGACTTTGGTATGTCGAGTACCTGGAGCCCACGCTCCTCCGATTGCTCTACCATTTCCGGTGTGTACAGTTTTGACAGTTTTCAGAACGATTTATCCAGCTAAGTAGAGATTACCCAAATTTCCTTTCCTATACAAATCATGTGACTATATCAATCATAAACAGAACACTGATTTGCCAGATGATGATATGCTGATTTACATTAATATAATGCATACATGTGAACTTTTTCTGAGGCCAAAGTGGAAGATTTTCACTTGCAAAGTGGGAGATTTGTTATTTTCATGTAAACAATGAAGAAATTTTTCTGTTTCCGAGTAAGAAGAATTCTGAAAATGTGTAAAACATTCCTCATTTTCAAATAATTTTGAACCTTAAAAGTGTGAGTCTCCCTCCCAAAGCGGGAGAGTTCACATGTATGATAATGTGCAGGTTAAGTGTCTATATGCATCATGCATATACATACATGTACACTAAATATTGTCCAGAATTGTTGTTGGGATGGTAAATAAAGAAATAGAAAGAAAAACTGTTGATGTTTTTATTGCCCACCTTATATTATTTCATTGCAGTAAAACAATTGCCACATCTAAAAGAAATAATACAGAATGTTTACAGTTATTACAAAAAAGTCAAAATACAAGCTTAGCTTAAATATTATAACAAATTCTATAATATTTCTGTTTCAAACAAAATTCAAACATACCCCTTGCAGTTACATGATTGTAATGTATTTGAAAAAAAAAATGTAATTTTTGGGTAAAGTTAATGCTGTTTTTTTTCAAACTTGGTGCAACAAAATAATATAGTTATACATTGTATTTCAGGTTTTGCAATATAAGTGTTCAATTCAAAAATATTTATTTACAAATCATCTCGAATATAATTTTCAAAATGAAAATAACAGTGTGTAGGAGTGATGTAAAATAATACAGCAAAAACTTGCAATGGTGTGTTTCAAAATAGATATTTACAAATCCTCTTACTTAAAGTTTTGTGAAGTTGAGTGAAGTTTAACTGATTAAATGTAATATACCTGTCAACATGTTTTGTATGTTTTCTCACAGATTGTTAAATATTGCAAAAAAGAAATAAATTAGTCAGAAAGAATTATGCAGATATATTTATATTTAAATGTAGATAACATGAACAATTTAAATAATGATTATACAATTTTAACTTGGTTTTTATTTTAATTTTTGGTTTTAGTGCACTTCCCGATTTTGTCAAACATTTTCAAAATGTGTTTTCACAGTTTGTTTCTTTTTTTTTCAATTCCTTTTGTTATGGAATGAGAATAAGTGATTGCGACATGGTCAGTGTACTAAACATCAATAAGAAGAAATTTGGTGCAAGACTGAAAAAAGGTCAGTCATTTATATTAATTTATTAAGACAATAAAAACACAAAAATATGGAATGAAAATGAAGTAAGCATCAACATTAAAATAAATCATCATATTTGACATCATTAACAAAGATACAGACAAGGCCTGTCGAAAAAACATATCTTACTTACATGTCAGGTCAACTTCTTGAATTTAAAAGAAATGTGCGATGATATTCATAAAAAAAGAATACACAGACAAAATATTCCAAAACTAAAAAATTATGTTTACCCTACAAAAGGGTAAAGAACTTTGTCCATATATCGATTTACTTTCAATATACATGTATACGATTTATAAGCTTACATACATACATACACATATACAATTTATAAGCTGTTAATACTTTTACTGCCACATGCCTATGTCAGACTAAACAAGTGTAAAAATAAATGTAACAGAATAAAGATACATGTGAAAAAAAAATGTATTATGAATGCATACATGTCCAATATGTTTTTTTATTGTGTAAATAGTGTGACAGTCAATATAATCTATTTATGTCCATTTGACAGATTGTATTATGTCAACCGAAAATTTTTTTTTTAAATGTTTTCAATTACATATCAATTAAAAAGAAAAAAATGTTGCCATAAGTATTTCTGTGAAGATAAATTTACCACGGTGAGTTTAATAACAGTGAAGACTTGACAAAAAACAAAAAATAATTTTTAATCATCGAAAAAAAATCAACAAAAACAGTAACTGTAATTTACCATTTAAAATTTTTAAAAAAATGGAAATGAAAGTTTGTTTGACTTTTTTAAGAAAATAAAATGAAATGAATATAAAAACTCTAAAAATGTGGGAAAATGAGTGTAAAATAAATGAAATGTACCCAGAGGGATCTATATACAATATCACAGATTGCTTTGACAAGCATAATTACCCATAGTCCCATAACAAAGATGGAGGGCAATACATTTCTAAATTGTTCCTATCATTAAAGATAGGATTCCACAGCAAACCTTCACCATTACAACCCTGTCAAACAAAATGTGTCCATTTCAAGTGCAAGATGTTATATTTAAACGAAGAACTATACTTTGTGAAGAAAAAATATCATAAACATTACTGCTCATGTATACGCTCTTAAGAGCCAATTTAGGACTATTCCTATTCATTTACGATAAATCGAAGTAAATCACCAATTTTATTACCCTTCTACATAAGATTGTTTTACAACCTTAATTTTTAAATCGGTAAAGATATAACACTTCCCAATTGTTAAATTATCCTTTTCAAGCAAAATCTTGGTTCTTTCATATTTCACAATAAAAAAAAAAAACGTGGACAATTTCAAAGCTAAAACCTTCTTTCCTTAGTTATTCTGGCAACATAAAAAGGAAGGGACGTGCAATGTTGAATAAAAAATATTAATCACTGCAAACTATGGATTAAACTGTGCAAAAAATAAAACCTGAATTAGAATTTTATATCACACCTATTTACACATTACATATTAAATTGGAAATCTTAATGAACGATGTGTGTAAAGAAAAATCAGAACAGACAAGGACAGTACCTCAGTACATTGCACACTCAAGACATTAATTTCCCTTATCATATTGCTATAGACTGAGCAGCAAATAGTGCAGATCCTAATCAGACAGCTCCCAGAGGGAGCTATCTGTCCAAGAACATCACTATTTGCTTGAGCTAAATCCAATTGTGATAAGCAGTCAAAGGGATTTCCTTAAATTCATCAACAAACATAAATTAAACATAGGACAATCTTCAAAACAGATATTGCATTATATGTCTTGATCTCACCAATAACAGGTTCTAGACACAAAACAGACAAAACACATAAAACTAGTAGCACTATTTGCACTTAAAAAAAAGATTTTTGAATAACAGATTTTATTGCTTTTGAATTAACTGAAACAGACACATATTTCTTTTTTACTTAGCATTTCCTAAAGAAATAACTACCTGTTAGATTACTTAAAAAACTTGTTCTTAACATAAATGTTGCATGTATATGTATGGAATGAATGCATGTATTAAATGTGTTGTTGTTGTTGTTGTTTTTAAACGTGTAACTTTTAAAAATTAACAAGAAACCTTCAAATGTACCTTTCTTTAACAGGACAAAACAAAAACAGTTAAAAAACACAAACAAAACACAAAGAAGTTCACGAGACATAACAAATACATATTTATTCAACAACAAAATCATTTCTTATCACAGAAATTGCTTAAAAAGAGCCTTGAAAATATACTTTTCCAAGAGTTAATTATAAGATAAGCTAAAATTAATTTCTACATACAAATCATGCTATGCAAAAAAACACCTTTAGGCACATTGATGGAACATTGTGACTGAAGCAAATACAGAGTTATTGCCCTTTGTAAACATTTTATGGAATAGGATCCGTGTAATTACAAAATAAATATACAAAAAAAAAATTTCTCGAAATAAGTTAAAGTAAGTTTCAATGAGTTAAGTATTTTAATGTTTAAATATTAAATTGATGTTTAACTTAATCATTTATTCTTTTAGTAAAATCCGCTGTAGGAACAGTTTTGCATTGCATGGGTCATATTTTTATTACCATTAAAATCTATTAGTACTCATAAAACTACAAGTTTAAATTATAAACATTTTTATCACAGAAAATGCTTGGTGAGCCATGGAAGAAATTATTTTACTTCCAAAGACATTATCTACTTATTTATCTAAAGTCTTGATTATTAATAAATTAAACTAAATTAATACTGACCTATTTAACATAGTTTCTGTTTAATTCTATTGTGTGTGTCTAATGGAGTTCTTTTCTATACAAAATGTTATCAGCATTGGCATGTGGCAGTAAAAAGATATCCATAAAAATCATCAATTAATATAAAAATTAAAAACAACAACAATTAAGATAAAAACATCTGAACAAAAGATTGTAATTATAATAAACATCATCACACATTTCTTTCCAAATGTATTCAGAAAGCACAATATACTTTCATTGTTTGTGAACACGCAACAAAGATAACATCAATAAAAGAATAAAACTATCCACTTCCCAAATTTGGTTTAACAATTACATTGGTCTGGATTATCCCATTTTTGGCATCATAACTGGGGAAATAATATATGTCATTTAATTTAACCCATTCATTCATAGTTCATTTATAATTGTGAAAATTCACCTGAGTTTATGTTCTTCTTTAAAAGGCATAAAATTATTTTTATAAATGTATGTTCAACTTGTAAAAATAGATTTTAGGCTGAACCAGTTAACACATAAACCTTTAGTCATGCAGATTCTGCTAATGATTGTGAATGGTTTTTAAAGGCGTATACATGCAGGAAAGGGTTAATATTGCTGACGAAATCAGTCCTCACTGCTTTAATAAAGGCACAGTAGTGTAAAATTGCAATGCTTATTGTATTATTGCATATGAGTTATATTACTGATGTATAAAAGTTACTGATCTAGAAAAATGAAAAGGACTAATATATATGTATCAATTTAAATAAATTACTGAGCATTTAGTAAAAAAAATGAAATGTAAAAAGTGAAATGTAAATAACATAAAACTGTATAAAAATAGAGAAAAAAAAATCATACAAAGTAATAAATAGAAACTAGCCTACTTTGGACGGAATACCATACGATTAAGGGTTATTGGGGGACGGATCCATAAACAGATAAAAAGCTTAATAAAACATTGTCACACAAAATGTTACATAAAAATTAAATGATTTATGATAAATTAATTTTAGCATTCCAACTTAAGACCACCTTTCTGCTAAGAACACTGTGCTTAAAGACCACACAATACGAAGACACCTTTGTAAGAAATCACTCATTATCATCACAATCACATAACCATGTGAAACACTCTTTTAAAACCAGTTCTATCTAGTGACTTATATGCAGAGCAGAAATCAAGAGAAGTTCTTATACTTGACCTTGGACCTATGGTGCTAATACTACTTGGATTCTCCTTTATAATTACCATAAACACTTGATTATAGTGCATAATAAGTTATAGTACGCACCTGTTGTTGGGTCTTTTTTATATTGTTTTGTTTTGTGTTTGTTACAGAGGAATAGGAGTATGGAATAATTTTCTTATAATATGTGCACCGCTTTGTGACCCCACAATACACGTCTGAGTTAGAATTATTGGATATATTGTTACACTGAATCAGATGTGCATATATGCTAAAGAGTGCTTAATAAATATGTGTTCTTTTTGTCTAGCATTAGCAGTGGTCTTAATATGAAAGCTTAACAAATTTTATAGCAATTACATGCATTCATTCAATAGAGACAATATTGTTAGAATGAGCAAACAATTGCAGATTTATCCGAACACACAATCCATAATAAAATATAATATTTACAATAGAACAACATAAGATAACAATAGCAAACTTAACAAAGAAGGTCAGGCAGCATATTGATGGGTAATAATCAGTCTTATACCTGAAATAGTTTTAACAAAATGCTATTAAAGCTTTAAAAATTTATAAGTGACATAATACTTAAGTTATATAAAAGGAAAATTTAACGCTATTTAAATATTGTTCTTATTATGTTTGAGGCAATAATTATTTTTGGCCAGTGCAGTATATATATAAAATATCTAAAGTGCTTAAGTTAAAAAACTGGAGAGTAACGAATAAAGAATAGGAGAAGAGGCGCTGTTGAGTATAAAATGCTTTTCACGGCAAAGAAAAACACCACTCTTTTTAATCGTTTTTTTTCCCCAAATTATATCCTTTTTTTTCTGAATCGATCGAAGCATGCAGGGAAACAGCTAGTGCGATTTATGTAGGTAACATATTTGTCATTGCATTGAAATGGAAATCTTAGTGGAATGTTTACAGAAGGACACAAGCACTTGATTTTTTCTCACCCCCTGAGCTGTGTTTCTTCTTCTCTGGTTTTGGAGATTTAGGTTTCTCGGGTTTTGGTGATTTCTTCCTAGGTTGTTTAGTAACTTCAGAAGAGTCACTATCGCTGGAAGAGCTTGACGAACTTCCTGATGCTTTGTAATCTGGTTGTTGCTTCCTCTTTTTACGCTCCTCTCTGCGTTTTCTCCTCTCTTCTTTAGTCTCGTTACGCTTCTTTTCTTTTTTCTCCTTTTTGAGTTTCTTCTCTTCATCACTACTACTGATGCTGCTATCACTATCTTTCTTCTGTTTGCTTGGAGAAACAAGGGCAACTGGTTTCTTATCTTCGCCAGTCTCTCCACCCTCATCATCGGAATCTGCCGAAGATTACATTAGTTTTGTTTTGCTGTACCATTCGCATGTACATATTTATGGTTAGTATGAAAATCTCATGGCAGCTTAATGAAAAAGGCTTCAGAGATTAATTATTGTACAGCAATTCAACTGGGAGACCTTTTCACATGAAAGCTTTCACCCCAACTGACTATTCTACTGAGATTACAATTCATAAATCAGAAGAGATTGGTTTTACAGGAGCATGACATATTTTCTTCTTGGCTCCAAGGTTTATAAAACTCTCAGGCTGAATCTGAGATCATTCTCAAACATCTGATTGGTCAGATTTTGAGTAATATTCAAATTATGACCAATCAGATGCCTGCTACCAATCTCAGACTCAAGCTCAAGGTTTATAATCTCAAAACCTGAAAAGCTTGTAATTTAGAAATTATAAAAATATTATTAAATATTATTAAAGATACTATCTATAAAATGATGTTTCATTTAATTTTCTAAATCTTTTAGACTTTTGTCATAGAACTTAACATAAATGTTAACAATTACATTTTTAAAGAAGTATATTTCTATTATTTTATTAGTATTAATATCATTAATTTTAGGGATCCATTAAGTTAACCCTATCATGTTAAGCTAAAATTTCACTGAAAGATTTTTTTTCAATGTATGCACCTTACCATCAGGCATACATTACCTATAACGTGTGGGAAACAGGAATCAGCATGCACCAAATAAAACAGAATAATCTTTTAACATTAAATGGTTGTTTATGCGGGATCGAAGAAATATTAAATTTATTTTTGTCCAACAAAATTTTGTCACTTTAGCTGCCACTTTGGAAATATGTCCATCCAATGTCAATATGTGTCACTGTTTTACGATCATATGGAAGGATGCATACAATTTTGACAGTGTAAAAAAAAAAAAACAGCCTTATTAATTGGCAAAGATTCTGACACAAAAAAATTAAAAGTTTGGCAAACAATTTCAATCTAAATGGTTGGCTAAATTTAGCAACAACGGAGGCTATCTAGAAATGAAACACCACTATTTATCTGATGCTTAGGTGGTACATCGTTGTGTTTAGGTAGTACATAGTTGTGCTTAGGTGGTACATTGTTGTGCTTAGGTGGTACATCGTTGTGCTTAGGTGGTACATCGTTGTGCTTAGGTAGTACATTGTTGTGCTTAGGTGGTACATTGTTGTGCTTAGGTGGTACATCGTTGTGTTTAGGTGGTACATTGTTGTGTTTAGGTGGTACATCGTTGTGCTTAGGTGGTACATTGTTGTGTTTAGGTGGTACATTGTTGTGTTTAGGTGGTACATTGTTGTGCTTAGGTGGTACATTGTTGTGCTTAGGTAGTACATTGTTGTGTTTAGGTGGTACATTGTTGTGCTTAGGTGGTACATTGTTGTGTTTAGGTGGTACATTGTTGTGTTTAGGTGGTACATTGTTGTGCTTAGGTGGTACATCGTTGTGCTTAGGTGGTACATTGTTGTGCTTAGGTGGTACATTGTTGTGTTTAGGTAGTACATTGTTGTGTTTAGGTGGTACATTGTTGTGTTTAGGTAGTACATTGTTGTGTTTAGGTAGTACATTGTTGTGCTTAGGTGGTACATCATTGTGCTTAGGTGGTACATTGTTGTGCTTAGGTGGTACATTGTTGTGTTTAGGTAGTACATTGTTGTGTTTAGGTGGTACATTGTTGTGTTTAGGTAGTACATTGTTGTGTTTAGGTAGTACATTGTTGTGTTTAGGTAGTACATTGTTGTGCTTAGGTGGTACATCGTTGTGCTTAGGTGGTACATCGTTGTGCTTAGGTGGTACATTGTTGTGTTTAGGTGGTACATTGTTGTGTTTAGGTGGTACATTGTTGTGCTTAGGTGGTACATTGTTGTGTTTAGGTGGTACATTGTTGTGTTTAGGTAGTACATTGTTGTGTTTAGGTGGTACATTGTTGTGCTTAGGTGGTACATTGTTGTGCTTAGGTAGTACATTGTTGTGCTTAGGTAGTACATTGTTGTGCTTAGGTAGTACATTGTTGTGCTTAGGTGGTACATTGTTGTGTTTAGGTAGTACATTGTTGTGTTTAGGTAGTACATTGTTGTGTTTAGGTAGTACATTGTTGTGTTTAGGTAGTACATTGTTGTGCTTAGGTAGTACATTGTTGTGTTTAGGTAGTACATTGTTGTGTTTAGGTAGTACATTGTTGTGCTTAGGTGGTACATCATTGTGCTTAGGTGGTACATTGTTGTGCTTAGGTGGTACATTGTTGTGTTTAGGTAGTACATTGTTGTGTTTAGGTGGTACATTGTTGTGTTTAGGTAGTACATTGTTGTGTTTAGGTAGTACATTGTTGTGCTTAGGTGGTACATCGTTGTGCTTAGGTGGTACATCGTTGTGCTTAGGTGGTACATTGTTGTGTTTAGGTGGTACATTGTTGTGTTTAGGTGGTACATTATTGTGCTTAGGTGGTACATTGTTGTGTTTAGGTGGTACATTGTTGTGTTTAGGTAGTACATTGTTGTGTTTAGGTGGTACATTGTTGTGCTTAGGTGGTACATTGTTGTGCTTAGGTAGTACATTGTTGTGCTTAGGTAGTACATTGTTGTGCTTAGGTAGTACATTGTTGTGCTTAGGTGGTACATTGTTGTGTTTAGGTAGTACATTGTTGTGTTTAGGTAGTACATTGTTGTGCTTAGGTAGTACATTGTTGTGCTTAGGTAGTACATTGTTGTGTTTAGGTAGTACATTGTTGTGTTTAGGTAGTACATTGTTGTGCTTAGGTAGTACATTGTTGTGCTTAGGTGGTACATTGTTGTGTTTAGGTAGTACATTGTTGTGTTTAGGTAGTACATTGTTGTGCTTAGGTAGTACATTGTTGTGCTTAGGTAGTACATTGTTGTGTTTAGGTAGTACATTGTTGTGTTTAGGTAGTACATTGTTGTGCTTAGGTAGTACATTGTTGTGTTTAGGTGGTACATTGTTGTGTTTAGGTAGTACATTGTTGTGCTTAGGTAGTACATTGTTGTGCTTAGGTAGTACATTGTTGTGCTTAGGTAGTACATTGTTGTGTTTAGGTAGTACATTGTTGTGTTTAGGTAGTACATTGTTGTGCTTAGGTAGTACACTGTTGTGCTTAGGTGGTACATTGTTGTGTTTAGGTAGTACATTGTTGTGCTTAGGTAGTACATTGTTGTGCTTAGGTAGTACATTGTTGTGTTTAGGTAGTACATTGTTGTGTTTAGGTAGTACATTGTTGTGCTTAGGTAGTACATTGTTGTGCTTAGGTGGTACATTGTTGTGCTTAGGTAGTACATTGTTGTGCTTAGGTGGTACATTGTTGTGCTTAGGTAGTACATTGTTGTGCTTAGGTGGTACATTGTTGTGTTTAGGTGGTACATTGTTGTGCTTAGGTAGTACATTGTTGTGCTTAGGTGGTACATTGTTGTGCTTAGGTAGTACATTGTTGTGCTTAGGTGGTACATTGTTGTGCTTAGGTAGTACATTGTTGTGTTTAGGTGGTACATTGTTGTGTTTAGGTAGTACATTGTTGTGTTTAGGTGGTACATTGTTGTGCTTAGGTGGTACATTGTTGTGCTTAGGTAGTACATTGTTGTGCTTAGGTGGTACATCGTTGTGCTTAGGTAGTACATTGTTGATGTCAGCTGGTTCAAGAACCACATGATACTGATCAAAGTTCCATGTAAAATTAACTGCTTTGTGTATCACATTTTTTGTTTGAGAATCAGCCTAAAGTAAGAATTTCTCAAAATGCATTGTTATTTTTTAAACTACCTTAGGTGGTAAAGAAATCCCACACTTTTGTGGGTTTTAAGCAGCCCTTATAACATATCATAAAAAGACATTTTCAATGTCTGATAACTCAAACTAACGACATTAATTTTTTAAAAGGAGGTGATTCCTCATGCCTGTTTCCCACAGATACCAGTCAGTGTTGACACCTACCACTGTTTCCTACCTTTCTCCAGCGGGATCAGGGCAATGCACTTATCCGCTTGGTCATTTGTTGGAGCATCGTAAATGTCACGGATAATCTTCGTTGAAACTTTACGTTTATTGTGCTCTTCCGCAACCTCGATCATTTTCCGCATGTGAGCCTGATAAAAACCAAGGCAATAAATTCAAATATGAAATTAATAAAAATTAAATTTTAATCATGTTATTATGAAAAAAGGAAAGAAACAAAGATTTTACTCATTACAAACATCAAATTTAGAAATATTCTTTCATAAATTATTCTGAAAAGCCTGACAAAACAGTTATTTTATCATAAAAGCTTCATAATAAATATTAAAACATTTTTTATAAAAATATGAATTGGTTTATAAAAAAAGTTATACACTTGTTTATGCTTTAATTTTTTATATTTAAGATAGCTTCATACTTTTTTAACTTTAGCAAGTATAGCTTTTATTTTGAAAACAATAAAGAAACATAACGTTTCCTATTTTTAAACAAAAAAAAATAAAGTTATATTACTTAAACAGCACATGCAATATTTTATACATTTATATTGTGAGTACTCATTTATTGTTATTCAAGATGATTCTTATGTGTACCAGGTTTATAAAGCGATGTAAGCATTACAACATTTAGAGACATGTTCCCTTTATCTTGTACTCTGATCAAAGATAAATATTTCTTTTTAAAATACCCACCAGTTTTTGCTCAATTTTTTCCTGTCTTTTCTTCAAAGCAACCACCTCCATCATTGCCTTGACCTTTTCTGGGTCAAATTTCTACAAGAATAGACAAAAAGAATGGTACAGTTTGTCCATGTACATGTAATAAAATCTAAATATTATAAGGATAAAACATACATGTAGACTTGTACAGTTTCTCTATGTAAAAATATTATGAGAATAAACTATAGTCTGGTTTAGAATTTTATATTAAATTGAACAGCTTTTATGAAGTTTTTTAAATATAAAAACTATATTTTGGTAGTTTAAAAGGTAAAAAAATACAACCAAAAAAAGGATACACAGTTCATTTGGTTTAAGGATAAGCCAATAAATTTATTTATTTCTGTGTATTAATTCTTTGTGCATTTATTAATTTCAAAAATATTGCATTATAAAATATTAATTTCAAGAGCTTTCCAATGGTGTATAGCTTGTAGTTTTTAGACCACAAATAAGGAAATTACAAAAAAAAAAATTTATGCTTCTATACAATTCATCTGAAAATCATCTGAATAACGTTGCAAAATGGCTGCAAATCTAAGGGATCATCCTTGATGTGGAAACTAGCTATATGCTTCATATTGGGAGCTTCATGTGTACCTGGACATTGGAGTTTACAGCATGAATGTTGGCCCCAGCGCCGATCAGCATCTTCTTGCTGCCAGATTTCCCCTTCACATCCTTCTGCTTTCCCCAGATCTGGACTATGAAGGCCCCAGTCTTTAGGTACTCAACACACTGGAATAAATATACATTGTTAAACATCCTTTTAACAGACAGTCACACAATCGTTCATGAATTAATGGGGAACATTAACAATATGAAGATTGTTGTCAGATAATATTAGAGGTAATCTGAAAAGAGTTTAATTGGCATCTTCAGATTTTATCACAGATTCTTTTGGAGATGGTATCTTAAAAACCAAACTGAAATTTCTCACTTTTACATCAATATTTGTGCTAAATCTACCAAAGTCAATAATATTGAAATATTTTATTGAAAGTTACTACTAAAACTATGGTAGTTTAACAGTGTGTAAAAGATTAAAACTGAGTAATCCCAATAAAAAGAAACAACCAACTTGCATTTAAAAAGCATTGAAGAATGACATTTCAGATGTCTCTTTTTGCTGGCAGAACACCCCAGACAAATGGCTTGAATATCACCCATGATGAATATTCCTGCTCTAATACGGATTGAAACACATGAGGGGCAGGTCTGGGGAATATTTATTTTTTTTGGTGACTGGCACCCAACAGGATCTAAAATCTTTTATGAAAAAGCATTTCCTGGGCAGAATCATGATCCAGAACCACTATAGTGAAGCTAGATGGAAATTCTGCTCATTGCCTCTGGACAATATGCAATGTTGCAAGATTGCTATGGTTCGGGTACACAGTCCATATGCCAGATAATGCTTGGCTCTGCGCAGCCAGACATCTCGAGGTAGTTGGCACAAAGGGATGCAGAAGTATGGTAAAGTCATGGGCAGAGGCCGTAAATGGGGACCTCCAGGGGCTGGGCCTCAAATCACAAGAGCCTATGGACAAGAAGGACTGGAAACATTGTCTGATCCCTCAGCTGAGAGAATACCAGACATAACATCATGATAATAATGATGATGATGATGATGACAACGATGATGATGATGATGATGACTAAAGTGTTGAATATAGCCAAGGCTCACCTCATCTGTGCCTTGCAGGTTGACAACTCTCTCAAAGTTGAAGTCTGGGTTGGGGGTGTTGGGGATGGCTTTGGTCTGGGTAAAATTTTCATCTTGGTACACCTTGAACTTGCAGTATACATCCTGGAAATATGAAAAAAACAATTGCAGGAATACAAATAACCATAAGCATGATGTATTCATTAAAAAACCCATCATAAATTCTTAGTTATACAGGAATAAACTGACATACATTTTGCTAGAGACTCAGCAAAGAGTGCAGATGTTGTGCAAATAACATCCAGCTTGACCTGGAAATTCCTGATCTACCCTATTCCCCTAAGCCTAATCAAGTGTGCCTAGGAGGATAACAGTTTACCAGAAGAGTACAGAAGAAGCAGGACAAGTACCTACTTTGTTTTTGTTTGCTTGATTGAAAATATTGTGCACTAACAACAATATGATCATACTTACAACATCCATTTTTGATATGCCTTGCAGCAATACAATTATGGTCATTATAATGATGTTCTGCTATCTGGTGGTGGGAGACCCCAGTCAAATGTCTGCAAAGAACCATCAGCATACTGCAGTTCAGCTAAAAGACCTTCCTAAATTAAGTTCTTTGCCCTGACCCAGACTCAAACCTATGAGTTGAGGGACTGAATATTCAGAGGAGTTACAAGTTACCATTTGCCCATAGATGTATAACAGAAGCAGCAGCATCTATCCACTTACTGTAAACTTGTTTGGCAGGCCACGTGCATTGATTATCTTGATCTTGAAGTCGACTGGTTTACCCTTCAACTGTTCAGGCTGCTCCACAAACTTATTATCCTTCTCTGTGTATTCTTTGCCCTTGGCATCACATGGGAACACTCCAACCTAGAAAATCGTTTGGAAAAAAGTAGAATCAATATATTGTTGTATAATCCTATTGTCCACTAAATCTGTAATCTATATGGAACTTTTATGTATTTGGCCAGAACTTAGTAAATAGGTAACATATTGTTCAAACTTAGTTCTGGGCAACAGATCCCATACATCTATACTAACTGCCTTATCAAATGAGTAATTGTTTATAACAAAAAATGTATTTCAGAGACATACAAACTGGCTTGTTCTTAAATAATACATTTTATTAAGTGTTTTGCAAATTGTAATGAAATTAATGAGTTAATCTATTTTAGACTTTATTATAACTATATATTTAAGACTAGTTTTCCTCCTTGCCCCATTTTATTAAATCACGCTATAATATTGAAGCAAGAAAACACTGGAGTAAATTGTATTAATTAAAGATTGAATCTTATTTTCTTGACATTTATGCATTTATTAATGTCATCCTAGCATATCCTTGAAGCACAAAGGTCTATATGGATAGTTAAAATGACTTTTTTAAAATTTGTAGAAAGAAATTATTCATTACTAGAATGAAAAAAAAAGCAACACAAGTGTATATTTACAGAGAGCTTTCCCACGGAGCCTCCCTTGAAATCAGCAATGTCAAGGACTTCATTGGACTCAATCTGGAAATAAATGTATTCAACTTTATCATTCTTCATTTATCTATAAGTAACAAAATAAACACAGTTAATGCTAAAAACTTGATTTAAAGGCAACAAGCATTGCTGAAAACCTTGCAGCAAATAATGTAGATCTTGATCAAAGAATTATCAGAGGGAGCTGCACAATTGGCCAACCAATGGTTATATTAGTCCGGATAAAAGTAAATACAGATTCACTAGCCTGGAAACTGAATAAGAACAAATGAGGACAGTAACTGCCATACGTTACACCTAAAACACCTACAATAGTACCAGAATGTTGCTGTTTTGTCATGGCCATTCCTGATCTGTTACACTTCATTTTCATTGTTCATAAGTAAATTTGAGAACATTTTTCATTCCCCTCAAATTTGAAATTTCTGTTTATTTCTTCATGAGTTTTAATATAGATCACTTGCCATTGTACAATAAGGAAATGTAATTAAGACTGATCAATTGACATTTTTACTTAATTTATTTTAAAATACAATTGTAATATATCACTTGAATTTTTATTGCAGTAAACATTCAAACATTAAATAACGTGAATGATTGTTCACTAATGTTATTAACATCATTTCCATTAACATTAATTTGTCTAGGTGCAAGTAAGTGGTTGTGTATTGGTATGACATGAGCTACAGTGTCATCTGTATGACTTCATTCCTGAGTTACATTTATAACAGACAGAAATTCTCTTGTCATCATCATTTCTATAACTGTACTCCACACCATTACAAAGTTACTATTCACTATGAAGCCAAACGATCCAGTCTGGAACTTTTTTGCTGTTGTTGACCAAGACAACAAGACTAATGCCAGATGCATTAACTGCAAGTCAGTGGTTAGTGCCAAAGCTGGGTGGCTAATTCAATTGACCACTTTTTTAAATACTTAAAATATTTATTTATTATGAATAAAGTAATTAAAGTGTTAAACATAAGTATAAATATAATGGAAATTGATGGATAAACTTGAAATTATCCATATGAATGCTGATAATATGGAATATTGTATAAATTCCAGACTGGTCAATTCAATCAACCAGCATTTGCCAATATTTGCTGGTAAATACCACTGGCATGAAAAATACTCATATTTGCCGGCATTTTGCCAACCCTGGTTATGTCTAATAAATAAACAAATGTAGACATAAAAACTTAAACAAGCAAGAACTTACCATGAAGGAAAGTGACTGGAGCCACACTTTAACACTGCCGATGTGGTAATCTGCCTTGGGATCATCGTAGAAAGGATCCTTGTCCTATTTTAAATCATAGACCAATTACAAATCATTATCATCGTCATCATCAACATAATCATCAACATCAACATCATCATCATCATCATCATCATCGTCATCATCACTAACATCATAATAATCATCTTCATTATAATTATCATCATCATCAGAAATCTTGTTACTTGGAAACAGGTAACTTCCTGCTTTTTTTATATGAAAATAACAAATCTCCAACTTTGCAAGTGAAAATCTCCCACTTTGGCCTCAGAAAAGTTCACATGTATACCCTATTCTCTAAAGGTATAATGTTTGTGAAGTGAAATATAAAAATGTCACACACTTGAATTACAGCCACATTTCACCAAATAGAATTTTTTTCATACCTGTGGCAGTTTAAACTCTTCACCATCCTGGAAATGATCAAACATTTCTGCCATGATGCACTTGCGGTCCAGGAACTTATTTCTGGGCCACATCCACTCATGCTTGGTATCAACGTCAGTCATTCTCACCATCACCTACAAGGTTACAAAAATGTTCACTCTTATCTGGTTACATTCTTTTACAACTAGTAAAAAAAATATATAGTTATCTGCAAATAGCTACATCAAAAATGTAACTAGACTAGAAAAAACCTCTGCATCAAAAAGTGCAGATTCAGAGAGAGATATCTGGTCTTTTTAATAAGCCTGATCAATACAACTTTGAAAAAGGAAGAGTTATTAAAATGTATTTTGTATTTTGGGTTTTACGGCACACCGACACTTAATAGGTCATAAGGTGCTGAATACGATGATGTTTAAAATAATGATGTATAAACAGGTTAAAATTCAAATACATGAGTAGAAATCTAAAAAAACTATCCGGTTAAAATGGGAGTTATAATTTAAAACAAGTTAGCATATTTAACAGTTTAAAAATTTATAACATTAGCATAATAATCAGTTTAAAAATTCATAACTTATTAAGAATACCAATCTAGTTCAGGAAGGAAACAAGGTTAGAATTGGACATTGTTGAATAAAATGTAAGAGAGCAGCATAAAGCAAATTGTCATAGAGCATACTTTATCACTGTGTTGTAAATATGGCTGGAAAATCTTTTTGGAATTATTTAACTTTTATAGAGTAACTTGAATCTTCTTATACAATCTTCTTATATTATGTATAAGCAAATGGGATATAAAAGAATCATTTCTTTAAACACAAGAAAATATTTTATTTCTTGTTTGTATGCATTTTGCTCTTTTTATGATCTTGACTATTCTAAACCTAAATGATTCATGGTTAAAGTTTTAAAAATTGATATTATGTCCAACTTTAAAATATTTTTATTATTTTTATATTTATAATTTGTCTTGGATATAACATAAATCATACACTCCTATCAAGATACCTTCATACTGAACACACACCAACGACAAAACCTTTATAAACATCCAATGTAGGAATAATTTTAATCAAAGAAAAATTTACATAAAAATAAAGAAAACCTACTCAATCCACAAGAATTTTGTTACCTCAGTTCTGCCATGGAGTTCTCCACGAGCCTCAGGGGAGACAATAACCATGTCGAATCTTCTACGTTTGTCAAGGGCTTCGGAGATGCTGTTGGCCTCCTCACATGCCGGAAGTACCTCAATCAGTTCCTGTTGTAGCAGGGCATCATCTGAAATAACACAACACTGAATATAAGAAAACAAAGAAAAAAAATATCAAAAGAAAATGAGTTAAATTTATAATAAATCATTTCTTTAGGTTTTATGACACACTGACATTGTAAAAAGAATTTTGGTGTCTGCTCAAATTAACATTTAAAATATTGTTCAGTTTTGGTAATATTGCTCCAACACAATTGAGGTCATTTTTATGATGTTCTGCATATTGGTAAAGGAAGACCCCAGATATATTTCTGGGTTGAACCATCCGTGCACAGCAGGTCAGCTGGAAGACCTTCCCACATTAATATTTGTTCATATATTCTTGATTTCGTACCTCTGGAGCTGGCTGCAGACATGTCAAAACCTCCTGATTTGGTGGCAATCTCGGCCTGTGCTGTCTCAAAATCTGGGGCAGGGACTGTTGATTTGGTGGCCTCAGCTGGGTTGCAGAACACGTAGAACTGGGTTGTACCGAACAGGAGACGATCATGGTGCTTCAAGACCTTTGTCTCAGCAGTAACAGCTTTACCGTTACGCAGAGTGCGGGCATTGGGGAATGTCTCTAGTGTGAATACCCCATCTTTGTGGTTGATCTTACAGTGGACATCTTGAATACTGAAATAACAATAATGGACACGATTTAAATTGTGAGAAAAATTAAGAAATGGGGATTAATATCGCTTTTTATTATTTGATTGATTTATAATAAGAAATTATACACATTTTATTATGAGCAAAATTAAAGGGTCTTGCTTGCTCCAGTTGGAAACTGCCTCCTCAGGACCTGCACTATTTGTTGCCGAGTCTCATGCAAAGTCCTGTTACATTTGTATGTAGTTGCTTGCAATCAAGAAGTAATAAATTAGATCTTGTATTGGTTATAAGTAAATATTACATGATAAGGATTACAAATATGCAATAACGGGTCAAAATCTCACCTAGCTCCCTGAAGAGTAAGATCAGTCTCCTTATCCTTGCCGTTTCCGATGACGGTGCAATCATCCTGGATGATGAAGTGGATGATCCTGCCAGTCATCTGGGGATCCATGTTCAGGTTGTACAAGTGGGGGTATGTCTTCTTTTTCTCGTTGATCTCTGCAATGTCCTTGTAGTCACCCTGGGTACAAAACAATAAAGCCCCAATAGAGATTGTGTTGAAAATATGATTTGTAGGCACTTTTTATAAGTTAAATGAATTATAAAGGACAATCAAAGGAAAAATTATAGGTTAATAGAAAGACAAAAAAATGGATGAGGTGAACTGTGTAGGTCAACTAGATTACTGTTGTGAATTTGTATATTCTGAACATATGGAATTATGATTGGTCAACTCTAACCACTTGGCAATGACGCATTCCTTCACTTTAAATGTTTCAGTAAGATAAATATTAATAGATTATACGAATATTTTACTTGACTTACAGTGCCCTGTGCTGTCTTTAGCCTCTCTGCAAACTCTTTTTCCATTTCCTCCATTTTCTTGGCATTTTGCTCCATCATTCCCTTATACTCATCTTCCAAATCGGCCTTCAGTTTGGCCTTCTCTGGAAAAAATAAAAAATTCTTTTGTAATATTTATATTTCATATTTTCTAATAAAGAATTTGAAACAATGTTATTGTTTTCAGAAATGATAAATAGAAATACAAATAAGAAAAATATATCTTAGTATAACTTGGTTTTAATATTTAATAATGCATAATTGATAAGTTTATTTATTAATGTAATTCTAATCTAATAATTTTGAATTAATATTTTAATAGACATCTAAAAATATGTTATTTATATTTTATTAGATTATAATTTCATAATTTGCAATATATTTTCCATAATTTTTAATGATAATCTATCAAGGTATTTCATAATTTGTAATCCTATTTTTCCCTTCATAATTTCTATTTTATAATTAGTAACTTATGATTTGAATTTCATAAATTGAAATAGAACAGTTCCTTGTTTGTATGTAATTATTGATCATGTGTAATTTTGTAATACAAGAAAAACATGATTTCATAATACATATGTAATATATATATTTCCTAGTTAATAACTTTCAAGAAAATCCATAAAATACTTTTGGTACTGAAGCAGAATAATAATGATATGAGGGCATGTTTCTTTGGTTAGTTTCTTGAAGTCTAAGCACACCTCAACAGCAATAAGATGCCAAACCCTTATTTTTTGAAACAAGGGAGACTACTGCACCCACCTTCCTCAGTCATATCTGCGCCCTCAGTTCCATCCCCTTCCAACATGGACATGTCCACCTTTCCTGAAGCCAGCATGGCTTTGAGCTTCTCATTCTCTTCCTGGAGCTCTCTGATAAGCTGAGCAGTGGGGTCCTCATTCACTTTGGCTGAAGTCTTAATCTGTTTAGCTCTGTCAGCTGTAAAATGAATGAGCAAAGTTCAGTAAATACTGGTTGATATTTTGTTTGTTTTAAGGGATTTGCCAGCATTTTTACCGATACTGTGCAGCAACATTTCTATCATTATAGCACAGGGGCACTTATGAGGTGCCAAGGAACTGAACCCAGCTGGTCCATTATACTGACACCGATGAGTGAGGCATAATACTGTCCCCTTAGCCCAGAGCTTTAGGCGGGAAGCCACTACTACCAACTTTAAAGTATTTGATTTGACCTAGCCGGGGTTTGAACCCGCAACCTCCCGATCCACAAGCTGGTGGTCTACCACTTGAACTACTGTCACCGGTTTTTTGTTGTTGTTTTTTGGTTGGTTTTTATGTTTGTTTGTTTTTATGCATTACACTGACACAGAAATGGTCATATAAACACATCCAGCTGTTATTGGACGAGGAAGAACCCCACTCAGACAAATGTCTAGTTAGAACCACCAGCACATAGCCTGTCAAATAGATTGAAAAATCTGGCTTTTAGCTGTTATTTCCTTCCAAATGCTTTTTTGGGTTGTCTTCTGGGTATTAATAAATTTACCAATCTTCTCAGTTAGAACGTGCAATAAATGTGTCAACAGGGCCTTAGGTAAAAAAAAAGGCAATTACCAGTATTCATGTTCATTTATAACTTTTGTTCATATTTCTTTGTAACTTAACCAAGTACTACTTGTAACTTACCATATCTCAGAGTTGACAAAGTTTCATCGTAGTTGATGTCAGCGGGGCTAAGAGCAGCAATCTGGAAGTTAAAAAATAATTGGGATTATCAACTGTTTTGTCTTTCTGCTGTAATGATGCATAAATATTATTAATTGCATTAATTAGTTAATAAATTGCAAGTAAATATTTTTAATCTATTGCATTCACACTCTTTTAACTCTGATAACAAGTTATGAATACCCGAAATGATACAACACCATCACATGTGTCCAGCCTGTTTAAATCAGGTACAAATGTGATTATAAAATGCATCTGATGCTCTAACTACCACGCTACCAGAGCTGACCCTTTAGCTCTTACCATGATTGTTTTGCTGTTTCCTCCCAGGGCGTTCTTTAGCAGTTTTGTCAACATGGAGTCTCTGTAGGGAACACGGGTGTCCTTCCCACTGGCGCGGTCAGCCAAGGCAGCAATACAGTTACCCAAGCTGGACAACGATTGGTTGATAGCAGCACCCTCTTTGAGTCGGTCCCCTGTAGCTCCGGTACTGTCAGCTCTCTCGCTGTAGAGAAGGTTAGAATAAATTGTTTCAATGTATATGTTAATTTACATGAGCAAGATGTAATCTGAGTTATCTCCCTATCAAAATCAATCATCTATGCAAGTGTTACAGATTCCTTATAATAATCAAAGAACTTATCTTGTAGATGAAACTGCAATTAGATAGATGGGCAGACATATATGCAACATACCATTATACCACAGTATGTAGGTAGAAAAAAGTTTAATTTTTTCTCTCTTTCACAAGAGGATTTATTAAAAAAGATGGTTGGAAATAGTTACTATTGTGATAAATAAACAAAATGTATGAAATGGATTCCATTTTTCTTGTCATTGAATTACATCATAAGAAATAAATATTTACTGTAGGCAGTATCTTTAAAAGTATTTTACCTACGTAACATATTGGTAACTTTTTTCAATAAATCTATTATTATCCTAATACATGTATTTATCAGTGTTTTTGATATTGTATATATATTCATACAATTTTGAAGAATTGCTTTAATTATGATATTGATTAATTAATAAAAGAATCAAATCATTTGATCAATTAAAAATCAATTAAGCACTGTTCACAGCCCATTACCTGCCAGCCAAGTCGACCAGGTTACATTCGGCTGTCTTAGCCATCTCTTCACCTGCATCATTGACAGTCTTCTGGATGAATGTGATTCCGACAATAGTGTGCGCCCGACTGAAAATACATAACCATATAAATATAAAAATGAACATTATAGAAAATAGAACTGTTTTATATAGAGAAGACCAAAGCAAAAAGTAACAATTTAGAAGTTAAATATGTTAAATTAACAAATAAAGTCAAGGCTTATTGATAAATCTTGCGATGAAATATTGTTAAAATGCATCATAACTGGAATTTAAATCATATACCATTAATATTGAATGAGCAAAGGCAAACAGAGTAAATCAAGATCAGTCAGGTCACGCCCTCACACCCCTTAATCAGGATCTGAACTTGTTTCTGCTGAGTTCACTGTATTGTGACTTGCCTATTATTAAATGATTAAGATTTTGAATTGCTTAAGAAATAAAATGTGGGCATGGAAAAGGTTTATAAATTACAAGCTTGGTGAACAGGCTAAACCATATTATCAATGGTACATGATTAATTATCCATGTATGTTTTATACTAAAACAGTCTCAAATATACCCAAATTTTTTTTTTGTTTTGTCTTTGTCTTGGATTTAATTATACTAAATCTATTTTTGTTTTGCTTTCTGTCAAGAGATTAACCCCTACAAAGTTTGATTTTCTTTTTTGACAATATTTTGATTATATCAAATAAGAATTTTTTAAATAATCTTTTTTTCTGTTATCTGTATGCATTTGTTTAGCATTGGACTGCTGTGTATTTGTGCCTTTGTTTCTAATTAGTATTATTGCTCTATTTTTTCCTGGAACATGAGGACATAAATGATTGTTTTTGATAAGTATCATTTTCTTATAATTAATGTTTGCATTTAACTCAAATAAATAATTATTCTAAACTTTGGTTCAGTCACTTTTGTCAGTTTTGCAAAAACGCTTTATGATATTACATGTAAATGTTATATGAAAATTATAACAACAAAGGACCACCATTTTATTTCTAGTTAATTAATCAATGCTTTTATCACAACCTTAAAAAATCAGTAACCATTTGGCATTGTACCAACCAGCAGTAAATCTTTCAATAAAACAACTTTCCTGTGTTCAATATTCAACCAATTAAAACACTTTTATAAAATCCATGAATAGGAAAGAGCTGTCAGGTGTGACATTGTTCATAAGGCTTATCATTGATCGGCTCATGTTTGACAAAGACATAGATTTCTAAAGATTCAATACTTCATATTTGCATGATAAAGCATGACTCGTCATTAGGCAAGCAATCTTATCAGAGAAACATGAAAAGAGTGAGACTATGTACTGGCAATCAATCTTTAAGCTTGAAAATTGATTATTGCTAAAGTTTTTATTGTAAGTCCATGTGAGTTGAGGTTGGAAAAATGCCAATATGACATCAAGTCTTATGAGAGAGGATTTTGAAACCATTCATACATTAGTATCTTTGCAGTTGAAGGTCTAAGGTCAGAGTATGGTGTCCTAATTTTTTACCATCAACTTTATATTTTTTAGCAGGTAAGTGGGATAACATCAAAGTTATGCATGATCAAAGATCTTTTAAGTTGAATAACAATGTATACAAAAAAAAATTACAAAAATTGATAAAATCTTATTGATACTGACGTATGTTGCGAACAATTATTACATTATAAAAATAAATCAAATAAAGTATAAACTTATAAACAAATGTATTTTATCACCTACACATATTACCGAGACTTAACAGTTATTAAACATACTGAAATAATAGTATACAAGAATGAATTCAATAAAAATGTTTAAATGTTGATTGTGCATTTAGATTGACATTTATTGTTTTGTAACTAAGGCTTCAAAATGAAAACATGTTTACTATGTCATTTTCCCTTAAATCTGATGCAGTAAAATGGATTTTAAAATGGTATCAATAAACAAAATGCTCATAGTTTGTCAAATAACCAAATATATCAAAGTTTGCTCATATTTGTGCATTTAAATTGGTTATACAGCTCAAATAATGGTTATACTAAGATAATGCTACAATTTCTTCAAATATTACCTATTTTAAATAAATTTCTTTTCTATCTTTTTTTAAGAATTTTACAAAAATCGAAAGCAGCTAAAAAAAGATGAAGGCAAATCTTCAATTTTGTTTTAACCTAACTTGAATCTCTGCTGGTGCCTGACAACTTCTTGTATAAACGATTATGCATTAAGCAATGCATGCCTAATTTAAAAAATTTCTTTCAAAATGACTACATTGATAATAAAAATGAAAAAAATCACCATTGCATTCTATATATGACCCTTCTTTATTGAATATGCATTTGTAATTATATAAAAAGTAACCCCTTCCCCCAAACCCACCCACCCCCACCCCCATCGCACTTGAAGAAAAATAAATCTGGCCAAAAGAAGTGTACACAATCAACAGCCCTTTAGGGTATAGACAAGTAAATAAGCTGATTAAGAAAAGTTTGCTCATAGAGTTTTTATGCAAATATAATATCTGTTTAGCCAGTGACTAGAATAAAATACAAAATTGCATCACTGTTTTCAATACGAGATCCCACTTGACTGAAAATATATACATGTATTTTACGGTTATATATAGATTTCTGCTAAACTCCAGTTGAATCTAGATTTTTGGAGTTTGTCAAAGGAATAAAGATAGATAGATCTTCATTGGTATTGCAGACCAAAGATCAGCATATAGGTACATGTTTATATATAAACATCATTATGGTTGTCAATGACATGGTTCCATACTGTAAATGTTTAATCATATTCATATTGTAATCATATACCGGTATGAGTATAGCATATAATAAAATTTTGAAATATTGAATACATGTACATAGGTACACAAAGATGTAAGTATATACATATGATCTGAGTATGCTCAAGTGAGACCTTTTATTTATGTTCAACATAAAGGTTCATTCACAAATATTGAATAATAAGAATAATCAGTGACTGTAAACATTTACAAAGTAGAGAAAAGGTCAATGGTGGAGCATTTCATAGGTAAACTGATCTCAGGATAAAAGCTGGTATTCACTGAATTGTATTTATTGACAAATCTTCTTGTCAGTATGTTATTCACTTCAAAACTGCTGACATGAATAACATAGAACTACATTCCATAATGCAGAGACATTGGAGAAAAAAACATCAACAGAGAAAATATTTTTGATACACTAATTAGTCACACATATACTTGGTTAAAGGTTTTCAAAATGCTGTTTAGATAATTGGCGCTCAGATTTTAAACTTTTTCAATGTCTAGGGACTCAAATTAGTATAGGTTGTTTTTTTCATTAATGATTATGTTTAATTAGAATACTTTTACTTTTACTTTATTGCTTTATCAAAAAAACATTTTATTTCTGGATTTAAGGATCGTTGAAATTTTGATATGATTTTGATTAAATGATTAGGTTTGATCCCTTTGATGGATAATTGTGAGGGTTTTTTGTCCCTTTTAAATGAACTTGGCTACATTTTCCTCCTTTGGTTATAGTCAGGTCCTCTTTATCAAACCACTAATTAAGGATTTGAATATTTAATTTATATAGGTCTTATCTACAAAAGGCTATTTTTCTATGTCTTAATTACAATCATATCAAACAAGACTGGATTTTTATAGATCTTCTTAATTTGCCTGGGTGTAAAATGATGAGCATTTAAAACTGATAGTAGAAGTAATTGTATGGAAGCTTACGTTATGTTATGCTGTAATCTTGAATTACATGTAACTAGGACATTTAAATTTAAATCTGAAATTATCATAATGCAGAACTCAATTGGTGTAATGTCACAGAAGTTTTTGGGATAATTGCTCTACAATAATGAATATGTCTTAGCTTTTTAGTGAATCTGTGATTGTGCAGAACACAAAATTCGATCTGAAATATTTTCCAATACCATAACTTAAGTACTTAGGCTGACATCTTGTGAAATCAGCAAAAAGAATGTAGTGCGACCCTTTATAGAATACAGCCCAAACGAGTTCTTAACCCAAATGACAAACATATCTACAACAGAACAATATTGTACTCATGCTCCTATTTTTATCACAACAGTCTATAACAGGGCAATCAAAGTAAAATGTCAAAGGAAAGTTGGTATTAAGGTTGTCTATAATTTGTCACACCAGCCAACCACAGCCATAACAATTTGTCAAAGACAATATGAAAATTAGTTTGTCCTTAATTCGTCACACCTGGTTCATCTACACCTACGTCTATTATTCTCTGATCAAAATATTTGTACTACTACCAAGGCACCAAGCACACGTTCCAATACCTCATTGATTTTAGCTTCAAACCCAGTTAACTCTGGTATAATCTTTTTTTGCAATAGGGCTATATGCCACTGACAATGACTGGTCGTGAACTTAAGCTAATGGCTCTATGAACACAAACAATGTGTCTTTTTTGTATGTCTGAATCCAGTAAATACAACTCGATCTGGAACTGACTCTTAGCCTACTTAAAGAGGAATAATCAGGCTTCGGAAAACAGTGTAGATCCGGATTATGATCCATACAACATCACATCTTTGTAAATACAGCTTTTTACCATGCATAAAGCTATGAGGAGACAGCTTAGTAATGGTCATTGTAGCATGATAAGGGCTTAACATAGTAATAGGTTTTATATTACTAAGGGCTTTTTAGCATTGTAAGCCACTGATGTCTATTTTTAGTAACATATTTAGATCTTTCCGCTTAGTATGGTCAGATCAATAGGTTATATATCTGTCTATGGTCATGTTTTATTCTATTTTGCCTGCCAGAAGAAATCTTGTAGTGACTATTATGGTCAGAGCCTTAGCTCTTGTACTAAGACATGATGTGCAGCCCTTTGAACAATTTGAAGTTTAACACTATGACAGCATGGATAGACTTTTTTTATACCTTTTTTGATATATGTTCCCAAATATCATATGGAATATGTGTATTTTAAAGAATTTTAACTAAGTTTCCAAATGATCTAAGTTTTGATATATATGTCTTACTTAAATATAATAATAAAATATTTAGAGAAAAACTGAATTTAGATTAGAAAATATACACTAGATTGTTTATTAATTGATAATAATGTAGTAAGCATTAAATTAATATTGAATTACATTAATATATGATATGAATTTGGATTCTAAATCAGATAAATTATTTGCACAGATGTTTAGAATTTTTCAAGTGGGTTAAAGGGCACAAATCAGTAAATTTCATTAGCCTTTTTAGTTATATGGTTTACACACAAAAATATAGCATTGCCTTCACTGTAAAATCATGTCATGGTACCAAAATCACCAAAATCATTTAACATTTTGTAAATTTATCTTTCATATGCTGACTGTCAAAGAACAAAAACAATCACTTTCTTCTTAATTTACCCCAGTTAACTCTTGGATTTCTTAGCAAAAATAGATCTGGCCTGTGCAAATAATGCAAGACTTACAAGATTCATTAACAAAGACTAAGGTGCAAATACTGTAGATCCTGATCAGATACCATCAGCAAGAGCTGGCTGATCAGGATCCTCAGTATTTGCACCTTATTCTTTATTAATTAAACTTGTAACTCCTGCATTAAGTTTAAATTCACAGATTTAATATTGCTTATTGACAATGTAGCATAATGTGAAAATACTTATAAGAAATACTTCTTGATGTTTATTTCATCAAAACAACATGGGGCTCTGTAAAAAGTGTCATGCAGTTATAAATATATTCAATAATTGTGTGACAGATCCCACAAAAGTTACTTTAACCCCGTCAGCCAGTTTTTAAATAAAAAGTGTAATTTATTGATTTTTTCTTTTCAAAATAAATGATCCCATATTATGAATGTGTGTCTTGGATTAGGTTTTAAAAAATCCAGATTAGTGTTAATCCTTCATTATGAAGACTTACAGGTACATACTTATTCAAAAATCCATTGTGAAAGGTAGCAAAAAATGTCATTGAGAATGTTTAAATGTTTAAAATGACCAACAAAGGGCTATATTTAAACTCTATCCTTACATTTAAATTTTAAGTAGTCAGTTGTCAAAGGACATTGCTGCTAGCATAACAATATGCCAGGAATTGTCTAAATATACAACTCCAGCATAATTGATGACTTTTGAACAACAGGATGCAAGGGTGTTATGATTTCTTTAGTCATTTGCAAATTTATGAACCACCTTATTCAGTTGATTTCAGTGAATAGATAGAAATATATTTTTATAAAACTGCCAATGCTGGCTTGAGGGGTCATTACAATCTCCCATGCAAAGTTGTCATTCGTTCCTCTCTCAGACACCTCTGCAATGGGCTCACGTCAAGATTTTTGACGGAAATTTTAAAGTGTTATTTTAAGGGTATTTTCAAATTAAAATAATACTTCTACATAAAATGAATAAACATCTACTAAAAAAGACATATATTGAAGTAAATAATTAAAGATATTTAATTAATTCAAGCACACTATTTTTGGAAGAATAACATTGTGGTATTAATGCGCATTTGTAAATAAACATGGACGTGATCCACGAGGCAGTCATGTGGATCAAAAGTAGTCCAGACATTAAGTGAGCCAATAACAGAGGTGAATGTATGAGCCGATGGTAGAGAGTGGGGTCATTAATGTTATAGTGTATAAAGGTTTAAAGATAGGAAAGGTGTCTAAATATGTTGCTAGGGATTCTGCAGCAAATAATGCAGATCCTGATCAGACAGCTCCCATGGAGCTAGGAGCTGGCTGATCTGGATCTACACTATTTGCCATTGTCATATAAATACTTGTTTAGTAAGCTTAGGGTTATGAAGATGGTTAGATAAAAACCCTACCACCACATTGTCAGCTTAAGTAGATTTAGCAAAACACCATTAAAGAGGACCAAAAAAAAACTAACAAAAAGTTATATTATTGCTTTTTTAAGTGTTGCAAAAGACAGTAAGAGAAAATAAGCAGACATAACAAACTGAGGCTAAGAAACAATTGAAGGTGATAGAGTATTATACACTGTAGAGACCTGTACATATGTTCTATTGTGATTAATGGGTGATTACACTAAATATCGACCAGAGGTAGAATGTGTGACATGCACTTTTTCTCTTTAATAACAGTCTGTTGTTATAATTTGTCATAATATTTCCTATCTTGAAGGTAATCTGAACCTTTTGGTATCAAAAGAAAGCTGAAACCATGTAGAATTAAAATACAGTAAAAGTGCTGCACTACTTTGCACAAGAATGGACTGATCCACCTTTGACAGAAGTACATATTTCATTGAAATCTGGGGGTTACTGACTGGCAATTTGATAGTATGTGCATTGTATGAAGCAGGACCTTCTTACAAGTTGCAAAAGTTGACTTATTTCTGGGTCTTTCTGATGGACAATAAATAGCTCTTTTCACCTATATATGGTTATGGGGGTCAATCATAGCTTGGTCATTGGGCAATTTGGTTCCAAAGTGTCAAGAATTACTACTGAATATATAACAAACTTTATTTAGTGGTGTCTAACCTTAAAGAGCCTAATGGGTAGCAGGGAACCAAATTCAATGGATTGAAGAGATGGGGAAGATTTTAAAGCTCAACAATACCTGCTGGTGGCATTCATCTTGGTGGAGGCCACAGTTCTGTTCCTGGTACCTTCCTCAATCCTCTGCTCTATCTCAGCATAGCTTCCCACGGGCAGAGTCTTCAGCCCATCAGCTGTACAACACAGAAATGTAGACAGAGATTTCAACCTTGTTTTGTAACGTTATTTCTACCAAACGTCTCCCAAATTCTATATGGTTGGTTCTTAATAAGTTTGTTTCATTGAGACAATTCAAATGAGTACATGTACCAGGTATAAAGGGTTTGAACAAATATGACAAAATATTCATCTACATATAGAGATGACTCTTGACGTAGATTAACTCTTACATGTTTAGAAAAAAAAATTATACTAATCTTTAATATTCAAAATAAAATGTATATTAATGGCAATTGATTTTACCAATTGTGTTAGACAACTATGTATCTATGAAAAATGCATCATTACAAGAAAGTTGAGAGTTTTGAGGATTTTTTTTAATTAATGAGTATGTCTAATCTAAATATAAAAAACAACGTTATGGTTAAAAAGAACCAATTATTGTTTTTAATTCATGATAAAAGGAAACTGATACCTTACCATAGAAACCCATCTTTGGATGCTGTCTGACCTTGAGACCTGACTTGGAGGCTGAGGAGTCAAGGAGATCTCTCACATTCTCATTGTAGATCTCCAACATGCTGAAGGTCACCTGTAAGGTCAAAGGTCACAAAGATGTAAGGTGAAAGCTACGAATATATACAGCACTATCAAAGGTTACAGAGATGGAAGGTCACGATTTCTGATACACAGAGCAATATCAAAGGTCAAAGAAAAGACAAGTCATGGTCAGGTATACAAAGAGACATGCCAGGTCATCGAACTGTAAGGTCATGGTCATTGACACAGACATCAAGAAATCAGAATCCAGCATTTGCAAGAAAAACAAAATGTTTAGGCCAGAAATATTTAGATTGATTCTTCATTGTATTTGATACATGTACACATATTTTAGCAAACAAAATACATTTCATATTTAGCACAATAAAAATAAAATAATGTCATCAAGAAAGGTGTTGAGGTTACCTCAAACTGCTCCTTGGCACCAGCAGCTCTCTTCTCATCAATTTGTTTAAAGAGATTGTCAGTGTACATGGGGACAATACCTGAAAAAAACATACTCTACTTTAGGAATTGTAAGATAAAAGAAATAAAGTTTTCTTTAAAGAATGTGGTCAACATAAAGAAAGATAACAAAGATACGCATATCTGAATTTGTGTGATATTTTTTCCCATACATAAAAACATATTAGGTATATATAGTTTGTAGAGGGGGAGCATTTTGACACTGTCAAAGCTAACAACATAAAAAAACATCTAAAAAAGTTTAAATAAAGTTTAATAGGCAATAACTGAAGACATGCAAAAATCAGTTGCAAGATATTATTTTTAAAATAAGTAGGTAATATGTGCAATGGAACAAGAATCTGAATTCACTAATGGAAAGTGCAAGTAGCTTATTGAACTCATTAAGGGATTTATGTCCTTCCAAAAAGTGTGCTGTTTTTGTGTTATAAGAATCAAAAGCATTGCGAAACTTTTCTGCATTTTTTAGCTCACCAAACTACCATTAGTTTTTCTGTGAATGGGGTACATTTGTAAAATAGAAATCGTCCCCCTTGTTAGGTAATATCTGAGGTTTTCCAGACAGTAAGTAGGTGCTTTAGTTGGAGTTTTGGACTTATCTGATCTTCTGTCAATGGTGCAATTAAAAAATTGAAATTTCTTACTTTTGCATAAACATTTGTTAAAAATCCATTTAAATACCTTTAGAGAAATTTATTTAAACAAGAAAATGGAAGAGTTTGTTAAAAATGGTTATCCTAGATATCACAAAAAAGGCAGAAAAGTCAACATACACCTCAAAGAGCACAAGCATAAAAAGTGAATAATACAAATGAAGGGCCCACTTGCATTTAGGGATTATTCAGAGGAGACTATTCACAAATGTCTCTAATTGTGCATCTGGTAATATGTATATCAGATGTAAATGTCATAAACAATATGCTAATTGGTTCAAAGATTGCACAAAATTTCATATATTTATGAAGTGTGTATTGTGTGATTCTCTGTGTCATGTACTTATGAAAAACCGTGACCAAATCACCAAATCAACATAAAAATGTTAACAAAGATATCTCACCTTTGTTGACACCATAACCAACCATGGACCAACTCTTTCCGGAGCCAGTCTGTCCATAAGCAAACAGTGTGGAGTTAAAGCCATCCCAGGCATTCTGCAAGACTCCAGCTCCTAACTCGTTGTATACACGTTTCTAAAATATCAAAATAAAATATAATTAAAAAACATGTTTAAGGTGGAAACAATGAGTACACAGTCACGTATTTGTTTATAAGAATGGACACAATTGTGGTTTATTGTAATGATCAACTTCTTGTCAACTGTTGTCATTACAAATATAATTTTTGTTCTGTTAAATAACAGACAACACACTCTTTAAAGAGCTACTTGAAAAAATTAACATCCTTTCCAATAACCTGATGTCTTCTATCAGCATATAACTGATTAATAAATCATTATTGTGTTCTTAATGTACAATGAATAAATAAATAAACTAAGAAAAAGAAATTGTATACATTTATATCGAATGCCAAAAAAAGCTGAACTAACCTGATCTGCAAATCTCTTTCCATTTGGGTGTGAGGTGTCGGGGCAATAATATCCTGTACCATCATCTTTGCAGCCATCATGTGACCAATAACTAAAGTCAAAGGTGAACTTCTTTGGCTCGTTGGTGCCAGACGGATCTGTGATGGTGGTTGTGGCCCCAGTCATATCAATAATGACCTGGGCATTGCGCTCCTTCTCTCGGCCATTGTGAAGAATGTTAAGGAAAACTCTTTGCAAAGGTGGCGCAAAATATGCAAGTGATTAAAGAAAGGTTTGCCATTGGCTAATCAATTAGATTTCAAATTGTCAATCGGACAATTTGATATTTCCCAGGTTGGGGTTTGTGCAGTCCTACTGCTGTGTATGTATTCTATTTCTAAACCCCTATTTGGTCAAGACTTAGCAATGGAAGATGGATGGTCAGAAGCTGTTTTGTTTACAATATTACCAGATACATTTACAAGAAACTATGTCTACACCCTACCCTTGCTCTTGAAAGAGATGGGTGGATGGAGAAGTACTATAACTCATTTGTAAAAGTTCATTAGAGCTTATGTTAGGCAATGTGTTATGCTGCACAGCACCTTTAATGATGTTAATGACAGTTATGATTTTATTTTTCAAATTTGTGGATTGTGATACTTATTTTATTATATATTTTGAATTTCAAGATATTACATTGCATATAATCAAGTACTAATTTCTAACTATTTTGAAGGCATTATCTTGAAAAACCTTTTGCACTTTTGATTGAGAACAAAATTCATTATTCTAAATAAGAAATAAGTATTATTATAAATATTTGTTAACTTTCATATAGTAAGTATTACAGAAAAGGGAAAATAACTAGCAAACTGATGTATTTTGTATGACCCCAATTATAGAAGCTTATAATGATTTAAATCAATTTTAATGCAATGTTGCTACAGAACATGATGATAGTTATAATGTTATGTTTTATATATTAAAATGTTGTATGTTTCAATACTTTAAAATGTATGAAACTAGGCATGATTTTTATAGTATATAAATACATATTATATAACTGACTTTGAAACCTGCTGACTGGCCACTAATTAGAATTCAATTAAAAAAAACGTCTTGTAAGATTTGCCCTTTCTGTTATATTTTTCTTCCTAGGCTGACAGCACCTAGTGCAAGTATTATATTGTGGCCACTAATGAGGTGCTATAGGAACTAAACCCACCCAGGTCAGACTGAACCTTACCAAATGAAACCACACATTCCAATCACACTCGAACCCAATCAGTAAGGGACCATGAAGTCACAGGAGTTACGAATGAGCGAGTTCATCTATTACACCATATTGGACCATGACTGTTATGCTTCAGAATTTGGTCATTTCACTGATGCTTTCACTAGAATTTGGCATATATATGTGCATATATGGAAAGAAAGTTAGAAGTAGACATTACACAATTCAAACCTTGAAATAAATGTATTAATCACGACAAATAAGGAAAGTATACAATTGCATTATTCAAGTGGACTATAAAAGTAATGTTGTTCAATATCTGGGTCAAAAAAAATATAATACAATTGTTTGCATGTATGAAAATTTAAGGCAACTTGCATGGATACTTTTATGTATAAATGATTGGCTACTAAAAATTTAACAATTATGTGGCAGGAAACAATAAATATACAAAGACATAGATCTACAAATACCTAACTGAAGGATATCCACTGCAAAACAACTACCAATATGCACACTCCTTCATTTCCCACTGCATTCACATGCACACGCATGCATGCACACACCAAAAAAAACTACTTTAAAGTTAGTTGATGCTTTCACATTTTTTTACAAATCCATAAACTGCCCAAGCAAGAACAATTGATGTCAAGATTTGGTTGGAGAATGACTGGACCAAAAGGGTCTCCTACTCAGGGACCCAAGCCCCCAAACAAGACCCATCATGTATCCCTCAAGCAAATACAACCCCAGATGGAGAAATTCCTATGCAATATGTCACTGGCGTCGTATTTACTTTAACCCATTAACACGTCCATATAAACCGCGTCAATATCACAGTTAATCCACACGCTGAAACAAAATCAAACATTCCACCATTTGAGAACTTGATTTCGGTTATCATTCCTGATAAAACCTCAAACTTCAAACAATTTACACATACAGACGTATCAATTTAACGGAAATATTGATAATAAAAGGATATAAATGGCCGAACACGGACCGCAACCTTAACATTTTCCTCCGGCATCTTAGCTGAGAAAACGACTTCTTTTTGGCACTATTTTATGTTAGATCACTGAATATATAGTATGTTTAATGCTTATTTCCTTTATAATACTGATGACGTTCGGCTAGACCTCGGCAGCCATATTGAATACATGTATACCGGTGTTTGGTGTTGTTTGATTGGTTGCTAAGCGCGCGGTACGCTGCGTAATTATTGGCTATTGAACTGTTGGTTACTGCACAGACAGGTAATCTATATACAGGTGGATTTACTCATGTACACTCGATCGCTCAGTCACGCAAGTTTTGTCTTGTCCGGCTATTATCAAATAGTACATACTTAGTGCAAACATAGGAGTTTTACACATCCATGCCTGTAAATATTTTATAAGGCTATAAAGTATGGGTATAATAAACATAAATAAGGCGTTGGTCGATTTTTGCATTGGTTTTTGTCTACAACCGCTCGCTTCTTAATATCTTCATTCATTTATTAATTAAGAAAAACACAAACGGAATAATAATTTACATTGCCGTATTTAATCTAGATTTATATCAAGCATGAATGCCGAACCAAAAATATAGGGCTCCATCATCATTATTATTATATATATCTATATAAGCGTATTATCGAGTGTTGTTGTTGTTGTTGCATTCGTTGTATTATGCCATGTTGTATACTCTGCATACCTCGATGAACATATGCTAATCTGCTTAAACCAACGCAGTGAAGGAATGAGGAGCTTCAAATCGTGAATATATAACTTTATGTATTACAAGTTATAACAGTTCTATTGGATATAATAAACGCTGACTTTAGTAGCTCTGGCGGTTTAAAAGTAACTTTAACATTAACCCAAAAATATCACCCACCCCCGCCCCCACTACCCTCAATGCCCTTATCTGACATTCGATTCACGAATTACAAATACCTCGCGTCCGACCCCTACACCTTTCTTCTCTGTTGTTATGACGTGTTTTGGTTACTTGCTAAGGCTTTGAGTGGGGACATTTCGTAATGCCAGCACAAAACTTATTCAACTCTCTCGTTAATCCACTATCTTCAATACATTTAAAGCGATGTCTAGGCATAATCTACGTCATTTAAATCTATAACGAATTTGTTTGATCTACTCATACACCAACTGCCAATTTGTTATTAAAATAGATATATACATGTTCAACACGGTTAAATTGTAAAGGGGTAACTTTCGGGCAGTAGAAATTGCTGTTTTTGATTAAAAACATGTTAATATCTGAAAAGGTTTTGAACATGTGGTAATGATAAGTTAATCAAATAAATATTCATGACTACTGTCAGAAAATTGTTAAGAAAAATGATAATGATGATGATGGTGATGATGTAGTGGTGGTGGTGGTGATGGTGATAGTGGTGGTGCTGGTGGTGGTGGTGATGGTCGTGGTGGTGATGTTGTTGTTGTTTATGATGATGATGATGATGACGATGTTGATGATGATGATGATATCCACATCCTCATCTAAAATGGACAGGTAGATTTTCTTAGATATTTAAGAAACCTACTTTTATAAGCATTCTATTATCTGCTTTATTGACATGACGAGCCTTTTAAGATAATAATTATCGTTTTACTCTATTCTGTATAAGGGATCCAGAGCTCGACTGCTCGACCTATTACGAAGTTTGAACTTTGGCATGATACCTTTTACTAAGTATTGTCTAAGGTTTGGTCACTGTCTGTGAACTGGTCCTCACAAGAAAGTGTACAGTATAAAGGGATCAACAGATGTTTTAGGAAGGTACCTGTTTTCAGACCGACAAGTTAGTTTACCTAATTTCAATGCATTCAAAAAATACAAAACCACAAGAGTTATACACACACACACACACACACACACACACACACACACACACACACACACACACACACATATATATATATATATATATATATATATATATATATATATATATATATATATATATCACTAGCGGATCCAGGGGGGGGCGCACCCGGCGCACGCCCCCCCTAAAATTCCCGGAGCTTACATGTTCTTTGGTATGGAAACAATAAAATATACTATATTTTCCTATTTTTTCTTCGCTCGCTTCGCTCGCGTATCTTTATACAACATTGCCTTTTGAGATGTACTCGTACACAACACAGAGTGCACGCAATTTAAACGTTCCCGCCTTCCCTTACTGTAATAATTCGGCACTATATAACATGATCATGTTGATGCGCCGTAAAACCCATACAAACAAACACATCATTCAGTCAATTAATTTCCTTTGGGTACATTTATACGACAACAAATATGGCTGCGCCGTCAAGTCCCAAACGCCCCAAGAAACAGAAGTTATTGGATATTGAGGAAATTGTGAACATCTACGCCAGGAAATATCCTAGGCGCATGCTACTGATAGATCCATTGTGCAAATAGATACACATAGATAGCTGTGCACTTAGAATATGTTGAATAGTAAAAGTATCTGAACATGGGTTCACAATTATACATGTATCTTCCCTCGTTTTTCCCGCTTAACGAAAATATACACATTATATAAGCCACTTAGTCGTCCTAATAGAAACCTCGTTATTAGATATTAGAACTATAGGTAACGTATGCCCCTGGATCTGCTAGTGCAACCTTTAGAGTGATTAAAAGTTACGCCCCCCCTAACCCAAAATCCTGGATCCGCCCCTGTATATATATATATATATATATATATATATATATATATATATATATATATATATATATATATATACATCTGATACAGAAATATCAAATATCAAATATACCCGTAAAGAAATGGGGGAAAACTGTCTAATTTTTAAGCTGTCTTTCAAAACATTATGTGGCATTTGTCTTGCACATAACACCGATGCTTATTCAAACATTATACAATTGTTGAGGTTTAGATTGCTATTTTATTGTTAGAAGTTTCATTTTCAATTTCCGGCTTTGTTAAAGGCGGTATCCGTCAGTTTGGACATTTTTTCCAGTAACCAATTAAGCCATTGTTGCATGAAAAGTTCCAGCAGAATGCCATTCGTTGATGCCCTAGAACTGAATAAACAGTTAAGCATAAATCATAACTCGTCATTGCAGACAGGGATTTCCTATAGATCTTAGCTACGCTGCAAAGTTAGCTATTTTTAAACTAAGTAAACCACGAGACAGCTAACTTTTGAGATCACGTTACATCGTCATCCATGTAATCCGCTCTGACGTTAATATCTATTTTTAGAAGAGATTACAATCCTGCTTATTTATAGATTTGGAAAGCATGAACATTAAGAGACATTTTGTCGCTATTTGTACGACGTTACACTTTATTTGTGTTCAAAATCTGTAGTTAAGAAAAAGTGTGAGTTTATGCAAAATTATGCCCATATTTTCCAAAGCAGTGGTAAAATAGTGTTACATGTATACATTTGATATAGAAAAACTGTTGAATACCACCTTTAAGAATATTGATCCTGTATAAGGGCGAATTTATTATTTTTCTATACGGGCGCATGAATTTTCTTCAAATGTTAGAGATGCGGAATGGACATGTTTTAATCACCTCACCATTTGATTATTGCATTTTTTACACTTTTTTTAATAATTGCAAGCTACACATTATTGTTGCACGCTACATTGTTAAAAAATGGAATACTTAGGTCCTAGCATTTGTAATATATAAGAGACATAAAAATTGTCCCACCCCTTCCCAACCCCAAATAACGGATGATTTTGTATGCAATGGCTACTACGGGGTTCCGTGAGAAATCACCCCAGGGAAAATTTGATTTCTTTAGATGCGTAATGGCCTAAATCTCCTTTTCTTACTCATTCACTAGTATTGCTTTTTTATTAGAATGTATATTTTTCTTGCAAATATATTCCGGTGATGGCAGTGGGCGTTTTCACTGCAGCCGTAGCGTTACAGCAATACCACAGAAGCCGCCCACCTGATAGTTCATGTCTCCAACGCGACAAAAAGTTGTTTTATGTTTGACATGTACAATTGATGGGGATTTCAGGAGATGCGGCGTGGAAATTACATACAGGCGCAGGTTCTCGAGACCAGTAATATACAAGAAAGAGCTATGATGTGCGACGTCCCAGGCGCCATAGAGTGCATGCGCTTTAAACAAGAGACTGGCTATCCTGGGAACTAAATTTTCTCTTACACTGTCGATTAATTAAATAAACATTTGGCAATAACGAACCATAACTCTGATGGAAAGTAGAGTATTTGCTACATTGTTTGTTTTCCTTGTTCTCTGCTACATCTGTATTTACAAGATGCATTGCTAACATCGGCATACTCTGTTTCTTTTGTTAAATAATACTTCGCCAAACAGCTGCGAATTCCTATTAATGCCAGCTACTTCTTTATAATTGCTAGCTACACATTATTGTTGCTAGCTACAATGTTTAAAAAACGGGATACATGTACTCAGTTCTTTTCTCTGAAAATGGTCTCAACGAACAGCTGCGATTTCCTTTTTTTTTGCCAGCTACACTATCTTCCCCATAAAAATGCATTCCATAAGAGGTACCGCTCACCAGAGCGGCGTCAACAAACATATAGATAAAAGTTTTATTTTTAACTGCACATTTTTTTTTTATAGATAATTCAACCTTATATAAACACCTGCAGGTGCATGATTCTACTCTACCAATCATCAAGTTAAAATGGGTCAATTGTTTCTAGCAACAATTATACATGTTAAGCAATCGGCATTAAATACCTCAATATATCTTTTTGTCTATTTTTCCTTTCTTTAAATGTTAAGTAAGTTTGTGAATCAATAGAACATTTCAGTGTTAATCCAAATTAAAATTAATTAAAATGAAATGCGAGGGTGGATATATTTAGATAATAGATTAACCTGTGCCGTGTAGAAGACTTCGATCCTACATAAATGTGTTTAAAGGGACACACCTGAGGGTAAAATAGGCTCAATGTTTGCTTTTGAAATATATCACAGCGACCGACACAATTATGGTCATGTCGGCAACTTCACTACTCTGCCACGGCGCCGCAACATAAATGAGAAAACTTCAACACGAACACTGCTGAACCTTTGAGTGAGCTTATTATTTTCCCTTTCTTAAAAGCATTTCACCATTTTGGGGGATTATCAAAATTACAAGCAAAGTTTTAAGTAGCTGAGGGAAATGGCCGATCTTTTTCGAATATATCCGAATATATTTTTGTTTTTATCAAATCTGTGAAAGTGGTATTTTGTTAACATTAGTGAAAGTATGAACGTTATAAATACTGGCTGAGTGATATGTTTATGCAAATTTACGATGAAAATGAGTTTTCTGTCCAAAGACGACTGGTGCTTTTTATGCATGCTCTATATTTTTGCCATATCGGGTATTCTAAAAATAAAGAGAAATAATAATCTTAGAAAATATTTTTTTCGAGAAAGGGAGAGAGAGAGAGAGAGAGAGACAGACAGACACACAGACAGACACACAGACAGACACACAGTGAGAGACCGCCGGAGAGAAAAAAAGGACAGTGTAAGGAAGACACGCACGCGGCGAGGCAGAGAAGGGATAGGTCACGAGATCTAGATAGAAAGAAAGAGAACGGAAATGGGAAAGAAAGATAGAGTGGGACAAAAGAGAAAAAAAGGGATGACATTGTGATAAATTAAAGGGAAGACATTGGGATAAATAAAAGGGGTGATATTGGCATAAATTAAAGGGGTAACATAATCAGTGGGATGAATAAATGTGGACATAGCTTGGAAACCACAATCATGATTAACAGTTCAAACAAGGGACGTAATGTAGCAAGAATACAGAGCTTAGCAAATTCATCTTTACCTCCCTTGAGAGACTGAGAGTTGTATTTGTAAGAACACATGATATTTTATATTATTAATGTTTTGATATTTATATCAATAATATGTTATAGTATTGATATAAATACACACCAATTTATGTCATTATTAAAAACAAAAAGGAAATCAAAGTTGTGCTTATTTTCCTTAAAAAGGGAAACAATTGCAGCTTATATACATATATGTATGTCTATGGTTGACCATATTCAATAGTTTTGATATCGTTCAATACTTTCTACTTTATATCCTTATGTTATACTTTCATTCGTCTAGAGTTCCTTCCACTTGTCTCTGTGTTATGTTCAACTCATCATAGAATTTGACCAGCGGGACGTTTGGCAGTTATCGAGATGCGCTGCGAGGTTATTTTTCGGCTCATGTTTTACTGGAATCAGTATTTAGCCGTTTAAGGCAACTTCCTGCTGGATTCAGTCAGCGTGATGCGCTGCGAGGTTATTTTTCGGTTCATGTTTTACTGCAATAGGTATTGAGCCTTTTAAGGCAACTTCCTGCTGGATTCAGTCGGCGTGCACGCTGCAAGGTTATTTTTCGGCTCATGTTTTACTGGAATCAGTATTTAGCCGTTTAAGGCAACTTCCTGCTGGATTCAGTCAGCGTGATGCGCTGCGAGGTTATTTTTCGGCTCATGTTTTACTGCAATAAGTATTGAGCCTTTTAAGGCAACTTCCTGCTGGATTCAGTCAGCGTGACGCGCTGCAAGGTTATTTTTCAGCTCACGGTTTTCTGCAATCAATATTCATGTCAACTGTCTGCTGGGTTTATAAATAGACTTGTCTTGTCGATACTTTATTGTAAGGATTGCATTCTCAACGATTTGGACAAAATAGGGTTCCAGATCTCACTGTTTAAGACACATTGGCAGTGCTAGTTTGTGGTTATTTGGAGGGATAAAATTGCTTGTAAAGGTGAGTTGTCTTCTTTTTTTATCTGTTATTTATCATTAGGCCTACTTGGACACTTAACAATTATTAAAGTCATATATGGCTTCGGAATGGACCTTTTTCTGTCGCCATGTCTATGTGTGTTAGCTTATATGAACCTGCAGTGTGAATGTTGAAATGCTCAAAACGAGTAAAAAATATAATGTTTATCTACGTATACACTAAAACCTTACTTTCGCTTTCGTCGCCATAGTCGATCGTAGCCGATCATTTTATCGGGCATTTCCGTTAAACACACTGAGAGTAAACGGTGTCGTCGGTGTTTTTCCGATCCGACGTGAATTCTAGATTTGTTTCATCATATGGGTTAATGATTATCTTTTTCTTTCCGATTAAGACAAAGCTGACCTTTCTCTCTTTCGAGTCGGGTTTCCTTCGTCCGTAATTGTTATGTACGATTTAAGGGTCACGGACGAAATTAAATTAGAATCACGAGATAATACGAACGCTTACGTAGCTGATTGGAACTTTTCGGGATTCGACCGAAATAATTTAGAGTCTTTTATGACTCCGAAGTTCTAAAAGATTTTATAAATATTATGAATCCCTTTTATTGACTCATTCGGAATAATGTAAATAACTATGGGCAAATAGCCACTATATGCCATCTAATGTAGGCCTATCTGAAATGTTATTTCCTCCTAGTTTGATGAAAAAAATCCAAACCTTATACAAGAAAGGTCAAGAATTTGCATCATTGCACATGTTTATGTACCTGTCGGAAATACTTAGATCTAAGTTAATTAATGCAGACTATATTGTAGTGTGTGGATGTCTTCCATGTGACCTGTGGTGCGCCATACGTTCTACCTAGACGTTTGTCTATCTGGGGTCTTCCTCCACCATTAATACTTTGCTTTAAATTGGGTTAATTCTGCTGTGGTTTGGGCATAATTTGCTCCAGTGAATGCAAGTTGCGCGTAAACAAATTTTGTGAAAAATCTGCAGACCATAATTTCCTGTAGTAACTCTAAAAGTTGTCTGAGGCATACTTTGCTCCCAGTTAGGGCTTATTTTGTTCTAGTTTTGGCATACTTCGCACTTAGTATACGGCGGCAGACATACATGATAATGGACAATTCAAAATCCTACCTCAAATATTCTAGACATGTCTTTAACACACAGAAGATTCAAACATTTAGTACATACTTTTACATGATAATGATTAAGACTGACAACCTGTCTGTATCTTTTGCAACGCTATTGACTCTCATTCCAATGTTCAAAGCAATTTCTATTAAAACAGAGATTCTTCTATACTTATGGTTTTTAAATTGTACAATTCAACAGTAATTTCAAGTGTGTAAGGAAATCATGTTTTTGACAATGAAGCATACGTGCAAACACCCATGCAGAAGCACACACACACACACATGCACATGCACATGCACACACACACACACAAACACACACACACTCACACAAGCATGCACACAGATATGCAAAAATTGGAGCAAATTATGCCCAGTCAGCCCAGAGTATGTTAAAACTGGGAGCAAAGTATGTCCAATCCATGGCAAAAAAAATGCCCAAATTGGAGCAAAGTATGCCCAGATTGCAGTAAAGTATGCCCCAAACTGGAGCAGAGTATGCCCAAACCAGAGCAAAACATGCTCAAATTGGAGCAAAGTATGCCCAAATAGGAGCAAAGTATGCCCAAATCGGAGCAAAGTATGCCCAAATCAGAGCAAAGTATGCCCAAATAGGAGCAAAGTATGCCCAAATAGGAGCAAAGTATGCCCAAATCAGAGCAAAGTATGCCCAAATGGGAGCAAAGTATGCCAAAATGGGAGCAAAGTATGCCCAAATCAGAACAAAGTATGCCCAAACCAGAGCAAAGTATGCCCAAATAGGAGCAAAGTATGCCCAAATCAGAGCAAAGTATGCCCAAACCGAAGTAAAGCATGACCAAAGCAGAGCAAAGTATGTCCAAACCAGAGCAAAGTATGCCCAAATAGGAGCAAAGTATGCCCAAACCAAAGTAAAGCATGACCAAACCAGAGCAAAGTATGCCCAAATAGGAGCAAAGTATGCCCAAACCAAAGTAAAGCATGACCAAACCAGAGCAAAGTATGCCAAAATAGGAGCAAAGTATGCCCAAACCAAAGTAAAGCATGACCAAACCAGAGCAAAGTATGCCCAAATAGGAGCAAAGTATGCCCAAATCAGAGCAAAGTATGCCCAAACCAAAGTAAAGCATGACCAAAGCAGCGCAAAGTATGTCCAAACCAGAGCAAAGTATGCCCAAATTGGAGCAAAATTTGCCCAAAATGGAGCAAAATATGTACTAAACCAGAACAAAGTATGTTCAAATTGGTGCCCACACTGAAGCTAAGTATGCACCAAACCAGAGCAAAGTATGCCTAAATTGGAGCAAAGTATAGCCCAAACCAGAGCAAAGTATGCTCAAACCAGAGCAAAGTATGCCCAAACTAAAGCAAAGTATGCCCAGACTAGAGCAAAGTATGCCCAAACCAGAGCAAAGTATGCCCAAACTGGAGCAAAGTATGCACAAACTAGGAGCAAACTATGTCCAGACCAGAGCAAAGTATGCCCAAACTCAAGCAAAGTATGCCCAAATCGGAGCAAAGTATGCCCAAACTGGAGCAAAGTATGCCAACACTGAAGCAAAGTATGCCCAAACCAGAGCAAAGTATGCCCAAACCAGAGCAAAGTATATGTAATATATGTAGAAAGTTATAATTAACTATAAAACTAAAGTGTACAAGCAGAAAGTGCACATGTGCAGCAGCTTCACATTATTACACAAAAATAAGTATTATTCAGACAGTATTTTTCTTGAACGTAATATGTTGTTTCTTTCTCAGTATCTTATTGTTTATATTCAAAGTTACTTGAAAGTTACAGACACACAAAAAATAAATAAATTTAAATAACTAAATAAAATAGAATGCCATTTACAGAATTCGGACCCATATTTTATCAGGTTTAGAAAGTCCGCAAAACAAACTTTTCTCCAAGTGCAAAGTATGAGCATTCCATATATAGGCATTGCGATCAAGCGCGTTGCCAGTGAACATAATTTGTCGCTGCGGTGTATTAAAAAAAAATTGACTTTATTACCAATAGATTGTTGGTGTGACATTGTACAAACTCCCAAATATCGAAACCCAATAAAGTCTGATATGTACTAGCTAATTGTGGGATTAAAAGGACTTGTTTCTGTTCTTTTATACCTTATATCAAAAGTTTGACCCCAATATTACTTAAAGGTTCAATAAATGAATTGCTAAAGGTGATTTTTATCCGAAATAAGAATAATAAGAAAGCATAAAACAAATGCCAAATGTACATAATTCAAGAAATATTATAACATAATATAAATAATAATGAATGAACATTAAATTTTGGTTGTTTTTTATCTGAGATAAATTTAAATAATAAAAAATGGAAATTTCATGTTATATAATTATTATGATTATTTATTAATATTAACCTCATAAATTCATTGATTTATTAAATTAAAAAGTGTTTTTTTTATAAAAAAAAAACACTTGTCCTTTGTCTTTTTTTATAAAACTTTTTTATATGAAATACACAAAAAACTGCCAGTTTATGAAAACTTTAAAGGCTTTTACAAGTATTGATAATCCTTTGTATAGAAAGAAATATTAACAAAAGGTTAACATTTAGCTCATTTGTTTGTTTGTTTGTTGGGTTTATCATACCACCAACAAAATTTCAGCTATTTGGAGATGGTGTACACTTGAAACAGATATAGTGCTGTCTTTACAGCGTTTAGCATGCTGTGAACATCTGGCATGATACCACACCTTGTCACATTATCCTGACACCTGGTCAACCAGTTGTGGAACTTCCCTTATATTTGCTTGAGCAATAGCAAGGGAGCTATGCCACTATCATTTTTAATAACTTTAGTATGTCCAGCCCGGGATCGATCCCAGGGCCTCCTGTACCTGGAGCAGATGCTCTACCGATTGTGCTACCAGGTCCGGTTAAGCTCATTGGGAATCCAGGAAGGTTATTATTCAGCTCATACTGAATGTTGGGTTATCATTTAGCTCATGGAAAATATAATAGCCCTAAAGAGGATAGTGGGTTATTTTTAGCTCAACGGTTCATATATATACTTAGGTAAATTTTTAGCTCACATTGCAATGTAAGGCTGAAATTTAGCGCAAGTGAATAATAACATCTTTAAGGGGAAATCATGGTAAATAGGTCCATACACAATGTGCATGTATCTCGAACAGTGGTGACTTATACAGAGGTAACGTTTCAGCTCACAGGGTAATCTTTTAGCTCAAGTTAAAAATAGGTTTCATTATACAGGTTACATTGAGCCACACTTGCATACTGAGGTACAGATGTTTACATAACATACTGTTGTATGTTGTTTAGTAATATAGACTTATTCTTAAAGTGTTAGTATAATCTGATTGCTTAGATTGGATGTTTTTTCTGGATAGAAGTGTTACTGTCTAAAATTTTCTGTTTGCTTAGACTGGATGTTTTACCAGGATAGTAGTGTTACTGTCTAAAATTTTCTGTTTGCTTACACTGGATGTTTTATCTGGATAGAAGTGTTACTGTCTAAAATTTTCTGTTTGCTTACACTGGATGTTTTATCTGGATAGAATGTTACTGTCTCAATGTTTGCCATTATGTTTATATTTCTTAAACAAGCATAATTGCCTGTCTTTTTTCAATCTCAGAAATGTGTTTGGGATTTTATTTTATTTTTGCATAGGGGTATAACAATGAAAATGCAATTCTTTTTTGACTACTTTAAATATTTCTTCCTTTTGGCTTACACGGCATATAGATAAAAAGGTTTCTTTACACTGGCTCAGTGTGATGGAGTGAAGGACAAGAAAAAACACTGTGTTTACTATAGTCTTTGAGATAAATATTGACAGAGTTTATCACATATTTTCACTTAGCTTTCTGTTTAGGTAGTTTCATAATAATGGCAAACTTTTATTTCCCCATTCTAGAAATAATCATCCCAGATTGTAACACCAACAAACAGTAACAGGCACAACATCAGCAGCAGTTACAGCACTAGAATCATCATGTTGGAAACGGTGCTTAGTTCCCTAAATGTAAAAACCGTCTTTATAGCCGTGGTGGTGGGACTGGTTGTGCATTGGCTTGTGGGTCGTATGCGCTACAAGCTTCCGCCAGGACCATGGGGCCTGCCTCTGTTGGGAAACATGCTGCGTAAGTTTGATTTTCAACAGAATTTACCTTACACTTTATGACTTGTATGTTAACAAATCAATGGCACTTAACACAGTCAAGTTCGACATCAGCCCATTAGGGAAATTTAAATTTGTAAATAACAGCACATGTTATCGGTAAACAGAATTCCTCTGGCACTCATATGTTTCCATCGATGTTCGCCTTTACACTTGGGTGCCTCCGATGTATTATGCAAAATTTTAAATATAAATATATATATATATATATATATATATATATTTATATTTATATTTAAAATTTAGTTGAACGTATACAAGAAAAGTTAGTCTTAGGGGATATGCTAGAGAACTCTTTCACTAAATACTTAGTTTTCTCGCAATGCCTTTTCTAACTTGATTAACATTTTACTATAGCATGCATAGTTTTTAAAGTTGTATTTTCATGATAGTATATGTAAATATTTTCATCTGAATTAGTTTTTTCACTTCTATTCTACTTGATATTTCAACATTCAGCACATAAAGAGTTTTAAAATAAATAAATAATTCAGCATGACACTGATTTTTAAATGTTTGTTCTAAGTTCAAGCAATTGCAGGGAAGACGTAACAAAATCATGCGGAATGTACAAGGGTATATTGTGGGAATCTATGTAAGCAAAATAAATGCATAAAAAGAATTTCTTCACAAAGACTCAAACTCAGAACTTCACAGTTCATAAGAATTCATCTTAACCACTGAGGCACCTAAGACAATGATCTGACGATGCCCTGTTTAATAAGTAGAGCATAGAGTCAGTGTTATTCTCCCGATGGATACAGACTACTGATTAAGGGCATATGCGGGTATTTGTGACTACCAGGTGAATCCTGTTTGTCACATGGCAAGACTGTCTAATGTCTTTATTTGTGAACCTTCAAGAAACAAATTTTGATAAATAATTATTCGGCCCTGTCTTTGACTTGAATCCATGCAGTAAAAGACTAAGGCTGAGTGGTTATTGATGGCCAAAGGTGCCCCCACAGCAGTAGGATCAAACTGCTGAGAAGAAAAGAATTTCATCTCTCCAGTTGGCATGAAAATAAATTCATAATGCACATATAATACTTTTCTTGTATCATAAGTTGAACTCACCAATAGACACATTATTCTAGTTATATTGGAAGCTCGTGAAGTTGTATATTTACTGAATAAACTTACTGCTTTGTTCTGTAACAATTATACTGACTGTGGCTTACTTGACATTAGATCTGTAATTATACTTACTGTGGCTTACTTGACTAGATCTATAATTATACTGACTGTGGCTTACTTGACTCTCGATCTGTAATTATACTGACTGTGGCTTACTTGACATTAGATCTGTAATTATACTGACTGTGGCTTACTTCACTCTCGATCTGTAATTATACTGACTGTGGCTTACTTGACATTAGATCTGTAATTATACTGACTGTGGCTTACTTGACATTAGATCTGTAATTATACTGACTGTGGCTTACTTGACTCTCGATCTGTAATTATACTGACTGGCTTACTTGACTCTAGATCTATAATTATACTGACTGTGGCTTACTTGACTCTAGATCTGTAATTATACTGACTGTGGGCCTGGCTTACTTCACTCTAGATCTGTTATTTTACTGACTGTGGCTTACTTGGCTCTAGATCTGTAATTATACTGACTGTGGCTTACTTGACTCTAGATCTGTTAATATACTGACTGTGGCTTATTTGACTCTAGATCTATAATTATACTGACTGTGACTTATTTGACTCTAGATCTATAATCATACTGACTGTGACTTACTTGATTCTAGATCTGTAATTATACTGACTGTGACTTACTTGACTCTAGATCTGTAATTATACTGACTGTAGGCCTGGCTTACTTCACTCTAGATCTGTTATTTTACTGACTGTGGCTTACTTGGCTCTAGATCTGTAATTATACTGACTGTGGCTTACTTGACTCTAGATCTGTTATTATACTGACTGTGACTTACTTGACTCTAGATCTATAATTATACTGACTGTGACTTACTTGATTCTAGATCTGTAATTATACTGACTGTGACTAACTTGACTCTAGAACTGTAATTATACTGACTGTGGCTTACTTCACTCTAGATCTATAATTATACTGACTGTGGCTTACTTGACTCTAGAACTGTAATTATACTGACTGTGGCTTACTTGACTAGATCTGTAATTATACTGACTGTGGCTTACTTGGCTCTAGATCTGTAATTATACTGACTGTGGCTTACTTGACTCTAGATCTATAATTATACTGACTGTGGCTTACTTCACTCTAGATCTAAAATTATACTGACTGTGGCTTACTTGACTTTAGATCTATAATTATACTGACTGTGACTTACTTGACTCTAGATCTGTAATTATACTAACTGTGACTTACTTGACTCTAGATCTGTAATTATACTGACTGTGGCTTACTTCACTCTAGATTTATAATTATACTGACTGTGACTTATTTGACTATAGATCTGTAATTATACTGACTGTGGCTTACTTGACTTTAGATCTATAATTATACTGACTGTGACTTATTTGACTATAGATCTGTAATTATACTGACTGTGGCTTACTTGACCCTAGATCTTATTGAATGTGTGAATTTCTTTTTCAGAGTTTGACAGTAAAATTCTTCACAAACAGATGTACAACTGGTCACTGAAATATGGTCCTGTCATTAGACTGAAGCTGGGTTAGTTACTAACATAAACCTTAAGTTTATTTGACATTTTCTTAGGTAAAGTGCATTTATTTTTGTGTTTTTTTATGCATGCATAAATGAAAAACTTAACAACACGTACAAGATTAGATGTGGCTTACTTCTAAAAATGATCGTATCATTTTACAATCTGAATATTTTAGGAAAAACACACCACCTTTGGCAGAAAAGGATTCACAGGAAAGTTTTTGATGATATTAAATCAAATGTAACCATCAACATGACCCATTGTGAAAGTACTATAAACAGAAAGTACCATAAACCTTCCATTGACTTTAGTGACAGGTTAACTACTTATTATATTAACTAGACAATACATGTCAGTACATGTACTTACGGACACAAATACTGGCCCTAAAGCCTAAATATGCAGACTTTTCTGTGTATTGATTTTTCTAAAATGTTGCTTAACAGCTAATTTTAATATTAAAACTTACCTGTTTGTGTATAACAGTATCAGTTAACAAGAACAATTGGGATTCCACAGCTGATGATGTGGTTGAACTAAAACATTAGTGGTCACATGGTTTTCTTGGTTTAAAAATAGCTAACTGTGCAGCGTGTCTGAGATAGGAAATACATGTTTGTTATGACGATTGTGGCATTATGGTTCACTTTTCTGACAGGTGTAGGGCATCAAAAAAACAGCATTTAATGAGATTTGTTCATAAAACAATGGTTTAGTTAGCTATTTAATGAAAATATTTTTGGTCCAAACTGTCAGATACCATCTTTAAGATTGAACAGAAGAAACCACTACTGTATCTAGACCCTTGCATGCTTAGGACAACAAGACACAAATCTCTACGTGAAGCTTGGATTCTGTATATAATTAACTCAATGGCCAGCCCAAATCGACCAGGCTTAGGCAAATTGTGTTGATCCAGATCAGCTAGCCCCAGCTGGAAACTGTCTGATCAGGATCTGCATGGTTTGCTTTCAATTCTTTGACACTTTTTCTAGTTTTATAAGCATATTGCTATAGGCCTAAATATTTTATAATAATGTGCTTATTCTCATAAAAATTATTCATTTTCTATATATTTATACCAACTAATGATGCTCCATGTTCACATTGCTGTGAATTATCCAGCTGGAATTGTTAAATCCAGAAACATATATTGGAAGCTATTTTTATTCTGTTTTAATTATTCACTGTTATTTAATTCCAGTAATTAATCAATAAGTCCTGATAAGATTTTTTTTTAATATAATCACCTTTGTAAGTAGAGTTTATCTTAGTGTTTTTTCACTTATGATGGAGAATTAAGGTAATTAGATAGATAGATAACATTTATTTTAAGTTGGCAAAGTTTCAACAAGAAACATAAGCTTTTACAACCGACTTTTCAGGTCTTATAAAGATAATTTAACCCTAACAGCTTTTAATCATTTTCAACATATCTAAAGGCCTAATAAAAGGGGTATATTTAAACGTTTACAATGAAAGATTCTATAGGCTTGTACCAAACATTTGACAAGAAGGGGGAGGGGTGGTGTGTGTGTGTGTGCGTACGTGCGTGTGTGTGTGTGTGTGTGTGATCTGAAGCCCTTATATGACTTTGAACCTTATGAAGTAGGCTTGTTTACTTTGCAGGCCCCTTTCCAATGGTGGTTGTAAATGATATTGACACTGCTTTGGAAGTGCTTGTGAAGAAGTCCTCAGAGTTTGCTGGAAGGATGTCCACATACTCCAGTAAGCACTCTTTCATACTCATTGAAGCATGGAATAAACCTCATGTATTAGGATGCTCATTATATTTGCCTTAAGACTGCTTTGTATTTGTTAATTATTTATTGTTATATAAATAACTATTGATGTTCCTCCATGGAAAATTTTGTGTTTTTTTTTTCATTCTAGCTTAGTCCCTTTTGCTTTTGCTTGACTGATAAACTGAAAATCAAAAGTAGAAATGACAACCATCATCAATAAGAATATATGACAAAGTCCTATGAGCATTGTGACATATACCAAACGAAAAGGCACAGAACAAAGGTATTTCACATGCAAGCCAAGCGAAAAGTAAGAACAAATTTGTTATGAGTCATTTTATGAAAAGAGCAAACCCGACAGTTACCGCCTTGGAACGGTCCGACTGGGGTGCTTAAACAAAGTACAAAACAAAGTAGCTCAGTGGACAGTCTCCAGTGATGAAAATCCAGTAAACTGCAGGAGTTTTACCGTGGTTTAGCTTTTGTTCCTGTTCTGTTTAAGACTTTCTTTATGTGCATGTTCAATCTGCCTTCTTGTAAATTTCATCCTTCTTTCTGTCGTAATCGTATGCTTACATTTTCTGTTGAGTAGTGGACTTTCTTACGGACGGTTCTAAGGACATTGCGTTTGGTCAATATGGCCCCACGTGGCATCTTCATAGGAAAATCTCATCCAAGGCGCTGAGGTATTTTTTGTTTTCTTTGATGCTGAGTTACATATAGCTTTAAATAAAAACCTTGTGTGGTAATATCATTCTTTCTTTTGGAATGTGTAATTTTTAATTAATGGGAATCTGAATTTTGATAGTAATGCTGATAGAAAAAAATGTGATTCTAGTCTAGACCAGTGAAAATGTTGTGTATGGTAACATCACTATTTTAAAGTCTGAATACATACTTAAGCTTCAGCTAGCTGCCTAGAGATAGTTAGTCCAGTTTGCATTTTTTTATGTTTGCACAAAAAATAAATCTGTAATTCTAAAATTAAAATTTGATTAAAATAATCAATTTCTATATATAGTTTATAACTTAAAAAGTTTATTTAATTTACTTTAGAGGAACAAATATTATTAGATCCAAAGTTATTTAAGCAATAAGAAATTCTATCTTCACATATCTTTGACATGATCTTGTTGTGCAGTCATTATGCCACATCATTTTTCAATGTTATTCCTTGTTGGAACAATGATTTGGCTTAAACTATTATTTAAATGATTAAGTAGTTTGAATTGCATGCATATAACTGTCATGAACATTTGCTTAACTATGTTTTTTTTCTGTGAAAAAATATCTCCTCTGCGTTTTTTTATGATGTCAACATTAAACACAATGTGTCTGCTTTTAAACAGAAATTCAAATGTTTTTGTACTGTGGTTAATTTTTACTACACTGGAACTCCATTACTATGCCGACAGCAGGTTCATGAAATCATTCAGTGCTATATAAAGGACCGCAATATGACATTTATGAAAATTACATGCGTTCTACTTTTGTGTGATTTTATAAGGTATATTTGCCTTTGTATACCGTATACTTTTTTATATTGAATATGTTCTCTGTTATATAATTAAAATTTATCATTAAAATTCTAAATCCCTTTGTTGTGTCACTGCTTGTCCAGGACGTACATGCTGGGGAACAAACTCGAAAAGCGTGTCCACGAGGCAGTCAGTACAGCCTTCGAGGTGATGGAGAAACAATCTGAACCTATACTGCCTGCAGACTACATCAACTACATTGTGGGCAACATTCTCATTGGTTTGTGCTTTGGTGGCAAGTGAGTCAAAGCAAAATTGTCTGATTTATTTTTCATATCATCATCTGCAACAGTGGGAAAAAATCTCAGACCAGACCTGGTAGCACAGTCGGTATAGCATTGCCTCAAGGTACAGAAGGCCTTGGGTTTGCTCCTGGGCTGCTGCATACCAAAGTTGTTAAAAATGGTAGTGGTATAGCTCTCTTGCTAACTCTCAAGCAAATGTAAGGGGAGTTCTCCAACTGTTTAGTTCTGTGTCAGGATAATGTGACTAGGTGTGGTATCATGCCAGGTGTTCATGACATGGTATAAACAGTGATGGCAGCACTATATCTGCTTTAAATGAACACCGTCTCCAGATAACTGAAATACTGTTGGTGGGACAATAAACACAAAAAACAAAGAAAACTAACAAATCAGAGGTAGCATGATGATTCTCCTCCCTTCTCCTCCATCATCATTCTAAGTTTCATTATTCTATTATTTTCCATCTCTGTTTTTACTTTTTTTCTCTTCATTATTGACAGGTTTTCTATTTTTATCCTTGCTTTCTTTAAGTTTTGCTTTTGCGATTTATTTACGAATTAAGTAAACCATTTATCTAATGAATAAATAATTTTGCTTTAAGAGTTATATTATGGTATGGAGCCTATTATCCACATCTGGATCCTTTAGCAGGTTTCTGCAAAATTACTTCCCCTTTATGATTCATATATCTTCATATATGCATATATTATTGAAATCCATGTGTAGTCATGCATGAAAGTGAGATAACTCAGATTGCATTATTTGTTCCAGGGTTTTTGCCCTTTGTTAGTTTTCTTTAATTTTGTACTTAAGTCAAAAACTGTACACTGTTTTGTTAATAGTGATGTAATAATTTGATATATATGCAGTTTAGATCATGTGGTTCCATGTCTGTTACCTATACAACATGACATTTTTAAATTCATACTGATTTCATATTTTTTTTTTTTTTTTTGTTCAGATTTGCTTTTGATGATAAAGAAATAGCCCATCTTATTGCAAAAGAAGATGAACTTAATAAGCAGATGAATGGTGTGGTACCAGAGGATATGATCCCAGGTCTCAGGTTTATCTACAAATCCAACACTATGAAAAGACTTGAAAATTTCTATACAGACTTTATGACAAACTTGATTGAGAAGAAATACAACAGAGAAGCAGCAACCTTTGATGGCAGTAAGTAGTGCACAGAGATTAATCTTCTTATCCATAGAAGCATGGTTTCTTTATTCTCGATATGATGTCACAGCCATCTTTAACAGGCAGCAAAAATTAAAATTAATAATAAAAACCAACTTGTTAATCATACTGAATCAATAATTTAAAAATATAGCAATCATTATAATATATATTGTATATATGTTGTTTTAAAGTCATATTTTGTAGTTGCATCTGTTACTGCAACCTCACTAAAATGTGAAACAGGAAGTTGAGTCTCAATCAGCAGTTTTGATTTATTTATGTTTATGTTTATTGGGTTTGTCATCCTAACAGTATTTCAGTGATCTGGAGACGGTGTCCACTTGAAGCAGATATTGTGATCACTGTGTATAGCATGCCGTGAACACCTGGCATGATACCACACCCAGTCACATTATCCTGACACCAGCTTACCAGTTGTGAAACTACCCTTATATTTGCTTGAGCTTTAGCAAGGGAGGTATACCACTAACATTTTTTATGATCAAACCTGGGTCTTTTTATACCTGGAGCTGATGCTCAGCCGATTACGCTCCCTGGTAACGTAGATTTATGTATGTACCCTTGACACAATGTCTCATTTCATGTTTTATTGGCAAGAGTTTATATTGTATAGCTATCATGCCTTTTGGCAGTTTAAAAAGCTGTATTTTCTTTGTACATAACCTTCCTTTGATTTTTACTGACTGCCATCATTTTAGTTCACTTTCAGTGATTTTATGCATCTTTGTAAAGAAACTATATTTGCCTAATGCCTACTAGCAAATGCCCATTATTTTGTGAAAACCTGTAACTATTTCTGCAATTTACTTTTTTATCTTTCTTGTTTTGCTTTATAACATACTTTTATTAGTTGTTCATTAATTTAGTATTCAGACACTGCTCCCAATCTGTGTTGACAATCTATGGTCCTTTTCAGAAAATGCCCGCCACTTGGTTGATGCCCTCCTGATGGCCAGACAGGAAGCCGAAAATGAGGAAGACAAGACACTGTTGGAGTCGTTATCAGAGAGACATCTCATACAGACTTGCACTGACATCTTCTTTGGTAACCTTAGCAACAGCTTATACTTGGGGTCTGGGGTACATAACTTTAAAGGTCAAAAAAAAAAATCAACATAGTTGTGTCTCATGATAAAATTTTCATAGAGCGGACATGTTTTGTGGCACATTTTAATGTTAACAAACATAGATTTCGCCTTCTTTGTCAAAGCATTTAATGAACATAAACATTATTCCTTTATATTATACATGGCAACCAATTGTTTAAATAATATCCAATAAGTCAATGTATCTATTAGATCTAAACATATCATAGTCCCAAGTCTTATAATCATTTATTATACCATTCCCGTTGTGTTCCAGGTGGTGTGGACACTACAAGAATGACATTAGGTTTCACCATATTGTACATGCTGAAGTACCCAGAAATCCAGAAGAAAGCCCAAGAGGAAATTGACAGAGTCGTCGGTATGACACGAATTGCATTTTGAACCATAAGTGCACTTTCTTACTAGATAAAGTGATCATAAAATATTGCTAAAATAGCCATTTTTTTTTATCTCAAATGGGCTATCTTACAAAGGTTAAGCACATAAAATTGTTTTCCTACTCGCTCATGAAATCATCAGTTTATATATGAAAACAGTAACAAATGTTGTAGAGATAATTACCCATTGCAACATTTCTTTTAAAATACCCAGCATCACTATTGCTGAAATGCCCCAAAATAATTTTTATTGTAGATGTAGCTCATTTCTTTGGTACATCAGGTTATAATTATATTTTATAAAATTATGAAGTTAATGTAATAATTCATTGGATTTTTCTTTAAAAGTGCTTCCCTCTTTACAGAAAAGTTTTGGATTTTCTATTACAATACTATTACAGTTTAATAGTGCAATATGGATTATTCTGAAGGAAGCATTTGCTAAAGAAAAAACAAGGTAACATCAGTAAATCTATTGTTCAGATCAAAGCTTCTTATGCAGAATATATAGTCAGTTCTTAAGGTCTGCACACAACTTAAAATTGTATGCACATTTTTCAGCATGAATCAAAGCACTTAAGAGCAGCAGTTTGCTTTTATCTCATGGTTATTTATACCTTTTAGAATATACTTGCAGAAAAAAATAACTGACTTCAAATGGCGATCAAATTTTATATTATGTTTATATCAAATGAAGGATTACTGTTCAAACCGCAAGAATGCAGCACACTCAGATTCATGGCTGCTGTTATTCATATTTTATTTCAGATAGGGTACATATAATATTTTTGGTGCTTTATTAACATTTCAGTGACTGTCAAGATGCAGAAATATTTAAACAAATTGTATTTTTCATTTAAGGCGTCCACAACTTTTACTTATTATCATTATGTTGCATCCATAAAGCACCACCAATAACAATATTCTATTTCTATAAAGGTTGTCCTCAAAATGAAGATGTTCTAAAGATTGCCTACATAAGCTTGTATTATCAAATTATATCACACAAACAGTTTACAAATATTGCTTTTCAGTTATTTCTGCAAATGCTCATGTCACACAGTTGTACTTACTCTTAGATCTTTCTATCATAATTGTTGCTATCTTTATTTTTCTGAGTTTTTTCTGAGTGGCCTTATTATCTGTGTTTTATTGGTGTGTGTTTATTTTATATTCCACCAACAGTCTGTCAGTTAAATCAGCAGTCATATCTGTGATATCTGCTATATGTATACAATAAGTGATATATGAATCATTGTTTCTCACTTGAACTTCAGTGTGCACCTAAGTCTGCACCATTATTATCAGCAAAATATGCACAGTGGTGATGTGAACCTTTAAAACTAAATAGCAAGAATGTGAATTATGCACCACTCTATTACTCTATTACATGTTATGATTATCGTTTATGTTTACCATTCAGGCCATGATCGGCTGCCTGGTGTGGAAGATCGCCCCAACCTGGCCTACACTGAAGCAATCCTACATGAGAGCTTAAGACTGTCATCTTCTGCACCCATCGGAATAATGCACATGAGTACATGTGATACAACCATCAGTAGGTCACCTTTAATGTAATCACAATGCCTTGCCAAATGTCTAAGGATGAAGGGGGGGGCACCTGTGGCATGGTGGTAGAGTCACCGATTTGTCTGACTGCTAAGCCTCTCACCGCATGGGTTGAAGTCCCGATCAAGGCAATGGACTTCATGTGGGAGGGTTTTCCCTCTGACTTGTGGTTTGCCGTGGTTTCAATCAGACATTTGTCTGTGTATAGCTGGATGTCGCTATAAGGATGATAATTGGTCACTGCAATATATTTCAAAAACAAAACAAAACTGTCTGATAGCACCTTCAATGAGTTGGTGTTGGGGGACTCAGAATCATGTTGCAGTGGTATCAGGAAAGAGCAACATAACAAACAAAAAACAACTATGGGTGAAAGGCAAGGGTAAACAAAAATACTTGATGATTATAGTAATGCTATTGTAGTCAAAGGCTGAACTGTCAATTCTCCAAATATATCATGAACACAGTATATTTTCTCTCTGGTAAAACTTGTTTTCATGAATTTCAAATATCATTGACAGTATGATATAATATGTAAAAATAATATATTATTACAATATTATATAATTAAATATTAAATATACCATGTTCAATGACCATGTCGTGTTGCTATAATTGACAGGTCAATTAGCAATTACAATACATCCTGAATGAGATGTTTTGAATGCTGCTTTTATATTATTACATTATATGACTACACAAGATCTCTGTATAAGAGACACAAACCCTTAAACAATGTGGTCTTATGGCTATGCAAGGGACGTGGGATTGGAGTTTCCGTGGTTCAAATCCTAAACCTTATATTATAAGATAGTAAGACTATTCTCTGCACATTGCCCCAGGTAGTTATTATATTAATACTGATATTATAATTTATTTTAATGGAATATGCACTAGAATGCCAGTTATTTTATTGGAATATGCACTAGAATGCCAGCTATTTTAATGGAATATGCACTAGAATGCTAGTTATTTTAATGGAATATGCACTAGAATGCCAGTTATTTTATTGGAATATGCACTAGAATGCCAGCTACTTTAATGGAATATGCACTAGAATGCCAGTTATTTTAATGGAATATGCACTAGAATGCCAGTTATTTTATTGGAATATGCACTAGAATGCCAGCTATTTTAATGGAATATGCACTAGAATGCTAGTTATTTTAATGGAATATGCACTAGAATGCCAGCTATTTTAATGGAATATGCACTAGAATGCCAGTTATTTTAATGGAATATGCAATAGAATGCCAGCTATTTTAATGGAATATGCACTAGAATGCCAGTTATTTTAATGGAATATGCAATAGAATGCCAGTTATTTTAATGGACTATGCAATAGAATGCCAGTTATTTTATTGGAATATGCACTAGAATGCCAGCTATTTTATTGGAATATGCAATAGAATGCTAGTTATTTTATTGGAATATGCACTAGAATGCCAGTTATTTTATTGGAATATGCAATAGAATGCTAGTTATTTTAATGGAATATGCAATAGAATGCCAGTTATTTTATTGGAATATGCACTAGAATGCCAGCTATTTTAATGGAATATGCACTAGAATGCCAGTTATTTTAATGGAATATGCAATAGAATGCCAGCTATTTTAATGGAATATGCACTAGAATGCCAGTTATTTTAATGGAATATGCAATAGAATGCCAGCTATTTTAATGGACTATGCGCTAGAATGCCAGCTATTTCAATAAAATAAATTTGATAACATGGATTCTGTATTTGTGATTCTCCCTTTATGATAAAATGTAAACATATTAACAATTAATCAAAACTGATGATTTGATCTTGCACATATTGTGATTTCTATGTTTGGCTTCTTTTGTTTTCCATATGTAAAGAAATCTAAACAATACCAATGGTATCCAGGCTGCTTTAAATCTCATTATTTAAATTATCATACAGAGGGTTATGACATTCCTAAGAAGACCATGGTCATCATCAACCACTGGGCACTTCACCACAGACCTGATGCTTGGGAGGATGTTGAAGAGTTCAAACCTGAGCGATTCTTGGATGAAAATGGAAAAATGGGTCCCAAGCCTCAAAGCTGGCTTCCTTTCTCCGCTGGGAAGCGTGTCTGCCTCGGAGAGTTTGTAGCTAAGCCACAGCTCCATCTGATCCTGGCCTGTCTCCTTCAGAAGTTTAAATGGTCCGCAGCTCCAGGGGCAGTTATTGACCTTGAAGGAGAGTCTACAATCGCTTACCTGCCAAAACCATGCCAGGTTATACTGGAGAAAAGGTTCTAAAACCTGCAGAATTCATAGTGATCTAAGTTGTTGCTTAGGTGACTAGATTCACAATGTCGAAATGACAACAACTGCAAACTTCAGTTTAGGATGTTTATTCCAGCAAAAACTTGGTCACTGGAGGATTCAGTGCCTGAACAGAATACCACCAGAAGGAACAACGATACGCATGTGCACTCACACAGAAAGGGCACATGTGATCTAAAAGGGCTATCCCTGTGACACTTCTACTTCAGTTATTTTGTCTTTTATTCAAATGTTTAAATTCTCTACAGTTAAGAATTTTATGTACTTCTAACAGAAACGTGACTTATCACCCCACCCAAATATGGCATGCACATTTTTTAATAATGTCACTACTTTCTTGTTAATGATGTCATAAATGTAGAATAAGAATACGTCATCACTTGGACATTTTGATTTAAAATAATCAGTTAACATTTCACTGCTTGCATTTGAGAAACCCTCAAGAAGTGCGAAGATCTGTTACACCAGTTTAAGCACCCCAGTCGGTCCATGTGCCGAACCCATGTGCCGACTGACCATTCCAAGGTGGTAACTGTTGGGTTCGTTTTGTCCTGTGCCTTTTCAAATTTAATTGTATGTTGCAGCACTCATAGAACTTTGTCATATTTTCTTATTAGGAATACTTGGAATATTTTCTTAAATTTTGATTGAAGGATCTTATTTATCATTCAGATTGGTTGAGCACAACTTTAACATGAACTCTTATGTTAAAGAGTTATTTAAAACAATGTGACATGGAAACAAAGTTATGAACAGATTGCTTCATTTAAAACTCTTGCACAAAACTACTTTGAAAACAAATTGATATACATGCAAAAATAACAATCCAATGATTTGTTCTGTATAATTGTATCTTTTCAAGAAAAATCTTTTCTACCATTTTCCTTATTTCATTACTTGTATTATTTCACAAGATATCCAAATTGGTTAAAACACTATAAACAATTCTTTTAGCTATTTGGTAGAGTACTGTAAAAATTGTAGGTTTATTTTATGTTCATGTTTGATTTCTCAAACATATTTGTAAGGTTTATGTAAATATACGTGTTTTGATTACCAAAATATAATTGTTAAGTTTATGTAAGTGTATGTCTGATTACCAAAACATAATTGTAAGTTTTATGTAAGTGTATGTTTGACTCTTTTAATACACATCTGTAGGGTTTATGTAAGTGTATGTTTGTTACCAAAACATAATTGTTCCATAACATGTATATGGTGCATTTTTGACCGATTCAAATACCTGTAAGTCTATAGTTAAAGAGTCATGAAAAAATGTATTTGTTTATACTAAAAGTGTGGTACATTGTTACAATTACAAGTGACAGGTAAAGGGGTAGCAACATTTTAAGCTTCAATCTAGTTTACTTCTGATATTCACCAAAGTTGAATAATAACCAAAATTCAATGTATGAAAATGCCACACTTTGTTATACAACAACATGGCGCCATCCTTAGGACTTTTCCAGGTACCATTACATATAGATGCACTTTTCTAGGTACCATTACATATAGATGCACTTTTCCAGGTACCATTACATATAGATGCACTTTTCCAGGTACCATTACATATAGATGCACTTTTCCAGGTACCATTACATATAGATGCACTTTTCCAGGTACCATTACATATTGATGCACTTTTCCAGGTACCATTACATATAGATGCACTTTTCCAGGTACCATTACATATTGATGCACTTTTCCAGGTACCATTACATATAGATGCACTTTTCCAGGTACCATTACATATAGATGCACTTTTCTAGGTACCATTACATATAGATACGCATTCATGTGCGGTGACCATGAACATTGTCATGCACTCACGATATACCTGTAATCAAGCTCTAAAATTACTTACTTAAGGGAGAGGACTTTTGTCTGGTTTTGCACGGTCTTCTTGAGTTTAAAGCAGGCAAGATCTGCTTTAACAGTTTGATAATATGTCTTCTTTGGTCAGAGTTGTAGATTAAGACCTTCCTGATAATGCCAGACACAAATTATTTTAGCAGTGTATTTTAAATATTTTGATATCAATTGGAGACTTTATATGTTAGAAGTTAACATTTTATATCCTGATCTAAAATATTGTCCATCACTGGCATAATTTCCCCCTTTGTTTTGAGTTTGTCTGTTGCACTTACACCTTAAGTCGTTTAGAGACATCCAGCTTGTAAAGGTTAATAAGAAGCCTATTCATGTGTGTGTAGAACCACTGAGTTACTTTACACTTTCTGGAATGCTTTGTAACTAGGTTGTGTTGTTCACATACAGTATTCACTTTGTTTATATTAGCAATAAAGACTATATTAGTTTATTTTTACTGTTTTTATATATATATATTTGTTAAAAAATGAGAGATTACATGATATTGCAAATACAAATATTTGAAATACCTAATAAAATATCTTTTTATTATTCAAGAATATCAACATTTTGGCATAGAAAATATGTGCTGCCTATAACAAGGTTAAAACATTTATGCTTATGCTTTATTTGGTAAAGACTCCAAACTAGTTAGTTCTTTGGCATCTCTTTTATCTACATTCTACATAAAATATGCCTAGACATATTGCTAGAGGCTTGCAAATTGTGCAGATCATGCTCTGACAGATATGTTGGCAGGCCTGGCTGATCAACACTTGCACTGTTTGCTTCAATCTGGTCAATCTGTGCTTAGCCTGCTTTAGGGCATTGAAAACAGGAATGTGGCCTTATATGGTTCTACATTGTGATCACAGTTAGAGGTTAATAAGTTGAGAGAAGGACGTGGGTTGGGGAAGGTCTGGCTGGCTGGACACAACCTCAGACTACAGTGTTACCTAGGAAGGAGTGGGGATTGGGGCGACACTGACCAGTGGCAGTGCAGTAGTCTATGTACATCAAGTGTGACTAATTTTTTTATGACCTCTTCCCCTTTGACAATTCTGTGTTTAATAAACTAATGTGTTCAGCATAATGTTATCTTTTGGGGAGTGGAGTACTCTAAAGATGGCCATTTTCTAATCCTGTTAAGAATTTATTGTTCTATAGATGTAAAGTGATCTGGAATGAATAGGAAAAAGAAGCCCAAGATTTTACAAGATGCTAATTTTACTTTTATGAATCAATTATAAATTATTTAAACTATCGCTAAATTTAGTTATTATGAATATAAAATAAGCAAATGAAATATCTGACCATAAAGTTTCAGATGATGGGACAGCCTTCAGCAATTCAATGAACAGGCATTTTTAAACATATTTGACTGTTTTCATGTACCCAAAATAAATAGAAAAAATTTACAAATATATAAGTAAACTCATTTAAATATCCCGACATTTTTAAGGTGCATATCGAACAAAAAATATTTTTAACCCCCCTCCCCCCCCCCCCCCCCACCAAAAAAAACCCCCCAACAACAACATATAATTCAAATGATTTTGAGACACTGCAAATAGAAAAAAATAAGTTTCTAAAGCATGTGACAAATATATGACAGATATTTATTAGTGTGACTAAAAGTGTAGTAAAAATTAAATGGCAGCATTTGAAAAAAAAATCCCTTTTGGTAAAGAGAATAAAAAATTCCATTAGGGCAAAAATAGATACTTCCAATAAATGACATCAAAAGCTTCAATGCTTAAAGTATTCAGTTTGTAGTGATTCAATTATTTTCTGCAATAAAGCATGCTATAATATGCATTTTTGCTACTTTTCTATTCTATATTTTCTATATACTTTTCTATTTGGTGATAGTAATTTGTGTTGTTTGCTGTTGCTGAAGCAGCCGACTAGTTTTTATATTTCGTACTTAAAATTGCCTAGTTTTATGTTAAAGGCAGTCCATATATACCCAGGCAACTGTGCAACAGACCTTCACTTTGTAATTTGGATATTTAGAAGAAACCCAGTCCACACTATATGCAAAGCACAATACAGTGTTCCTCATCATGTCCGTCATTGTGTACGGTCTGAGGTCGGTAAGGCTTCAAGGGAGCTTCAGCTCTGGCACATAACTAACAACAGTATACTAAAAATGATGCCAACTGATAAAAAAAGAGTAAAGAAAACAATAAAGTACTGATCATGGACATTGATTTACTGCATATTCCGTTTAGTTGCAGAAGGATGATCGTAAATGATCTGTTATCACATGCTATCATAAATAAACAAAGCTAGTAAACTACTTACAAATGACACCAAAAAAAACAAAAAAACAACAGCAAACAAACAAGCCTTAATAGAAAAAAAATCTAAAAACTCTCCCAGTTTAAGCAGCGAATTTCAATATTTCCTATGCACTGTTCTTTTTTTTTTATATTTGCCCTAAGTTTAGCTGTATGCTTTTAATTGGTATAATGGAAGAACCGGAACAAATATTTAAAAATGTTATGAATATATACCGTATAATGAGTGGCGCTCCGGAAAACCTTAAATAGTGACGAGCCTTAAATAGTGACGAGACGTCAAAATATGGGAAAATTAAGATTTAACGCACTGACGTCATATTTTCACATGCTTAGTAGGCAAGTAAGCTTTTCTGGTATTTTCATACTTGTCCGGTTATTGCGCGGATTTTGTTTAAGACGGCAGGGCGAGATATTAAGGAAAGATGTTGCCTGGATTTTCTTTGTTGTTCAACAAAAAACAAGATAAATTATTTGTTTTCTGTACTAGAACTCTCCTGTGTGGGAGGTGAACTACAACCTTACAAAAATGACGTAACAAAAATCAACTTATAAAGAACGACTTTAATTTATCGTGTAAAGATCCAATATTTTGACAATCAATGACAATACAAACATTTTCTACATTTAAATATAATGATTTATCTTCACTTTTATTTTAACTGGAGAAAAAAACAACAACTTAATATCGAGATTTTGGATTAAAAACTGTCTGTCCCTTTTACCAAGTAATGTTGTAAACGATAAATCAGGATGGATATCACAGTTTTGTGTCAGATGCTTGCGATAGTGGCGAAACAGAGAATATAATCATTGGCTATTATATTTTTGACATATAATCGTAGCACGTGTATGATAAAGGCCAAATGTTCTCTTTCAAATAAATTGTCAAATAGTCTAAATCAGTTTCAATATTGATTGACGCGCCACGCTTGTGACATTTTGAGGTCAATTTGTTGCGAATTTAAATGCCAGGAAAGACGAATACTTGTACTTTCTTTTTTAATGCTTTATCAGTCTATTAATTTAAACTATTAATTAATTGTCAACTTAAGACTTATACACAAACAATTGCTCTCTTCATATATTTACAAACGTTCATTTGCGCTACAAGATTAAAAACGACGTCAACTTCATCCAATGACCACGTCATTTTACCGCCATTTACTGGATGTCATTTTCCCGCCATTTACTGGATGTTCATTTTCCCGCCATTTACTGGATGTCATTTTCCCGCCATTTACTACACATCTTGAGTAGCAAGACGTTATTGCGCGCATAATTTACGTTGCAGCCCAGCGGTCAGATTGTTTGTAATTTATTGAGTTCATGCTGGTTCATTTTTTTGCCTCTCAGTTCTGTCTGCTGCGTACATTGTTTTAAGTACGGTGAAACGGAGGTCATCTGCGGTGTAGCCTGGTTGCTAAACATGACTGTTAATGGGCGTGTCACTCTTCTGTCCTACATCACGTATGTGCTCCTTCATCCGTTCACACAATTGCCTCTTCGTTTCTCCGCCTCTTCGTTTCTCCACCGTAAACCGAATTGATCTACACCTTGAACAGTTTATACCATATTAAGCATTCCGCTGTTTACAATGCATCTTATTCGGCACGACAAATTCTTTCTGTCCAGTGGTGTCTTTTGTTAGGTTACTCCACATAACGCTACATGTGTTGCAGTCGGCTCTGCAGAAAAACGCATCACTACGGATAGCACGATTTGTCTTACCATGGACCAAGAAGTCACACAGGTTCATATCCCTTCTAAATGCTACAAGGGGGAGTTTGTCAAACACCTTCCTTATCTTCTCCGATTGGTACAACACTTTGGTGTATTTGTGTACAATCTTACGCACATCCGGAAGGAGATTGAAATAAGTTAACACCAAAGGTACTCATCAGGTTTTCGATTGTAATTCTTCCTTTTCCCAAGAAGTGACTGTCTGTCTTAGGCATCAAGCTCCGCAAGTTGTGACTTAATCGTCCTGCCACTGAGTCCTCTCTTCCGTAGTTTACAGTTCATTTCATTTCTCCGTGCCTAGTAATCTGTCTACCTTTCAAGATTCTTCTCAGTCTTAGACCCAAGCCATATGCCAGCACCTTCTTCGTAGATGGTGGATGACACGAATGATGTCAAGGTACAGCTTTTCAGGTTTTCTTATATGGCAGCACACATGGACGTGTGCAAATATCTACAGAAAGCACTTGAAATTTTGATTGTGAGCGTTTTTGGAAAAAAAAAATAATTAATACAGTTCCTTCTGGAACAATTTACAACATAGTAAAAATTAATAGTTTTGAAATAATGATTTTGAAAATTAATAATATTGGTAGTAGTGGTAATAGTAGTAGTAGATGTAGTAGTAGTAGTAGTAGTAGTAGTAGTAGTAGTAGTAGTAGTAGTAGTAGTAGTAGTAGTAGTAGTAGTAGTAGAAGTAGTAGCAGCAGTAGTTGTTGTTGTAGGAGTTGTAGTAGTAGTAGAAGTAGTAGTAGTAGCTGTAGTAGTAGTTGTTGTAGTGGCAGTAGTAGTTGTAGTAGTAGTTTTAGTAGTAGTAGTTGCTCGGATAGGAAGTACATGTTTCCAAGGACTAGAAGGGACTGATGCTTCACAGTTCACATAGATCTAAGGCATTAATGAACAGCATTTTGCAGGACCTTTTCATGTAACAGTTTGGTTATTTAACAGAAAATAAACTAAAAATGGTCTAAACTGTCGGACACCACCTTTAAATGATTTAATCAAACACATGCACACGCCTACGTATAATCATGAACCTATGAAACCTATAAGTCAGATACATGCAGATGCACACATATGCACATACACACATGTAGCTACGTACACGCACACGTACACATTAGTACATTCACAAATGTTACGTAAACCACACAAATTCACTTACACACATACTCATGAAATAGACGAATACATGCACATATACATTTGCGAGCATTAACACACACAAAAGCTAAAAACCACTCACGCGCGCTCGAACACATGTACAGGCGCAGAGACGCACATGAACTATCCTGTATACATAACCCTATAAGGCACACACACGCATGCGCCTACACACACATATACATGCACGCACGCGCATGTACATACGGACACGTTTAGCACGGAAATGAAATTTCAGTTACACGCGAAATCTCGTAAATACACTTGCAAACACCTATGTACTAATGAACTCAAACACGCGTGCATATGCACACAGACATAAATTATCAAGTACAAATAGCGCTTTAAGACGTTCGCACTTGTACACACAGCACAAGAGTGTACACATACATGAACGGTCACACGCATGCTAAAAAACTATCATATATACATGTATATACACATGATCACATATACGTACACACGCACACACACACACACACGCACACACACGCACGCAAACATACACGTGCACACACACGCACACAAACACATACACACACACAAACACAAGCACACACACGCACACACACGACCACACGCACCTACGTAAGCACACACAAACGCATTTATATGCACAGGAACACATACAGACACCTGCGCAAACATATGTACATAATTCTAGTATTAATGTCAATGTTAAATAAGATACGGTTTTGGCGCGTCATGATGTGATAGAGCCGTTGACGTCAATGTCAACATCTGTTGTTGTATTTATTATTTTCAGTAATGGCTTATATGGATACTAAGAAAATGTAGAAGCTTATGCGATTTGTATTATTTGAGAAAGGCCATAAGACCGAAACGTCATAAAAAGAGTGAAATCAACTGTGTTTAATGTTTATATCCCTTCGGATACTTTAAAGATAAAATTATTTAGCTCAAATTTTGACGTTACATTATTTACTTATGCAATATTTTAACAGCCAACTGTAGTATGGCGATATTGTAGCCTTTTTGTTTAAGTAATGCTCCATCTGTCCATATAATGATTTGAATACTTTCACATGTGTATGGGTTGTATGTGTATCGTTAACAAGAGTCCGATCATGACACGTTCAGTTTAAAGACATCAATCAACGTCAGGATATGTGGTTTGTGTCGTAAAATATACTTAAACATAGACTTACCGTTTTGAGGCATACTTTTTGGGCAGGTGCGGATCCAGACAATGGGGCGGGGGTATGAATCAAGATTCATTCAACTTTTATCGCAGTAAATACTAGATATATACCGGTACACAGTAAGTGACACTAACTTCGACCTAAGCAGTCAACCAGGCGCGTTTCTGCCATTACGCACTTTACGCACGTGCGTAACGTCCGTTCGAAAAATCGAAAATCTAAAAGTACCAAAGACATTCAGAAAGTCGATGGATTAGGAATGATATAAGTTATTCCCGTAGTTTCTCTGTTATAACATCTTTTACCAAACCAATCAAGTTGAAAAGGTTTAAAATGATTAAATTTATACACGTCGGGATTTTAGTTGTTCATATTTTGCGTTAAGTTCCTCGCATGTCCGCATTTTACCTGTTATTCATTAGAAAAGATCCAATATATTCAAAAGTATTACTACAAAGATTTTTTTCTCTTGTAATTGTGCGTAACTTCCAAAACGGCCCAGATACGCGCCTGCAGTCAACAGACAAAATTTACTTTAAAGGGATAGTATTTTAAGCTTACATGCATGTGTTTTCACAACTCTACTCTTTTACTTAGTTGGTGGGGGATACATGCCCCATCCTCCCCCCCCCCCCCCCCCCCACACACACACCCACCGAATCCATCCCAGCTTTGGAGCATTGTCTAAAGTTCCTAACGGCTAAATTAGTTTGAAAACCACGTAACCATTTTGAATATCTCGAATTGAAGACAAAAATCTTATGAAGGACTTAACGTTCATGTATCCAATCAAGTAGATGTAACAATAGTTGTAATCGCTATATGTGTCACTGTTGTGCATAAAAATACAAACAAAACAAACCGTGACCTGGTCGCTAAGATTTTCTAAAATGACTTTCATTATCTTTGTCCAATCTTCTTTGTCCCTTTACCTTAATGTCACTTTTTGCTGTTTGCTGTCCCGTCATGACGTTTGTCCTACACGTTACTTATGCCCCTATATTGACGGTTACCGCCTACGGCAATGTCAATCTTGTTCGTTCTAGTGCCACGTTTTACGATTTCATGGTTCGTCTGACAGCTTCTTAAAACTCACAAAGAAACGTTTGTATGTAGTACTCATTGACTTGCTTGTGTATGTTTTAGTGATGCCCGCGGGGATTACTGACGTTGGGGAAAATTGACGTTATGATTTATCATCAGCCGGGTGATTCGGGCCTCCTTTGTCTTTGTTGAAGAAAGCGGTCAAAGGCAGCGTGCGCGCAGTGATAACAGCATGTCAATGTAGTGAACAAGGCGTTGTCACGTGTAAAAAGGCATATGCACCACAGCTGTTGTCCGGCCAACATGTACCTAGTGAAGCGATGGACACGACTTGAAAATAGAACGTTTATGGAAAGCAAGCCAGTCGAGAAACTAGCTCTGCATTGATAATGTATTCAACGGCACAAATTGCATCACAGACCTTTTTGTTACAAACGTGTTCATATATCAACTAGAGATACAGTGTGAATACGACATGCACGCAGTAATGGAGACGTTCGTAGACAGAATGTTAGCTAGTGAAACGATTACTGGAAGTGAACTTCATGTTGTCACACATTGGCACGAAGTTTCTCTATTTCTAAACAAGATAATGGAGAACCAAAACTGAGGTTTGAAATCATCTAAAACGCATGAAACAGCCACTAAGAAGGAGAAGTCGCCATTTTTAAATGGTTATTTGCAATGACATTGTTCCTTTTCCAAACGAAACGACGTATATGAATGCTTTGAATCTGTGGCATTAATTCTCGCCATCAACTAAGCAAATTGGAAGCACTCGAGAATAGACCATTTCAAACATCCAGTGCGCATGCGCCGATTTATATCTCGCGCTACGAGACTTGACCCGTTTTCTTTCGATTGTCAAAACTGGGGGCTCTTGCGCAAAGGATTTCATCATTTGTGTCCGTACTTTCTTAGAAAACAAGTTGGGTTTTTTTTTCGGTTTGCACATATTAGCGCCAATTAACGGCTGTTAACAACATTGTTCACGCACTTATAACATGGAGTCGCTATTACATCACTTTGATTTTAATTTCTTCAAGGTTGTAAAAAATAAATGCGGTGTTATTTCTTTTTGGCGCGGAGGGCTCTCTGGCTAACACTGCAACAACAAAGAAAATTCTGGGAAACAATCGACGGTCACTATCATTTGAAGTCGCCGAAAAGAAATATTTTTGTGTCAAATTGACCGAACCATTATTTCACAATACTGTGTAACATGATATCGATCGATAATTGTCTTCAAGCTGCCATTTAGAAGATAGAGAGGGTGTGAACGTTGGGTACTATTGAGAGATTAAAAATGATAAGTACACGTGAACGGCGTGTGCTATGAATAAATATGCAACGTTATTGACGATTTACCTTCGCGGCATAAATATAAGTTCTAAAAGAGTGAGAGTGGAGGGGGGAAACTTTACTATGTATTAATATTTCAGACTGCGCATGTTTTTACTTATATAAATATTCTTACAAACTTCTTTAGTCCATTGAATGATCATAAGCATTTTTATAAAGGAATTATTTATATTTAAGGTATGGATTAACTACAAAAGAATTGGCGAGCTATTGAAATAATACCTTTGCAATAAACACGAGATGAAAATATACATTAGATTGTATTCCTTGAAATCCCAACATCCACGTTTCCTCTTCCTTAACGAAAAAATAGTGGGGTTGGGAAAGAGTGCACCATTGTGGGTACTGCTAAATATAGCGTTAGGTCCTTTTATGAGCCAAAAAAGATATTGTAGACCTTAGTGTTTTGTCCCTTTTGTTGTCCTCGCGTAAGTCAATGCATATTGGTCTGTAAATGGTGAAGGTCATAAACCACACGACTGCCATATGGTGACAGTTTCAAACACAGCTGCATAGCGGATGCATGTGTTAATTCTTGCGAAGGGGAAAAGACGCCAAAACACGGTCACACTTCCTGTCCACAAGACAAACAAGGTGTCATAAAACTGCCAATTAGCTTAATTAGTTGGGGTGTCCGCTCATGTCATAAAATTAGGGATTCAATTAGAGTAGAACTTTATGATGGTATGAAAGGGACCCACGCCCATAGAGAAACATACCGGGTAATATGAATTTACAAAACTTAAATTAATACATTTCTATCTTTAAATGGGTACAAAAATTAAGTACCCGGTAGGGCCCACTTTAGACCACATTTTGGCATAGAACATTCAAGCCATGAATGGGAATATAAGACGTAGCCAGGCGTGTAGACCCTCATTCAAATAATTGCAAATCAAGTAAAGTCAAAAGTTGTATGCAGATTTTGAATCGCAGTCCACGAATTCCTATTAATCATTTATACGTAATAGCGCATTATGTGACCGATGCATTAAGAAATAGGGATTTTGACACTATTGTCCAAATTTACAACATTGTTCATTATTAGATATATAACAACTAAGATTAGAAGCATAAGAAAATTTGCTTGACAAAGATCCATACCCCTGTAACTAAAGTAATGATGATGCAAATGACGGTGATGCTGCTGCTGCTACTGCTGATAATGATGACGGTGATACCGATGCTGTTTATGATTATTATGTAAATGGTAAAAACGGTTACGGTGATGCCCATGACGATTACGATGTAGATCGTGATGGCGGTGATGCTGCTGCTGATGATGATGATTAAAGGTGATTATACAGGTAATATGGGATCATGATGATGATCATGTGTGGCCAGATAAATTTAATGGCGGTAATGATTATAATTTCTTTAATATTTAACATGTAAATGGACGTGATATAAGTTCGTTTTTATTACGGTTGTTTTATTTAACTTTCAATTGATGATTGTATACGTGCACTATTTGGCAACTTATGGTTATTCAGACGTTGAACTTTTGTCAATTTCATGATTTTCAGCACTGTATTACGTTCAATTAGATAATACAAAATCCGGAAGTGAAGAGCCCCCAGTTTTGCAAAACAGGTCGAGTCTCGCGAGATTTTCTCACAAAGCGTCTACTTGATCATAGGAATAGGATTGGCTAGACGCTTGGTTTGAAATGGTCTATTGCCGCAAAACACTGAACTCCAGACTACACATTGATCCAGACTACACATTTGATCAGTAATCGCCGAGGACTTCCGATTTAGAAGCAGCCGCAACGTGCAACACATTTAGGCAGCCGTCACAAGAGAAAATGTCATGGCGGATATTTCTAGACATGGTCACCGAAATCAATTGGTAAGTATGCATTTTGGTTCCATATTATGTTTAAAATGTTTATCTTGACTTTAAAGGATAAGGTTACATATGTTATTTGCAGAATTTGCGCTGCCTTCTGTTTCGCTACAAGTTATGTTTTGCAACGCAGATGTTTTGCACCTGGATATTTCACTACCCAGTTTATCGGCGAATGTGTATCGTTGATAGTCGGATTTTTATTTGTAAACCAAATAAGGTGTAAATAGAAAACAATAACACAATATGATTTTAATCAATGTATATAATTGCATACACATTTTTGTATGCAATAATGTTTAATAGACGAAAGCATTTAGAATATAGATAGTTTCTACATCAGTGAAGATCCCAGATCCCTTATCTTGGCAGCCATCGTAAATAGCAACTTCAAGGGATGTTCAGATGAATTGTATAGAAGCGTAAATTTTATTTTCTTGTTATTTCTTCATTGTTGGTCCAAAAATTAAAAGCCATTTGAAACATCTTGAAATTCATGTTTTTAGAATGCAATATATTTAAAATTGATGAATGCACAAAGAATTAATACACATAAATAAATAAAATTATTGGCTCATCCTCAAACAAAATGAACAGTGTAACTTTTTTTTGGTGGATTTTTTTTACCTTTTAAACAATCAAAACATAGTTCTGATATTTAAAATACTTCATAAAAGCTGTTAAATTTGATATAAAATCCAGTAAGATAGACTGAAAAATAAAAATGCAGTGGTGAGTTAAATACAGCACATATTTCCAGATTTTGGCCTGCATTAGCTTCTGCCTTCAAAGATGGCTGCCCTAAACTGTCTTATCAGTGCCTATGACATCACATGGAAACTAGATTTATATACAAAGATTATAAATCTAGCTATAGTAAAGGGTACACATGAAAACAGTTGTTAAAGTGACTGAGTTCAGAATCAGTAATTGCCAACTTGCAATTTAATTTCTCTTATACATATAAAATTCGGTAAAATTTAACAAAGAAATTATCAATTTCTATCAAAAACTGAAATCATTGTGTTGATTAAAAAATCAAACATCGGCAATGTTAAAATTTGCTAATGACTGACACCAAAGAGACCGCATTTTCTTTGATCCTTGTTGGGTTTGCCGCCACAAAGAAAAAAAATGCTCACACTCTTTGGTGTCACAAGAAACTTACTATCTTGGGTTGAACATGTTGTGTTTTTCTTGAATCCCCTTATGTTGCCTCGTATTTATCAAGCTGATAAGACTTACGATTCTTGCAATCATGAAAAAAATCCCCCCCACCTCTCACAAAATGTCAAAGGTCAAGTATGACTTAAATAAGAGACGATTAGGATTGGATTAAAATGTTTATGCATGAATTACAAAATGGTACATGTAATCATGGATGAGTGTACAAAAAATCAAAGTGTTAATTTTTTTCTTTTCTCTTTGGAAACACTTATTGCATTAGCATTAAATAGTCACTTTCATATTCTGTATTGTTTGATCATTCTTCTAACAGTCATCAGTCAATAAACAGTCATTGTTATAAACACACACGCCATGATTCACTTAACACCTTTGATTGTATCATCTTAGGTTACCTGCGGTGAACATTAATCCACATTTAATAATTTTAATAAGAAATTGGATACGATTTTTCTCTTAGTTTTGCATAAAATATTTTTCCAACTGAATACATCTTTATTAGTTGTCATGTTTTGTATACTACAACAAAAAACATTTTATAACTATAACTTTATATGCACTCATGTCACTTGGCATATTGTATGCTATATGACTCTGATTAGTCAAATAATTCATGATCAGTATATCTGAGGTTAATGCCAGTGTCTATGATCCCAAGTCAATAATGCTTTAAATGTGACAGTCACTTAACATTGGCTTTAGTTTTAGTGACATTTTTTTCATTTTTGCTTACACATATACATAATTGCATGTAAAAATAAAATTTTAACACAAACATTTATTTAACATGTTTTCTTTATGCTCATTCTCGCGTTTTTCAAGTTATAAGTTTAAATAATATGTCTGTTATAGTTTAAGAAGGGCAAGGCTGAAAATGAAAACAAAGACTTTCATTTATGTATAGTTCAAAAAGACCAGGGTTATAAAAAGACAACAAAGGCATTTACTTTAAGTAATAGTGTTACATTTTAATATAAAGATTATAAGCATGCACAAACAACATCCTTTAGTATTGTTATTTTAATTACGAACCACAGGGTAGAGAAACATTCTGGACTTAGGTGGCAAAACATCTGGGTAGCAAAACATCTGTCATCCAGGTATGTCTGCATGCCCAGTTATATCATCAAAACTTGTTTTATTATCAGTTCAAATTGAGTGTATGTTTTTATTCATTCCAATTTTCATTGTGACTCATTTTTTATATATGCCGGAGTAAATTTTGTTTCAAATTAAATACAAAGAATTTCATCATTTACTGCCTTATATCAATTGTAAAGTCAAGCGGTGATTTCCTGCTACAAACCAGCTAAGCTATTGGCTAATTAGCTGACCTTATTACGATGATATTACACATTCCTGTAAAAACAATGTACATGTACTCATAAAACACTGTACTCCTAAAACAATGTATACAGTTTACAACCATTACAGTTATTATATTTAGATCTACTTATATTATTAATATACATTCAATCTTAAGCAACTCACTGTATTCTGAAATATTTATTTGGGGTATACAACACATAGTTTTTAACCAGAGCTGGTAGCGCAGTCGGTAAAGCATCGGCTCCGGATTTAATCCCGGACAGCGATATACCAAAGTCATAAAAAATGATAAGGTATAGGTCCCTTGCTAATGATCAAGCAAATATAAGCAGGGCTCCTCCTGGGTTTTTATTGGTCTGAGCCAACCAATGAGCCAAATTTGAAAATTATGCGCCACTTTTTTATTTCATGAGCCATTTTTATGAGCCAAATTTACGCATCAATTTTGATGTTATTTTTGTAGTATGTATATGTATGTTTGTTAACACGCAATTCTTTTTATTTTAATATAGTTTTTGTACATTGAATTGAGAATGAAAAGAAAACAACATGAACATTCTTTTTTACGTTTTATTTACATAAACATTTGTATTTATTTTATATATTAATCGACAATCCGGTACTGTCCAATTAATGATCGCAACAAACATTTGGCTGGCTGCTTTATTATCGTCTCGCAAATTACACTAATCCTTCCCTGAGGCGATGTTTATTCGGCAGTTATGTACACAACATGTCAACACAACAATGCCCTCAAGGTGAAGGCCGCCGCGCAAGTTTGACTGGCTATCGAGCTTCTCCTTGCTAGCTAATCACAGTGCGCGTAGAAATGGTTACCAGTCTTGGCCGCTTAGCGTTTTACAAAAAATAATGCCGAAAAAATCGTGTGATTAAGGATGCGCCAATTTTGAAAAAAAATGAGCCACTTTTTTTGTTTTTGCGCCAATATGGGGCATTTGGCGCATGGCAGCGGGAGCCCTGTATAAGGGTAGTTCCCCAACTGGTTGGTCCGGTGTCAGGATAATGTGACTGGGTGTGGTATCATGCCAGGTGTTCATGGAATGCTATACACAGTGAAGGCACTACTATATCTGCTTTAAGTGGACACCGTCTCCAGATAACTGAAATACTTTAGGTGGGACGATAAACCCAATAAACAAACATTGTTTTTAATAAAGGTCAAGCACGCTTTGCAATGCTGGTCGACATAAGCAACGGCCTAAAACCAACAAACTTTTTTGCAAACATATGCCCCATTTTCAACATCAATTTTCTAATCGACACTGCAAAACGTGCAGGCGCCAGATAGAGACAGCTCCTGTAAGTATTATAATTGACTGATGTATAAACAGCCATTATAAGGTAAATACAAATTATTTGATGTTTAATATAATTTTGACAATAAGTTGTAGGTGGTTTCTTTCTATTCTCAGCACATTAAAAAAAATTTCTTCACTGGCTTAAAGGTGGTATCTGACAGTTTGGGTCAGTTAGGTTTTTTTTCCTGAAAACAACTATATTTTTCCAGACCTGGATTCAGACGTTTTTAGCTGGGGTGGGTGGGGCAAAGACAGAATTTTACAAACATTTTATAGGGGTCCATCTCCCCCAAGAATATCGGAGATGCATTCTGTAGTGTATCTGGACAAAAGTTGAATCTTTTATTTGGTTTTTATTAATCAGGAGCTGAAAAAGGTAAAGACTTAAACCTAAAGCAATATAACTTTTTGTAGTTAATTATTTCAAATTCTTTATAAAAATATGATGAAACAGCAAACACATACTTCCCATCAAGCTGTACCATAAAATGCAACTAGTTTACATTTTTACAGCTCTGTCTTTCCATTGATTGTTGTTTGCAGAGAGAAAATAAGATCGTTGTTTGCACATTAAGGGAGAAAATAAGAAAACAAACTTGCTACCATAGTGCAATCTTTTACCCAACATTCATTGCAGTATCATTAGATTTTATGCTTAACAAATATACATTAATATTGCCCAAATTGAGATTTCTGTTGGGTGTTTAAGAACTTGTCTTGCATGCTGTCATAGGGTGTTTGAGAACGTGTTTTGCATGCTGTCGTAGGGTGTTTGAGAACGTGTTTTGCATGCTGTCATAGGGTGTTTGAGAATGTGTTTTGCATGCTGTCGTAGTATGGTACTGATGGAAGTTACAAACTAAAATTTGTCTGAAAAACATAGCAGAATTTCTCATGGAGCCTTCGTTAAATGGCATGAGAAACGAAACAGTCCTGATTTACAGCAAAGGCTTTATAAGATGTTGGACCAAATGAAATACAACTGTTAATAAACTTAACTTTTTCCACAGACTGTTCACTGGAATTTTGACTAAACAAAATATATCTAAGCTTTTTTTTAAATTAAGATCTTTCCTCTAAACTATACATTAGAGTTTATATTAAATAAATTATATAAAATAACAATGGCAAATATTAACAAATAAGCAACATTTTCACAGTATACATATAAGCTCTGTACATTGTGAAACACAAAATATAATACCGGACCTGGTAGCGCAATCGGTAGAGCGTCGGCTCCAGGTACAGGAGGCCCCGGGTTCGATCCTGGGCCGCGACATACCAAAGTCGTTAAAAATGGTAGTGGTATAGCTTCCTTGCTAACGCTTAATCAAATATAAGGGTAGTTCCACGACTGGTTGGCCCAGTGTCAGGATAATGTGACTGGGTGTGGTATCATACCAAGTGTTCACGGAATGCTATACACAATGAAGGCAGCACTATATCTGCTTCAAGTGGACACCGTCTCCAGATAACTGAAATACTGTTGGTGGGACGATAAACCCAATAAACAAACAAACAAACGATTTTCCACATTTTGCAATCTTTATTTGGTTCAACAGTTTAGTCTTGTAAATACAATTATACAAACACTAATGTGTCGCCAGTATGTAACTCTCCTGATAACTTAGCCTCTCACAGCATGCATTCAAGTCGCCAGTGGTGAATGTCTTAATATGGGAAGGTCTTCCAGCCGACTTGTCTGGGATCTTCCTCCACCAAATATTTTGTTATACTGATCATTATTGGTCACTGTGATGTATTTTAAAAACAAAATCAAACTTTTGGATAGCACCTTCGGTGGGTTGGGTTGGGTGGACACAGCTTCAGGATGCAGTTGTGTCAGGAAAGAGGTGGCAATTCTAGTCATGCTGACCAACAAAATTGCAATAACTCATGGGCATCAAGTGTGACTTGTTGATCAGTGGAACTGCAGTAGGCTCATGGGCATCAAGTGTGACTTGTTTATCAATGGAACTGCAGTAAGCACATGGGCATCAAGTGTGACTTGTTGATCAGTGGAACTGCAGTAGGCTAATTGGAATCAAGTGCGACTTGTTTATCAATGGAACTGCAGTAAGCACATGGGCATCAAGTGCGACTTGTTGATCAGTGGAACTGCAGTAGGCTAATGGGAATCAAGTGCGACTTGTTTATCAATGGAACTGCACTAAGCACATGGGCATCAAGTGTGACTTGTTGATCAGTGGAACTGCAGTACGCTAATGGGAATCAAGTGCGACTTGTTTATCAATGGAACTGCAGTAAGCACATGGGCATCAAGTGCGACTTGTTCATCAATGGAACCTTAGTGAGCTCATGGGCATCAAGTGCAACTTGTTGATCAGTGGTACTGCAGTAGGCTCATGGGCATCAAGTGCAACTTGTTGATCAGTGGAACTGCAGTCGCTCATGGGCATCAAGTGCAACTTGTTGATCAGTGGAACTGCAGTAGGCTCATGGGCATCAAGTGTGACTTGTTGATCAGTGGAACTGCAGGAGGCTTATGGGCATCAAGTGCGACTTGTTTATCAATGAAACTGCAGTAAGCACATGGGCAATAAGTGTGACTTGTTGATCAATGGAACTGCAGTGAGCTCATGAGCATCAAGTGCGACTTGTTGATCAATGGAACTGCAATAAGCACATGGGCATCAAGTGCGATTTGTTGATCAGTGGAACTGCAGTAGGCTCATGGGCATCAAGTGTGACTTGTTGATCAGTGGAACTGCCGTAGGCTCATGGGCATCAAGTGTGACTTGTTTATCAATGGAACTGCAGTGAGCTCATGGTCATCAAGTGTGACTTGTTTATCAATGGAACTGCAGTGAGCTCATGGGCATCAAGTACTACTTGTTGATCAGTGGAACTGCCGTAGGCTCATGGGCATCAAGTGCAATCTTGTTTATCAATGGAACTGCAATAAGCACATGGGCATCAAGTGTGACTTGTTGATCAGTAGAACTGCAGTGAGCTCATGGTCATCAAGTGTGACTTGTATATCAATGGAACTGCAGTAAGCACATGGGCATCAAGTGCGACTTGTTGATCAATGGAACTGCAGTGAGCTCATGGGCATCAAGTGCGACTTGTTGATCAGTGGAACTGCCGTAGGCTCATGGGCATCAAGTGCAATCTTTTTTATCAATGGAACTGCAATAAGCACATGGGCATCAAGTGCGACTTGTTGATCAATAGAACTGCAGTGAGCTCATGGGCATCAAGTGCGACTTGTTGATCAATAGAACTGCAGTGAGCTCATGAGCATCAAGTGCGACTTGTTTATCAATGGAACTGCAGTAAGCACATGGGCATCAAGTGCGACTTGTTGATCAATGGAACTGCAGTGAGCTCATGGGCATCAAGTGCGACTTGTTTATCAATGGAACTGCAGTAAGCACATGGGCATCAAGCGTGACTTGTTGATCAATGGAACTGCAGTGAGCTCATGGGCATCAAGTGCAACTTGTTTATCAATGGAACTGCGTTAAGCTCATGGGCATCAAGTGCCACTTGTTTATCAATGGAACTGCCCTAAGCACTTGGGCATTAAGTGCTACTTATTGTTTTACAACTTGATCCCTCATGACATCCCTGTGTTATACACAAAGTGTTACAGCTGTGATCACACTGCATGGTGTTGTCTTTTAAGGGTAGGGGTTGAGTTTAAAGAAGGTGGCCATTTCCAATGACTTTTTGTATGGGCTGCAGGCTGAGGGTTGAACTAGCAAACAAACAAAATCGTATATGTTTATGTTTTTTCCGATTATAACCACTTTTCTTTCTCCCTTTATTTAGGTTTTCCCCGGCAAAGATGCTACACTCTGAAGTCGGGACCTTTTCCACTTGGATCATCTCATTACATTCTGTGACATTGGCCTGTCCAGACGAACAGCAGCTAGTGAGCAAAATACTTGATGGAATGAAAATCTTTATGAATGACTTAGGTTTCTGTCTAAATCCACGCACAAATACAGTTGAGGATTGTTGAATATCTTGGGGATGGACATATTCACCGATTTGCAAATAATCTGGATGCCAGTTCAACTTTAAATGCTGACTGCTGTCTAGAAAATGTGAATGCAGCTCAGAATGCCCAAGGACAAGTAAGAATACCAGAAAAGAGCTCGAGTAATAATGTATGGTTGGTTTTTGTGTAAATCACCAGTTCAGTCATTACTTCTAATACTGAATTTAGCATAGAACCTGTAAATACCACTGTGAACACTTTAAAACCAGAACATGTGAATAAAGCCAAAGATTTACAATCAGTAACAAAACCTTGGAATTTCAGCAGAGAATATCCAAAATCTATCAAGAAAATCCCCAAAAATAGCAAAAAATATACAAACTCTACCAAGAAAATCCCCAAAATGGCTGCAAATATTCAAACTCTACAGAGAAAGACCACAAAATCACCAATTACTGTCTCTAAGAATAAAGGCCTAAAGCAATAAAAAATTTCCTAACTCTACCTGCGAAATCCAAAGAAGTCCATAACAAAGCAAAGGAGTGATAGAGAGGCAACAAAGAAAAAGCAGCAAAAAGAAAGAAAAAGGGGTAAGAAAACTGATCAATATCAAATCAGCAACAGCAAAGGACCTTCATCTCAAGACTATTAGGCCACTATTGAGACTAACATCCAGCACAACAACAACAGAAGAAATATCAACACCATATCTACACCAGCGCAGGACTTTTACCTCAAGGCCGTACGGGGCCACTGTAGAGAATCACGTCCATCACAACAACAGACGAAATATCAACAACTTATCCACAACAGCAGTGGACTTTAATCTCAAGACCGTATAAGGCCACTGTAGAAACTCGCGTCCATCACAACAACAGAAGAAATATCAGCAACAGCAGTGGACTTTAATCTCAAAACCATATGAGGCCATTGTTGAGACACGTGTCCAGCACAACAACACCAACAGCAGAAGAAATATCAACAACATATCCACAACAGCAGTGGACTTTTATCTCAAGACAATATGAGGCCATTGTTGAGACACGTGTCCAGCACAACAACACCAACAGCAGAAGAAATATCAACAACATATCCACAACAGCAGTGGACTTTTATCTCAAGACAGTATGAAGCCACTGTTGAGACCCGTGTCCAGCCTAAAAACACCAACAGCAGAAGAAATATCAACAACATATCCACAACAGCAGTGGACTTTTATCTCAAGACAGTATGAAGCCACTGTTGAGACCCGTGTCCAGCACAACAACACCAACAGCAGAAGAAATATCAACAACATATTCACTACAGCAGTGGACTTTTATCTCAAGACAGTATGAGGCCACTGTTGAGACCCGTGTCCAGCACAAAAACACCAACAGCAGAAGAAATATCAACAACATATCCACTACAGCAGTGGACTTTTATCTCAAGACAGTATGAAGCCACTGTTGAGACCTGTGTCCAGCACAACAACACCAACAGCAGAAGAAATATCAACAACATATCCACTACAGCAGTGGACTTTTATCTCAAGACAGTATGAAGCCATTGTTGAGACCCGTGTCCAGCACAACAACACCAACAGCAGAAGAAATATCAACAACATATCCACTACAGCAGTGGACTTTTATCTCAAGACAGTATGAAGCCATTGTTGAGACCCGTGTCCAGCACAACAACACCAACAGCAGAAGAAATATCAACAACATATCCACAACAGCAGTGGACTTATATCTCAAGACAGTATGAGGCCACTGTTGAGAGCTGTGTCCAGCACAACAACACCAACAGCAGAAGAAATATCAACAACATATCCACAACAGCAGTGGACTTATATCTCAAGACAGTATGAGGCCACTGTTGAGAGCTGTGTCCAGCATAACAACAACAGCAGAAATATCAACACCATATCAATATCAGCTGGGCAGAACTTGTGCTGGACAGAAAACCTCACAAATAGACTGAATTCCAGCTGCGAAAACAGGTATCTATATCTCACATCAAGGTATTGTTATTGTATTAGACATTAGCACACTTTACTGTCTCTTTAGCCAATGTCTTAATTATTGTTATTGTTGTTCTTAAGGTTAAGTTGAACAGATTTAGCATTTTTTTATTCTAAGACCATTTGTAGACCAACAATTCAATTTTAGCGTTTGATGAATTTATTTAATTTATTAACACCGTTTAATTAAGGTTACTTCTCGAATTGGCTATAATGGTGGCCTTGGTGCATAATTGTATAGTGGTTAGATTTTTTAACGTCTTGGTTTACTTCTTTATGCGTCGAGTTTTATTAATTTTTACCGAGTTACCGTACTCGCCCATGAAAAGGTTGCACCCGTGTAATTGCCGCACCCCCCCCAATAAAAAAATCCTAATTCAATGTAAAGGCTGCACAGTTTATACAGCGGAGCTCCGCTATATTGCCATTTTGCACAATGGAAATGGGAATAAAAAGGATAGTAACAATGTCAATACCGTGTATATCAATAAAGACAATGACGGTCGTTCAGTAACATACCGAGAATCATTGAAAAATGTTTGATTAGCGTATTATAATTACAATTTATTTAGTAAAGGCGTGGATTGATTCGGACAGTTTAAGACAACTTGAAAGGTTAATTCCCTCTGGAATATTTGTGGTGGCCCCGAGGGGCTTGTTGCCCTAAGAAGGGCAGTGAAGCAAAACAGTATCTCATGTCTATGACTTTCTGATGTCGGTCTCATGTAAACCCTCAATTCGCTGCCATCGCCCTCGCTGCCATAGAAGTTGTCAATCTGCTCCTGAGTCATGCCAGGAACTTCGAGGTCTGTATAGAAGTTATCATCATTGTCAGCTCCGTTGTTGGTGGTGACTGACTCTGTGGCTGTGGGCAGGCGAACAAATTCAACCCACAGGACATCGTCTTCTGTCCCATCCAAATTGTTAGAAATGCAGCATTTCTTGAATGCCCGTACAATTATGGCTGGGTCCAGCTCGTTCCACGCTTTGACGATCCACTGGCAGACCTCCTCCAACTTCGACTCCCATCATCTTTCTTCCCGCTGTGTAACTATGGTTACCAGTAGCATACCATTGGGTCCATTTTGCCTGTAATAAAGACTTCATCGGCTTGTTTATGGAAAAGTCAAGCGGCTGGAGAAAGGATGTCATGCCTCCCGGTATGATGGTTAGATTTGTTTGGTAATCTTCTATCAGACTGCCCTTTATTTCTGGTGAGGTGTGTGCCCTGAAGGCATCTAGAACCAGCAGTGATTTTGACATAAGTCTACGACCCCAAACTGTCTTCACCCAGTCTGCAACAAGCTCCTGCGTCATCCAGCCCTTTTCCTGCACGTGAACGTGAATACCTTTGGGCCACATAACTTTCAGCATTGTCTTCCGCTTAAAAACAACATAGGGAGCCAGCTTTCCACTGTCAGCTGTGCAGGCAAGCATTACTGTAAACCAGTTTTTCGTTGCCAGTGGTCATGATGCTCACTGACTTTGCTCCTTTAGTGTGGCGTGTCGGGGCTCTAGTAGAAGACAACTTCTTCTGAGAACAATTATATTACAACTTTCTAAATTCTTAATTATAAAATTAACAGTAGTTTTAGCATATGTACCTCTCGCAGTCTCGACCAGATCCACACTACTCTTTTGCCCCGCGACCCAAAAATATATACTCTACTCCAACTGCGCATCTCCTTTGCTAATTGTGCTGCCTACGCCCATCATTTCTGATATAAGTATTAATAAAAGCTAAAAGTAGTACTTTTATTGCTAATCATGTCTTCTGATCAGCGCTGTGTCCCATGATTTCTTCTTATGTTTTGACGTATGAATTAATCATGGTCCGAATCATGCCTCTTTATTACTATTTTACTACTTTCCTGTGCATCATAGTATATTTCCTTGTTTTGATTATTAGTCCTGTCATTCTTATTCCTTCTTTAAGTTAACCTTTGCACTTAGCTTAATTAAAGGGCACAATGTCTTTAACTAACCAATGATAACTAATTATTATTTAACTGAAAACTAATTAATATGGTAATATGACATTACAACCCTCACCGTTATATAAAAAAGAAAAAAAAGATTTAGCATAATCTTTGGGGGTTTTTTAAACTCTCTTTCTCTCTTTCTTGCATTACTGTTCATCTATAAACATATACCATAATAAGAAGCAAAACATTTTTATTATCATTTATAGATATGTATATATATCTATTCTTAACCATTTCCCCTTTTTCTTTTAAAGCAACAAAGCCTATATGTACTACCTATCAAATTTAATATATAATAAAATTTCATAATTAAATATTCGACAGAAATAAACTACCCCCACCTATATTAAATGTTTAACATCGTATCTAGCTTGAAAAAAAAAGATAGAAAAACAAAACAGAATAACCTTTAACACATATAACAAACTTAAATTGAACACGATACAATGTGATAAGTAAAACCAAGGTAAACAAACTTTCTATACGTAATGTGTACGTTTCTAACATGATATATATAAGAGAAATAATTTCTAAACATGCTTAAATATCCAATACACTAAAACAAAACAACAAAACAAAACTTGTAATACCGGCACAACATAACATAGAATATATCATTGCGAATTGTCTGTGATTGTGTTTTCTTTCTATAGAAACTGTCCTCCTGTTTCCCAGTCTCTGGCGATGTTGATGAACAGCCTTCCCAGGTCTCTCCTTTCTTGGCGGGTGTCTCGCCTTTGTAGCCCTACAACGTGCTGTGCAGTGAGCTAACCTCATCCGCTAGGTGTTGTATGGGTGGGGGAGGGTCCTCCATTATTTATAGATCGGTATGACGGACTATGCAAGGCCAAGGTAAAGAGAAGCACTGACCTTTCTGTTCCGTGCCTGTGATCGCTCTAGCCTCGTCGCTCTGCCTTTTTGCTGTCTCCTCCCACCGTAACGAGGTTCCGTTTTTTTTCTTTGTCTCTGTTTTGTTAACAATAATACACAATTAGAATCACAATAATCAATAAGTATCACAATGTTTTAAAATCTTCAATATAAAACGAATCGCTAAATCCTGGGAATCAGGCACCAAAACGACCCCCTGTAGCCCCACAAGCCCTTTTTAGGGTTTGATTAATTTATTTATTTGATTTATAATACTGTTTAACTACGGTTATTCCTCCAATCGGCTACAATGTTGGCCTTTGCTCATAATCGTATAGTGGTTAGATTTTTGTACGTCTTCAATTAGTTCTTAATGCGTTGTGTTTTATTATTAATTTTCCGCGGCTCGATTTTATATTCAGGTTCGTAACTTTAGCGATTCGTTAAACTTTACAATTGGTTAAATACGAAGGTAGAAATAAAGACCTAAAACCATGTTCGATTACAGAATTGTATTATAGTCATTAATATCAAACATGTGATAAAATATGTAACAATGTTCAAATTCAATTATCAAATTAAGCATCTATTTGTTTATATCAATTCTTAGTTAATTAATAAACATAATACAATGTACAGAGCATACCTTTAATTGCCGTATCACTTGACTAGTGTTGTTTAACAATATCAATTCGTGTGGCAATTCTCTTCTAACTAATATATTTAGTAAACAAGTTTATCTATATGAACTTAAACATATGATGACGATCTATACATAAATAATATGTAATTCTAATGTTAATAGTTCGTAGCAAACAACCTTTCATCAAATCACAATATTCTGTGATAATTACCAAATCAATATCTTAATTAACAATCAAGTAATATTTAGCTAGTTTCAAAACTTTACGTAGCATAAATACAAAGTTACTATGTTCTTCTAATAACAAATATTACAATGTATGTAACAGATTTGTAAAATACAGAAGTACAATAATACAAAGTAACTTATCTAGTATTTTTCCTTGTCCAACAATTTGTCCAAACCACGAAACGTGTGCTGATTCCTGGCTGATTTGAATCTTGCAAGTGGGAAAGGCAATTTGACCATGGTTCGGTCCTAGTATATATACTCAGAGGTGGAACGAGGGGTCGTGGGCAGTGAAAACTGTATTGTAAACATCATCGGTCATTGTTGTCAACTAACTCGGAGCAATAACTTTTCCCCCTTTCAAGTTAGACCGTTTCTATCTATCATTTTGACTACTGTGTGACATCCCCTACATGAAGTTCCCCTTTATCTTGAATTTTCTGATCTATTGTCATGACTGAGCTGTTATTTTATGCATAAGTTGTGTCCCCTCGTTCGTGCACATCCGGACGGCCACAATAGCCGCAATCATCCTGCAGACCTCTTCCAGGGTCCCCGACACTATGATGGTTCCCGGCCTTTCGCAATGAACACATCGACATCCCTCACCGTGATTGATGGCGAAGTTCCATCCAAGGATTTCTACCGTCTCGGGCATCTGTAATTTGATTTATCTCTTTATTAAACTGCTGTTTCTAGGTACGGGAGGATGGACGGTTTATGATTAATGTGTCCGATATCCATATCTGATGGATCATTGTTACGGTCGTCGTCGGTCGGCGGTTTGAGTCGATCGCGTTGTCGTCGGTACTTCCGCTTTAATTCGGCCAATGGGATGTCATCGTCACTGTCCGAAGAGTCGCTACGTTCGTTAATACGTCTGTTACGAATTTGTCGACTTAGTTCCGCTAACGGTATATCGTCGTCGATACTGGATGAATCACCCTGATCGTTCGCCCGCGGTGGGCTCATCGGCCCCGTCAAGTCATTGTCATCGTCGCTATCCGGCGAGTTGCTATCGTCGGGCGACACTACGTATGTGGCCTTCCTCCGCCTATCGTTGGGTGGAAGCCTGTCCTTGGGAAGATCCCAATGCTCAATATCAATCACCTTGATATTACGGGCATGCACAGTTTGCGTGCTGCCATCAACTACATTCTTTATTTTAAACGTTAATGGTGATTTCTGTTCGATTATCCTAAAATAGGCTTTATAATGGCTGTCTAGTTTATCTGTACGCGCGTTATTCTTTAACATTACTGCTTGTCCTACCTCTAGGTTTGGTTCGCGTGCATCTTGATTCGCGTACCTATTTCGTGCGTCTTGAAAACTCGCTGGATTCGTCCGCATAACCTTAAGTTTTAAATGATCAAAGGCTAAACCATCTACAAATTGTCCTATTATTACCCGCTCTATAGTGGTGGTTCCCCCTGGCACGCCATCCGTGGCTTCGTGCGCCAGTGAGAGCAACCGCTCAGCGAAGCTGACCACATTTTCTGTTGGTCGCTGCTTTATTTCTCTTAATAAGCGCAAAGCATGTTGAGGGTCAATGACGTCCCCAAACCTTAACCTTAACTCATGTTTTAACTGTTCGAAGGTACTGTCGGCGTTTGAGGTGAGGTATCTCTGCACAAAATCGCTGACCGTGCCCCTACAAGTTTGAAAAATAAACCTTTTCCTGCAAGCATCATCGCAGCCACTTAATAAACAGAATTTCTCCACCTCTTTAATCCACACTTTAAATTTCTTTGGGTCCCCGTCAAAAGGATTGATCAGATGGACTGCCGACTGGCTAGCTAAAGTGCTGTGCAGTGAGCTTATCTCATCCGCTAGCTGTTGTATGGGTGGGGGAGGGTCCTTCATTATTTACAGGTCGGCGTGACGGACTATGCAAGGCCCAGGTAAAGAGAAGCACTGACCTTTATTTCGTTCCTGCGATTACTCTAGCCTCGTCGCTCCTCGTCTGTCGTTTCCGCCCACCGTAACGGGGTTCCGCTTTCTCTTTATCTCTGTTTTGTAAACAATAATATACTATTAGAACCAAAATATTCAATAAGTATCACAATGTTTTTCGATTAAATTTTTACAATGTAAAACGAATCGCTAAGATCCTGGGAATCAGGCACCAAAACGACCCAATGTAGCCCCACAAGCCCTTTTTAGGGTTTGATTAGTTTATTTATCTAATTTATAATGCTGTTTAACTACGGTTATTTCTCCCTTTGGCTACAATGGTGGTCTTCGCTCATAATCGTATAGTGGTTAGATTTTTATACATCTTCAATTAGTTCTAAATGCGTTGTTTTATTTCTAATTCTCCGCGGCTCGATTTTATATTCAGGTTCGTAACTTTAGCGATTCGTTAAACTTTACAATTGGTAATATACGAAGGTAGAAATAAAGACCTAAAACAATGTTTGTTTACAGAATTGTATTGTAGTCATTAATATCAAATATGTGATAAAATATGTTATAATGTTCAAATTCAATTATCATATTAAATATCTGTATTTAGTATCAATTCTTAGTTAATTTATAAACATAATACAACGTACTGAGCATACCTTTAATTGCCGTATCACTTGACTAGTGATGTTTAACAATATCAATTCGTGTGGCAATTCTCTTTCAACTAATATATTAAATAAACAAGTTTATCTAAATGAACTTAAACGTATGATGACGATCTATACCTAAATAACATGCTATTCTAATATCAGTTACAGCTGAGTAATTAATTATAATTATCTATTATAAGTTCGTGGTAAGCAACCTTTTATCAATTCACAATATTCTGTGATAATTACCAAATCAATAGCTTAATTAACAATCAGTGTAAGATTTAGCTAGTTTCAAAACTCTATGTAGCATAAATACAAAGTTACTATGTTCTTCGAATAACAAATATTACAATGTATGTAACAGATTGTAAAATACAGAAGTACAATAATACAAAGTAACTTATCTTATAATTTTCCGTTCCAACAATTCGTCCCAACCACAAAATGGATGCTGATTCCTGGCCAAAATTGAATCTTGCAAGCGGGAGAGGCAAAATGGCATGGTTCGGTCCTAGTATATATATACTCAGAGGTGGAACGAGGGGTCGTGAGCAGTGAAAACTGTATTGTAAGCATCATCGGTCATTGTTGTCAACTAACTGGGAGCAATAATTTTTTCCCCTTTCAAGTTAGACCGTTTCTATCTATCATTTTGACTACCGTGTGACATCCCCTACATGAAGTTCCCCTTTATCTTGAATTTCCTGATCTATTATCGTGACTGAGCTGTTATTTTATGCATAAGTTGTGTATTGTAAGTTTAAGTACTCGACCTCTGGACAGTCGTAGTGTTACATACGCCCCTTATTTAAAAGAAAATTAAATAAATTTTAATTTTCCAAAGACTATCAAGTACAAGTGTAATCAATTTCTCAAAGTCCATTGACTTCCCCTTTAAGTATGTCACCTTGACATCGACAAACTATGAAGTGGCTAAGTCATCATTAATGTCGTCCATTCATAAGTCTTGTTAACTAGTCATAAGTGTGTCTAGACAGTCGTAGTATGCTAAGTGTCGACGCGTGCGGGCACTAACTTGTCATCCCAAAGTCGTCTCCTAGCAATAAAACTATCACCTATAACTACCGACTAATTAGTATTAGCACGTCATCCCTAGCCGTAACGATTAATTATTGGCATACAAACATCGCCTAAAATCATGATATGAATACAATAATAATGCAATCGCATAAAAATATGAATAAGATAACAATGCAATAAAAAGTAATAACAGTGTTGTAAGTCTCTGGCGTCGTATACAAGCACACATCGCTTGTTCGTTATAATGTCAATGTCAATACAGCTACACATCCGTCATGGTCGGTGGAGGTGTTGATCTGCATCCGCGTCGTCTGTTCGATGGAGGTCGGTCGGTGGTCCTCGTTGATCGGTTGTGATGTTATGATTAAAGACTAGTTACGCTTAAAACACTAATTATTATAACTATCGAAGGAGTCCTTCCGCGATTACCATCCTTAATAACTTATGTGGCACTCAACACGTATAGTCCCGTCATTTCACGTGTTTTACATCATTGGTCACTTCGCGGGGCTCCACATCGGCATATGAAAAAACAAATAGTAAAATATACGGCAGTAAAATTCCAAAATAAAACATACATATAATCCTTCACCATTTTCTACGATTATAACAAATGCGCATTCTAAAATCAACTAACACGAGAATTCTCTACAATATTCAATATAATACTCCCACGCTATGTTGCGTTTACAATTACGTATTTAGGGAGGTATTCTTCTCATTATGCATATTAATATACGTAATATTACTTCTATCAACATGTAGTTAGGCGTTTATCCTATCAACCTACGCAACTGGTTTTGCGATCTTCGGATACAACGCAATAAACTCAATCTCCTCCTCTTTTGGCCCCACGTTACTGGTGGGTGAACCCAAACTGGGCGCCGTGGCATTCAAGCCAACCACAGGTAAATCTGTAAACAACACAGCCGTCCGACCGATCTGTACCTATTTCTTAAGCAGTAAACATAGATTCCTATACCGATTATCATTCCGATGGCTAGCCCAGCTATCGCAATGTAAAATGACCAGTGATTTGCATGTGTTGCATGTGTTTCAGTGTGACTATCATGCGTCATTTTCTCTATTAATGAGTTCTTGGGTATATACTGTAATTCCTTATGTTTCCGCGGGATAAGGGTCTTGTTATACTTTTTAGTCTTAGTGGAAAAGTCTTCCCACATTGTTAAGCTTGTCATGTTTATTGAGATCCTAACCTCAGTGAGTAAATCGACCGTGACATCGCTTTTCATGTACTGTTCGTATGATGCTGGCAGAGAAATATATTCGTTTTCAGCGCTACACGCTGTCTGTAAACGTACTATGTCAAAAGGTATTTTAGTGATGATAGATTTTGTTTCCAACCCGCTAGCTTCCTTACATTTGATTGACAGTCGAAGAGGTTGTGCAGAGGTTACAGCCCAAATACCAGCTGAAATATGTACTGCAAACGGCAGTTTAAGGTTTGTTGTGACTATTTAACGACAACTAGATGGTCTTTTAGTCTTGTTATCAACCATTAATTGTATCTAATACTTCATTTATAGTATTCCTATTCTCATTTATGGTCGACCGAGTCAAATTTAGAATGGTGATTGCTTCGTTGCTAGCATGCATTAATCTTAATTGTCGCTGATGTAGGGTGGTCAGTACTCCCTGTATCCTGTCGATGTCGGATTGTTTAGCTGTTCCGAATACGGTCTTCAATATGTCTCCGCCTACGTCTAACCAGGCCCTTTTTTGTCTAACGAATTTATTGGAGGCAATCTGGTCCTGCAGGGCGAGATATTGGTTATGTAAGTGTTCGAACTCCAGGTTGAGCCCCCCTATGGCACGAGAATATAATTGTATGAATCTATAATCTTTCGTGGGTAGATATTTATTTACGTTAGTCCGCATTGTCTCTTCTCCTTTCGTTAATTGTAGTTGCAGTCTCGAGAAGAATTTGTCGTATGGGTCGAGATCTAAAACGAAGCTTATCGTCCATGTTGTCTTGGTGAATGACACGTCATTAACTGGTAAGAATATTACATTCTCGCGTACCGTCAGTCCGTCTGTTCCTAAGAGCGTCATTAGCGTAATCGTCAGCATGCAAATTGATTCTAATCGGTCAAATTGTCTCCCCGTCATCGTTGGTGTTGTGATCTGTGAAGGAGAGAATTATTTATTTTGCCCGGCCTAGATAATATGGGTATGGAAATAAAACAGATTTTCGTATAGTCTACCTATTTTATTTTATCCTTTTTATTTATACTATCACGCTCGTGTCCCCTCGTTCGTGCACATCCGGACGGCCACAATAGCCGCAATCATCCTGCAGACCTCTTCCTGGGTCCCCGACACGATGATGGTTCCCGGCCTTTCGCAATGAACACATCGACATCCTTCGCCGTGATTGATGGCGATGGTCCATCCAAGGATTTCCACCGTCTCGGGCATCTGTAATTTGATTTATCTCTTTATTAAACTGCTGTTTCTAGGTACGGGAGGATGGACGGTTTATGATTAATATGTCCGATATCCATATCTGATGGATCATTGTTACGGTCGTCGTCGGTCGGCGGTTCGAGTCGATCGCGTTGTCGTCGGTACTTCCGCTTTAATTCGGCCAATGGGATGTCATCGTCACTGTCCGAAGAGTCGCTACGTTCGTTAATACGTCTGTTACGAATTTGTCAACTTAGTTCCGCTAACGGTATATCGTCGTCGATACTGGATGACTCACCCTGATCGTTCGCCCGCGGTGGGCTCATCGGCCCCGTCAATTCATCGTCATCATCGCTATCCGGCGAGTTGCTATCGTCGGGCGGCACTACATATGTGACCTTCCTCCGCCTATCATTGGGTGGAAGCCTGTCCTTGGGAAGATCCCAATGCTCAATATCAATTGCCTTGATATTATGGGCATGCACAGTTTGTGTGCTGCCATCAACTACATTCTTTATTTTAAATGTTAATGGTGATTTCTGTTCGATTATCCTAAAATAGGCTTTATAATGGCTGTCTAGTTTATCTGTACGCGCGTTATTCTTTAACATTACTGCTTGTACTACCTCTAGGTTTGGTTCGCGTGCATCTTGATTCGCGTACCTATTTCGTGCGTCTTTCGATGTAAGTTTTCTATATATATCTTAGATATATCTTCCCCCATGTATTTGCGCCGCGGGGCGAGTAATGAATCTAAAGGTAATACTGGGTCGCGTCCGTACATTAAATAGAATGGACTGTAACCTGTAGACTCAGATGGTGTACTGCGTATAGCGGTCAGACATGCATTTATTTGTAAATCCCAGTTATGGTCCCCATTACTAATGCGTTTTGCAATCATATTATTGAGTGTGCGGTTTATCCTTTCTACCTGTCCGTTAGCGCGCGGATTATATGGACTAAGTTACGGTTAATATTGACAATTAAGCAACAACTTCCAGCAAACTTTTGAATATATTTGCACTTTGAGACAAAGTGGTCATTTCACACAAGTGTCTCTCAGGCTATGAAATTGTTGATGTTTAAGAAAGTTTACACCAGCACCATTTTTAAGGCAACAATAATTTCAAATATTTAAAATATATTTGCTGTGGCGCTTCCCGCAGCTGCAGATCACTCAAAATGTAAATCATTATTATCACGAAGCCAGCAATATATTTTGCTTTTGTTCTTTTCTTTAGATGCACATTGAAACAGGTTTCTGTAAACAATGAGTTGTTGCTAAGAACTGTTGACCTTTATGATTTTTGTTCACTTGGATATGACATAATATTGCGGACTTTTTTTGTTTTTGTTTTTATTCCGATCAATGTCAGAATAGTAACGAAAGTTGTGATCTCAACCCTAAATATACTTTTATTATTCAAACACAAAACTCTCGTGTATTGAAAAATCTAATTCATCCACATTTTTTTTTTAACGTTTTGTAATTACCGGAAAAAAGGTCGCTTTTATATCCCTTAAAGTCTGCTGTGTACCTTGATTTGGATCGAAACTCCCCACCTAATGCCTTAATTTTACCTCACCTCCAATGAGGGCCTATAAAGCTTGTTAGTGTTGCAGGTGTAGTTGCCAGATGGCCTCAGGGGTCTGGTTAGCAGCAGGAAGGTGGCAGGAGAGGCCTAAATTACTGTTCGGACTGCTAAGTAGATGGCAGCATAGGGGCCCGAGATGCGGAGATAACACAGGGCTTTACCTGTGGAGAGCCTTTATGATGTAGCTAATGAGCCATCACTAAGATGAGAGAAACTTGCATTTCAGTTCATTCTAAAAATAAATCTAATTCATAAATTCCTGAATTTCAAGCAATTAAACTTTTTGCTTGATTTTTTTATACCTGGTGATAAATATTTTCTGATTGTCTTTCAGTCTTACAGTCTATAAAAATCTTAATTTGTCACCCACATTTGTGAAAACACGACTTAATAAACTTCCTCTTGACAACAATATCATTTTCTGTAGGCTTCTTAGTCATTTCCGCATCTGAGAAAAGAGGATACTGATAAGATTGCAAAATCTGTTTCATTTCTTACTGAGAGTGTTCTTTGCATTCAAACACAGGTCTTCAACTACTTATATATTAGTCATAAGTAAGAATTAACATTGTTTTTAACCCTTCAAATATATAATGGTATATATTTCAAAATAAGTTACCATTCTGACGATGCAAATAATTTATCACAGCAACAATCAACTCTCCCACACACACCTTCTAGATGACACTTTTTCTGTTTCATTCAATGGATTTTAATTTTATGCTATTAGGACATTGTGATTCTTGGTTACTGTAGGCTACCTATTTTATTTTCTTCTTATAGTTACTTCATGATATTGTTTGAGAAAGCCAGGCGGCTATGATGGCGGCTATCATTTTCCGGACCTCCTCCGGTGTCCCCGTCACAACTATGGTTCCTGGCTCCGCGCAGTGGATGCACTGACATTCTCCGCCGTGGTTTACGGCAAAGGTCCATGCGAATATTTCCACCGTCTCCGGCATCTGCAATATGATTGACTTATTAAACTGCCGTTTCAAGGTGTGGGGGGGGGTGTCTTCACTACTGTCGCTTTGTGCCTAATGTGTCCGATATCCATGTCTTGTGGATTGTTATCACGGATGTCGTTGGTCGGCGGTTGAGTCGATCGCGCTGTCGTCGGCATTTTCGCCTTAACTCAGCTAGCGGGATATCATCGTCACTGTCAGACGAGTCGCTGTGCATGTTGAGGGTCGATTACGTCACCAAACCTTAACCTTAGCTCGTGCTTTAATTGTTCGAATGTACTGCCGGCATTTGAGGTGAGGTATCTCTGCACAAAATCGCTGACCGTGCCCCTACAGGTTTGAAAAGCTACTCTTTTCCTGTGAGCATCATCGCAGCCCCCTAATAAGCAGAATTTTTCTACTTCCTTTATCCAAATTTAAAATTTCTTCGGGTGTCCGTCAAAAGGATTTATTAAATGTACGGCCGACTGGCTAGCTAAAGTGCTGTGCAGTGAGCTAATCTCATCTGCTAGCTGTTGTATGGGTGGGGGAGGGTCATCCATTATTTACAGATCGTTAGGTCGGAAGTGCGAGGCCAAGGTAAGTAGAGGCACTGACCTTTTCTTTTCCTTTGCGGTTGTCTCTGCCCCGTCGTCCCTGCCTGTCGTCGCCCACCGTTACGAGGATCCGTATTCTTCTGTATTTACCTCTATTTTGTAAACAATAATACACAATTAGAATCAACACACTCAATGAGTATTACGATGTTTTTGGTCAAAATTTTCACTATAAAACAAATCGCTAAATCCTGGGAATCAGGCACCAAAACGACCCCCTGTAGCTCCACAAGCCCCTTTGAGGGTTTGATTAGCTTACTTATTTAATTTAAGGTTACTTCTCCAATCGGCTACAGTGGTGACCTTTGCGCATAATCGTATAGTGGTTAGATTTTTGTACGTCTTCAATTAGTTCTCAATGCGTTGAGTTTAATTATTAATTTTTCCGCTACTCGATTTTCTATTCAGGGTCGTAACTTTAGCGATTCGTTAAAACTTATAATGAGTGAATTATGAAGGTAGAAATAAAAACCTAAAACAACGTTTGGTTACAGAATTGTATTATAGTCATTAATATCTCATATCTAATATATGATAAATACATTACGATGTTCAAATTCAATTATCAAATCAAATATCTAGAATCAGTATCAATTCTTAGCTAATTAACAAACACAATATAATATACAGAGCGTACCTTTAATTGCCATATCACTCGGCTAGTGATGTTTAACAATATAAATTCCTGCGGCAATTTTCCTCTATTTGAGATGATTAGCAAACAAGGTTATCTACATAGACCTAAACATATGATTACAATCAATACATATTTATGATGTAATCTTTCTATCAGTTACAGCACAGCAATTTATTATGATCGTCTATTTAGGTTCATAGCAAAACAACCTTTCATTAAATCATTAGATTCTGTGATAATTAATAAATAATTCTCTTAATTAACAATCATCAGTATTTAGCTAATCTAAAATCTATGTAGAACCAGTACAAAGTTGTTACGTTATTACAATACCAAATATTACAATGTATATAACAGATTAGTGAAATACGTAAGTACAATAATACAAATAACTTATCTAGTATTTCTCTGCTCCTGAAAATTTTCCCAACAAAGAAATGTGTGCAAGTCCTTGGCCAGTCGGATCAAGCGTATGAGGGCGGCCAATTTGTAATTGTAAATGCAGAAAAATCCTTTTGCATGTCTATTATGAGACCACGATTGTCAACAATCTCTGCCATTGCATTGTCTAGTCTATCATTAGATGTTGTCAAAATGTTGAAAACTCTTGACAGAATTCTGACTTTAAACTGTCTTGTTCCTTATGAATTTGGTTTATATTATCTGATACTCTTTGAACATCATTTGTTGTACTGACCTTTTCTTTTCCTTTGCGGTTGTCTCTGCCCCGTCGTCCCTGCCTGTCTTTGCCCACCGTTACGAGGATCCGTATTCTTCTGTATTTTTCTCTATTAAAGGGAAAAGAGGAAGCCCATTTTGTCTGCCTAAGAATATTTTGTACAGTCTCATTTGATGCCTTAAAGGTTTCATTATGAATTAGACGTAAGTGTTGTATTGCTGTAGCAATTTCTGGCCATCACAATGTGGCATTTCAGTGTGATTAAATACTGGCAGTTTTAAATCTATAATAAATGTGTGCTTCTTATACTCTGACAAGCTGTATAGCTCAGGAAGTGGTTTGAAAATAGTTCCATAATTAAGACGTTGTTCGACCTGCTGTCCATATGAGGTTGGCCATGGCTGAAATAACAGCAGAAGCCACAGAACAAAGCCTGTCAGTTCTGTTCCATTGGGGCTGTTGGGCCGATTCATAGTTGTTGGCAGAGGTGCTTGTAGTTGCGATATTGAGGTATTGATGTTGTCTGGCGACTGTTGCTTGACGTCTAGGTCTTGTGTGCGCAGTGCCTTGGTGGATGTGGTCTTCTCTGTCGTCTGTTCGAGGTGTGGTACTGGTCCCTGTGATCTGGTGTGGGCTCTAATCATCGGCTTTGGATTCTCCACCTGTTTTCAGAGGGTTTCAAAGGGGGTTCTCTGATGGGTTCTATTGCTGTACCACTTGAGAGGGTTTTGGGTTAGAAAATCTCTTTTAGCGAGAGATGATTAGGTGCAGTGCAGTGCAGGGGATCCAGTTAGGGTACCTGAGATACAACCAATTAGCTTTGGTAAGCAGAATTTTTTATACACACACATGAAATCAATATGGTAATAAACACATAAATCATACAAACAAGGTTTATTTGAAGTTTAAACTGTATCTTACATTTATCAAGAGTTAAATCAGTACTTTAACAAGAACAAGGTTTATTCAAAGTATAAACAGTATTCTATTTTAACAAAGAGTTAGATCAATATTTTAACAATACAAACAAGAAGTTTATGCACTCATGCATGTAGCTCTATTTAAGCAAGAAATTATTAAATACTTAATTATTTAATCAAAGTAAATAGTTACATAAAATATAGCAGAACAAGAACTCACCTGAGATACAACCAATTAGCTTCGGTAAGCAGAATTGGCTTTAACAGGCCTTTTTTATGAAGTCTTAGCAGGAAGTAATTGTATTTTCAGTCACAATGTGATTGATTCTCTATATGTTGACTCTGCCTGTATATCCATGCCAATATTGAATATCATATTTGCAATATCTAGTTACAAAATATAATAATGATAATGCTAACATATATAAATATATACATCTTTATACAATGTCTGTGACAATTGTAGTGGTCCCCCCTGGCATGCCATCTGTGGTTTTGTGCGCCAGTGAGAGCAACAGCAAAGCTGACCACATTTTCTGTAGGTTGGTACTTAGTTTCATATAATAAACGCAGAGCATGTTGAGGGTCGATTACGTCACCAAACCTTATTCTTAGTTCATTTTTTAATTGTTCAAAAGTACTTCTGGCATTTGAGGTGAGATATCTGCACAAAATCGCTGACTGTGCCTATGCAGGTTTGAAATACTACCCTTTTCCTGCGAGCATCATCGCAGCCACTTAACAAGCAGAATTTTTCTACTTCCTTTATCCAAACTTTAAATTTCTTTGGGTCCCCGTACCTATTTCACACGTCTTTTGTTTAACACATGTTACGCTGAGCATACATCATTGTGCGGTGTAAGTTTTCTATATATATCTTAGATAGATTTTCCCCCGTGTATTTGCGCCGCGGGGCGAATAATGAATCTAAAGGTAATTCCGGGTCACGTCCGTACATTAAAAAAAAATGGGCTGTGACCTGTAGACTCTGATGGCGTACTGCGTATTGCGGTCAGACATGCATTTATTCGTAAATCCCAGTTATGGTCCATCACTAATGCGTTTTGCAATCATATTATTGAGTGTGCGGTTTTTCCTTTCAACCTATCTGTTAGCGCGCGGATTATATGGACTTGTAGTAATAAGTGTAATATTAAATTCCTTACAAATATGATTTATGATCGAATTGCAGAATTCCGTTCCGTTGTCGAACCGTATCTGGTATGGTACTGAAAATCTTGAGATTATCTCATCTAAGAATAGGTTTGCTACAATTTCAGCAGTTTTATTTTTGACCGGAAAAGCTTCACACCATTTTGTACTTTTGTCTGCCAATGTGATAAGATACCGATTTCCCGAGATACTTTGTCTATACGGTCCTGAAGTGTCTACAGACCATGTAATTCCGCTAGAGTGCGATATTCTAGAGTCTTGGACTGGAGTTTTTGTATTTGAACTGGCACACTATGCAACGATTTATGTGTTTGTAATTGCGTCGACACATGTTTGGGAAGAAGTACTTGTGTCTTAGCGTATCATAGCCTTTGTCTACTCCTGCATGTGACAGACTGTCATGGAACTCAGTTATTAGTCGGTAATAAAACTAAATTACTAAAAATATATATTTACCTTTGTAAGAGTCCCATGTAGTTTTCACTGGCAGCACCCACTCAAGCATATTTTGGCTTGAGTTAATCTTTAATATTTTCATATGAGAATATATAAACATATAACCATGTTGACTTTCTCAACAAGTTTCCAATTGTCCATCCCTCTTTTTCCCTTTTAAATCAAATCCATTTACAATGGATGTAGCTAACTGCACAGACATGTAGTACAATGTTGACTGAACTATCTGTTGATGCCTTTATATACTGACACCATAACATCCATCCTTAATTGGTTATTTAATTGAATGTTAATTGATCCATATCAGACTACCTGGAGGAAGCTTTATCTTTATCCTTTATCTTTATTTTTTTTTCAAAGAGAACCTTAGGAGGCAAGCACAAGTGTCATGTCACTCCATTTAAGTGTCAAATTCAATTGATTAATAAAATCTGATAAAAAAAAGTGTGCAAATAGTCATTGATATGATTATTAAGATTATATCAATTATATCATTTCTGGTATGTTATTTCTGTCTGTCAATTTTGTTCATCAATTTTGTTGGGGTTTTTTGTTGGGTTTTTTTATCATTTTTGTTTTGTTTTTGTTGTTGTTTTTAAAACACATTTTGAAAAACACTTTTCACAATTATGTTGCTTGTGTTCTTATAAGAATTGGTAAAAATAGATAAGTATTAAAAAATGTTTGACATATTTTGACCATTTTCCTAAAAATCAGGGAGTAATCTTATATTAATAGCTTATATCAGTTCCCCTGTTAACAGTAATATCCAGTGTTATAAATATCTTGTATTTAAACTTGCTATGAAGATAAAATAAAGTTAACTAGAATATGTTACACAATCTCCACATATTATTAATATTTTTATTGAACTTAAGACTTTGTTTAGTGAAAACAAATGAATGCATCAGGCCTATTAAAGAAAATGTTCTTTTTAAGTTGGAAATTATTTTTTGCAACATATTTACTATTTATCAATGTTGTATTATAGTTTCAGTGTTCAGTTAATGTATAAGCCGTCTTAAGGGTGGTATTTGACAGTTTGGACCAATTTTTTTTTCTCAAAGGACCAAATAAATTATTGTTGCCTGAAAAGATCTCGCAAAATGTTGATTACTGATGTCCTACATCTGTGTGAAAAGGGAAGCATAACACATCACTCGTCATTTCAAACAGGTATTTCCTATCTAAGCCAAGCTGCACAGTCAGCTGTTTTTTAAACTAAGAAAACCACATGACCCATAACTTTATATTATCATTTAGGTAATACCCTCTGACGTCAATTTCTATTTTTAGCAAAAATCACAATCATGCTTAGTTATAATTTTAGAAAGAATCGACATGAAGAGGGTTTTTTTTTTCATGATATCTGCAGTTTTACAGTTTAGACATTGTCCAAATTTGTCTTTTCTTAGACTTAAATTTGTCTTTTTACAGAAATTATGCCAAATTGACCAAGTCCAGGTTTACGTTTATTTGATGAAGACAAATTGTTGGATACCACCTTCTATGTATAAACTGCCTTTTCACATTGGTACAGATTTTATATATTGCCCCAACATGTTCATAGTATATAATATAGATGTGAGAGGAAACATTTCTGTCATGTATAGCCGTAAACTAAGATTTAAAACAGTTTATTGTACATTATGTATGTGTGTAATTGACAAGAATATTAAATAACTGATGTTGCATTTAAATCAGTTGCCTTTGTGGATTGCGAGTGTGTGTGTTTTTTGAGAAAGATTTAAAAACATGATTGTAAACAGTTTCATTTTTGTTTCAATTTACTTACTATTGTAAATCACCCAAACAGAAATCAGTTTCTGGTAAGATTGTCTCTGCTTCTTTTACTTGGATGTTTGAAATTCAAGAAAAATAGAATTATTGACAGAAATTTTAAAAACAGTTTTCTTTTGAATATTATTATTTTTTGGGGTATTATTATATAAAATATTTTATTTTTTCCAAATTATATCTATACTTGGTACACATCGAAATTATGTACAAGTGAGTAAATCACTACTTTTTATAAAAATGTAGATGTATTAAGCTGTTGTATCCATAAGGGAAAAAAGGTTATTTTTTTTACATAAATGAAGATATGTAATTAATTGTTCTTACTTAAATGGTAAAAAAATCTAAAATTTTGAAGGGAAAAAACTTTAAAATTCATGGTTTTATGAATGAAACTTACAAAATTGTCTCATATTTAAGGGAATATTTTACATTTACAGACATTTCTTAGTTTTTTAATTAGGAAAGGAAAACCTAAGATTTTTCATGAATATGAAGCTAGGTGTCAATATGATTTAATTATTTTCATTCAGTTTGTACAAATTAGAAATCTTGGTATATACCTGTAATCAGTGTTCTACCTTTTAGATACGGGAGGCCCCGGGTTCAATCCCGGGCCACAAGATACCAAAAATGTTAACAATGGTAGTGCTCTCTTGCTAATGCTCAAGCAAATATAAGAGTAGTTCCATGACAAGATAATGTGACTGGGTGTGGTATCATGCCAGATGTTCACGGCATGCTATACACAGTGAAGGCAGCAGTATATCTGCTTTACTCAATATCAAAAGCCAAACTCATTTCAAAAGATCAGGTAGCCCTAAAAATAAATAAGGTAGAGTAATGCCCCTTTTTCTGCTCAGAATTTTCATTATATTATCCATCCATGAGACAGCACTTGTTCAATAAAGGAACAATTAGTCAGGGAAGCTCTTTTCATTTTTTGTTGTTAAACATTTGATGCAGAGTATATAAGTGTACTGATTACAGTACTTTCTTTGTTCATTAGCAGGACATTGATACTTGCTTATTTCATTTTGCAAATGTATGTTTAACATGTACACATGTTAGTAGTTTTTTTGTTTTTATTGATATGTTACTTTATAAATAATGTTTTAAATAAACAAATGAAATCACAGTATATGTTTTTGCTTCATTATTTCTTCTCCATATGTGATTGTATGGTAATGTCCAAAGATGGATGGATTGGATTAGCCAGCATTTTTGCTGATACTGCGCAGCAACATTTCTATCATTATAGCACAGGGGCTTATGAGGTGCCCAAGGACTGAACCCGGCCGGTCCATTATGTTTGTTTATTGGGTTTATCGTCCCACCAACAGTATTTCAGTTATCTGGAGATGGTGTCCACTTGAAGCAGATATAGTGCTGCCATCACTGTGTATAGCATGCCGTGAACACCTGGCATGATACCACACTCAGTCACATTATCATGACACCGGGCCAACCAATCGTGGAACTACCCTTATATTTGCTTGAGCGTTAGCAAGGGAGCTATACCACTACCATTTTTAACGACTTTGGTATGTCGCGGCCCGGAATCAAACCCGGGGCCTCCCGTACCGCTCTACCGATTGTGCTACCAGGTCCAGTCCATTATACTGACACCGACGAGTCAGGCGTAATGCTGTCCCCTTCGCCCCGAGCGTTAGGAGGTAAGCCACTACTACCAACTTTAAAGTCTTTGGTTTGACCCTGCCAGGATTCGAACCCATGACCTCCCGATCTGCAAGCCGATGCTCTACCACCTGAGCTATTGCAGCCGGTACAAAAGATGATGGATGCAAATGTTAACGTTACATCTACTATGACAGCATTCCTCAATCACAATACCATAACATTACATGAGCCTGTCAGTGCTGGAGTTGTTTTTTTTTCTTTCATCCCCATTTTTTTTAAAGGGGGACTTCACTCTAGCAGTCAAATTGAATTGTGTTACGTCCCTTTGGAACAGGCATCTACTGAAGTACAATTATAAAATTGTTAACATTAATTTACTGAAAATGCTTCAAACTGCAATATGTACACACACTCTTATAGAATGAGATGAGAATAACTAGTATGCTTGAGAATACTGATGAAACAAGTTATTAACTGGAAAGAAAGTTTACATTAAACATTAAAAGCACATGTTGACACCTATTATACATAATTTCATAAAATTTAATTCTGGGATTGGGATTAGCCGGCATTTTTGCCGATACTGCGCAGCGACATTTCTATCATTACAGCACAGGGGCACTTATGAGGTGCCCAGGGACTGAACCCGGTCGGTCCATTATACTGACACCGACAAGTCAGGCGTAATGCTGTCCCCGTAGCCCCGAGCGTTAGGAGGGAAGCCACTACTACCAACTTTAAAGTCTTTGGTATGACCCGGCCGGGGTTCGAACCCACGACCTCCCGATCCGCAAGCCGACGCTCTACCATCTGAGTTTAATTCTGTAATTATCAACACCATGTATGCAGATATAAAGCAACATAATTCAATAACTATAACTTACATAAAGGGAAAGTTAACTATCACAAAGGAATGTGCTTTATTACACTTATGTTTGCAAACAACACATAGGTATTGGAGCATTTTTACACTCAAGGGCAATAACCAGAATATTTGCCGATACGAAAGTGCTTGCGTTGTTATCTCCCTTATACCAATGTCGTCTTCCTATTTGTGTCAATTTTGTTCACGAAAATAGTATCTCATCAACAAATAATATTAAATACCGTCAAAAATGTGTTCGAGATATAAACATGATAATGGGGTAATAGCTTCATAATGTCCTTATAGTAACACAGAGCTTTTAATATTTAATAGCGATACATTTAGAATTCATAATAAAAGCTCCTCTAGCAATCAGCATATGAAAGTGCACAACAAACTTCTGCGAAGATTACATGTTATATAGTCAACAGAGAACTTCATTAAAAGATCCACTAAATTACAATAACGTTCTTTTAACTTCTAATAATATATTTTTTGTATTTATATTTGCTGATAAAGACGCACACATTTGATCTAAAAAATCCCCAAAGTCCAGTCATTTTAGCTATATTTTGACAAACATCAAATTCCGTCACAAAAGTGATTTGTATATTTCATATACAACATGTTTCCGAAGCACTGTGTCAGGGTCTTCACCTTGAACATGTACGAAACAAACAAATACATGGGCGAATCGGTCCATCCCCCTGAAATTATCAAACACGCACGCATACACACAAAACAAACAACAAAAACAACCTTCCATGAAGGTACTAGTATTTTTTTACATTTCAGGATGTGTCACATCTTTATGGCACTGGCAGTATTGTCACATATGTGTCCAGTGCAACAGATGAGACAAGTAAGCAGTATGTACGCCTAAAATGTCTTTAAACGCAATGTTATTAAGCAATTTGTGTAAAAAATACTTTCTATGAAGGTCTGCCAAGCATCTGAAATGCAGAAAATGACACCATTTGGCTTATAGATGTCAACGCTCTTCCCGTGGGAGCTTACCCCAGACCCACAGGCACTTGGTTTTAAGACTGACTGATTTGTTTCAATGTTTACGATTTTAAGTAGATATATTAAAAAATCGTAAACATCGAAACAAATCAGTCAGTCTTAAAACCAAGTGCCTGTGCTCAGACCCCCTAACACTACTCGTACCTTCGGTTCTCCCTCAGTTTGACTCTTCCCCCATGAAAAAGCATTGTAATGGGGTCTTCGTAGGAGTTAGTGACTACGACGATGGGGTTAAACTCATTCGATAACCTGAAAACAACAATTAAGCGTTTTAGTCTAAAAGGTAAGAGACATTCTTTTCATATAGTTCAATAATGCAAAACTTATAACCAATGCAGCTCAATTCAATACAATACAGTAATACATTTAAATGTCATATAAATGTAATAATAATTACCAGGTGGACACTTCAGAATAGTTAATAAATTATTCTGGTACATGGCATTATTTCAACAGTCGAACCGTTCATCTGCCCAGACAGCGAGAGAGTGACTGGTTAGTTAGAATAGAAAGGCCAGTGGTTTAGAAAAGAGAAAAGATTGGAATTCACGTGCAGCCTCTCATACGAACTCACTTTCACCCCCAGATACTTCCATATAAGGATAAATACTCATAAATATTCATACTAGACAAGTCACATGGTTGGAACAAGACATCCCATTACGGGGTATAGGGTAGACAAGTGATACTAGACGTACAAACACGAAAAACATGTGCACACACCAGACTGTCACGTATAACTATGATGGGATTACTATAAGCCTGGTTTACAGTATGATAATAGATTATCTTTTCCCCTGATAATAAAAACAACAGACATAATTCCTGGATCCGCCCTTGAAGAATGAGATCATTAGAAACACTTGTTTAAAATTACAAATAGTGTCACACTGCAGAGCAATAGGAACACCTCGGTCATTCCGGACTTGTCCGGATACGGTCGAACAGTTACGAATGAACTGTATGTATGCCTTGGAGAGGGCTTGAAAAAAAAAAGAACAATAAAGAAGACGACGATAACGACAACTCATAATCGTTAAGCAAAAAAATATGGCGTAGCCTCTCACCGCGTGGGTTCGAGTCCCGTTCGGGGCGAAGGACTTAATGTGGGAAGGTCTTCCAGCTGACTTGCGGTGCGCCGGTGGTTCTACCCAGACATTAGTCTGGGGTCTTCCTGCACTAAAAGTTGGACGTTGTTATAATGATCATTACTGGTCGCTGCAATGTATTTAAAAAAGTTAAGTTATTGCCATTAGATTAAAGGTTGTATACGACAGTTTATTCCATTTTTCTGTCATGCAGCCAAATTAATTATTATTACCTGAAAAGATGTCGCGAAATGCTGTTTATTGATGCTCAGCATCCAAGTGGAGAGTAAAGTATAACGACCACTTGTCATTACAAAAATATATATTTCCTATCCAAGCCACACTGCACAATAAGCTATTTTAAACTAAGAAAACCTATAGCTCAATATTTGTACTGACTTACAACGGTGAATACGTTATAAACAACTTTTACTTTAACTAGTGTGTAATTGTTTGCAGCAGGTTTGCACAAATTCGCCAAAACAGTTGTGTTTTACATGTTTTACATATAGGAAAACTGTTGGATACCACCTTTAAGCTCCAACCCTATTATTATTCTTTTCGGTCCTCCCCCCTCTCCTCCGTACAGAATCCTTTTTATTTGTTTGGACATTTTTAAAGTTAAAACATTATGTAAGTACGTGTTTATATTGTGTAGTAATAAACGATATGGTCGTTTTGGTTTACAATATGACCGTCCATTCCCTAAAACACATTTACCAACCCAGTTCGTGGACCTTTAAATCAATCCAAATCGGGTTCTTTTTGGTTACTTTTATCGGACTAGTGCATTAATTCTATGGCTTTATATCAATAGGCCTTTGATAATGCCCGTTACATACAGGCATGTATCGATTTCATTTTTAGTCAATCAACACACGTCATAAACATATAGGGTAAACTGATCGAGTGTCGGACACGCTCCTAAGTCGGACGTTTTTGAGCTAAATTTTAACCTTTCCGCAAGTGTAGTTTACCTAAAAATGACAAACCTTACACGAGAGTTACCCTTCTTCTATGTAGAGTTGTCCTTTACGTCTTCGTGACGTACTTCCGGTCTTTTTGAAGGTTACAGAAGAAAAACATACGTTTACCGCGAAAATTGAAATCTCAACTATCAAGAAAGTAAGAGTTGTCTTTCTTCCCTTATATTTTTACATAATTAATCGGAAGTTTAATATCATGGAGCATCACTTTTTTTACAAATCATGCCATATTCTTCAATATCTGGATAAAAACATAACATTTTTGTGGCGATATTCCACAAATATCGCCATTTTGTGAAGAACATGGATTTGATGATGACTCGGACGCCTTTTAGTGAAGAATTGTTCATGAGTCGGACACTGTCCGTCTCAATGTCAGTGTACAAAAAAGGTGTAAAGTTAACCTCTTAAATGGATATTTGCACAATTTATTAAATTATACTCATAACACAAATAATAAATCATAAACATTGATAAACAGCTCCGTATTAGTGACTTTTAGGATGCGTTAAAGCCTTAAGGGGTTCTTTTGGTATCTATAAACGAAACCCATTTCTAATAGACTGCGTTCCATTTCTAACGCAACAATTATTATATTTCTTAACTTGAGAAACACTGAACAGATATCGAATTTTGAGATCTAAATATAAGCTGACAGATATAGAGAATGATATTTCACTTTTTAGCAAAAAAACACTTTAATTGGTTCTAAAAAAATAACAATTACGAACATGAAAATCCATTATTGACTTTTTTGTTGTAGTTTTTTCTTGTTGGTCTCCTTTTGTATTGTTTTTATTATTTCAATGTTTCGTTTATCGAGCTACTGTCATCTTTATTATGGTATTTTCCATCGTAGGATGAAGAACGTCATTATTAGGAATATGTACGCTGTTGGCATGCACCATTCCGGTGTCAAGCAACTTGAAGTCGGTCCACTTTACTTCTGTTCCAAAGAGCCAAGCAACCCAAGAGACCCCAATGCCGTTGCTGTATATGCGGATGAGTCCCTAAGACACCGTGTGTGTTATCTACGCCGGGAAGACGCTTTGAAATTGAAGGACATTCTAACATTCGTTCAAGGCCCTTGCTATCTAAGGGCTAAAATGTGCCCAGAAAAGTTTTCCCGCTTTAAGGGGCCGATGCAAAATTGCAGCATTGGCTTCAAATGCAATGACGCCGACTCTGAACGCCTGGCAACATTGTTGAATGGCGTTTTTGTTCATAAAATATACTGACAGTTTTAGTAATGCAATAAAGATGACAGTGTAAAGTTTTGGACTTGAAATGTTCATTTCTTTTATAGTTTGGTTCTTGTTTTGTAAAAGTTTCATGTTTAATATATCTATTTAAACTAATACAAAAATGATTCCATTACGTGTTTTCTCTTTATGGTCTTGTATTCTCTTACAGTGCCAAAGTATAAATGGGCAGAGAACGACATGAGTGCCGCGGTAACGGCAGTTAACAACGGCATGTCTGTACGCAAAGCGGCTGATGAGTTTGGTGTTCCTAAGTCGACGTTGTCTGACAGAGTTACAGGTCGAGTAAAGCCTGGTAGTATCTGGGGGAAGACATCAAAACTTTCGACTGGTGATGAGACTGCACTCGTGCATGCTGCAATTACTCGTGCAGATAAGGGTATTGGCTTCAGTAAAGGGACATTCTTGAAGTACGTCGGTCTTTTTGCTGAACAAAGGGGGGTTTATTTTAAAGGGCAGAAACCATCAGATATGTGGTGGCGCAGACTTAAAACTCGGCATCCAACCTTTTCGCTCAGAAATCCAGAGCCCACGGCAGCTAATCGCCATGCAGCCATGACCAGACAGCGGATTGGGTCCTACTTCAGCGCCCTAAAGGACGTGCTTGACGAAAATAATTTCAACCAGTTTCCCGAAAGGATTTGGAATATGGACGAAACAGGGATACAGACAGCTCACAAACCTCAAAAAGTTATTGCTGCGAAAGGTACAAAGACCGTTCAAGGTAGAGCAAGTATTTCGCGTGAGACGATAACCGGTCAACTCTGGTTTAAAGACCATTTCCTTCCAAATATCGGTCAAGCTCGTCCGCAGCTCCTTATATTCGACGGTCATGGCTCACATAATAGCACAGAGTTTCTGAGGATAGCTAGGGCGGAAGGCATTATCTTGGGCGAGTTACCTAGCCACACCAGTAACTGGACTCAGCCGTTTGATAGAGCTGTATTTAAGTCGTTGAAAAATAGCTGGAACACACAAGTTGACAACTTTGTCAAACACACTGGAGCCTCACTCGGCCACTCTAGTTTCCTAAGGGTTTTCGGAAAGGCCTGGGCAGATTCCATAACCCCCGAAAATATCTGTAGCGGGTTCATGGCAACTGGTATACACCCTTTTGACCCAACAGCCATTCCCGATGTAGCCTTTGCTCCAGGTGAAAGTGACAGAGACTTGGACGAAACCTTCTCGACCAAAGCAGCAGCTGATGTCAATCCTACCTTCAGTCAATCTAGCAATTCTATTGTCGTCAGTCAGCTCGAAACTGCAGCCGACGTCAGTACTGACACGTTAGAGAACTTGACTGAAGACTCGTCTGTTGTTCAGAATATTCTGACAGCCACTCCACTGGACACAGAAACCGAGGAGGCCTTTGACCTTCCATTTGTCGAGTTACTTGTACCGACAAACGTAGAAACAGTTGAACTTCCGTACCGGGTAAGTGCTGACGGGATACTGAGTGAAGTACCTGAAACTGAAACCATGGAGGAAGTTTCGGATGAAAAGGCTTTGGAAGTAATTGAGTCCAGCCTCTTACCGGAAACGCTGTCCAAGTATTGCGCTGCCTATTTAAGTGGCGTCTCTATAAATGACGGCGTGTACGCCACTTGGTTTATGTATAAAACCAAATGTGTAAAAAGCTTTGCCTCGCCTGAAGAAATAATGAATAAGCATTTCCCACTGCCTTACAAATCACAATCCGCAAAACCAAACAGAAATATGAAAAAAGAGTACTTTGTTATAACTGCTGACGAAGTCTACCAACAGAAAGTCAATAAAGAAGAGGAAAAGAAACAGAAGGCTTTTGAGAAAGAACTGCGCAGAATTGAAAGAGAGAAGAAAAAGGAATTAAAATTAAAGAACGTAAAAGTAAAACGCAACTAAGGCAGCATTATCAACGTTTGATAACTGGTGTTTGATAATTATAGCTAATGTATAGCCAAGAATAGCTAATGTAAAAACATTTCTAAAACCAGGGAGGTATATTAAATTTGTTATATATACTTATATATGATTAATTGAAAAAGCAAAACATAATTAGCCGCTGTGTTCACTTGCTATATGTGTACTCTTCGTTATTCGAAACGCGTGTATTGTAATAGAATATACATGAATATTATGAATACTTGAGTATTATCAGTTATATGCTTACGATCTAGTACTAAGTATTCAGACTAGTTTACGCAATAGATACAATACATTGCAAATGTATATGTAGCGCTGTTATGCACTCATATTGTGTGAAATGCCGCCATGTCCGTTTGTTCTTTTGTCTGTTCATCTAGACGCATACCTAGGTAGATTAGCAAAAATCTTGGCATTCTGCAGACAGAAATACAAAATCATACATAAGATGGTACAGTAATTTCATTGTGTTTTACTTGAATTTGCGTTAAACTCACTTTGACATTGTGTTGAGTATTTAAGATACATTTCTCATTTTGTCTTTACTCATGTAAACTCGAATTTTATGGCTAAGAAATAAACATAAATACTGAGAAACGATAAATACTGGGAAACGAATGTTTTGTTTTTTCTTTAGTACGTACTGTAAACTAGGTTATGCACAGTTCTGGGACGATGATCATCTTTGAGCATTGAATACGTCCATAAAATTAGTAGTCCTCTTCATTGGCACCAATGTGCACTTAAGCAAAGCACAAGTTTTGTTAATTGTTTTAATTTAAACTTATTTATTTATTCCCGATTGCGAAGCAAGTTCTGACAACCTAGAAATTAACTTACATTAAGGAAATTACCGCTGAAGGCACTAATGGGGCTCGAACCTACGACATTCCGAACACTAAGCAAACGCGCTTTCCACCATCGAGAATACACACCAGTGACATAAAAGTAGTCCATACAAAAAGTTTGATTAAAGTCAGATGTATCCAATTTCGATATTTGGTCAAGTTTTCGTCATAAAATATGCAAGTGCTTATAAATATCGGTTAAGTTTAGTTTTAATCTATACACAAAGCTATTTCAGTTCAATTGTGGAGGAAGGTTTTGAACAGTTTATAAAAACAGTCTCGAATATTCCTGGGACCAACCAGTACTAGGCAATTAGGCAACTGATAAATGTTTTGCGGGTACTCCCTGATAGAAAATATAACTAATAAGTAAACATGTAATAGTTCTGAGACATTTACACACAATCTATACATTCATTTCCATCATAAAAATGAATGTGAATAAGAACCGACAGTAATCTCAGGCGTCCGAGTTAAAATCACCGGTGTCCGACACTTTATCAAATCTGTCCGAGTCAACATCATATGCTGGTAACCTGCTTTAATACTCGATTTTTATAATTTTCTTATACTGGTTCCCTGTGTTTACGGCTGTTTTTACATCTTAAGGTATTTCCACGGATGAACGTGTCGTGGGAATTCTGGTTTGTTTCTAAAAATAGATATTACACACAGAAGAAGCTCTGACGTGTCCGACTCTCGATCAGTCTACCCTACACACGCGCACGCACGTAAGCACACTTACGCACACACAAAAGCGACACAGAAAATTTGAGAGAATTTCATCAGGCCTAGTCATTTATAGCCGCAGATCTACCTTTTTCGACAAAGCAGACATACACATCATAGATAAAGTTGGGGTTTTGTCATGAAACTGAACAATTTCAAAGGCATTGAAGAGTATGAGAGGCATCTGGCTATCTTGTTGATTCATTTCTGGGACCGATCAGCTAGGATTTGAAATAAAAGTTTAATAAAACCACACATAAAGAGTGGAAAGTCTACATTAAAGCGATAAAGATAGTTGAACGCTTCCTTATTTTATTTATTGGAATGAATTTTACACGTCGTTAGAGCCTTTGTTAAGCTTATTTTTAGTCTTGAAATAGATTAGCATACATATAGGTTGATTCTTAAAACCATGGATGATGTTTCAACAACAAGTGAAACACTGTGCGTATCTTTTTCAATTCCAGAAATGACTTTATGTCCTCTGTTCCGATTTCGTTAGGCGCCCGTTAAAGTTATGGACACTTAGATCAAGTAAAGTCCACGTGGCGGTTTTACCTTCGTGACTTGCAGTAATCATGTTTGGATCCTAGCATATGAACTATTCCTGTTTACTACTACCAGTGCGTACGGGACTATGGACATAAACAATAATAATGAGAACTGATGAAAAGGACAGCTTTCAGGCACATTTCCTGGCAGCATAGGCAACAGTATGTCAGCAGACGACTTTCGGATACACGCGCCATCACCAACTTCCGATTACCCGACGTTCTCCGAGCTGAGCTAACGCAGAGCTAGCGAAAGTGCAGTGCGCAGCCGTATTTTCGAATTGTATCTGATACATTGCCGTATGCGCTTAATGTCCCAATAATAATTTGTCGACTGAAGCTCAGTTGTTTAAAAATCAGTTTATGGCAGACCTGACGGACGTTCGACGGAAATGAGATCTTTCTACTGGCAAATCGATGACCGGGGAGTGATTGAATTTCATGTTTCTGCTGATCCTAACGAAACCGTAAAGTTAATTATCGGGTTAAAATGCAACCCAGCATGCATTAGCGTCCTACTACGTTATGGCGATTTCTGGTTGCAAAAGCATCTAGCCAGGGGGAAAAACACCCTGGAGTATGTAATTTAAAATCGACATCTTAAGTACAATATGTTGTTCCATGTTCAACAAAAGCATGTAATCATTTACGCATTTAAGTAAGGTGCATTGATTGATTGTAAGTCTTGCGTTTCAAGACAAAAAGTGCGATCTTCTGGTGACTTTTTATTAATGCATTGAAGGAGCAAACAATAAAATGTTCTTTTACTTAAGGATTGAAAATGAAATTGAAAACAGCAACAACCAGAGTATTTAGTAATAGACATACGTCGTGACATATGATTGTCAAAAAACAAAACAAAAAAACAATCCTTGACACTGTTAGACACAAACGTCTTGTATAAAAATATCCATACCTTTCACTCAAGCAGATTAAAAATCCTAAATGACGACTTTTCATGCCAATCATTGCAAGGATCTACGATATAAGGTTCTTATTATCCTATTATCTAATACGTTTCTTATTATTACGTCACGATTCGGTAGAGTTTGTTTATGTGAACTAAAATTTAAAGCGGCTTGGACATATTTGATCATTTCTTTTGCTAGGACAGCAAAACTTTCGTTGAAGCACAATGAAATATAAAATGAATGCTTACTTCTGATCACATCACTAGATAAAATGGGAACACACTGTCCGTGTAATTGATTAATTTATTCATTTCAATGTGATATGAAAACGTGTCAGATGTAGCAATAATTTGAAATACAGTACCATTATACCGTGTCATAAAATAAACCAGTCCATTGTCAGTGGGAAATTTAACTTCGTTAAATGGTGTTTATTCACATGCATCAAAGTCTCTAAAATGAAGTAATTATCATGTCTGAAACAAATTAATACACGATCCTTTGTTTAAAAAACTAAAACACTACATCCACAGCAAAACAGTATAGTTTGTCAGCTGTTTATGGCGACATTGAAACCGTTTAGAAAATAAATAAGATTATAATAACGCAGAAAAGCTTGTGAAACATTAAATTACAAATGCATACGAACCATTTGTATGACGTTGCTATAAGGAATCGAATTAAAAAGCTTAGCTGATCTTTTTTCAAAAAGCAAACCAACAAGCTAAAGACATGACGTATGCTTAATAATGGATGGTGGATACGGGTTAAGAAAAGAAATAGAAATCTCCCTCATTTTACGAAATTAATTCACTTGTTTGATGTGATTTTGTTTTATTAAGTAAGATTTACTAAATTTCAAATCTACAGGCAATAAATTATGCCGTATATACCCAGCACTTACAGGGTACCATAAAAGACTGTTATATTTGTGATTCCCCGGATGATAGACAGAGCAGGTGTTGGTCGACAAAACACGGCCAACCGACATCCAGTTGGCGTCGTCTGTTGCAGGACACGTGGACAGCACCCCGACACGTGCCAATGGCCGCCATTTCAATGAGGGTAGTGTGCCGTGAACATTGCGGACAAAAGGGACGTCACCCAAGAAGAATGGCGCATAGTGTCAGATAACAGGAGATAAGATAAATCGGTAAATGGGCAGTAAACGCATGTCGTCTGTTTTCGCCGTTTTCGTTTTTTTTTTCGGCGTTTTACAAGTTGTTTCGACGGTACAGTTAAAAAAGCAGCCTCATCATTTATAGTTGATATTTTTGATCAACAATATTCTGAAGGGTTTTTCTAAAATAACTGTCAACGCATGTCGTCTGTTTTGTTTATGAACGATGAATTATTTTGACGATTATATTATTATGAATAATTTAGTGTCATCTGATCGCTTTTTTATTCTTTTAAAAGTCTGTCAAATATCGTCAACAAGGCTCACTTGTTTATTATATTTCACTTATGAATATGAGTATTATGAGGAAATGGGTTTAAAATCCATTTACTATTGACTTTTGTGCATGGACATTGAATGTTCTATGATTACTGTTCGCAAATGGTTTATAAGCATCTGTTGTCAATGACCGTTTTACGTACCTTGAACATATTAAAGGTGGACACCTTATTTCCTTTCAAACAGCCAAATAAACTATCGTTACATGAAAAGACCCCATGAAATAATGCCTAAAATTGTTCTGCAGCTACATCTAAGTTAAATGTGAAGCATAACTTTCCACTCCTCATTACAAACATGAACTTTCTGTCTGAGCCACGCCGCACAGTCAGCTATTTTAACTAAAGAAAACCACGTGACCACTTACTTGTACAAAAAAGTGCTGTTTTTGTGGCATTTAAAAATCACACTCTTCCGTTGCTTCGTTATTGGAAGCAATGGTGTGAAAGAAAGAAGATTGTTGATCGGGACTAACTGCACTAATTTTTTTCTATCCACAACAGAACTTTTAACCCAACACTTGTAGAAAAAAGTGCGAATATTGTAAAATCAAGAGACAGGCGCGTATCTGGACGGTTTTTGAAGTTACGCACAATTACAAGTGAAATAACCTTTGTAGTAATACTTTCGATTATATTCGGTTCTTTTCTAATGAATAACAGGTAAAATGCGGACATGCGAGGAAAAATATGAACGACTAAAATCCTGACGTGTATAAGTTTAATCATTTTAAAACCTTTTCAACTTTAATGGTGTGGTAATAAGATTTTATAACATAGAAACTACGGAAATAAGATATATCATTCCTAATCCGGTGTAGGCATCGACTTTCTTAGTGTTTTTGGTACTTTCAGATTTTCGATTTTTCGAACGGAAGTTACGCACGTGCGTAAAGTGCTTAATGGCAGAAACGCGCCTGCAAAAGACAATAATTAAAGCCTGTGTTGTATGTTCTAAAATTAGCATTATTTTAGCTAGGTAACAAATTTCAATGCAAGATACTTAGATAGGTGGAAACATTATTTTGTTTTAGGAACTTTTAGTCTGATAAAAATGAATGAAACACAAGTATATATATAACGATTATATTTAATCATGTTTTTTTTGTGTGCTTGATTTGTATTGACTTAGTTAACATATTTAATTAAAATCATCTTACTAACAATACTTTGCCTGGGCTTACGCACTTACGCACGTGCGTACAGTTGCTTCCAAAAAATTGAAAAAATAAAAACGTCAAAAAGCAAATAAAAATCGTATATAACTTGTGTTTGGCACTTGTTGTTAGCTGTTTCATTTTTTAAATTAGAGTTCTTTAACCCTTTTTCAATTTCTACAAATACTTCTGCAATCCTACCTGACGTATTTCTGTCCCTTCCTGTTCGTTGTACTGTGACAGAGTTCATCCCCAGAATGCATCTACGGCGTTCTAACTCAAAGGTCGCCTAGGCACGCCTTTAATGATTAAAGTTCTACCTTTTTCAATATACGAATGATCAGCTTAAAAGTATATTGTTAAGTTTCGTATGCTTTATATTACTGATGGTATGTTTCTTTTTTGTTTGTTCATTGAGTTTATATAGTGCTGCCTTCTCTGTGTATCGCCTGTCGTGAACATCTGGCATGATACCACACCCATTCACATTATCATGACACTGGGTCAACCAGTCGTGGAACAACCCTTATATTTGCTTGAGCGTTATCAAGTGAGCTATACCACTACCATTTTAACGACTTTGGTATGTCGCGGCCCAGGATTGAACCCGGGGTCTCTCGGTGCTCCTGAAGCCGACGCTCTACCGATTGCGCTACCACGTTCGGTTTGTATGCATTATTAAGTATTTACGTAGTATTGATAATGTTAACTACTGATGCATTTGAACTTGCAAATCAGCAGCTTTTTGAGCAAGTTTCAATGATAAAAATTAAAATGTATTTGACAAAAAGACCAGTCACCACGGTGGCTCAGATTCTGGTCGAGTTCCCATCTCCTTCGACACTGTCCTTTCGGAAAAATGGCGAAGGTGTTCCGAACAATTCTGGTTGCCGACCTTGGTATGGCCATTTTTTTTTGTGTTAACATCAACCAGATTACCTCGATCTTTGTAGCCTAATATTGGTTGCCCATTTACAACCAAGAAAATACTAGGGTGAGAACAGCTGTCGCGAGCCAGTCACACGCCGTTATAAATATGCAAACACGACCGATGGGGCCTCATACTTTCATTGGAAATTAAACCCTCTTTAATGAGAACGTTTACAATTACTTACTGAATGGTGTCGGGTATCAAGGTAACAAAGGGTGAGTGGTACATGGCTAAATGCCACCCGCCACCCGTTTGTTGGGCGAAATTTAAACATGGACCAATGCCATCCACAACCCGTTTGTTGAGAGGGAGTTGTATTTGCATTCTCCAACTGTCTTTTGCTGTCGTAGAATATGGTAGTTAATACGAATCACTTCAAGTGAATTTATTTTTTGAGAAAAAAAAGCGAAGACAAAATATATGAATATTTGGTTTTTATTAAGCTATGTCTAGGCAACACTCTAAACTTTATCACGGTCACAATATTTTCAAATAAATCGTTATCTTTAGCATTTTAAACACATGTCTTTTGGTAAAGGACACCAACGAACTTTCCCGACCTATTGGCGTGCGAAGTTTCTGCTGCGCAAAACACCGCACAAAAAGCGACAAAAAAGCGGCAAATTAAACAACACCATTTTGAAAATACGTTCTGTCGAATTATTTCGAATTGAATTTGCAGTGATACCTGTTTATAAAAAGTAATCACATTTTATGTTAGCCTGACTTACAAGGGGTCAGGGGGTAGGGTTTAGTTGGCGGGGAACACCATTTGCCCACAGCAGACTCTATAAAGGTATGAACATTTGAAGGCAGGTTTACAATACTTATAATCATTTTAGGAACGACCATTCTAATACAAGCACAAGTTGTTTACCAAGTTGATTCACCTTCATCAATAATTTCCTCCGATCCACAGTTTTTAAAGTGTTATACTTTTTTTGAAAACCAGCGATAAAAGCTATGCATAAGGATTTCAATACGGAAAACAAATTAGGCGTGTACCATACGCGAGGTTAACAAAAGGCCGAAAATAAAGCGACTTCACTATCATTCATTTGTCCATCGATTTTAATTGTGGGGTGAGACTTTTATGGCGGGCTGCTGCTCGTGCTAAAAAATAGCGTCGCGTGCTTGTTGTTACCTTTACCGTTAAACCAGTTTATGGGATTCAGGTGACTTTAACAAATAGTGAAACCCGTGAAAACGGAAAATTTCAGTATTCGTGCTTTTCTAGCCAAGCTGACAAGGATTAATCTAGAAAGTAGACGGACAACACGCGAGACAGGAGCGTGTAAGTAGAGTATTTTGTCAACTATACCTTCGTTTTTTCTTCACCTTTACACTTTGTAGTTTTGTAATGACTTAGTACAGTTGCCACCTTGCCATTTTGCCGCTTTACAATCCGATTTAATGAATGGAAAGACTGATTAGGATCTACTTGATCTAATGTAATTTAATGGTTACACGAACGCACAGACTTCAGTCTACCACTTAGTTATTACATTTCTGCCACAGTTAGTACCCCCACACACGCCTGAATAAGTTCAAGAAAAATCAGCATCAGCAATATTACTAAAGGCAGAACTACTTCAGATTTAATAATCTACTATCTCAACATCATCAGCAGCAGCTGCAGCATGCCCATCAATGGCAAAGACAGTCTATACCTATATCAACATTGCCCTAGAAAGTAGTGTCACTATCATCATCATCATAATCCTCCTCCTCCTCCTCCTCATTCTCCTCCTCATCATAGTAGCAGCACAATGGCAGCATACTGTTTTCACTTTGATGAATAATTGTTAGTTTATAAATTTTTTTTAAATTTATTGGTGTTAGTAAGATTCATATAAAAGTTTGTAACATCACTGGAATGCCAGTACCCCAAGCCGTGTCATTATAAATGAGAATGAGAACATTCTAACAAAATAGGTCCAGGTGGGGGGCATCCTCCCACCAACCAGCTAAAAGAGTAGAGTTGTGAAAACACATACTTGTAAGCTTGAAAAATACTAAGCTTTTAAAGCAAATGTTGTTGTTGACTGTTTAGGTCGAAGTTAGGGTCCCTTACTTTTTATATGTAGAGATAGTATTTACTGTGATAAAGTTGAATAGATCTTGATTCATACCCCCACCCTCACCCGTACCAAAATTGTCTGGATCCGCCCTTGATTGTGATGTGTATGCATGTTATAAAGTTTAATACCACTCCATGGTTGTTGTGTAAATGCAGTAAACTAATCTTCCTTATTATACATAAATATCCATTAATTAGGTCACAATTTCACACCTGTGTCCTTTTTGTACTGAGTCAATTTTTATTATTAATAATATTTTGACCAGACACCTTTGATACTACATGAAATAAAAAAAACAACACTTTATTTTTTATTGTTTGTCAAGATCAATATGTCCCCATGTAAATGTTTATATTATTTTAACTCCTACATGTACCTTGTAATATGATTATTTCCATATACATGTATACATATTTCCGTATCATTTATATTTCTGCATGTAAATATACCAGTTGTTACCATTTATATTTCTCATTCATTGTGCTGTAGAATAGTTAATATAATTTTATGGGTATACTATAGTTGATGTTAAATGACATTGTGTCAGGAGGAAGGAGTGTAGGAGTTGTGCAGGATGTTTATTCACAGTGCTTGTATTGCTCAGTTGGTAGGGCGACCCACAAGTATTAGGGAAGTGTATGGTTCAAGGCTTACTTTTTCCTGCTTTTCTTACAATATCATCACTGCAATAGCATGTTATTCATATGTGTTGACATGATACACAAACATGTGAGCTTCTTCTGAGGCCAAATTGGGAGATTTTCACTTGCAAAGTGGGACATTTGTTATTTTCATATAAACTAAGATGAACGTTATCTGTTTCCAAATGGAGGTTTCTAAAAATGTGTAAAACAACCCTCATTTTCATGTTATGTTGAATCTTAAAAGTGGGAGTCTACCTCCCAAACTGGGAGAGTCCGTGTATATAGATACAACTCAGATGTGCCTCAACTAGACAGCAAGTGAATGAGACTAAATACAAAGCATAAGTAAGAGAGGTTCAACTTTAAACACTCTTTTATAATTGGTAAGTAACATTTTATTTATGGTACAGAAGACTCACAAAAACAATGGTTAGGACACCCACATATAAAAGTTTTCAATCTAATTCAACTGAAAAGTGCTTGGCAGTTGTATTTTTTAGTATTTTACAAGCAGAACATCAAAGAACAGCTTTAATCCTTAGCTTGCAACTTTTCGTTAGTAAACCAGACTAACTCCTAGTCACCATCTTACAGTGACATGCAAAGGTGACTAGAAATATTGCTAGAGATTTTGCATCAAATAGTGCAGATCCTGGCTGTTCATGATCAAAATTATAATTACTGCAAAGTATAAAAAGTGCACCGGACCTGGTAGCTCAATCGGTAGAGCGTCGGCTCCAGGTACGGGAGGCCCCGGGTTCGATCCCGGGCCGCGACATACCAAAGTCGTTAAAAATGGTAGTGGTATAGCTCCCTTGCTAACGCTCAAGCAGATATAAGGGTAGTTCCACGACTGGTTGGCCCCGTTGTCAGGATAATGTGACTGGGTGTGGTATCATGCCAGGTGTTCACGGCATGCTATACACAGTGAAGGCAGCACTATATCTGCTTTAAGTGGACACCGTCTCCAGATAACTGAAATACTGTTGTCGGGACGATAAACCTTATAAACAATAAAAAGTGCTTAGCAAGGGAAAGGTTAAATACAAGTATTACTCAGCTAGAGATCCAGCTGCAGCCTCACTTACCTAGGGGCTGAAGCATTACTTTCAGATTGGCTTTGGGACTAGAGGCATCAATGTTCATTTGGTTAAAGCTTCAGACTTGAAATCAAAGTGTCCAGGGTTTTAGCTACAGACCAAACATGTCAATCATATGTAGGCCTACTATACATTGCCTCAGGTAGTTACTACCTGAGGGCTGGTTCTACCTAGGAAGTCGGCAGGTTGAGGAGGATTAATCATATTTGGGGAATCCTGTTTCCGATTAATCTTGAAACAAATAACTTTTAGCAAAGCCACTGGGCCACTGGGGCTGATATAATTATATATCTGCTGACATTTCAGAAAATAATGTCAAACACACTAGTCTGCAACGAATCACTGCAAGCTCACAAAGTGGACAACTTTATGTTGCTGTAGCAACCAGGTCTGATGAAGACATAATGCCAGAGCAGGGATATAGTGCTGTAAGGGTGGATTTCTATTCTGTCTTGTCCTTTATCATATTCTAATTCCTTACTTGCTGGAAACAATCATAAGGTGCGGGTATGTTTCATGGTACTCGGGTATATGGTGATTTCAGGCTAGTAAACAAGTTGGAGGGGTGTGGGGTGTGGGATATGGGTGAGTATTTTTAATGTTATTGTAATATCCTAGAATTTTTTCAGCAAACCATATATTGATAAGAAAGAGCTTAGATGTGAGACATCCAAGGTGCTGTAGAGAGCAGGAACAACAAGATGACTATCCTGGGAACTAAACACCCTCTTACAATGTCGATTAATTACATAAACATTTGACAGTAATGAACCATAACTCTGATAGGAAGTGGAGTATTTGCTACTTTTTTTGTTTTCTTTGTTCTCTGCTACATCTGTATTTACAAGCTGCATTGCTAATATCAGTATACTTGATTTCTTTAAACAATACTTAGCCAAACAGCTGCAAATTTCTATTACTGCCAGCAACATTTTTTATTATTGCAAGCTACACATTATTATTGAATGCTAAAATGTTAAAAATTTGAATTCTCAGTTTTTTTTCTCTAAAAAATGTCTCATAGAGCAGCTGCGATTTCCCGTTTATGCCAGCTACACTATCGTCCCCATAAAAAAATGCATTCCATAAAAGGCACCGCTCTCCAGAGCGGCACCAATGATACTTATTAGAACTGTCCATAGTTTGTGTTTGAGTTTGGGTCGAAGGACTCAGATCTGCTCCTCAAATCTGACACAAGTTTATAGTCCTTGGTCAAGATTACTTACTCTCTATAGCTCCAGTTAGCTGCTGCTGGTGAACTGGTTCTACCCAGAGGTTTATTAATATAAGTTGAAAGAACTAGTTTCCTTATTGATGATGGACAAAAAGGATTCAGTTAAATAGAATTGTCTTAATTAACTAGACTGTACATTGCAGTTAGTATCATGATGTAGGTTCTGGTTAATTATCATTCAATTAACTAGACTGTAAATTGCAGTTAGTATCATGATGTAGGTTCTGGTTAATTATCATTCAATTAACTAGACTGTAAATTGCAGTTAGTATCATGATGTAGGTTCTGGTTAATTATCATTCATTATGATCAGATATCTAGAAGTGGATAATGAAGATGTAGTCTGTTTATCCTTTGACAGAACCTGTCAAACTTGCACATGAAACAAATCATGTCAGTGAGAATGTAACAAAAAGAACAACAAGCCGATATTATTGTAAGGAAATTGGCCCTACAAGTGGGACAAGTGAACATTTGTCTTCCATTTTCCAGCTGTCAGGTGGATTCAGCATCAATGTCACATTGACCTAGATCAAGATTCATTTATTGGCCATCATTTACTTTGCGGTTGATTAAGTTTTTGATAATTTGAAATGTGGTGGTTTTAGGAGAGAAGTTTTTTTTTTATAAATTTTGCTTTTATGTATATTTAAGCAGATACAGTTCTGTCTGTAAATTGTGTGTATTTGAGAGCATTAGTACCATAGTAAAGCAAATACTAGGGATTCAGGTCAGCATTTTTATTTCTCATTTGTTTTTGGCAAATCTTGATAAAGTTTTATTTGAATGACATTTAATTTCTTATTTATGGAGAAAAAATACATGTATTAAGTGAAACATTTTGTTTTTATAAAATAAAATATAAACTGAGTTGCCTTGCAGTATAATTAAAACTACTTACAATTCTTAAACTACATTGATCCATAAATGTTATTTTCAACCTGAAGTCACATCCAGATTCACATCTTCTAAGACTCTTCATTGCTATGGAAAGGCAACACCATATCTATTGTATTTTTGCTTTTTTCATATGCGCTGATGCAGACAGGGGGCTGCCTTGACTGTAACAGCCTATCATGACCTTCAGCCACTAGTCATTTAAACAAGCAAGGAAAAACCGGACCTGGTAGCGCAATCAGTAGAGCGTCGGCTCCAGGTATAGGAGGCCCCGGGTTCGATCCCGGGCCGCGACAGACCAAAGTCGTTAAAAATGGTAGTGGTATAGCTCCCTTGCTAACACTCAAGCAAATATAAGGGTAGTTCCACGACTGGTTGGCCCGGTGTCAGGATAATGTGACTGGGTGCGGTATCATGCCAGGTGTTCACGGCATGCTATACACAGTGAAGGCAGCACTATATCTGCTTTAAGTGGACACCATCTCTAGATAACTGAAATATTGTTGGTGGGACGTTAAACCCAATAAACAAACAAACAAACAAGCAAGGAAAAATAACCATCTTTTCGATTCCTTTGAGAATAACAGGATGGGCGTCAAACCTGAAACCAAAAACTCATAGGACCAAAGCGTTCTCTACTGTTCAACATGGTGGACAATACATTCTCTACTAAACTAAACCGTCCTAGAGTGTCATACAGTGGTTTTATATCTTGCCATTGTCTACCCTTAGTTTAACCTTTTTATTCATCACACAATTAGATGTATATCATTTTGAAGATTCACATAATTTTGTTACTGTTGTTGAAATATTTTTTAACTTTTTTTTAATACATGCACAAAACCAGTCTACAAATAAATCCTTAGTATTGTGCAGATTCAGCAAGAGATACGAGTGATTATCAAAAATGTGTGTGCTTTGTAAAGGCATAAAATGTCAAACACATGTCAAACACATGAACAAAAGGCTTAAAATAATCCTCCAAAATATTCTAAAATAGTCTTATACATCATGTCAGTTTAAATATATAAATATTTGTTTATTACTAGGTGTACCCGCATATCTCGAGAAATGGTGTCAGAAAAAAAGAAAGAGAAAAAGATACTCAGGACAGGAAGTTACTGGTTAATTACTCCTAACTCAGATCAAGCAGGAGGTTGACGGACACCTGATTTAAAAAAAAAAAGATGATAAACAAGTATCAAATTATGCAAATTCGGGCAACAGTTGTACATTTGCTCAATGGGCTAATTCCCCGGTATCAAGCCCCAGTGATTTGGTGTCCCTCCACTTAACTAAACATGTGTTGGTTAATAGAAGAAGTAGGCGCCATTGGTTATGTTTTTGATGGCAAATAATTTGAATAAAAACCTGCCATGGGTAAGCTCATCTTTTAGTTGAGTGGGAAGAAAATCCTTTTTCAAAAGGAGTCTGGATAGAGTGGATATTGTGAGCAAGGCTTTATTTGCTGTTTCCTGTCTAGTGTTGGTAAATAGTATAGAACCTGCTGGGAGCTGTCTGATCTGCATTAAAAATATTTACGGCCAAGTATCTGGCAATGTTATATGTATGTGTACTTATTTTTGAATGTTATTGTTAGCAAGCAAATAAGACTTAGTTTAGCTTGTGCTATGAATGATAACAAATGCTTGCAAACTTTCTGAAGCCAGCTGGTGGCTTTCTGAGTGCGACTAAAGATGATTTTATGGATATTGATGGGCTGGTAATTAAACCTATTCTCCACAATAAAAGAAGCCACAAGATGTTACCTGAATGGGATTACCTGACCTGAACTTTGACCAATCACATGTACCCATACATTGATTAGGTTTTGAGGACACAGATGTTCTTTATTAGTATGCATGGCAATAGGGTGGGATAGTAATTAATGTTGATTTTGGCGCACACTTTTGAATTTATGGAAAAAGAAAAAAACTCTAGAGGTGCACAGGGAAAACAGTCACTGTAGACCCTAGAGATCACAACAGCGGTATTTTATAGGTTTTGAAAGAATTAACATTTATAATGATTTTTTTTTAAGTACATACTAACAATGTAAGTAATATTCAAAATTGTCTTTACTTACACTAAGTTATGAGTTAATGCAGAAATTATGCCCATATTCACCCAAAGTAAGATATTGTTACATGTACTTAATGTTGGCAAACTGTCGGATACCACCTTTAAGAGGAGGTAACATTTAATGTTGGCAAACTGTCGAATACCACCTTTAAAAGGTAGTAACATTTAATGTTGGCAAACTGTCCGATACCACCTTTAAGAGGTAGTAATACTTAATGTTGGCAAACTGTAGAATACCACCTTTAAGAGGTAGTAACATTTAATGTTGGCAAACTGTCGGATACCACCTTTAAAAGGTAGTAACATTTAATGCTGCCAAACAGAAGGCTACCACCTTTAAAAGGTAGTAACATTTAATGTTGGCAAACTGTCAGATACCGCCTTTAAGAGGTAGTAACATTTAATGTTGGCAAACTGTCAGATACCACCTTTAATAGGTAGTAACATTTAATGTTGGCAAACTGTCGGATACCACCTTTAAAAGGTAGTAACATTTAATGTTGGCAAACTGTAGAATACCACCTTTAAGAGGTAGTAACATTTAATGTTGGCAAACTGTAGAATACCACCTTCAAGAGATAGTAACATTTAATGTTGGCAAACTGTCAGATACCACCTTTAAGAGGTAGTAACATTTAATGTTGGCAAACTGTAGAATACCACCTTTAAGAGGTAGTAACATTTAATGTTGGCAAACTGTAGAATACCACCTTCAAGAGGTAGTAACATTTAATGTTGGCAAACTGTCAGATACTGCCTTTAAGAGGTAGTAACATTTAATGTTGGCAAACTGTAGAATACCACCTTTAATAGGTAGTAACATTTAATGTTGGCAAACTGTCAGATACCGCCTTTAAGAGGTAGTAACATTTAATGTTGGCAAACTGTAGAATACCACCTTTAAGAGGTAGTAACATTTAATGTTGGCAAACTGTCAGATACCACCTTTAAGAGGAAGTAACATTTAATGTTGGCAAACTGTCAGATACCACCTTTAAGAGGTAGTAACATTTAATGTTGGCAAACTGTAGAATACCACCTTTAAGAGGTAGTAACATTTAATGTTGGCAAACTGTAGAATACCACGTTAAAGAGGTAGTAACATTTAATGTTGGCAAACTGTAGAATACCACCTTTAAGAGGTAGTAACATTTAATGTTGGCAAACTGTCAGATACCACCTTTAAGAGGAAGTACCATTTAATGTTGGCAAACTGTCGGATACCACCTTTAAGAGGAAGTAACATTTAAAGTTGGCAAACTGTAGAATACCACCTTTAAGAGGTAGTAACATTTAATGTTGGCAAACTGTCAGATACCACCTTTAAAAGGAAGTACCATTTAATGCTGGCAAACTGTCGGATACCACCTTCAAGAGGTAGTAACATTTAATGTTGGCAAACTGTCGGATACCACCTTTAAGAGGTAGTAACATTTAATGTTGGCAAACTGTCGGATACCACCTTTAAGAGGTAGTAACATTTAATGTTGGCAAACTGCAGAATACCACCTTTAAGAGGTAGTAACATTTAATGTTGGCAAACTGCAGAATACCACCTTTAAGAGGTAGTAACATTTAATGTTGGCAAACTGTAGAATACCACCTTTAAGAGGTAGTAACATTTAATGTTGGCAAACTGTAAAATACCACCTTCAAGAGGTAGTAACATTTAATGTTGGCAAACTGTAGAATACCACCTTTAAGAGGTAGTAACATTTAATGTTGGCAAACTGTAGAATAACACCTTTAAGAGGTAGTAACATTTAATGTTGGCAAACTGTAGAATACCACCTTTAAGAGGTAGTAACATTTGATGTTGGCAAACTGTCAAATACCACCTTTAAAAGTTAGTAACATAAGTCATGTTTTTTGTTGAGTCTATGTTATTTTCTGTTGTTTTGCTTGTCAAATTTCCCAATAAAACAACTCACAAGGTTAGTTTTGATTGGTTTAACATAAATGCATCACACCAACATAAGTTTATCATATCAACAACATCCAGGTATTTTTAAGCAGGACAAGCCCAGATAAATGTCTGAGTAGAACCACTGGCTGATCTGCTGGTATATCTATCCGCGTAACAGTTTTCACCCGAGCCATGACTTGAACCCACATGTGAGGAGCTGAAAATTTACAAGATATAAACCACTTTTCCAAGGCACGTAAATCTCCCTGGATCCTCAAGTTATAATATAGCACAAATGTCACACAACAATCAACCACAGTAGAAGGAACAACAACAACAAATCTGCTTTGACAGAGTTTTCCATCATTATTGAAAATTTATTGGAAAAAAACAACAAGTTACTGGTAATATATAAACTACTTGTTTTGTTGCTGATGAAACTTTTCACTCAACAGAACAATTCAAGACCTTCCTGATCAATACACATTTCTTTACCTGTCTTAATTAACTACATCCAATCAAATGAAACCCATTGCAGTGCAGTTGAAAAGTCATTAATTATTGATATTCATTTTCTCTTTAATGTATTTTTTTATACCAGTTTTTCAACACATCCCTTATACAGAGGAAAAGCACAACCAATCAATTATTGTTTTCTGACCTTAATTTGATTTAGTAATATTACTTTATTTGATACAACAAAAGTGTATTATTATTAAGAAATGTTTACATTCTTATATTCTTTTCCATTTCATTATTTGTTCTTTTAATTTTTTTATTAGTTCTGTTTTAATGTTTTTTTTGTTAAAAAAGAGATTCATTGCTGATTGTTGTATATTTGCCCTTTTGTACTTTGCCTCAAATGGGTTGATTTGCTATTCAAAAGTATTATCAACAACCACAACATCCAAAAAATGTAATTCTGGCTACCCTGTGTCTATTTTTATTAGGGATGTCAAAGGATACTAAATTTGGTATCCGGATATCCGTCAAACGATCCGAACGGATATCCGGATATTCAGATATAAATCTTAGTTAATTCTGATGTTGCAGTCGGATGTGAGCGGGGTTACTAACGTTTTCATTGACATAATTAAATCGCCATTTCAATGAAAATAATTAAATCAACATTTCCATAGGCATAGGCACTTCATCATTTTAATAATTAATGAAATACGAACAATAAAAAACATTTGGTAATTTTAATTCACAATAAAATAAATAAACATATATCTGATCAAAGAAAACATGTGTACATGTGAAGCACATTTATTTGAAAACGTTATAAATTATTAAATACCCGATTTTTACAGCAGCTAACAATCTTTACGAAAATGAAACAAAAATAAAGAAGCACATGATGAAACAAGCATATATGTAATGTTTGTGTTATATTTAGTAAGTCACATAAACTTGCAGATGTTCAGTTTTCCTCTGGAAGCGTGGCACGATTCTTGTTGAGGAAGATTATCCCATCGTTTCATTTAAACAATCCAAATGGACTTAATAACACATGAGTAACTGATCTTTGCTGACAAACCTGTTAATTGTCTACATAATTGTAGCTCTATCTCTTCTTAATAAAGCCGAACATTAAAGATGATAATCCTTAATCAAAATGGATAAGAAATAGCTTCAAACAATGGCTGTTAATTGGCAAATTATTTTACATAAGCTTTAGCACATTTCTAAAACTGTGAAGTTCATCAACAAAATTTAAGATAGTATTCGCTAAACAAAATGGATCAGTAGAAGCTTCAAACGTTGGCAGTTAATTAGCATGTTATTATATATACCATCATGCTTTAGCACATTTCTAAAACTGTGAAGCCAAATATTCGATACTGCGTGTCACCACCTGTCGATAATCCGTTACACCTGCGTATGCGTGAATGCACACTGGCATGACAGCAGAAAGATAACTTAGTAAAATGGCCAAAACATTTAATTAAATGTTTAAAATTTTACATTTTTAAGCGAATGTCCGGATATAAAAGTCGATTCGGATATCCGATGATTCGAACGGATATCCGGATATCCGTTGATATCCCTAATTTTTATCGATGATGTAATAAAAGTTAATACCAGCTTGAATTTGATAAAACTGAAGCATTGGTAACAATATTTTGATGCAGTTTTGCTATATTTATGTATTGCCCTCAGGGGCAGATCCAGAAAATGTTAGTAAGGAGAGTCAAGATCCATTCAAATTTATCGCAGTAAATTCTAGATATATATATACAATAAGGAACCCTAACTTCCACCTACATGCACCCCTCCCCATTGGCCCTGGATCAATCCCTGATTGCACTGTCTCTTTGTTTATGCTGTAATCATTTAAAAGCCAAACTGACTCAGTAACTCATTCTATCTTTACATTTGTACATTCAGAGTATGTATGGATAAATTTATATATTTACTTAAGTGTAGTTCTTTAAAGCATACTTCACAATCTTCTAGACATACACTTAAAGGTGTGCCACCCATAGAATTTACTAGTGTAACAATTACAGTCAAGATCATGAACAAGATCTTATATAGGTTGTTGCATCTTCAGAGGGCATAATGTCAATTCCTGTGACATTGTTTTTATTGCAAATTATTACGGGACATACAATCTCATTTCCATGTTTCCACTTTGTCAATACAGAAGCAGTGTGAGCTATAATTTTATTGACTGTGTTAAATATCTCCCAAATAGGGATGCTATTAAAGACTTAATGAAGGTTGATACATGAAATAGGAGGTTGTCATTTGAGCTGGGAGCAGTGTGTAGCTCTGGTCAATTTTATAGCCAAATAATGATGCCTGGGCCATACCTTTTTGACCAACAATGGAGGGGTCATTTAGAGGATGCTGGCTTCACACGGGCAGCTGATGTAAAGTAACATTGTAAAAAAGAGATAAAACTCATTGAGAACAAAGTGAGATGGTGAGTTTTTTATTAACTGTAACATTGGTTAGGAATTGAGACCCCAGTGGTCAGATAAACGCCTGAAGAGATGGTGGTGGTCTTTAATTAAATAAGGGGAGGTAATTACTGGAAGAACTGAACTGATTTGTATTAATTAGGAAGTATGTTGAATGTTATGATGTAGTGCAGTTTGTATGATTCTTGGACGTTGTACATCGCAGTTAATGGCAGTGATTATTTTTTGAAGAACTACTTTTTCTGCATACATATTTTGTTTAATATAGAACTGTAGAACATATCATAAATTGACACAAGGATTGGAAGAAAAGGTACAATCTTAAGACTGCAGGCAAATTTGCCCTTCCTTTGCCTCTTAAATTATATTCTAATTTTAAACAAAAAGTTCAATGACAATCAAGTGAAATTAGGCTCATCACAAAAAGTTCAGCAAAAACCAAAGGAAAACTGGCATAGTGTGAAAAGATCAATGTCAACTAAAAATAAAGTTGGTCAAGTACAAAAAGTTCAATGACAACCAAATAATTACTTTCAGCTTGTGTTTTGCATCTGTAGAATGTTATGCTATTTGATTGTTAAATTAGGAATGGATAGATTTAACCAGAGTTGTAGGAGGACAATGTGTAGCTAACATGCATCCTTATTTTAACCCTGACTCTGCTTCACTTGTTAACTAATCCTAATTACTAATCATTTGTTTGTAAACAACTTTATGCAAAAAAAACCCCAAAAATCAATGGCAAGAAACTTAACATTTCCAAAATCATTCCAAGTTTTTAGTTATTTGCTTGAAAAGCAACTACGTATACCCATGAAGGTATTGCTAGAACATCAGGAGTAAAAGGTGTAGATCCTAATCAGAGGTCTTCTAACAGCATTGAAAAGATCTGGATCTGCTATATTTGCCTAGCCCTGAATCCCTGGTCTTTTATCAGAGTGTTTTAATTAAAAATTTACCACTCACCACTCTAGTAGAAAGGCAGTAAATTTTTATAAGCTTTTAAGTAATTAAACAATGGGAGAATGGAACTTTCTCTTTTCATTTAGCATGGATAAAGGATTGGGTGATCACAGAGTTTCCATTGACGGCTTAAAATGGCTTGAAATCCTGGGACGAATAGAATTGAAATATTTATTTAGAGGCTGTTCCATGCTTTCTAGCAGTTTAGATGTAAATTTGCTTTTAATTCTTGTTTTACTTGAACAAAACATAGGAAATCAGAAATGTTTACTAATGTGTTATGCAAATGTAAAAACTGTTACATATTTAAACTTGAGCACTCTACAAAATTTTATTCACTGTGTTTAGAATAATACTGAGATTAGGTGAGCCAAAAATTCTATTTTGGAAATGGTACCAATATTGGAAGGCTCTGGGTGTCTGTGTCCAAATTGTGAAGTCGCGAACTTGAAACTCCTATGTCAGGAGTTGTAGCATACCAGCGCAATTAGAGCAGCACTAAAATCTGCTACAAATACAACTACAATGTTCCAAGGCAGTAACTGTAGGGTTTGCTCTTTTCGTTAAATGGCTCAACACAAATTTGTTTTTACTTTTCACTTGGCTTGCATGTGAAATACCTTTGTCCTGTGCCTTTTCAGAGTTTGGTATACGTCCCAATGCTCACAGGTCTTTGTCATGTATTCTTATTAGGGCAGCTCTGCGTGTATTTCTGTTAAAACTACACTGTCTTAGGGCAGCATTACATGTATATCTGTTAAAACTACACTGTCTCAGGGCAGCACTACATGTATATCAGCTAGAACTACACTGTCTCAGGGCAGCATTACATGTATATCTGTTAAAACTACACTGTCTCAGGGCAGCACTACATGTATATCAGCTAGAACTACACCGTCTCAGGGCAGCACTACATGTATATCAGCTTGAACTACACTGTCTCAGGTCAGTACTGCATGTATATCAGCTAGAACTACACTGTCTCAGGGCAGCACTACATGTATATCTGCTAGAACTACACTGTCTTAGGGCAGCACTTTATGTATATCTGCTAGAACTACACTGTCTTAGGGCAGCACTTTATGTATATCTGCTAGAACTACACTGTCTCAGGGCAGCACTACATGTTTATCAGCTAGAACTACACTGTCTCAGGGCAGCACTACATGTATATCTGCTAGAACTACACTGTCTTAGGGCAGCACTTTATGTATATCAGCTAGAACAACACTGTCTCAGGGCAGCACTACATGTATATCAGCTAGAACTACACTTTCTTAGGGCAGCACTTTATGTATATCTGCTAGAACTACACTGTCTCAGGGCAGCACTACATGTATATCAGCTAGAACTACACTGTCTCAGGGCAGCACTACATGTATATCTGCTAGAACTACACTGTCTCAGGGCAGCACTACATGTATATCTGCTAGAACTACACTGTCTCAGGGCAGCACTATATGTATATCTGCTAGAACTACACTGTCTCAGGGCAGCACTACATGTATATCTGCTAGAACTACACTGTTTCAAGGCAGCACTACATGTATATCAGCTAGAACTACACTGTCTCAGGGCAGCACTACATGTATATCTGCTAGAACTACACTGTTTCAAGGCAGCACTACATGTATATCTGCTAGAACTACACTGTCTCAGGGCAGCACTATATGTATATCTGCTAGAACTACACTGTCTCAGGGCAGCACTCTATGTATATCAGCTAGAACAACACTGTCTCAGGGCAGCACTACATGTATATCTGCTAGAACTACACTGTCTCAGGATAACCCTTAATCTACGTAAACTACACTGTCACCAGGTAACTGATAAAGGTTACTGGAGCATTACAGTTAACTATCAAATATTTGTATTGAAAAAAGTTAAAATCAACCTACATTTTAAATATAAAAAAGACATACATAAAAAGCATCAGTCTGTTGACTGAGACTTAAGTGTCATGTTATATATATATATTTTCACCAATTATTGTTTGGAGAAAAAAATATTTAATTAGTTCATATTGACACTAGACTCAATTTATAAATAAATATTTCAGCTTGTTTGCTATAGCCCTTGCTGCGTATGGCATATTTATAAGGACTATATTTAACGCTGTCAGGTAATCTATTTATGTTTTCTCTCACCATTTAGAGACATCTCCCTACTTGTGGACTGATTAAAGTTTCATTTATAAGAGCAATGACAATAATATGGTTTAGGATATTGGAGTAGTTGTTAATGTAGAGTTTAGAGCTAAATGTTACGTATTGATGTGTTTTATTCAATTAATAGGACAACTAAATTTCTGAAAGCACATTAATGCTCACTGGCAATTCAGATGGACTTAAAAGTTTTCTTGTGGATTAATAAAAGCTGAAGATATATTATATTTGACATCTGTTCGTATGTAGCATGGGTTATATAGATAGTAAAAACTTTCCACATCAGTGAAGATCTCGTATCTTGGCAGACATCTTTGATGGCAACTTCAAGTGATTTTCAGATGAATTGTATAGAAGTGTAAATTTTATTTTCTTGTTATTTCTTCATTTGTGGTCCAAAAATTAGAAGCTATACACCATTGAAAAGCTCTTGAAATTCATATTTTTAAAATGCAGTATTTTTAAAATTGATAAATACACAAAGAATTAATACACAGAAATAAATAAAATTATTGGCTCATCCTTAACCAAAATAAACAGTGTAACTTTTTTGGTTGTATTATTTTACCTTTAAGATTTTCAAAATATAGTTTTGATATTTAAAATACTTTATAAAAGCTGTTAATTTTGATATAAAATTCGGTAAAATAGACTTAAAAATAAAAACAATGGTGAGTTTAATATAGCACATATTTCCAGATTTCGGCCTGCATTCGCTTTTGCCTTCAAAGATGGCTGCCTTAAACTGTCTTAACAGTGTCTATAAGATCACATGGAAACTATCTATATATGGCCCATTGGTTAGTCATCAGCAGACGTAACTACTACGATTCCTCGATCCATCACCGCCTTGGTTGGAGACCTGGTTGGGGAAAAAAAACCATAATGTATAGGGAGGTCTTTTACCAATACAAAGGTGGTTCTACACAGGCATTTGTCTGGGTTTATCATCCATAAAAAGTAACTAGGTGGGAGGTCCTGGTTCAAACCTCGAAATTGTTGGTAGTTGACTATTGATTTTGCTCAGGAAGTTGAAAGTATTTGTTTCCTAATCAGTATAAATAAATAGGTTTAAACTTTTCTTTTGGGTAAATAAGTCTAAAATCTATAAAGCACGAAGCAGTTTGTTATTAGTCATGTTTCTTTAACTATGATGATAGTAATTAAAAAAAAATCTTTGGATAAAGTATGACTATTTTAGTAATTTTTACACCATAAAGGGCTGAGATAATAGAAGATTTTTTATGATTTAGATACATGCCAGTATTGAACCTGGTAGCAGAATCCGTAGGTCATCAGCTCCAGGTACGGAAAGCCTGGGGTTCGATCTTGGGCTGCAATGACCAAAGTCATTAAAAATAGTAGTGGTATAGCTCCATGGTAATTTTTGAACAATTTTAAAGGTATTTTCAAAACTGGTCATCCCTGCATCAGGATAATGTGACTGGGAATCATGCCAGATCATGCTACATACATTAAAGGCAGCACTATATCTGCTTCAAGTGGACAGCGTCTATAAATAACTGAAATACTGTTGGTGGGACGATAAACCCAATAAACAAACATTACATGCCACATGTCACCATGAAAATTCCATTGTGCATATATTGAACCTCAGACTTCATTTTAAATGCATTTCACCTGGTATGAAAACTATCTAACACCCCTTACCACACCACATGCGACAACCATTTGTGAACACATGCTTATTTACAAAGTCAATATTCAAAGATAAGCAGGTGATATTTTTCTCAGGGTCATTAAGTTATCTCCCTTGCATAAAAAAAAGAGGGTTATTGCAGAAGTTGGAGTATTTTAACCCTTATCCTGCTGCATTTCTAAATTACCCCTTCTTAATTTTTGTTTAATATTTTTGGACATTCACATCAATCTGGATGTATTGATCATCTTATCAAAGCCGGAAATTGTGTAGATCCTGATCAGACAGCTCCCAGTGAGAGCTGTCTGATCTTAATCAACACTATTCACCCAGGCCTGATCACTGCAAGCTTAGCAGGCTTAAAGTTGAGTGTTTTATTTTGTCTAGGCAACAGTTATTCAAACATCTTTTATCAACTCATTTGAAAAGATGAAGAGAATACCAAAACCCATTGTGATGTTTAAACAACTATTTATTTTTCAATTCCTTCTTAAACACTTTTAAGCATGGCTATTGTTAAGCAATTTGAACAATTGTGTGGAAGAGTTGATCTGGTTCAATTAGGTAGTAATTGAAGTGAGGTTGGGCTCTTGGGTGCACTAATTGACAGGTAGGTGGTAATTATACCATCTGGTTGGAGACTCAGAGGTTTGATCCTTTTATCTGGTGGACAATGGGGAATTTTTGGAGCTTCTGGGTTCTTGTTATGTTCAAACAGACTGGGTCACATGCTAAACTGGTTGAAAATAACCCTGGAAAAACAACAACAACAAAACCTGTATTGAGTTAAAAATTAGAAACTATTTTATACAACACTATTCTGTTTCCAAATTTTTCTCCTCTAGTTCTTTTTCATGACACTTAATATCTGGTTGCACCAGGTGTTCCATGCATGTCAAGAAACCATAATTTAAGCAATAGCATATTTGACAATTTAATCAGGTAATTAATTGAATTTATTTGATGCCCTTACGAATTGCTCTTTCTCAAAATGTCAGATTTTTTAAAATAATTTAACACAATATACAATCTTATCTTAGTATACTTTATGCCATCCATATAATACCCAATGAACGGCCTCTAAATGGTTGGTCAAATCTGCTTACACAAACTGTCTTTTCCTATTAGTATTTCATTGTAAAGGACATGATAAATAGTTGGCTTCTTTAAACAAAAAACAAGTGCATTTTGTTTGTGATACTGTTTGTGGGCTGTTGAGGTAAGCATAAAAAGAAACTGTCAAAATATCTGAAAGGGGAGAAGTTACATACAAATCCTAGAATGTCTGTCTGTTCCATATTTTGCATCATTTGCACTAGGAAAAACTTATACACTGACCTTCATTAACTAGACATTTATGTGGAACCTCTCTGTCTTCATTGGTCCCTTGTGGTTACCATGGATTCGAGGACCACACTGTCCTGATTGGCTGCTGGACATGATTGAGCAATATACTTGTGGACAAGCTTAATTAGCATCCTACGTAATCATTCCCTAAAGGATACACTGACCCTATAACAGTGAGACTAGGTGACAGAAATACTTCTTTTGTATTCTGACTTTGTCATGATTCATACAGAATTGTGTATACTGGTAATCTATTTATTTATTTTTCCCTCTTTGTATACACTTTGTGGTATATCCATGAACGTTTTGGACACGCAATATTAAGTTTTATATAGATGACAAGTGAATAAGTAAAAATCTTAGCGTGGAAAATTCTGTAAAGATATAAACAGATTATGTATTGACTAATGAGTGATGACCAGTTTACGTTTCCCTAATTGGAGCAATTGAAAGTGCTGTATTTACAATAATTATTAAAAAAAATGAATAAAGAGTATCAGCCACATGGCTGCTGGATATAATTGAGCTATATTCTTGTGGACAGGCTTGATTAGCAGCCTACGTAATCATTTCCCAAAGGATACAACTACCCTATGACAGTGAGTCAGGGTGACAGAGATGCTTTAACTTCTTGCTTTTTTGCTATGCAGGAACCTCGAACATCCCATCAGCATACTTTCAGTCAGTTGTATCATATAGTATATTCATTGTCCCAGTTATGTCTCAGAGTAGCTTCCCTCCATGTTTGTTATTAAATTTGGAAGATATTGATAGTAAAGAACCTTTAACCCCTTATTCTCTTATAGGACAAGGATAAATAATATTATAATAATAATGAAAGATTTTACTACCAGAGTGGTGCCCAGATTTCCAGGCAGTAATCAAGTCAGTCCGCTGATAAACTTCTTTAAATGGTTTGTTTCATTGAATCTTTTTTTTTCCACAGCTGTATAAATCTATTATTATCCTCATAAATTAAGACATACTGTGTGTCAGAGAGCCATCTCACTACATGCCTTACAAATACAGATATAGATGTATATTCTAATGAAATCTTTCCCGATCCGCAAGCAGACGTTATACCACTTGAGCTTTGTGGCCGGTCCTTTTTGGGTGGTTTGGGTTCCTATCTGTTAAATAAAACTTTCACGTGAGGAGGTCTTCAAGCTGACCTGCAATTTGTTGGTGGTTCTACCCAGATTTTTTCCACCAAAAAAGGTAGTTGTCACTGTAATTACCAAGAATGTGTTAATGCAATGTATCCAACAGCACAAACAGTTTTGTTTGGGTGTTAAACAGCTTTAACATCTGACCAATCAGTGTCTAAGGTGATAAAAACATTGAACTGAAGTGTGAGATCCACCTCAAAGATTTGATTGGCTGAATCTTAAATAGAATTTAAAATCTGACCAATCAGCTTCTTCAGAATGATCTCAGACTTCAGCTCAAAGTTTTATACTGCAAATCCATATTTTTGAGATTTGTCTTGGACTCAAACTCAATCATTATTAATCTCATGCCCTTGTTTCATACAACGTACACAATGCACAGGAAAATATACATCGTAAAGTGCAATTGATTAAATTACCATAAATGTCTCTGTAGGGCTTAAAACTTAACAAACAAAGGTTTGGCTGTACATACTAAAAAATACCAGAGTTCTTGTCAATTCCATAATGAATATTAAAAAGTCCAAATAGCCATTTCAATGAGTATTAACATTAGCACTTGATCAATTATATCAATACTTTTTGTTTGTTTATGTATTATGTCAACTTAAGCTGGACCAAGCTGGCGCGTGTTTTGTCCCTATACCTAAACTAATTATGGAAAGACAAACACCAGGCTCCAATTTAGTTGTGTCCATATGTAAATGATACTTTCTCTACTGTTTAATGAACTTGATTGGTCGTGATAAAAGTTCAACAGGTAATGTTGCAGTGTGCCCTTATGTAAATTTGTTCAAACAGCCCCTACCGTTTAACGGGTTGCCCTTGGCAATATGTTGATGACCAATAAAAGTCACTACTGTGAATTATTTTACCTGATACAAGTTCAAGGGTACAATCATGTTTTAAATTTATAATATTTTCTGATATTTGGTTCTTTCGTTGATCTGTCTTGTCACATGCTGAGAGTCGTCCATTGTTAATACAACTTGGGACCTAGTAGCAAAGTTCATGGACATTGAACACTAGCTTCAGGTACAGGAGGTCCCAGGTTCAAACCAAGGCCATTATGTACCACATGGTAGTGCTGTAACCTCCTTGTTAACACTCAAGCTTATCATGGGTAGTGCCATGACTGGTGCCAGGTTAATGTGCCTGGGTGTTTTATCATGACAGGTGTTCACAGATTTCAATACACAGTGAAGGCAGCACTATATCTGCTTCAAGCAGACGCGGATAAACTGAGAGATTGTTTGTTGTGCATTGTGAGAAAAAAGTGAAATAAACCAAAAGCAACAACATTTATACAATCATGTTCATGTAGTATAATTGACTGATTGCTGAAAGTTGAAAAATAAACAAGCTACACACATCATTTTAATAATTAATTTTTAAAGCTCTTCTGTTTTATACTTTTGATCACAACGTGTTGCAATAAATTGACTGTACATGCTAATTCTTCATTTTTGTACATGTACAAGAAAGGCTTAACAGTCAAAATAATTTAAAAGGATTTTAGAAATAATGATCATTTGTAAAGCCTTCCTAATTCATTGAATTCAATTAAGATCACTGATAAAAGCCAGTAGTTCCATGTATATAAAAAGAAATTACATTAGAACAATATATTGTAGTATTAAGCAATAGCCTAGGGTGCAGTTAACTTTCCTGCCATTGGGGTTTAATTGATTAGATAAGTTGAAATTTAACACTTTACTTTCAAATAAAAAATCTTTTCTCATAATAATGGTGGCATTGTAAACAATTTTGATTACAGAGAAGTTAATGATGTAGCATTTTTTATACATTTACATGTAAGTTTAGTGTTTTTGTTATTTAATGACTGATCAAAATATAATTGACATGTAATGTAATTATAAGATTAAGCCATATATAGTTCAACTCTCCACATATACTGCAGATAACATTTACATTTTCTGTTCAATACATTACTTAATTGTTGTCAATCAGGATATAGGAACATTTACATGATGGTAAATTAAGCTTTTATGATTGTAGGCCAATAGAATGAAAGGACTTGATAACTCTCATATGAATTCTTGTATGTTTGCCATTGAAATTAGTTTAAAATGCATTCTTCAGTTTGATAGGTTTAATGTTTAATATGTCAATCTTGCAATATAGTACATGAAGTCCTTTACACAAACTTAACTGAGCTTATCAATAAATTTAAAATACTAATGAGGGTGTATATATAATTTTTTTTTCCACTTTAGAATTTGGTTATTTTCACTTCAGATCTAGATTTTTAAGTCAAAATTGAGATAGTTATGTCATAAACTAGTCATGTTTAGCTTTTCAAAGGTCATGGGCAGAGTTGTCTAAATAATAATCTACATGTTGTTTTTTTTGTTGTCTTTAAAAAAAAATTAAAATAAAGTCCAAACACACTACTTCATATCACAATTAAATGAGTTTGCTGGTTACTATGGCTACATTTGCTAGTCCCATCAGTATTTCTACATATCATATGTAGAAAATGTTACGATACTTCAACTCACAATGCTTCGAAATACTACACTCAATCAGACGATTGACGCTGTCCGTTGAACCAGTCTTGCACTTATTTAAGTCACAGTATTACGAATACTGAAACCTACGGCTGTATTTTTACACCTACGTGAGTTAAAGCACCTCTGCTTGCTTGCCATTATTAGCTTCGGTAATTGGCGTGGTGGTCATGATTTCAACAAACAAAAAGCATGCTGTTCTTTGTTTGGTATTGACACGGTTTAAGTAAATTAAATAAGGAAATAAATTCTGTATATTCAATAAGCAAGCCAGTTGCTTACCATAAGCAGAAAGTTAAATGGCGAGGGTAAATAAAGCCATTTGGTCGGCAAGTCAGTTTCTGCCCGCCTACTCTTCACAGGATTTTACATGAACCGTACTACCACCTAAGCACCATGACAAGTGTATAGTGTTAAGTAGAAACTGGCTTACGGTAACAACAATGGCTGACAGCTGCAAGCAACAATGTGACTGAGGTAAATTTCAAAACTTCAGATACCACTATCGAACAAATAATTTTGCCTGTCTGATGGACATTCGTAGTGCCATGATTGGACTGTGTGTATATATATATATGTATATATATATATATATATATATATACCATGTGGATACTAAGTTGCTGGTAATATTTTATCTTTCTAATTTGTTTACTGGAAATTAAAATGCATTTGCATAATAATGCATGACAATGTTTAACTGAGAGTTATTCTGATTTACCGGCTGTAGCCTGATTTATGTCATTATCTGTTTAGTCTTCCTGTCTTTAAATATCCCTCTAAACTGTTTTTACGAAAGTTCAGAAAGCTATAAGCTCAGAATGTCATGGGCTTATTGAGGTATATACAAATCTAAATTGGTTTTTAATTACAGTTAAACCAGAATTCTTTAACTGATGTTAGCACTGACGTCATAGCTCAACAAATACTCTTTTGTCATCATGCTTCCTATTTTTTTACTTTTGATAATTCAAAATGTGAACTAGATAGTCTCAACTCCGGCAAAAAGAAGCCATAAATATGATTAGATGTTGAGATGTTTTTATCAGACATTTTTTATAGTCTTGAGAATGGGCTTTTTTTTTATCAGCTTTTGGTTTATTGACTTTTGCAGCTTATTCCTTGCCCTGCTTCAGGTGAACGTAAATAAATCAGACCAAGGCAAAAAGTTTATAATCAGATTAATCTGCTTCTGTTGTAAGCTGTCTTATGAGATACTGCACCATTTAATTTAGTAATCATGTCTTAGTAATCAGTGTATGGAGCTGTTAGCATATAACTTGTAATTAATATGGATTGATAAGAAATGAAACAGAATATGGGGTAAAAAAAAGTTGTTATCCAGTGACTGTAAATATTATTAGCATGGACTGAAACAGAACACAGAATAAAATAGTTGCTAGCAAAAGACTTAGAAATGTGTTTTGTCCTGGACACAATTTTGTGACAGGACCTGGTAGCACAATCGTAGAGCGTCGGCTCCAGGTACGGGAGGCCCCGAGGTCGATCCAGGGCTGCGACATACCAAATTCGTTAAAAATGGTAGTGGTTTAGCTCCCTTGCTAACGCTCAAGCAAATATAAGGGTAGTTCCTTGACTGGTTGGCCCGATGTCAGGATAATGTGACTGGGTGTGGTATCATGCCAGGTGTTCACGGCATGCTATACATAGTGAAGGCAGCACTAAATCTGCTTCAAGTGGACACCGTCTCCATATAACTGAAATACTGTTGGTGGGACGATAAATCTAATAAATAAACAAACAAACACAATTTTGTCCAGGCTTCTTCTACAGTTTTGTGTCAATTTTTATGAAATTTCATAATTACCTTTATTGAAAGAGTTCTTGCTGCATTAAGAAATATTTTTACACTACGATATAAGAGAGAGCTTTACTAACAGAGTTTGGGTGGTGGTACTTGTTAGCCTTCGGCTTATGGCTCTAGCCCTAAGCTTGCATAGCTAACCTGCTTAGTACCTAATTATACAGCTAAGGCAAGTATTGTGAATCCAGATCTTGCAGCCATCTCCCTGTTGGGATATGCACTGTTTGCTGCTTAGTCAAGAGAAGTATGTTTAGTTTCATTTACATTAGGTTTTAGGCTAAAATCTAAGAGTTTGGTGATGGGATTTTAACAAATGTTAATGTACCAAAACAAGGGTTATAACAGTATAATGCACCAAAATAAGGGTTATAATAGTGAAGTTACTAATGGACTTAACAAAACTATAAAGAATTTGTGGGTTATTATTGATAGTAGCAGTAGAAGGCTTAATGAATCTGGTGGCACTCACCTGGCCAGTGAAGCATGCTGGCAGGTCCTTCCTGATCTCTACAACTGCTCAGTGTCACCCTGCCACTCTTCATTGCTTCTTAATACTATATTGATTCACAGCCCACTGACTTACATGATCGCTGAAAGAAAAAATGGTTCAATGCAACGTGTTGTAAGTGCAAACTGTACTGCTGCAGTCATTCAGATAAATATTTAATCGATTATTTGACAACAGTTACTAATTCTTACTTTTAAACATGTTTCTCAAAATGTTCTGGAGTCAATTTATTGCCATACCTTACTGACAACATTGTTTTCAAAAACTGCAATGACACAATTATGGTCAGTATAGCAAGGCCCAATTATTTTATGGAGGAAGACCACCAGACATTTACCATGGACAGTTGTCTGGGTCAAACCACTGGCACACTGCAGACCTTCCCACATTACGTCTTTCGTCCCAACCGAGACTCAAACCCACACAATGAGAGGTGAGCAGTCAGGGGAGACAACTTTTTTTTTACTACTGTTTTAATTGCTTGCTCAGGGGATAAATTAAAAAAAATGGATTAATTAAGGGACTGACTCCTCGGCCTTTCAGCGCGTGGGTAAATTTCTTCTGCAATTTCTAATCTTTAAAAGATTAATGTTTTTAGCGTTATATAGCATTACACTGTCTCATTTCTTATCCTTGTTTTGCCTCACTGTGTGATCAACAAATGGGATGAAATGATACAAAAACAATGGGAGCATGCTGTTACATGCCAATATAAAAAACAAAAGCATTATAATGAAAATGTTCCCAGGAACGCCTGCATGTAATTAATGTTCAATTTCCAAGGACAGTTGCCATTCTACGCTATATGAAAATGCTTGACAATAATTCACAGGCCATTTTTATCAGATTTCAAGCCAATGTAATCTAAAGCACTTTCCCTTTAATAGTTTATCAATATGTAATAAGCAGAATTTATTGGAAAATTAATTTATCTGTGCCGTTAGTAGTGGAAATAAATATCTGGTTATTTGACTTGGTTCTGATTACATATCTGAAAGAGATTAACATTTATTGCATGTTTTTTCTAAATCATTTTAGACTATTTTACATGTCAACAGATCTTATAGACTTAAGCTAGAATTCTTTTTTAGCATGTAACTGTAAGCGGTAAGGGTAATTAAGAAATGCATTTAACGGACCTGGTAGCGTAATCGGTAGAATGTCGGCTAATGGTACGGGAGGCCCCGGGTTTGATCCCGGGCCGCGACATACCAAAGTCGTTAAAAATGGTAGTGATATAGCTCCCTTTTATAATGCTGAAGCAAATATAAGGGTAGATCCATGACCAGTTGGCCTGGTGTCAGGATAATATGACTGGGTGTGGTATCATGCCAGGTGTTCACGGCACCTGAAATATTATTGGTGGGACAATAAACCCAATAAACACAAACATCAGAAAGTCATTTGATTCCTTGCCTGGTTAGCATGAATTGACCTTTAGGTATTAGGCAAATAGTGTTGACCTTGATTAGGCCTAGTGTTGACCTTGATTAGGCCTAGTGTTGACCTTGATTAGGCCTAGTGTTGACCTTGATTAGGCCTAGTGTTGACCTTAATTAGCCGGCTTCTGGATGTATTTAAGGAATGAATCATTGATTTTTGTCGTTCATCACTTGATGGACCGTGTTGGGCTGTTTAAAGTATTATGGAGTCTGAAGGATTAATTAGGGTTTTAATTCTTTTACATTTTGAATATACCTGTTGCAGCGTTTGTAATAATATTTAGCATGATTCATTCGATAAATTGTTACCTAAATAAGAACGAAAACAAACTTTTAATTTCTGAAATTTGGTATGTGTGATGCAAAAAAAATGAGCAAATATAAAAAGTAGATTGTTTAACCAATGGTCGTAACAGTGATTCAAGTCCAAAATTTCAAAGCAGTTTATGCCTGTTTTGAATATCTCAATTAAAGGTGCTGCAAAACACTTGCTGTACCTTATTGCTTTGTATTTGTTTTTTAAGTTTTTTGTTTGTTTTTGTTTTGACAGTTCTTGTGTTCATCGCTTTATTATTTTTCAAGCAATCTATAATATTTACATTTGATGTGCATATATAATTTGACCATTTTTCCTCTGGGAAAGCAAACAAAAAAGAAGGTTAGTTTAATTTACAACTGAACTAATGAGAGAAGTGGGTTTGGTGCTGAACAACTCATCTCATCCAGTGCTACATATATTATAAGTATATATACTGAAGGTAAAAAGTTTAGTAAGTTCAGAGAGGATTGACTCCTAGGGAACTTTGTGACCCGCAGAAGATCGTCTGTTTTGCTGTGCACATACTGCACAGGATTTTCATGAAAGTTACGTCTCGCTTACAGTTTTAAAAAAAGGCGGAAATCATGTTGTCAATGGATGGGCACAATTGGTCAATATGGAAACGTTTTAGTCACATTGATTTATAGACGAAAACTAAATACGTAAAAAACTTGCTACACTTTTTTCCTTTAGTATATTTAATCTGACAGACAGTGACAAAGGAAGAAAGAAAAAAGATGTACTTTTAGATTATGCACAGAGCAACAATTGTTGGTCCATCTTGCTGTGTGTAAGAGTAAACATAATTAGGGTGCCAGTGGCTCTGCCCATACATAAGACGGGATCTTTCTCCACCAGTAATTAGCTGGACATTTGCAATATGACGATAACTGTTTCATTGTGATAACAAAGACCAAAATGAATAACAAAAACAAAATTAGGCATAAAATGGTGGATCTTTTTTCATTCGGGCTAAAAAAAAATTCCCAGAAAACAACTTAATTAAAGAATGAGTAGATAGGTTGTAATTTAGCGCTTGTATGTAACATTAATTGAGACATTCATTAGTGTAATTCAGCTCCCAGTTGTCTGTTTCTCTCTGGTCTCAATTTTACACAGTCTCTGTTCAGTTTGATCTCCAGTCTCTGCTATCATAGAGGCATTATTGATTCTTCAACACCACTTAAAATCACAGGCCACTTGTTTCCAATCAAATCTAAGCGATCTTCTGCTTATTGTTTGTGACAGGTGATAAAATGAGCAGCATAGAGCAATAATCATAACTCCTTCCTTACCTGTTTTATTATTATCCTCATTTGAGGATTTTGTTTTTCTGGAGCGTATCATGGCAACTTTACGGTAGACTTGCTTTGAATTCCGATTTGCAATAAAGATGGCAGATGATGAGATGAGATGCTGAGCAAAAGAAAAAAATATTATTAATTTTCCATTTAATTTCTTATTTATTCCTCTTGAACAAAAAAACAAACTGGCTTTTATGTGACTTTAAATAGCATATGCCTTGCATTGAATGTTGATGCATATACATTTAAAAACACAAAATGTTATATCAGTATCTTAGAAATAGAGAATTGTAAACTATGTAGTCTATCATTATAGTTATTTTTCATATAAAACTTTTAATCTGGAGTTTAATGCCATGGCAATCTTAAAATACTCACCAGGTACCTAAACCTTTCATGCATAAGGTGGCACATAAGGTACTTCCAGTTCCATCAGTATAATGACTATGTTTCATGTCTTGATTATAATTAATTGAACCCTTTTACTGGACTCAATCTAAGTCAGAAAATAATGCTAGTGTCTGCAGCACCTCTAACAGAGCTTCTGAAATAGGTATTTCATTTATAACACACTTTGTTAATTGTTAGACAATTGTTAGACATCTTGATTCCCTTGATGACTTGCTCCAGGGATTGTCTAAGTGTCTAAGAAAATTGACATCAATTTCCTAGAATGAAGTAATTTACAAGGAAATCTGTGGTTGTTATGGCAAAGTGGCTTGGACTTTCTTACTGTGGTACTGAAGAAAGTAGTTTGCAGGTATTGTATGCAGTAAAATAGAGTTGAGTAATTAGTTGATGTTTTTTTAATATGCTAGAATAAAATATAAAATTTTGTTGTAAGAAACTAATCAATTACATGTAATACAAATAAAAAATACAAAAAGAGAACACATAAATCAGACAAGGATTAAAATAGGAAAAATAGGTATAATGTGTTCTCAGTACTTTTTTATTGAAACAAATTTAAGTTATGAATACAAGTAATGGTTGTAATATCTGTAAAAAACCTAATTGAAATCTATGTTCTTCATAAAAAGCTTTGTAAAGCTATCATAATAAAAAAGGACATTTTATTCTTGTTTTATTTCATATAACAATACTCATTCAGAGTTAAATGTCATAATCATGGTAAGTGGGTGCTCTTTTTCTACTGTGGACATTTTAAGAAGAAGAAATAAATGCTCAAATCTACAGTGTCTCCTGCAGAGGTGTTCTTTTTAGATAAGTGCTTCTTTTATGCACTTTGTCAATTGTTAGATGTCTTAATTCTCTTTGACTTGCTTCAGGGAATGCCTAAGCAGCTAAGAAAATTGGCATCATTGTTGTTATAATAGCAAAATGGCTTTGTCTCAAAATTGCTGAACATTGTTCGGGTGAAAATATTTTCTCAAATATGGGATGGGATGGGATGGAATTTGTCAGCATTTTTGCCGATACTGTGCAGCGGTATTCTGTCATTATAGCAGAGGGGCACTTATGAGGTAGGTGCCCAGGGACTGAACCCGGCCGGTCCATTATAGTGACACAGATGAGACAGGTGTAATGCTGTCCCCTTAGCCTCGAGCGTTAGGAGGGAAGCCACGACTACCAACTTAAAAGTCTTTGGTTTGACCCGTTGGGGTTTGAACCCTCGTTCCTGATCCCCAAACCAATTTACGCTCTACCTTTTGAGCTATTGCGGCCGGTTTTCTCAAATATATTTTGCAGTAGAGCCATGTAAATGGTTGATGATTAGTTAGATAGACTGAATAAGATTAAAACGAAATGAAATATGTTTATGTGAAATTTATTGGTTCCAATAAACAAAAGATAATTAAAAAAAAGAATGATATAATACAGTGTGCAGACAGTGCTTAAAATAAACAACAAAAACACAGACTTTTCATTACACTTTTGATAATAAAACAATATAATGATCGAGTGCCAGCAGTGTAGTGTTTGGAGTTGAAGTAAATGCTTTGGTCTAAATTGTCACCTTATAATAACAATATTGATTTCATAGCAATAAATTGGAGGCAAGACAACTTGTTTCCAATCCAATCAAACAGGCTTTGTATTCTTTCTTTGCTTCAATGACATTGGGGAAATCTAGAAAACACTGTAGCTTTATTTTTCTGTAATTTAAACTTTTCTAAAAAAGCAACACCAAAAAATAACCGCAAAAAAAATACACACAGAAGTGGAATCAGTGAAATTGAACATGTCACATAAAATTAAAATATTGCATTTTATCTTGTTAAAACAAATAGTTGCTTGTTTGCTAGGAATATCCTAACATGGTCAAAACTTGATTTTTCACATTAGGATCTGTATATGAGGCTGTTGTTATAATTATAACTACATATAATTGAGCTACATATAAGTGAGACTTTTTTTTACTAAATCCTTTCTAAGCAGGCAAAATTGTGGATACCTATGACCGAGCACGCAGATTTGCAGTTCCTTAGCCCATCACCACGTGAGTTCGATTACTGGTAAGGGTGTGGACTTATGGGGGGAGATTTTCTAGCTTAACTGTAGTGTACCAGTGGTTCTAACCAGTCATACATCTGAGGTCTTCCTCCACCAATAACTAGGTGGATGTTGCCATACTGACCATAGTGTCATTGCTTTGTAACAAAACAACAAAACAAACAGTGAAAAACAAAACAAACAAAAAATAACAAGATGACAAAACAACTGCTCAGTCTTCAAAACCTCCTGTAGAGCCTTTGAGATAAGTGCTTCTTTTATGCACTTTGTCAATTGTTAGACAATTGTTTGACATCTTGATTATATTTGCATTGCTTCAGGGAACGTCTAAGCATCTAAGAAAATTGGCATCAATTTACTTCAATGAAATGCATTGAAGGCAAAAACATTGATCATAATGGCAAAATATCTAAGCCTTGCTGTACGTGTTACTGGAGAAAGGAGTTCCGCAATTATTTTCTCCAGTTTCATGTATGTAGGGTTGTGTTATTGGTTCATACTATGATAACTGCAAGAGAAAACAACTGAATTACAGAATTATTATGAACTAGATTGCTAAAAGATCTACTGATAATTAATCCTTGAAAAAATGAAAAAAATAATATTGAAAAGAAAAATTACTTACCACATATTGATCAGGCATAGGGAAACAGTCAGTGTTTAGGCTAGAGCGCACCTTTTGCAGGATTGGTGCAGAATTCTTAGAGTTGGCGCACATTTTTTAACTGAACTGGTCATTTTGGCGCACGCTAATAAAAGTAAAGAATAAATAAAATAGAAACAAATACTTCTATTTTTGTATCAATCAATCGTAATTCTAAGCCTAGCTTGTACACAAACAAGTTTCTGCAAAAAATAGACAGACTCTGTGTTATCTGTCAACCAAAAAACGGCTGTATTGGATTGACTTAATATGCACTAGCAACTTCCGGTATGAACAATAACTCTGTTGATCATAATTAATAGACGCTTCAAGTGTAATGATGCTGCATATAAGTAAAGCGCTTGTGTGATCCAAAACCTCGTGACTTTTTCGCGATGTCTGCTACTAAAAAAACCTATTTTGGGGAGGTTTATTTTTCTCCATCTTTTTAAATGACCCACTGATTATAAAATTGGCCCACTGTTTTGAGAGGTGATGGGCCAAAGTGACCCAATGCTTTAAAGTTCTAGACTATACACCGAACAGTGTAGATTCAGGTCAGCCAGCTTGAGCACCTTATAGTTGGTGTGGGGTCCCAATAAAATCAAGATGGATATATATTTTTTATGCTTAAATAAGTAAGAAAATTGTTGGTGCTTATTTTAAATTTTGCAAAGATTGAACTGTAATGAGCATGCCTGAAAAAATGAATTGGATAAGAAAAATAAATTATTGTACCTGGATTTCTTACATTGATTGATTGTCAGGAAAAAAAAATACACGTAATAATTAACAACAGTAAAAATATAAAAGGTTCCGAGAATCATTAATTATCATTATCACTAAAAGATCACAAATATTGTCATAGTTATATATTTTTCTATAAAGCTATTATAACAAATACACCTTGTTGGTTGGAATTGATTTTTCCATATCATGGGAACTTTCACTTACCAAAATGAAATATTTAGTATCAATGACTCATTGTTAAACAGGATGCATAAAGTGATAGTTGAACTTGGATTAAAATGTTCATATTGATTTAGCTATAATTCTGATCATTGCATGCAAGATGGTAGTGATAACCGTACAACTGGCGGACTTGATCTCATGAAAAGTGTCGTATTCAAAGTATATGCTACCTGATAGCCCTCTCGCATGAAACAAGTTTATGTCTGAAAGTCATGATGGCATAGTGTGCAGGGGCGAATCTAGAACTTTATACCTCAGGTTGTTTTTTTTTAATGTTTTTTTTTGTGTTTTTTTTTTAATTTCTCAACATATTAACAAATATGTAGAAAATAAATGCATGAGTTTTTTTTCAAAGGTAAATTTTGTGGAAGAAGTATGGTGGGACTTTTGTTAGTTTGGAGCGGAATAGTCCAGTGGTAGGATGCACGACTCCGGATCACGGGGTCCGTGGTTCGAACCCCGGTCAGGTCACCGCTAATTTCCTTGAGCAAGAAATTTACCTCGAATTGATCCACTTCACCCAGGTGTATAAATGGGTTCCTGTGAGGGTTATTCGGGGCAGTAATATGACTTCCCAGCGCTATGTGTCGGCTGCCATTGTACGGGATTGACGAATATACCCAATGACTAGGGGGTAAACTGTAAAGTCGGCTGAACAAGCAGTAGCTTGGAAGTAGACTATAACTTGGTATTACCTATTACCTATTACCTATTTGTTAGCCTCCAATATAGCGAATAGTAGTATACATAGAAGAACATAGAAAAAGACAGATTTTCTTAGAACAACCTTGCTTGAAGCTCAGTAGGGGGTGGGGGCTGGGGGAACGGGTGTGGGTGCGCCCACCTGCAGTGTTGTGGTAGCTGATTTATAACTCTTCTGACTGCTTAGCCTCTCGAAGGGTTCGAGTCCTGTTCATGATAAAGGACTTAATGTGGGAAGGTCTTTCAGGTGACATGTGCGACAGTGGTTCTACCCAACCATTTGGGTGTTCAAAATCCTCACCAAATAGCTGGATGTCGCTCTAATGATCATAATTGTTCACAGCGTGTGTTAAAAAACAACAACAGGGGGTCGGAGGCTTGTTATTTTGTGAAGCTTTGAATGCATTTCTGGAATGCCAGAACATGCATGTATCTGGACCAAAATTGATGCTATTTTGCTAGTTTATTGAATTTAATTTATATAACATACACCTGTAAATACCTTTTACACATGGCCTTGGACTTGTTTGTTTTTTGTTCTTGCTGTTGTTGTTTTTGGGTTGGGTTGTAGTGCTAGGGAGGAGGTGGTTTACTGGATGCAGTCCATTTAAATGTGCTACTGTTCTCATATAAAGCCAAAAGTTACCAGTTTGACTCCGGGTAAACAACATGTACATGTTTGCAAATGTTTGCATTCTGTGCACTTTTGAATAAGAAAATCACAAACAGCATGATGGATGTTTTCTCTAAACAGCAATCAATACATTTTGGCAGATCTATGTAGTTGCAGTCTTAAACTAAAACCAATATTAGAAATCATGATACATATTATATAGAGAGCAGTAATGGCAACTGTGCTTATAATTGTATGTAAATGTAAATATAGAAATGATATGGATGATTTTATAAGACTGAGTGCTTAACATTTTGACAGGAAAACCTGTTTTTGGATGTTGTATATAAAAAAACTGTTAAAATGTTATTTATCACACAATATATCAGTTATGGTGACCAGTGAGTAGGAGTATATCATAATGGTCACTGTCGTCAGAGACTGAGGGCCTCGTAACCTTACACACACCAAGTCTCTCTGTTAGGCACATGTGCCGATGTGTTGTGCAGCGTGCCTTGCCAGTCCAGCGAGTAAAGTGACTTATGTCAGCTAGGCTACAATCTTGTGGATTCCATAAAGAAAACTTGTAAGAAAGCAAAACGAACATGGATACACTACACTAAATTCCACACAGTGAATTCCAAACATTCTGTAACTATAAACACACAACACTTACTTTACAAATCAATGAAATTATAAAATACCACACTTCTATAGAGTCACAAGATCTTGTGCTTGCAAATGCATCATATTCATTTTAAGCTCATGTTATTTGTTACATGCAAATACTATCAAGCTTACATCACTTGAATAGTTGAGCATAATGTTCTGTTACAGATCTTGTTTATTGATCTTTGTTGATGATTCCATTTGGTTAAATAAACTTTTAACACTTAATTACATGTTTTTATTTTTATGATTTCCCTACCCATAAAACCATGAACAATATGCATTTTTAATATTCATCCCATTCTATGTTTCAGCATGATCAAATATCATGACTCATAAAACAATATGCATGATGTCTCTTTTTTCAAACATTATACACATAACCCTAGATACACATGTGGCCTAGGCAAATAATAATTGTTTGATCATTTGATTGGCTAATGAATGGTGAAATTGCACTCCTTGTGGACTTAGTGCACTTTTTTATGATGCGCAGTTTCCATGGGTCTATTTAACTGTATAACATCAGATTTTTATGGGGCCTGGTTACTTTATAATTATGTTACAATCAAAAACATGGCAACAGATGGTTGATAGTGAGGTTCAGATTAAGTTGAAGGAGTATTTAACATGCCAATGTAAATCCATTTTTCATATTTTTTGTTTCACTTATTTTCTGCTTATATATACATTGTGGTAGGAACTATTGTAAGTTCTTAATTGGATGTACCTCCTTAGTGTGTTGGAACTAGTAAAAAAGGTTTGTCACAATCCTAAACTTTGCAACATGTTTTTGTATTCAGTGTGATACAATTTGAAAAAATGACCCTTGGTAACAAAAATATTTGAGAAAATTCTGGCATATGCTGGAAAACTTTTTTACCCATGAATAATTTCATTTCATAAATAAGCCATGTTTAGCACCTCTACTCTCAATTACCATTTCTCACAGCATTAGTATATGTACATGGAAAGGAAAGACTGGCCCAGCAATAACAACATACTGCTTGGGAATTACTTAATATTCCTATTCAACCAAAAACTTTTAAATGTCGAAAAGAGAAAATTGATGAAAATACAGTTAAAAATAAGATGCGGTGAATTGTAAAATTAGATGACCCCCAGACAAATATCTGGGTAGAACTATTGGCACTCATTGGTTCAGCTAAAAGACTTCCCCAAATGAAAGCGGGTGGTGAGGGGTAGAGAAGTCAAAGGAACTTAACGTTGCACAGTTTATGACGCTGCCACAGGTACCTCATAGATGGGATTGAGATTTGCCGGCATTTTTGCTGATACTGTGCAGCGACATTTCTATCATTATAGCACAAGGGCACTTATGAGGTGCCCAGGGACTGAACCCGGCCGGTCCATTATACTGACACCGACGAGTCAGGCATAATGCTGTCCCCTTAGCCCCGAGGGTTAGGAGGGAAGCCACTACTACCAACTTTAAAGTCTTTGGTTTGACCCGGGCAGGGTTCGAACCCGCTACCTCCCGATCCGCAAGCCGATGCTCTACCACCTAAGCTATTGCGGCCTGTCACCTCATAGATGGTTATATAAAGTGCTATTTCCTACACAGATGTCCATTGTAACTACACATGTACATCTGTCTTAAGCACTGTTGCTGACTGATACCTTATCATAATCATGTAGATTTGAAGCAATGTCTTTTATAGTGAATTGTTCATTGTTGTATTAATTTTTTACAAAACAATACTGATTTGGAGTCTAATTCTGTAACTTTAAATATAAATTGAAAGTGTAGACAAAACTTTTGAGATTGTGTCTTTGTATAGTTATATGCAGCATTATCGTCAACAGAAAGTTGAAGCTGGGTACCGTCTTAAACTAACTTACTTAGTCATATGACCATGTGATGTTATTTTACTGGTTCCCTATTGTTGAAATTAGCCAAGCAGTAGATCAACAGCATGTAGAAGCTGGATCAAACTATTAAGTCATGCGACCATTTAATTTCATTTTTCTGGTTCCTTGTTGTTAAAATCAGCTGAGCAGTAGATATACAGCTTGTAGAAGCTCTACTAGTCCTACGGTAAAGTCATGTGATGACGAAATTTCATTTTGTGGGTTCCCTTCTGCTATAACAATATTCATTGCCATAGATCAACAGTTTGTAGATGCTGGGTACTATAAAAATCCAACTGTAAAGTCATGTGACAATGTAATCTCATTTTACCAGTTCCCAGTCTCCATAACCATTCACCCAGCAGTAGATCAACAGTTTGTAGATGCTGGGTACAATAAAAATCCAACTGTAAAGTCATGTGACAATGTAATATCATTTTACCGGTTCCCAGTCTCCAGAACAATTCACCCAGCAGTAGATCAACAGCTTGAGGAGGCTGGGCTACAGTAAAGCAGCTTATGACCATGACAAAGCCATGAATCCGATTAGAGTTGGAGACTGATTGGTACACTACTGAGGTCGGGCATCTCAAGGGTTCAGTTTTATGAGGCAAAACCATTACAAACCATTCAAGCTCATCCAGAATTGACAAATCTAATTACTTGTAAGGTTAGACTTTTGTTTTCTCTCAAGTTGTTCCATTTTAAATGTATTGTAGAAAGTTTAGATTAAATTGGTAGCTTCATTCTTATGCCGAAAAGTTAAAGTTAATGTTAAAGTTATTAGGCACTTCCTGTTAATTTATACATTAATGCCACTGAGAGAATATTGCAACATTTCTTTTATTTTTTTATTAGGCAGTTTACTGTTAATTGATAAAAAGTTTCTATTTATTTAAATTAGATAAATCTTCATTAATGGCAACTTTTCTTTGTAATCTGTTTGGACCAATTTTTTATATGCAAACATTTTTACTGTCAAAACTACTGAAACTGCATTAAGACGATTATAACAAAAAGAAATAACAATATTCCCATAACAGATTTTGGGTGCAAATGAAAGAAAAAGAAAATAATTTGTCTATGTGAATACCTTTCACTGTGTTTTGATATCCCCATAGGATTCCTTTTCAAGAGGCTATAGCTTATAGAAATGTTGGTGATTCTAAATAGACAGTGCTGAAGCTCACTGTCCATTACTGTACCTGGATATTGGCTCAGGGTCTCACACAAGTAAAAGATGGCAGTAACTGTTTTGTAAAAGATAGGAACAATGAGCATGTTTCAATGGTAAAATGTCTATGATTTACCATTTCCCCCAGATTATTACTTCTTTACATTGTTAAAGATTGCAAAAAATATATTAAAGTTACACTTATAATATAACAAAATAATCATTAATGGATAGACTACAATATAACAAAATAATCATTAATGGATAGACTACAATATAACAAAATAACATTAATGGATAGACCTGTGTCATGGACTGACTATTTCTCATAACACAACTCTCCTGAAGTCCATGGTGCCAAGTTGCCAGCCAAGAGATATTCTGTTTGTCCAGAATAACAATTACTTGAACAGTCTGTCCAGTCAGAAAATAGATGGTGCTGATGTCAAGTGTATATCTGGCTGGAGAGGGTAAAGGTGAGGTGAGGGACACCCTTGGCCGACTGGTTAGAGTTGCTGACTTGTTACTCCTCAGCCCATCACTGCATGGGCTCAAGTCCCGGTCGGGTTGAGAGCTTTCATGTGCAGAGGTTTTCCAGCTCACCTGTGGTGCACTGGTGGTTCTACCAAGGCATAAGTCTGAGGTCTTCCTTCACTAATAATTAGCTAGACGTTGCCAGTATTACGATAATCGTGTTGGTACGATGTAACAAAAAACAAAACAAACAATAAGGATCAGCCTCTAATTGACATAAGAGACACAAGAACAGTTCACTGATTCACGGCAATATTCTGCCATAATAAAACTGTGAAGGCTCATTCAAACCCTATAAAACATGTATCCATTATTATAATCTCAATAAAACAATTGAACATTTGGCTTCCTAGGATACCCTTCCCCATTAAACCAAATAATCTCTAACTAGAAAAGCTTTAGCACTACAAGACGAGACATGAATATTCTCAAAATTGAAAGTCTTCTTCTAGGGAAGTATTTTATGTATCACAAGAAACAAAATCTGATTTATTCATTCTGTCAACTGGATAATAAACCCTATCCTGTAAATTTTAATAATTTTGGCTAGTACTAGGGTACTAGAGTATGTTAAGTACCTCCACTTTCCCCCCTATTTTCCCTAATGCCCTCCACCTGTAAATAAATAATTTCAGTTCTTCAACACAAGAAGCCCTGGTTTCCTCAAAATTCACCATTCTACCATCAAAGAGAAAGACTCTGATTGTTTTTTTTCAATTTTTGCTGGTACAAGGTACAAAATACCCTTTCCTTTTGTACTTTTATGCCTTTTTACCGTAAAGTCTTCAGAACCCTTTGGCTACGTGGAAACCTGAATGTTCTTATGAGATTTCTTCTATAGCCATTTCACTGTCAACTCTGCAGCCTAACAAAACAGAAGATTTGTCCAGTCGTTTCCAGATGTGGCAGATTTATTGTTGCTCATATAGATATATGGGATGCATGGGCCATCCTTGAAGATTCTCACCCTGATTTAGGACTCTGGACCAGCGCAGTGGTCACTACAGACCATCACTAATAGTGCTTCCTTAGGGCATTTGTTAAGTCCCAGATTACAGCTGATTTGCAGGATTTCTTTGAAACCCATGACATTTTGGGAAGGTTTATGGAGCCCATAGCTCCATTTGTACTTCTCATGCTATATATTTGCAAGTATTTACAATACATAGTTAGGTTTCAGTTATTCCAGTATATTTGTGTTAAACCTCATTTATACCTCTCAAACGGCTTACCAAAATACTTCTTATTCTCAGCAGAAAATGATTAAAACCAGGGTCATGTCAAGTTAGGCAGCATTCAAACTGGTTGTTCCCAGCCAATATCTCCAGCTAAAATTTACATATTGTCACCAAATTTGGTATATTGCTCCTATTTGGCAGGCAGAAGTTTGGAATTACATTTAGGTTTAATCAGGTCAAAGTCAGTGGTATTAAAAATAGAATTTTCATTTTCGACTAATATCCTCAGTTAGAATTGAGATATTCTTTCTTAATATAGTTGATCGCTAGTTTGGAATTACATTAGGTTTAATCAGGTCAAGGTCAGTGGTACTAAAAATAGAATTTTCATTTTCGACTAATATCCTCAGTTAGAATTGAGATATTCTTTCTTAATAAAGTTGATAACTTCCTTACTGAAAGAGGAAGTTTGGGATTGATTTTGGGACCAGTCAGTATACGATCCTGGTGACTGTTGCTAAAATAAGATCCTTGTTTCTGGCAAATGTATTCTGTTATAATTGAAATATTCCAACATAATTTGGTATATATAAAGCTTATATCTGAGAAAAAGAGTGTTGAAGTTTTTTTTAGGGTCAGTCTGGTCAAGGTTAAGATCACTTTTTTCAAAAAACAAGTTTTCATTTCCACAAATACCTTCTGTTCAGTTAGGATACTGGTATTCTAACCAAAGTTGGTTTATGTCTTTCTTGTTGGATGAAAAAGTTTGGGGCTGCGTCTGGAGTCAGGTCAGAGTAACCTATCCTTTGTGTCAAGTGTCCTTAAATTATGTGTATTCTGTTTCATTGTACCATTATTTCGTTTGAACATAGAGATATGATGCAATTTAGTATTTAGATATCTTAAGGAGGGAGAAAAATCAGGATTGATTTTTAGGTCATTAGGTTCAAGGTCAAGGTCATTGTTATTGACCAATGGAAATCTTGCAAAAATGTATGCAAGATTACATAGATTATCCAATAACAAGGGTTTAAGAACGAATAAATTAACTGTTAAATTGTAAAAAAAGACTACAACAGGTCAGAACATTGAAATTGGCTTATTAGACATAATTCCTGATTTTAAAATTATTCTTTTAATATATTTTCTTCTAAGAGCAATTGTTTGTGTTTAACACTTGAAAAAAGCAATTTTCTGAACATTTGAGTGTTATTGTTATTGAAAAAAAATAAAATTCATTTCACTGGAATAATTTACAACATTGCATTTTATAATAGCTTGAGGATAAAAGAAAAAAAAGAAATGTGTAAATGCTATGATAATGTTGATTTAATTATATTTGGAATATCTGGAAGATTTTCACATTGACAACACTTTTGATGAACATTCCTTAATGGTAATGTGTATTTGAGAGAAAGGTAGTAACTGTAACAAAGTATAATGTAACAAGATTACTAATTGAGTACATAGGGAAACACTCCACTAAATTTTTACATATATCAAAAAATGTATTTTTCATACACCTTTTCAGTTTATATCTTGTCTCTTACTAATTATAAATGTGTGTCACATGGAAACTTGTAATAAATACGATATTGGTAATATTGCAGAATATATTTTATTTCCTCTGTATTAAATTTGTATAATAACTAAAAACCTATATGTGTAAATTTAAGTACCATCGTCCATCCACCTATTAACATAGCTTTACCTAATTACACTGTTGTCCTGTTTCACTTACTTTTTTCTGTTTATGTATGTTGACAAGATGCTGTAAAGTTTACGTCAATAAAACATATATTCTGTTCTGTTCTGTATGGAGTGTGGACATTTACACCCAATATATATCAACTTGCTTGAATCCCTTTTCTCTTGTCCATATTATGGCATGCAGATAATAACTGGCAAAAAGAAAATAAAAACAAAAAAATAAAAAAATGCCATTTTATTTTATAACATATGATACACATGTGAATTTATGACAAGAACTGTAGTGTTTCAGTTTTAGAACAAAGCAAATTCTTTAGTTAATACCGCTATTATTGTATTAATTTAATGACCAGCCAGAAATTCAATATTCAATTAGACAAAAACAGTGAATGGAAACGCCATGAATAATTCCAAAAACATTCCAGACATGTTTAAAATTTAAATGAGACTGTTTTGCTTTAATAAAGCCTTAAAGATGCAAGTTATGCCCTGATGTAATTTTGTCGCAATTTTCTCAATTTCTTTTCTGAAATTTGACAAAAAACTATAATGCAATCATCTATTTCTATAAAAAATCCATTGGAGACGTGTTCAAATGAAATGGCAACAATTTTGCTAAAATGTTGCACTTGTTAGTTATGTCTTGATGCAATTTTTTCTCAATTTCCCCAATTGTAATTCTGTTCTGGCTCATTTAAGCCAGACTACTACCTGATATATGATGTTATGCTACCACAGTGTATGATGCATTTAGGTGCTGTATTGGTTTGGTTGGTTTTTAGCTGTACTGTATTGGATTGGCCTCTTTGATCATTTGGTAATGCAATAAATGATAATATGATTCAGGATGTGTGTTAGGTTGTCTACTTGGTGGCTGTGTATATTGTTCATTGAGCAAATAGAATGAAAGAGAATTAAACATAAAAATACATTAACTTCCTTTAAGCCATGACATAATTTTTGGAACTTGTAAAATAAAGGATTTTGTTCATTTTAGAGTGTGTTTCTGTTATTTTCTGTACAATGATGATTGCTATTAAAATAAATATAAAACTGTCTACAATATTGTCAGAATATCGGCTTTTGATTGGCCCAACCTAAAGACAAAACAACCTTTTGAAGGAGAGCTTATATGATTCAGATAATATAGTAGTAATTACTGATGAAATTCAAATACAAACTCTAATCACTAGATTGTAGTCTAATCCTGTTATCATAGGTTATATGTTACTACATTTAGATTGTTGCTAAAAAAAGTAACTTTTTTATTTTATTTATTGAATTTAAATTATTTTTTTTTAGAACTTGAGGATTTCACCAACTTTGACCAAGTCGCTTTAAGCCACATGATTGCATAAAACATTGTTATATTGACCATTGAGTAGGTTGCATTTAGATCCAGTCTTGGTTGGCAGGTTTGTCCATAGCTTACTGCATTTGCATTTCTTATATCCACGTTTCGACATGTCTTGACATTGCTAGAGACTTTAATGTCAATAATCTACATTCTGATCAGACAGCTTACAGCAAGGATCTGGCTGATCAGGATCTACACTATTTGCGATAGTGGGGCACCTGTGACGTAATGGTAGAGTAATGCCAACTTTGTAACTCCTCAGACTACTTAGCCTCTCAACATGTGGGTTCAAGTCCCGTTCGGGGCAAGGGACTTAATGTGGGATGGTCTTCCAGCTGACCTGTGGTGTGCTGGTGGTTCTACCCAGACTTTTGTCTTGGGTCTTCCTTCACTAAAATATATAATGATGATAAATAGTCAATGCAATGTATCTAAAAAAACAAAAAACAACACAATTTGCCTTAGTCCATTTGCCTTAGTCTTAACAATATGTGGTTAGCAGGCTAACAGTTTGTATTTGTACAATATTGGATTGGCTTTAATATTTGATCAAATTGGTAATGCAATAAATGAAGGTATGACTCACACGGTTTCTGTTTTGTTTTACAGCATTTCCTGGAGGTAGTGAACAACACTTTTGGAGATATTGAAGAATTGTTTGGCCCAGTTGGTAAGTTATTATTTTACTCTAAAATAACACATTAATTTACATTCTTGTTTGAATAATTAAAACAATTAAGACTAATGTCTCCTTAACAAAAACGATTTTTATAAAGTTGTGTTGTTTTTATTTTCACATTTTTATAGAAATAGGGGTTAATGTTGTGTTGTTTGTAAAAGAATGTGTATCTTAATATTCAGCATTCTTTATTCCAATGAGCTTTTCATGTTGGACTTTCCATTAAGGGGAATATGCATAAGATTCGATGGCATGGTACTATATTAGGTACTAAATTTACATAAATCAGTATATAATAACACTTTATAGTATAAAAGCTTGGAAATGGTAATGCTACTTGCTACTTACTCAAAAAATGAAATTGCTGTAGGCTCAAACCTTTTGTACCAAAGTCATAGAACTAACATTATGTAAATTATAAACAACTTCTTGATATAAATACCCCCCCCCCTCCCTCCAAAAAAAAATTGTATAGATGGTATTAAAATTGAACTAAACATTAGGGCTTTCATTTAAGACTGTGGTATATTTGTAATAAGAGTAAAATTTGATTTTCTAAAAGGTCATTTCATAGAAATATTTGAATGAGTTATTTTAGCAAGATTTTCACCTTTATATTATATGTCCAAAACCTTACAGAAACGTTCCACATAAATCATACAACAATTTATTATACATGCTTACCTAGACATATTGTGCTGTAAGTAACATATTGATTACCAGCATCTAGGGGTCATTAAAAACTCGTTTCTCATGTTGTTAGCCAACAGCTGTTGCCTTGGTGACATATAGGAAACTTTTTGTGGCCATATGAACATAAAGGAACAATACCTGTAACTGTTGTTTTGCTTGTTTGAAAAAATAAAGAGCTCAAAGAGGGTAAATCAGTTCGTCTCTGTAAGAGATTTTGTGTTTTTGCTCTGCCTGGTGTTGTTGACATCAAATATTTAGGTAAGGTATTTTTTTAATGTTGAAGATGTTGGCACTTTTGTTTTAATGATGATGATAATGATGATGATGATGATGATGATAATGATTATTATTATTATTATTATTATTATTATTGATCCAGTGTAATATAAAGGTGGGTGGAACTAACGGCAAACATCGAATGAAAGGGCAGCATTTATTAATTAGGTAGTTTCAATCCTATAATGACCGGCCGCAATAGCTAAGGTGGTAGAGCGTCATCTTGCGGATTTGGAGGTCGTGGGTTCAAACCCCGGCCAGGTCAAACAAAAGACTTTAAACTTGGTACTAGTGGCTTCCCTCCTAATGCTGGGGGCTTAGGGGACAGCATTACGCCTGACTCGTCAGTGTCAGTATAATGGACCGGCGGGGTTCAGTCCCTGGGCACCTCATAAGTGCCCCTGTGCTATAATGATAGAAATGTCACTGCTAATCCCAATCCCAATCCTAAAACGGGTCTTCCTTAGGACTATTGTTATTATCATTATTTTTATAAGTATTAGATAATTACCGTTATTGTTATATAATTAAAAGTAGTTTTTTTGTTCTAAAACATATAAATCTTAAAAAAAAAGCCAACTAAACAAGATAGCAATTTTCTTCAGCCTTGCCTACAGGTCGTTTTCATTTATTTTATACAAATGAAATGATATGCAGATTAGCATTTCATGTTATTTATTCTGTTGCATATACTCATTTGGTTGAGAAAACCATTTAGGAGCTGGTTTCTTACTGGAATTGTGTTCCACTGGTCTCTGTTACAGAAATAAGCAAATTGCAATTAGAAGCATAAGAAGTTAATAACAATTTGGTGAATAGAAACTATTTAGGCATGGTGTATATGGCTCCTTTGGTTTGTATATGGATGAAAAATAAATTACAGATATTAATTTGCCAGAATATAGTGTTACACATTCCGCGAACATGTCAACCATCAGACATTTCTTACATTTTGGAGGTGTCTTATTAAGGCAGATATAATGCTGACCTTATTGTGATAGCATGCCCAAATTATCCCATAAAGCCATTTTTGTTGGGTGATATAAAACCTCTAAACAAAGACATATTTTATCTGTCTTTTCTGTTACAATTATTCTTTCTGGGAGCTGTCTGATCAGGATCTGCAATATATGCTGCAGAGTCTCATGCAATATGTTTTGTTACCTGTGCATTTGGATATTAGTAAGTAACTAATACATTTTGTCGTGAATCACATTTAAGTAAAATTGGCATTCATAGTGGATTGTTCCATACCTCCAGTTGCAAGATTGGCATGTTGTGGATTGTTTGATACCTCCAGTTGCATGATTGGCATGTTGTGGATTGTTTGATATCTCCAGTTGCATGATTGGCATTTATTGTGGATTGTTTCATATCTCCAGTTGCATGATTGGCATTTATTGTGGATTGTTCCATATCTCCAGTTGCATGATTGGCATTTATTGTGGATTGTTTGATATCTCCAGTTGCATGATTGGCATGTTGTGGATTGTTCCATATCTCCAGGTGCATGATTGACACATGTAGTGGATTGTTCCATATCTCCAGTTGCATGATTGGCATTTATTGTGGATTGTTTCATATCTCCAGTTGCATGATTGGCATTTATTGTGGATTGTTCCATATCTCCAGTTGCATGATTGGCATGTTGTGGATTGTTCCATATCTCCAGGTGCATGATTGGCATTTATTGTGGATTGTTTCATATCTCCAGTTGCATGATTGGCATGTTGTGGATTGTTCCATATCTCCAGTTGCATAATTGGCACATATTGTGGATTGTTCCATATCTCCAGTTGCATGATTGGCATGTTGTGGATTGTTCCATATCTCCAGGTGCATGATTGACACATGTAGTGGATTGTTCCATATCTCCAGTTGCATGATTGGCACATATTGTGAATTGTTCCATATCTCCAGTTGCATGATTGGCACATATTGTGGATTGTTCCATATCTCCAGGTGCATGATTGGCATTTATTGTGGATTGTTTCATATCTCCAGGTGCATGATTGGCATTTATTGTGGATTGTTTGATATCTCCAGTTGCATGATTGGCATGTATTATGGATTGTTTGATATCTCCAGGTGCATGATTGGCATTTATTGTGGATTGTTTGATATCTCCAGGTGCATGATTGGCATTTATTGTGGATTGTTTGATATCTCCAGTTGCATGATTGACATTTATTGTGGATTGTTTCATATCTCCAGTTGCGTGATTGGCATGTATTGTGGATTGTTCCATATCTCCAGGTGCATGATTGGCATGTTGTGGATTGTTCCATATCTCCAGTTGCATGATTGGCATGTTGTGGATTGTTCCATATCTCCAGTTGCATGATTGGCACATATTGTGGATTGTTCCATATCTCCAATTGCATGATTGGCATTTATTGTGGATTGTTTGATATCTCCAGTTGCATGATTGGCATGTATTATGGATTGTTTGATATCTCCAGGTGCATGATTGGCATTTATTGTGGATTGTTCCATATCTCCAGGTGCATGATTGGCATGTTGTGGATTGTTCCATATCTCCAGTTGCATGATTGGCATTTATTGTGGATTGTTTCATATCTCCAGTTGCATGATTGGCATTTATTGTGGATTGTTCCATATCTCCAGTTGCATGATTGGCATGTATTGTGGATTGTTCCATACCATTTAATGGCTCTATGTATGTGTTTGTACATTATGCCAATAAATTTATGTTATGTTATGTTATCTCCAGGTGCATGATTGACATATGTAGTGGATTGTTCCATATCTCCAGTTGCATGATTGGCACATATTGTGGATTGTTCCATACCTCCAATTGCATGATTGGCATTTATTGTGGATTGTTTGATATCTCCAGTTGCATGATTGGCATGTATTATGGATTGTTCCATATCTCCAATTGCATGATTGGCTTTTTTTTGTGGATTTTTCTATACCTCCAGACTGTGAATGCGGAAAGTGATCTTTCCAAGTTCCATAGACACCATCTAAATCAACGCCCCACTGATGCAAGCAATCACTTCCTTTACCTTGTGCAATATTTGAGGGCAAGCTCTTAACTCCAATGTCGGACAAGCAGTTACCATCCGCATTCAATATACAAATTGCCTGACAAGAGCAAATAAATTTGGTGCAAACGCTAACTGATATTGGTCACTTACGTTGTATTTCATTTCATTCACTGACGGTCTAGATTTTGTGGCAGCTAATTTTCTATTGATTTCAAGATTTCTGGACTGGAACTGTATTGGTTTTAATGCATTGCTTGGACTATAAGTCACATTATCAGTGATCAGATAAGTTTTTAAAGTCACAAATTGGACTAATCAAGGCTTGATATGATCTAAGGTTGAATTAAAGATCATGTGATGGAGGGGTATGTACATGTGGTTCATGTTTATCATTGGGTAATAGAAGTTATTCCAGGATGCCGTTACATACAGCCTAACATGGTTGCTCAATTTAATGACATCTAGTAATTTCGAAAAGCAATAGTCATAAATAGACACTCACATACTTATGCCGAAAATAAAAATATCTGCACAATGGCACATGTCTTTGTAGAAAAAAATGATTCAGATAAAAATGGATTATATTTAAGCAAATGTTTAAGAGAACATGTGTCTTTCATGCAATGCTGAAAGATAGTAGATATTTCTTAATTTTATATTTATTTCCTTGTAAAATTTTAAATGTCTGATAAATAAAATTCTCTCTTTAGAGAAATATTTTATAAAAACTTCTAGTTTTTATATATCCAATTTTTATAAACCTATTTCACAATAATATGTTGCTGAAATAGAACTGAGATTTAACATTCCAAACATATACATATAAGATCTTTTAAGGTTTTTAGTAGGCTGTGATGCTGATACAATCTCCTATTGAGGTATATGAAGTAATCAGCACCACAGACGGGCTCTATTCAAACAACATCAAAGGGCGTCTGTATTATACTTGGGTGCACGGTGCGGAGTTCATTTGTGCCACCATTGTGAAACGTATGAATGGTTGTCAAGATTACTGTCATCAACATCACCAGCGCCATAATAAGAGCCCAACTGCGACAACATTAGAAACTGTTGCAGCCATATTGGTGGACTGGTGTCACCGTGAGAGTTACATTTGCATGAGAATTGCCACTAATATTGGCTCAACTCAATTACCATCAATCAATATAGACATGCGGTCACGCTCGAGAGGCAATCTATTCTGATACTGCAGTTGCACTTGCGAAAGCAGGGAGGTCCCTGCAGATTTAAATCTTGTTTTTTAAGATTCTTCTCTTCTTCATGATCACTCCTTTGTATAGGTTGAATAATAAGAACCTAATTCATGTGTATTCTAATTCTAGGTACATAAACTACCTTTTGAAGGTGATGGAATGATCATACTATATGTACATGTACAAAGTGAATAAAATGCATAAAATGAGAATCTGACATGAGTGTTCATTGAATACTGAAAATATTAAAAGAGCTGCATGCTACGAGACGAGAACAGACTCTGCCGAGTTTCAGATTGTTACATTCAAGTTTTTTAATATTATTTTCAGTTTCAGTTTTTTTCATATTCCTTAATCTGTGTTTGTTTTGATAATCATAATAAGAACATTCATGTAAATGACAAAATATGGCCAATACAATTTAGAAAACCTTTCTAAATAAATAGGATAAAATCAAGTAAAGCTTTCTGACTTCCTAGTATTTACATAAATTTATTCTTGCAAAATGACTCGCATGTGAAGCCGAACTATTTTCTTTTAGCTGTGAAATTTTTGCTTAGGATAATATTAGGGTCTGTGCACATGCACCCTTACAACTTTCTTGCTTCTTGATATCCTTTCCTAGCAATAACAGCTTCTGCTACTGTTGTACATTGAAAAAAAATATTTTTTCTTTTTTTTTCTTCTTTAGTTATTCAGTATTAACTACTTGCAAAGGACAAGACTTTGTAGTGAAATTTGTTAGTAGAGTCAGGCCCCAGGTTCAAACTCACTCCACAAACTATATGTCCATACTAAAGTCGTTAAATTGATAGTGGCCTAGCTTCCCTGCTTGTTGTCAATTAAAATAATGTAACTGAGTCTGGTATCATTTCAGGTGTACAACATTCCATGCTTAGTGAGGTCAGCACTATATCTGCATTTATTTTACACTGTCTCTAGACTGTGTATTCTATAGTCAGTGAGGGCAGCACTATATCTGCTTTAATTTTACACTGTCTCCAGACTGTGTATTCTATAGTCAATGAAGGCAGCACTATATCTGCTTTAATTTTACACTGTCTCCAGACTTTGTATTCTATAGTCAGTGAGGGCAGCACTATATCAGCTTTAATTTTACACTGTCTCCAGACTGTGTATTCTATAGTCAGTGAGGGCAGCACTATATCAGCTTTAATTTTACACTGTCTCCAGACTGTGTATTCTATAGTCAGTGATGGCAGCACTATATCAGCTTTAATTTTACACTGTCTCCAGACTGTGTATTCTATAGTCAGTGATGGCAGCACTATTTCTGCTTTAATTTTACACTGTCTCCAGACTGTGTATTCTATAGTCAGTGATGGCAGCACTATTTCTGCTTTAATTTTACACTGTCTCTAGACTGTGTATTCTATAGTCAGTGAGGACAGCACTATATCTGCATTAATTTTACACTGTCTCCAGACTGTGTATTCTAAAGTCAGTGAGGGCAGCACTATTTCTGCTTTAATTTTACACTGTCTCCAGACTGTGTATTCTATAGTCAGTGATGGCAGCACTATATCAGCTTTAATTTTACACTGTCTCCAGACTGTGTATTCTATAGTCAGTGATGGCAGCACTATTTCTGCTTTAATTTTACACTGTCTCCAGACTGTGTATTCTATAGTCAGTGATGGCAGCACTATTTCTGCTTTAATTTTACACTGTCTCTAGACTGTGTATTCTATAGTCAGTGAGGACAGCACTATATCTGCATTAATTTTACACTGTCTCCAGACTGTGTATTCTAAAGTCAGTGAGGGCAGCACTATTTCTGCTTTAATTTTACACTGTCTCCAGACTGTGTATTCTATAGTCAGTGATGGCAGCACTATTTCTGCTTTAATTTTACACTGTCTCCAGACTGTGTATTCTATAGTCAGTGATTGCAGCACTATTTCTGCTTTAATTTTACACTGTCTCTAGACTGTGTATTCTACAGTCAGTGAGGACAGCACTATATCAGCATTAATTCTACACTGTCTCCAGACTGTGTATTCTATAGTCAGTGATGGCAGCACTATTTCTGCTTTAATTTTACACTGTCTCCAGACTGTGTATTCTATAGTCAGTGATGGCAGCACTATTTCTGCTTTAATTTTACACTGTCTCCAGACTGTGTATTCTATAGTCAGTGATGGCAGCACTATTTCTGCTTTAATTTTACACTGTCTCCAGACTGTGTATTCTATAGTCAGTGATGGCAGCACTATTTCTGCTTTAATTTTACACTGTCTCTAGACTGTGTATTCTACAGTCAGTGAGGACAGCACTATATCAGCATTAATTTTACACTGTCTCCAGACTGTGTATTCTATAGTCAGTGATGGCAGCACTATTTCTGCTTTAATTTTACACTGTCTCCAGACTGTGTATTCTATAGTCAGTGATGGCAGCACTATTTCTGCTTTAATTTTACACTGTCTCTAGACTGTGTATTCTATAGTCAGTGATGGCAGCACTATTTCTGCTTTAATTTTACACTGTCTCTAGACTGTGTATTCTATAGTCAGTGATGGCAGCACTATATCTGCTTTAATTTTACACTGTCTCCAGACTGTGTATTCTATACTCAGTGAGGGCAGCACTATATCAGCTTTAGTTTTACACCATCTTCAGACTGTGTATTCTATAGTCAGTGAGGGCAGCACTATATCAGCTTTAGTTTTACACTGTCTCCAGACTGTGTATTCTATACTCAGTGAGGGCAGCACTATATCAGCTTTAGTTTTACACCATCTCCAGACTGTGTATTCTATAGTCAGTGAGGGCAGCACTATTTCTGCTTTAATTTTACACTGTCTCCAGACTGTGTATTCTATAGTCAGTGATGGCAGCACTATTTCTGCTTTAATTTTACACTGTCTCCAGACTGTGTATTCTATAGTCAGTGATGGCAGCACTATATCAGCTTTAATTTTACACTGTCTCTAGACTGTGTATTCTACAGTCAGTGAGGACAGCACTATATCAGCTTTAATTTTACACTGTCTCCAGACTGTGTATTCTATAGTCAGTGAGGAGAGCACTATATCTGCTTTAATTTTACACTGTCTCCAGACTGTGTATTCTATACTCAGTGATAGCAGCACTATATCAGCTTTAATGTTACACTGTCTCCAGACTGGCTATTCCATACTCAGTGATGGCAGCACTATATCAGCTTTAATTTTACACTGTCTCCAGACTGTGTATTCTATAGTCAGTGATGGCAGCACTATATCAACCTTAATTTTACACCATCTTCAGACTGTGTATTCTTTAGTCAGTGATGGCAGCACTATATCAGCTTTAATTTTACACTGTCTCCAGACTGTGTATTCTTTAGTCAGTGATGGCAGCACTATATCAGCATTAATTTTACACTGTCTCCAGACTGTGTATTCTATACTCAGTGAGGGCAGCACTATATCAGCTTTAATTTTACACTGTCTCCAGACTGTGTATTCTTAAGTCAGTGAGGGCAGCACTATATCAGCTTTAATTTTACTCTGTCTCCAGACTGTGTATTCTTTAGTCAGTGATGGCAGCACTATATCAGCTTTAATTTTACTCTGTCTCCAGACTGTGTATTCTTAAGTCAGTGAGGGCAGCACTATATCAGCTTTAATTTTACTCTGTCTCCAGACTGTGTATTCTTAAGTCAGTGAGGGCAGCACTATATCAGCTTTAATTTTACACTGTCTCCAGACTGTGTATTCTTAAGTCAGTGAGGGCAGCACTATATCAGCTTTAATTTTACTCTGTCTCCAGACTGTGTATTCTTTAGTCAGTGATGGCAGCACTATATCAGCTTTAATTTTACACTGTCTCTAGACTGTGTATTCTATACTCAGTAAGGGCAGCACTATATCAGCTTTAATTTTACACTGTCTCCAGACTGTGTATTCTATACTCAGTGAGGGCAGCACTATATCAGCTTTAATTTTACTCTGTCTCCAGACTGTGTATTCTATACTCAGTGAGGGCAGCACTATATCAGCTTTAATTTTACACTGTCTCTAGACTGTGTATTCTATAGTCAGTGAGGACAGCACTATATCAGCTTTAATTTTACACTGTCTCCAGACTGTGTATTCTATACTCAGTGAGGGCAGCACTATATCAGCTTTAATTTTACACTGTCTCCAGACTGTGTATTCTTAAGTCAGTGAGGGCAGCACTATATCAACTTTAATTTTACACTGTCTCCAGACTGTGTATTCTTAAGTCAGTGAGGGCAGCACTATATCAGCTTTAATTTTACACTGTCTCCAGACTGTGTATTCTTAAGTCAGTGAGGGCAGCACTATATCAGCTTTAATTTTACACTGTCTCCAGACTGTGTATTCTATAGTCAGTGAGGGCAGCACTATATCTGCTTTAATTCAACTCTGTCTCCAGACTGTATTCTTTAGTCAGTGATGGCAGCACTATATCAGCTTTAATTTTACACTGTTTCCAGACTGTGTATTCTTTAGTCAGTGATGGCAGCACTTTATCTGCATTAATTTTACACTGTCTCCAGACTGTGTATTCTATACTAAGTGAGGGCAGCACTATATCAGCTTTAATTTTACACTGTCTCCAGACTGTGTATTCTATACTCAGTGATTGCAGCACTATATCAGCTTTAATTTTACACTGTCTCCAGACTGTGTATTCTATACTCAGTAAGGGCAGCACTATATCAGCATTAATTTTACACTGTCTCCAGACTGTGTATTCTTAAGTCAGTGAGGGCAGCACTATATCAGCTTTAATTTTACACTGTCTCCAGACCGTGTATTCTATACTCAGTGAGGGCAGCACTATATCTGCATTGATTTACACTGTCTCCAGACTGTGTATTCTATACTCAGTGAGGGCAGCACTATGTCTGGCTCAATTTTCCTTCATCCCCAGATAATTTAAAGGCTCTTGGTGAGTTGTTAAATCCAACATACAAAGATCTTGCAATTGAAGGTACTTACATGCAACTTTAGACACATTGCTAGAAATTCTACATCAAAAAGTGTAGCTTTTCTTCAGATTTGGAGCAATTCTCTTTCCAAAGACCTGATCCAGTTTGTGCCTAGTAGGCCTAGAAGAAAAGCACTTAATTTAAATAAATCTTTCCACGTTATTTACCTAAACATTGAGGCTGCAGTTGGTTTATTTTATTGTTCCGGAGTAATAAAAACTTCAGTATGGTGATTTATTGTTTGGAAGAGTTTTTGCTTATCGACAGTTAATCTACATATAATCTGCATTTATTTTGACTTTAAGTCAGTAATACTGCACTGTAAAGCTGCATTTAAAGTGGCAATAAAGTACATGCTTTGCAGCAATATATCTCCAAGGATTTATTGGTAAGCCATTTTTCTCTTCGAGATATATTTTCTTATTAGGGAAAGAAGCTTTTTATCTTGCTCAGCAAACCTATTTTAACTTGAAAATCTTTAAATGATTGTAGAAACTTTAAGGAACTGGAAATGCAAAAATAATAATAGGTTTTTAAAAAAAGATATAAAGCAAAAATGATATTACAAAAAGAGCTGTTCTGAGCATTAATAGTTAAGAAAACTATTAACGATTTTGGAGCAATAAAGATCTAAAAAATGTAGGAGTGTCTTTCCATGTCTATAAAGCTATATTTTATCATAAGGACCATTATTTTGGTGCAGTATATAAAAATTTATATAGTAAGTAATAAAAAATGTAATAAAGTTCTTGAAGCTCAATACAGAATCAAAAGAATCTTTTAAACCAAGTGAAGACAAATTTGATAAATGATTATGGGGAGTTAAAGACCCCTTTTTCGATGTCTGCAAACCCCAAACACCCTATTCCATTATGTTAAGACCTGGATGAAGTATCTCTATTTAACTCAGAGTGACCAGTCACTGAAGGCTGATCAGAATCTGTCAAAGTATTTGACTCAGATCAATATCTAATCAATCAGAAGCTATGGCTTCGACTATGACTACGAGTCGCTGCTTTCCATGTACTCAAACATTAGCCTAAGCCCCCTCTTCGTTATGCTGATTTCCATGATCTGAAACACAGCAACATTCGTTTAAATCTCTTCATCATCATCCTCTCTCTCAGGCACTCAGTGAGCAAATATAATTATTGCAGATGATGAAAAATAGTGAAAATATGTATTTACTTGTCACGGGGCCTGTCTTCAGCAAGCTTCTCTCACTTGATTGTTCATTAAAGTGCTGTCAGTTGCTTTATCAATCTGAAGCATGCTTCATTTTGTTAATACTTTGTATTATATTCTTAGTAATTCTATTATAACTTCATGCAAGTGTGATTAAACATACTTATCGAGACTTACATATTTTAGTCAATTATGTAGCCATTGATAAGGCAGCTTCCATGAGGTGCTTGCTGATCAGGATCCACATAATTAACCTCAGCCTAGTTAATTTGTTCTTAGCAGAGTTGGAGTAAAAGCTGTTAGTTTTTGCTAACAGTCTTGAAAATGTTCCAACATATACTAAATGCAGTTGGCTGGGACTCCCTTTATGGGCCAATGTAGCACTGTGATTGATAAGAGATTGTTTATTGTAATTGGGTTTTCTGCAGGAACTCTGAAGCTTCAATTGTTTATTTTAGTATGCCTATTTAGTGAGTCTCCGATGACATGGGTATGAATAATGTTTAGATCTATCTTATGTTGCATGAATTCCAAAAGTTTTCATTGGTCAGTTGCTGGTCAAGTGTGATTGACTCTGAAAAAAATTAACCTCAGAATTTCATCATTAGCATTTTGTTGACCATAATACATCTAAAGCATTTCTTTTTATGCTCCCCAAAAAATTTTAAGGGAGGATATACTGTCACTGTTTTGCCTGTCTATCCATCCTTCCATCCATCCATTCATCCATCCATCGCATGTTTTCAGTTTCAGTGATTTTTTACATAATAAAGGGAGATAACTAAAACATTTCTTTCATTTCGAAAATGAGGAATAAGGAGCATAAATTGTTAGTGGAGAGTCACATAATGTTTGATACGATACAACATGATACAATACGAGACAGTACAATATAAGCAAAGCAACAAGTGACAGTTTGTATTTACGGAATTATAGCCCTTTGATTTAGCTACATCATGTCTTTCCTGTGTCCCCATAATGCCTTCCTGTATGAATGTGTTTCCAAACATTAAATTGGTATGAAAATATACTACTCCAATAATAATAAAAACATTTCAGAAATACAAATGCTATTGGCTTCTGCATGTTTCATTTTAGACCTACAATATATTCTTTATTGTGGTAGTTTTATTATCTTGTTTCAATATGTGCATTTTATTTTGAAGTATGAAGTTATTACAAGTAGAATTTGTAGATAAACATCTAACATACATTGATTTGATATTAGTTCATGAATTTTAATCATCTGACATAAGAATTGAGTATACCTAGCTAAATAGTCTATGAATAAAATTACCATCAGCACTAATGGTCTTCCAAGTTCTAGAAGCTTGGTTGCATTTTACCAATTGCTATGAAATGGGAAATTAATTCCAGACTGGGACCAATTTTCCTCATACTTTCATTGGTGATTAATGTTTTTGTTTTTTACTTTGTGTTTGCTTCATTGGTTTTAAACACTTACAATTATGCTAATTAGTTTTTTTATTACCTTTTCGTTACTTTTTAGATTACGTCTATCTTGGCCAAATATTCTTTAAAAATATATTTTTCTTAAAACAAATTATTTATTTTCACGTAGTCACTTTCAGGCTTCTAACCCAAGACCCTCTGATCTGGCATCCAAGTCTTAACCACTATAGACCACAGACACCCACAACAAAAGAAACTAATTGCTAACTTCATTTTTGTAGTATGCATTCTAGTAACTCATTAGAAACAAAACTTGTCTCTCATCAAATTTCATACTTCAGGACTAAGCCTTTTTATAAACTTTTGTAAAAACTTACTTTGATCAGTAATAACTACTGATTTAAATTTTAGCTGAAAAGAAAAAAACAGAAACCATCAGCATTTCTTTTCAAGTATAACATTTTTTACTTCAGCTTGTTATTCTATGTTGCATATTACCATATGTTTATAAATATTTGAGTAATTTTATGAATACAAAAAATGTAAATGTTTTAGTTACATGCAGACGGGAGAGCACACAATCATCGACCAACACCCATACGCATTGTAATGTACTTCAGTAATTATATTCCTCCCCTACTGTATCTCACTCCAACTCCTCTTCACCCTCACTCCATGTCTGCTTCATTTCTACCACTTATCTGTCAATATCTCTCCATTCAGCTCATTCACCCATTTCCAAACCTGCCATCAACCAACACTTCTTCAAACTGATCCTGTGAAAATGAATTGATCAGGGATATGCAAATAGTGTAGAATGAGATCTGCCAGCTGCCTGGAAGCTGTCTGATCCAGAGCTACAATTTGGGTGCTAATTCTTCATCATTGCCTCGTATTACCAATGCATGAAGTTGTTTGAACAGATCTGAGAACTGAAAAGTGTTGTTGACAGTTATAGAGGGACATGTAACATTGTGGTTTACTTTGCAAATCTATTCTTCCCTCTTCTTTCCATGTTACATGCTTTTCAACCCATCTTAACCAATGCCATTCTGCAATCGCAACCTTTTCTACCCACCCTACCATATATCTTCCTGGTCCACCCCATCATCTTCCTCCATCAAGGTCAAGTTCTCTTCTTATTTGCCTTGAGACTTGCAAACTCAATACTTCAACACAAAACCATAATGTCAATCATTTATTCCATGTATTGACCAGTGTCCTAACTCTACAAATTTACAAATCCATCCTTGTCGTCAAACAAAACCTCTGACCCCATCCAAAGAGCCTGTTTGTTCAAGTGTCCTGCAACTGTCCAAACCCTATCCAGACTCAGTCAGAACTGACCGCTTCATTTTCTCTCATTACTCGAGTCCTCTGAACTTAATTGCCCTCTCTGGGCATCTTCATATTGCCCTCCCACCAATTGCTCAATGCTCTCACAGCTTGCAGTTGGCTGGCTCCGAGCAGTCATTGTGTGTTCGGTGTGTTCGCTTCCTCTCATCATCTCCAGAAATCAAACAATTCCACACATTCTCACTCAGTTCCTGACAATCGTGATGACTTTAAATGAGAGTCATCTACCGGGGACTCGACTGGAATGCTCGTGTCCATGAGCGTCGGTTAGTGTGTGAGTGTGTGTGTCATTTAGTGACATCTGTCTAAGGCCTTGTCTAAACTATAATGAATTCCAAGCCATTACTGGATATTTTGTTAAGATGCAGTGTCATAAAGATGATCAGTTCTATTGAGTGGTCACGCGCACCCTTTAATTAGTGCTGGGTCCTGAACAATTTAGAAGACCCTCTCTTAACTAGAAGCCCATCGGCAACTTCCTGAGACGGGGTTTAACAGTTGTGCTCTATCAAAGCTTTCAGATGCAACATGAGATATCTTACACATCACAAGTATATCTTGCATATAGGCTTTGAATTCAGGCATATAATTTACATTCTCATGTATACCATATGGTATTCTAATCAAAGTTCTTATGAGTGTGCCAAAAGTTGTTCAAGCTGGAACTTCAACTCCCAACCAACAATATTTTATAAAAAATAGCAATGACAGCAAGTGTAATAATAAAATTTAATTTAACAAAATATAATTTGCAATAATAAATGTAGTTTATATCAACTTAAACAATGCAAATATTATATTCAAAACTGGAAACAGCCTTTTCTCTAATTTTTATCAGTCTTTAAAATGTTCAGGGAATTCTTTTTGATTTGAGGAGCACTTTTTTATTTATTTATATCTTTTCCCATCAGTGGAAGTTTGCAAAAGAAATGGTGTTTTTCAAACACATTACCAATCTGATATCTTGCAAGCTGCTCTAATTTTTTCTGGCATCAAAGAAAACAAAAACAAAATATTGTTATGGATAAAAAAAAGAAACTAATTTATCATTCATTATTATTTGTTTATTAAGTTTGGACGTCCCACCAACATCTTAATCATTAATTTCCGACTAAATTCCATTACATGTTAATGGCTACCAACAAGAATATTCCATGGCCAGATCCCAAGGAAACATGCAAAATCCATCGGATTCTCACACAAGTAGTGGCTGAAGGCAATGTTGGTTTAATTGGATTCATGGAGGCCTATTCCCATGTATGGTCAGGCTTCTGTAGTAATCTCTTTGTAGATTAGTACCAATATTTCTATAGAAACATGACTGATTTCAATAAGAACATAACCAGAGTATAGTTCTGGTCCTGCTGGGGCAGTATAATTATTTTGGTATGGTTTTGTTATATTGCACCAGCACAAGTTTGGTCATATTGGTGTCATCCAATTGTTTGAGGAAGACCCCGGACAAATGTATGGGTGGAACCGCCACTGCAGGTCATATGAAAGACCTCCAAACATGAAAATTCTCGTTCTGACTAGGATCTGGAAGCATTGAGAGGCAGTATAGGTAGTGTTTCAGCCCTAGAGTGCAATATAATACACCCTTATTTAGGCGATTTTAGGCATCTCACCATTGTCATGAAGAGCTCTGTAGGTCAACCAACTTACACTTGTTTAATTTTCACAACTGGTTGACCTATTGTAAGTATATTTAACTGAGTGCATATATCAAGATTTCAGTTTGCTATCACAGTAAAAGCTGCACTGAATTTGTTTTAATAAACATGGACTTGATGCATGACTAAATTGGTGTTAATGGGCAATTTAAAACTAGTTACAAAAAATTCTGTCAGTATGATATAAGCATAGAATACCTAGAATTGCAGCTTTTCACATACCATACTATTTTAGCTCCCAAAAGAGTTGCAATATTTCTGAATAAAATATAATAATTATACCAGAGTATTTTGACTTTTTTTAATCCTACCAACATTTTTTTAAATTAAATTCAGGTACATGCAGAAACAACAAGTTACATAGAGGTTGTAAATAAGAAAATTAGGTAAAGAAACATTTGCTACAATGGCATAGTGACCGAAGCAAAGACAACCAGACATTCCCTTTTGCTATGCTTCCATTTAGGTGACCATAGAGATGTCTACTTAAAGTTATCACTAACTTGCTAAACTTGTTTGCTTCCTAAACGAGATTGGTATTCTTAATAAGTTATAAATTTTTAAACTGTTTATTATGCTAACGTTATACATTTTAACTGTTTAATATGTTAACATGTTTTCACTTATAATTCACATTTTTAACCTGATAGATTTTTATTTCTACTCACATTTTATAGTTTTAACCTGATTATATTCTATTGTTGTTAAAGTTCAGTGTATTTGGAGCCGTATGTCCTATCAAGTGTTGGTGTGCTGTAAAACCCAAAATACAAAAAAATACAAAGTTATCACTATCGTTACCTTTACATCTAATGCTGACAGACCTTTCCAATTCATGAAGCATGTGAAATGACATTCCAAATCACGTTTTCATTGCCTTAGGAATCAGTTCCATAGAAAGGAAAACAAATAATTTAAAAATAAACATTACCATCTATAACATATTGTATATATTTCCATACATAAAAAATGTTAATCAATGCAACTATTATTGCTGAAGCAAGGTCATAAAAGGGGCTGTCATACGGTGGTTACCATGGATTGTGTTGTCTCTGGTTACCATGGTGATTTGAGGAGATTAACAAGACCGGAAGTGGACAGGAAGCCAGAACTGTACTTAAGTGACAGACCACTCTGCTTGGTCATGGAATGGTAGTGAGGTAACATGAGTTCAACCACTTAATATTGCCTAAAAGTAATATTAACATTGAAATATAGATTGAAAGACATCTCATCCATACAATACTGTATAAACAGTACTATATAATTTTAAAAAATAGAAGGGAGATATAAACATTTTCTATCTTTATGTCAGGGCAAGGTCACTGATGTGGAGGGTTGAAACATGGTGGTTGTTATGGAATGTTGGTTTTCTGGTTACCATGGTAATTTGGGGGAATGAGAAAAGCAGAAGTTGTCACTCTGAATTCTGAAGAATGTTTAGAGAACATAAGATCAATTGATTTAAGTTTTCCTTGCCTTTATATACAGGACTGTCAACATTGAAATTTATTGTTATTGTTAATGTTTTAGAACATCGCTGTAACAAAAGCAATTGAAATGAATCGTACCTATACATATGTAGCATAAACACTTTTAAGTGACTTTCATTTTGATTCTAGATAGACCCATCTGTCATTATTCATAGTCAAATATTCTCCATATAAAACCATTCCAAAACATGCATACAATATCAGGTTGTTAAAAAAGGGCATTGGTAGAAGTATTCTCCTTGCGCCTTCATGGCACAGGCAAGGTCTTGAAAGGGAAAGTTTTCTGTAGAATTGTTGCAATGGAAATTGTTGTGTCTCTCGTTACCATGGTGATTTGAGGGGATTAAGACTGGAGGTAGACAGGAAGCAAGACCTGGTTTTTGAGTGACAGACCACTCTGCTAGGTGGAGAGTTTCTATGAGCAAGTTTCCCCAACATGAACATTGCCAGCAGATGGTTCTCTGACACAGTATCACAATTTCACAATGTGACTGGGGCATATTGTTTTTGTTAGCCCTTAAAAACAATCCTTTAATTAAGAACTTGTCATGAGGCCTGTTGTCTTGATTCAATTTAAATTGGATGTGTATTTGTCAATTAGTCAAATAGAAGGTTGACCTTGAAGTTGCCGATCAGACTATAAAATCCCAACATTGAATAGGGGAATTTTTCATTGATTGACCTGTGATTCATGGATCCTTTTTGTGGGATTTTATCATTAACAACATGTTTGGGTGTTGTTCCAGTAATTGTATGTTGTAGTACTACAGTGCTGCTGCATCTGTCAACAACAACAGTATTGACAATGGGAAACATTTGAAATCCTTTGAAGTTGACCCTCATCCCTGAGCTGGAAATGGTAAATAGCCCTTATTATAAGCCTTTTGTTTTAAGCCTGATGCATTCTTAATAAGATGAATTGATGCAGACTTAACTGTAAATACTGGTGTAACTGTAAATACTGGTGAAGATCCTTATCAGGTAGCTCCCAGCAGGTGCTTGGTTATCTGGACCTAAACTATTTACCAGACCCTGATTTATTTCTTCTAAGCAGTCTTGCAATTAAATTAATTGAATGAAGACAGGCCTTTTGAACTTTTCAGCAGGATCACAACAAGACAGAATCAGTAATAAATTTTGCTTTTTTTTCATTTTTTTTTACGAATTATTGTTCTCTGCTAACTTCTTTACATTAAAAATGTAGATTTATATTTACCTACTTTAAATACAGATTTATTCTCCTTGTAAATTTATTAACTGGTTGAGGTTAAGGAGCATGGCTTGTACACTTTTTTTCATTCATATAGTTGATTAATTATAGAAGGAAAGAAGCATCAGATATTTTAAAACTACAAAGAAAAATTATAAAGTAAAATTCAAATTTTGTCGCATTCATTTTTGATATAAAGAAAAATCCCACCCCGGTGCTTCAGCAATATAAAATAAAGATAATAATGTAAAGTGTTTTCAGAACAAAGACACCTTACACCATGAAGATACAAACAATTGCAAAAAATACTGTTTTGTATGCTTTTGAAGACCAAAGAAGGCTTGCAATGTTACTACATTAGTAAAGGGTAGTTTTAACATATAACCATTGCTGGACAATCATACATTGTTTTAAAATAAAAAAATCCAGGTACAGGAGACCCCAGCTTCAAACGCTGACTGCAACATACCAAAGTTGTTAAAAATGGTGATGATATAACTTCCTGCTAAATACTCAAGCAAATATAAGGATAACTCCATGACTGTATAGCCCCGTTTCGGGATGATGTGACTTAGTGTGGCATTAAATGCTATTATACCAGGAGTTCATGGTATACTATGCACATTAAAGCAATACATCCTCAAGTGGACACCTCCTGATAAATAAAATATTGTTGGTGGGGGACAATAACCCCACCCCGTATTACCACCAAACACTAGAACAACAAAAACAACAATATTATTGGTTTCTTTTCATGCAACTTCAGTTATCTCATCATTATCTTCCATCCTTAAAATGCAGCAAATGAAAACAAAAACTGTACACAATCATAATAAATGCCATCCATACTAAAAAACAACTTGCAAAGGTGTATCATAATCTCAGCTTCATGTTTCTCCGCAGACATCTTAAATGTTATTCAACCATTATGGCTGTAACACCTCAGAACTTTTTAAAGCACATGCGTAAAAATATTTCTCCTGAAATGAATGTTTGATCGGAGAAAATCTGACATTTGCAATATTTTTCCTCCAAAGTAATGAGGCGATCAAAACCTGAAACCATTATCTGTCCTCCAGTTTCATAAAGACATCAGAGGAACAATAAATCTAAACACAATTGTGGCACGGGGGTGGTATTTTGGAGAATAAGATAGAAATCACCAAATGTTCTCTTAAAGAACTAAGATGTGGTAAAAAAAGTGGTAAAAGTACTGTAGGGGTAGTAGAAGTGGTAGTAGTAGTTGTAGTAGAAGCAGTAGTGGTGATAGTAGTGGTAGTAGTAGTGGTGGTAGTAGGTTATAGTAATAGTTGTTGTGGTAGTAATGGTGGTAGTAGTAGTAGTGGTAGTAGTAATAGTAGTATTGGTAGTAGAAGTGGCGGAAGTAGTAGTAGTGGTGATAGTAGTAGTGGTAGTGGTGGTAGCAGTAGAAGAGGTAGTAGTAGTAGTAGTGGTAGTAGTAGTGCTAGTAGTAGTGGTGATAGCAGTAGTAGTGATGGTAGTAGTAGTAGTAGTAATATTAGTAGTGGTGGTAGTTGTAGTAGTAGCGGCAGTAGTGGTAGTGGTAGTAGTAGCAGTATTAGTTGTTGTTGTAGTAGTAGTAGTAGTAGTGGTAGTAGCAGTAGTAGTAGCAGTATTAGTTGTTGTTGTAGTAGTAGTAGTAGTAGTGGTAGTAGCAGTAGTAGTAGCAGTAGTTATAGTAGTAGTAGTAGAAGTAGAAGTAGCAGTAATTATAGTAGTAGTAGTAGTAGTAGCAGTAGTTGTAGTAGTAGTTATAGTAGTAGAAGTAGTAGTAGTTATGGTGGTACATGTAGCAGATATAATAGTAGTGGAAGTAGTGGTTGTAGTAGTTGTATTGGTAAAAGTAGAAGTACCTGGCAGTAGTAGTTGTGGTGGTAGTAGTAGAAGTAGTTGAAGTTGTAGTAGTAGTTGTGGTAGAACTTGTAATAGTTGAGGTGGTAGTAGTAGATGTAGTAGTAGAAGTAGTAGTGGTAGAAGAAATAGTAGTAGTGGTGGTAGTAATAATAGTAGTGGGAGAAGAAGTAGTAGTAGTTTTAGTAGCAGTAATAGTACTATTATTAGTAGTTGTATTATAAAGTTGTATTAGATGTTATATTTTTTATTATTATTAACAGAAGTTGTACTAGTCTTGGTAGAAATAATAGAAGTAAAAGTATATGCAGTAGTAGTTGTCATCTTCTTGGTGGTACATTTAGTAGTAGTGGTGGTAGTAGTTGTTGTAGTAGAAGAAGTCAAGATTGTGTTTGTAGAAGTAGTAGTAGTAGTAGCAGCAGTGATAATAGCAGTAGTAAGTTAAAAATTGAAAAAGAGTAGTAGTAGTAATATTTAGTAGTAATTTCATTGTTTAAACAAAGTTTTTTCATTTTCATTGACCAAGACTATCCATTTTCATGCTTTTTATTTAAATAACACTTTTGCCATCATACTGTTACACTTGAAAGCCAATTTCTTCATCTATCAGACTGGCCTCCGCATCATCAACTAACAGAGCAGTTGGATATTATAACAATGCTGAGAAAGATGACATCCCGTCTACGATATTATAGATAAATCCTTATTCTCCTACAATTGTTAATATCATAAATAATACTTACTTTTGTCATTTTTATAAGAATGCATGCATAGGCCAGCAGTATGTATTTCTCTGAATTTATCAGCAATTATTGCAGATCCTGATCAGACAGCTTCTAGTTGATGCAGACCGTTCAGGATCGATATATTTCGCCTTAGTCTGGTCAATTTCTGTTTAAGCAGGGTAAGACTAAGTAATGAGGTCTATACCAGATATTTCAACATGGATAATCACTGCTGCTCGAAAATGTCTCTCTGTGTGAAATTAATATCTACAGACAGTATTAATCTCCAATAGAAGTCTCCAAGACAATAGCGAGAGGTCTTTTTTGTATATATCAGGGAATCTTTTCTTATAAAATTATGGTGGATGGCATAAAAATGATATACAATGTTCAACTTGTAGACAGAAAATTATAAGTTTTTTTAATACCTAAGTTACATTTCAAAAATTTATTTTACTATGTCAAAAACATTTTTATTAGTTAATAAAAGGGTAAGTTCTCTGTGTTTTGCTGTTAATTGGGTTAATTGTTTAACTTCCAAGTTTGCAGCAATTCTGAGACCAATTTCACTGAAGGAAGATGAAGTGCTGCCTTCATTGTGATAGCATGCCTCTTGTTACAGCTGTCATATCAGTGCTGCCAGAGTTGTCTTCCCCTAATTCCTTATTTGCTGCAGCACCCACCCTCTGCATCCTGCAGTGTAAGGCCGATAGATGTCAGATCTTAGTTTCATATGTCCTGCACTCTCTTCTGCTGTCTACATTGGCATCTTTAGCCCTCAACAGAAGATGTGTGTCATAGCTGTCATATGGCTCTGATGTCAAGAAAAGTCAGACATAAAATCATACTTCATATAAATATATTATGTAGCAAACTTTGTCAATTGTCTGTTTGATGAAGCCTAGCTGGTTTGTTTGCTTGTGGGGTTAATTGAACCCTGCAACCGTATTTCAGTTATGTGGAGACTGTATCCACTAGAAGCATATATAGTGCTGCTTTCACTGTGTATAGCTTGATACCATACCCATTTGCATTATTCTGACACCAGTTGCTGAACAGTCTTTATATTTACTTGGGTGTTAGTAAAAAAGCAATAACACTTTTCATTTTACTGTGGTGCCTTGGATTTGAACCTAAGCCTCCCATACCAGAATACTCTACCGATTGCACTACAATGTTTTGTTGCTAATGATACAATTCATCAACCATGATAATTATCAAACAAGTAAATTACATGAATGAAAATGAACATGCACACAAATGAACAATTTCCAGTCAACATGACTTTAATCTCTTATATCGTGACCCAGCTAACCAAAATGCTACCATCCTCAAAACATGGACAGATAGTATCCTCCATTGAGACCATCCCTGTAGTGATAACAACCCATGTACCAGTGTACCAGTTTACCAATAGATATAGATCAAGGTTAGTTCCGCTGTTAACCATGACATCATAGTGATCAAAATGGAGAAGAAAATGCCCAGGAGATGGAATCATGGTATGATTAGAGTTAAGTAGAGTGAAGGTGGCTTTCATGCTTTTTAAGTGGTGGCGCCACTGCTGGACTGATTGAAGTCAGGGATTTGGACGTTGTGGTCAAGGGAGGATGTCTGGAAAATGTCAAAGTAATGCAGAACAGAAAATGTTTTTTTTTTGTGGTGCTATATATCTTGTAACTATCAACCTAACCCGATAGTCCAATGCTTAGTTATATCATTGCATTGAGTTTCTTACAGTCTTCAATGTCAGTCAAAATTATCATTGCGATATGTGCATTGACACTAAATGATCGATTTTCTATATATTGTATGATATATAAAAGCAACCATGTAAGTGTAGTTTTTTCTTGTTTTTTTAAATTCATAAACTATTGCAGATAGTATAATATATACAATCTTTCTTCTATAACATGTTATTTATTATGGTATTGGTCAGGTTTATACAAAGGAGGCTGTCTTCTTATACATTAAAAAGAAAATCACGGTATCTACAGTATATATACGATTGAATCAATACTTTTCAGCAGGAAATTCGTTACCTGGTGTTAAAACACATTCATGTTCTACTGATGTGGCCAGAGCATTCAGATCTTATTCTGCTTTCAAAAAAACAAAAGGTGATCTGTATTGATGCCATGTCATTGAGATTTCACATTTCCCATGCTTCCATTTTCATCATCTCCCAGGAAAGTTTTTGGAATGTCTTTGTTTTATTGTCGTATATCATAAAATTAGCAAATAAGGATAATTCATTGCATATTTATTTTTTTTCAAAACTTATAATGTTATAATCCTGCCCTCCCCAAATGACAATTTCTTCACTTTGCCAAAATGAGGCCAACAAAGCTTTAAACAAAAAGTTTCTGATTACAGTCAAACTTGTATTAAAAAGTCACCCAAGTGATCGACAGCCTAAAATTCGCTGTTTAAAACAAGTTGGCTGCTCAAGACAAAATATGACATTGTCCACTTATTACTGTGAGCCTGTATGCTTACAAATAAGTATTATTACATGTACTTATATAGTTCAGTATATCTACTGCAAAAAACTGTTCCAGTAAATATTTAATACCACAACATAACTGCTTTTGAAATGTCAATGTATGATTCAGAATATGAGAAGTGACTCACTAAATTAAAGTCCAAAATCTTCTTCAAATTGTAATTCCACAAATCACCGAAAAGTGTACATACATTCAGGAGCCATGTTCCAGATAGTGCGTGTTTTTAACTATTCTTTAATAAAAACAGAAAGCAGTGTGTTATAAGATGAAGTAAATAATTTTAAACATCATTTACAAGGTTTAAATCAACAAAAACTGAAAGTGCAACAATTTTATACACATTTAGTCAAGTAAATTTGGTGCTGTCAATCTATGCATACATTTACTTGCTTATAAATTAAAGCTACTTGTACAAATTAATATTTATGCTGAATAGTTACTGGCTGGGACATTTTTTGCTTCTACTACTAAATGGATGATAACTAAGAATGTGACTTGAGTGGTAGATCGGGACAGTTGTTAATTTGTCAGGCGAAAACATCAAAACAAATACTCAGGAAGGCAATTTCTTCAGAAATAGCATGGTGGATATATCTAAACAACGATAGAAATGTGAAATGTATTTTAGTGTTTTTTTGGAAAAATTAAAAACAAACCATATAACTAATGCTAATTTATGCAACTCAATTTTTCTTCTTTTATGGTAGAAGGCAACAAATTAAATTATTTTTCAGTAGTGAACAGAAAAATTCTTTTTTCACCTTTTTTATGAAAAAACTATGTCTTCTTGCATTTGTTATGTCAAGTTATTTAACCTTTGCTAGAGAAGATGTATTTTTATTGCAATCCTTTGTAGGATAGTTTTGCATCCAATTTAAGTTAGGATAGTCTTCTGTTGTCCTATTGCTTTAGGAGCTGAAGTTATTAGGTGTGAAGAAAATGACAAATATGTAATTTAACAAAAAGTAATTAAAAATGTTTGGTTAGATTTGAACTAGGACCTCTTGGATGGCAGTTACGTTCTTGCTCAACTGAGTTGATATATGATTGTCTTTTGTAGTTTCTTTATACGCTGCAACTGCACCAATGTTAACATTCAAATTTCAACATAACTTATGTTATGATTTTAAAGGGACAATTGCTATTGTTTTGGCTAGTCTTCTTTGCAATATAGTTCTTGTTTTGAGTGTTATTTCTACAACATTGATTTCGGGAGATATTATGTTTTTATGTGGAGGCTAATAAGAAATAACAAGTATTTGATCTTTTTTTTTTCATACATGAATCATTTAACAAAAATGCTCAACTGTTGTGAATAATAGGGGTACCTATAAAAACAAGTTGGACAAAATCAACCAAAGAGCAAACTAAGGCAGATGTGAGATCAAGTTTTATGATGATGTGAGATAGCAGAGGGATGGATTAATACAGAGGGGAACCCATATCAACAAGTTTGAAATTTAAAAAATCTTATTTACAAATGAAAAAACAAGTTGTCCCTGACTTGTAACTGCTCAGCCCCTTACTGCATGTGGTTCAAATCCCTGTTGGGGCAAAAAATTAAATTAAAATATTTTCTAGTTCACAAATTCACTCACAGATTCTCTGCATATGTAGTACTTCACGAGGCAAAAGTGAAAAAAAAGATTTCACTTTCCATTCAGGCTTCATAAAATATCAATCATGTTTGTATTCTCTGGCAGTTCAAACATTGGTCCCGGTTAATCAGAGCGCTTGAAACAAAAACAATTTAATTGATAGAGGACCAGTCAGAACTGGGCTTGAAGCAATTATAAAATTGTCACAACCGAATGAGTTTCATTGTGTAACTGTTTGAAGATTTCTCTAGATTGTCAAAGATCAAGTTGGAGTGCAAACACAGGCAGCAGGTTGGCTTATGAAGGCAGACAGGTTTTACAATGATGTGAAATAGCTGGAGAAGAAATGCTAGAGGTACCAATATCAACAAGTCTGGACAAAATTCAATGCATAGTGAAAACACAAGCATCAGACAGCCTTAGGTTAAAAGGAACAGCAAGATGTGTGGCTTTGTTGAGGTTTTAAAACATTTAGTGTGCCTGCAACTCTGACTTATTTTTTTCTTTTTTAATTAAACAAAATTTTATTGATTGATTGTATAGAGAAAATAAGCTTGTAAAAATGAAGACAATAAAAAACTTAACATTTTCTGACATATAAATATTTTATAATATATATATATATATATATATATATATATATATAATTATAATTACCACTAATGTACTAATGTATCTACTTTTGTAAATCACAAAATGCTCCCTACATATTACATAAAACAGTTCGCCATTCCTTCTTTAGCTTATTATTTTCACTATATGCATGTAAATCAATTAGATGTCTTTGCATAATACGTAATTATGCTTAATTAACTGATCAATGCAAAGGGAAAAATGCTATTTTTTCATTTATTACTGTATTTCTTATAATCCAACAGAAGGAAAATCTTATTATCCTAGATACATTTAAAAGTTTTCAGTTTATATCCAACTTTAGAGGAATGGTGAGCCAGCCATCTCAGAGGATTTCCATATGATGATATTCTTGTGGAAAAGCAAAGTCTTCATTGGTAGCGGCAGACTGAAGTACACCGTGTGTGAATAGGTTGTGAATTAAGTGGTGTGTTTCACATTGAGATGACTATACAGATGCAATTGATAATTTCTACCATTGTGAACCAAAACTTGTATTCATTCACACGCATGTTGTGTAGAATGTATAAAATGTAGGTTTTTCAGAAAGTCAAAAGTGGGGTGAGATGTCTGCACTAAAACATTATATGATAATATGGATTAACATAAGTAATAATAGAGCCTTCTATAACTAATTAGGCTTGACAAAATGGTCAACACCTTAGACAGCAGTTTATGAAACGGCAAAAGGACCAGTTTAATAATAATTCTGGGAAGCATAGGTTTTTTTTTTAGCATCCAATTCAGTAGGTTAATACTTTTAACAAGTCACTATTTCAAGAGTATATTTTGGGTTTTATTATTCATATGATATTGTGTACCAAAAAATCAAGACAATGTACAATTTTAATTTACCAAGGTCATGATGATGCAGTATTGAAATCCGTGTTAGTTTATGTGGGAAAACCCACATAACATGCAACTCCTGTTTTGGGTCTGTGAATGGTAAACTGGGACAATCAAAGATTAATAAGCTTCTAGAATCTGCAGCTGAGAGAGGAAAGCGATGGTATTCTTTTGGACACGATGAAGTTATGGTTGATGTATGTCCGCTGACTTCATGAGTATCTGAATGAGACAGATTCACTTGTACCATATTGCTGTGCTGATCAATGATAAACCTTCATTGCCTTGCTTTTGACATTGATTCTCTGTCATGTTTTGGGTCCTGCAATTTTGCATGATTTTGTTTATGTTGTTATAGCGATGTGACCATACAGGATCTAAAACTTTTTTTCATCAATAGGCAATATGGGCCTGAATAAAGACAGCTCATTGAGAATCTAAAGTGGATGTTTAAGGCTGAGAATTTCAGAATTGCATGTGAATTGGTAATTCCGTTTTAGATTTTGTAGGAAAACAGTCACTAAATGGCAACACAGCAAAGTTTTACAGGATTTGCTTATTTAATAAAAGGCACATGGTCTAAGATTTATAATTTACATTTGAAGTAAAAAAGTAACATACAAAACTTTAATGGTGCACAGAGTTTGATTGCAACCTACATAATGCCAAAATAAGTTTAAAATAGACCTAAATATGTCAGTTTCATTTCATTTCTGTAGACTGTATCAGATAATTAACTTTAAGGTATTTTTTCATCTTTTATAGGACTGCAAATTGTAATTGTTGATAAATAAAGAACATTGGTCAGAATGTGTGTTCTCTTTCAAAAGCATATTATTGCTTAGAGAATGGCTCTACAAAGCAAAGTATATATGCATTTTTCTTTCTGTAATAAAAAGAAAACTTGAAAATGTGTGGACAGCCCCTTTAATCAAGGAACATGGAGAGCACACTTGAATGTTATCTTTGTGAAGTGTTAACAAACATGTTAATCTATGATCAAAAGCAACTATCATAAAAATACATCTGCCTTTGTTTGCATGATAACCAAACAATAAAAACCAGATTGGTACTGTTTTTCTTCCCGCATCATTGTAAAACAAAACAGATAAAAACATGAGGGTTAGTTCTAAGGAATAGTGAACAAAATTCTTAGGGATAATCTTGAGTGGGCTTTTTCACATTAACCTTTTAACCAACCTTCTATAAGGTGGGGTGCCTTATGGCCAAGTGGATACACATACTTGTAACGTCTTGACAATAGATTGAAATTATCAGAAATAGATTGATATGATGACCATCATTTTGGTTGCAGCAGTATATTTAAGCTAGAGGTTGGTTCCAAGGCGGTAACTGTTTGGTTTGCTTTTTTTGTTTAATAACTCATCTAAGATTTGTTTTTACATTTATATTTGGCTTGCATGTAAATAACTTTGTTCCGTGCCTTTTCAAATTTTAGTATAGGTTGCAATGCTCATAAGATCGACTATTGTCATATTTCCTTATTTATCAATTCAATGTCTTTTAAGTGTTGTATTTTATAATCACATTGCATCTAGTTTAAACAGGATTGGCATACTAATGTAAATATTGGATGATTCTGTTACAAGAGTTAAACTGTGTGATTCTATGTTTAGTTTCATATCCTATCATGGAAGTACATATAACTACTCTGTTAGCTTGGCTACATTTGCATGAACCAATAACACTGTGTTCACTGTTAACAAAGTGCATACAAAACAACAAAACATAATTTATCTGTGACGCAATGACTCAAACCCCATGTGAGGTAAAACATTACTTGCAGGGTTTGTTAGGCAACCTTTAGTATATCTCTGGATCTATCTAGATGATCTTCCTCCACAAATAATAACTGCTAGAGTATCTTCTGGCTCCACATGCATAAGGACATGGGTTTGATCCCTGTTCCATGCAAACCAAGGACATGGGTTCGATCCTTGTTCCATGCAAACCAATTCTTTTTAAGGGTAAACCTCTTTTTCTAATACTTTGCTTATAAGTGTAATTCTATGACTGAACTTTGACCAGTGTCAGAATAATTTGTCTGTAGTACTATATAATGTGTCTCTAGTACAATGTCTGGCATCATATCACAGTAAAGCCAGCTATTTATCTGCTTCAAATGACCACCATCTCTGCTTGACTTAAAACTTGTCAATTTAATAATAAATTGAAGAAGAAAAATACTTACAATTGTACTAATTTGGGACTCAGAAACCTTCCTGCAGAATGTGCAACAAGTTGTGAAGATCATAAATCAGTATTAACAGGATAACGAAGATCCATTTGTCCTGAATTAATGACAGAGGTCCCTCTACTGAGAATTCTAGCCTTACCCTGCCATAACTTAATGCATAGATAACACTATGTATTGAAAAATGGCTTTGCAGCAAAAAGTGTATATACTTTCTGACAGCTTTCAGATAACAAACTGATCTTAATCTGCACTGTTTTGCCAAAGTCTGACCAGTTTGTGGGTGGCAGGTACAGTGTTACATATTTCATAGACTGTAACTCAATCTTAAGAGTAATTTGTAATAGATGGATATAGAAATCTGCTTAAAGCCTTTTGATAGATATTTCAATAAAACAAAAAGCCATTAAGTAGAAATAAACCATTGTTGCTTAAGACCCATTTGATAAATTTGTTTAATAAAATTGACTAATTTGAAGATTACAATTTTACAGATAGCTCCCTTTCAGGAACAGAAGAAAGATTAATAGATATGTTGGAACTATTGCTGATATGTGTATTACAATTAATTTTACTGATCAGCTTTATCGTGCTGTATAATTAAAATATTCTATTTGTTGCCATCCAAGAAAATCAACCCTAAAAAAAACTTTGTTTAATATTGTTAAAATTTGTTTAAAAGTGACAGGTGTATGTACTGGATTTGGCATAAAATATAACAGCTTAATAACTTAAGACCAAGTTACAAATGATTCATGGTTATATGAAGCCTAAGAAAAGAATATTATAGTATAAATTGTACAAACTGTAGGCTGAATGTGAGTTGGATGAACATACCCCACCACCAATAAAAAAGTCAGTTGCATACATGTGAACTTTTTCTGAGGCCAAAGTGTGAGATTTTCACTTGTAAAGTGGGAAAAGTATTATTTTCATATAAATCAGGAAGAAAGTTATCTGTTTCTAAAAATAGGGAAATTTCTGAAAATGTATAAAACACCCCTCATTTTCAAGTAATTTTGAACCTTAAAAGTGGGACTCTCCCTCCCATAGTGGGAAAGTTCATGTGTATGCTATTGTTTTACTGTAATTATTTCTTTAAAAATATAACTTATTGGGTTAAATAAATGGAACTTCATGTATATATTACACAGTCCTCAGGTTATGAAAATTGTAAATTTCACTGATACATTAAGAATTATGAAGAATTTTCATCACACTCTGAAGAACTGTTGCATGAATTTTAGTTCTAATCACAGTTTCTACTTGAGCAACTGTTGTTTTCAGCTTCCTGCCCATCCGTCAAGACTGATCAATATGTCCACACTTATCATCAAAACTGACAAAAACCAAGCTCCAAAACAAACAATAGATATCAGAGAGAATGGTTTTGTTGTTTTGACGCAGTGGGAGCTAGTTAGGCCTGGTAAAACTTTTATTTTATTGCCCCTGCCTGCTATCAGTTTAACTGACAGGACTGGCAGCATGCAATCAATAGCATCAATATCTTACATCTCAACACAACATGCTTTGGTACCAGTCCAATAGGAGGAACATGTAGGTTTGCACATCACAATCCTTGTCCAACCCTTATTTCAGGGTATTATCAGGGTACCAGTCCATAAAATAAGCTTCCACTCGTCATCAGCCCTGATCCAAAACTATAAAATAGATCCTGATTCCAGGCTATTTTATCAGGGTACCAGTCCATAAAAAAAAGTACCTATAGTACTAAGCTCATGTCAAAACCTCTGAGTGACCCTGATTCCAAGGTATTATCAGGGTAGCAGTCCATCAATGAAGCCTCCACACGACACAGATCAACAGGATTACCCTTCTTGATACAAGAAACGGTCTACTGCCATTGTTCTGCTAATGTTCAGTAATGAAAGTGATGAGTATCAACACTGTCATTGTGGAGATAAAAAGTGGCATGAAAGTAGTTCATCATGATCTTAGAAAATGGCATCTGATGATTTTCTCTAGCAATTTTGCATGCACAGGCCCAGGTCCCAGTTAAGACTGTGCTTAGAACAGATTATCTAACTCATTTCATTTTATGCCAGGCTAATACAAATGTACTTCACTTCAAAGACTGCTGGAATGTAAATGTGCTCTAAAAATGTTTCTCACACTTGCAAAATGAGACAAATTAGAAAATAAGAGTTTAGGCATGAATAACTTGAACTTTTTACTGGTATTTCAAATCAGTAGTATTGTAATCAATAATAAAACTCAAAGAATAAAAATACTATGTTATTTTCTTGTTTTTTATTTTTCCAGAACAATATTAACAAAGTTGTCATGTTATAATAGTTTTGTTATCATAACTATAGATTTTAATTAATTGCAATACCATTTAAAACAAATCAAAACAACTTTTGACACAAAAAGCTAACAATTTTTTCTTAACATCAACTCCATAATCTCTCAAATCTGATTGGCTGGATGGACAAATCAATCTTAACTCTACTCCCGGTATCGGCTAATGTGATCTGAAACAAGTTACCAAATTCACCGACTCATCCTAACGAGGTAGCCAGGTCTTAACAATAGCCTTATTAGGCTTGTGTTCAACAGACGTCTAAATGGATTAACCGTCCCCGCAATCAAATGCACCTTACGATCAATCAACCAATTCGGCTTGGTCGTGGACAGCTCCAATGACTTGTTGCAAAGAGATAAAGCAGCCAAGTCTTATCCATCATCCCTAGACAGACAATATACTGACTCTCAATTAATTAATGAGCTGCGGACAGGCTGTGAAAAAAAGAGACACTAGTCTAGTTTTCGATGTAGAGAAGAACACCCGTGTGGCCATCTTACCAAGCTCTGTCTTGATTTGTACTGGGTGGAGCAGCACCCACTTTTCTAAGGAAAAAAACACCAACAAAGTGTTAGGTGTAAAAACAATCTACAGGTATTAAAGTATGTTGTGTAAAAAAACAACAACATTGTTTTATTCTGTTAAGAAAAAGGCAACATCCTTCTAAACATGTAGGGTGAGGAAAAAGAAACACCTGTTTCATTATGTAATTTGTCTGAAAGTATATAAATACTTCAATGAACTATTTGATAAATTAAATCAATAATGCACAATAAAAACCAATTTAATAACTATAATGTGACCAAAAACATTGCCATTGACAATGTGGCCAAAACAAGTTTCATATCTGTTTGCTTGATTCAAAACTTGACAGAGACTGTCACACTATATGCCATGAGAGAGGAATAGGGAGATGTCCCATCTGCCTCACTCCCTAGCATATTTGTGAGCACACACCAAAAATGTCCTACAAATCCAGAATGATAGCAGGAGGTCCTCTTACAAAAACATTCCTTTAATTTTTCAATTTTCAAGCAAATGCATTCCGAGTGAAAGCCTCCTATTTGTTAATGACAGAAAACAATTGTTGGAGGCCCAGAAACAAAGGGATTGACACGGCAGGTGGCATTTCAATTTCATGTCTTTTGTCCCAAGTCTTGGATCCCCACATTTCTTGCAGGCTTCAACAAGTTTTCCAACCTTACATGTCCCGTCAGTGTCACCATGTGATCGACAACCGCAGGGATTTTTTTTCCTCCCAAATGGAAAACTAAGTTCAATATTCAGTCATGCTGTGAGGTTCAATTATTGTTTACAAGATCATTTCACTACATGTACAAATTAGGTTTAAAATTACCATGTTTCTGGGCCCTCATCAGCATCCCCAACCACCATAATTCAGAACCCAAACAACAAACATGTTGTGTAATCGTCAGCGTAATTTATCAAAATTACTATGGCATCTTGTATGATGTTTTTGTTAACTTGTTTTACTTTTGAAGATTTGCTATTTGATGAACATCCATATTTTATGATAAGAATTTTTAAACCTAATCTCTTGACATAATTGTTTCATCCTTGAAATTTCTTGGTATCATTACTTTCTACAACTTCCATATTTGCTGCATACACATATAGTGGAATGTCTTACTAATACTTTTCTCCTAATTGCTCTCAATGGTATTAATTTATATACTGTCCACCTCGGTAAAATGTAACTGTTCAAGGTTAATGGTGGTGTCTGAAGATTCTCTTATATATGTATAAAAAAAATCGACCAGTTTTGCACAATTTTTTGTAACATGAGCAAACAATCATATTTATAGGACCAGCCGCAATAGCTCAGGTGGTAGAGCGTTGGCTTGCGGATCGGGAGGTCGTGGGTTCAAACCCCGGCCGGGTCAAACCAAAGACTTTAAAGTTGGTAGTAGTGGCTTCCCTCCTAAAGCTCGGGGCTAAGGGGACAGCATTACACCTGACTCGTCGGTGTCAGTAAAATGGACCGGCCGGGTTCAGTCCCTGCGCACCTCATATGTGCCCCTGTGCTATAATGATTGAAATGTCGCTGCACAATATCGGCAAAAATGCCGGCTAATCCCATCCCATCCCCATCCCATATTCATAGGCATTTAAGAATGATAACAGATCATAGAAAGATACAGGCCTGAAGTTATGAAGCTTTGAGATGAGTCTGACACAATTTTTTCTCAAGCCTCTGGTTGGCTGAATTTTAAATGAAATTTAAAGTCTGACCAATCAGATTTGTGAGGATCATTTCAAACTCCAACTCAGCTTTGGTCACAATCTCGCTTTTAGTTTCAATGATTGGATAATTGTAAGTAGTAGAATAGTGTCATTCATGTAATTTGCAGTCTGAATCATCATTTGCTAATCTATATTTAGACACAATGGGGATTCCGCTAAATATAGACTTTGAATCTGACAGAAAGACATTCTTTTACAAATGAAGTTTGACCCAATAATTGTTATTCAACATTATTTACTATCAGTCTATCAGAAAAAAAAAGAATAATAATGTTACATTATTAATGTGTTTGTGGCCAAGTGACTCCAAACTTCCATTAGTTGTTTCTAAAAATAGCTACCTATGCTGCCTTTGCAGAGATAGGATTCACCCCACTGACATCATATTGTAGTTTTACAAGGAAACCGTCATACAAATATGACATCAACTAGTAGTTTTTAACAAGTCCCAAAGAAGTAAAGATTTTATGAAGCAAAAATGGCCACTGCCATTCTCTGCAACCAGAATAACAATGATAGCTAGGGCCTGTGCATGTGTTGAGTTCAGCGTATTATGCGACCCTAAAAGGAAGAATGCCGGCTATTTTCCGGTTACTAGTAAGTTATAAATGACCAAATACATATTTTATAGCAGGTAAGTATTTCTAACTAAAACACATTTTAGTGTAAAAATCACATTTTCAGTTAACTACAATTATCTTGTTTGCATTGTTTTCAATGTTATTTCTGGCTCTAAGTGTTGGATCTTTAATTTCTTTCTCAAGAAACTTAGCAACAGTAACCCTGGCACCTGACCTGGTTGAGAAATCGCTACAGTGTCAGCTTCAGGAATGGGAGGCTCCAGGTTCGATCCCTGGTCGTGACAAAAGTTGTTAAAAATGGTAGTGGTATAGCTCCTTTTCTAATGCTCAAACAAATATAAGGGTAGTTGCATGACTGGTTGGCCCAGTGTCAGGATAATGTGACTGGGTGTGGTATCATGCCAGTTGTTCACGACATGCAATACTCAGTAAAGGCTGCACTATATCTGCTTCAAGGGGACACCGTCACTAGATAACTGAAATACTGTTGGTGGGATGGTAAACCCCCAAAACAAAGAGCAACCCTGTCAGAATTCAAACCTGGACCTACAATTCAGAATCATGCATTGTACCACTGGACTATTCATCTCCTAATAAATAATAGCAAGAAGTTTTCACATATACCAGGCTAGCTTTCAAGAGTTTGTAGGCAATTGAATTACCAGTTATCTCTGCATGTACTCAGGAGAAAATTTAAATATGATTGGTGTGATCAATGATTGGAATTGAGATGTACATGGAACAATCAATTAATATGATTGATATGAAATTAAATTTTGCCTGTTCATTAATCTAACAAATCTTAATTAAACAACTTATCTATGAACCTTGCTCACTGTTTAGTTTTTTCACACCTAAAGCTTCAGTAATATATATTGGAATCATCAAACAGAAAACCACAAGTTTCTTCAGATGCAAAATTGTACATCTACTTACTGTATCATTTAAACCCATTTAAATAATTAAACAACAAAGCAATTGTCTTCAGATATACAATTTATCATCAAAGTTTGTTTAATTGATGTACTGGAAACATGTCGAATCAGCAACAATTTTCAATCATTTGTGTCTATTTTAATAAATTATTGGTAAAATGAATATACAGCTTTAACAATCATTTAAGCTCAGTGTATGCTTCCCATTTATTGGCTGATCACAAATAGCCTCTAATCCCTGGTTCCCCTAATTATATTAGCCTCTAATCCATCATGTGATGCCAGGAGGGTGACACAGTGGTAAATAGTACTTCCATAATTATAAAAGCGTGACCACATTTCTTTCTCAGCCAGGGATACTCCAGTAATTGCCTGCAAATCTTGTCCTGCTCTCTGATTTTAAATCCACAGAGCTGAAGCCATGATTTATTTCACATATTACAAGATGACATTTTCTTTAAATAGACAAATTGTTCCTTAATCATCACTGTTTATTTTAGGGTAATAAAAAAGATTTAAGTTGACAATTTTACTCAGACATTCTCAGCTGAAATTTGAAGTTGATTGCCCAAAAATTGTTTATAAGCCTCCAGCAAAGACTTGTCAATGTTTTGCGTCTTCAATTATCTCTTTAAAATGCCATCAAAATATAGAAAAGTGCCTAACAGCAGAATGCTTTAGTTGCTTATAGACTTGTGAGAAACACTTTATAAGTGATTTCATGTCAATTATTCAAGTCTCCTTATAAATAGTAAACAGTAACATTCCATTATTGTTTTACTTTGTTAAATCTAAAATGGTTTGAATCATACATTCAAAATGAAGAATAACATTTTTCTTGAAATTTTGTTTAATTAAACAGCACAGCCTTTATTAGAATTTAATCCAATTGAAACAGGTATTACCCAGACTTAAATGTCAGAGGTTTTGATTGTCTGCCATTAGAATATACTGACCAATCAGAATTCTTTTCTTCTTTTCTCTAAAATGTTATAATTGTCAAACAACTGATCATCCTTTAAAATAATTTTCAGTGAAAGAGCTTTTAAACTAGCTAAAATAGAAAAGAAGACCCACAGTCGGATTGTAAATCCCTCTGGAGACGTCAGCTTGTTCTGACAGCCTTTGCATTGTAACCAGTTTAAAATGATTAGATTAGAATACAAAACATAACATCCCATGTTTATGGGGCATGGGAAATATCATTAAATTATTCCACTGTAATCATATTATGAACGAAGCCAGTTAGCAAAGGGCTGTAAACAATGTTCCTTAACTTGCGGGGCTTTTTCTCTTTGCCAATTACTGATATTATCTTTAACTGATTTTGAAACCACTGGGAGTCCGTCCCAATAGTGTAATTGATTTACAGACCACTGCACCTCATAATTGGTAAAAGATTATGGGATCTCCCTCATGAGATGGAGGTCGTTGGTGCAACTCCTAGCCGAAAGTCATTCTGGTTTATTAAATGGATTATTGTTCTAATATATATATTTTTTTTGCACTATCAAAATTAATGTTATTTGTGGCAAACTTCAGCTGTTATTTCAAGAGAACAACGCCAGGAAATATTTTGTCCTGGGTAGAAACACAGATGCACCGAAAGATTCTATGGCAGATCTCCTTAAAAAAAATGTCCACCCTTACAAGGTGTCAAACCTCTGCAGCAAGGGACAGAGAAATAATGAATAGTCATCTGCACTTAAACATTATTTCTATGCTACAGCATCAAGGTTAAAGTTAAGGTATTGGATGTGTAATAGTGACTAAATTGAATCCTGACAAAAGATATTTCACATTATTCAGCATTGTATTCTGGATTATTTACCAAATTTTAACAACTTTTCACCTCAGCTGACTTGAGTTTTGCGAATTTTTATGTACTAGGTCGACATCCTCAAATCTGACCTTTAAATAATCTCATACGTGTCAACATTGGACAAACAAAAAATAAAGAAAACACTGTAATGTCATTTGTTTTCTACATTTCAATTAGAGTATATCTTTCTAAATAGAAATACTCTAAAAACTTGTGACAAAATCTACTTTCTTTCTTTGCTTTAATTTTGCTTTTTTTTTAAGAATCTTCCTCGCTGACTGCGATTCCTTATCGCAATTTTGGAGTGAAGAAATTGATGCGATTTCATTGAATTAAATTGGAAAAATAAATTTGGGTGATTTTATTCTCAGAAGGCCGACTGTTGATGTAAATGATCGAACATGTAACATTGTAAAACGCTAAATGCCGACATTACACGAATATTCATGATTACACATCTAATACCTAAAGGCCATTGTTAAGACATTGCCTTCACTTACCTAGTTTTAAATGGTCTGTTGTTTTAAATAAACACTAAATTGTTGATAAAATTTAGGATCTGAAATATGAAAGAGAAAAAAAATAACAAAAATGTGATAACACCTGAAATAAAACATACTTGGATTTTGTAGGATTCCATTCTTTGACCAATTGGATGGAACTTTAGTGCTCTGACTGCACCACTAAGTCTTATAGTTCATGCTTGTTTTATGTTCTTTAATTTTGTTATACATTACAACTAGGATTGTTAAAATTAAAAGTTCAGCATATTTTGACAGGTTTTAACTGGGGCATATCAGTCAATTTGGATTAATGCTGGGCCCAATTAGGGGTCAGTCACATTTGTTTTGGTCAGTTTTCTCTGCCATATACCTCTTGCTTTAAACTGTTTTGTACAAAAGTCAGCAACACAGTATTCTAGAGACATTATGTCTTTAAGGTTTCATAACATGATACATTTGTCAATAACCTATAATAAATTTTGGGTGCCATATCATAGTTTTAGAGTCTCCGACTTGTAACTCCTCTGGCTGCTTAGACTCTGACTGTGTGGGTTCAGATCCTGTTCTGGACAAAAGACTTAAATTTTGGAAAGGTCTTCCAACTGACCTGTGATGCACCTGTGGTTCTACCCAGACATTTGTCCTTGGGGTCTTCCTCCACCAAAATAGCTGGACGTAGCTACTACATTATAACATAATTTGTTGCTGTAATATATTTAAAAAACAAACAAAAAAACATCTGCCTACAAAGGTAACATCTTATTGCTGGAGAGACTGAGCATAGTCCAGAGTCTGATCAGACAGCTTCCAACTGAACTGACAGATCTGAATCTATATTATTTGTAGAAGCATACCCAGGACATGCTTAGCTGACTTAGAGAGATGAAATATGTTGTTCAAGTTCGTTCAATGGACTGGTCACATTGTGACTGGATATGATATAAATAACCAGGTATTCAAAGCATGGTTAGCCATCTCCAGATAACTGAAATACTGTTTGTGGGACAATAAACCCAACAAACAAAAGCTTGGTTAAAATATCACTATGTCACCTTCAATTAAAAGGAAGATTACATCTTTGCAACCTTGTTTAATAAAGTCATCAGTGTTGTATCACTCACTACATTGTCTGTATGCTACTTAAAAATTGCTGGTTAGAGCTAACAAACCAAAAGACAAAAAGATAACCAAGCATAGAGATCTGTGTCTGAGATGACAATATTGATCAAAGACACTTTCATGTTTTAAAATATTTCTTTTAAGAGCTAAATATGCTTTTAGTTCGTGAATGCAGTTTGTCACTGTGAATTATTTCGTACAGCTAAGTTAAAAGAAAAATACTCTTAAGAGCTGTTAACTTTAACCCTTACAATATTATTGAAGATAAGAAACTGCAATTCTCATTTTAGTTAACTACTTTACATGCAGTTCATGTCAATCTGATAATCGAAGTCTGTACACTTTTTGCCATCTCTAGAGTTTTATTAATTTAATAGAATGCACCCAATTATTTCTTGCAAAAACAACATATTTTTCAATCTAAGCTCCAAGCACTTTAATCTAATTCAATTTTATAAGGTTTTGCATATTTTTATTTAATTCCTCAAAACATTTGATGCAACTTAATGTTACTCCTCATAACATCACATATAATGATATTTTTTTCCTCCCACATTTCAATATTTTGCCAAAATATTAAAACACCTATGGGGGTGCTATTTTTGTAGAAAATTGTTTCAATAAACTTCACTTACTAACTATTAATATATAAAAATATATTGCTGATATATCATTGTCATGTAATGAATTTGTTAAATCTTTAAAACATATCTCCACAAAAGTTATTCCATTAATTCATAATGACATTTCTACTTGAAAGAATCCACAGCAGATCTTTCCATATATCAAAAAACTTTGGTGTCCTCTACTGCAAAACTGTCCCTTGCATTTTTTTGTATTCACTGTGTTAGCAGGGAATTGATTGTTACCAAAGCAGCTGACCTGACAGAGTTAAATTATTCCTAGTGTGACAAGAAATACTTCCACATATTTCCATATTAGGGTGTTAAACGAAAGAGGGTTGCACAGTTAAAATCCTCTAGTACTATGTAATCATCAAATATTCACAACAGTATGTCCAGTCTGTTTAAATTAGATGTAAATGTGACTATAAAATGTAACACAAAATGAACTTCTTTATACATAAACCACCATTTAGAGCACATAAAAATATAGTATCCTGTGAAACATGGTATGTGTAACGTAAGCAGCACAGTTCCATAGAGATCACCTCTTCCTGTCATGGTCCTTGACCCTTTGATCTTCTGCTCATCATATGTCACTATACATTAAACATGGTGTTGTATAGTTTAAGATGGGGTGGTTTATCTATCACAGAAACTATGTTCAACAGTTTATCTAGTGAATACCTCAGTGCAGCACTTTCATAATATTTATAAGGCATCTCCATCCCAAGTTTTGCATAGATGTTGTTAATGTGTATGGATCCACTTATGTCTATTTCCCTTCTTGGTATGTGGTACTAGCTTTGTAGAATTTTTTCAGTAGATATCCTGACAACTTGAGACAAAACTCCTCCAGGAATGTTTCAAAATAATGCTTCATAAGCTGGTTCTGGCTTAAGAACCTTCAAAGAACTTCTATTAAAATGTTTTAAAGTAGATTTTTTCCACTTTATTCAAAGTATGTCTGTAGAGTAGGTTTCAAAAGAATTTTCAGGCAAATTTGATCCGTCTATTGTTTACAAGTCTTGCAGCAGATATTCTGAGGCTCTACTTATGTTCTTAAAGCAGAATGCTTGAAATTGATGTTTCCTCATATATATATAGCAGAATGGCTGGTATATGTGACCATGTTATGCTGGTATTAGTTAAATGTCTTCTTTAATTTCAGCCTTGCTGTAGTTATATCATCAATCTCAAACTGAGGCAAACTGCTGATTAAGATGTTTCAAGTTATATTTAATGGGTTGATGGTTCCACTTTAATAGTTTCACAGTACAATGTTGAATGTTGATGTTTCATATTAACCACCTATAACAAAGCTTTTGACAATTTTAAGATAGAGTTCCGTAAAACCCGGCATAAACACCCCAGTCGGTCCCTTTTGCAGACTGACCTTTCTAAGGCAGCAGCTGTTGGGTTTGCTCTATTTTTCTAATGACTAGTCACAGATTTGTTCTAAACTTTTTCATTTGGCTTGCACATAAATACCTTTGTCTTATGCCTTTAGAAATTTTGTCTGTGTTGCTATGCTCATAGGACTTTCTCAATCTCCATAAACTTCAAGCTTAAACCCTCAGCAACTTGGCAGCTAAAGTTGTACACCTAATTGAAATGTGACTGACTCCCGATGACAATAAAATCTGCAGAAAGCCTTTATTTGTCCTCAGGTAATTGGATAACACATTGAGCGTCCCTCCAGGGAGGGCCGTTCTAGTCTATTGTAGGAGTTTTATGAGCAATGCCATTATTAGTAATTGTCTAACATGCCCTCAAGTTCCCGGAGACATGTAGGACAGAATACGAGGGTTGTTAGCGGGTAATCAAGTTTTGTTGCCCGTCCACACTATAATGTACTATGATACTACTATGCTGGGCCTATTCACAAGAGGCGAAAGTGGTGGACACGCAATATAGCGAGGTTTTATTACAATTTCTCTATGTTTGGCTTGTGATCCACGGTAATAATGTCTAACAAATAAACACCTGCTGAGATTTGCTAATATATTGTAGCACTGTCACAGAGGTGACTTCAAAAAGTAAAGCTTTCAAGTTGTTAGAGGCTGAAATGATAAATATGGCTTGTCAATAAAGGAAGGTTGGGAAACAACCATATTTGTTGCACTGCGGGGGCACAAGTTTTGTTGACTCTGCTGTTGTCAAGGGATTGTGAAATAGCTGTTTCTGGGAATCATTGTTTACATCACTTAATAATTATTTTTTTATGTATTTTTTGTAAACGTTTTTGGTAAACTTATTTCATTGTTTAGAGAGATGCTTTGTCATTTCTTCTAAAAACATTAAAATTGTTCAACTAGCTACCACATGCTATTGGATGACAAGTTTTCTGTCTTCATTCATAAGTTGTTTTTTTTCCACAACTCAAATATTTCTTAATTTCTCTGGTGAAACCATAGCTAGTCGTGACATTTCTTACTAAAACCATACTAGTTCCTGTAATGGTTCTACTAAAACCATTTTTATGATCCTTTATTCCTCGCTTCAGTCATACTAGTCATACTAATTAACCCAGCTTTTCAGATAATTATAATTTATCAATTATCCCAGGATATCTAATTAATTAGGGTCAGACATTGGTTGAGGGATTTAATCCTGGTATTGGTCAGCTTGCAATAACTTTCCGTACAACTCTGAGGGGACAGTTTACGGGTCAGCTCTAGAGGTTAGTTCCATTTCATGTAGGAGGATTAAGGGCCATACCATCTGTCCACACCAGTGATTGGTATTATGTTGTTGTTTTTTGTAAGAGATTTTACTGCAGGTATCTATCCTCAGTTTTCACCTACTTTAAAATGTTGACACAAGGCTAGCAAAAATGAATATCAAAGTGACTCCCATTGGTAAAGATTTATGATAACACCATGTTCAGTATTGTGCATTTTATTGCCCCCTCCGTTCCCCCTCATAAAATCCAGAACCATTTCTCGACAATACTTTCATATATATGGTATATATATAAATACCGCATAAGACACTGCACAATGAGCTTTTACTTGCTACTAAAACTACAATGTCCAGAAAATATTTTGCTGTCAATAAACCTGACCCAGAAAATTAGGCCGGAATTACTAGCCTATGGTTAATGTTTGGTTTAGGACTGTTAAGATGGGATTAAAAAATTGAGTATGGGGAGGACTTCTAGCTGGCCTGGGTTGGCTGATAATTCTACCCAGACATTTGTCTTGGATCCTTCTCTACCAGTAATTAGCTTAAAATCACTAATATGATGATGATTGTGCTGGTGCTAAAATAAAAATCAAAACATAACCTTTTTTCAGTAGAGGTTATCATTATATTAATTTTGGCAAAGTTTTGATACTTTTTTCTTTAACTTTTTTCTGCTTATTAAGATTTTTGTTAAGGTAAATAACAGCTAACTTTATACTATCCAGCACAGAGAAAAGTGGAGCGTACTGTCTACTAGCAGCTGCTCTTGTCATGTTATATCTTTATAACCTGTCAATTAGAAATTCTGGTACATTTTGTCATTTTTAACCTCTTGCATACATTTATCAATAACCTGTAATCAGTTGTTAACTCCAGACCTGGAAGTGCAATTGGTTGATTGTCATCACCAGGTATGGGAGACCCTAGGTTTGCTCATGGGCTGAGAAATACCAAAGTTTTTGAAAATGGTAGTGGTAAAGCTCCCTTGCTAATGCAAGCAAATATGAGGGTAGTTCCACGTCTGGTTGGCCCATTATCAGGAAATTGTGACTGGTTGTGGTATCATGCCAGGTGTTCACGGCATGCTATACACAGTGAAGGCAGCACTATATTGACTTCAAGTAGACACTGTCTCCAGATAACTGAATTACTGATGGTGGTACAATAAACCAAATAAACAAACAAACAAACAAACAGTTCTTACAGCTTTTGGCTTATAAACTACATGCAAACATGACAAATCATATTGCTATAGAGACTCCACAGCAGATAGTGCTGATCCTGGTCAGACAGCTTTTAACACTCAGTTGACAGATCTTGGTCTACACTATTTGCCTTAGCTTGATCAATATATTTGTGTTAAGCAGGTTAGATAATTATTTCATTTGATTTGTCTTTTTTCACTAGATGCCCACAATAGTATAATGAACCATGTAGCTAATAGAATTGCCCATACTAACAGGAGTTTATGCCACAATTGAACATTTTCATTCCAATCTGATCACATTGGCACATGAATTTTGTTCGTTTGATGCCATTCTACTTCCTTGCAGAGAGTAATAAAAAAGTAAAAAAATCCTCTTTGATTGACAAATTCAATTTTTCCAAATGCTATAGCAAAAAATAAAATTCTGACAGCTTTTGAATGTAGGGTAACAAATTGGATCAACAGTGGGTGTTCTAAGATGTTCTTGTTACAAACTCAGGTGTTGATTCTGACTGCAGTTACATTCCAGTTACATGCCTAGATGTGTGTTCACTGCATGAAATGACACAGTTACCCTATATTCTCTACATCAAAGCATTTATCAAACTTGCATATACAAGTAGCTCTGTGGCACATGTTCCCTTTTTAGCAAGATGGGTCCAGTAAAAAAAAGAAGTGCTAAATTGCTGCAAGATCGTGAGCTTCAGAATATGAAAGTCAGCATGATTTGGTTTGTCAATATATCCAATAATTCTCAATTGTACTATATATTGTTTAGTGTTCATTATATTTGTCACCTTGATGAGTACCAACTGTATAGGGTTTTAACTATAATAAGGAATTATAATGAGAATATGCTCTCAACTGACTCAGCCTGTATATTCCCCACATCAAAACTAGTCCTTATAGTACAATGCATAGAGCACTGGATCATGGTATGGAAGGTTCAGGGATTCACAGTATTTATAGCATAGAGCACTGGATCATGGTATAGAAGGTTCAGGGTTTCAAACACAGTATTTATAGCATAGAGCACTGGATCATGGTATAGAAGGCTCAGGGTTTCAAACACAGTATTTATAGCATAGAGCACTGGATCATGGTATAGAAGGCTCAGGGTTTCAAACACAGGCCTTGACATGAGTTCTAAAAAGATGGTAGTGGTATACTGTACAATTCAACAGATATGCAATTTTGATATAACGCTATGTAGGGGAATAAAGGCCAAGAAACACTACAAAACTTCCATGAGACACAAAGGAGCCAATGCTATAGTTCCTTTGTTTATACTTAGATTTATAAAAGTAGTTCCATGATTGGTCCATTGGGTGTCAGGATAATGTCACTGGGTGTGGTATCATGGTATCATGCCAGGTGTTAAGGGCATGCTATTACAATGAAGGCATCAACTATTTATGCCACAAGAAAACACTGTCCACAGATAACCCAAAAGGGTTGTTTTGGGGACTTTAAAATCCCAAAAAACAAATCTACATCAGAGCTATCGCGTTTCCAGCAAAGGCACACATTCCACCACCAGAAGACAATCCCTGGACTTACAACAAAGAGATGCTTCATTATCTATGGCTCCATTCCAGCCTTTCCTCTCAATTTCAGTCAATCCCCCTCTTAAAATGATCCACACATCCAGATCAACCCACAACTTTGTTTTCTCTTTCAGCAATTTACAGTTTTAAACAAAAGCAGAAAACCTTCATCACCAGAAAAGATGTCTAAGTCTTTAAAACAGTAAACATTTCTTCAAAGAACAAACAAATATGTCTGTAAAGTTTTCAGCCTAACTAGTTTTAATAGCCATTGATTTTTGAACAACTAATTAAGATATTTTGCTTTTGAAGGGATTATACAGGCAAACATTACTCAAACAGCCCACTTTGTTTTAGAAACAAAAAAAATCCTCCTCTGCAGTAGGGTTTGATACTTAAACAGCAAAAAAGAAATAAGGAAAAAGATAAGGATTTAAAGAAAGATTGGACTTGGATTTTACAGAGCTTGAAGTTAATGTGCTGATACACATTAAAATTAATATGACCATCACCAGTTGTAATCAGATAAACAGTTTTTAGACAGTTATATGAATAAGGAGAACTGTCCAGTTGACCAAGCATTGGCATCATTATCTTCCTCAGTGTTGGCATTGTTCTTTTGTAAAAATCAGCACCAGTGTCTTCCTCAGTGCTGGCATTGGCACCACTGTAATTATTGGAATCACCATCTGGCTCAGTGCTGGCATTGACACCACTGTAATTATTGGCATCAGTGTCTTTCTCAATGCTGGCATTGGCACCACTATAATTATTGGCATCAGTGTCTTCCTCAGTGCTGGCATTGGCACCACTGTAATTATTGGCATCAGTGTCTTCCTCAGTGCTGGCATTGGCACCACTGTAATTATTGGCATCAGTGTCTTCCTCAGTGCTGGCATTGGCACCACTGTAATTATTGGAATCACTATCTGGCTCAGTGCTGGCATTGACACCACTGTAATTATTGGCATCAGTGTCTTCCTCAGTGCTGGCATTGGCACCACTGTAATTATTGGCATCAGTGTCTTCCTCAGTGCTGGCATTGGCACCACTGTAATTTTTGGCATCAGTGTCCTCATTGCTGACATTGGCACCACTATAATTATTGGCGTCTGTGTCTTCCTCAGTGCTGGCATTGGCACCACTGTAATTATTGGCATCAGTGTCTTCCTCAGTGCTGGCATTGGCACCTCTGTAATTATTGGCATCACTATCTGTCTCAGGAACAAATTACAGACAGATTTGGGAACAAATTACAGACAGATTCGCTCAAGTCGGATCTATAAGCTGGGTGTTTTAAAACTTTTCAGTGGTACTCCTTGAATACAGCCTTTACTATAGCAGCTTCATGTGGCATGGTGTTGTCATGAAGAATTACAGTGTCACCCTCAGTAATTTGGGGTGCTTGCAGCATATATATATATTGCTGGATACAGAAATTTCCTCAAATATGACTCATAGTATTCTTTATTCATTGTTGTACAATCTGCAACTGGATATGTGGTAAGAACTCTTTCAGCATTTTCAGCTAATTTTATCAACATTTTTTTTACTGTTCATGCTGGAATTTTACTGGTCTTAGTGAATTTGGAGTGTGGCCATTTAAACTCCGATTTAAAGGACCTAATCAAAGTTTCTTCTTTTGCTGCAATACATTTCAACATGTTTTCACGCTCTATCATATGTCTGTGGACATGATCAGAGCGTATTTCCCCAGTTGCTTTTTTTCAAATTTTTGACAAAAAATGCGGGACAACCCTAACCGCTATCTTTCTCATGCTTAGTTGCTCAGTGAAAAAAAGTGTGAACAGAGCAACGACTTATACTAGTTTCATGGGCAATTCCTTTAAAAGTGAACCATCTATTTTTTTTAAGAATCTTAGCAACAATCTCTTTGTTTACTTCATTTGTAATGGAAACTGGCCTACCAGAAAAGCACTTCCGTAATATCTTAGACCTACAGTGAATTTTGCACCCATCTACAAACTATGCTTAATCCATTGTCACAAGTTGGGTCAACTTCTTGAAGTACAGCTAAAATCTCAGTTGTCTTCTTTCTTCGCAAACTTCGGTCTTAATATATGACTAAATTCCTTTATGCTTGAAAGTGAACTCACTTTCCGCCATGATGTTTTCTAAGATTATAGCTTGGTATGTGACATGGTGTCACGACCTCAATTGTCTCATGTCCTTACACATGAAAAATTGACCTTCTATTATATGAAATTTCATGATGCTTGGTGCACCCAGTAAAAATATATTGAACAACTCTATTTAGTAGATGACTCTCATGCATGTAGGTTTAAGTTTTTGTATGTAAGTGTTATCAAGCTTATATCAATTTAATAAGCACTTTATAGTAGTCCAGCATGCTGTAGTGTGACATCTCTTTTTTGTACAAGTTTTGGCTATCAATTATAGAATTTATATTGCCAGATAATGTTTTTTTTTTGTCTGAAACACCTAATTTGTATGCAAACTTTTAAACAGTTTGAACATTTCAAACAGCACAATCTCTACATTGATTTCCTTTTTTCTTTATTTACTGAAAAAATAAAAATCCAATTTACAGAAGACTGATTATTTAACTCCCTGAAGATAACTTGTATAACTGGCAGAATCCAAATTGCGACGACGGCAAATAAATACTTATCTGATCGAAGGGTAATGCTTACATTGAAATTTTCTGCACCAGTCACCTAATTACATGTAGGATTGCTATTCAGTGATAAGACCGTACAGTACTCCAAATAGACAGTTTGCACAACTTGATAAAAGTAAAGATACATTAATTGATAGAACTGAATAAATGTAATTCTAAACTGGGGGAAATGTCTGCTGAATTTGTACGAAAGGAAACATCTCTTGGTAATACTACATGTAAGAATGGACATCATATCCTACAGTTTGGCTATAACTGATTCATATGACAAAATCTTATCCCTGTTCTGGGGAATTTGTATTGAATTCCTGCTTGAACATTTACTTAAGTCACAGTAAAGGCTGTTTATTACATTACTTCAATTGTTAGACAAATTGTAAATTTATCGATTTGTATGCCCAATATTTTCAAATAAATAAATAAACACAATGGTGGATTTCAGCTAAAAATAGATATCAATGATTGAGTCACTTACCCCGGATGACCATGTAACATGAGCTAATAAGTAAAAAAAGTCACATGGTTTGATTAGTTTAAAAATAGCCAACTGTACAACATGACTCGGATAGGAAATACGGTTTAGTAAGGACAAATTTTGTTTTATGCTTTGTTTTTCACAAGGGCAACATTAAACATTTCACAGGATATCTTTTCAGGTAATATTAACTTATTTTGGTTGCATGGAAGGAGAAAACACTGGTTCAAATTGATGGATACCACTTTTAAAAAGTAAACATTTAAACTATGAAGATGGCTACTACATTATGTACTTTAGACACTTGAAGTTTTTTTTGAAATGGTGGTTACTATGATAAAACCCATGGACATTTCAGACTACATGTACTTTGAAAAGTGAATAGCTGCCATTATTGTTAGGAAAAGCTACCTATGACTCAGATATACTATTCCTAGACAAGATGAAAGAAGGAATCTTATAGTCTTAAACATTAGAAAAACAACCACAAATATTTATTTTAAAAACACACACAAATATGTTTTTTTTAATTATCAGAAAACAATCAAAAGTTACTTAAGATAATTGGCAATGAGAAAAAACCCACAAACTGTCATAATTGTAGTCCTAAAAAGTATTAAAGCATACAGTTTTGTAGTCTCAGAAATCAGAATAACCATACATTCATTACAATTCCAGAAATAACCAGTCATTTTAGTATTAAGTAGCATTCATTTTCATAACCCCCCCCCCCCCAGAAATAACCATAATTTCAGAAATATCCAAACATTCATTTCAATATCAGAAATAATCATACGTTCATTTCAATATCAGAAATAATCATACATTTATTTCAATATCAGAAATAATCATACATTCATTTCAATATCAGAAATAACCAAACATTCATTTCAATATCAGAAATAATCATACGTTCATTTCAATATCAGAAATAATCATACATTTATTTCAATATTAGAAATAATCATACATTCATTTCAATATCAGAAATAACCAAACATTCATTTCAATATCAGAAATAACCAAACATTCATTTCAATATCAGAAATAATCATACGTTCATTTCAATATCAGAAATAATCATACATTTATTTCAATATCAGAAATAATCATACATTCATTTTAATATCAGAAATAACCAAACATTCATTTCAATATCAGAAATAACCAAACATTCATTTCAATATCAGAAATCATACATTCATTTCAGTATCCGATGTAAATTTTTCCCTTACTTTCAGTCCCACAACATAAGACATGAACCATTAAATGTAAAATCTGGTATGTTAAATAAATACTTCACAAACTGATGGTATTATAATTATTATTTATAATTTATTTTTTTATTATTTCTTCTTCTTATAACTTTTTTATTATTATTATTATTAATAGGTTCACACATCTTTGTGTACAAATCAGATTTGCCTCTTATATATAACTATTTGATATCTTACCAAGTTACAAGACTTACTTCAGGTAGTTCGATGCAGTATGTATTATTTACAGGACCATAACAGGAGAGAATGTGCAAGGTAATTCTCTTGGTATTATTTTCTGAAAATGATGGTCTTGTGTTGAGAGAAATATTAATTTGACACACTGACTTTTTCATTTTTTTCCCCATAGTTAATTAATCTTCTTGTGATAAAATTAAATGATAAATTAAGAAACTATCTACATGTGTATTTAAACCTTGAAAAAAAATCCATACTTCTAACACAGCCTTTCCCCATTAAATACAGTCGACTCTCGTTATCTCGATATCGTCAGGACTTTTCAAATTAAGTCGAGATATCAGATTGTCGAGATAACAGAAGCTGTGTTATTTGGGTATGTCTATTGTTTACCTCAAAATTCAGAAAAGGGATTATTCCTTGGTTCTTTTCTTCAAATCTTTAATTTTAAAACAAATGACATTAAACTCGTTTTTTTCCATTTGTTTTTTGTAATACAGTCTAACTTGTACTAGCGGTCACGTGTTAAGAGCGGCCATTTTGGTGTAGGCGGTCACTTCAATTCCCCCCGAGCAATTTCTTCTTTAATTTTCTTGTAATAAGCGGTCGTTTGTGTTCTGCGGCCAGCGGTCACCTTCAAACGAAATAATCCTTCCTTAATTGACCCCAAATCAACGGCCAATCAGCAGTCTTATGGACGTGTGAACGCTAATCCCCTTCACCCCATCCACTACACAGTGACAAAGGCGTACTCTGCCTAACTACCTAGTAATTGGCAGCTTGATATGATGAGCGTAGGGATATTGTTGTACCATTTAAGTAGCGGTGTACTTTAATTACCTTTACTAATGTCAATCTGTGTCCAGTTTGCATAATCACATGTAATTTTCACCAGAGAGTTATCACGTGACAACTCTACTTCCGCTTTTGTGTTTAAGTACAAATATTCAGGTGCCGACATTACTCGTTAAGGTTTAAAAGCGTATTGCAGTATCAGCGGCCTTTTTTAATTGTTTTAGTTAAAAGAGAAATTAAAACTGTTGCCAAAACAAACTGTTATTTAATTGTCTTATCTTTAATGTTGAACTGTATAAATATGGAACATTTAGAACTCGTCAGCATTATCAGTAAGATATCCATCATGTTTAAACGGACGTGCCTGACGCTAGAAGATCGACTTAAGGTTGTCAAGCTTCTGGATGCTGGCAAAAGTTCTTTTTAATATACACCTTTTTATGTACACCTAAATCAATCTTTTTAATAAAATACATGCACATGTAGTTTAAAATTTAAAAATAACATGTAGGAGTACTTAATTAATAAAGAACTTAATTTAGAGATTGCATTTCTTGTAGTCTCCAAAAGGATGTTTTGTATTAAGCAGCCAACTTGTCTTAAGCAGCCAATTTCCGTCAATCCCCCGGGTGGCTGCTTAATACAAGTTTGACTGTATATATTTTCAAATTATTTCTCCATGTGAGTTGTATTCATTTTCTGACCGGGCCCTTCTCTGGATTGTTCGACAGGCGTTTGGGGTTCAGACAATTCAGACATAGTCGTGAGAGTCATGAAAATTGACGTAGGTTTAAAAAGCATAACGCTATTTATACACCTTGCAGAATTGCTCATATTTTGACACGACACTAATTACATTAAATTACATAAACACTTTTGTTTATTCAGCTTGGGTATGGAAGCAAACAGCGTTGAGTAATTAACAACACTTGTTAAGGGCATCAGTTTGCGACGACAATTAGCAGCGAGTGATGATCGGCGCAGGATGTTATTCACACCTCTAGCGGTCGCCACTGATAATTTCGCGAGTCGAGATAAACTGTGACATTAAATAGCAATCTAGTAGCTTGGGACTTAGATTTTCTAGTCGACATAATGAATTTGTCGAGATAAAAAGATCGACATAAACATTTATTTTTATTATAGATAAAGAACGAACAAAATTGGGACTTAACAAACCTGGTCAAGATAACGGAAAATCGACTTAAAGGTAGTCGAGAAAATGCGAGTGGACTGTATATGCAATATATGACCTGAAAGAGATTATTTCCACAGATGAGAAGATGACCCATTTAGTATTTTTGTGGGATTGGGTAATTGTGACAAAAAACAGTTTTAAAATTGACCTTCAAAAGGTTCTGGCATTTGCATGTTGACCGGACTGTTCAAGATTTCTTAAAACACAAAAATTTCAGTGTTTTCACAAAAGTAATTTAAACAAAACCTATATGCTAAAATTACTTTTCTTGACTTCTCAGCAAATCCTCCTTGAAAGAAATTTCCTCTTTTTCTCTGCATAATGTCAATCATGAAGAGACATTCTGTTAAGTTTGAATAAAAGAAAAAAAATCTTTCCCCAACATTTCTTCCCTACTGGCTAAACAGACTGTAAAACCAGTTAGGTATGAATATTTAAGATATGTCTTCACAACTTGGAACACATTAATTGTATTTTCTCCAGAAACAGGGCTAAGTGCCACCTTTAAACAGCTGCTTTTGGTTTTCTCACTTGGTGCATTGTGTGCTAGACAGGAAAAACTGTCTTCAAATGGTTGAAAGATGACTTTGAAGTCAGCTTTTTTGACAATTAGTCACATTTATAGAAATGACTGGATACAGATAAAATATATACATATAAAATATACATTGCTACAGATACATATAAAATAGCAAAGAATTTTAAATGGCCTAATTATGGAATGAATGACATAGTTTTAGAATGTATGGCATAATTATGGTATGAATATTAAAGTTTTGTGGATGAATAGCATAATGGAATGATTGACAGTGATAACCAAGCGGCTAAACAAATTAGTTACATACTTTTCTGAAAATAAAAACTTAATAAAAATGTATTCTCTCATACAGTTATACAATCACACTACCAGACTTGGTAGCGCAATCGGTGCAGTGTTGGCTGCAGGTTCGGGAGGCCCTGGGTTCGATAGCGGGCCCGAAATACCAAAGTCATTAAAAATGGTAGTGGTAAAGTAGTTCCCTTGCTAATAATCAGGCAAATATAAGGGTATTTCCATGACTGGCTGGCCCGGTGTCAGGATATAGTGACAGGGTGTAGTATCATGCCAGGTGTTCAAGGCATGCTATACACAGTGGAGGCAGCACTATATCTGCTTCAAGTGGACATCGTCTCCAGATACCTGAAATACTGCTGGTGGGACAATAAACCCAATAAACAATCACACTAAAGTCTTAGCCTGCAAAGCACAAACTGATCAGGATCCACATTATTTGCTGCGTTGTATCTACAAACATGTATTATCACTGCATAAAGTTGGTAGCAAGCTTAAAGTTGGGCATCTGTCATCCTGCTTAAACCCAACTTGGTACTGTCATTTTTCAATCATTGACAGTATTTAATTGAAGAATGTACCATAGTTAAATAGGACAATAAAACAACCCATATGGAAGTAACAAACCCAAATCATGGATTATTTTATAGCCAGGAGCTTGCCATTAGCTAAAACCACGCAGGAAACTGGTGGGTTCCATTGGTCCAATTTTTGCAGAGGGAATTAAATAAAGTTCTTAGTCGTGAATCATGATTAATTCCTCCTTTCATTAGGGGCTCAGCATTAAAACCAGGACCAAGTTTCTTAAGGCTGCTACAAATAATATTAGGGGCCAGCGTAATGAGACTAATTTGTTGACGAGGTACTCCCAATGACAACAGGAAGTGTATCCATGAGTCACTGGTCCAGTAAATCAGCTGACAGGAAGTTCCTGTCACCATAGGGACATCTCAGTGATTCGGCCATCTTGTTTTTAATTGTTATATCCAGTTATTTCACTAATTTACTCAACATTTTTATGCTCTGATTCAGAGGCAATTTTAAATTGTTTTGATTGGATGGTAATTTCTTTTCTGACTCGGGGACCATGAAACATATAAAAATTCTTGGAAATTATATTACCAGTCTGTGACAATGTCATTGCAAGAATATAAAACATTTTAGGATTGCTATGGCGGAGTGGTTAGATTCCACATTTACTTGTAACCCCACAACGCAACGGTTAACATCCCATATAGAAGGAGAACCTTCCTGTAGGGAGATGCTGATATCTTGCAGTGCCTCACTGGTCCTACCCAGACATCCAACTTAGGTACGAGAGGCCCCAGGTTTAATCCTTGGCCATGACATACCAAAGTCATTAAAAATGGTTGTGGTATATAGCTCCCTTGCTTATGCTCAAGCAAATATAAGGGTAGTTCCATGACTGGGTGGCCCAGTGTCCGGACAATTTGTCTGGGTGCGGTAGCATGCCTGGTGTTCATGGCATGCTATACACAGTGAAAGCAGCACTTTATCTGCTTCAAGTGGACACCGTCTCCAGATGACTGAAATACTCTTGGTGGGACGATAAACCCAAAAAACAAACAAACATGAATTAGGTATTCATAAGCTTACAATAAACCAGATAGCTGCATGTGGCCTTATTAATGCTTAATGATAGTTATTTTGTCATTGCATTTTTTTAAATCTTAAACCTGTTAACTTATTAAAAAACTTATGAATAAGTTAACTTAGAAGCAAATGCTAATGATTCTGATCATTGAAAGTTGAAAATAGAAGAAAATAATGGGATAATATTCCTTGATATGAAATTTTTATGTATAATAGTGTAAATTATATTTGATCATGATTTTTTTCAACAATTTTTGTTCTTTGGTTATACATTATTGAAATAAATTTTAACCTGTATGAATGTTGTAAATTAATTTGATAAATGTTTAATATAACACAAATGTTTACTGATTAAAAACTCTTTTAATTTAACACATGTGTTCACAGATTTACTGATGTCTTTAAAGGCCAAATCCATCAGATTAAAATTTAAAAAAAAAATTGATGTTGATTAAACTTTTGGAATGTTAGCATGTGGCAACAGTAAACAAACTGTTTATTAAAATTACTATTTAACACAGGGTATTTTCATTTTAAAGGTGGTATCTCACAGTTTGGGCCAGATTTTACTCTCTCAAAGAATCAGATAAACTATTGTCGCCAGAAAATATCTTGAAAACTTATTTTTATTGATGATTAACATTTATATGAAAAGTGAAGCATACCAGATTACTCGTCATTACAAAAAGGTATTTCCTATCTAAGCCACCTGCACAGTTAGCTATTTCTACACTAAGACAACCACGTGACCACTAATAGTTTAGCTCATCCACGTCATCCGCTGTGACATCGCTGTCTATTTTTAGTAGAAATCCCAAGCGTTCTTATTTATAGATTTGAAAAGAAGGAACATTTTTAGTGTTGATTAACAAGTTTTACTGCCCCAAAAATTGAGATAGTTTTGAAAATCATCAAAGCTTTGACTAAAGTGTGACGTTTTCCTACAGAAATTATGCACAAATACGCCAAGCAGAGGTCAGATATTGTTATATACATTAGATAAAGGCAAACTACTGGATACCGCCTTGAAGGCTAGGTAGCCTTTTCATTTATTTATTTATTTGGGTTTTACGGCACACCAACACTTAACAGGGTCATACGGCGCTGAGTACAAAGTTAAATGTGAATAGAGCATAATCAGGTTAAAACTAAACTATGTAAATAAAATATAGAAAAATATAAAAACTATCAGGTTAAGCCTTTTCATACTTTTTTTTAGGGTCTCATAGTTGTTGCAAAGCATACTGGGAACATCACATGACGATTGTTACTGAATTATCAGTACAAACCTTTCTCAAACTGTTACTAGTATCAACCATTTTGTTGTTTATCTGTAAAATAAAAGTCACATTACTTTTTGACGTGTCATTGAGCCACGGTAAAAGAAGCCACAGTGATTGCCAAAGATATTTTGTAAACAGTCGAAAAAGGACAGTTTTAACCAGTAAAGGATATAACCTTGTGCTTTGTAGTCAGGAGTTATATTAGTAACAATGAAAACATGCATCCACTTCTATTTTCACATATTGAATTATCCAGGAAACTCAAATTTGATACCTGGCCTCTGAGCCTTTATTCATTTCCATGTATGGGGGCGTACTTGGTCTGACTGTGTGCTTGACAGCTCTCAGATGCTCACAGAAATGCCACTGTAGTTAAAATAAAGTAATTCTAATTTCACCCTAGGCATTTCAGTCCAGTGAATCAGCTGACAATTAGATTCTAACAAGAGTGTTTTATCTCAAAAAGCTTGTGTAGAGATTATTCTGATGTTTTCCCCCAGCAAAATAAAAGTATAAAGTATGTCAAATCCAGATAACTCTTATGCCAAAAGAGCATGTTTTCTTGATTGTCAGATGTTTTAATTTTAAAGGATTTCTTCAGTAAATTGCAGAACTGAAGTTGTTTTCTTAAGTTGTCAATGTTTTTTAGGTGTCTCTGTCTAGTTTAATTACAGCAACTGTTATGAGGACTTTTTTTACCTATGATCTGAACATATGAGTTAAGACAATCTTTAAAACAAGACTAGATTGTGCAGTAAGTGGATTGGTTTAGCTTGTGAGTGTCTATAGTTGAATTCCTAGTTAAGAGAAACCAAAGTATTTAAAGATGGTACTGGTTTACTTTTTTTCTGATTTCTCTTGCGCACTTTACTTGATAAAAATGCTGTCCTAGAATTTTTGGACCTATTGTGGAATTAATGCGACTGAATATGCAAAATTATTTTACTTTGGGGGCGCCTGTTGCTGAGGGGTTCGAGTCACCAAGCGTGGGTTTGTGTCCCGGTTGGGGCGAGAACTTTCACGTGGGGAGGTTTTCCAGCTAAACTGTGATGTGCTGGTGGTTCTACACAGACTTGAGTCTGGAGTCTTTTTCCACCAATAATTACATGTAACTGGATGTCACCAACATGAGCAATATTGTGCCGCTGTGATATAATAAAAAACAAACAAAACAACAATAATTTACTTTAAGTGAATGACACTATTATCCTTTTTTACATGTAATTGACTAGTAGTGGTAGCACAATTGGTAGAGCATCGGCTCTAGATACGTGAGGCCCTGGTTCGATCCTGGGCTGCAACATACCAAAGTCGTTAAAAATGGTAGTGGCATAGCTTCCTTGCTAACGCTCAAGCAAATATAAGGGTAATATGACTGGGTCTAGTATCATGCCAGGTTTTCACAGCTTGATATTCACAGTGAAGGCAGCACTATATCTGCTTCAAGTGGACACCAACTCCAGAAAACTGAAATTCAAACAACAAAGATGTGTCTGAAACATTATTGGCAGGATGCTGAGCCCAATGGAACACAAATTTTTAGAAAAAATAATCCAGCTTCAAACATTTATTTATACTATCAACACTTATTCTGGAAGCAGAAGAAGTGTTTATAAATACTCGTAAAGGACATAGACATTTAGAGAACTGCCATTACTGTAGCCAAGACTTACCCAGGACAGCCAATTCTGCAGCCTTAGTGATAAAGATGACTTGAAGATGATGCCATTTTTTATTTTTCATTGTGTGTTCAATTTGTGGGAATGTAATGATACTTGTATTTACTCCTGAATGTAGCTTATTTTGTTTTAAATTTCTTTGCAGTGACAGAATTATCAAATCCACATCCAGAGATGCATGGCTAAAACCACTGGCGCACCACAGGTCAGTTAGAATCTATTTTAGTGATTTATATCGAAATAAATGGTATAATAAATAAGATTCAATAGCTCCTTTGAGGTTTTTCAGGCTTTTGTTGTAAGAAAATATTGTATATCCAGGAGTATATATTTATTGCATTAAAATTTTTCTTTGAAAAGATAGAAATATATCTTGAGAAATGTCAAAGTACCATTCCTTTTCAAAACTTCTTAGATGTTGAATTATTGGATTTGAAGTTTACATTTTTTCTCTCTAGAGTCTTATAGATACTTTTCGAGACGGTTTTAAATGGGCTTCAGACAGGCTTTATATTGCCAGTTTTTTGGACAGACGAACTGAATTAAAGAGGAGAACAGATCCATTGTTGACTTAAAGGACACATTTTTAGTCATTTTTGGGGATCTAAAATAACTTTCATTTATGCCTACCCTTGCACTGTCGTCTAAATGCCAGACGACCATAAATTAGTATTAAGAATTAATCATACAATTTCATTTTAGAAATTAATAAGAAAGTCTTCAAACTTTTATGTTGAACTGCAATGTCTTCAATTGTTTGATGTGAGCTTCTCTTTATAAAATTATTATAACATTCATTATTTTAACTTAACATTAATAAAAACCTCATTATTTATGTCAAAGAGAAAACTACATGTATGTGTATTTATTTTTATGTTAAAGCACTACTGTTGTTTTTTAATATCACATTATGCATTTCTTACCTATTATGCAATACTAGTATATATTAATTTAATTGGATAAACTTATTGTTGATCAAGACACCTTAAATATCTGATAAATGTATGTGTCTTCAATATTTGTTGTTAGAATTGAAACATTGTCTAAAGAATTCTCTTTGTTTTTTCTTTTTACCTTTGCAAGATTTATTAAGATTTATTAACTAGTAAATTGCATACATGGGAACTCTTCCACTTTCGGAGGGAGGTTCCCTCTTTGAAGGTTCAAAATTATATGAAAATAAGGGGTGTTTTACACAATTTTCAGAAATCTCTCAACTTGGAAACAGATAACTTCCTTCTTTGTACATGTGAAAATAACAAAATCTCCAACTTTCCAAATAAGTGGGAACAGGTATGGTATTGTTAAATTATTAACTGTTTCGGATAAACAGAAATTACAATTTACAAAACATAAATCAACAAATCAACAAATTACAAAAGAAATGGAACTGAAAAGACTTTGCTAGTAAAATGATAAACAAATTATATGAATGAAGTTATTTCTCATAGTAAAATCTCACAAAGCATCTTTTCAATTTGACCCTAGAGACTAGTTATTCATTTAGTCACTTCACCAAAGGAGAAGGCGTCAAGATAATTTGTCTTACGTTACAATGGGCCTCGTTAGCCGTTTTAAAGTGAAATTGTGTTTCGAAATCAACCTATTGGTCAGAAGAGTAATGAATGGTGCTGGTACTGGGTTGCTTTGATGGAAGCCAATCACATTAACTCTTGCCCTGTTACTCATAGATTGGTCAGTCTTTAGCAAATAAGTTCAGCAAGCCACCCACAGGAGTTTACTGATTTGGACACTATTTGCTGCTTAAACATCTGTATTGTGACCCATTTGATACCTTTCCATGAAGTTTTTTAGCAAAAAACTAAAAATTTCGTGGGTTTTACTAAACAGATGTTGCAGTCTAAGGGTTTACCAAGATGACCATGGACCTAATGGACTCTCTAAAGGGTGACCTTTTGACACAGTCAGGACTGAATGTCAATGCCATAATTGCCATATAAGGACATGATTGTCCAGCTAATAGCACTTGTGTTTGATTTTCCGTCAATTTTCATTTTAATTTCTCCATCAGCTGTCAGTATATTTCCTCAACACCTTCTGTTCAACTGTCCCATCACATTCGAAGTTTATGCTACCTGTGATCCACAGAAGTAAAAGTTCTCCATCTCGCTAAAAGCTGATTGTTAGTGTATCTGAATGTTTATTAATATGGACCATAATTACGTAGCAGTATTGTAGTAAAGTTTGGATACCAAAATCTTGTTTTGTATATTTATTTTTATACAAATATAAAATATAGTCCAAGAGAAAAAAGAACTTAGTCTAACCATAAAAAAATGCTTGTCTAAGGACCCTAACAAATATACCATACTTCTGCAATGTCAAAAACACATAGGTGGCAAAGACTTAAACACTTGATTTTCTGCCCATTTTAATTATTTTACTTACCCTTAGCAGGCATTGTATTTTCATAGCACTTTTGGCTACCATTTGCATCTTAAGTTTATGCAATCGTATGTTGAAAGAAGCAGAATACAACAGACCATCAGTAAAATTCAAGCATACAAAAAGTTAACCTTTGCCAAGCAAAATGCTATTCTGAGGATCTTGACAAGATTATATCAACATAATTAAAAAATGTTTTGTTTGTTTGCTTGTTGGATTTTTCATTCTACCAACATTATTTCAGTTATTTGGAGATAGAAAATGTTTGTAGTTTTAACATATATAATATAATTGCAGAGGTATATGTTTTGTAGTATTAACATATAACATAATTGCCAAGAAAATGTTTTGTAGTTTTAACATATATAATATAATTGCCAAGGTATATGTTTTGTAGTTTTAACATATATAATATAATTGCCAAGGAAAATGTTTTGTGGTTAAAAAACATTTTCTGTAATATTGGAAAAAGGTAAAATCATAATAAGAACACATACATAGTATAGAGATATCCAGCATGTGGTAAAAGAAAATTTGGCACTTAAAAAAAAAAAAAAATTAATGCAATACACCCCCTCAATAAAGATTGACACCGCATATTTTTCCTCTTAATACCAAGACGTACAAGCCAAGACTTAGAACCCGGGACTTTATCCCACAAAATTTAAACATATGACTATCCGTCGCTGAGAAAAAATGCTGTCACAACCAGACTGTCAACATGATGAAGTACTCTTCTTAAAAACTGTTACGCTTTAACACTAGGCTGCATGCCAACATTTTATAATGCTTTAATTTGAGATGCATGCTGAAATGCATACTTTTCTTAAATGACTTCCTCTGCTTGAAATTCCACTCATCGATCATTTTCAGAACTCTTGAAGGCTTTAAGAGAGTTCCAGATAATAGGAAGTAAACAATAAAATATTTCTGACATGGTATGGCAATATATTCCTTAACTCTCCACCACTAATCTTATGATGTCAGTACTTGTCTGGATTGAAAGGTTTGTTTGTTTATTGGGTTTATCTTCCCACCAACAGTATTTCAGTTATCTAGAGACGGTGTCCACTTGAAGCAGATATAGTGCTTCCTTCACTGTGTATAGCATGCCATGAACACCTGGCATGATACCACACCCAGTCACATTATCCTGACTCCGGACCAACCAGTTGTGGAACTTCCCTTATATTTGCTTGAGCGTTAGTAAGGGAGCTATGCCACTACCATTTTTAACGACTTTGGTATCGAGTTGATTGTAATGAGTACCTCAAATTGATGGTTGGGAAGAGAAATATTTAACCTGAGAAATACTTATTATTAAGCCCTGACCATATATTCCTAAATTCTCAACAAAACTTTATATGTTTGTTAGATATACCCATATTAATGGTCAAGTCAAATCCATTCCATGGAGTATCATCTGCGATGTGACAGTGGTTCTACCCAGACATAAGTCTGGAGTCTTCCTCCTCCATAAATCAGCTGGCACCATTGTTGCCAATATGTCCATAATTATGTTGATGCTTTTTATAAAAAAAACCAACCATGGAATAAAAGTATATGATGGGGTTTGTAGGATAAATAAGGAATTAGAAAGAAACAAACTCATTACTCTTGGACTGTGGTCATCTCATTGGAAGATACCCCATGTTCCATTATTTAAGGTTCTACTTTTAATGGTGAACAGTGTCAAGAAAGAGAGACATACAGACTGTCAATATCCATTAATTCACACAAAATCTTATATACTGTTTGGATATATGTTCTTTTGAATTATCTCATCAGACCTATTTCAGGTAGTACCAGGCATATAGGGTTTTAAGAAGAAACAATAATTAAGCTTGCAAGATACTTCTTAATCTTAGTTTTGATCTCAGTGGAAGAGACCTTTTCTTCGCCTAATCTGAAAGACTTCTGCACATAAAGCCTTGAATGGTGAGTGGTGTCAAGAAAGATGGACATATAGACAGTCAATATATCCCTTAATTCTGCACCAAACCCTATACTTTGATACTCATGTGAATTGTCTTGCAGAGCTGATTCTCAGGAATGATATGTAAAGGCGATTCCGTGAAGAACTGAGAGAATAAAGCTTAAGAAAAGGTAGGTCTCCTTTACCTCAGACCTCCAAGGAGGATATCTCTTCTCTTTTTTTAAAGGTCTGCATTGAGAAAAGCATTGAATTGTGAATGGTGTCCATTAAGGTGGACATAATTATAGACAGTCAATATATTATATAATTCTCCATAAATCTCTTGGTAACATGTAGAAGCTATTTAAGACAGTGTCCGATTCTAAGCTTGTCTAAGATTGGTATTCATAAAAAGTTATAAAGTTTTAAAGGGTTTATAAAGCTAACATTATAATTTTTAAACTGTTTATTATGTTAACCTATTTTTAAATTATTATTCTCCTTATGTTAACCTGATAGATTTTTATATATCTACTCACATTATTTTAATTTTTAACCTAATTATGCTCTACTTGCATTGAACATCATCGTATTTGTCGCAGCATGACCTATTAAGTTTTGATGTGCCATAAAACCCAAAATACAAAAACACAAAAATCGCTTGGTTTTTGTATGAGTTGTCTTGTTGAGCTGTATCTTATGACTACCAGGTATATAAGATTTGGAGTAAAAATTCAGATCATGTAAACTGTAATGATAAGGTTGACATAACAAGACACAGTCAGTGTATTCCATAATTCTCCAATAAACTTATGCTACTCATATGGCTTATCTCACTGACTTTTATGTTATGACTACCAGGCATATATAGAAATATATACACACACTTTGAACATGAAACTTTGAGAAAAATCCCCATCTTATAAGTGAGAAAATACGATATATAAAATTTGAAGTAAAAATAAAGGCTTTACCTTCAGAAACTTTTCTTAACTTTAACTTTAACTTAACCAGTAGAGAGTAGGGTACGAGAGGCCACGGGTTTGATCCAGGGCCGTAATATACCAAAGCTCCAAGATAACTGAAATACTGATGGTGCATTTATAAACCCAATAAACATTAGATCATCATCAGATCATGTATCCTCTTATACGGTTGGTACTTATATGAATTGTCAGCTAAGATCAGCTATGAGGATGAATACCTCTTCTTTCCCTAATCTTAAGTTCTGCTTTGAGAAAAGCATTGACTGGTTTGGCTGGTGGCAAGATATATAGACAAGGAGCATTGTGGATGGATCAGAGACTTCATGGCATTGATGGTGCAATTGTCATTGTCATTGATATTGACAGCCACATGTCATGCCACAATAGAAGACCTCTCGCAACTTATTTTTGGTCTTTTGTTGGGCTGTGGTCTGTAGACTTCAATATTGGTAGTATACATTGTATGGGGAGTGACTATTGCTTTTGACACTGGTATGTGAATTGTTGCTTGAGGATGATAATTCAACTTGTCTACTCATATTTTGAACAAAGATATCATGTATATCAAAGGGCAGAGGAAAAAAAGGGAAGAAAGAAGCTGTCAATAATTGATATCCTCTTTCTATGGAATCATATCGTTGCATTTATTTCAGGGATTTGAGGTTACTATAAGGCCTATAGACCTGTGTTGTCTTTCTTTAGAATAATGAATAATACTGAAATTAATATTCTGTAAATAAGGTCAAGCAAACTTGCGCTTTTTAGTAACAACAATTATTTCTGTTATGAAATGCCTGATTGGCTGAGCTACTTGGCAGTTACCTAAGGAAGGTTCAATTTACAGACAAAAGTAACTGACAGTTTTGCATCAGTCAAACCATTGGACATGGTGGAGCAATCGGTAAAGCGTCGGCTCAAGGTATGGAAGGCCCTGGGTTCTATCCTATGCTGCAACATACCAAAGTCGTTAAAAAAGGTAGTGGTATAGCTCCCTTGCTAATGCTCAAGCAAATATAATGGTAGTTTCATGACTAGTTGGCCTTGGTGTGGTTTCATGCCAGGTGTTCACAGCAAGCTATGAACAGTGAAGGCAGCACTATATCTGCTTCAAGTAGACGCAATCTCCAGATAACTGAAATACTGTTGGTGGAACAATAAACCCAATAAACAAAAAAACAAACATCAATCAAACCACTCGATACAAAATATTACAATGTTTTTAGAAATGGCAACTATTTACCCTGAATTTAGTTATATCGATTAAAGAATTTTACTTACTTCTTCTCTTTAAACCAAGATATTTTCTTTTGATATTAAAAATTACCAAACTTCTTTCACAATACCTTAATAATCTTAAGCAATTTCCTGTTACATGAGGGCACTTCAAATTCAATATCTTTTAGATTAAGTGAGAAAAAAAAAAATTCATATCAACTATAGATACCTGCCCCCTGATTCATTTAAAGGAAGTAGCACCATTTGTGTGCCTTCTTGTACAACTTTGTTGTGCTAGGAGGACAACAGGAGAATATACAATCTGACAGAAAGGATAATGTGTAACCAGTCCTCATTTCTGATCATCTAGAAATTGTCAGGTCCTGATAGATGGAAACCCTGCCAAATTGTTGTAGACTCCCTAAACTGTCTGTAAGACAGTCTTATAAGCGGTTGTAGAATTTATAATCAGTCGCCAATCCGAGGGATAAAGTGTATCCTGAATGGTTAAGAAGGCTTTATTAGGTCCTCTAAAGGGTAAAGTGAGTTATGGTGAATGTATTTAATAGAATATTTTTATGTTTAACTGTTATTTTACATATCACATTGTAGCCAAAAATAATATATGTTTAGCATGGCAACATTGAACCCAGGCACTCTTTACTTTCCGACAATGAAATTGTCTAGTCTTGGAGCTTTTATGGCTCTGTATAAACAAACTCATGGATATTGTGGACTTATAACCGGATGTTTTGATGAGTTTGTAAGCCGTTAGCCATTTATGGAAACAGGTGAATATGCGTGAGTGCCAGTTCCATGTTGCTAAATAATACCAACAGATAAATAAGCCAAAATTACACTTATTTACCAATAACTCTACATTTTTCTGTAAGCAAGTAAATATGCCTGCATTTCAGAGATTTGTTTCGCAGACTGTACCATTGGCACAATGCACTGGCTTTCATTGGATTTTTTTTTTGTTATGGAGATAATAACACAGAAGACCATAACAGGAAATCTCAGTTGTTTGACCAATATTTTTCTAAGAAAACAACAGAGTTGGCCAGGATTAGCAGTGCAGTTTGCAATGTCTAAAATATCTAGCAGACAATAAGGAAAGGAGGCAAGTAGCAGATAGTCTATATCCTAGCATTTTTATTTGTTTGTTAAAAGCGCATGCTCTCTTTGGCACCTCCGATGCTGCAGTTTGCATGTGACTTAGCTACATCTTCTCTGTCATCTAGGGAAGATTACATCATATAAATCAAGAGAGACTTATTGACATAGACAGAAGACTTAATTTCAAATGAATTAGAACACAAGTATGGTCATAAGCAGTACTCAGTCTTAATTTGAAAATATGAAAATAGACTACAAAACGGGCACGTGTTTATTCTTTCCTGTATTTAGATATTCCCAAGTTGCCAGGAAAAAAATGGTTTTGTATATTATAAGGCTGCTTTTTGCCAGACCACTGTCTAACTAAAGAATTGGAAAGAAATTAGCCTCAGCCTTTGTACGACTCATACATAACCTGATTTTTTTTCCTTTCCTGTACTTAAGACAGATTTTTTGCCAAGTCCAAGATTTGTTTGGGCGTCTCTGTGCCAGGCAATCTCTATCTATTGGATTCTTATCTGTGTTATGTTCCAGTTATTTCTTGCGTAATCTTAAATTCCTTTTTTAATCTCTCAATAACTGGTACCCATTTGAATATAAAATTTTAATGACTACTAACAATTAAAGGTTTTTTTGAGGTATATGGGATATAGTGCTTCACAAATCTAAACTGATTTCACTTTTATAGTACAATGAAACATCGACTCAGACAGTAATCTGAATAGTTTGAAGGAAATTAGCTGTAGCATATATTCACCTATTGTTTCTATCATTTTCTTATGTCAGATAAGACAAGTTCAAGACGTTTATTCCATTGTTTTTGTGCCAGATAATTTGTTGGACCAGTGCTAAACTTTGCAGTCGAGATAAAGAAAAAGAATAAACTAAGTTGTGTATTTTACTTTATTTCATCATCTAAACCGTATAAAGCTTGTACTCATTAGAAGCGTCTTGATAAACTAAATTATTTGAGTAACATAGTTCATAGTCTTTTTTCTTGTTCTCTAAGAAAAAAGGGATATATAACCACAAGAAAAATGAATATACTTCTTATTGCCAGTGAGGTCAGACTGATTTGGGACAGTTTCTTCCTGCTGCGATATGACTCATGGAGATGACGGGCTGTTATATTGTTCTCAAGGATAAAATGATGTCTCAGAGACTTATCAGATATTGTCTGATGCTTTCCGCTGCCATTTTGCCATGATATACAATCAAATAATTCTCATCACACAGCCATTGATTATTGCCGATACTAACTCTTGTAGCCAGCTTAGAACAAGTTGATCAAGCTTAGGCAAATAGTGAAAATCCTGGGAGCTGTCTGATCAGAATCTTCAAGATTTTTATGCTAAGTCTTTAGCAAATATGTCTGATTACCTTTGCGATGATTTAAAAAACAAAGAAAAAATACAAATTACCAATATGAGTCTGGAGTTTTAGCTAAGGTAGCTAAAGAATGGCTGTGTTTTTGGTGGTCACAACATGAAGGCAATCATAGGAAAAAGGTCTAAGTAAACCACATGGTTATATCGGTAAGAATTTTATTTAAATCACGTGGTAATAGGATACTGTCTAAGTAAAACATATGATGCTAAGAAAGAATTTCAGTTAAGTAAAACCACATGGTTATGGGAAAGGGTGTAAGTAAAACCACATGGTTATAGGAAAGGATTTCAATTAAACCACATGGTTATGGGAAAGGATGTAAGTAAAACCACATGGTTATAGGAAAGGGTGTAAGTAAAACCATGTGGTTATGGGAAAGGGTGTAAGTAAAACCACGTGGTTATAGGAAAGGGTGTAAGTAAAATCACATGGTTATGGGAAAGGGTGTAAGTAAAACCACATGGTTATGGGAAAGGGTGTAAGTAAAACCACATGGTTATGGGAAAGGGTGTAAGTAAAACCACATGGTTATAGGAAAGGATTTCAATTAAACCACATGGTTATGGGAAAGGGTGTAAGTAAAACCACATGGTTATAGGAAAGGATTTCAATTAAACCACATGGTTATGGGAAAGGGTGTAAGTAAAACCACATGGTTATGGGAAAGGATTTCACTTAAACCACATGGTTATGAGAAAGGGTGTAAGTAAAACCACATGGTTATAGGAAAGGATTTCAATTAAACCACATGGTTATGGGAAAGGATTTCAATTAAACCACATGGTTATGGGAAAGGATTTCAATTAAACCACATGGTTATGGGAAAGGATTTCAATTAAACCACATGGTTATAGGAAAGGATTTCAATTAAACCACATGGTTATGGGAAAGGATTTCAATTAAACCACATGGTTATAGGAAAGGATTTCAATTAAACCACATGGTTATGGGAAAGGATTTTAGTTAAACCACTAAGTCAAATAAATAGATTTAGGAAAGGATTTTAGTACAAAAACATAGGTTTAATTAATGCACATTATGCCAAAACAAGATTAGTAATCAATATGTAAATGCTAGCCTCTTTGTAATTGTATTGTATTGTTTGGGAACTATATGTTATTGTTTATAAATGATGATGATGATGATGATGATGATGATGATGATGATGATGATGACAATGGAGATAGTGATGCTGATAAATATACTGATGATGCAATTTATAACTGAAAAGGTGCAAATGCTCCATTTATATGATGTTATAATATTAATGATTTTTGTAATCCCGATATCTATGATATATGATATCATTAATCAACAGGATGCATAAACTAGCATTTGTATTAGTGTTAGGATAGATGTCTAAATGGAACTCATGGGAAAGAAAAATATCTCCTGCAACTTGCCAACTAGTTTCATGTTTTTGGCATTTTACCGGATTCTCACATATCTATCTATGTCGTGTATATGTTGTGAATCGTCATTAATTATAGATAAACCATTGTGGGAGCCAATAATTTACTCTCTCATCCTGCTTCACACAAATTGATCCTGCCCCAGACAAATGTTGTAGATCTAGATCAGATAGCTCCCAGTTGGTGTTGATTACGATCAGCATAAGTTGCTGTCTACTTCTTCTAGCACCATGAAAAATCACCTTTGCCTATAGTTTGTAAACAAACTATGAGTTGGTATGGGTTGTTTACAAATGTAGCAAGGAAAGGGTTTTACTTTAGTTTCACAAAAACAACTGGTGGAATTTCTTCCCTGATGGGTAGTGGGCAGTGAATAGTGTGTGGCAGGTTAATGATGTTAGCAGCAGAAGGTGAGAGATTGGCTCCTAATCGACACTAGCATTAGCCGCAGGGTACCATTGTACTGATGCTGATGGTGTTGTTGGTAGTTCTGATGGTTATGATGATTGTGGTGGTGCAATGTTATCAGCACAAGGTGAGAGATTGGCTCTTGCTCAACACCACATCACTAGCCACAGGCTACCATTGTACTGTTGCTGATGGTGTTGTAGGTAGTTCTGATGGTTATGATGATGATGGTGGTGGTGGTGGTGCAATGTTAGCAGCACAAGGTGAGACATTGGCTCCTAATCTACACTAGCATTAGCCGCAGGCTACCATTGTACTGATGCTGATGGTGGTGAAGGTAGTTCTGATGGTTATGATGATAATGATGGTGGTGGTGGTGCAATGTTATCAGCACAAGGTGAGAGATTGGCTCCTAATCGTCTCTAGCATTAGCCGCATTTACCATTGTACTGTTGCTGATGGTGTTGTTGGTAGTTCTGATGGTTATGATGATAATGATGGTGGTGGTGGTGCATTGTTAGGAGCACAAGGTGAGACATTGGCTCCTGCTCAACACCACATCACTAGCCACAGGGTACCATCATACTGATGCTGATGGTGTTGTTAGTTGTTATGGTGGTTATGGTGTTGATGGTGGTGGTGGTGTTGCTGGTGCAGTGTTAGCAGTTCAAGGTGAGAGATTGGCTCCTGGTCGATGCTACAGGGTGCCATCATACTGATGCTGATAGTGTTGTTGTTTGTAGTTATGATGATTATGATGGTTATGATGATGATGATGGTGGTGGAGTTTTATCAGTTTGAGTTTAGAGATTTACTCCCCAGCAACACTTACATTGGCAGCAGGGGATGATCATAGTGATGATGATAATTTTGTTGGTAATTGTGGTGGTTTAGGGGGTGAGGATGATGATTGTAGTGATGGAGGGGTGTTAGCAGTTCATCATGGTGAGAGATTGCCTCTTAACATCACAGACATTAGCTGCAGTATATCATCATATTGATGCTGATGGAATTGTTGTTGGTGGTGATAATGATGATGCAGATAATGATGTTGGTGATGATCTTGATGATGATGATGATGATGATGATGATGAGTATTGTGTTGATATTGGTGAGATGATGATGGCAGGAATGATGAAAATTTATTTTGGTGTTGGTAGTGGAGAAATTCCTGATGATGATAAAAGTAATGATGATGAACTTGCTCATAATGGAATTTTATCATGCAGATCACTCTTTACCCATAATTGATCAGAAATTAATTTATTGCCATTGTTTCGATTTTATTACAAAAGCCACCATACTTGAAACATTAGCTCCAGTCAAATTGTTGCTCATACAACTGAATCTGTCCCATAACCTAATTATCATATTTATAACCCTATAAACTTAATTGTCTAACAGCCAAACGAGTGATCCCCAGATTCAATCACAACTGCATGCACTAACTCTGATGGCTTTAGGACTTTGGACTCGCAATATCACTTGGTCCTGGATTGTACCGCCTGCCATCATAGCATACCATGGATTGACAGCAGCTTTGTTACGAGTGATCATCCACTCTTTAATCCCTTTCTCGTAAATTATCCCGTAATCATTGGCATGGCTATATCTGACTGTCAATATTCACTTTTTTCATTACCATGGAAGCCCCATTGTCAGCAGAATGGATATGTTATGAAGCTGCGTGGTGAGAGGTCATTGTATTGGTGCAAATGAGCTGAAATAATGCGCTTTTATCGCACTTGAGTTCGTTAACTAAGCCAGCCAATAATCTAATATAAATAAAGTGAACATTTTGGAGGACATCTAGCAGTCAGGGTTGGTGACAATTGACTCCAGTTGTCATGGAAACCATTCGTAAATCAACAAATTCATTGAATCCACCGACTTACAATGGCATACGGAACGTTTATATGTTTTTGATTAATTTTTCATATTTAGTTGCAAAACATCTCTTGCTGCTTAATGTTTTAACTCTTAACATTGTAAGGAACATTTTATTATGCCAATTGTGTTTATCTAGATCTGCCAGCCTTAGTTTGGAAGTTGTTTAATCAGGATCTGCTAGGTTTGCTACCAAGTCTCTAGCATTATGCTAAATGACTTTCATTTACCTTTGCATGAAGTTGTTAAAATGGCTTAGAATAAAAGTGTGACTTTATATTGCAGGTCAGGGTTGAAGTTCTGAGCTATTTAGTATCCGGAAAACCAGGAAATGAAAATACTGTCATGTCTGTTCTGACTGTTTAATAACTGTTCATATCCCCAGCTATAAGAGATTAATGGCAATATATGGTAAGATTTATAGGTCTTATTTTGTATTTTTAAGTATGTTATTGTTACATGTAAGTTAGTTAAGTTGGTTGTTAAGTTAGTTAAGTTGGTTGTTAAGTTAGTCATGCTATTTTGTATAATGATCTCAACTATACAAAGAACCTTCTTTTCATGACTAGAAAAATACTTTTACTCTTTATCTCCAGTGTTTTAATTTGTTAAAAAAATAATTTTGAAAAAAAAAGATAAAATATTATTACACAATTATGTTCAATCAAAAATGGTCTTTATTTTTAATTCCTCCATAGGGCAGCATATATGGCAGTGGAACTGTCAATCCATTTTCCATCTGAATTTCCAAGCCTTATAGCCAAATAATCAACACATAATTTACAGTCATTTGTTCAAATTTCACCATCTTACGAACATTGCAAGGTGTGGTACCATGCTCTTGTACTTAAGATAATTTCCAATAACCATGCTGCAATCATTTGGGTCAAGGTCAAATTAAGGTCATTGCATCAGTGGGAGCATGTGGATGAAAGTGACATTTCTTGTTATTACATTTTTTTTCCTGTCCGCACTGCTGTGTGCTGTGATTTAATCAATCAGTCAATCACTTTTCTTGCATATAAAGGGAATCAAATTGCTTTAATTAAATGGGATATTCAACAAAATGTGTGAAGCTGTTGTCCTCTATCATGGAGGGCTATCCCTTAGTGTTTATTCTGCTGTATTGTGAGTTTAAGAGCATTTAATACTCTCCAATGTAACATGTAATTTGATCTTTTTCTGATGCTTTTCAGATTAAGGGATGGATTAAACACTTGCCTCACATCCTCCCCTATAATAGGATAATAAATATTGGTAGTTGATGGTCAATAAAATGGCTCACCTGAGCAGGTGAATCAATTTTAATTGTCCAGGAGGAGTCTGGTGTCGACTCCAAAGACATGGCATTGCAGATTATATAGCATTGCAGAAGGTAAAACATTGTGCAAGATAAAGCATTGCAGAAGGAAGAACAACACAGAATATAATAGCTTTGCAGAAGGTAGAATAACACAGAATATAATAGCTTTGCAGAAGGTAGAATAACACAGAATATAATAGCTTTGCAGAAGGTAGAATAACACAGAATATAATAGCTTTGCGGAAGGTAGAACAACACAGAATATAATAGCTTTGCAGAAGGTAGAACAACACAGAATATAATAGCTTTGCAAAAGGAAGAACAACACAGAATATAATAGCTTTGCGGAAGGTAGAACAACACAGAATATAATAGCTTTGCGGAAGGTAGAACAACACAGAATATAATAGCTTTGCAGAAGGTAGAACAACACAGAATATAATAGCTTTGCAGAAGGTAGAACAACACAGAATATATATTATTGCAGAAGATAGAACAACACAGAATATATAGCATTGCAGAAGATAGAACAACACAAAATATATAGCATTGTAAAAGGTAGAACAACACAAAATATATATTATTGCAGAAGATAGAACAACACAGAATATATAACATTGTAGAAGGTAGAACAACACAGAATATATATTATTGCAGAAGATAGAACAACACAGAATATATAGCATTGTAGAAGGTAGAACAACACAGAATATATATCATTACAGAGGATAGAACAACACAGAATATATAGCATTGTAGAAGGTAGAACAACACAGAATATATATCATTACAGAGGGTAGAACAACACAGAATATATATCATTACAGAGGGTAGAACAACACAGAATATATAGCATTGTAGAAGGTAGAACAACACAGAATATATATCATTACAGAGGGTAGAACAACACAGAATATATATCATTACAGAGGGTAGAACAACACAGAATATATAGCATTGTAGAAGCTAGAACAACACAGAATATATATCATTACAGAGGGTAGAACAACACAGAATATATAGCATTGTAGAAGGTAGAACAACACAGAATATATATCATTGCAGAAGGTACAACGACACAGAATATATTGCATTGCAGAAGGTACAACACTGCAGAGTATATAGTATTGCAGAATGAGTAACAGCATTATCAGGTCTAGTGTAGACAATGAAGAGTATAGCATGCCAGAAACTCATTTTAAACTGGATATTTTTACTGACCTCTCAAGTTTAACTTTCAGTAAAGGTTAATGCTTAAAGTATTGGTTAATTAAATTTTAATGGAAGTTTTAAAAGAGCACTGTGCTCTGTCTAGTTAATTTGGTCACGCTTGGCTGTCAATTAACTGTAATAAGCCAGGTGTTTTAATTTGATTTTCTTAACAGTTTCAGCACTGTTATGTCATTTATAGGATCAACCTTGAAGCTTTTATATTAGACCTTGTTTAAATCTGCCTTCAGTAATTTGATGTCTTTCATGATAGGTGGAATCCAAAGATGAATCATTTATTGTCTTGTTTTGTCAGGAAAAATATTCCTATTATTTACCTGTTGGTAAATTACTCTATCTTAAACAACAGTAATGGTCAACTTAATTTAATAAATATTGAAAGCGTACTTTAACCCTATTTTGTATTTTTTTCAAATAATGGTCCGTTTTGTTAAACAAAATCAGTGCACCATAGCCCTCTTTTGTTGTTTATTTGGCTCTATGAAAGTGCATAGTCATAATTAAATTTTTATTGTTATTTGATTATTCATGCTGGCTATTAGGTAACATCTTTTTTACCTATATATTCATTTTAACAAAACTGTTTCTTTTATTTTAAAGTCGTATAAAAACTCTTGTGAAAAAAGAGCAATTGGTACAAAACAGTTTAAAACATATACAGTCAACTCTCGTTATCTCAAAATCGGTTATCTCAAATTTCCGGTTATGTCAAACTGTTTTCTACGGTCCCGTTTTTTTCCCTATAGTTTCTATATAGTTCGACTCCGCTTAACTCAAATTCGGATGTGTCAAATTATCGGATATATCAAACTAAATTCTTTGTCCCCACACGTATAAAACTGTTGAAATCAGTTGGTCTATCTCAAACTTCAAATTGCTATAAGATGCAAAACTGCAACAATAGTGATTTTCACACCTACCATGAAACTCGCGAAGATTTGTGCGCGAGTTTTTTCGCCAATTATCGACAATCAGGATGTCACGTAATTTAGAGAAGAGGTTAATCGATTATTATTTAATTAGCTGATTTAATGAACAACAATTTTGTTAATCAATTAACGCTGTTTAAAGTGTTTCATTTTGTACTTGTTGTTGTAACAGTTTTTGAGAACTTGTTGACACGGCCTTCTCAACTTGTAAATAAAAAGAGAGGTCGCGTTAGTGATTTTATCAATCTTCCACTACCTACCCACAATGCACATCTGATTATTGAATAAAAAAATAAGATTAGTCATGGCAACAGACCAGACACGAAAAAGTGTCGAGCAATCTGATTAATCTAATAAGGCCATGCACTTACGACGACGCAACAACCTACAATAAAAAGAAGAATATTAAATTACATTTTAAAATCTAATATCACTTTAAACATGCAAAACCACACAAACTTGCAGAAACTTAGTTTACAGTGGCAGATATAACAAGGAATTTCAGTCATTACCAGTCATCGTGTAGCAGGTAAGATTTTTAAGATTTACACAAACTATCCTTAAATTCGGATCAATCAAACTTCGGATATCTCAAATTATTTTCTTCGGTCCCTTGAAATTTGAGATAACGAGAGTTGACTGTATATAGAAATAAGCAAAAAAAACAACATTTTTTTTAAGTCATCATTAGACTCCTTTTGGGCATGACTTTAAAAAAGAGACCCTGGAAAATCAATGATTGAAAAGTGTCAAATCAGCATATCTTGCACGACAAAGTTATTTTTGTATTATATTATAATATTTTGTTATTATATTGTATCAATCACATTGTATAATAAAACTATATATGAAACAAATACTCATTGGGGCAAACGGTACAGCTTTGGACTGCCATAATCACGATCATAAGTTCAGATCAAACAAAAACAATCATTTGTTTAAAATCTTTTTTTGCTGCAATTACTTTTTTGGGGTCTTTTTCTTCCCTTTTCACGGGCATTTTTATAGCTCTTAAATAAGTGTTGTAGTAAAATTTCAAACTACAGATCATTTTGTTAAGAGTAATTTAACCAATTAGTCTGCCAACATTATTATGTCTTTAATACATTTTTAAGGAATTTATATTAATGTATTAATTTGTGATTCCCAAACATCAACAATAACAGCATATTTACAAAACTTTTAATGCAAGGAAACTTCAATAAAAGGGGCAAGAAATATTTAATATTTCTAATATTTGCATGAGTAATATTTGTTCTGTTGAGATGACCTTATCATGTTATAATAATTTTGTAGGAATGGTAAAATCTTATAGTTATCAGTGTACAGTTTCATGTAAAGGTGACGTGTAAAATCTTATAGTTATCAGTGTACAGTTTCATGTATAGATAACAATACTAACTGATAGAGACGTTACAGCACCGGACAGCTCCCAGCTTGATCTAGAAGATCTTTATTTACACTATTAGCCTATGACTGATCAATTAGTGCATCATTCCAGAGTAAGAGTTAAATTTATTTCTTTGTTGACATCATACCACGCTTTAGTAGTTCTACTTTCATTAGTGATATTTTTAGATTTGCTTGAAGGATAAAAGATGAAAGTAATAAATTATATGGTAATAATAATAATAGATTGTGGTTTATCCAAAAAACATGATCAAAAGAAATTGTTTTTGTTCCTACTATATGAGTTTATCAGTTCTGTGAATTTGTTTGTGACACTTCTAATTATTTTAGAGATGTGTTCAGTTTGTTGAGAATGATAATGTAATATTTTATGACATAAAATTACAAATAAATAGAGAATATTTTCTTTTCTGGTATAAAATGACTTTTATTTCAATAATGGTCTGTGAAACAGTATTTTCAGGAGTGTCATACCACTTTTTTTCTTTTCAATCTGTCTGTGTGTCTGTCTATCTGTCTGTCCATCTATTCATACTCTTTCCTCCCCCTTCCCTCCCCCTTCCTTCCTTCCTTTCTTCCTTCCTTCCTTCCTCCCTCCCATCCCTCCCTCTTTCTTCCTTCCTTCACTCCCTACTTCTTCCTTCCTTCCTTCCTTCCTTCCAATTATATATATAGTCACGTATACTATATTTTGTAAATTATTTTTTAAATGTAAGCTATAAGACAAAGTAAGAAATACAATTCTTTTAATTATAAATTTGCTTTGATAAAGTAATTGTTCAGTATTAGTGCCATATAGTTAGCAATAATGACGCACATTCATAAAATTAAACTGACATATGTGAGGCCTGATTTACATTTATGGTTGTATATAATACATCCGGTACATAAAATATTGATTTGAAAGCCAAACTAACATATAAAAGTACAATATATCAACATATTGTTTAAGCTTTCTCCTATTTAAATAATATTCTTTTGTTTCGTTTTCTTGCAAACCTTTCTGTAGCCAAAATTTTCAAACATTGAGGAAGAATTGCAGATATTGCAAATATTTGTATTCCAGAAAAGCCCACATTAAGTAAACATTGTCAGACATCAACTTTGATTTAAACTTTCTCTGCCATTTCTCACCAATATACCAATACGCACAGCAAACAGTGAGTGCAAAACAACAAAATCAGTATTAATATTTTATGCTCACGTACATTCCTTAGCTGTTGTTCTTGAATTATAAATCAAATCTTCCATTTCATTTCATTTGACTATAAAATATACGATGCATGCATATACCATACCAGAGCTGAGGGTAAGCCACCAGGAGTTAATCTTACAGAACTGGTAAGCAATACATCCCAATTGACCCTTCACCATGTGGGTTCAAGACCTAGCGATATCAGAAATATTATAGTCATGGGCCTGGTTGGGGCAAAAACTTTCTACCCAGACATATATCTGGGGTGTTCATCCACTGAAAATAGCTTAATGCTGCTATAATGCTCTAATTGTGGACCAGCCGCAATAGCTCAGGTGGTAGAGTGTCGGCTTGCGGATCAGGAGGTCGTGGGTTCAAACCCCCGCCGGGTCAAACCGAAGACTTTAAAGTTGGTAGTAGTGTCTTCGGTGTCTTACTCGTCGGTGTCAGTATAATGGACTGGCCGGGTTTAGTCCCTGGGCACCTCATAAGTGCCCCTGTGCTATAATGATACAAATGTCACTGCACAGTATAGGCAAAAATGCCGGCTAATCTATTTGTGGTGTTGGCACCCAATTCTAAACCAAGACAAAAAACTAAAAGCAAATTATTAGCTAGAATTACACAATGCATGCTACTCTTATCTGGAACCTTATACATATTGTTCAGTAAATGTGTAGAACATCACATATCAGATTTCCCATTCAGTGGCATTGTTAGAAACATCATGCTCTGTTAACCCTTATTATGCCATACACAATATTCCTATACATTTGTTCATAATAATTACTAATTCTTGGCTGGCGTGATGTTTCTATTGCACAATATGGCATTCAGAGGTAACAAGATAGCAGCAAACAGTGTAGATCATGATATTAAGACCGTCACAAGATGGCTGCTCTGGATCTACTTTATTTGCCTATGCATAATCAGTTGATAGGTCAGCAGGTTAAGAGTTACTTCTGTGGCTCCAACTTCTGAACTGGAGGATACTTGTTACCATGACATTTTAGGTTATGAACTTGATCTGGTATCACACTGTGGCATGGAATTGTTAACAAGTATAACACAGATGGGTTGGAAATTGTATCGAAGAATATTAGGTATTTACTCACATGTATGTTAGCTAAGAATAGCAAGTGGGTACAGTGTTACTGTTTGAAACTGGAAGCAGTTGACCTAACAATTTAAGACTGTCCTCGTCAATGGGAACACCTCGGATTCCTATAATTAATTAATCATCTCTCGGATGTATGTAGGTAGTCGTATCACCTTGGCCATTTCCCTAAATGGGACTTCTCTTGTGACAGATGCTAAAACAAAGATGGCAGCTTGGATGACAGCTCACTATAGTGCTATGCCTGTGAAACTTCAATTTGTTGCTGCTTCAAATTTAAATCATCCAAGTTTAATTTACCCAGCGCAGCAAACAAAACAGCTGTCAAACTAGGCAATTGTTTATGTTTTGTGCGATCTACATTTTAGGCATATTCTTGCGACTTCCGGTGAACAAAACGATTGTGATTTCTCTAAGTATCATTGCACCAGATACATCTGAGAGATGATTGTCCCGAGGACGGAATTACCCGAGGAGTTCCGATTGTGTCCTTGTATCTAGTGGGATGAAAAGTAGTTCCATGTATTTCCATGCTAGTATGTATCTTGAATGGCTTTTCACACGGTTAAAATCTTGTAGCTAGGTATTTTATGCAACACATTTTACTACTGTAAATTACTGCTATAGTAGTTGCATAAGCAATTTTGTATCAAGATTTTGTATTAACAAATCCACTTTTAAAGACTACTGTCTAGTTACTAGGGGCATTCCTTTTTTCTATTTATTTTAATAATGCTGACATTAAGATTAAGACTTCTTTTCAAGTGCTCAGTTTTACCATCATGAAAATATTTTTACTATATTTTTGTGAACATCATTCAAGACAGTCACATGGATATAAGATATTGTTCAGCAACTTTCATAAGGTATAATTTGCATATTTTTCATTCTGAAAATTTATATATTGAGCCACAATAAATATTAGATTTAAATATTACCTCTGATCACTTCAGTAGACATAAATAAGCTGTCCTTCAAAAGATAGAATTGTGTTAAGATTGGATGAAAGATTGAATTGTGTTAACATTGGATGAAAGATTGAATTGTGTTAACATTGGATGAAAGATTGAATTGTGTTAAGATTGGATGAAAGATTGAATTGTGTTAACATTGGATGAAAGATTGAATTGTGTTAACATTGGATGAAAGATTGAATTGTGTTAAGATTGGATGAAAGATTGAATTGTGTTAAGATTGGATGAAAGATTGAATTGTGTTAACATTGGATGAAAGATTGAATTGTGTTAAGATTGGATGAAAGATTGAATTGTGTTAACATTGGATAAAAGATTGAATTGTGTTAACATTGGATGAAAGGTTGAATTGTGATAAGATTGGATGAAAGATTGCATTGGATGAAAGATTGAATTGTGTTAACATTGGATGAAAGATTGCATTGGATGAAAGATTAAATTGTGTTAAGATTTGATGAAAGGTTGAATTGTGTTAAGATTGGATGAAAGATTGCATTGAATGAAAGATTGAATTGTGTTAACATTGGATGAAAGGTTGAATTGTGTTAACATTGGATGAAAGATTGTGTTAAGATTGGATGAAAGGTTGAATTGTGTTAAAATTGGATGAAAGATTGAATTGTGTTAACATTGGATGAAAGGTTGAATTGTGTTAACATTGGATGAAAGATTGAATTGTGTTAACATTGGATGAAAGGTTGAATTGTGTTAAGATTGGATGAAAAGTTGAATTGTGTTAAGATTGGATGAAAGGTTGAATTGTGTTAACATTGGATGAAAGATTGAATTGTGTTAACATTGGATGAAAGATTGAATTGTGTTAACATTGGATGAAAGATTGAATTGTGTTAACATTGGATGAACGATTGAATTGTGTTAAGATTGGATGAAAGGTTGAATTGTGTTAACATTGGATGAAAGATTGAATTGTGTTAACATTGGATGAAAGGTTGAATTGTGTTAAGATTGGATGAATCAACAGCGATGTGGTACTTTTCAACTATTTTTAGCCTGATTCAGCTTCACAAGTGAGAAGATCTCCAAACTGTGCATACGAATACATACATGTCATGGGAATATGTCTGTCATGAACTGCAACTAATTGGTGCAATATAAAGTGTGGATCATGTCATTTTAAAGCCATATATATGCACTAAACTAACTTAGTCATTTTAAAAACAAGCAATAAAAATTCTTACAAGCCGACATGTTCTCATAAATTCTCAACACACTTACACAGCAAAGTAGCCATTAGACACTTCCTTTAACAAGCCAATCCTTATCATTATTTGCTGATTGTTGTTCGAACGACAGTTTTCTTGTCTATCTTCTCACGATGTGCCTATTAATTGCTCTTTTCTGCATCTTCACACACTTAGTGCTGCCAGAATCATAAAACGTCACTCCATTTAGCTGAGTATATTATTGATGATCATAAAAAACAACAATATGAAATGTTCTGCTTACTGGGAGACAGGTTTTATAGACTGCTACCTAAGCAACTATTATCTCTCCTATTGTTACATGGTCTTTATATTAATGACTTTTTGCTGTATTTTTACATACTGCATAAGTGCTGAAAGAAACCTAAAATTGTCATTTCATTTTTCTGATGATTATTACCAATAATTTGTAAAAATAAACTTTTTTTTTTGTTGCAGAAGGAAAGTCGTCAGAGTGTTTCTGAAGTTACAAAATATGCTGCCTGTTTATTCAAGGTCAGGATTTTTGTGCTCCACATACACACTGTAACTGCCAAAATGTCCTGAATTCACACCCAAATAGGTATTATTATATTATTATAATAATGGTCAAACAAATGTACCCCAAAAGTTTTTGTGTCGCCTTTTCTTGTGTTGCCTGAAAAGGCGACATATAGGGATTACTTTGTCGGCGGCGTTATTCCCATTTGATTGATTTTCAGTGCATTTCTTGCAAAGGGCATAACTTGTTGTGCATGTTTTTTGCAATAAGACAATTAGAAGGTTATTTTATATGTGAATTTTGTGCAAATACATTGCTAATATCTGCACAACAAAAAACTAATTAACATTTATATGTTGACTAACAAAATTTGCATCAGGCAACACATCCGACTCGCAGAGTTCTAGTGTTTTTAAAGGATGGTAGAACTTTGTTCTAGAATAATTCTCTTGCCTGTCTTTTAAAAGATGATTAAATTAATGTTGTAGCTGCAAGTGCTGCCAAAAAATTCTGGAACATTGTCACACACGACAGAATATTGCTGGTCATAAAGCCCACTGTTTTTTGTTACCCATGGAGAGAACTAGAGGAGGTTGACAGAATTTAAGTTCAAGAAACAATTCTCCTGGTGGTCTTTAAAAAGATGATTTTACTAATGTCATAACTGCAAACAGTTACTGCCAACACAATCTTGAATCAGCGTCAGTTCATATCAAGCATAGTGATGTCTGTAAAACACAAAGCAGTTAGTAAATCATGCGGAAAGCTGTTGAATGTTAGCACTGTTGCTGCATTAAAGTGAAGATTCTCCTGCCTATCGTTAAAAGATGATCTTCATGTTGTCATAGATGCAAGCGCTACTAATAACTTTTGAAACATCCGCACACCAAACATAGCATATTGCTGATCATTAAAACACACAAACAGTTGGTAAATTATGAGGTAACGTTGAACAGTTGAAGGTTGGCAGAAATTGGTTCTTGGGACAGTTTTTCTGCCTGTCTTTTAATATATGATACTATTTAGTTGTTCTGTACATGTGCATGTGCACACACTGACAAATCAGCTAAAAATTGCCATTTCAAGTGTGTACATATCATAAAACTGATTTTAAACTGACAGAATTCACCCCATAAATATGAAAAGTATAACACAAAAAAACACATACATGTAAATCAGTTTTGTTTATTGAGGTGGGAGCTTGTTGATTCCATCATCTCTGTCGACTTGAGACAGGATTCCTTGCACTTACGTCTTGTATGTGTCAAGAGGCATATAATTATGTAGTCATGGCAGACAATCTGGCTAGAAAAAAGATCCACAGTTTAGTCTTTACCTGGTTAGTGTGAATTAATCGGACCTATAGGAATATAGTGTTGTTTTTTGTTGTGTGTTTTTTATACACATTTCAGCTATCTGGGTGCAGTTTTTTTATACACATTTCAGCTATCTGGGTGCAGTTTTCTATACCCATTTCAGCTATCTGGGTGCAGTTTTTATACCCATTTCAGCTATCTGGGTGCAGTTTTTTTATACACATTTCAGCTATCTGGGTGCAGTTTTTATACACATTTCAGCTATCTGGGTGCAGTTTTTATACAAATTTCAGCTATCTGGGTGCAGATTTTTATACACATTTTAGCTATCTGGGTGCAGATTTTTATACACATTTCAGCTATCTGGGTGCAGTTTTTATACACATTTCAGCTATCTGGGTGCAGTTTTTATACAAATTTCAGCTATCTGGGTGCAGTTTTTTATACACATTTCAGCTATCTGGGTGCAGTTTTTATACACATTTCAGCTATCTGGGTGCAGTTTTTATACAAATTTCAGCTATCTGGGTGCAGTTTTTATACACATTTCAGCTATCTGGGCGCATTTTTTTTATACACATTTCAGCTTTCTGGGTGCATTTTTTATACACATTTCAGCTTTCTGGGTGCAATTTTTTATACACATTTCAGCTATCTGGGCGCATTTTTTTTAATACACATTTCAGCTATCTGGGTGCAGTTTTTATACACATTTCAGCTATCTGGGTGCAGTTTTTTATACACATTTCAGCTATCTGGGTGCAGTTTTTATACACATTTCAGCTATCTGGGCGCATTTTTTTATACACATTTCAGCTATCTGGGTGCAGTTTTTTTTATACACATTTCAGCTATCTGGGTGCAGTTTTTTATAAACATTTCAGCTATCCGGATGCGGGTTTTTTTTTAATACACATTTCAGCTATCTGGGTGCATTTCTTTTAATACACATTTCAGCTATCTGGGTGAAGTTTTTTAATACACATTTCAGCTTTCTGGGTGCAGTTTTTTATACACATTTCAGCTTTCTGGGTGCAATTTTATATACACATTTCAGCTATCTGGGCGCATTTTTTTATACACATTTCAGCTATCTGGGTGCAGTTTTTATACACATTTCAGCTATCTGGATGCAGTTTTTTTTATACACATTTCAGCTATCTGGGTGCATTTCTTTTAATACACATTTCAGCTATCTGGGTGAAGTTTTTTAATACACATTTCAGCTATCTGGGTGCAATTTTTTATACACATTTCAGCTATCTTGGCGCATTTTTTTTTATACACATTTCAGCTATCTGGGTGCAGTTTTTATACACATTTCAGCTATCTGGGTGCAGTTTTTTTTTTATACACATTTCAGCTATCTGGGTGCAGTTTTTATACACATTTCAGCTATCTGGGCGCATTTTTTTTAATACACATTTCAGCTATCTGAGTGCAGTTTTTTTATACACATTTCAGCTATCTGGGTGCAGTTTTTTTATAAACATTTCAGCTATCCGGATGCGGTTTTTTTTTTTAATACACATTTCAGCTATCTGGGTGCATTTCTTTTAATACACATTTCAGCTATCTGGGTGAAGTTTTTTAATACACATTTCAGCTATCTGGGTGCAGTTTTTTATACACATTTCAGCTTTCTGGGTGCAATTTTTTATACACATTTCAGCTATCTGGGCGCATTTTTTTTATACACATTTCAGCTATCTGGGTGCAGTTTTTATACACATTTCAGCTATCTGGATGCAGTTTTTTTTATACACATTTCAGCTATCTGGGTGCAGTTTTTTATACACATTTCAGCTATCTGGGTGCAGTTTTTTATAAACATTTCAGCTATCCGGATGCGTTTTCTTTTTTAATACACATTTCAGCTATCTGGGTGCATTTCTTTTAATACACATTTCAGCTATCTGGGTGAAGTTTTTTAATACACATTTCAGCTATCTGGGTGCAGTTTTTTTATACACATTTTAGCTATCTGGGTGCATTTTTTATACACATTTCAGCTATCTGGGTGCAGTTTTTTTTATACACATTTCAGCTATCTGGATGCAGTTTTTATACACATTTCAGCTATCTGGATGCAGTTTTTATACACATTTTAGCTATCTGGGTGCAGTTTTTATACACATTTCAGCTATCTGGGTGCAGTTTTTTATACACATTTCAGCTATCTGGGTGCAATTTTTTATACACATTTCAGCTATCTGGGCGCATTTTTTTATACACATTTCAGCTATCTGGGCGCATTTTTTTTATACACATTTCAGCTATATGGGTGCATTTTTTATACACATTTCAGCTATCTGGGTGCAGTTTTTTTTATACACATTTCAGCTATCTGGATGCAGTTTTTATACACATTTCAGCTATCTGGATGCAGTTTTTATACACATTTTAGCTATCTGGGTGCAGTTTTTATACACATTTCAGCTATCTGGGTGCAGTTTTTTATACACATTTCAGCTATCTGGTTAGAATCATCGGTACATAGCTGGGGTTGTATTCATAAAAAATCATAATTATTTTCTAATTTAAACTAAGAAATTTTCTTAAATCTAAATTATTTTCTAAAGATATGGGAAAACCTCTTAATTTTCATTCATAAATGGTTAAATCTACTAAAATTCTTAGGATTCCAAGTTTAAAAAAATTCCTTTGTTCAAGTTACAAAAAAAATGCCTAATATTCTTAATGAATATGATCTCAGGTCTTCCCCACATAAAAAGCCCAGGCCGGGACTCAAACCCATGCAATGAGAAGCCTATGAGTTAGATCAGTAGACAAAAAATTAAGAGTCAGATTCCGGATCTTTACTACTTGCCTAATCCTCATCAATTTGTGCTCAGCAAGATTTGAGTAAAGTTTTGAAGATTAATGATCTTGCCCCATAAACAGTCTCTGTACAAATGATCAATTTTCCTGAGTGACTCAACAAATTTGCTCCAATGCTTGTCAACAAAACACACTCACAAGTTGTATGAAAATACTTCTTGAGAAATAAATATTCCCAAAACAGTAAAAGAATTTCATTGCTTACGGCATTTAGAAAGTTGTTTCCATTTTTTATTCCATGACTTTGGAAAGTCAATGTCAGGGGCAGAGAACGCTTGGGAGGTGGTTGAGAGTGTTTTTTCATTATATTTGTCACCTAATGGCTTAAAAGCTATAGCAGGTTACAATGTCAAGACAGCCATTTCCTTCTGCTGACATGTGACAAGCATTCAGAGACAGAAGAGAGATAATGCAAAAGCAACCCCTTCTGATTTAGTCAAAAATGATGTTCTGAAGAGAGATTTTATATGTATATGTAACTTCTTTTGTACTTTACCAAAGTAGGTTATAATATAAGAAAAAAATTGAAAAGGGCCTGACATGGGTGATAAGTAGTTTCAAATCAACCCCAAAAATTAGCATTTCTAAGGCCTTCCACAATTCTGTCTAGTATTAATCTGAATGTAGGATCAAAAGTAAGCTTTGATTTATTTCATAAACACTGAAACTAAGTTTATCTCGGTTGCTTATCCTGTATAGTGCTACAAAATGCAATAAGACCCTGTGTGGGATATAGGAAATATCTCGGCTTAGTATACAATGCATAGTCAGTGGAACACATGTTCAAATAACATTTTTCTCCCTTCTTCTGCTCCTTATTCCTATGCTGCTTTGTTCAGTCATTAAATCTGCATTTCATGTATAACTACAATACACGATATAATCACATGGACATCTGTTTAAAACAGGGATGGGATTGGGATTAGCCGGCATTTTTGCCGATACTGCGCAGCGACATTTCTATCATTATAGCACAGGGGCACTTATGAGGTGCCCAGGGACTGAACCCGGCCGGTCCATTATACCGACATCGACGAGTCAGGCGTAATGCTGTCCCCTTAGCCCCGAGCGTTGGGAGGGAAGCCACTACTACCAACTTCAAAGTCTTTGGTTTGACCCGGCCGGGGTTTGAACCCACGACCTCCCGATCCGCAAGCCGACGCTCTACCGGATCGGGAGGTCATGGGTTCGAACCCCGGCCGGGTCAAACCAAAGACTTTAAAGTTTCTGTACACACACTCCATTTTCCCAGGCATTTAAGGACCAAGGGTAGTGAAGCTCAAACAGGGACAATCCTTCATGCTTCAGAAATGCAGCTTTCTAATAACTCTGGAGGGTGTTGCAAGCGACTCCCCCTAAAATAAGTAAGCAATTATAAATTAATCATTTACCTCTATCTGCCCCTAAAATTAGTAAGCAATGATAAATTGCCCCTAAAATTAGTAAGCAATGATAAATTAATTATTTACCACTGTCTGACCCTAAAATTAGTAAGCAATTATAAATTAATCATTTACCTCTATCTGCCCCTAAAATTAGTAAGCAATGATAAATTAATCATTTACCTCTATCTGCCCCTAAAATTGGTAAGCAATGATACATTAATCATTTACCTCTATCTGCCCCTAAAATTAGTAAGCAATGATAAATTAATCATTTACCTCTATCTGCCCCTAAAATTAGTAAGCAATGATAAATTAATCATTTACCTCTATTTGCTTTTTTTCTTTTAATCATATGTTATGCTTTTTTTTAAAATTTATCTTCTACTTAGTACTGTTGCATATGATTTCTCACATATTTTTCTTCTTTTTGAGTCTACAAAATGTAACTACTAAAATTTACAATTTGATTTTCCTAAACTTCAATCCCTATTCTCTAGCCCATTCCATTCAATTAATGACATCCTTATTTCTATAGATAGTTCATCCTTTGTTAGTATCTTGTTTCAGAGAATGTCTAGAGAAAGTATTTCTGAAAGCGATCCCTTCTATGGGCTTTCCATTATTTCGTAATCATTTAAACGATATATATATCAGTAAGACTGTAAAGTGGTTTGTTATATGATCTTAATTGTCCCATCAAAATCCATTAATCTAAGAAACAAGATCATTGTCTTCTATATTACTACAATGCATCGTTGTTATTTTCTAACTTTATTTTATCGCTTTTTATGTTGCTATGCACCATTGGTTCTAACCAGGATCTTTCTCAACCAATTATAAAATATGGCCAAGATGACAATAGTTATGTTAGTACGTTGTAACAAAAACAACAAAAACAACAATAACAAAAACAACAACAAAATCGATGATCAGAGTTAGGTCAATTTGGCATTTAATTTTGTTCAAAACAAGCAACATTTTGCAAAACTACAATGAATAATTAATTAAAATATCACCCCTGATCCCTAGATTACATGTCCACATGCTGTTCATCCAAAAGATTGCTCTTTCTTAAGTTTGGGAGCGTCATGATGGTTTTTAAACTAATTTAGCTGTTTTGAACTCAACCACTATTAGTATATCTCTGAACAGTGTATGCAAATGTGTGTTGTGTTTATATTTCATTCAAAAGGCAATCAATATTAATTGATTTGATAATGAAGCAAATATTCCAACAAAATGCAGATCAGGTGGTTCTCTGTGTTGTGTAGCTATACTTTAATGTAACCAAAATTTGTTAATCCTCTTTCATATATAATTAATATTATATCAAGTAGAACATAGAACATCTAGGGTATCTGTGCCCTTACTAAATAGATGAGAGGCATTACATACAATGGCGGCCTGATCATCCCAAATATTAGTAGAAAAAAAATATTTAAAAAAGACAAACAATTTTATTTGCACGTTGCTTTTTTCAAATTTATTTTCTGATAATTTTGAAGCTGTTTTCTGTTTGTTTTTTATTATTAGCAAATAGTTATGAAATTTGCTAAAAAGCAGACAAATACTTGACTTCTGGTGACAGGACTTATAGCATCTTGATTTCGAGGCAGGCATGCCTTAATAATTATTATAATGTAATAATAGTCTGAATTTTTACTTTTTTTTACTTATAACCAGGTAATTTTCAGGTTTGGTTGAATAAGATTTTCATACTTCAGCACAACAGCCTTTACTTTTGATCTGTTACTTATAATCTTATTGATGATTTGCAAAAAACCCCCCAGATATTTTACTTCAGAACCATAGTTATTCTATGAACAGAACACTGTAGTACCCTCTTAACGTAGTCATTGATCAGCAGCAGCCCCAACCCCTCAACCCCATGGAACACTGGTCGATCGTGAATGAACATGAAAATCTATAAATTGGTCCTCTGTACATCAATTAGTCTCTCTTCCTTCTGACTGCCCGCACAAACTGCGGAACTTCTCCATTATCAGACAGTATATTTTGTTTTCTTGGAAGTGTTTTTGTACTTGTAAAATACCCATATAGCCTGGTAAACATGAATTAATCAGGCTTTCGCAGATAGTGTAGATCCTGATCAGTCAGCTTCTGATGAACTATTCGCTGGTCTCTGGCAATATGTATTGTTATCTTTGTGGAAGTTATAAGTAAGTTATTAACAAAAATATTTTGAATTTCTTATGCATGTAAAATAATTGTGATTAAAAATGCTGCATAAACTTTCAATGTGTGCATTTCTGTAAGTGTTTTTAGGTTTGAGTGTTATTAAGTTTGGATATTATATTTTCCTGTGTCTCTGCTCACTCAATTGCCTGTGTTTGATCTTAACAACCAATGAAGTGCACGGCCATTTGTATTGTAGAAAACTAAACTGGGAGTTGAGTATTGGGATCGCTGGATGTCTCGCTGAATGATTATAGGGAAAATGTTAGACGATGGTTCCAATTTTGTCCAGTGGAGACTTAAAGCTAGCATGGTGTGAAGAGACACAACTGAGCTGTGTGGATTGGAGAGGAGTTTAACAGGTTCTGCTATGGCTTGTCTATGACCATTGCAATAGATCTCTGGTACAGGTTTTTTTGTGTTATTGGACTGTCAAGTGGTATAGTTGACTAGTGGTTGAGGACTATACTAGAATAGATGAGGTCTCCTTGCACTAGGCAGCTAGCCAGGCTCAGTTGTGAGTTGTGTCTCAAATTCACTTCACCAATTGGATAAGTCTGTTGCTCTGTTAAGAAGAAAAAGTGATTAAACTTCAACAAAGTAATATATTTTTTGCCCTTGTTTATAGCATTTGTCTGCTATGAGTTGTGCCTAACTGTTATTTAGCAATCATATGCCATGCAGTTACTTTATAAAGTTGTGGTGATTGTTAAATGTCATATGGGAAGAGTGTTTTGCCTAAAGTATATATGAAGGTTTGAATTGAAACTGAAAACACACACAAACAATTAATTAGGGTTTTAATTGTGTGTATATAATAATATTGTGTTGATAAGAGTAATAATAATAGAAACTTCTGGACACTAGGCTGGCACAAGAAAAGATGGGCTATAATTCACATTGAAGAAGTATGATATTTTTGTCATATAAAGGATTTCATGAAGTTTGGGACAGTTGTTATGGACTTTGGCTGTGTTTGGCAGAAGTTGTGTTTTTTTTTACATGTAAAGATAACCTACAGACTGCTGGACTCATGGACACAGTTTTTAAAGATATAATTCATAGGATATATTGATCAGATTGGACACATCAGTGATAGTTATTATACTGATGTATTTATTCTTGGTAAGTTCCATTTTGTTTGTATAACCAAATATTGATATTCCAAAAGACAGAGGTTAAAGCTTGTGTAAAAGTATGAATTAAGACATTTAAAATTGACTATAGACCTTATATTATTTAAGGACTTATATTTTTTTTTATTTTTAATGTTATTCGATGAATATAATTTGATGTAGAAAGATAATGTGATTTATAATACAATGTAATATACAATATTATTTGATATATGATATATATGAGGTATAGAACTATGTCATGTAAAATATTATGTGATATGTAATATTATATAAAGTTTAATGTTATGTGATGTGAGGAGATTTAGTTCTTTAATGGTAAACAGTTTTATATACTTTTTATTGCTTTTAATTGAAATATCTTATGATCCATTACTTACTCTATTTTAATAGACAATTGCTAATGTCAGGTACGGGAGGCCCCGGGTTCGATCCCGGGCCGTGACATACCAAAATCGTTAAAAATGGTAGTGGTATAGCTCCCTTGCTAACGCTCAAGCAAATATAAGGGTAGTTCCATGACTGGTTGGCCTGGTGTCAGGAAAATGTGACTTGGTGTGGTATCATGCCAGGTGTTCACGGCATGCTGTACACAGTGAAGGCAGCACTATATCTGCTACAAGTGGACACCGTCTCCACATAACTGAAATACTGTTGGTGGGACGATAAACCCAATAAACAACAATAAACAATTGCTAATGATTTTATTTAAAGTTGAAATATAAATTCATATAATCATGAAGGAGTTTGGTGTTTATAAGAGTACAGATATAGTGAAATAATTGTAAGCATGTATTTAACAATATATTAGAGGTCCTTGTTAAAGGGGGGTTACTCCTACGATATGGTAGCTTGGACCTACATGCCATATAATCATAATGGAATAGGGATCTGGTTGTTTATTCTCAGTTCTTCCATGTTTCTTATTTATCAAAACAACAATTTTTATGTCTGTTAAAACATTAAACATTTGATGATCTGGAGAAAATGTGCATAAACAGATTTTATTGACACACACTTTTAGGAACTAATTAAAAAAATTCATATTTATGTTTTTAGTCTAAATTTGGGAACTTAAAGTCAATGCACTTACAAGAAAATCTGCCCATTGTAAAATACAATATTTTTTCACAGATGGCCAATTTAATATTATGCCCGTCTACAAAAGGTGTTTTAATAATTATTTTGAAAATAGCACAGTTCTTATCAGATATAGACTTGATTTATGTGATTATTTGTTGGATTTTTATCAACTGTTACAGTAAATAATTAAATAATTAGTTATTAGAAGGAAAGTATGTTTTGTCAGTGTGGCAGTGGTATATAGCAGTAAAAGGACTTAAGTGTACTTGATGGTAAATTATGTGCACTTAACAGTTTTTTTTACCTTGTATAGAAGTGGCCTTTTAAAGGCATCTTCCCTTTGGAAAATAAGCCTCAAGTTATTCCGCTAAAAATGAAAATCCCCCTCCAATAAATTTTAAAAATTGAGTGAACTGGATAATCTAGTGGAGGAATTCAAGAAGAAGAAAAATAAAGATTGCTTTGTAATAAACATACAAGATGTATGATAACAAATAAAAAAGTAAAACCTTCACATTTCCCCCCTTTTTTTAATAAAAAGCCACAAACTTTTTCTATACTCAAAGGCCCCAGGTAAATTACTTATGTATATACACTTAATGGTCAATTACTTAAATGGGTTTTATGGTTAACTACTTGCATGCACTTAATAGAGAATTAATTGCATGCACTTGATGGTTAATTATTTAAGTGCAGTTGAGGGTAAATTACTTTAGTGCACTTGATGGTAACTTATTTATTTGCACTTGATAATAAATTAATTACATGCACTTGATAGTAAATTACTTATGTGAACAACCACTGCTACACTTTACTGCTACTACTATTACTTTACCACCTCTACTACTTCTACCACCAACACCACCACCACTACTACTACTTCTACTACTACTACTACTACTACTACTACTACTACTACTACTACTACTACTTATAATACATCTACTTCTTAAACAACTACATCCTCAACAACAATTTGAATAAAAAATATCTTAAATAATAATTGATAATAACAACAAAAATACTAATTATAATCATCTTGAGAAATGAGAAAATGAAAATTGTAGACATAACTAATTATTGTCTTGTTAATTTGCAATATATTTGGGAAATTTGCAACATAAAAACAAATGATTGATGAAACAAAAGATAATTATTGTTTTGAGGATTTTCAAAATTTATATTCTTCTTTAAGATGCTGTAACAATGTTCATTTAATCAGACTTAATAACTTGATAGATGAATTTATATTGAGGCAGACTATCCTGGTATTCGTTATTGGAAAACTGCATCAGTGAAATCTTGCCTCATGCAATAGACTTGGGACTGTTGTTGAGCATTCATTTTGTGAGGACTTTTATGGAGTTTTATGATGTTGTAATTGGATCAACTCTTTAAACTCAATTAAGTTGTGTTGTGTGTCTCCCAAGTTATTGTTAAACTAGTTGGTTAGAGGATGTTTATTTGTGAAGGCCAAACTAGTTTTTTGGAGGATGTTGTGGTCTTATTAACTTCCTTGTTTGTTGGATGTTTATTCATTTTTATTGTTTGAGGTAAACACTTATTTGAGGGGATGTTTTGTTTTGACAGCTGAAGTCCTGATGTTTAATGTTAAGGGTTTTTACAAAAGGGGAATGTTTATGACTGTTCATGAATGTTTAAAGTGTGTTCATATTGAAATATGTTATGCATCTATGAATATTTTAGTTATGTTCATATTAATCTTTGTTTTCTATTAATTTTTCTGATTTTTTAAAAGTTTATATATATTATAATATTTTATGTATTTATTAATATTTTATTTTTGCTTATATCAAAATGTATTGATGAATATTTAAAGTTTGTTTATTTTGAAATATTTGAATGTATTTTCTAAAAGAACTTACTGTAACTGTTGTGTGCCGATATAACCTTTAAAGGAGCCAGAGGCCAGTGATTGGACCTGATAGCAATCAGTAGTTGTCAACGTCAGTTATGTTTAAATCATTTCAAACCAAAACAGATGAAAATAGTGGTGGTGTAGCTTTCTTGTTTATGCTTATGTAAATATATGGGTTGTTCCATGACTGGTTGGCCCTGTGTCAGGATGTTGTTACTTGATATGGTGTCCACAGCATGCTACTATACACAGTGAGGGCAGCACTATCTGCTTCAAATGAGCGAAGTCTCTGCATAGCAAAAATGTTGTTTCTGTGCCAATATACCCAACAAACAAAGACTTATTATGATGTTGTTTTTTCTAATTTCAGAGATCTGACTGCATGTTCTGCATATGGTAAGTTTTCATCAATCCTTATCTTGTGTGAGAGTGTGATTTTTTTGGGGTCAGAAAACATGACCTGTCTTTTAAGGGGATTATTTTAAATTCATAGCAAAATTACTGGCCAGTTAATAATAACACAATAGTAATAACACAAACTTAAAAGAGTTTTTTTGATCCCTTAAATCCAGAATGGTAAATTTTAGTGTCGTACTGCAAATCTGTTCAATCAAATGCTTGAAAATGGTCTCACAGATTGGGTGGAGCAAGGCCAAGCTGTCTAGGTCACAGATCTAGTCAGCTCCCAACTGTGTACTCATTTCCTGTTCAGGGCAAATACTTTCATGACACCTTCCAGCATACCTGTGTCATGCTAAATATTCTTCCCAGAAAATTGTTTCTCCACGTATGGTAGCTGGACATCAGTGTAAAAGACCCCCATGAATCTGGCTGAGCCACATAGCACTTTTGGTCAACTGGGAGACCTCCTCACAGCAAAGCAGTTTGTCTTTGAAGTACAACAGAATGTGATCCACTATCGAAGAGCTATGTGTTAGGTGTCACAAGAAAATGCATATTTTAGGACACATGCTGCTTAACGCTATTAAATTCGTTGAGAAAGCAATTTCTAAATGGGGAATTAGTTAATTGAAAAACAAGTCATCAGCCATGAAACAAACATCATTTGTCTTGTAAGAAGAAATTTCTTGCGGAACATTTTCCGAATATCTTGTGTCAACTAGGATCCCCAGTGTATTATTTTTCCTCTCGCAGAATTAGGAAATTCTAATGAGAAGTTTTATAGATTTGAATACCCAATGGCCCCATAAATCCATAACTTTTAAGCATGTAAATAAACATAGATGTATCAGTGGGTTTACTTTATATTTCCTTGCATCATGCAGGATGTTCTGAGACAATTTGCATTTATATCATATATAAATATCTTGGTTTCTGCTTCATTGGAAATCTTTTGGTTGATGCAGTATTTTATCTCCCTATCAAGAGGGAGAAAAAGGAAATCTTCCATGTCAATTTATATTATGTATCATTGACATATCTTTAACAATTATTGCCCATCTTAGCAATTTGAGGTCTAGAGTTTTGCTATCTTTGGAATGTGAGGTCTAGGCTTTATGCTGTAGTTAATACTAATAGTTTTCTATGTATCTTTGCGTCATAGTTGGTTGCAGGTTCAAATCCAGGGTGAGAATGTTCATCTGTCATTTGATCTCAAATCATCTGGTGGGACTGGACCTGATAGCGCAATCGGTAAATCATTAGCTCTAGGTGCGGGAGGCACCAGGTTCGATCCCGGGCTGCAACATACCAAAGTTTTAAAAAATGGTAATGGTATAGTTCCCTTGCTAACGCTTAAGCAAATATAAAGGTAGCTCCATGACTGGTTGGCCCGTGTCAGGATAATGTGACTGGGTGTTTTATCATGCCAGGTGTTCATGCTATACACATTGAAGGCAGCACTATATCTGCTTCAAGTGGACACCATCTCCAGATAACTGAAATACTGTTGGTGGGATGATAAACCCAATTAACATCTTGTTGGACATTTTTTTAAAGCTGCATGCCATTTGTCTATCAGTGTCAATATTGTATCTTAATAAGTGGTTGTATAATTGTGTATTGTCCTATGTAGTCACTGCATCTCTGCATGCTGGTTCTACCCAGAAAGTGGGCATCCTAAGACGGTTAAATTTTAAGCTAATATGAGATACAATGTTACCCATCATTTAATGCCCCTTAACAGGGATTCAATCTGACTTGTTGTTTGATCTTTGAACATTTTCTTAAGGCGATATGGCTATAATACGAGTTATTATTGGTTACATGGTAATAGACAAGGTTGTGTTGTTGGTCATCAAGTCAGTTACCATATTTTCTCACTTATAAGACGGGGATTTTTCCTTTAAATTTCATGTTCAAAGTGTATGGCTCGTCTTATAGGTGGGGTCTAGCCACCTGGCAAAAAGTTTTCACGTTGCTTTAGAGTCAAAACATACCACATACACTTGTTAGCAGTTATGCAATGATCCGACTTGCCATCATTATCGACCGACGATAACTCACCTTAATTGAACTCTGAATTCTGTTGGTCAACGATTAACTGTCTCACATACATTTCGCTTTGTTCTGCATGAAACACGGCTTATTTTCCATCAGTAAACACTGAAACAAAATTTAAACTTGAGTCTGCCAAATACACCAAAATGTAATTTACTGGGCTTTTCTGTGTAGACTTGCCTCATTGCACAGGTCAAGTGACTGACTCTGAGATAAGCTTTTGTCAAGGTGATATCAATCGGAGCAGTTTGAGAGTGAGGGAGTGATCGATGTGTTTTTAGCTGCAGATTACATTTCTCCATAAAATTATTGATTGGCAGCATATTCCTCGATATATCATGTACTGTCATACCAGACTTGATGACGTAGATCAAAGAAATTAATGTCATACCGCCATGCGCTACAGGATAGCAGTGCAGCTGAGACTAGATACATCCCGCAACGTAAGAAAATTACAGTCACTGTTTACCAATTAACCCTTTTGTTGAGACAGCATGACTGGTCCATGCTCCTGTTCATTTTTTCGCCTCATCTTATAAGCGATTCTAAGCAGAAACCGGCAATTTCACAGGTGAAGTAGGGGGTCAGCTTATAAGCGAATAGTCTTATAAGTGAGAAAGTACGGTAATTGATACAAAAATTCAACCTAAAGCAAGATGAATCTAAAACTCAGTTCCAGAAACAAATAGCATTTTACAGCCTTACTCTACTTTTTGTCTCACTCAGTGATACTCTATAACGGGTACAAATAGAGTTTGATAGAATTATGGGATGCATGACTAGAGCTAAAGATGAAGGTATATATCTTAAGTTACATCCTTAATTTCTCCTCTAACCTATAAATCTCGTACTCAATCTAATTGTATGATTGAGACAACTTTTATGAGTAACAACAATATATTGTTTACTTGAGATTAATTCTTCTATTTGAATCTCAGTAGGATATTTAAATGTTTTATGTTTATATTTAGTTACAGCCTGCAAATTAACACTAAAATGTGCATAATTTCAACCTATCTAAGTACTTATGGCATAAAGGGCACTCATTGTCTAGAGTTGCAGACTTGTAACTCATTTGACTCCATGGCATTGTGCACACCATGTAGGTTGAAATCCAGGTTTTGGTAAAAACTTTCATCTGGTTTTCACCTGACCTGATGTATGCCAGTGGTTCTACCTAGCCATTTGTCTCGAGTCCTTCTCTACCAATAAAAGCTTGATGTTGCCATTATGGCTATGATTGTGTTGGTGCCGTGTAACGCTAAGTATGGTAATAAAAAACAAACCAAAAAACAAACAAGACATTATAGTGCTAGAGACACTGCAGCAAGAAATGCCAAGGTGTTTGACCAAGATCTATACTCTTTGCCCAAGCTGTCTGACCAAGATCTACACTCTTTGCCCAAGCTGTCTGACCAAGATCTACACTCTTTGTCCAAGCTGTCTGACCAAGATCTATACTCTTTGCCCAAGCTGTCTGACCAAGATCTATACTCTTTGCCCAAGCTGTCTGACCAAGATCTATACTCTTTGCCCAAGCTGTCTGACCAAGATCTATACTCTTTGCCCAAGCTGTTTGACCAAGATCTACACTCTTTGCCAAAGCTGTTTGACCAAGATCTATACTCTTTGCCCAAGCTGTCTGACCAAGATCTATCCTCTTTGCCCAAGCTGTCTTACCAAGATCTACACTCTTTGCCCAAGCTGTTTGACCAAGATCTACACTCTTTGCCCAAGCTGTCTGACCAAGTTCTATACTCTTTGCCCAAGCTGTCTGACCAAGATCTATACTCTTTGCCCAAGCTGTTTGACCAAGATCTACACTCTTTGCCCAAGCTGTCTGACCAAGATCTATACTCTTTGCCCAAGCTGTCTGACCAAGATCTATACTCTTTGCCCAAGCTGTTTGACCAAGATCTACATTCTTTGCCCAAGCTGTCTGACCAAGATCTACACTCTTTGCCCAAGCTGTCTGACCAAGATCTACACTCTTTGCCCAAGCTGTCTGACCAAGATCTATACTCTTTGCCCAAGCTGTTTGACCAAGATCTACACTCTTTGCCCAAGCTGTCTGACCAAGATCTACACTCTTTGCCCAAGCTGGATTTATCATTGCTTTGTAGATTGTGACTGAAAGTCTCTGCTGTGATTTGTAGAATGTTTAATCAAAAATAGATGCAGAAACTCATTTTATTACTGGCTGAGGTACCATTTTGGTTGACAGACCCAGTAATTAAACATTCTTTCCATCAATCAAACAACTTTCTGAAGACTTCTCCTCTCTGCTCCAAAATTCTGCAGTAATGTTAACTACTTTGATTTAAGAAAATGGTTTTAAGTATAAGTTGATTGTAGGATTTGTGTAGTTGTTTTACATTTTTTATCACCCTACTCAAATTTTCATGTTCCGTACATGCTGTTTAGTTTGGAAACTGAGGGAATTTAAATTACATATAGGCACACATCTTTAGAATTAAAAGTGTTAGTAAAAGTATTCAATATATTTTAATGAAGATATAGCATTTAGAAAACAATTTTAAAACACATTTACAAAAAAGCACCAGAAACCCAGGCCACTGCACACCTAAGTTGTAAAATTCCCTTGCATAATGCACTGCTAAGTGGAAATGTTAGTTTCATTACTTGTCAGCCTAGTGACACTATAATATGCATAGGTGTCATATCTTGTCAAGCATTCACAGACCTTCTATTACAATGAATGCAGCACTGATGCTGTTTCAATTGGACAGTGTCTCCAGGGGACCAAAATAATGTTTGTAGTGCTATGAAGCTAAGAAGCTACAAAAAAAGCTAACTAAGTTTATCTTGTAATTTCTTGCAAAATTATTAAAACATAATTGGAACACAACCTGGCTGGTGAGGCCAATTTGTACCAAGACATTGAAAACAATGTACTTCCTTTTTATCATGATCACAAAACAACAAGCTGCCATTCATTGAGGCCTTTTCCCAGGACAGTTAATTAAGCCGTAATTATTTGATGATGGGCAGCTAGCCTTAAATCCTGCTTACACATGACTGGTTTTCTGTGGATTCCTCTTTATTGGCTGATCAAGCTGATGATTTATTATTATTCCAGTTTCATGTTATATTAGCGCATAAATTCAAAAGCTTCTGAACTGTTATTATAGTCCTGGCAGCTTTTGTTTTTGAAGGTAAGGCTTAGTTTTATTGTTAACAGATTTTTTATGTAGGCAAGTGGGAAACAAATTCTTTTATCTTCTATTAAGCCATAAAATTCAACATTTAGTTAAAGCCCACACTAAATTCTATGTAAATATATAGGGTTGTCCTTGTTGTAGTGGTAGGGTCGCCAACTAGTAACTTGTTTGTCTGCTTAACCAGTCTCACTGCATGGGATCGAGTCTCATTTGGGGCAAGGGACTCAATGTGGGAAGGTATTCCAGCTGACCTGCAGTGCTCAGACATCTGTTTGGGGTCTTCCACCACCAAAATCGCTGGATGGCACAAAAAACAATAAATATATAACCTTATTTAGCTACTTAATATACTCACATCTTCATACACAGTTACTAAAAAAATCTTATACTGTGACCAAACTTGATTTCATTTCCTCTTCACTTCACTACTGTTATATCGACCATGATGACCATAAACTAGAGTTGTCTTCAGTTTTGGACGACCCTATCATTATGGGTGTTGCAATCGACAGTCACGTTTTTGGGAAGTGGGTGAAAAATAGATTAGAATTAATGATGGCAAACCATGACAGAAGCTGTGAGATGGTTTGTTCATCAAAGGTGATGATTTTAAGACACTTACTGTATCAGCGATTGTAGCAGCTGCTATGGTCGAGAGTCTAAAAGGGCCCACGGACAGCTGCTCCGATTTTGTCCGTGGTTCGAAACCCAATCAAGGGCATAAAACTTCATATAGACTGGTCTACCTGCCAACCTGCTGTGTGTCAATGGTTTTGCCCAGATCTGTCTGTGGTTTTTCTCCACATAAAATCTTAGTTTTATGATTATGGTCATAGTTGTGTCATTGTATGTTACAAAAAAGAAAACTAGAAATCAGTCATCTTAATGAGCTGTTATTCCTGGCATGATGGCTGTAAACTGGAGCCATCGTCAAATTGGAACGACCCCATCAATAAAGGTGCTGATGCAGTCAGCCCTTAATGTTAGGAAGTGGTTGAAAAATAAATCAGAATTAATGAAGGAGAACCATGACAGAAGTACTGAGTTGGTTTGTCCATCGCATTTTGAACAGTTACTGTTACGGCTACAAACCCTTCCTAATGTACGCAAACCCATTTTACAAGTAAGGCACTTGTAAGAACCAAGTAAGATTCTGGTAAAAGAAGCTGCAGTCTGATTAATGGATATGTATCACATCTAGCCAAAGCTTTTTCTTAAGAGAAAGACTGAAACATAATCTTTTTGCTTCATCGTCTTCGTACTTTGGACATGCTTAAAGGTAATTTGTTAGTCTCATCTTGTCAATGTTCTTTGTATTTTTTTATGCTGTTGTTGCGGTTTTCTGGACTTTTTCTTGCAACAATTTACAAGATTTATCACTAAATTGTATTGTCTGTTTAGTATGCTTAGCAGACTGTTTTATTAGAAGCTGGATGTCAGGGTTATAAAGTATGTTGCCAAACTTGGTGTAGAAACTGACACCTTTCCCCCTCGGTAAATGTGAAATGGGAGAATAAGAATTCATCTGGCAGTAATGGTGACAAAATGGGAAATGTGGGATGAAGAAGACAGGGTAGTTGAATAAAGAGGGAAGAGATGAGATTTTGTGGTACTTAATGTGAAAGGGTTGTAAATAATGGAGGAAATGCCCCAGTCTATGTAAGTTTGTCAGGATGGGATTGGATAGAAGTGCCAGCATTGACACTGAATGACAACACGTCTTTTATGATTTGTTCTAGCCTTCTAGCCCATATTCTACAATATTCATTATATACGCTTTGTAAATATTAGTAATTTCTTAAATAACCTATTACAAAGACAAGTAATTTGCTCATATAAAACAAAAAGTAATTTCTTAATATTTAGTTACTATGTTGCAAATAGTGCAGGTATTGTTAATAAAACTCCTAAATGAATCTGACTGATCCGGATTCACACAATATACCCAGAGTCAAGTACTGCTTAGGAGAAGATGAGTTATAACTTAAAAAGTGTTCTTGCCTTTATGATAAATGGTGATGCCTAATTATTGTGTGGAAAAACTGCAATTTTATTTCTGAATGCTTCACTCAGTGCAAATTAATCAATACATTTTCTTTTAATTCCTGCAATTTATCTCATTTGTTACTTTAAAGCATTTGAACACCTATGACACGCATTAATTCAGTTTCATTAAAGAGCAAATAATCTTTTCTAAATTTATGTAATTGAATTCTGCTCTTTGTACACCATTTTTGACAATTTAAATGAATTTAAATTTGGCTCATTATTCGACTTTAAAATTCCCATCATTTATATTGGCTACTTAACCAGGCTTCCCCTACTTTCGATCAATCTTCACAATTTTGAAATATTAATAAATACAGAAAAAGAGGAAAAATTGCCTGAAATAATTCTGCAAATAATGTCAAAGTCATCTAATCTTCTTTGCGGATTGTATCGCCTTCATTTTATTGGATGCCCCTCAAATCAGCTTTCTTGTTATAGAAACCAGGCCTGGTCTTGACACTTCTTTGTGGTGATAATTATTTTCCATGAAATAATAAAACAAGAAAATAATATTACAGAATAGTAAGCAGAAAAATGAAAATGGGATTAATTTTATTTATTATACCTCCACAGTAAAGTTGTTTGATTGTTTTTGCATGTGTGTGTGGAGAGGGGTTTATACTGGGATAAGGATGTCCAGCTGTATGTCTGTCTATCTGTTGCCTGTCTGTCTTTTGTCTGTCTGTCTATCTGTTGTCTGTCCAGCCATAGACATAATATCTTCAAGGATCCTTTATCTACTAATTGCATCAATTTTAATGAAACTTCACTATTATGTTTATGGGAACCTGGGCATCTGTTATTTATTACATCAGATGAAAATTGCAGGAGTTATTGCCCCTTTTTTTATTTTAGACCTTAATATGAGAGATTAACGGACAGTGAGCAGTGTGTGTATGTGTGTTTGGCAGGAGCAATGGGTTAGTTGTTAGCCCTAGTGGTATAGCACCCTTGCTAATAATGTTCAAGCAAATATAATGGTATTTCCACCTCTTGTTGGCCCAGTGTCAGGATAATGTGATTGGGTGTAGTATCATGACAGGTGTTCATAGTATGCTATACACAGTGAAGGCAGCACTATATCTGCTTCAAGTGGACACCATCTCCAGATAACTGAAATGCTCTTGGTGGGACAAAAACCCAACAAACAAACTAGCTATGATTGGTGGAGACTAACTTCATATAATATGCACCCCAGATTACCAGTAACTTTAAGAGCTCAGACCCGGATTCAAATCCTGTTGGTAAGAACCTGGGAATGAATAAGTCGAGTAAAAAAAGAAGTCCAAAAAATGGTAGTCATATACTTCTCATTTATCCTTTGGCTTTCATCAGCTGTTCTACAATGTGTAAACCTATTGTCATGATGATGTGATTTCGTGTGGTTACCTGTGGCATGTTTGAATAAGTCTCAGCCTTGTAACTCCACCGACACCAATGTCACACCAAACACTTGAGTTTGAGACCCGACAAAGATTTAGTATTTTGGAGGTCATCTAGCTGACCTGCAATGTGCCAGTGGTTCATCTACCATTACATTTTTTTTTCGTGGTCTTCATCGACATTGCTGAAATGACCATAATAATTATTGTAAAGATAAGAGGTAAGTAAAAAAAAAAAAATGTCAAATCAGGTGTTTATGGCATGTTTTCACAGTAAAGTTCAAGAAGAACCCTTAATTATAATTGACTGTTTAACACGTTGCAATTGGTTCATTTACAATTAGCTTCAATAAGACACCATTCCTTCAACTTCTTGATGCTTTATTGAACTGCACTGCTAGATAGATTTTTTTTTCTATTTCCCACTAATTTAATTAAATTCATTCTTGCATGTACTGTTACCTTCTACTGTTTGTGAAGTGATGGTAATCCAGTATGATTTATCTCCCTTCCTTTGCCCCTGAATTTCGTTAACTGGTAGTTTTAATATTTTCAGAGGGATTTGACCACAAATTCTTCACCCTTAACCTGCTACTTTTTGTTATAAAACATTAGATGGTGTTATTTGCTAGCAACTATAAGTTGCAGAGCACATTGCCAGAGACAGCAAATAGTGCAATTTCTGATGAGATAACTTCCACTGGGAGCTGGTTGATCTGGATCTACACAGTTTTGCCTAAGCTTGATAAAGTTTAGGTGAGCAAGTTAAGAGTTAGCAATGTTTTGGATACTTAAAAACAGGAGTCAAATTATGTTATTAATTGTTCTGTCACCAGAGATGGTGTTAATTGAATTTGAGGGGTCAGAGGAATGTCAAACAAGGAAATCTAAGAATGAAATCTGTGATTAAGATGTGAAGTGCTTGCTGGTAGTTTAATTGTTTTTAATGTCATATGACAGCATATACATGTATTTCTACTTGAAATAAAAATAAAATTGGTAGAGATGATGATGGTGATACTGATTAGGATGATGACACAGGGTCTAGCTATGGTGATGTTTACTTTGATGGGGAACCAGATGATTTTGATGATGATGATGATGATGATGATGATATTGATGACATTAACTTTATTTCATATATTTTCATTTTTATCAAATTCTTATTTCTGATTCTGGCATTTATAAAGACTGAGCATAATTATCGGACTTAATTTCCTCCATTTTCAGTTAAAAAAGCATTTTGTTGTTTAATTACCCAATATTTTTTATTACCATTATCCAATTAATGCTTATCATTATTTTCAGAGACATGAGACATGAAAGTTTGTTTAATTTTAAGTTTCCAAGTTCTGCATCCATTCATAGCTCTATTTATCTTCCAAAAATAAAGCATTTAGTCCCATCAATTTTAACAAACTGCAAATTAAACTTAGCAAAGTTTCTTTCTTACAGACAGAAAGTCTGTGTAATTTTGACTCTAGTGTCTCCATTTGTAATGTTTTTAATCATTTAAATATTGCATTTTCGTAATATATGGTTAACATTTTCTGTCAATTTCTTTCTTTCTTTCTTTCAATTTTATTGTTGTAAATTCAAAATGCATTACTATTATCTTAATTTCTTCCCTTAAGAGTGGATATTATTGGAAGTCTCTTTTCAACCATTTTAATTTCCATTTCTAAAGACATTTTGGTCCCACATTTACCTTGAATGACTCATATTTCCTTTGTAGAACCTCTTGTAATTGACGTGTGAAATTTATAGAGTTGAAGTCTTCGGGGTCATAATTTTATATTTAAATCCAGTATCTATTTCTAACTGCAAGTCAAAACAGTCATAAAATCACTTAATTGTTCATTTGTTGTACAAACATGGATTTCTTTTCATCTAGCCATGTGCCTGTTCCTAATTACAGAGCTCCGTAATACATCATCCCATGCACCTACGCCACAGAAAATAGTTCCCTCAAATTAACGACCTCTCAAATTACAGTTTACTTTCCTGGTCATAATTGGATAATCATCCGTTTTTCTTCTTATCTTCTTCCCTTATCAGGCCATGCAGTTATTATATAACTTGCCAATCTCCGCTTTTTTGTTCACCTATTCACAACTTCATTTCTAAATTTGTATTTTATCTTTTGTTATCAGCTTGACCTTTTTGGATAATATTTTTATCGGTAATTGAAAACTTAACACCTTGTACTGTAATTGTTACTTTTGTAAGTTATTTGAAATCAGTTTTATTGCAGGCTTTCATTTCCAGTGGTATTTCTTTCAAATGTGTGAACATATTAGCAAATATTTAATTATGTTTGCTAATCTTCTACCTCTATCATTTGTTGTTTGCATTTTTAACAGTACTAGCAGTTGTAATTTCAGCTAAAGTGTGCATAATTTTAAGATTTTGACTTTTAAATTGCAGCTTGTTAAATTTTAATATAGTAGCAGATCACTTTTGCTATTTCAGCCCTTTTTTTCTGCAGTTTTTTGCATTAAAAGAATGACATTTGAAAAAAAAAGAAAAAAACTAAACCTAACTAGTCCTATCCAGTTAAAAGGTGCTATCTGCAGTTAGCTTGGTTAGGTCTTATCTACCATGAATTTCAGTGGTTCTATCCAGGAAACATTAAAGACTTTATAACAATAATTATTTAAAATGCTAGATATTTTTTACTATAATCTTGGCTGCTTTGTGTGACTATAACAGCAACATGAAATAGTGAGGTATTAATTAAAGCAATTTTTATCGACAAATTTGACAAGAAGATCAAAATATTAAGCTTTAATCATGCATGATATAGTAAACACAATAAAAACAAAGATTCAAGCCATCTGTCCAATCATGTATCAAGGATTTATCGGAGACCTTGAACCTGTATGGACTAACCCTTATCATGCTACATTTGTTAATAACCAACAATAAATTCTGCATGATTCGATAACAGCATCCGCTAACTAGCTGAGATCGTTAAGTATATGCTGAAGGTAACATAAGTAATTTCTGATTAGACTACCCCCAAGCGGGAGCTGACTGATATGGATTGACATTATTCCTCCAAGCCTAACCATTGTTCAGAGTTGGTTAAAAATCTGAGAGTTCTCAGTTGTACAATATCCTATAATTCTCAACCAAACCCTGTCATGCTGATACTCATAAGGATTGTTTCACTGAGACGATCCTAACAAGTACCAGGTCTGTAGGGTTTATGGAAGAAATGAAGGAGTTAGTATTATTTTGTGCTTTAATTGAACCCTTTTTAATAAGCATGATGAATCATGCACCTTTGAAGTCGACTCCCAATCTCCGGTTACCTGATCTGAGCTGACTCAGGAAGAAAAACCCAGACCTGGCTACCCCTTGATCGATTGTCGGTGCTGATTGAAGTTAATTTGAAGCAATGACATGGAATGAAGTTTTGATTTATGTTTACACTTTCTTCAACTCTCTAGATAGATTATTGCATGTTTGAAATAATTCACTAGGCAGTGGATGATCGACCCAAACGTTGTTTGTTTGTCGTCACTTTGATTACTTGGACTTCCAAAAGGATTATGTTAGCAACCCTGAATGGTGAATTTATGGTCCGTTATGATCAAACAGGATTTATAAAGGTGATTATATGACAGATTTTTTTGTTGTTGTTGATTTGAACGTTTTTTCGAAAATATGAAAATTAGTATGGATTTGATTAATCTTCAACTGTTACAGCATAATTAAAGTTTATGCAAATTTTTGTTGCAAGTGCCTTCCTGTGGGATGTGACATTGTTGATGTTAGAGGGTTTTCTTTAAAATCAACAACGTGAATGGAAAATTGTTTATCTTTGAAGATGGTATAATGTGAAGGCATTTTTCATACAATAAAGAATTATTGTTACTGATAATAATTATAATAGATAATTGAAAAAACACACAACACAACTTGCAATGATAAGTGCTATCATCATCAGCAGAATACCATCTAGAATCTGCATTGGCCATGACAGCAGATACAGTGGTGACAATGACAGCAAAAACAACATCAGTAAGACACGATTTTTTTTGTGTACTCTTTATTGCCTATGTTTGTCATTTAGTAGGTTAAAAAAGATTCTAAATGGTTATAGTTTAGCTTAAAACAATGCATTTTTTTATTGAGTTTTTTTTTTCAAATTATTCTGGCTGGGAATATAGTTTACTACAATTAGTTACCTTTCTACATTGAAAAAAAATTAAGCCAAAAAAGACTTCTTGAATAAATTCTTAAAGATATAATTCAAATTTATATATTGATAAGGTGATGTTTAATTTGCATTAATTATAATATTTTTACAAATAAATATAGTTAAATGGTGTGCTTGTAGATTATTAGATTTTTTGTTGATAGTTGTTGTTAGTAAAAGGTTAACGCTAGTCAATAAACAGGCTAACTGTAATCAGTAATCCTTATTTCTGCAGATTGATTTTCTGGATTTTTCATCGTAAGTTTGGAAAGAGATCAAAAACTGTCAGAAATATGACCATAAATGTCTCCTGTAGCTATGATGTATGGTTATGTGTAACCATTAAGTCGGGGATATATCTGTTTGTTTTGGATTTTAACATACATAGCACTAACACCGTTATAGTCATGGTGGCAGCATTAAGCTAATATTGGTGGAGCAAGATCTAAGTCTGGGTAGAACCACCAACACCCTGCAGGATTTACAAGATGGTGATTCTAACAATTTGACTCTGGGCTAGATCCCTTAGTACCAAACATGGTATAAGATGTGCAGGAACAATCTTTTGTGGTGCAGTAGATTTAAAATATAGAAACTAAACCTATAACAAATCCTGAGTTCAAATCCTGGTGGAGACAGTTGCACTGTACTCAAAGTCTTAAGAGATGCAAGTGGTACAGCTTTCTTGCTTATGTTCTGTTTATAAGAGTAGGTCCAAGGCTGGCTTTCCCAGCATCAGGATGGCATTCTGGTGTTTTTTTCTATAGCTCTCGTAGTGAAGGCAGCACTAATATGTTTTAAGTGAGCAAATACTTTGTATGAATAAAATAATGTATAAATAAATCTCAACAGCAGTAACAGTGAAAATGTAGCACTATGCACCCTTTTTCTGAGGAAGACAAAGATGATTGTTTTTGTATATAGTTGATACATTTCAATGACACATTTATGGTCATATTGTGAAATTGTGCTTTAATTCATAGTGAGCGTTCGTGGCCTAGTGGTTAAGACGTTGGACTCCGGATCGGAGGGTCCCGGGTTCGAACCCCGAAACTGACCACATGATGTTAGTCCTTGAGCAAGACTATTTACTGCTCATTGCTCCAGGTATTCAGTACCTTAGGACTGGTTCTACCCAGGAAGTGGACAGTTGAGACGGATTAATATAAGTTATAAGAACTTGTTACCCAATCGACTATAAATAAATAGGTTTAAACTAATCCATAGCAGAAGATTCTGTAAAAATGTCTCAGTAACAGTGCTCTGCAGGTCAGCTGGAAGATCAACCCCACATGAAAATTTTTGTTCTGAATGGATCTTGAACCCACACAGAGTTACAAATTTCTGTCTCTAGTCACATGGCACTGCAGGCGCGTATCTGTGCCGTTTTTGAAGTTATGCACAATTACAAGGGAAATAACCTTTGTAGTAATACTTTTGAATAAATTCGGTTCTTTTCTAATGAAAAACAGGTAAAATGCGGACATGCGAGGAACTTAACGTAAAATATGAACAATCTTTTCAACTTGAATGGCGTGGTAATACGATTTTATAACATAGAAACTGGGGAAATAAAATATATCATTCCTATCCCAGTAAAGGTATCGATATTCTTAGTGTTTTTGGTACTTTTAGATTTTCCGAATTTTTGAACGGAGGTTACGCACGTGCGTAAAGTGCGTAATGGCAGAAACGCGCCTGTGGCACTGGAGTGCACCAAAGTGCCCTAGAATAAAAATCCAAATAATTTTTTTCAGACTTTTGTAGGAGAAAGCTGGTGTTCCTGGTTTCTGCAGATACCAATCTCTTCAACTCATCTCTTTTAATGTTGACACTACAGTCGACAACAATCCTACTTCAATCGACATAAATTGTTGCGAATAATAAATAAATGGTGCCAGTAGTCGTATGATCATATCTTGCGGAATATTTTATATCTAAATGCTGTTGTTACTTCAATCATCTGTCCAGTATTTGTAGTTGTAAAGGTGATGATGTCCGCAGCTATTGTGTTTATGTCCATCATATCAATATTGTGATGGATAATTTTTTATTAATGCAAAAAGACAATGTTCGCATGGTACATTAAATAATAATTTCCTGAGTGAAAAAGATTTTGATCAATACTTGCATGAAAAATGCTGTTGATCTTAGTACAATTGAATTATTTTAATAAAGTGCTGTAGGTAATATATCAATATTAAAATGATGTGGTTAACACTGCCTTGCTTATGCAACTTACCAGTCACTTACAATGCTAATGGTGCCTTGCTTATACAACTTATCATTTACTTACAATGATAATGATGCCTTGCTTATGCAACTTATCAGTTACTTACAATGATAATGATACCTTGCTTATGCAACTTATCAGTTACTTTAAATAGTAGTGGTTAACACTGCCTTGCTTATACAACTTATCAGTTAATTACAATGATAATGATGTCTTGCTTATGCAACTTTTCAGTTACTTAAAATGATAATGGTCATCACTGCCTTGCTTATGCAACTTATCAGTTACTTACAATGATAATGATACCTTGCTTATACAACTTATCAGTTACTTACAATGATAATGATACCTTGCTTATGCAACTTATCAGTTAATTACAATGATAATGATACATTGCTTATGCAACTTATCAGTTACTTAAAATGATAATGGTCATTACTGCCTTGCTTATGCAACTTATCAGTTACTTAAAATGATAATGATGCCTTGCTTATACAACTTGTCAGTTACTTAAAATGATAATGATACCTTGCTTATACAACTTGTCAGTTACTTAAAATGATAATGATACCTTGCTTATACAACTTATCAGTTACTTACAATGATAATTATGCCTTGCTTATACAACTTATCAGTTACTTACAATGATAATAATGCCTTGCTTATACAACTTATCAGTTACTTACAATGATAATAATGCTTTGCTTATGCAACTCATCAGTTACTTACAATGATAATGATGCCTTGCTTATACAACTTATCAGTTACTTACAATGATAATAATGCCTTGCTTATGCAACTTATCAGTTACTTACAATGATAATGATGCCTTGCTTATGCAACTTATCAGTTACTTACAATGATAATGATGCCTTGCTTATGCAACTTACCAGTTATTTACAATGCTAATGGTGCCTTGCTTATACAACTTATCAGTTACTTACAATGATAATGGTTATCACTGCCTTGCTTAACAACTTATCAGTTACTTACAATGATAATGATGCCTTGCTTATGCAACTTATCAGTTACTTACAATGATAATGGTCATCACTGCCTTGCTTATGCAACATACCGGTAGCTGAAGATCTCTACTATATTCTTCCTCATTCTTATGACTGCTAAATGCTCACTCAGATATATTGTGAACGAATAAAATACATTTTAACCTTTGCAATTATCATCTTTTTGTAGCTGATGATAAATGTTTAACTTTGTTTCTATTTTTACTTCAAACAATCAATAATTTTATACTCTGTAATATGAGAAAAACAAACCTTTTTTCAATTCCTCTGGCTTTTCCCCACAGTTTCGTAACATAATAAGCTGAGTTTTTTAATTGCTAATTGTTTATTTGAATGCAAGCATGTTGAATTTAATTAACAGACATTTGATTAGGAACTAGATTGAAATCTAATCTAGTGCAAGCAAACAGAATGGTCCATGTGGGTAATTTTTTTTCCTGTTCAGGATTGCACAAGAATATAAACTAAGACCCTTATTATTTCTATTGTGATTTTTATAAGCTATTTCCTGATTAGAATCAGTACACAGGTAAAAGCTACCTAGACCAGAATGAAGTAATCTTGCTAAAGGACTAATATCTTGGGCTATGTCTGAGGAGCTTTTAAGTCTGTCATCTGAACCACAGGATCATGGACATGTCTGGGGGTTCAAGCCTGTCACCTGAGCCACTGGATCATGGACATGTCTGGGGGTTCAAGCCTGTCACCTGAGCCACTGGATCATGGACCTGTCTTGGGGTTCAAGACTGTCACCTGAACCACTGGATCATGGACATGTCTGGGGGTTCAAGTCTGTCACCTGAACCACTGGATCATGGACATGTCTGGGGGTTCAAGTCTGTCACCTGAACCACTGGATCATGGACATGTCTGGGGGTTCAAGTCTGTCACCTCAGCCACTGGATCATGGACATGTCTAGGGGTTCAAGTCTGTCACCTCAGCCACTGGATCATGGACATGTCTGGGGGTTCAAGTCTGTCACCTGAACCACCGGATCATGGACATGTCTGGGGGTTCAAGTTTGTCACCTGAGCCACTGGATCATGGGCATATCTGGGGGTTCAAGCCTGTCACCTGAGCCACTAGATCAGGGACACTACTGTTGTTGTTGGCTGTGGATTAATTAGTGACTTGGTCCCAGTTGTAGAACTTTGTAATATTGTAATTGAAATATTACCTCTGTACCTTAATAGATTCTATGTAAGTATTTTCTTCTTCTAAAGATTTTGTTGTTTTTTCACTTGAGAGAATCTTAATTGTTGCGATGTTTTAAACTCAAAAAGGGGGCACCCGTGGCATAGTGGTAGAGTCGCCAACTTGTTACACCGCTGACTGCTTAGCCTGTAACCACGTGGGTTCGAGTCCCGTTCAGGGTGAAGGACTTAATTTGGGAAGGTCTTCCAGCTGACTGGCAGTGCAACGGTGGTTCTCATTATGATGTTTCAAAAAAAAAAAAAAATCTCAACAACCTAGTACATTCTTGACCTGATCATGTGTGTCTCAGTTAGATGCCAAATATTGACTCAATAGCGATTTAATAGTTAAAAATATGCATCAAGTGTAGATTGTGTGGTTCCCTGTTGGAATTTTAAAGTGCAAAACGTTTTTAAAATTAATCTCATTTAAACATTTATTAAATGGCTTTTGGTTTAATATTCATAAATATAAGTGTTATGATAATGTAAATAATTATTAGAACAGTTAAAGAGTACTGCTTATAAGTGTCAAAAATATTTTATTGAAAACCATAAGCATTGATATGATTTGTGACACCTTGGACTTTATTACAATGTTACTCACTTTTGCACCATAGATATTTCATAATTTTATGGGGATGGGGTGTGGGAGAGTGGTCACCTAGTAACTCATATATCTGCTTGCCTCTCACTGTATGGTTTCAAGATCCAGTTGGTTTGAAAGATTTAATAAAGAAAGCTCATCTAGTTGACCTGCTGTGTATCAGTGTTTCTCCCTAGACATTTGTCTGGGGTCTTCCTCTGCCATTATAACTGGACATTGCTAACCATTTTAGTGTCGCTGTGATGTTTTTCACAAACAAATATTTTTTTTTATTTTCAATGATACATAACGCAGTTGAAGTTATTTTTTCATTTTTCTCTCTTTTGGCATTTTTAAAAACGTCAGTGTTGAAAAATAGTCCATTACCGTTTTCCTATTCCACTTTCTATATTCTTTACTGAATGTCATGGTTGAAACTTTTGTTTTTCATGTAACATTAATATGCAGTGTTCTCTCACCCTCCAATTGTGTACTGCTAGATATACAGTTTATGACCATATTTCATTTTCAAAATGGTCAATCAATATAGCTGGTATTTCTTTATTGTATTAATATCTATTTGTTCAATTATAGAACAATTCCATGGAGGGGAGTATTGTGGAGCCATTTAGCTCTGTAACATTCCTATGTTTGTATAACTCGTCTAGTCAGCCTTACGGGCTGCTAGACTGTTGTACTTATACCAACAAAGGGTGGCGTCAGAGATCCAGATAAGGGGAAAACGATATGAGTTGCTGCTGAGATATATCCCATAATTCTTGTACAAACCGTTTTAATATGGTACTAACTGGAATTTTCTCATCAAGACGAATCAAATGAGTTATAGGTTTATAGGCTTTGAAAGGAAAATAAAAAAGTATGAAATACAAATGTAGATTCTTCTTAATTTAAAGTCCTAGCATATGATGCCTTTCAGGCTCTGTCCGTGGGTGGAGGCAACCTTGGAACATTGACTAAACAGTTCCCCCAGGGTTTCCTTTGGTCAAATATTTACACTGAACTATGCTACTTTGGCTTTTATGGTCTCATATTGACATAACAAAACTAATAGAATTATTATTCTGCTGATGATAATTGGGAAAGCTTCCATGAGTGTTTTGAATGGGTGTTTGTACAGTTGTAGTCAATAAATGTATTCTAGATACATATTGTTGTTGCCATATAGCATTACAGCAACCAGCTTGGGACTTTTTGATGTTTTTTGCCTGTTTTTCAAGGCCTTGGGTGTGATATTATGCCATGTGTCATTGGCTATCTCTTACAGTAAAGGCAACATTATAAATGCTTCCAGCATACAGTCTGAAAAGTTAATAAATAAAAGAATATGGTCAAGCTTTTTTATATGATACATTGAACTGACACAACATGTATGGACCGGCCGCTCAATTGGTAGAGCGTCGGCTTGCAGATCGGGAAGCCGCGGGTTCAAAACCTGGCCGGGTCAAACCAAAGACTTTGAAGTTGGTAGTAGTGGCTTCCCTCCTAATGCTCGGGGCTAAGAGGACAGCATTATGCCTGACTTGTCGGTGTCAGTATAATGGACTGGCCGGGTTCAGTCCCTGGGCACATCATAAGTGTCCCTGTGCTATAATGATAGAAATGTCGCTGCACAATATCGGCAAAGATGCCGGCAAATCCCTTCCCATCCCAATATGTATGGCTAAGTTGTTATTTTCTGAATCAAATACTCTGCTAAAATTCATTACAATCAATTATAAGGTAATTTTAAATTGTGTAAAAAAGGGTAATTTATATTTTATTATTTCATTCATTGATTCACATAGAATATGCAATTACTACCCAGTTACCTGTTAATACACTGCTGTTGATGAGTAAATGAATAATTAATAAGTCTGCTTTAAGTTTCAATTTGAGGTTAAATGACCTTTTACAAAGTCCTTGATAGACGACTTTCATATTTCATTTTTGTATCTTGCAAATTATTGTTATTTATTTGCTTTCTGAATTCGACATCTGGCCAACATTCATGCAGTCATCTGAGGACTATTACAGTAACATCAAATATTTATTTATCATTACAGTACATTAACATGTGTACACATAGTTCCTATCATATTCCATTCATAGCGCTTCTTGTTATTTATTAAATAGACGATGTAACAAGTTATGTGTTTAGCTTGTAAAGGAAATGAATAAGAGCTTGGAGTGTAATGATTGTATAATTATTTCATAAGACGTGCATTGTAAGTACTCCATTTATATTTTAAGTCAAAATGTTGTAGTTTATATGGCACTGGTATTGTAGAAGAGGTTTTAATATGAAAACTAACAAAATTATTGTCATCAGACAAATTGATATCATTTTAAGGACTACTTTTCCTGATTGATTTTTAGAATTACAAATTTCAAGCAATTTAATTGAGAGCCGAATTCTGCTTAAATAGATAAGAGAAACTATGAATTTTGTTTAAATATCTACAATTTATCCTTATCTATCATATATTGTTATGGTATTTCTTTTTTCCTATAAAGGAATTCTGCACAGCAGACATAAGGCCTATTCAAAGGAGCAATTAACTACCGTACTTACTCACTTATAAGACGGGGATTTTTCCTTTAAATTTCATGTTAAAAGTGTGGGGCTCGTCTTATAGGCGGGGTCTAGCGACCTGGCAAAAAGTTTTCACGTTGTTTTAGGGCGAAAACATACGACATAATCTTGTTAGCAGTTATGCAATGACCCGACGTGCCGTCATTGTCGACCACCGATAATTTACCTTAATTGAACTTTGAATTCTGTCCGTCAACGATTAACTGTCTCACATTCATTTCCCTTTGTTCTGCATGAAACACGGCTTATTATCCGTCAGTAAACACTGAAACAAACTTTCAACTTCAGTCTGCCAAATACACCAAGCTGTAATTTACTCGTGTAGACTTGCCTCATTACACAGGTCAAGTGACTGACTCTGAGATAAGCTGTTGTCAAGGTGATATCGATCGGAGCAGTTTGACAGTGAGGGTGTGAACGATGTGTTTTTATAAGCAGCTGCCTATTACATTTCTCCATGAAATTATTGATTGGCGGAATGTACACAAGGACAGTGCACTGTTCCCCGATATATCGTGTACTGTCATACCAGACTTGGTGACGTAGATCAAAGAAATTAATGTCATGCCGCCACGCGCTACAGGATAGCAGTGCAGCCGAGACTAGATACATCCCGCAACGTGTGAAAATTACAGTCACTGTTTACCAATTAACCCTTTTGTTGAGACAGCATGACTGGTGGACGCTCCTGTTAATTTTTTCGCCTCGTCTTATAAGCGGGTCGAAGCAGAAACCGGCAATTTCACAGGTGAAGTAGGGGGGTCGTCTTATAAGCGAATAGTCTTATAAGTGAGTAAGTACGGTAACTTTAACTTCAATTTTATGCAATTTTGTTCCAAAGGGAGCAATTTAATGTTTCAAAATTTTGATCTACATAAATATCTTTTTAAAAGAGAAAATGGTGATTGTGATGATTTTTAGGAACAAGGTAAAGTTATGTTGTTGGTTTTTCCTCGAAATCCTAACTGTAAGGTAATTGGAAATTTTATATTTAATTAATCACAGCAGTATCTTTCAAGTTCATCAGAAAATTAGTTTTAATTGTTCTTTTATTTATTTATACATTCAGGTTTTGGGATAAAGATCAAATAGATTTATAGCTGCTGTAGTTTGTTACGGTTTAACAAATGACTCAGAATGAATATACATTTACAGCTGATTTAGTTTTTTACATTTTAACAAATAACTCAGAATGAATATACATTTATAGCTGATTTAGTTTGTTGCATTTTAACAAATAACTCAGAATGAATATACATTTATAGCTGATTTAGTTTGTTATGATTTAACAAATAACTCAGAATGAATACACATTTACAGCTGATTTAGTTTGTTACATTTTAACAAATAACTCAGAATGAATATAGATTTACAGCTGCTGTTATTTGTTATGGTATAACAAATAACTAAGAATGAAACTATTGTTATTTTAACTTGTTCCCAAATGCAGCGGAACACGGGTTAGGCTGATCTATAATGCCATGTAAACATATCTTATCACCATGGTAATCAATTAATGGCACTCTTCAACCTTTGAAGTCCCAGAAGGTAGGCTCTGGCATTTTGGAGCTGATGGCCAAAAGTTTTTTTCTTGGCTTCTCTTCTGGGCTTTTTTGTGTCTGGCAGTGGCAAAAGTTTTGGACTTTTCCAGCAGGATAATGTATTTTGGTCTACTTACATTGCTCACCTATGCAATATATTGTGTAAGAAAGATGCATGCCAAATTACACTTAGATGCTACCGACTGGGCTGAAGTTCTTACTGAAGGAGATAGATAGATTTTTATCTCTCTTATGTTCTTAACATTCTGCTGTTCTTAATGCTTTGTTTGTTTTTCCTTTGAAACACACTCACACTTCTTAAGTTGGATCATTATACATATAAGATTTTGTTATTGGTAGATGAAGATAAATCTTCCCCCAAAGTTCCTTTGTAGAACCATCAACTCACCCTAAAAGCAGGGACTGATCGAGACAATAGTGGAGAGGAACATGTCCCATCAAACTCCCTGTAACTTGTTAATAATATTTAAAAATTAAATATTTAATATATATCAGCCTAAAACACTTGTAAATTTATATATTACTTATATACAATTTATAATTTGTATAGGTTGTTTAGTGCGATGATTACTATCTTCCTTCAATATTACTCTTATTTGAAGTATAAAACAAACAACAATACACCACTCTAAAGTGAAATTGTCAGTCTGCCTCTGCTGAGCTGATGAAATCTTTTCCATACGGAATAATGAAAGTCTAGGACTGAACTATCTAACTGGATGACTAAATTATTAATCTTTAGCAATTATAAATATTCATCATCCCTTAAAAATATTTTGAAAAATATTTTTAATAGATCAAATGGCATTGACTTCAGTAAATGGTCTTTGAGTTGTTATCTTCCCCGAAAAATTTAGGAGGAGCATATAGTCACTGCTTCATCCATCCCTCTATCCATCCTTCCATCCATCCATCACTCTTTTGTCCAGGCTATACCGCCACAATGACTGGCTTGAATTCAATGTATGGCAATATGGCAAGCTTCACCATAAAATTGAAATGTGCATATTGTCACCACATTCCATTTTGGTGATTTTTTTATGGAGTTATTGCCCTTTTTAATTTCTGTAAAATTTTATATAGGACCAGTCATGTCCAGGTAATTTCTCAGCAAGCACCAGTTGGAATTTAACTTCATGGGAAGCTTTGCTAATAAGTGCAGATATGCATATGATCAGCACATTCTTGTTTAATGATTTTTTCACAGAGTTATTGGCCTTTTTATTTTCTAAATATAGTATAATACAGATTGTCTGTCCAACCACTTTTGTCCGGACTGTATCTCAGCAACCACTGGTTTGAATTCAATAAAACTTTATAGAAAGCTTTGCTAATAAGTGCAGATGTGCATATAATCAGCACATTCTGGTTTAATAATTTTTCACTTGTTAATATTTGTTGGCGGATGGTGTGCTGTATTTCTTTACATAGGCAAATTTGTTTACTTATTTTGTATAGAAAATGTGTTTCTTCTTGAGTTGTATCACTATTGAAAGCTTTAAAATTTTTAAGTTTTTCTTTTGATGTTAATACCAAGGATCAAGGAGCATTGACTTCAGCAATCTGTCAATAAGTTGTGAGAGTCAGTGACAATAATGTGCTATATTTGTAGATATATTTTTTTTTCTGCATTAAATTTTTTTTTCTTTGATGGTATGCTCATCTTTTTTGTAGAATTATTACGTGTATTTAGACCTTTACACAATTATTTCTCTTGTGAAACAAAGGGGCATTGACTTTAGAAATATGTTCTGAAATATAAAATACCATTAAAGCTTATGTTCTGTACATCCTGTTTATATAGATTTGTTTATTTGTCTATTTTTCCTGATATAAGTTAGTGTAATTAAATGTGATTTTGACATTTTTAATGACTGGATCCACTGTAATACCAAGGGGCAATGACTTTCAAAATTTGTCTACAAGTTGTAAAAATCCATTAAAACTGATGGCCTGCATTTCCATGTTCATGTAGATTTGTTTATTTGTCTTATAAGATATGGTTTCCTGATTTTGAAATTCTAAGCAACTGGATCTCTTGTAAGACCTAAGGGCATTGACTTTACTTATCTGTCATCAACTCTCAATTAACACGAGGTCTTCCAAGGTAATGAGATCTTACCTTGATGTATCACATATGTTTCTAAAGCCATAGTTGAAATACAAAATAAACATGAAGGTGAAACACATCGTTTCTACAGCCATCCTTCAATGATTTGAGTCGTTACCTAGTTTTAACCTTTCTAGATTTGAGTTGTTATTCATTTGATGAAATATTTCTTGGAAAACAGCAACATAATTATGAGACATTAATTTTCTTATTCTCATACCATGGCAAAGTAAAATTTTTTTTTTCATTTGTGAGAGTTGCACATTAAAGGTTAGAGCCAAGGGTTTGATCTGAAGCCTCTGCATACCAAAGTCTTTAAAACAGTATAGCTTCCTTGCTAACAGTGAAGCAAATATATTGGTTGTTCCATGACGGGTCAGACCGATGTCAAAATAATAATACTGGTTGTGGTATCATGCCAGGTGTTCAGGGCATGCTATACACAATGAACACAGCAGTATATCTGCCTCTAGTAGCATTGACACCATCTCCAAATAATGCACAAATACTGTTTGTGGGACGAAACAAAAACGTCTTGGTACTTGTACAGCTTCTATTTTTTTATACTCAACATAATTATAATGGATCATTCAGAAATTGAAAGCCCATTGTCAGGGTTAAACCTTCAATGTGTTGTTGTAGAATGTCAAGACTTTCAAGACATGTGATTACAGTGGAGGCAGCACCATAACTTAATCTACATACAGATTTTTTGGTGGGAGGTATTAAACAACAGACTTGTGACTCTCCAGCCCCTGGGTGCATGTCTCAGTCAGGGCAAAAACTTGTATGTGGTCAGGTCTCCTAGCTCCCTCTTGTTCTATCATGACATTAGTCTAGAATTGTCCCCTACCAGAAATAGCTTTACCTTAATGACCATACTGTGCTGCTCCTAGGTGTTCAAGGCAATAAGTAACAGCACTATACCAGACCCTGTAGGTGGGACATTAAACCCCCAAACCTAACAGCAATAATAAAATGGGAACTGGGTCATGTAAAGGTGTTCAGATTCACCAGCAAGGGGGACAACTCTGGTTGATAGTGCCTTGATCTGTGTCAGGTAGGGTTAACATCTTGCCTGTTTCAGGGTGTTTTATTGCCACTTAAACTTGTGTTTTATGGACTTGACTGGTTTCTGGCATTTGCTTCCAGTGAAAGCTGATCCTACATCCATCAAGTGTTGACATTCACTCACTCTTGTGGAGTGGAGAGAGAGAATGTTCATGTCAGGCGGTGGTCCCAAACATTGGGCCATACAGTCTGGTGAACAGTCTTCCTGCTTTTGGAGAGGTCATTGATTAAATTTGGTTTCATTTCAATTGGATAAAAAAATCCTCCCAGTTTGTAAGCTGATAATTGGTATTGTTACTACACAGTGTGTCCTCTTTCCCTCCCACCATCAAAATAAACTATTAAAACTGACTTCAGTAAATAATTTAACACTCATACTGGTCAGACATACGGTATTTAAGAAACTTTGGTCAACATTTATGCATGATATCGTTCTACATTTTGTAAAATATAATATCATAGTAGACCTATTTCGTACAACACATGCTTTTACATGCAGTTAGTTACAGTTAGTTATTTGAAAGTCAACCAGTCTGAGCACTTTCCTTATAAAGTTTAGCATAAACAATACTTAAGTATGTCTGTAGCCTGTTGAGCGAACTTGAGGTCTTGTGAACCTGGTGTTGTCACTTTAGTTGAACCGCCTGGCAAATATATACCAATTATCATAATGAGGAACATTGGTGAAATTAAAATTATCTCCCTTGTTAGGTAAAATTAAAGGTAGTCCAAAGAAAAGGTAGATCCTTTTAGTTGGAATCCTTGGACTTTTTTGCCTGTACTTATGGAGATTGTGCCTTTTCAGAGAGATTTCTTACTTTTCATAATAGTGAGCTATAAATCCATTTTAATTCTAATGGAGGTATGTTATTTAAACAAGGAAATTGGCAAGATTGTTGAAGGTTGATTTGAGTAAATTAATGCAAACATAAAAACCAACGTACACTCCAAAGAGTACAAGCGTAAAAAACAAGTTTTCCAAATAAAACTGCCTACTTGCATTTAGTGAGTATTCAGGGGAGACTATCCACTAATGTCACTCATTATCATTACTTTGAATGTTACAGTAGGTCTACAAGACGTGTTTGCTTTCATGTCATGGCAGAGATGATGAAGATTGAGTGAAACATTTTTTTCATTCATCATCCTTTCATTGATTTCATGTGGGGATTGTCCATCATGTTACATCCTGTGGAGTTATACTATAAACAAATCCTGCAAAGAAAACTTGCAAGAAACTTATGAGGAGCATGATTACACTGAGGGATGGGATGGGATAAAAGACTCTTGCTGATCTCTGCAAAATATCTGACACATTTGTTTTACAGCCCTGGGAGATTTGTTATACGCCCCTCACATCCTTGACATGTATTTCCTATCAATATGAATGGGATTTAAATTATTTTGAAACATGTTTGAATTTTTTCCCTATTGTTTCCAGCATGGTGCTGACTTGTATTAGCTGTATTAGAATTGATGAGTTTGGTTTGTCCAATGTGAGAGAACAGGCTCTGATGAATGTGATGAATCCATCAAAGTTTGAGAGAAAAATGCCAGGAAAAAAACTAGAAGATATTGGGAGAAAAATACAGATTTGTAGGAAAATAGATGACGTCTGTAGACACAAAGTTATTGTTTTATTGTTTTTACAGACTTGTAGATGTTGGAAATGGTTATGGATGAGAGAGGAGAGTGAGGGAACCACAATGATGAATGGAAGGTGGTATTGGGTACATAACCTAGATAAGCTCACATTTTGTACTTGTATTTTGAGCTGTTTGATTTTTTTTATATTTTAGATCAACAGTTTAAAGAACATCCTACTTAGTTCATTGGGTAAGTTCTTTTGCTTAAATGATTTTTACAGACATAGAAGGACTTGTGGATATTGGTTGTAATAATAATGGATAAGAGACTTGAAAGAAGTGGGAAGCATAATGATTAATATAAGCTGTTATTGGGTACAAGTACATAACCTTGAAAGACTAATAATTGGAATTGCTTACTATGAAGCAAAGCCATATTATAGATATGGAACTATACTTTCATATGTTTATCATATTATTTTTTGATATTATTAAAATAATATCTCATAGTGGATAGTTGTGGAAAAAGAGGAAGCACAAAAATGATCAATGAACCATTGCATTAGGAATGTAAACCTAGAATTTTATACCGGTATTGACTTGGCTACCTGAACTTGTTAATAATCCTAATTCTAAACATCTTCCTACAAAGACAACCAAAGGTGCATAAGACATTATCTGAGACGTATGAGCAAATAGGACTGGCCACAATAGCTCAGGTGGTAGAGTGTCGGCTTGCGGATCGGGAGGTCGCAGGTTTGAACCCCAGCCGGATCAAACCAAAGACTTTAAAGTTGTAGAAGTGGCTTCACTCCTAACGCTTGGGGCTAAGGGGACAGCATTACGCCTGACTAGTCGGTGTCAGTATGGACCGCCCGGGTTCAGTCCCTGGGCACCTCATAAGTGCCCCTATGCTATAATGATAGAAATTTTGCTGCATAGTATCGGCAAAAAATGCCGGCAAATCCATATCCAAATCCATGAGCAAATAGTGCAGATGCTGATTGAAAGCCCCCTTGCACTACACTATATGCCAAAGCCATATAAATAATTGTGCTTATAGCAAGCTATGAGTTGAAAGTAATATGCTAAAGAGTACAACTACTTCAAGAAGACAATCTCAATAATGTGTTGTGATTTTTAATCGAATGTTTTCTGTTTGAAATTTCCATTTCTGTTTGTTTCTGAAAGTTAAAATTTTCAAAGTGACTTAGCCAAATTTTGGAGAACCATATTCAAACATTTAATAATACATTTTTCTTTGGAATTGTCTTCCATTCATGGTTTGTGGTTAAACTGTCAACAGTTTTAGTCACTCTCATAAACAAAACACACTTTTAAAAAAAAAAAAAAGGAAAATAAGCATTTTAAATGTGTTAAGTATATGGCACCTTTACAGCTAATTTTCTCTTGAGAAAACATACTTGGTGTGTATTTTTTTTTTTTTTAGCTATTTTCAACATTAAACCTACTGGAGATTATTTCTGTATAATGCTCTTTGAAACAAAGGCGGGAATCTTAACCGAAGGTGGGAATGTTGTTTTGAGTGGTTTTCTTCTCAACTCTGGAGCCAAAATTACATATATTTTCTACAAAACAAATTGTCAACACCAGCAACTTAAGAGCATTTCCTGCTGGGAGGTGACAATAAATACCAAATAAACTTCCAGTTTCATATTCATAACACTTGTCACTGTGTGTTTGTATTTCTCCTAATTTTAATGCTAGTAACTCCCCCTGTTTTGTTTCTACAAAACGTGTTAAAGCCTTACGATGCTATATTTTGTTAAAACCCATACAAAATGTTAGTTATTGGCTAATAACCAGAATCAAAGGTCACGTGATCAAAAATATGATAGAAGCAGTGCAGATCGAGATCAAAGAGCTTTCAGCTTCAGCTGGATGATTTGGATCTACAATATTTCCTTCAGCCGGGCCAATATGGGCTAAGAAGGCTAAGTGTTGAAGAGCCTTGGGCCTTATTTCATTAAATGTTTTGAGTATATTTAGTAAGTTGTTTGATGTACCGTTTTAGTACCAGTGGTCCATTTTATCAGGAAGTTCCCATGACCAAGTGGTAAGAAACACTGACCTGTGACATCACATCCATGTATTTAGTTGGTTCGAGTCTCTATAGAGGAGCGGACTTCCATGTGTGGGGTTTTCTATAAATCCTATTTGAACTAGACAATAGGTGTTACACTATAACTGATACTGATTTAAAATATATGTAGAGATGGGTTTTATTTTGTTTGTTTTTTTTTTGTTAAAAGACACACAAACCTGTAAGAGTATGAATTCAACTTCAGTTTTTAAATTGTAAATGGTTCAATGGCGTGGAACATCTAACATTATAAGACTATGTCAAGTGCTTCCTGGGGTTTTGTTGATGAATACTTAAACTACGGTCTTTTTAGTCAATTTGTTTTGCTTTTTGCTACATCATGCATACACAGTTCTTTTGTTTAGTTTAATATTTTTCCACAAAACACTATTTTAAATTAATGCAACTTTAAAGGTTATAATGTATATCTTAGGGCCTACTTTTTTGGTGTTTAGATACATTGCACTGACATTTTTATATTCAAAAATTGGTGCTATTCAGCTATAACAGATTTAGGATTATAAACCAGGCCTGGTAGAGCAATTGGTATAGTGTCGGCTCCAGGTACAGGAGGCCCCCCCCCCCCCCCGGTTCGATCCCAGGCCGCGACATATACCAAAGTTGTTAAAATTTGTAGTAGTAGCTCAAGCAAATATAAGGGTAGTTCCATGACTGGTTGGCCCAGTGTCAGGATAATGTGACTGGGTGTGGTGTCAGGCCCGGTGTTCACAGCATGCTATACACAATGAAGGCAGCACTGTATCTGCTTCAGGTGGACACCGTCTCCAGATAACTGAAATACTGTTGGTTGGATGATAAACCCAATAAACAACATAAACACAATGATTATAAAGAACCACTGGCACCCAAGATGTCATCTTGAAGACCTCACAAAAATGTACAAACACCATGCACAGGTATACACCTTTTGTCAGACTGCATAATGCTTTTAAAAAGATAGCACACATCTAGACTGATGAAGATTTATAATGGTAATCTCCATAGAAGAAAAGGTGTTTGTTAATAACAGCTCTTCATACCAGCATGAAAGCTATGTTTGGAAAAAAAATCCAAGAATTTTTGTCTTCAGAAAAGTTGAAAATAGTGGTGAAAACCCCAAAACTTATTTATTATCGTAAATGGATTCTTTATGGCAATAATTTATCACTGTCAACACCAGTGTAACCTATCAGTTTCCCCCTCGAATTGTTTGTTACTGTTGTTACCTAATTAGATGCCAGGTACCCCTATAATCAGCAAAACACTATACAATGTATGTGCCTCTGACAGTACTGTTTGCCAACATTGTCTACACCTTCTTCCTTTGCCTGCTACATCTGTTGTCTGTTAGCTTGCTAGGGTGCCTGTGATCGAGTGGTGGAGTTACCGACTTGTAATTCTTCCCAGGGCCCAACCTTTGACTGCTTGGGTTCAAGTCTCAGGTGAAGCAAAGGACTAAATGTGGGAAGGTCTTTAAGCTGACCCACGGTGTGCTGGTGATTCTACGTAGACCTTTGTCTGGGGTCTTCCTCAACCAAACTAGCTGACTGTCACATTGAGTTTATTCATAAATCCCAGTTTTACCAAACTGAATTACAATTTTTAAACATTTGAACAAACTTTAGGCAAATAGTCTAGATCTAGGTCAGCCAGATCCAATCTGTGATCTGTCTGATCAGGATCTGCATTTTTGCTGCTGAATCTCTCTCCCTTGTAACTCTGCTTATTTTGTTGATATAAATTAATCAGATAGATTTTGTATTGCTTATCAATAATTCAATAATTTTAGCTTGATAAAAGTTAATTACCTACTTACATACATGTGAACTCACATGCTTTTTTTTAGGGAGACTCCCTCTTTTAAGGTTCAAAATTATTTGACAATGGGTGTTAACGGGTGTTTTACACATTTTCAGAAATTTCCCTACTTGGGAACAGATAACTTTCTTCTTTTATATGAAAATAACACATCTCCCACTTTGCAAGTGAAAATCTCCAACTGTGGCATATGAAAAAAATACACATGTATGCACTTACCTGCAGGTGTGCATGCACTTGTAATATGGCTTCAGATGGATTCTTAGTGAGCCGGTTGCACTGATGCCCTGGATGTGCTCCTGCAGTAGTGGTTCACAAATAACTGCATGTACCTCATCAGTTAGCAGTTATGATTGAAAATACATCAACATCGACGGGAACAACAAATAACAGACATACCCATTCTCGCTTTCTTTTGCACTGCTTTGTACTGAAAAACCCTCAAGTTTGTTTGTATGTTTTTCCTTCCTCTATTTACTTTTTCTTTTGCAAGATTTACCTTGCTTACATCATAATCACCAGTCTTCCAGGTTGTTAATACATTTGCAGCATGTTTGGCAATCTGTTGCCTAGAAAAAATAAACGTTCATGGCATCTTCAGGTTGTGTTCAAAGATTTAGATTTCATTTTTATTTATTTGATGCTGAAGATAAACAGATCTTTATAGAGAAGTAGTACAATTGCAGGTAAAATGTGTCTGGGAACTTACAGGTGATTTGATTTCCTCTCCTGAGGAAGTTGGTTTTTAGGGTGGCTCTGTTTCTTTAGATTGGTTTATGCTCTGAAAGGTGTTCTTTTTAATTGAAAAATGTACAAATCTCAGCACTGTGGTTATGGGTGCTTTCCCTTTCTATGTGCGCTTACCTCTGCCTACACATAGAACAATTGGGCTGAAACCCAGCCCAAGAAGGTTTAGATAATATATATAATAAATTGTATATATAATATATATTATATATACAATGTAACATGTATCTGTTATTTTTGGGGACTTTAACACAAAAAAAAGTTTTTAGAAAAATGCATACACAAAGCCAGACTTGCAGACAAACATGTGAACAGATCCACAGACAGATACCACTGGCAGTAAATGTCAGCCTCCCGCGATGACAATCTATTGCTTGTAACAAGTTGTGTTGACAGCATTGACTCGAAGATATGTTGACAATGTAGCAAGGTGACAGGGATGCACCGCATATCTGTGACGCCCTACTGCATTCAAATGCCTGACAACAAGGAAGTTGCTTCCACAGAGGAACAGGGTCAGAGCATACTTTGATTCAAAAGAATACATATTATACAGAAATATCAAAAGCTAATCCCAGACAAAATGGTGAAAGCAAAAGCAAGGTTATAATTGATAACAGCAAAGCAAGATTAAAAATGATGAAAGCAAAGATAGATTTAAGACTCATAAAAGCACAGCAAGGTTGAATAATGTAAGCAAAATCAGGTTGAAATATTGAAAGCAAAACCAAGTTTGCAGGTTGAAATAATGAACCCTAGCCAGGGTGAAATAATTGAGCAACTTCCGGTTGACTGATGAAAGCAAAGCCCAGTTGAAATAATGAAAGCAAATCTGCATTGAAAAAATTGAATTAAAGCCATTGTAAAATAATAAAAGCAAAGCCATTTTAAAGATCCAGAAAGCAAAACACTGCTAAAAATGGTTACAACACAGCTCTCAGTCCCTCAGCACATGGACTTGATTCCCAATCATAGCAGAGAACTGAATGTGGGAGAGTCATTCAGATGGCCTGTATTGGACCGTAATTGGGATGTTGGAATGTTCGTGGGTGTTTTTCTTTTACAAAACAAATAGCACAGATTATGTTTGAAAATGATGAAATGAAAGCCAGATAATACTATGATTGAAAGGGCCTTATTTGTGCTCATTATTTTTCCCCTCCATGACTTGCTTATGTATGTATAAATGAAAAAAAAAATTCTAGTTATTTTAAAATAATAACGTTTTATTTTCATTTTATTACATGCACTGTGACTTGGTACATAATTACACTTAACAAAAATTGCATAAAGAAAATAATTCATAAAACAAGAAAATTTAAACACAACAGCACTTTGAATAGATCAATTGTTAAATGACAAAAACAATCACATTAATTGTCATGACACAAATAAAAAGTACTCCTGTCAAATTTTAAAAATTTGCCAACTCTTGCAAAAATAAAGAGAGTTTCAAAATTTACATGTAAATTGCACAATAAACAAAACAATATCAACTTAAATTCAACATGCAACATTTACATAATTCATCTCAAAATGCTTTCACACCTTTGTTTCACGAAACCAGGATTTAACTTGCTTGGATGCTGCCCCTATAGGAATTTCACACATGCACAACCAGGCTATTTTGTAATAGAATCCCTAGTTGCATGTCCGGTATGGCTTCTTGCCATGTCAGAGGCCCATAAAATCTGAACCTTCACCCTGCTAAGCACAAATTTATGATGTGTAGGGAAAAAATGTTGGTCCAGATCAGTCAGCTTCCCTGATTTGTCTGATCAGAATCTGCACTATTTGCTGATTAGTCTCTGACAATATGACTTGTTAACTTTGTAGAAAGTTGTTGGAAGGTAACTATGAAAACCTAAGGGCAGACAAAATGTCGCAGCTAAAAGGTCCACCCTTAATAAATTGCATTTGTTTATAACCTTTAGTTTTTCTAAGTTTTTTGTTTACAAAATTAATTGGTGACCAGACATATTGCTAGAGACTTAGCAGCTAACAGTGTAGATTCTGATCAGACAACTCCTGTCTAGGCTTAAATACTTCATGGTTTGCAGGCTAACAATTTAATAAATTAGGGAGCTGGCAGATCTGGATCTACACTGTTTGCTAGGGTTGATTACTTCATGGTTTGCTAGCTAACAGTTTAATCTTTTAGGGAGCTGGCAGATCTGGATCTACACTGTTTGCTAGGTTTGATTACCTGATGGTTTGCTGGCCAACAGTTTAATATATTAGGGAGCTGGCAGATCTGGATCTACACTATTTGCTAGGTTTGATTACTTCATGGTTTGCTGGCTAACAGTTTAATCTATTAGGGAGCTGGCAGATCTGGATCTACACTGTTTGCTAGGTTTGATTACTTCATGGTTTGCTAGCTAACAGTTTAATCTCTTAGGGAGCTGGCAGATCTGGATCTACACTGTTTGCTAGGTTTGATTACTTCATGGTTTGCTGGCTAACAGTTTAATCTTTTAGGGAGCTGGCAGATCTGGATCTACATTGTTTGCTAGGCTTGATTACTTAATAGTTTGCTGGCCAACAGTTTAATCTATTAGGGAGCTGGCAGATCTGGATCTACACTATTTGCTAGGTTTGATTACTTGATGGTTTGCTGGCTAACAGTTTAATCTTTTAGGGAGCTGGCAGATCTGGATCTACATTGTTTGCTAGGGTTGATTACTTCATGGTTTGCTGGCTAACAGTTTAATCTATTAGGGAGCTGGCAGATCTGGATCTACACTGTTTGCTAGGTTTGATTACTTCTTGGTTTGCTAGCCAACAGTTTAATCTATAAGGGAGCTGGCAGATTTGGATCTACACCGTTTGCTAGGGTTGATTACTTCATGGTTTGCTGGCTAACAGTTTAATCTATTAGGGAGCTGGCAGATCTGGATCTACACTGTTTGCTAGGTTTGATTACTTCATGGTTTGCTGGCTAAAATTTTAATCTATTAGGGAGCTAGCAGATCTGGATCTACACAGTTTGCTAGGTTTGATTACTTATGGATTGCTGGCTTACAGTTTAATCTATTAGGGAGCTGGCAGATCTGGATCTACACTGTTTGCTAGGTTTGATTACTTCATGGTTTGCTGGCCAACAGTTTAATCTTTTAGGGAGCTGGCAGATCTGGATCTACAATGTTTGCTAGGGTTGATTACTTCATGGTTTGTTGGCTAACAGTTTAATCTATTAGGGAGCTGGCAGATCTGGATCTACACTGTTTGCTAGGTTTGATTACTTCATGGTTTGCTGGCCAACAGTTTAATCTATTAGGGAGCTGGCAGATCTGGATCTACACTGTTTGCTAGGTTTGATTACTTCATGGTTTGCTGGCCAACAGTTTAATCTTTTAGGTAGCTGGCAGATCTGGATCTACAATGTTTGCTAGGGTTGATTACTTCATGGTTTGTTGGCTAACAGTTTAATCTATTAGGGAGCTGGCAGATCTGGATCTACACTGTTTGCTAGGTTTGATTACTTATGGTTTGCAAGCCAACAGTTTAAGCATTTAAGAATCTGTCAGATCAACCCTTGGTACAACCCCATCTAGCTAGAGAATACTTCTAAAGTCAATCTTTAACATGGCAGTATTTATTTGGCATGAATATTGTATTTTGCTCATTTTTGCTAATAAGCTACAACTGTACCCCAAAGACTCATCGCATTGTCCTAAACTTTGCCTACATGTGCATCTGGGAATACAAGAAAATTACTCTGTTTGAGCATTAATTAACAAATCAATTTTTCTTTCCATATTTTATACATTTCTTATATTGGAAGTGAAGCATAATTGATTTGTACAGAAGCTCTTAATTTACTTGTTCCATTTCAAGCTTTCTGAACATGATCTGCACTATTTTGCTATTCTGACAGATTATGCTAAATTACTTTTAAGAACACTGTCTCCAGATAACTGAAATACTGTTGGTGGGACGATAAACCCAATAAACAATCAAACTTTTAAAAACAGGGGAAAGCAAACCACTACTAATAAATTAGGGTTGACAACAGAAATGCTATGTTATGAGATGAATATGACTAAAATATGGAGATGGCAACATTCAGACATAATTTTATTTAGAAAGTGATGGGTTCAACTGTTTTTTGCTTAACTGTTACGTGCAAAGACTTTTGTCCTTTTTTGTTTTGTATAAAAAATATGGAAAAGATAATTATTTTGTAAATACGCATGTAAAAAGTGTGTGTCCAATTTAGGTAGATAGAATCAGTTGGAGAGATTTGGCAAATTTTGTACACCCTGATCAGCCAGGTCCAGCAAGGAGCTGTCTGATCAGAAACTGCATAATTTGCTGCCGAGTCTCTTTATAAATGTCTAGTCAGAATATAGGACAAAACCTCCCATGGTCAAAATGTTCTATGGACAAAGACTGCCATGGAAAAAACTTCCATGGACGAAACCTCCCATGGCCTAAACCTCCCATGGACAAAGCCTCCCCCCCCTCCCCAGACAAAACCTCTCATGGTCAAAACCTCCCATGGACAGAGCCTCCCATGGTCAAAACCTCCCATGGGCAGAGCCTCCCATGGTCAAAACCTTCCATAGACAAAACCTCCCATGGCCTAAACCTCCCATGGACAAAGCCTCCCGCGGACAAAACCTCCAATGGAGAGATCCTCCCATGGACAAAGCCTCCCATGGACAGAGCCTCCCATGATCAAAAACCTCCCATGGACAAAACCTCCCATGGACAAAACCTGACCCCCTTCTTGACAAAACCTCTCATGGCCAGAGCCTCTCATGGACAAAACCTGCCCAACATGGACAAAACCTTCCATGGACAGAGCCTCCCATGGTTAGAAACCTTTCATGGACAGACACTCCCATGGACAAAACCTCTCATGGACAGAGCCTCCCATGGACAAAAACTCCCATGGTCAAAAACCTCACATGGACAAAACCTCACATGGACAAAACCTTCCCCCATGGACAAAACATCCCATGCTATTTGAGGGTATGGACAAAACTTACCACATGTTTTAACAGGGTGGACAAAACACTTCCTGTCCATTTGACAGAGTGGACAAAACATCCCACACCAATTTATGCAGTAATATTCCTTCATTTTTGTCATTTGCTACGAATAGTTTTTAATAACCGATAATTTATGATATAGATAAATATTCATTATACTAATGGCATTTAAATCATGCAGTATTAGCTGCTTTGTTTTGTTTGAAAGCATGGTCAATTTAACTATAAATGTTTTGTCCCATTCATGTCTAGTCACCATTGCCTTTCGTTGCCAGCATGTAAATAAGAATTTGGTTGGGGTTATTGTTCAATGAAGCTTTAACGGTTTAACCCCTAGCTAGCTACATTTAGTTAAAAATCCATCCTAAATCCTCAGGGCTTTGCTTTAATATTATATAAGTTACATGCCAGAGTTGATATACTTATAAACGGAGACTGAGCAGCAAATAATGTAGATCCTGATCAGACAGCTCTCAGCAAACCAGCCGCAATAGCTCAAATGGTAAAGCGTCGGCTTGCAGATCGGGAGGTCACGGGTTCAAATCCCGGGTGAGACTAAAGACTTTAAAGTTCGTAGTAGTGGCTTCCCTCCTAACGCTCGGGGCTAAGGAGACGGCAATACACCTGACTTGTTGGTGTCAGTATAAACCTCATAAGTGCCCCTGTGCTATAATGATAGAAATGTTGCTGCACAGTATCGGAAAAAAAAAAGCCGGCAAATACCAGTCCCATCCCACAGCTCTCAGCTGGCTGATCTGGATCTACACTACTTGCCTAAGCCTTATAAATACATGAATAGCAGGCTAAGAGTTAAAATTATATTTTGTTTTATTTGAATTTCAAATACTTCAGTATTACATTTGGTTGTCACTCAATGACAGCATTGTAAAAACTGTCTAAGAAGATTTTACTCTTTTATTCAGCTGTAACAAAGTTAATCCATTATATCACACAAAATCGAAATAATTTACAGAATTAGTTGTATGATTATACAAATAAGAACTGTCAATCTGTAATCATTATTCAAATGATATTTTTTATTCAGATTTTTTGTGTTATTATTTAAAATTGATAACAAAAACAACTTTGCAATTTACTTGATTGTAATTAAAATAACAAAGTAGCTTAAAAAGGATTTAAATAAACTAAACCAATTATGTTTGTTTTTGTTAAATTAAAGTAACATATAAAAAGACAGGCACATCATTTATCTTAACCAAAGTAGTTAAAAATGATAGTCGTATAGCTTCCTTGCTAACGCTCAAGCAAATATAAGGGTAGGTTCATGACTGGTTGGCCAGGTGTCAGGATAATGTGTGCGTGTGGTATCATGCAAGATGTTCACAGCAAGCTATACACAGTGAAGGAAGCACTATATCTGCTTCAAGTGGACACTGTCTCCAGATAACTGAAATACTGTTCGTGGGATGATAAACCCAATAAACAAACTAGCATTTATTTAAGAAACTTCCAGCTGATCATTTTTAAATTAGTTTATGAAATATGTTCTGGGTAGAAAACTTTCATTTTGTAGACCAGTTAGTAGACAGCCATTATCATAGTAACATTAATGAAAATTTCCGGATAGAATCTTAACACATTGTCTGGGTAGAACCAGTGACAGTTTATTGATTTGTTGGCCAGAAAGCCATTATCATTGAAACATTCATGAAGATTTCAGGAAAAAATCTTAGCACATTGTCTCGGTAGAACCAGAGACATTTTATTGATTTGTTGGCCAGAAAGCCATTATCATTGAAACATTCATGAAGATTTCAGGAAAGAATCTTAGCACATTGTCTCTGTAGAACCAGTGACAGTTTATTGATTTGTTGGCCAGAAAGCCATTATCATTGAAACATTCATGAAGATTTCAGGATAGAATCTTGACACATTGTGTCGGTAGAACCAGTGACAGTTTATTGATTTGTTGGCCAGAAAGCCATTACCATTGAAACATTCATGAAGATTTCAGGATAGAATCTTGACACATTGTGTCGGTAGAAACAGTGACATTTTATTGATTTGTTGGCCAGAAAGCCATTACCATTGATACGTTCATGAAGATTTCAAGATAGAATCTTAACACATTGTCTGGGTAGAACCAGAGACATTTTTTTGATTTGTTGGCCAGAAAGCCATTACCATTGAAACGTTCATGAAGATTTCAGGATAGAATCTTGACACATTGTGTCGGTAGAAACAGTGACATTTTATTGATTTGTTGGCCAGAAAGCCATTATCATTGAAACATTCATGAAGATTTCAGGATAGAATCTTGACACATTGTGTTGGTAAAACCAGTGACAGTTTTTTGATTAGTTGGCCAGAAAGCCATTACCATTGAAACATTCATAAAGATTTCAGGAAAGGATCTTAACACATTGTCTTGGTAGAACCAGTGACAGTTTATTGATGTTCTTCACTAGACAGCCCAATACAGCATTGCACAAAATAAAAGTTGGTGGACCTGTAGCTAAAGTGTCATCCCCAAGTATAGGTGGTAACAGGTTCATTCTCAAGCATGCCACAGGCACAATGTACATTCTTTGGCTTATGTTCAGTTTAAATGAGTTTGTTGTGGTCTTGCTGGTCAGTTAAGATAATATCACTGGCAATGTTGAGCATTCTGTCAAGTGTTCATGACAGTGGATCAATGGAGCACTAAAGTAATTGTGCTCTAAATAAGCACTAAAAAGCACTTAAGTGTTATTTTGGCACTGGCTTTATACAAAATCAACAGTTTAAGAATAAAATATTTTTTTAATTAAAATTTGTGCCAGTACCATTAAATATAAATAATTGCATAAATTGTTATGACCATAACTCTTAATTAAGTTTATGATCATGTAATGGAAATTAATAGAATCAATATTTGGTAGAAACCAAGGTAATAATCATATTCACTGTAAACAGAATTTTGATGGTGAGAAATAAAAGAACAAAAGCACATTACAAGCTATTTCTTCTGTGTCCACAGAGTAACAATTTCTCTCATCTCCAATAAAATGAAGCTTAGACAACTGACCCTAATCAACCAATCAGAACTAATAGAAAGCACAATTAACAAACACTTGCCTAATTGACCTTAATTAATTAATGGGTCACCAATTGTCTTAATTGTTGTGATAGAAAACACTTGGAAGTCTTTTATTTGGGGAGGGACACGCTCTTAGTAACAACACATTGTTTAGATTTTTTCCCCATGTTAATCCTTTTTTTGCTGTGTTGCATTTTTTATTTGTCTACTCTTGACTGAATGTAACAGTAATTGTACGGGTGTTATTTATGCTTGATTGTATATATTCTTATTTTATTGTTGTATCAGTATAGCTTAATTGAAAATTAAAAAAAAATTTGCTTGGAACAAAAATTTTAATAAATAATTTATTGTTTAACGTCACAATTTGAATGCCATGTAGACAACAATATTGCTTTTTGGACACCGAAACATTGTATAATTATGTAATCTTTGTAATGAAAAAAAAAATATTGCAATGTTTGTAGTCTATACCTGTTGAAATTGTTACAGAACAAAGGGTACATTTTTTTTTTCGAATAAAAAGGAAATGTTATCCAAAAAAAAAACTGTTTACGGTGTCTTTTGTTTTGTTGAATTTGGTTGACTTCTTTTTTATATCTTTACTTTAACAGGGTAACTAGTGCTGGTAGCTATCAGTTGATAGTAGTGTGATATGTAGACTGTTGTGCATTAGGTAGATGATAGGAAAATAGGTAGACGGTAGCGCAATAAGTAGATCATAATTTCCAGGTAGAGACAGCCGTAAATTTAACCCAAGGCTGTGACATACTCAAACAGATATGAGGGTAGTACCATGACTCGCTGGTATGGTGCTGGGGAATTGTGACCGACTCTAGTATAATGTCAGGCTCTTATGTCATGTTATCACAGTAAATGCAGCACACTTTCTTCAATTAGCGCAGTACATACCATAATTACTTGAAGGTTATTGGGGGATAGTCAAAACACCCCTAAAATATAATTATGAGAAAAACAGAACCATTATGTCAGCAGCCAACTTTGTACCAGATTAAATATAAGTGCATGAAGTACATTTACCAGAAGGGGTGCATGATCTTCCCCTTGCTTTCGTGCTTACATGCTTGTGTCGATAAGTACATGTGTACACCATTATCACAGAGCTAAACACTCTTGTAAAGTTGCAGAATTCTCCATGTTGCATAAAACTTTCATCTTGCAAAACAGCAAAAAAGCCTGACAAATCTCGCTGGAATCATAGGGAGCCCCAGCACATAAAACACACCGGTAAACTTCTGCTGCAGATGCAAGTAATTACAATCAGAACCACACTATTTTTTGTAACAACTTCTAGGATTGGTCAGTTGGGATGTAAGGAGCATTCTGATTGGTGCTTATGTCTTCCAGCATGCACCTCACCTTGTCAGTAACAGTGGGATACCTACACTAATGTCTCTGTACCAGGGGCTCTGTGTGATGGTTTACTAGGAGTGAGATGCTGGGTAGATGGTGGAAAAAAAGTTCTGAGATTCAGTCAGCTTGACTGGAAGAAAAAAGTTTCAAGCTCGCTTGTAAGCCTGTATGACAGGCTGGAAGAGAAACTTTCTAACAATACATCCTGGCCCATTCTTTCATCGTGTGTCAGTAAAGATGAGTCAAACCTACGTCTTGTGAGTTAATAGAATCCAGGACTTTCTTGGTAACTATGTGCTACTTGCTTGGAAAATTTGTGCTACTTTAGTGATTGCTTGGATGTTTTGGAATAGTTTGTGAGTGAATAATAATAATAGAAATAAGAAGAGCACAGTTGATACTACTTTAGTGTTTTAGGTTTAAGTTAAACATAGATAATATTTTGTGTTTAGTATACATATGACCAGTGTTGTACAACAGTTTTAAAAGTTTTATTAAGAATCGTCAAGAAATTCAATCTTCTCTATTTGCAGGATTCTGGGTGGATTAAAGCAGCAGACTGATGCAAAAAAGTGACAAAAGAAGAAAGAGCCAAAGTGTAGTGTAGGCCTTTAATGGGACAGTGTTCAGGTTGCTCACTTAAAGTAAGCAACAGTGCTATATGAAAATTCCTGGACTACTAAACTTGGTTTGGATGATTCACTTGCTCCTGCAATTGAGTAAAGACAGTCTAACACACAAAAATTTGTCACAAAAAATTGCAACCGGCACATTGGACCACACAAAGCCTTCATTCTTAATGTTAATTTTGCTTGACAAAGTAAAACAGTTGGTATTGCGAACTGAATGTAAAAGTGTTTTTTTTTAGTTGAACAACCATATCTGTGACACAGCCAAGAAAAGTAGTGCCAGAAAACTGGATTTTATTTAATATTCCAAATACTGCATGGACAATTTCTGAAATAATCCATAGAAGTATATCCATGGAAAACTAAATGCTGGATAATTGAGATCAGAAGAGTGGGGTTTGAGAAATTGAAACAATTCAGAAAGTGGACATTATCCAATTATTGGTGTGTGTGTGGGGTGTTTAGAACTCATCAGGAGTGGCATTACTAATGATCGGACTGCTAGAACCCGGGGATTTGTACACCTGTGTATCTACTGTGATTGAAGTGCCTCCTTCTTGGAAAACCAACCAGGTATGTAAAAGACCCTTTACCTGCTGATTGCAAATTGACCAGACTGCGGCAAATAGTGTAGAACCAGATTAGCCAGCTCCAGCTAGGATTTGTCATGTCAGGATCTGCACTAATTGCCTTAGAACCACTTGCAGTTATTGGTCTAGGTGAATTTTAGTTGTAGTGGAGTTTTTGTATGCCAAATGATTAGAACATATAATGGTTATATGGACAGAGGTGGCAGGATAAGGGTTATGGGTCATAGTATGTATTATAGGTAGGTCTGTGTTCAGTGTTTATATTCTACTCAAGATCCGATGAGGTGTGATGTTTATATGGCTTAGAAATACATGATAAAGCCATAATGATCTATCAAAGGCACAGCCTGTTTTCCAAGAATGTTGTCTTGGATTATATGCTTGAAATATCTATATTAAATAAGTTGAAGTAATTGTCTTTGATTGTGTTAATGTTTTTCATCTGTTCAGAATTACTGTGCACACTCAACTTTTAAAAATAATTGTGCAAATTCATTTGTTAAAAATAATTGCGCAAATTAATATTTTCAACATAATTGTGCAAATTCATTTGTTCAAATTAATTTTTATATGTCCAAAATAAATTGAGCAAATTCATTTGTTCAAAAAAATTACACAAATTTGTTTGTTCAAAATAATTGTGCAGTTGTTTGTTCAAAATAATTGTGCAAATTTGTTTGCTCAAAATAATTGTGCAAATTTGTTTACTCAAAGTAATTGTGCTAATTCTTCTTTTTTTTTCAAAATAATTATGCAAATTTATTTGTTCAAAATTAAATGTTGTAAATGATAAATCATTTTTAATAAAACAAGTAATTGTGTACTAGGAAGAAGGTGGGCTTCTGAAAAAGCTACAACCACTGTATGGTATTTAATTGCTCAAGACAGTTGACATAGCTTATATACTTGTATGTTTGTATACCTGTGAAGAATATTACAGAACTAGTTATTTTTGGACAGTTAGTTACACTTATCTATTTAAAGTAGAAGAAATCCTTTTCAAATTAAAGAAAAATTTACGACCAATAATTTTCAATTTAAGGGGGTGCCTGTGGCCAGGCCGAATGGCATTGTGACAGTGGTTCTATCCTGTAATGTGTGGTCTGTCTCCACAAGGAATTAGCTGGACATCACCAATATGACCATAAATTAGTCAGTGCTGTATAACAAAAAAACAACAACAGAAAGCAAAACAAATTATAAGTGAAATGTAATGATGCGCAAGAAATTTAGAAATCAGTTCTAAAACATTATTTGCTCATTTAAACAACCTTAATATAATTTGCAACTATTTTTCTTGTAAGTCTATATTTTGTTTGCTTCAATTACCTAAAGCAGCGGAAAACTAGAACACTGCTATTAGATATTGTATAATAAACAATAAACTTCTGGGTTAGAGAGTATATGACAACAATTACTCTCTAGGCATTAAAGCCACTTGGCAAAATTTTAGCATAAGTACCTGATGTTTAGAATTACAATTCATACATTGTATTGAAATTATTAAGTCACTGTGAAACTAATCAGTGTACACATATTTCTGAGATATACTAGATTTTTTAGCTAAAAATAGTTAAAACCTGTCACAACACTTGTGTTTTACAACTTGAGGACACTGCAATCTTGTTTATGTTCACATATATTCTAGTAAACCAAGACTTTATTTTCCTTTTTCATTGTGGTGTAGCAGTTTTACTTCAAAAATTGTTAAAAAAGCATTTTTGCATGCTGTGACCAAGTTGCTTTAAAAGCCCCCAAAATACAAAATCCATTAAATACATCACAACAAAACGAAATTTAGAGATTGCAATCTCTTGAAATCAACTCAGACAAGTTTAACTGTCTACATCCTCCCTCATTGATGCCAAGCCATCTTCACTTTTCCATTTTTTTATATGCATTTCTTTTATTTTACAGGATTTTAGTCTGGCAATCCATTGTGTTAAATATATGTCTGAACGTTTTATTGCTCGAAACTCTACCATTATCTGGAAAATAATCCACTAACAAGAAGATGTAATGGTAGCCCTGTCTGGATTTATTCTTAATTATGTCCTCAAACATCAAAGCCTAAATGGATGGTAAATATGTATTTCTGAGAAATTGAAAAAATATAGTCTCTTTCTGAATTTGGCAAAGGTTTCTATTTACCAATTCTGGATCGAGATCGGTGCATTTTATCGGTTGGAACCTAGATACTTGTCAATATAAGCCAGCCTATTGACTGGTTGTTTTCTGAATATATTTCAATATATGTCATTTGATTGTCCTTCAACCAAAATATAACCAGCAATATCAAGCTTTTCGATTGGCTGCATTTCAAATATTAGTTGATATAAAATCTTGCTATTTGAATGATTGTTGTCCAAATACTTACTTTCCAATATTTCTATTTTAAAGGGTTGACAGCTCAAGTTTTATCAATATAATTTAACCTTTTGGGCTATTTGTTTCATACTATTAAAAACATACTGCATTTTCATTGGTTGACATCTGAATATGAACTGATGTAATGAAATTATACTGATTGTAAAAGCTTTTTGTCATCATTCTGTGATTCATATATAAAAGTGTTTCGTTCCTAACAAAATTTGGAAGTGACACTCCCTTCATAACTTCACTGAACAATAAAAACTAAATAAATATAATCTACTTAATTTTTAAACAAGATTTCACCTGATTTAAGTTTTCAATAATAAGTGCCAATAAGGATCCCACATATGAACTACATGATCCCATTAGTGACTGTTATGAGCAGTCTTGTAATTTGTACTCTAACAATAAATGCTATCCAGTTAAACCCAACTAGATCTATGTTTAAAATCCTACCCCAGCCCTGTATGATATATGGCCGACATGCTGCTAAACCCATCACTCAGATCACATCCAACATATCAGACAGACACTATCAGCAGCCCTGATCTCTTCAATGTAAACTCTCCCTCTCTATATTCCCATTCCCTTCCTTCCATTGTCTCCTTCTTGCATTCTACACACAGGATTGTCTCCTATCTTTAACTCTGTGTGTACTGTCTTTTTTTGTCCCAGACAATAAAAAAAAAATGTTGCGGAAGCACCCTTGGCTCAGAGGAACATCTGCAGACTCTGGTACATTTGCAGACTCCCTTGAGTTCTCAGTCCGTCACCGCATGGATTCAAGTCCACTGGGTTGAGGCAAAGATTTTGTGGCTTTCCTCCATGAAAAGGAGCTGGACATTGCTATTGTGACTATAAGTATGGCTGAAGCACTATGAGTAACTTATTCTCTGTCTTGTCATTCTTTGTTTAAAAATGTACACCACTAGGTATATTATAAATAATCTGATACATACTTTGACAGATGAAGTCAGCTATTCATATGCTAGATGTCAAACAAAAACCTCATTGGCTAAATAAAATCAAAGCAAATTGCCTTTTGACCAATAACTCGCCGGTTGGCACATCTGCATATGGTATGACTAGATTCCCATCAAAAGATTTAATGTTCATTATGCTGAATAAAATTACACACATTATATGAATACCAGTTTGCAAGCACATATTCTTATCATACAAACACAAAAAAACACATATACAGACACATGTGCAGATGCCAAAAGATTGCTCCTACAATTCAAATTCTAGCAATTTCCTGCATTTAGTAATCCTGTCATGAAAATCAAAACACATCTTGGCTGCAAGACATTGACAAACTACACGGTGTTCAGATAGAGCAGCTGGCACTGTGTCTGAGTTTTTAAGATTTCTTCATTTGAATGTTGCTTCTTGTTTATCCAATGTGCACACACATTTACATCAATAGTAAAGTAATCTGGTTTAAGAATTAGACAGAGATAAGATGCATTACAATAACAACTAAGCTGGAAGTTATTCCATTTTTTAGAAAACCTGTTAATTGTAGTGATAAAGTTTCTTGTGGCATGTATGTAAATTGATGGGTGGCTTTCTAACAACATGTCAAACTTGAAAAGTCAGGGAAGGCATGCTTGCAATTTGTTGGAACTATTTTCTATGGCCTGCTAAATGAATTAGCGAAACACAGGAGTAGATGAAGCAAGAAGATGGGAAAAAATGGATGACTGTTCCACCACATATATGCCAAAGTTACTTGGGGGAGGAGATTAAAAAATGCTGATGGCACTTTCTCTGTCTGAAGAAGTTGTTATTCATGATGCCAAATGACATAAAGTACTGTCTCAATGAGAGTGGATACATACTTGCAATTGCCTTGTACTACATGTATGTGCCAAAAATAATATGTTCAGGGGAATGTATGTCAAAGTCACCTTGTGACAATTTTAAACAAAACCAGTTTTGGTAGCTTGAAAGCCTGGCAAACAGAAATACTTTGTTGCTAAACAGAAATACTTTGTTGTTAGCTGAAATAGTTTGTTTTTTCTGTAAAAGGTAGCTAAAGTAGACTAATTCTGGCTAAAAATATATTTAGCACATATAAAACCTACCATGTGCCCAAAGTGACAAAAATGCTTCAGTTGCTTATATGAAGTCTGGGTATCTTTGAAACAAAAGGTTGCTTAAACATGTGTCAACATTTTCTTTAAAACCAAATTACTACCTCTGTTTGGTAAATAGTCTTTTTGACAAAAATTGCTATTGAGATTTGATCTGATTTTGAACTGTATCCATTTTGGATTTCTTTTCATTTCAGTTGGGTTGTCTCATTTTTGAGTAATAATGGAATTTAAAAGAATGAAGTTTTGTTGTAAAGGATAAATCCTTTGTCATTTTGGCTTTGTTAGTAACATCATTAGCTCTTCGATTATTATATATTTAATTACTTATGTTTATTTGTTCATTGGGTTTGTCGTCCTACAAACAGTATTTCAATTATCTGGAGATGCTGTCCTCTTGAAGCAGAGTGCTGCCTTCACTGTGTAAAGCATGCCATGAACACCTGGCATGATACCACACCCAGTCACATTATCCTGACATCAGGCCAACCAATCAAGGACCTACCCTTATATTTGCTTGAGCGTTAGCAAGGGAGCTATACCACTACCATTTTTTATGACTTTGATATGTCGCAACCCTGGATCGAACACAGGACCTTCTGTACCTCGAGCCAATGCTCTACCGATTGCATTACCAGGTCCGGTACTTAATTATTTAAAAGCCTACATGTAACTGTATGTAATAGAGAAACATTAGCTTACATTGATTTATTTTTCATTGTTTCTTGTGTCATCGATAATTTCCTTTAAAAGTCAGCTCTAAGCACACCTTGGCCAATGTGAAACATGATAAATAAACTTTATGACCAGAAGAAATGCCTGCCACTTTTATTATTCTCCTTCAGGTAGGTATCAGTATACGCATTAACAACCTACCTTCTATAAAATGTTAAATTAAGTTCCCTTCTTTTACATCATCCTGTTTGGCAGAATAACAAGGAACATCTGATCCTAGTCTTGAAGACATTTATGCATTTTTGATACCACTCCACCATAATACATTAAGTATGGTTCATCATGTTATTAATTAGCACAACATCTTCAAGAAGCAACATATAGTAAGCCAGTTTCCATAAGCTCAAGATTTGATTTTTTTAAATTTTTTTATGTGTTGTGTGTTGTTGTTTTTTAAAATACATCACAACAACAAATTATGATCATTATAACCACCTCCAGCTATTTTGGTGATGGAAAACTCCAAAGAAACCCTTGGGCAGAACAACCGCGCTGCACTGCAGATCAGCTTGAAGACCTTCCCACATTAAATCCTTCACCCAGAATTGGACTTGAACCCACGCAGTGAAAGTCTAAGCAGTCAGAGGTCAGTTACAAGTTAGCAACTCTACTACAATGCCACAGGCACCCCCACCACTTGAGGTGTATTTCAAAATTCTTCTATTTTTCCTTTAATCCCTACATTGCTGGTCCTCAATAATTCAAATCTGCTCAATGCGACGATTACAATTGATACCAAGTTAACTGGGTTTCATGGAACAATAGGGTAAATATATAATATATAATATGTATTTGCTTATCTAAAACAGATTGTCTTTCGTTGATATGCAGTTCAGTAAAAGTACCAGTCTGTTGTTCTGATCTTTGTTCTTATCTTTGATAGAGTGCGATACATGTCATTATCTCTATGTTACCATATATTGTAGCCTTGTAGGTACTTGCTAAATGCATCTCATTAAGTTGATTTTAATGAGTATCAGGTAAAAAGGCTTTAGTTGATAACTATGGAATTTATTGCTTGAAGAATTTTTATGAGTATCAACACTATTTGTTTGAAGAAGAAATGAAAGGTTTAGTTGAAAAAAAATACTTCCCTTGATGGGAAAGGTGCCATTGACCAACAAGTTTGGGAAGGGTGCCTGTGACCAAGAAGTTTGTGTTGTCTGGCAACTTCATAGTCCCTCAATGCAAGAGTTTGAGACTAATCACTATGAGTTACATATTCTGTCTGGGCATTCTCATTGGTGAGAATATGCGAGGCCTTGAGGGCACTGGGAGTTGCACCCAGACTTTTGTCTCTGGTCTTCCTCCACAAATAATTGGTGCCAATATATCCGCAATTGTGTTGCTGCTATATATCAGAAAAAAAGAAAAGCAACCAAAACTCCACTTAATTGACGCTCCTCTGTCTCGGTAATACATCAACTTATTGTCACCCTACAATAACATTAGTGATTGGTTTGCTGGTGGTAATATAAGGTTATTATAAAATCAATTCATCAATCTTGAGATTTCTTATCGCATAGACTCAAAGGAAGCTTGCAAGCAAACTGGTGTCTGCATATACTTGGAGAAGGAATGAAATGGGTATATCAAGATATGTTCGAAATAAAATCATTTATAATCTTCACTGTGACATAATGTCAGGTGTTTTGCGAAACATGCTTATTTCAACTCATTTGTTTAGTTATTATACAGCACAAATTGCAAATATATATATATATTTGTCATTTTCAGCATAATTTCATAGAATCAAAGTAACACAATTGTCAAACACAAGACTACCCATTAACAGTCAATGGCTGCTACCCACTGGTTCCCCACTGGCCCAATCACTTATTGCAAAATACTTGCCCTGTATATGTTGCTTGCCGACGAGATCTTTGTCTGACAGACTTCATACTGGCTTGCTGAGGAAATCTATTTGGAAAAGAAAATTAAATACAATATTATATATCCTATAATTCTCAATCATCCCCAACATTGCAGGTACTAATTAAAATCCAGTTAACCCTTTGCAGCATGTATATGCCGTTTTACACCTTTACAAACCATTTACAATCATTATCAGGATCTGCATGACGAAGGGTTTATGGGAAGGCAATTCAGCAATAAATCTATTATTAAACCTATATTTACCTAAATCCTTTTATCTCTTTAAAAGAAAAACAAAATCAAGTAAATTTTCTGAATTATAGATGAACTATGAATGAAAGGGTTAAGCCAATCCTAATGAGAACCAGCCATGTATGGTTAATAAAAATATAGAAAAAAAGATCAAGCATTAAAACAAGTCTTGTTTATCTGTAAACACTAGAGAATTGCCTGCCTGCTACATCATTATCTGTTAACAGTCTGTAATGGCCAGCGGAGATCTCTCATCACCTTATGCCATATCTAAGGCCATATCTAGTGCAGCATCCATTGACCTTGGATCTTCTCAGCGTCAGCATCTCTCTCCTCTTGGCCCATACTCTTGGCAACAGTGACTGTAACTACCCTAGTTGATTCCTTGCCCATGCAACTGCCTCTCCAGAGAAAAGAGGATCGAAAATGCACAAAAAAACAACAACATTGTTTTTCCTCGCTGACTCACTGCCCTTATACACAGTTCCGGCAATAAGATTCAAGGTGTGTTGTAAGTAACAGACATAGAGCTTATACTTTATAGGTTGTAGAGAAATACACATCAAAGCCAAAAAAACATCAAACAAGGGATTGGAGGTGGGGGTATAAGAAAATGGTTCTTTTATAGGGAACTTTGAAAATTGAAGTTTACTCTGACTCCTCAGCCTCGCAAAATATGATTTTAAATTGCAGCTGAGAGGCACCCATGGCCGAGTGGTTAGAGTCACTGACTTGTAAATCCACAGCCCCTTAATGTGTGGGTTCTAGTCTTGGTCAGGGCAAAAACATTTTTATGTGGGGAGGTTTTTCCAGCTAACCTGTGGTGTGCCAATGGTTCTACCCAGACATAAGTCTGGGGTCTTTCTCCACCAATATTTAGCTGGATGTTGCTAATATGGCCATAATTTTGTTGGTGCTATGTTTAAAAATAGATAACTGCAGCTTGGCTTGGATAGGTGATACATTTTTGTAATATCAAGTGGGGTGTTATGCTTTATCTTTCACATGGATGTAGACTACAAAAGATAGCATTTTGCAGGATCTTTTCAAGTGACAATTATTTATTATGTTGCCTAAGAGAAAAAATTGTCCAAACTGTTGAATACCACCTTTTAAAATGCTTTAATATAAGAAATGTTCTCCCTTTTTTTTCTTCAACAAAGATTCTTTATGGAATATTGTTCAGCTTTTATTGGTACTCTATGACAACAATTACATTGTTGTTGCCAATATGCTTGCATTTGATGAAAGATTTATTAAACCAAATTGTCTAGACCTGAAGGTATTAAAATGTCAAAGTCACCCTCAAGTTTTACTTAGTTGCAGACAATCCCTGAATATTTGTCTGGAAATCGTTTCCAATATGCATTTGAATTGTTTCTAGACATGTGTTGTTTTCATTTGAATATTCAGCATTTTTTGGCTGAGCATGTTGTTGAATTGATGTGAAACTTATATAATAGTTGTTTAAGGCCCCAAGAAGATTCCAAGTTACCCAACTGTGAAGCCATCTTATATAAAACAATTATTGTAAATATTGTATAATATTTTTATTGTTCCTTATTACAGATGAAGCATTTATTTTATTGATATGCTGAAGCAGATATACAGTTTATACATATAAGGGTAGTTCAGCAACAGGTTGGCCTGTGTCAGGATAATGTGACTTGGTGTGGTATCATGCCAGGTATTCATGGCATGCTTTTCATAGTATATACAGCATCCTAGTTTTCATGCATGTACAATTTTTTTTTTGCTATAAAATTCTTTTATACAGTAATATTATGAAAAAAACACCTTCTAAAATAAGAATGTGTTGTTTTCTTCTGCAAAGATCCCCAATGTCATGGGTATAGTTCATCTTCTGAAGTTTGTGAAAAGTTTCTTGACACATTCAGTCTAACTCAGTAAGTGTAGCACTTATGCTTACTTCAAGTAAACTTTGTCTAATGTGTCATTTTGTGTACCTATGTAATGTTAATACTCAGCATCCCATCTAATGAACAAACCATCTCTGCTTCTGCATTGTACTGAACCCAGGCTACAGTAACAGAGCTTCCCCCAAAATGGCCAATGTCAATGTTTTCTCCAGTCACCTAAACAAGAAAGAGCTATAGGATGGGAGACCTCCAAGGCGCCCCATCGAGAGCATGTGCTGTAAACAAGAAGATGGCTATCCTGGGAACTAAACACTCTATTTAGACAGTCGATTCATTACATAAATATTTTACACTAATGAACCGTAACTCTGATGGGAACTAGACTATTTACTACTTCGCTTTCTTCCTTGTTCTCTGCTACATCTGTAATTATTACAAGCTGCAATGCAATGCTAACATTGGCTTACTCTGTTTCTTTTGTTAAAGAAGACCTCACCATAAAGGCTGCACATTCCTTTAAATGCCTGCTATTTTTTATGATTGCAAGCTACACTTTATTCTTGCTACATTGTTACAAAAACAGAACACTTAGTTCTCTTTTCTGACATGGGTCTCACTGTACAACTGTAACATCGTATTATTGACTGCTACACTATTGTCCCCATAAAAAAATGAATTCCATAAGAAGCATTAGACTCTCCAGAGAGATCATCCCAATGTCCAGTGCCATGTTTCAACACCCTTCTTCAGAGATTCATCACTTTGATACTGATGCCCATGCTTCATTTGATAGCATCGCTTTGAACTCTTTAAGTCAGACCTTAATGAAGTGACATGCAAGACAGCAAAGACTAGTTAATTAACAGATTGGATGGTTAACGAGGCACAAGAATCAACAGTCACCGTGGTCAGCTGTGGACTTCTCCCTGTGGTCAACCATGCACTGAGGTTTATGTCCCTAGAAATGTGGCCATCATTAATCATGTTGATGGGCTCTGCTGTTAGTCAGTCAATAGTTTTAGCTTTAGGCTAATCTCACCTTGCTTCTTTACTTTCCACAACCCATACCAAGTTATCATCATCTTTAAACATCTACATCTAACTCTACATTGACATTTTGTTACAGATTCAACAGGAAATAATGCAGATCCTGATCAGACAGCTCCCAGCAGAGAACTTGCTGATATGTATCTGTGCTATTTGCTTAAGTCTGATCCTTTTATGCATAGCAAGCTAGGAGCATGTATCATCAGATGAAAGGGTCTCTACAACTTGATAGCTCAATTACAATGACAATAGCTTGACAAAGAAGAACGCTAGGCCCAAAGTCCCAATGTAGTATCCATCATATGGCTCTTACTGCCCCATTTGTGCTTATTATGCAATTATGACCCTGAACACTTGAATTTTGAAAGCTATTAATGAAGCAACAACTTCCATTACACAACATTGGTTCATGGCGCCGTATTGAAGAAGGTACACTCCATCACATTTGGGGACCCCCCCCCCCCAATATTTACCTCAGAAATATATGCCCCTAAATGCAATGTGGCTCAAATGCTGGATGTTCCTTTATTACAATGCCAGCAACTAAATATAATTGTTTACTATCCACAGTCATACTCCGTTTTCTGGTCATTGGCTTCCCTCTACCCTCTTACCCACTTTCCTTCTTGTACCTTAGAACTTAATTGCTAATTATTTAGAAACATCTGAAAGTACTGATTCAAAGTCCTATGCTTTCCCAACTGTTCTCAAGACCTTTTTCAGCTTATCTTATGCCTTGTCCTTAACTAGGGACCAGTTGATCAATTACAACATTATGTTATGTTTTCATTCCATCCAAATGTTACTAAATATGTCCCTGACTTGTAAGTCTTTCACTGTGGGTTTAAGTCTCGTTGGGGCAATGGAACATACTGTGGGAAGATCTTTCAGAAGACCTGTAGTTTGCTAGTGGGTTTGCCGATTCATTTGTCTGGGATATTCCTCCATCAAAATAGCTGGACATCGCTATATAATTCATTGCTGCGATGTATTTAAAAAAATAAAACATAGTGCTGTAGGTGATCATTGTCCACTAACTCCTTTTTAATTTACTGAAATGTCTCCTGGTTACTTTGCTGTAGTGTTTGTGTTTCATGGCTAACAATTTATTTATTGTTAATTATTCTAATGCTTCTAAGTGTATAACTTCATGGTTGAATAGCTGCCATCATGCTTAGCAGACCCTTTCCCACCTACATTAATTAACAAGGTGGTGATCAACTTTGCTGCCTGTCTTTAGGCATGTTGTACAAATGCTGACAATTTTATATGATTGTTAATATTCCTAATGCACCAAGTTCATGGTTCAGTAGGTACTGTAGTCAACTGGCTTTCTTTCTGTTAAAAGTTCCTTGTTACCCTTGACTTTGTGTCTGCTGTTCAATGCTTAGAATTCCTGAGCCTCGATCCAAATCATTAAGTTTCGTAGCTCTGTTGGCTGTTATGCAGACATTGGGGCAGTTTTGTTACTTCTCTTGTTAAGGCATTCTATCCAAGCGCTGACATTTCATTTGATTGTTAATGATTTAATGCAGCTGCCTGCGCAGACTCCAGGTTCAGTTAACTGTATCGGGTCTTCAAGCTGGGAAGACCATTGGCCCCTTTGTAATCAAATGTCCCACACTTGGTGCTTTCTTCAGATACATGTTAGATGAGGCTGGGTGCTTTCTTCAGATACATGTTAGATGAGGCTGACAACTTGAATTTCTTGCTGATGAGCCTAATGCACCAGTGAGTGTGCAAGTTCATGGTTCAGTAATTGGTCATTTAACACCCTGAGTCTTTTTCTTTCAAATGTCTCCTGTTGCCTTTGATGTGGCATCTTCTATCTAATGCTGACAATATCAGAGTACTTCATGGTCCACCTCTTTTCCAGTGAGCTCCTTGTTTTCTTGGTCCCTATCTTAATTAATAAAGTGGTGATTTTGTGTTGCCTCCCTTCTTTTAGGAATGATGTTTCAATGTTGTTGAGTTTCTTTGAAAAAGTTTTCAATATTTTTAAACGATTTTCTTTGAAATAGTTTTAAATATTTTTAAGCACATTCATTTTTGGTATATAAATATATAACCTAGATTAAGTTAGTCTACAAATAAACCCTTAGTTGTGTTGATGCTGCTGAAGATAAAAGTAATTGTAAATGCTTTACAAAGGTGTAAAATGGCATATGCATGAGCTAAAGGGTTAGTAGTATGTTCAATATTTAAACGCAAGCAGTAAGCACAGAATATGCCAATAAACATATAGCAATAACTTTCATCATCAACATTCTTATTGTCGAACATGCTTAGTTTATTTGTCTGAACCATTAAAACCTAGATTTGTGGACAGAATTTTCTGAACATTAACTAAATGCTTATCGTCTTGGTTCATAAAACTGTCTGCTATACTTGTACAATGTATTGGCAATGATACAGAAAATGCTGATGGTCCGCACTTACTTATGTAACACAGACACTCGATTGACAGGTGATCAAGGAATGTTATGATGTGATCCACTCATGTTGCAAAAGGTGTAGGAAATAATGATAGCATTTATGGAATTTTTTCTTGTTCCCACAAATTTTAAGCTTTGTCAAATAAAAAGTAAAATGTTTCGCAAATTTTTGACACAGGGTGGGAAGGTTCTGCGATTACATTAGCTGTTTCTAAGATTGTAATTGATTCTCTACAAGTTTTCTTTTGTGTTGAGTTGGTATAAATAATAAAACACTTTTCTTCATGTTAAAATAATTATTTTTTTAATAGTTGATAATTGAATATTTTGACATTGATTTTGTTATAGCATTTGTTTAGATTCCCTTTGTTTAATGGTTTCAATATAACATTTTAAAATTAACATTTTACTTTTTTGTTGTTTAATTATGGTAATGGTATTATTCAATTTTTAAATGATTATAAAAGCCTTTTGATTAAAAGGTTAACATGGAACATAAAAGATTGAAATGAAGCAAACAAGTCAGGAATGATTACAGCTCATGTCAATCAACTAGACAATGACATATTAATGAAGGGTTTGGTTGTTAGGAGGCGGAGCTTAATCCAGTTTTCCTTAGCAACGTGCATGTTGCAGCTGACAGTTTGTGCATGTCCAAACAAGAGATGTGCGGGACTCCTTTTCCATGTTCTGCACAAAATGTCTTGATTTTCTAACATGCTCTGATAGTGAGCACATCTTTAAAGTCAGATGTAATTGTGAACAAAGTTGAGTTTGAGATAATGTGGATAGGGACAAATGGATCTTTAATTTTGATTATTATAATTATGCTGGGTGTGGTCTGATCAAGATATACAGTAACATTATTTGCTGCTAAGTATTTGCTAAGAGGTTTGAACCCCAGAACTGACTATGTGATGTGAGTCTTTGAGCAAGACTGTTTACTGCATATTGATCCAGGTACTCAGTACCTGAGTACTGGTTCTACCCATGAATTAATAAAAGTTTACAGAACTTGTTTCCCAATGAACTTTAACTAAACAGGTTTAAGCTAAAATGATAGTTTGGGGATGTTAAACCAACCTGTGACATCTACAAGCAAGCAGTAAAGTTATTGGGAAATGTCTGCACCATCGCCTTGCCTACTTGTCATGTTGTCTTTGGTAGAGCCTTACAATCAAGGCATGATTTTCTCTTGTCCCTAAGCCCCTCTTCTAGCACTCTCTTGTTGCTATTTCAATTAGCCTTTTTTTGTGTACCCAACACTAATTATCCGATAAGAAGATAATGGACAGGAAGACAAAAAGATTTCTTCTCAATGGTGAAGTAGATGGGCACGATCTTCATTGATTGTCCCATGATTTATCTCCACCCTGCTGTTGACACTCTGCTGGTGGTCATCTAGCTGCCGTGGCCGCAGGGGGTCCATGTTGCCATGGTTACCAAGCCCAGCACCAAGCTCAGGCATCAAATGCCCGCAATCTCATGTCAAGTTTAATCCTCTGTCCCTGTCCTGCATATGCCAAGTGGCCAGATAAATGTGGTACCATATTTCTAATGTTTACTCCAATATTTCTTTCCCTATATTTCAGGTAGGTGCCTGTTTGAATTGTCTCGATTTGATGCATTTGATAAGTGCCAACCTTACAGGGCTTGATTGAAAAATGTTGGATATATTGCCACATTAAGTTCAATTTTTTTACCCGTTATCCAGGGCGCTGCCTTGGTCATTTGGTCACTTGATCATTTAGGCCTTGTCACTTGAGTCAATTGTCCACCCCCCATTAATGCATGGTAATTATTAATCATCTCTAGACCCCTAAGGTCCCACAACTTCATCTCATCTGACCGCAGGGGACAATTTAAGCATTACTTTACTCTTGAAACCACAGCTTAGGGACAAGTGAGGCAACTGAAACTGTCCGTTGCTTCTGTCAATTACACTACCCTATAATCTGATACAATACATTGAGCCGGCTTCATTTGTGAATATTTCATACTGGTACTTATGTATTCTTTATCAACTTGATTAAAAAGAAAACTGTATGTCATGCTTAGGATTGTAACCAGAGAAAGATGTTGATCCTGATTTTGTGGTGAAGGTGTCTGAATGAGGACTACACTGTCAATTTAGGCCTGATCAAGGACTGCTGAGCAGAATAGAAGTTCAATGGGGGTCAGCATCTTCCTCAGGCCATCTCCATGATTTTACCTTATGAGTCACACACACACAAAAAAGGACCAAACCTTCATGAAAGATGCATGAGACCAAGGTGTGCTTTACTATATTAAGGGGATCCAATCCTTTATGTTTAATCTGTTATAACAAATCTGTTACAGTTTTAAATTTTGACTCACTAAGTATGAAATAACCAGGCTAAGGCAAAATGCATGAATATTGATTCAAGAACCTCTCCACTGTTGTAGATATAGATAAGTCAGTTAAAGTTCAGATCTTGATCAAGTGCATTCCATAAGGAGTTGAACTGGATAAGCCATTTAAATTGTCTATATTGATCAGCTAACTTCCTTATAGTGTGAAGTCCGGTCAGTCAGCTTCCTGCTAGGAGCTTTCTGATCAGGATATGACCCATTAGCTGCTATGTCTATCAAAACATGTTGTAACTTTGTGTGTTGTTGTCATACATATTTAATTTATCAACCAAATAATGCAGGATAAGGAGCCCCTTTGTTTCAAGATCAATAATGGGCTTGACCCCATATGAACTCTTTAAGACAGCACCTTACCTTTATTGGGTCAATTATTGGATTTCTGTTTCATGGCCCAGCACCTGTTCATTCTGTTGTATGATCACTTCCCATGCTACAATTAATTAGTATTATATCTTTGATCTTGGCTTACTTTACCTGAACTATAGACATATTCATTTACATGCATATATATTAATGTGGATAGCATTGGAGATAGACTGTTTAACTAAGAACCAAGTTAAATTAAGTCTTTAAATCTCTAAAGATTATTGTTTAAACAACAATAAAGATTACAATCAAACATTTTTTTTTTTAATTTATCTTAACATGTATGGTTAACTGAAAATTCGATTTTTGAAAATTGAATTAAATATGCACTGTTTTGGATCATTTTTCATAAATTGTTTCATGTATTTCCAAATCTTGTCTGATTCTTTCCTTTAGTTCTATAGATTATTTCCACATCAGTGAAAATCCCTTATCTCGGCAGCTATCTTTGTTGGTAACTTCAAGGGATTTTTATATGCAGTGTATAGAAGGGTAAATTTTATTTACTTGTAATTTCTTCATTTGTGGTCCGAAAATTTAAAGCAATACACCATTGGAAAGCTCTTAAATTAATATTTTTAGAATACAATATTTTTACAATTGATTAATGCACATAAAATTAATACACAGAAATAAATAAAACTATTGGCTCAGACTTAAAATTAACAGTGTATCATTTTCGGTTGTATTTCTCTAACCTTTCAAACTATCAAAATATAGTTTTGATATTTAAAATACTTTATAAATGCTGTTAAATTTGATATAAAATTCAGTAAAATGGACTGAAAAATAATTACACAGTGGTAAGTTTAATACAGCACATATTTCCTGATTTTGGCCTGCATTAGCTTCTGCCCACAAAGATGGCTGCCTTAAACTGTCTTATCATTGTCGATGACATCACATGGAAACTATCTATAGTTACTTTTTTTCCATCACATATTATGTGCTTCTGATAGAAAAGTAACACAAATATAGCTTAAGCTACAATTTCTGCACATAACCACTGCAGTTTTAAACATTAAATTAACATTTACTTTTTATCATTGTATTAAGCTCATTAATCAAACAATACCATCATCCAAATGCTCACCGTTAAACATTTGGTATCTGGAGGCTTGAAGCATGTTTTTGGTAGATTTGGTTAATCACCCACCATTGTGGGTCATTATGGCTCATTGGTAGTCAATTAGGCATTTACTGAACATGTCCACATGGGATATATCCAAATCATGCTTTTTTTCCACCTCAGTTAAAAGACCAGTTGTCCTATGAGCAGAAAATTGGAAATATTTATTTCTCAGTCCAAGGTTTTCAGACTTTGAGCTTGGCATCTAATTGGTTAGATTTAAATGCATTTTTAAGATTTGTCTGTCATGTGCTTGAAGCTGGTCTCAGACGGGTGCCCGAAGTTCTATAACTGTGGGTCCAAAGACTTTTTCTGGACTTTTTTCTGAAATAAGGATGCTTTCCAGCTGACCTATTGAAGCCTTCCAGTCCATCTGTTATAATAAATACATGTATATTAATCTATAATAAAATGATATAATAGGAGCATAAGGCCACTTTCCGGTTAATATTACCTGACAGAACTTTCCAGCTGGATTGAAAAATAGTAGACGTACATTTACTTTTTAGCCCTGACTGCTTTGTGCGACTTATATGCAATAAAATGAAACAAATTAAAAACAAGTCATTTCATCATTACTGGATGCAGATGTTATGTTTATTAGTACAAATAAATTAGTTTATGACTTTGTATTCGTTATACGTTCATATTATTAACATATGTTCGGAATGTTTCACATGTTCTGGGTGGATGGCTATGACTGTAGCCCCATTTTGTAATGGCATAAATACAGGGCAGTTATAGCAATTAAAGCACCTTTGTATCTGGGACGTAGGAAATCCAACATAGTAGAAAACTTTGTAGTACACCTGTACAGCCTTGAGTTTATTGTCCAGAGAAGCATATACTGTTTTACATGTGTGAGCAAATGGTCTTTAATGATGTTATCTTAGTAATTTTACAGCTGGCATCCTTAAAAAGTATATTGGGATTGTATTCATATTCATTAAGCGGCAAGTGTGTTGTTCTCATGGCTCTTTAGATACGGTCATAGAATTAGGACCATGTGTTTTGCTACACTCAGTTGTTCTTTTAAATGTACAAAAACCTCCTTGAAAATCATAAAAAATATGGCTTTACTTCCTTGTACTGGCAAAATAATAATACATATATAAGGAGAAATTAATCTTAAATCAGCCTATGTCTCGCAGGCATAGCTATGGTCGATACCTGTATATCTTGACTGTACGAATTAAGTTGATAAAACTTACATAAAGAACTAACTATCCACTATTACTTTAATAAAAGTTACTCACTTCAAAGTCATAATTTTGACTGAAAACCAGGTATTTGTTAATTGCCATACCTGATGATTAGAACAAAATGTATCAGCTATAAAGTTTAAAACTAATCCAAACAAGATATCTGTTGTTGTAACTGGGCATCCTTCCTACAATATATTCATCAGGGTGTCTAGAGGCATCTCAATATCATGACATAGAGACTCCAAATGATGGCGACTTAACCACTAAACATATGTGACATGGTGTTTACAGCCTGTCACCTTAGATTAGTCCACAGGAACAATAAAATATACAGTAGAGCTGCCCTGTTAAACAATATCCTTGTGTAAGCAATGACAAGTATAATTTATAGCTATTCTTTATGGCTAAAGCCCACATACTTTGTCCTTGAACGTTGCTTGTTATATTGTTAAAACCCCGACAACAAAGTCTTTTGGATGATGTTTACTAGAATCTGGTTGTCTGTCTGTCTGTTGTTTCTCTATCCATTTGTCCTTTCTTCTGTCTATCCATCTATCTGTTCTTCTGTATGTCCATCTGTCTGTCCATCTGTCTATATACATCTGTGGACACAATTTTATCCAGGTTTCTTCTATAGTTAAGTGTCGATTCTGAGGAAAACTTTACAATTGTCTTGTTATTTGTTAATTAGCTCTTACATTACATTTCTAGTTGTTTATATATAACTCAAAAGGCTTTCTTGTTTTGGGTTTCTCATCCTAAAAAGGACACTCAAGAACCATTCTGTCATACATGTAAGTCATAAATACATGATGATATAATAAAATGCCATCTATTGGTTAGGTAGCCTTATATAAGATCCTGCTTCACTGTGATAGTATTTTTGTACCCATCTGTCCTGGAACATTTTTACATCTGAAGATAAAGGAAGAAAATGTTTTCATGATTTCATAATCACATAAAAATCTCTTTTGCCATCATTTTTATAGCTTGTCTAAGCCAAGGAGTTACACAAAAAATTGCCTTGCAATTTGCAATGAAGACAATGTCAAAAAAAGCATTGTAGACAACATCATACTCTCAGTTTTGTATTTCGTTCAGATAGAATATTGCACAGGCACAATAAAAAGGTCTTTTTGAAAATGGCAAAGCTAATAAAAAATGGCAGACTCTCATATTTTTATTCACTATTAACCCTGTTATAGCAATAAAATGGTACAAAGAAGTAACTCCATCTTCATATTGGTAATTCACAGTACATTGTTATGCTTCGTTGTAAACTCTGCCTGCTGGGTAAAATTTGGTCGTGTTCAGAAAAAATGTGCAAATCCTGCTTAAAGTTGTTTGATCAGGATCTACACTATTTGATTCTTTGTCTCAATGTCTTCTTACTAGAAATGTAAATGAATGATAGCTAATAAATATGAATACTGATCAGCCTGATGTCAGGATAACATGACCTGGTTTGGTATTTAATTTACCAGGTGTTCATGGTCTGCAGTTCACAGTGAAGGCAGCAATATATCTGCTTCAAGTGTACACCATCTTAGAATAACTGGAAGAGCTTGGGTGGGAAGACAAACCCAACAGACAAACATAGCTTAGAGTTTACTATGGGTTATTAAGAAGAGTAACAGTCCTTAAACAAGCCAAGAACTCTCTGGGTAAATGCTCCAGGGGTGTGGGTGTTTCCCCCTCACTGGGCTCCCATACATCAGTGGAGACATCTGGTGGCAGGGATCACTGTCAGACCTCCAATCAGGGGCCAATTATAGGGGTCACAGATATCTTTCTTGGCTCCCTCATCACTGTTGTGTCCCTAATAGACTGGTTTCTCATTGGAAGCATATCACTGCATACCTTACTAGAGGCTTCTTATAGCAGTAATTGCAAGAAATGAAAACTGGATGTTTCTTGTTGCAAAAAGGCACTGAATGTGTTTTCTTTTCTGTATTGGGTCATTCTGTGTGACAAATGATTGATAGAAATGTTAGAAGCAAATGTTGGTTACATAATCTGACTAATTTTAATAAATTATAAAATTATGTATAAGTAATGTTTTACAAAAATCATATTCAGTTACTGGTAAGTTCCGTGAGGGCGAAGTAGATTTTCCCTTATAAACAGTTGTACCAGCATGTAATTACATATTATGTATTATGCAGTCATATATTTTGTATATTTTCTGTTATATTTTTCACATGTATAAATTAACAATGCTACCATTGACTTGTAAGGTAAGTATAAAAAAAAGTTGATTTATATCTTCTCCCTTGGAGTGCCCCCCACCACCCCCCACCACCCCCAAAACAAAAACAACAACAACAACAACCCATCAACAACAAAAACAGCAGAAAACAAAGTACTTAACAATAACAACAAATACACACACACAAAAAATAAAAAAATCATTCACCCAACAACTCCAAAAGAATTTCCATCCAGAAAGTTTCATTAATCTTGTATCAGTAAACTTCCGTCATTCTTCTGTGAATCTTTTGAATTAAAATAAGAATTGCTTACACATTTACCGAGCCAAATGATGGAATTCAATTGTTTTATTTAATTTCTCTTTTCAATCTGCATCCTGTAGTTGCACAGTCTTGCGTAAACCATTTAACTAATGTATTGCTATTGTTTTATTTATTTGAGTTTGAGTAAACTTACCAAGAATTTATTTAGAAGAATCGGTTAAGTGAAGTTTAGAAATGGTTCAACTGTTTTGGGGATGGTGTTTTTTGTAACATCCTGGCAAGGTTTTGCCTTCGAATGCAGCTGTTAATGTTTTAAATTCTGGTCAACGTTTGATTTTAATTTTATAGTACTCAATAAACATTTATAAGGCCTAAGCAAAAAAATAGAATTAGAATTCAAGTTTGTTATGACATTATGTATGTTTATATACCAGTGGTAGAATTGATTTAACATTATATGTGTAATGCAGGCCGGCATTTTCCAATGATCTCCCATCCATACACCAGTAACCATTGCTTAACCATGCAACTTTGGAATCGGCTTAAATCATGTCGCCAAAGAGTTGACCCAGCAGCGAGGCTGGTTCGAAGCACTTATATTTCTACCTGTGCGGTCGTTACATATGCTAGCAGTAGACTTGATTAGCCTTGACATACATGTAATGCCTATATGACTGTAGACAGTTTCACATATGCTTACAAACAGTAACAAAATGCAAAAAACACCATAACAACATGTGCTTTATTTTGCAAGGAAGGTCAACAAATTACCATGTGCTTTAGGCTTGCACTGATTGGATAAATGAGTTTATATAAACAGACTTGATAGACTGTTTCAGAACTGTTTTATTTATTGGAAAAACAGGACTTTAAAGCCTGCATGTAAAAGTTCCTAAAAATAAGCCCAGAGAAATATGTGTATTGTACGGGTGAATTCTAAGGTAAAACCAATATAACAAATTCCAGGTTTTGATTGCTTATTCAAACTGGTTTGAAACCCGTTGCATGTTTTCAGATTCAATTTGAATCCAATTCATTTTACTTCTTTACTTTAAAATAGCTTACAACTTTCCACAATTTTACACAATTTACACAATGTGCAAGATTTACAATGTTTGTATGAACTTTAAAATTCAACCAATCCTCATACACAATGACAACCCATTTGATACAAAGGATTTTACTTGTTTTGAGGAATTTGTATTGCCTGTATCTGTCATTTGTTTTCTTTAAAGTGCTGTGGTAAAATTTCACAAACTTGTAAACAAGCTGTCAGTGGTATGCCACAACCGATCTGTTTAGCCGTACTTAAGTAAGATTTGCATCTGCACAGAGATTTTGCTGAAATTGATTATATATTTTTTAAAACTTGGATGGTCCACAGATCTGATTGGTCAAAATTAATTTAATATTCAAACAAAAGCTTTAAGATGTATGCACTTTTCTTATTGCTTGACTTTAAAAATAGTTATATTGGCCTTATTACAAGAATACATTGTTTAAGCTAGAGAGCCATTTTGTGGGATTGGTGCAGAATTCTTAGAGTTGGCACACATTTTTTTTTACTGAATTGGTCATTTTGGCACACACAAATAAAAGTTATGAAGAAATAAATCGGAAAGAAATCATTCTATTTTTGTATCAATTAGTCATAATTCTAAGCCTAGCTTGTACACAAACTAGTTTCTTCTAAAAATAGACTTGGCGTTACATGTTGACCTAAAAAAAGGCTGTATTGGATTGACTTTATATGGTATGCACCAGCGACTTCCGGTACGAATGACAACTCTGATGATCATAATTAATAGACGCTTCACATTTAATGATGCGGTATATAAGTAAAGCATTTTGTGATCTGAAATCACATGATGTTTTTCACGACGTCTGCTACTAAAAAACACATTTTGGGGGTGTTTTTTTTTCCATCTTTTGAAATGACCAGCTGATTATAAAATTGGCCCACTGTTTTCAGAAGTGATGAGTCAAATTGGACCACTGCTTCTAGACTTCTAGTTCTAGACAATACACTGAGAATAAATATGTTCTCTACCCGCTTTTTCATAATTTCAGGATGTTTTTAGGGTTAATTGTTTATTTCTTTCATCTTTTTTATGTTCATGAACTTATTTTATTAATTGCCTTACTAAAATCTGTTTTTAGTTAATAAGCCACTGAGAAAATTGCTGCAAGGTTTTTGGAAATATCAAAAATATGGCAAAACTGTGTATCAACAATTCAGTCAAGTCATCCTTACTTCCATATCGTATCAAGGCAACATTTCTGTCCTGCTGACATCTCAGGAGTTTCCACGCCAATGAACATGTTTCCAGGGTCTCCATATATTTCCATTTACCAGAAGAGACCAAAGAGATATCTGACATCGTATTTTATTGTTAACAGACGTTTCACTGGGCCATATTGGAATATTGAGGAATCGTTTCTTATACCACATAAGTGCCACACTGCCAACTCAACTGTAACACTGTTGTAGATATTTTCACTCTGAAGCATGGCCTGATTTCCCTTCGGCAAAATTAGCTGTATAACATTTGTATTTGCTTATTTGTGGGGTAAAATGTTCTACCAACTCTAATACCGAAATTAAATCATAAAAACCACAACTGCTGTTACTGTGATAGCTTGATGCAGAAGATATTTCAAAGTTAGAATCTGGACTTGATTTTTCAATGGCAACATGTGCTGTATGACATTTTGTTTGTTATTAGGTGAGGTTGAACCCTTTTATTCATAGCACCGTATTTTGCCAATTATACCCCGCAACTTTTTTTTTAGGATTGGATCATGGGAGTATCCTTCAGGGGAGGGAATCTATTAACAAAATCATATTCTGGTTAAGCGGCCATTAAAATACTGATTAATATTTTTCAATGAATGCTGCTTCTGTTATTTTCACCATTGTTACATTATTGCAGCGGTATTCATGAATGGTACATGTATATAATTCTGAAAACTCATTTAATTTTCTTGATTTTTATTTTTATTTTTTTTTTTTAATGCATTTATGTTCAGCATACAATAATAAAACCTATATTGAACCCTCCTACAAATAAATATTTATTTGTGCAGATTCTAGATATGCAATAATTGTATTTGCTTTTCAAATGCCTAAAATGGCAAATATAGGCATAAGTGAAAGGGTCAATGTTCTACCACCGGTTGTAAAAACATTGCTTGGAATATAATGTTGACTATGCTGTAACAGCATATCGCTGTACAATGTTCATATATTGAAAGCAGTACCAAATTTTCCTAAGGCAATAATAGGCTGTATAATATTTGTATTTGTTGACTTTGATGCCCCACCAACAGCAATATGGAAATTTATTCATTAAAACCAAATATAATGCTGTATCTACTATAATAGCATGGTGCTTGATATAATTTGGAATTCACTGCCAGATTTCCCTAGGGCTGTATTATCTGTTAAACATTTTTAGTTGTTAATTAGGTGGGGGATTGTTATTATGTTCTACCAAAATTGTTTGGTGTGAAAAATTGGAGCAGATCGAAAGGAAAAATCTACTGTAATAGCAGTCTTGATACATGTTTACTATTTACTTGAAGAGAACACCATTTGCATTATTCACATAAAACATTCCCACCATAATGGTGTTTCTAGTAAATGAAGAGATGAAGAGATTTTATTTTTTTGTTCATCTGAATAAACCAACATATTGCATATTACCTTATTTTTTTAAAGTTTTACAAATAAAGCAGCTTTGATGCAGTTTGTGTAGATCCACCTTTTTATGATATTTTTATGAATAATTTGTTGACAAATATTTTTTTTGAGAGTTTTACGCTTGAAATAAATACTACCAATGTAAAAAGCCAAAAGAAGATGGTGAGCCCATGGCGTAGTGGTAGAGTCGCTGATTTGTATAACTCCTCTGACTGCTTAGCCTCTCACCGCGAGGGTTTGAGTCCCATCCAGGCTTAGGAATTAATGTGAGACGGTCTTCCAGCTTACTTGTAGTGTGCCGCTGGTTCTACCTGGACATGTGTCTGGGGTCTTCCTCCACCAAAAAGCTGGACATTGCTATAATGATCATAAATGGTCGCAGCAATGTATTTCAAAAAACAAAATCAAGCAAAAAGAGATGTTTTAATCACATTTAAAAATTTTTTTAACAAGATGTCTTTCTTTCTTGCTTCATTGAACATCTCTTTTGTTTCATCAGAGAGAAAAGTGTCACTTTGTATTTGAAACATGCAATGCAAATTGATTTCTTTAATTATTAAAAGCGTTAATCAATGTCCGTTCCAAACACAATGACAGATTCCAAATCAAGGCAATGCTGTTTCCGATCTTCTCTTTGATAGCTGGTGTCTGTACCACCATCAACAAATGAGTAAACATTGATTATTTTTTTTCTCATGCAGGCCTGCATGTTTTTCAATTGTGTCTTTTATTAGTAAATTTGTAATTAAATGAGGGAGAGTGGTAACATTTATTCATCCTATTGTAGCATTTGAAAACTTTGAAGATTTATTGAGGAACAGTCAATAGATGTAAATTCAACTGATCATGAATAATTTTTGTATGCATTGTATTAGCAATGAATACAAAGTTACTGTTTTACACAGGAAGCTGTCAACTTGACAATTTTTAATTAGACAAATCCTGTCTCAAGCAAAAAAAAAAATTGGTTTTACATATTTCCATGATTGTATGGAAATTTAAGGCAGAATCAAACAATTAAAATCCTCGAAATGAATGAAATCATTTGAAGTCATCAAATGTTTTCATTTTAATGACCATCCTGTTTAAACTAGATGACCAAAATGAGCTACACATTTACCAATACCTTTCCTACCCAACCAACCCTGCATGCAGGCAAACCGTGTTCTTACTCTTGCATGACATAACCAGGATTGAGCTATAGTGACCTACCATCCTGTGGAAAAGTGTGTCAACCCGTGTGACATAACCAGCATAGAGCTATAGTGACCTACCATCCTGTGGAAAAGTGTGTCAACTCGTGTGACATAACCAGCATAGAGCTATAGTGACCTATCATCCTGCGGAAAAGTGTCAACCCATGTGACATAACCAGCATAGAGCTATAGTGACCTACCATCCTGTGGAAAAGTGTGGCAACCCGTGTGACATAACCAGGATAGAGCTATAGTGACCTACCATCCTGCGGAAAAGTGTGTCAACCCGTGTGACATAACCAGCATAGAGATATAGTGACTTACCATCCTGTGGAAAAGTGTGTCAACCCGTGTGACATAACCAGCATAGAGCTATAGTGACTTACCATCCTGTGGAAAAGTGTGTCAACCTGTGTGACATAACCAGCATAGAGCTATAGTGACTTACCATCCTGTGGAAAAGTGTGTCAACCCGTGTGACATAACCAGCATAGAGCTATAGTGACTTACCATCCTGTGGAAAAGTGTGTCAACCTGTGTGACATAACCAGCATAGAGCTATAGTGACTTACCATCCTGTGGAAAAGTGTGTCAACCCGTGTGACATAACTAGCATAGAGCTATAGCGACCTACCATCCTGCGGAAAAGTGTGTCAACCCGTGTGACATAACCAGCATAGAGCTATAGTGACCTACCATCCTGCGGAAAAGTGTGTCAAACCATGTGACATAACCAGCATACAGCTATAGTGTCGACCTACCATCCTGTGGAAATGTGTGTCAACCCCGCTTTGTTTCTTGACCCTTAACCTTCTGCCTTCTTCCACTAACTATATTTATCAATGTGAAAATACTTACTAAGCATACCCCATATTTTATTTAATTAGAAAATCTTGTCATTTATAATCAACTTCCAAAAACAAAATTCAGGCAGCTTTTGAAGTTTGCAGTAAAGTTGACATAAGCCACCTTAAAAAACGTCCAGCTTTGGATATCAAACTCTGCAGTAGTTGTTCAATAAATCTTCCCTATGTTCACTTTCAGCCATGCTGACAAATGCTTGGCTATACTTGTCTAAACACAGACAGATAAATGGAAGCAGAAATGGCCATTTTCTTCCCTCTCTCATACTAGAGATATTGTAAGCCTCCCTAGGCTTGTATGATGTATGATATATTTTTGAGGTTTTTGTCATTTCAGCTCAAATTTCATGAGATTATGGGTCAGATTTGCTATCTGCTTAGCCGTCTGCCTCCCTCCTGTGCTCAGTAATCTCCTTTAAAACAAAACTGTAATGAGGTAATCTTGCTATTTCGACCACCCAACAACATGCCACATTGATATGATATTGGAACTCTTTGATAATTCCATAATAAATCTTGTTCACTTTCTGCTTCTGTAAAGCTTAGTCATGCTTGTCTACATACAGATAATAAAGATACACAAATGGCCATCCGTCTCCTTCAGATATTGTTAAGGCTTTCCTTTTTTTGGATATATTTATGTATCATTGATATTTTTCAAAGTTCATTCGGGGCTAAAGTTACGCATCAGGTCATTGACTCCCTGATATTTCAAAGTAATCATCCTTCCTACAAAATGGCTATCTTTTTGGCTTTTCTTTACTCGTAGTACAGTGAGCAACACTAAAGTAAAATATGTAATATATGAAAAGTTGGAATCACCATGGCTTTTGTATCAGTTTGACTATCATATCTTAGAACTTCTAGGTTTATATAAAAAATGTTTTGATTATATAAATATCATTAAATAGGTTGATCTTATCATAATTAATACAACTCAAAGGCCAGCTTACCATTAAGAACATTTAAGTCATTTAATTATAACCCTTGTTGATGATCGGTCAACAAATCTTTACTGTGAGATACAAAAGTGTTGCCTAATGAATAGAGTCACCAATATGTAACTCGTTTGGCTTGTTGGCTTTGCATCACAATAAGTTTGACTCTCAGTCGGAATCAACGCTCAGGTGGAGAGGTCCTGCAACTAACCTGCAGAGTGTCTGTGGTTCTATCCAGACATTCCTCAGAGAATTTTCTCCAACAATAACAGCTTTTGCAGCTATTATGACTGGTACTTTGATGATGCCATGTATTTTATGAACCAAAAAACAAACAAAAACTGTGACAAATAAACACACCTTAAAAAACACTTTGTTACCTAGAGGACTGGCATGCAAATGCAAATTATGAAAGCCTTTAACAGCCAGATATCTGTTGACATTTTTTTTGGTGTGATTTCCAGTCACCTTTAATTCATAGCTATGGTGTTATTTAGTGTGATGCTGGCATTATGAGTAGTTAGACATCCCCAGATGGGCGCAATCTATCTCCACACTGTCCCACCTGACCTGTCGATACGCTGACAGACACTGATCCATCACTGGTAGCTGATTGGCTGCTGGCTCCAGGCTGACATACACCAGACCTTTACTGGGAATGTGGTCGACTCATAACCTGCTAAGCACCAAATTGATATTACCTATGCAAATAATCTAGATCCAGATCAACTGTCTGATCAGAATCTGCAATTTTTGCTGCCGTCTCTTGCAATATGACAAGTCATATTTGCTTGTGGTTGTCGGCAATTAAGTGGGAAATAATATTGCTTAGTAACAGATGGGCAAATCTAGCAGGCTATGGTTTAAATGCCATTTTGGGTCTGCTGTTAGAATGCCATTGTACACATGCTGTGGGGTATGCATGGTCTTGTATGCTATTTGGTAGAATAACATTACATGGTACCTAGACTTGGCAGTCAGATGGATCATTGTTGTTTAGAATTGGCAAGCAGCGCAGTATTTGGTTCTTTGGACTCAAGGTTACTGCATAAAACTATTGATGAAAATGTTCTCTAAAACAACATGCAAACAAGTTTCATATATTTTTCAGAAAACTTTTGTTTGTTTGGAAGGGAGGTGGGGGCCGGGGATCATTGCTGATCAGGTTGGCATAGTATAGTCTTTTTATGGACTCTGAAGGGTGCTGATGTAGTCGCCACTTTGTCCATCCTCCATTCCGTTTGTCTTTCGTTTGTTGGTCCATCTGTCCATCACAGTTTTGTCTGGAGCATAACACAAAAATTGTAAAAGGTGTCAACATGAAAGTTCATAGGCAGATAAATCTCAATCAGGAGAATTGCACAGTACATGAACCATAACTCTGATTTGCATAATTTAGGAGATCTTGCCCTTTGTAATTTTCTTATACTTAAATTTTGTCCGGAGCATATGGCAAAAACTATAGTTATCAACATGAAACTTCATCGGTAGATACATCTCAATGATGAGAAGTGCATTGTACAAGAACCATAACTTTGTTTTCATACATAATTTATTTTAGCCCTTTGTTATCTTTAATACTTGAATTTTGCCAGGAGCATAAAAAAAGACACTTTGGAATATATAAGCATTTATTCGGTAAGCATCCATCATTTCTACAGATTCTCTTGTTGTTGTTTTTTTGTTTTTGTTTTTTGTTGTTGTTGGGGGCGGTTGAGGGGTGTGTGTTACATAAGGCCATGCCAAATTGGAATTTTGTTAAGCTTCAACTCAAGTTTAACAAACCTAGGTACCTATTCACAAAAACACACAAACCGAAAACGAAAACACAATTGTTTTTCGACAAAAACAATGCATTATATATACATGTATATATTTATTAGAAAAAAACATCATCATAATATGAAACAATGGTTTTAATTACTTACGAAATGCATACTTTTAGCATGACTTAGTACATATGGTGTAATAAAACAAATGTTTTTTTTTTCACGAAAATTATATATTGTATTAATGACACAGCTATGGAAACATTGTCACATCATATTTTTTGTAAGTAAGAAGTAATTGTGGAGTAAATGAATTATAATGAGAATACTTATACTTCCATACAATATGTACTATTACTGTCCATATACAGTGACATGTACCATGAACCAAGACATGAAATTTATTATACTGGTAATACTGTCATAGTAGAATTAAAAAGTATATAAGTGGCACACTTGAGACGTTGGAGATCTATGTTGCAAAATATCAATAAACGTAAGTATATGTAATGTCAACATGTCCATCCTAGCTAGTTTTCACATAAATAAGTAATTGGTAGTAGATGAATGTTTATAGTTTTTAATTATAGTATACATGTAGTTATGTTTTTCTGAATCCCGGAACATCGGAATTATTTAAGAAAATTTCTCCAACACATTTGTTTTTTTATTGGATTGAGGTCTCTAAAACCTACGCGCACGCGGACGCTTAACAGAATTCCGATTTGGCATGGCCTAAAGTTGAATAACTATGAATTAATAATACTTTAGGTATTTTTTTTGGTCAGCTTTAACTGTTGAATGGAAGTATTGTTCAATAAAGAGGCGTTTAAGGTTGAGCCCTATATAGTCGCTGACTTGCAACTCCTCCACGCCTTACCACATTGGAATAATGACAATCATTCTAGCTGGATGTCACTGCTATAACCATAATTGTGTTGAAAGAGTTGACATGTATACATGTACCTAAAACCATGCTAATAGCCAACCAGTCCCACAGGGTGCCCATGGTGTAGTGGTAGAGTTGCCGATTTGTAACTCTGGGCAAAGGACTTAATGTGGGAAGGTCTTACAGCTGACTTGCAGTGTGCTGGTGGTTCTACACAGACATATGTCTGAGGTCTCCCTCCACCAAATAGCTGGATGTTGCTATAATGATCATAATTGGTCGTTGCGATGTGTTTCCAAGACAAAACCAACCAGTCCAAGCCAGGTTCATTAAAGATTAAGTGATATCTGTAATACAATTTAAGGATTTTATTATGGTATTAAAGTCCTATAAGGCACCATACAAGTCACAGAAGACTAGTTTAAAATTAAGACAAAGAATCTGTAGCTTTACACCACATCCTGAAGTTAGAGGAATGGCCGAATGGAATTGGTGAAGAAACCAGACTGAATTGACACATTTATGACAATAGAACTAACCCTGGGGGGAAACTGGGGGATAGTCTGTTTCCATAATGCTATGGTTTGTGTGAATTTTAATGAATACGAAACAAAAGATTCCTCTCCGAGTGGTGGTCTTTTTAGGTTTTAATTGTGCAATCAGGATAATTGAAATGGTGTAAATTTATATAATGCCATTTGTTTTTCATCATCTGTTAAAGCTGCATTTGCTTCTCAATAAATTTTCATAATGGAGGATTTTTAAACTCGAAATGGGAGTAGAGAGAACAGCCTGAGATTTATTTATAGTCCTAAGGGAGCTATTTAAAATCAGAGTGGGGTTTATTTATGGGACTGCTGCAACAAATAATGGTGAAAGATTGATAGGATGAAAGAATAAATTGTAGGTACTAAGCTAAGGACTTATAAGTCCAAATTCACCAGCAATCTTCAGATTCATGTTGCTCCACTATGCTATGATATCATGATTTACATGTGCTACTTTCCAAGATTAGTAGACCCAGTGTTAGAATTATCTGACCTCTTGTCCGTCCTGGCATGGTGTCACTGTGAAAGCCACATTTTTTCTGCTGCAGTTGACAACTTTTTCAGTGTTGAAATATTGTTATTCAAATGTTTCATAGCTAAATTTATGTTAAATCTTAAAAAAAGATCCAGTGCTTACTTTCTGAGACCCGGAGGATAGTCTGACAGATTGCCACTATTATATTCCTTTAAATTCACAGGTGATAATAAGCTTTATTTCCTCTTAACACAACATCCAAGCCAAATCTTAAAATTGCAAGCATACTTCTAGCTCAATGCTTCGATCATCAATGCCATAGCTATAGCCCATTGCTAGATTGTCAGAAACAAAGATAATTGCATTTCTCCGTCTCTTGGAACACGGAAACCAGTAGTGTTACCAATAGTGTTAAATGCATGAAGACCTAATGAGATAATTAGCAGGCATTTTGATAGATTCTCTGCCTTCCCAAGAGGTCTAAATAAGAGGAAGTATTTCATGCCAATTCATTACTCTGCTTATCCTTATATGTTCATTTAGGAGTTATTTTTTCTGCTAAATTGTTTCATATCGCTGCCAAACCCAATATGTCTGTAGTGTGGAGTTATTTTTTTATTTATTTCTGAGATATAATATTGGATGAAATATTGCATTCTAAATCAATTTGTTCTTGCCAAAACATTCAGGGTACTCATTAGAATCATAATTATGTGACAATTCTAATGAGTACAATGTTTAAAGAATTTGATCAGGTGATTAGCAAAATTAGGTTATAGAACTAGGTCAAAGTTGATTTGGATACACATAATATTATGTCATTTTTTATTGCTTTGCATGTTTGCTTTGCTTGTTTGTTATTCATTTTTAGATTATTAACATAATTTTATTTTTCGATACGTATATTATTTAAAAAAAGGAAACACCATTGTTAGATTTTTTTAATACTTCCTTAAAATTTGGAATACTTTAATTCTACTTCACTATGTCACAGACATACACTTGAAGGTGTATTGTGCATAACATTTAAAATTGCAAAAAATTAAAACCAAGGTCATTTTTAAGGTCAGTTTTTATTAAAGTCTACTAAGTCAATCAGTGTGTACCTTAGCCATAACACTGCTATTTTTATTGAACTTCACCATATTATAGACCTACTGTTGAAGGTGTGCCACATTTGACATTTACAAGTGCAACCCTCAAGGTCATGTTATAGGTCACTTTTATAAATAACTACACAGACTTCACCATTATACACTTAAAGGTGTGTTTTGCATAATATTTACATGTTTGGCCTAGTATTCAGGTGAAGGCTTATTTAAGGGTCAAGGTCGTAAAAAAGGTCATTGCATCTTAGGAGATAGGATTTAGAAACTACTTATTAAGGTTCAAATGACAATCATTTAGCTATGATTACCTTTTTGGGAAATTAAAAGAGCATGCTGCTTTTAAAGTGGTGAAGTGCCATTAATGTGCAATTAACATTTTAAGGTAATATTGAGGATTAATGATATGAAATACTGTATTGTATAAAGCTCTAGTATTGTTATATGTTGTTGTGTGCCCTAATTGTGTAACAGACCTTATACCACCACCTTTGAGACCTATTCAGGTGATAAACTTTTTGCTAGGAGGTGTTCAAGGTCACATGTGCTGCAGCGGTGGTTCTACCCATGATATGACCCCAAAATAGCAATATAATTAAAGCAGAACAACAGCAAAAAACTATGAGCCTGCAGACCTAATGCCTGGGTATTTGGTTACCATGGTAACATTTTCTGTACATGTAATTACCTTTCTGAATCTTGTTTGTGAGAGTGCAGTGTGAATCCCAAAGGGATCCTTGGTCGCCTCTCGGTTATGCAATAGTTGTAACAAGCTGGCAAATTGGCCTTAACAAGTTGATTTAGAGAGATCCCCAAGAGAACTCTGTTACGGTACTCGGGCAAAATTGAATACTGCTTGAATACAACATGAACACAACTTTCCAACTTTTGTTGTCACAGCTTTCTGTTTGTGGTTTGACATGCTGCTAAATAGGTTTTTGTTCTGGAAACAGTGTCCACTCTAAACAGATACAGTGCTGCCTTCAATATAAAAACATTTGATGTAAAACTTAGTTATTCACAACAAGTAACATTAACTTGACTTTAAGGAAGTGTTTTTTTTACTTAAAAGTTGAGCTAATGCATGGGAGAGTAATTTGCTGTTGTTTCAGTCCAACAATAGCATTGTTTTTGCATTTATTTTGATGTTTTGGGCAGTGTCACAACACAGGAAGTAACGTGGATTTGCAAATAAAGATTGGGATGTTGGTACAGTCTAGAAGCATGTGTCTTGACATGCATCAGTGATTATCATTAAAATGTTTTGCTTGTTTAAACTAGGTGTTAAAATGATTGTACTGTTAAATGCAAAAATACATGTAGTAAAGATTTATTAATGAACAACTTTGCCCAAGATCACAGCAGTCTAGAATCCTCCATGAATTGTGGTGTGATTTATTGGGTATAGAGCGATAGTGACCTAAATAATTATTGTTAGGAAAACGGTCAAACATTCTTATCTTAATCCATAACCTGCATCAGGAGGTTGCGGGTTCAAACCCCGGCCAGGTCAAACCAAAGACTTTAAAGTTGGTAGTATTGGCTTCCCTCCTAACCCTCAGAGCTAAGGGGACAGCATTACACCTGAGTCGTTGGTGTCAGTATAATGGACCAGCCGGATTCAGTCCCTGGGCACCTCATAAGTGCCCCTGTGCTATAATGATAGAAATGTCACTGCACAGTATTGGCAAAAAGCCGGCAAATCCCATCCCATCCAATCCCATAACCTGCTTCTTTAAACACAACATTAAAAATCAGGCACAAGCAGTTTTTTTAGATGAATTTGATAATTAGAATCTTTTACAATTGTTTGTTATAATTTTCAATTTTATTTCACCAAATTTAAATAATAATGTCCAAACAGTTATATGAGCACTTAAAAAGTCTCATATGTATGGAAATTATGCTGTTGTTTTATATCACTTTGGATATCATACAGGCAAAATTCAGTACCCTTTCCCTATCATGAATATGTATCTTGAGCTGCTTGATTTTATGGGAAATTGGACATGAAATGATAATCTTCCCGATACTAAATGACCTAGATCTCCTATTTATCTGTATTTTATGTTAAGTCTGTTCGATATTTTTATTGGCTTTTCTTTGGTTTTGAATCCAAGCCAGCAAGAAAACTGACAAAAATGAGATTACACACAACAGCTAATAACATGGAATTGAAAGTGTCTATTTTTTAGGAGTGTCTCTGTGGCAGAATCACGTGCATTATGAGTCTACGATAAAAAGGTTTTTGTGTATGTTGTAGTACAAATAGGCATGAAAATGTAAATTTTTAGTGTTTACTCTCAAACTAACAGACATAAAGCTCACTCTTTGTCTGAGACAATAATACTACTCTAAGCTTAAGTCCAAGATTTCTTTAATTCTCAAGTATATACTTTCAAACTCCAGCTGACTTGCGATGCGCCAGTGGTTCTACTTGGGGCTTCCCCCACCAAAAAGCTGGACATTGCTATAATGATAATATTCGCTGCAATGTATTTCTAAACAAAAACAACACCAAACTTATAAAGGGGTATAAAGTGGTATGAAGTTCAGTAATGATCGTTTATATAATAGACATGGTAGGTGTTTAAATAGACATACAGCTTCTTCCTTTATGTCTTATAAGAATGGTCTTACTTAATCTCTTAGATTAGAACTACTAATTCATTAAAGCTATACAAACAGTGTATGTACAGATCTGCCACCACCACATGGGGAGTCTCAAGCAGTACTCTTACATACCTCAATGTATATGGTTGTTTAACTTTAGCTAAGACTATAGTATGGGTTCGAAAAAGAGCTTTGATTCAACCCAAAGTTTTATTAGACCTTGTGGTCTCAAGACCAGAATGGAAAACTTAAAAATCAGGAATAAAGTCTAAAAACTTAAGAGATAATTTCTAAAATCTTCAGGAATCTATTCTGAAAACTCCAGGAATATCCTTTAAAACTTAGGAATATCCTCTGACACTTTCATGAATATCCTTGGAAACCTTCATGAATATCCCCTGAAACCTTCATGAATATTCTCTGAAACATTCATGAATATCCTCTGAAACCTTCATGAATATCCTTTGGAAACCTAAGGAATATCCTCTAAAATCTGAAGAAATATCCTCTGAAACTTTCTGGATTTTCCTCTGGAAACTTCAGGAGCAAGCTCTGAAAACATCAGGAATATCCTCTTAAACCTTCAGAAATATCCTCTAGAAACTCCTGGAATGTCCTTTGAAAACTTAGGGAATATCCTTTAAACACTCCAGGAATATCCTTTGAAAACTTCCGGAATATTGTTGAAAAACTCCAGGAATATCCTTTGAAAATCTTCTGAAAACATAAGGAATATCCTCTGAAATAATAAGGAATAAGCTCCATAAACTTCGCGAATAAGCTCTGACAAATTCGGGAATAAGCTGTCAATGTTTTTGTTGCTCTTTTTGGCTAAAGCATAAAAACTTGTCAAGGTGCATATAAACACCATAACATCATCCTTTGTATTCATGGCGGAACGTGAGGAGTCACAAAGAAAACAAATAATTGAATAGCACTGTCTGTATACAAGGCTAGACTAATGTCATAAGGTATTAAAACTTGAAATGCGGTCTCTGAAACGGTAAGCAATGTCTCAAAAGTTTCTCGTCAAATTCTGTCTTTTGTATCATGTTATGCATGTTAAAGAGAATTTTAGTTTAACTTTCTTAATTAAATGTAACACCGTTCTAAACAACTAGTCAACAGAACTGAAACCATGTTCTTGATGCCAAATAAATATTCACAAATGATAATTTAAAATACCGCACATCTGACAGCAACACTGTGCATTGTTCTACATAGATAAATGAGACATGTCATCAAAGAAGTTATACTACAATGTTCATACTAATCATGGTGAAATCCACAATTCTACAATCGGCGCGCTGTGGCGTAGTGGTAGGGTTACTGATTTCTAACTCCTCTGACTGCTTAGCCTCTCGACGTATGCGTTGGAGTCCCATTTGGGGTGAAAGGCTTAATGTGGGAAGATCTTCTAGCTGACCTGCTTTGAGCCGGTGGTTCAACCCAGACATGTCTGGGGTTTTCCTCCACCAGAAAGCTGGGCGTTGCCATAATGATCAAAATTGGGTGCTGGAATGTACTTCAAAAAGCAAAAAACAAAAATAAACAGAACAACAATTTTTAACACTTAGCCTACATGTTTTTATAAGACTTAGACAAATAGTATAGATCCAGATCGTCCAGATCTCAGCTGGGCTCTACACTGGTTGCTGTTTAGTCTCTGTAAATAGTCATATATTAAATATTTATAAATATTGATAGTATATAAGCAAAAAACTAAGAATATAGCAAATATTTTTAACAAACTGTATTGTGATAACTGTTGATAATTAGTTGATCTATATCTTCAATATTTGTTGAGCCTTATCGATACATTGCTACCAGATTAAGTTATTGACTTGTCCTGGTAAATTACTGCTTCATAGGTTAACAGTTAATATGGCCAATTAAAGTTGGTAAGTATTTTACATATTCTTGACAGTGTAATTCTGGAGTTTTCTCTTTTTTCCTTATTAAGCGTACTTAATTTTCCTAATTGCTTTTCAAAGTTTACAAATGGAAATAGCAATTTGCACCTACTCTCTGCAGCATTCACAGCTCAGAAGAGAATAAATAGGTAATCACTTAACACTTTGGTGGTAAAGAAATTGCCGTAAAATTAAGTTTGAAAATTATACTTGTTGGACATGGAAGTGTTGCTCATGTTTATATTGATTTACATTGAGAACACCATTCTGAAATTAAATCTGTCAAAACTTCAGAACCTTATTTTTGTCTAGAAGTGAAAATGTGGGATACAAATGCACTAATTTGCCAATCATTTGATGTTATACCAGCTTCAAATGGGTCTTTAACTAATAGTCATCAATTTTTTTTTTAATTTATTTTTTCATTTAAGTGTTTTTAATATTTTTTTCAAACAATCTCATTTTTACCATCTTCAGACTTCACAAGCTTTTGAAAAAAAAGCATTTAAAGGTCCTGTCCTTACAGCTGTATGAATAAAAAAGCACTGCATAACTGTAGGTGAATAAAACTATTTCATGAACTTTATTTGAACTTTATTTCAAGGTGAGCTTTTTGTTACCTCATCGACTGTCTTGTATGCAGCGTCTACTAATTTGCTTGAAAACTAGGTCACTAAGTCAAATTTTAGAAAAACCTTGTTAAAACCGCATTAAAGACTGCATTTTTGGCCCAATCTTCATTTAACTTGGTCAGAATGTTTGCCTGCATGAAATCTTGGATGAATTTGTAACCAGGTCATGTGGGTTCAAAAAGTAGGTCACTAGGTCAAATCTTAGAAAAACCTTATGAACACACTAGAGGCCACATTTGTGGCCCAGTCATTACCAAATTTGGTTAGAATGTTTGCCTACACAAAATCTTTGATTACGTCATCATTGGGTCACGTGTGGTCAAAAAGTAGATCCCTAGGTCAAGTCTTAAAAAAAACTTGTGAAATGAAACTGGCTAGAGGCCACATTAATGGCCCAATCTTCAATAAACTTGACCAAAATGTTTGCCTGCATGAAATCTTTTATGAATTCATTAGTGAGTCACATAAGGTCAAAAAGTAGGTCACAGGTCAAATCTTAGAAAAACCTTCTGATCTTGCCAATTTCCACATTTATAGCCCAATCTTCACTGAACTTGGCCAGAATGTTTGTCTACATGATAAGTTTGGAACTAGGTCATGTGGGGTCAAAAAGTAGTTCACTAGGTCAAATCCTAGAAAATGTTTCGATCACTCCAGAGGCCACACCAGATATGAGTCTTCTAAAAGTCCATGTTCTCAGGAGAACGATTAAGGATCGGCCCTCTTATTTATATTCAACCTAATAAGTTAGTCATATGGCTTTGTTTAAGCTACTTTCAACACTCTTTAAACAATTTTATTGAAAACTTTTACTTTGATACTAACTCATATAAGCAAATAAAACAGTATTGCATGTTGGACAAATTGTGGACTGAAGAACCTAAGTATTTTTACAAAGTCTTTGTCATTCTTGGTCATGGGGTTGTTGTGTGTGTGTTTCTTTGGTCATTATTTTACCCTTATTTCATCCCATTACCTTCCATACCATAGACGACAATGTTTTATTCACAATGAATTCTGCTGACACCTACTTTGGTGTTAACGTCCTAGGACAAAGTGGATATCATACAGTGGACAGCACCATATCAGCAGTGTTTGTTTCTTAGGAAAAGTTTGAAAAATGTGCCTTCTTTTTATGTTTATTTATAGTCTAAAGTGGGAATCAATTTATCAGGGATTGCTTCCTTTAAACCAATGTTTGCCTGAGATTGTTTTAAATCTGCAGAATAAAGGGGAGATTTTGTTGTTTATTTGTCTGGGCCTTTAAAGCATTACAAAGCTTAGTTGTCACTTGTGGTAACAGTGTCATGGACATTGATTCAAAGAAAGGTATTTTTGTGATAAATCTTTCAGTGGTCTTCACTTTCATAAAAATAAAGGATGTATTATTTAGACTTTGTATGAATGCAGCTGTGGCTTGTAAAAGATTGTTTTTAGGGGTTTTATCATTTCATCTTTTTTTTTCATTTTATTTAGCTTACCATATTATGTAATGGTTTAATTGTTGACAATTACACATTTCTGTAATTGGGTGCCAGTGGTCAAAGGGAACAGGCCACAGACTTGTAAATCCTATGACAACTTAGTCACAGCAGTGATTCAAGTCCTGGGTGAACAACTTAATATGTGAAGATCTGTCAGCTGATCTGCAGTGAGATGGTGTGATTTGAGCCCTTTTCAGGGCAAAGAACTTAACGTGTGAACGTATTTCAGCTGACTTGCAGTGAGATGGTGTGATTCGAGCCCTTTTCAGGGCAAAGAACTTCATGTGTGGCAGTCTTCCAGCTGAGCTGCAGTGAGATGGTGTGATTTGACTCCTTTTCAGGGCAAAGAACTTAATATGTGAAGGTCTTCCAGCTGACCTGCAGTGAGATGGTGTGATTTGACTCATTTTCAGGGCAAAGAACTTAATGTGTGAAGGTATTCCAGCTGACTTGCAGTGAGATGGTGTGATCTGAGTCCTTTTCAGGGCAAAGAACTTAATGTGTGAAGGTATTCCAGCTGACTTGCAGTGAGATGGTGTGATTTGACTCCTTTTCAGGGCAAAGATCTTAATGTGTGGCAGTCTTCCAGCTGAGCTGCAGTGAGATGGTGTGATTTGACTCCTTTTCAGGGCAAAGAACTTAATGTGTGTCAGTCTTCCAGCTGAGCTGCAGTGAGATGATGTGATTTGACTCCTTTTCAGGGCAAAGAACTTAATGTGTGAAGGTATTCCAGCTGACTTGCAGTGAGATGGTGTGATCTGAGTCCTTTTCAGGGCAAAGAACTTAATATGTGAAGGTATTCCAGCTGACTTGCAGTGAGATGGTGTGATTTGACTCCTTTTCAGGGCAAAGAACTTAATGTGTGGCAGTCTTCCAGCTGAGCTGCAGTGAGATGGTGTGATTTGACTCCTTTTCAGGGCAAAGAACTTAATGTGTGGCAGTCTTCCAGCTGAGCTGCAGTGAGATGATGGTTCTTTCCAGACTCTTTTCTGGTGTCTTCCTTCCCCAAAATCACTGAACATTGCCGTCATGAGTACATAACCATCATTGTGTCATGAGGTATATTTCTAAAAAAAAAAGATTTCTGAGGGGAAAAAAAAGATTTCTGGAAAAAAAAAGAGTAAATCCTATAATTATTACCCTGCAATTTATTAGTATTCTATACTTGCTTTACCATATTTATATAAATGTGTCATTGTAAAAAATAAGCAAGTTGTTGAATTTAATTTTTTTTTATACTTTCAGGTGTTGCAGCTGTTGTGATCCCATCACTGCAATGAGATATCACATTTGAAGTGAAAGTAAGTACTTTTATAAATTATCTCTATACATATTTCATATTATTTCTTGCTTTTAAATGTTTTGTGTCTCTCTGCAAGAATTTAAAATCATCAGAAGACACCATCTACCAATATCGACAAAATTAGATTATATATTCAGTGTAAAGTCAAGTGTAAAACTCTTCTCTGAGGATGTCATGGTGAATTCATTTGCAATTATTCACAATTGTATCTACTGGATGAGGGTAATCAACAATTAGATGGTTCTGGAAGGCAACAAAAACTGTGCACCTTTTATTTATTCTTTCTTTTTATTATTTCTGTTCACTTTTGTTTTAGTTTGGAAGAAATTGATTGTGCAACCAGCAATTTGAGATTCATCTTCGCAAACACTTGTCATTAAATTCTTTCTGCATTTTGCAAAATGCTGGCAAGCTATGCAAAGTTTTGTGTTTTATGGTTTTTAGCTACAAGGATTGCTGCACAATACTGCATATCTTGTGCCCCTTCTCCTTTTGCCATACCTTTACCCTTGAGCTGCTTAATGACACCTGATTAAGCCCAGGCAAATATTGCAGATCCTGATAAGTCAGCCCTTATGGAGGAGTCATCTGATCATTTTCTGCACTATTTACTGCAATTGCTGATAAGACTTTCGAATTTGGACCTGTGCATGTAGTTAATTTCAGATAGGTGATATTTGTAAAGAGTTATAAACAAATATAGCCGGTTAAGGGTTGAACAACATTTCTAGGCATATCTAACCAGGTTTTCTGTTTCTTGCTTTCTTGCTCGTTTATGATTCATCTAGAAACATAAAGCCAAAAACATGCTGCACACAGACTTGCAGACTGGTGTAATAAATACATACAGATATGTGTAAAGGGTAATTATGTATATAACAGTGTGCTTCCAAAATATTTGTCTGTTAGATACTATCTAGTAATTGATGATTTGGAAGATAAAACAATAGATCTGATTGGATTATGAAATACACTGCACCAACACCCGACCTGGTAGCGTAATCGGTAGAGCGTCGGCTCCAGGTACGGGAGCCCCTGGGTTCGATCCCAGGCCGCGACATACCAAAGTCCCTAAAAATGGTAGTGGTATAGCTCCCTTGCTTAAACGTTCAAGCAAATATAAGGGTAGTTCCATGACTGGTTGGCCCGGTGTCAGGATAATGTGACTGGGTGTGGTATCATGCCAGGTGTTCACGGCATGCTATACACAGTTAAGTCAGCACTATATCTGCTTCAAGTGGACACCGTCTCCAGATAACTGAAATACTGTTGGTGGGATGATAAACCCAATAAAAAAACAAACACTTCACTAAAACAATGTAAGTCATAATAGAGACCTCCAGTTATTTTTGGGGGGAGTTGGGGTTTGGATGGGGAATGAAGCCCCCAGACATTGTCTGTAGAACTTCCAATGCATTGTAGAGCAGCAGGAAGACATCCTCAGATGAAAGGTATAACCTAAACTTGGACTTGAACCCACCCTTTATATTGGCTAAGGAATTAAAGATGCCATCATGTCATTTTATATAAAAAAAATGGTCATCTCTTGTTTCATTTTAAAAATAACCTTAAAAAGGATTGCCAATGGCTGACAAGTAAAGTAGACTTGTAACTTATCTGATTGCTTGCCTCTCTCAGCATGGGTTCAAGTCCTGGTCAGGGTGAAGGATATAATGTGGGAAGGAGTTATAGCTGACCTGTGGTGTGAAGGTGGTTCTATCCAAACATTAGTCTGGAGCCTCCCAGTCCATCAAAATAGCTGGATGTCACTAAATTGATAATAATTATGGCATATTTCTAAAAAGAATAACCTTATACATTTATTTCAGCCATGCAAGAATGTAACTAGTCATATTACTATAGAACAAGTATCAAATATAGATTTTGAACAGACAGTTCCTATCTGTACATGAGATACTGGCCAGAAAAATTGAAAACATTTCACTAAAAAATTATTTTAAAATGCATTGAATTACAAGCAAATCATTTATCTTAACGTCTTTGCCATTAAAAATATTACTCTGCACATTGAAAAAAAATATTAGGGATTGTTTCTTTGTCAAGAAAACAGATTTTTATCTTTAAAGACAGGAGCTGTTGAATGGTTTTGTGTTTTATGATCATGATTTGTGCTTAGTGCTTGGTTCTCTTCTCTTGTCCAATCCATTAGATTTGTTTCCAGCCTCTATTACAATCTGTAATCACCCGATTTTATATTACATTTGCTTTCTGAATTCGTTGTCTCAAGACCAATTTAGTTCTTTTTTTTTTATATCTGTACTGTGAAGGTGATCTGTTTTCATGGGCTTAAAAGTTTTCAGCCATGAAACATTCCCCACATTGAGAAACAATTTGCTGAAAAGCAGCTGGGTTTTCAATTTATATTTGTTCACTCTTTGGCTTTCCACAAAATGAACTTGTTTAGGTGCTTAACACAATATTTCACTGCTAACTCTATTTGTTTTTTATTTGAATTACTATTAAAATGAATTTGTTTTTTATTTTGTTTTTAGTTAAATTTCATTGTTATCATCTGGAATTTGTATTACAATACTTTTTAATCCTCATTATTTCATGCTGGTTTAATCATTTATAACTTTGAGATTATTTGTGAGACAAAACATTTACATGATTATTTTTAAAGACTTTTCAGATATGAAACACAGTTTTTAAAAATTACCCGAGACTTCCAACTACATCTATGGTCATCTTCCTTGTTTCAGACAGGCATGGTAGACTTCATCAGAATCAACCATGGTTTCACCTTAATAAATCTGTTTTTCTGCACCATAAAAACAAGCAGGTAATTCTTGTTGAAAAATCAAATCAAGACATCATGAAAGATGGCAGCTGATTGGCTGTGATATATTGCAGAAGCATGGCTCTGCATCTTGAACAAGCCAATGAAAACATGCCTGACATTTGTGAGTAATTGGGGTTTGACATCTATCTGCCTATTAGCCCAGCAATACTTGATGGTAGACTGCTGAGCATGTATAGATTTGTCTTAGGCAAAAAGTGTAGAGACAGATCAGCTGGCATCTGCTAGGAACAATCTGATCTTGATCCAAAACAATTTGCTGCCAAGTTGCTACAAACACAATCTTGTTGGCAAATAATGAATTGGTGTGGGTTATTCATAAACACAGTAGGCTAAGAGGTACCCCGGATGTTGTTTACATCACCTGTCAGTCTAAAAAATAAAAAATTATACAGGTAATTATGGCATGTCACGATGGAAGTCTAATTATAATTTTGACAAAATGATTTTGCGGGGTGAGTGAGTAGAGTTGTGGACCTGTAAGAACTTAAATTCCTCAGCCCTCACAAAGTTGGTTCAAGTCCTGGTTGGGGTGGAAATATTACATGAAGATAGGAAGTCAAACTGACATAGGTTATGCTGGTGGTTCTTTAAAGACATTTGTCCGAGGCCTTCCTCCACCTATAAAGGCTTGACCTGTTTATAAGGACGATAGTTGTTTGCTCCAATGTCCTTCAACAAATTGCTTGAATGCATTTTACATTGCTTGGGGCTTAAGAACTTATGGTTTGTAGCAAGGGATCTTTATTCTCAAAACAAATTAACACCCATTGATGTTAATAATTGTTACTATGCTTCATAACATAAATAATCTGCCGGACCTAGAAGCACAATCGGCAGAACGTCGGCTCCAGGTACAGGAGGCCCCGGGTTCGATCCTGGGCCGCAGCATACCAAAGTCGTTAAAAATGGTAGTGGTATAGCTCCCTTGCTAACGCTCAAGCAAATATAAGGGTAGTTCCACAACTGGTTGGCCCGGTGTCAGGATAATGTGACTGGGTGTGGTATCTTGCCAGGTGTTCATGGCATGTTATACACAGTGCAGGCAGCACTATATCTGCTTCAAGTGGACACCGTCTCCAGATAACTGAAATACTGTTGGTGGGACGATAAACCCAATAAACAAACATAAATAATCTGCTGTGCTCTGATTGGTTTAGTTGTAGGACTCCTTGCCATTCCACTCTACATAGTCACTGTTGCTATGCTGCACAATCTAAATTATCTGCTGCAGTCTGATTGGTTTAATATTAGGATCATTATATCTATGCCCCCCTAGGAATTGTGATAAAACTGTGGTCCCGAATTTTCTCAGAAATATTGCAAAAAAACATTTAAGATGTCTTCAAACATTAAATATCAATTAAGTTATGTACTCATGTTTATACCTAATGCATCATCCCAGCTTTTTATTCTAGTAAATGGAAATTTTCTTTTTTATTGGTTGATGAATATTAATTTATTGCCAATTTCCAGTTCGCTTTTAAGTCAAATTGCATGTTACCCTTTAAGATATCAGGCTCATGAAAGTTAACTATTTGCCAATTTTGTTAATGAATGTTGCTTCTGTTGTCACTTCAATTTGGAAATCCTTTGATGTCACATTTCACTTGAACCTTTAAGCAAATATTAGTCAGGCCGAGGAATATATTGTAGATCCAAGTCAGTCAACTGCTTGTAGAAGCACTTTGTTGTGAAGATCTTCACATGCAGAGGTTTATTATTAAACAATGCATGATGTACTGTCAATCAATGCATGATGTACTGTCAATCAATGCATGATGTACTGTCAATCAATACATGATGTACTATCAATCAATACATGATGTACTGTCAATCAATGCATGATGTACTGTCAATCAATGCATTATGCACTATCAATCAAGGCATGATATACTATCAATCAATGCATGATGTGCTATCTATCAATGCATGATGTACTGTCAATCAATGCATTATGCACTATCAATCAAGGCATGATATACTATCAATCAATACATGATGTACTGTCAATCAATGCATGATGTACTGTCAATCAATGCATTATGCACTATCAATCATGGCATGATATACTATCAATCAATGCATGATGTGCTATCTATCAATGCATGATGTACTGTCAATCAATGCATGATGTACTGTCAATCAATGCATGATCTACTGTCAATCAATGCATTATGTTCTATCAATCAATGCATGATGTACTATCAATCAATACATGATGTACTATCTATCAATGCATGATGTACTGTCAATCAATGCATTATGCACTATCAATCAAGGCATGATATACTATCAGTACCTGATGTACTATCAATCAGTGCATGATTTACTATTAATCAATGCATGATGTACTCTCAATTAATGCATGATATACACTCAATGCATGATGTACTACCAATCAATGCATGATATATTATCAATCAATGCATGACGTACTACCAATCAATGCATGATATATTATCAATCAATGCATGATGTACTCTCAATCAGTGCATGATTTTTCATGTAACAATAGTTTAGTTAGTTGCACAAGTTGTAAGATACCACCTTTAACAGGAATAGACAACACTTGACTTTTCAACACTTGAACGAGAAATTGAAACAAACACTGAAATTAAGATGCATCAATTTTTATTCTATAGAACTAACTCTTAGCCTGCTGATGATCATATTAAAGCAAATAGTTTGGATCAAGATCAGCCAGCTTTCAAAGAGAGGTCTCTAATCAGGATCTGCACTATCTGCTGCCAAGGCTCAGACAATTTGATGTCATATAGCTGCATGTTATATAAAGTTGTACGCAAAAATTAAGGAGTTAGTGTAAGTATAAACAAATGCAGAATGACAAGGGCAAAACCAACACTGGAATTAGGTGCATGACATTTATTTCCGATATTTCTCACTAAGACAGGCTGGTAGGAAAGTGCTCAATGAGGAGAAAATGCCATAATCAATTTACTTAATGAAAAGCTGTTTGGTTAAAATATCAATTAGAATAATTGATTGTGAGAAAATAGATCTGAATGGCTTAATTAAATTTCCTGTATTTGTTTTTTCTTTTTTAAACTGGTATTGCACTGTATCAAGGGTTTGTTTGTTTTTTCATTTCCGTTTTTTTTTTTTTTTTACTTTATTTGAAAATTGGATTATAAGAATATGCAGGTATTTTAGGATATTAAAGTTTTAGATACAATGACAGAATCAATAACTTTTATTTGAAAATTCTCTTGGTTAATGTTTGAACATGGTATTTGTTTGTGGTGTAATTGTATGAAATGAAAACATGCTGGAAATGCATTTTTTATCTTGGTTATATATAGTTTTATTTTCCTTTTATTTTTAATTAGTTTTTTTTTCTCTTTTATTTTAATTTTTAAGGAAATTCTTAATATATATATTCATATTTTCATTTTAAATAATTTAAAAATGTTATGTTAAGTTTACAAATTATCCTTGCAAATCAAATCCATTTGCATCCACTTTGGCAGTGTGAACAAAACAAAATCAAAGTTATGAAAGAGCTGCACAGGTCTTTATCCCATGCTTCAAAGATCTGGATCAGGAATGCTAAAATCAATAAAATTACATCAACACCTATTACTGCCCATTACTTGTGACACATGTACAGCTGACAGTACTGACAGGCCAAAACTCTTATCTTGCGAAGAGCATTTGGTCAGTTTGTTCAGTTATTCCTTGTCTGATCCTAATCTTACTGACCACAAGCACCTGCCGACTCTATCATCCATCCATCTGGCCATCTGTCAATCTCCCCTCTACCAGGCCCAGTAGGGTACCCAGCAATGAGGATTTTATCAACTGACCAGTTCACTTGACACCTCATTCAGCTGATCATACCTTTTCAGAAATATTCTAGTTAGATAAGTAAATTTGCGTTAGTGAATAAATATATCCCACAATTCTGAACTTAACCCAATAATACTGTTGGTCATTGGAAATGTCTCAGCAAGATGATTCTAATGAGTACCATGTATAAAGGGTTTATAGAAGAAATAAGGAATAAAGCATGCACATTACCTCTTATTTGGATATACACAGCAATAAATACGTTATCATTAGAGCAATTGACTTGACACTTCTTTCAGGATATCTTACAGTCTCCAAGAAATTTTAGTAGATAGAATTAAATTTACAAGAAGTCAGAAATAAGAAAATACTGCATTTTCCAATGAGGTTTTTATGATAGGCAGCCAGTTAAAATCAAATTCCTGAAATGCGAGCATGCTTATCTTACTTTGCAGGTACGATAATGATAAAACAGTGAAAACGTTGAACATACCTGTATAGCAGTGAATGGTTATTTGATCGATATTACAGTAATTTTATCTGAGGTTATATAGCAATCATGCAAAATCATACTTCAAAACATTTCTGAGAAATATTCTAAATATTTTTACAGTCTTGGTTTCAAAGCAATGCTAGAGTCCTTGCAGACCCTAATTAAAAGCAAGAAAACAAAGACTCTATGACCATGACTAACTTTAATTTATATAGTTTTATTGAATTATCTCTGTTTTCTATCTTATAATTGCTCTACGGGTGATTTCTTATTCCAAATGGCTATCTTTTTCTCATAAATGCATTTATATATAGATTATTTATACATTCATATTAAATTATTACTTTTTTTATCTTGTAACTGCCCTACAGGTATTTTCTTATTCTTAATGGCTATCTTTTTCTCCATAAATGCACATTTTTTTCTTTATTATTCTTCATGTTCTTATAAATATGCCAATTGCTTTCTTCCTCTTCTGTTCCTTCACAAAAGTATCTGAAAACCTTCAAAGATTCCCCAAAATGAGTGTTTTATACGTTTTGCAGGTGTGCATGCTGGTTAAAAGAAAAAAAATGAATTGTTCGGAAACAATCATAACATTAAGACATTGCTATCAGTCAGATTGATGCCATTTGCTACTTACTGTCATCCCCCACTGATTTATGCCCATGTGCCTGTGTAATTATACAGAAATTGACTGACACTACAAAACATTGAAATAATCCACCCTCCAATCTACAACCCAACCTCAGAAAGCTTTCCCCACTTTGCATCATGTATAGAACTTGTAATGTGTCTTTGATAAGAACTTTGGAATTATGGAATCAGTAACCGAAAATGAGGAATGATTTAGGAATGGAAAACTCTTTGATGTATGCACAGTCATGGGTCATGAATAGGGTTAATTGTTCCTTCCCTTTGTAGATGCCCATTGTTTTGATCAGTTTCATGTCATTATGTAAATTGTCTTTATAATCTTGTTGACAGGAATCTGTAGTATTAGTAGTATTGAAAAGTGACTCCAGGTCCCCCTTTGTTCAGTGGAGAAAATGGTCAATGGGTCCAATTAGCTTAGTAAGAGATCAATAATTGGTCCGGCCAATACACAATGGTCTCAGATGAGTCTTTGATGGAGTGTCAAATGACCATTTAATTGTAATCATGCTGGTGCAAATCCCTGGGTCACTACAGCTCTGATGTGATTGGCCAGCTGGCATTGGGCTGGGTGGGTGGGTAGCAAGGGTGAGTTGATGAGGGTAAAAGATGTTCTGTAATTACATTTGTGTTTTTTGAGTGTTTTTGTTCTTATTAAATCACAGCAGCACAATTATGGCCATATTGGCCATGTCCAGCTATTATTGGAAGCAGAAAACCAAAGACAGATACCAGGGTAGAACCACCGACACAACGCAGATCAGCTTGAAGGCCTGTTCTCATTAATGTTTTTTGGCTCATCATTTTGGAAATTACAGCTTACCACTTTGCCATGGGCCACCCTGAATATTTATGATGTCGATCAAGATAGTCACCAATATATTTTGCTATCTAATGCAGCGGCTAGTTCTATTAATGTTGTTTTCTGTTGATAATATAAAGTGATTGTTATTAGTTACAGATTACTGGTTGAAGTCAACAGTTAAAATTTTGTTTAATGCTGCTTGGTTGTTTTTCTGGTAATTAAACTAAAGTGGGGCTCATTGTCTTACAAAACCCTTTGTAATATTGGCTGATCTTAAATGAAATAATTGATGTTTTAATTACTAATGAAAATCTTGGTAAATGTTGGTGTTATTAAATAGTTTGCGGAATTTGCGGGGAAGCTGATGTATTCTAGTTCATACTGCTGCTGTTGCTGATGGTGATGAAGGTATTGTCTTTATAGTCATCGTTAATATGCCAGTTGACTTCCTCAAGGCGAACCATTCTGTTTACATTAATAGGACAATAATAAGTTTTTACAAGTTTTTTTGCATATTTCTATGATGAGAACCAGCATCGCATCTGGACTTGTTTTGACGACAATCCATCTTCTGAGTCTCTATTTATAAGAGCACAATTTTTGCTCGGCTAATTTTCTTAATTAGTTTATTTAGTTAATTAGTTTAAACCTATTTATTTAAGTATAGTTGATTGGGAAACAAGTTCTTTTAACTAATATTAATCCGTTTTGACATCCCACATGCTGCATGGGTAGAACCAGTACTCAGGTACTAAGTATCGAAGCAATGTATAATAAACAGTATTACTCAAGGACTAATATGGCATCTTCTGGTTCGAACCTGCAGTACCCCAGTAGAACTGTAGCCCAGCATATTAACAGCTAGGACATAAAGGCTTACGCTGTTGATTAATCAATACACTAATTAAGATATCTGATATCAGTATGTGTATGCAAGCAATAATAACTATACCCCCCACTTCCCCAACCAGTTCTACACTGGTAAACTAGATGCTGAATAAATTATGTTAATTGGTGCACTAATTGGAACCTAGAGAGAGTTTACTTTCTACCTCCTCCCCCCATCTCCCCTTGGTTGTCTATAGGCATGCCCCTGATGAAACATGTGATAACGATGAATGGGTAAACAGGAACCCCACTTCTGTGTTCCTCCAGTGTTGTTGTTATATTACGTTAGTCAGAGGCTAGTCGTTGTTATATTATGGTGCAGAATCTGTGTTGGAAGATTTTGACTTTTTTGGAACTTTTTCTGTCTCCTTCCAACATTGTTTGACATAGGACTATCTATGATGTTGAGACCTAAAATTAGAAAATCAGGTTTTTCGTTTTTTATTCGTACGTGATGCAGTGCACTTATTTTGGATTTACCTTTGTACATGAGTTGGATTTCTTTCTTCAGAAACTTTAGAAATACAACAATGTGATCATTTAATTGGATTTCGTAGCAGTTCTTTTTGGTAAAGTTTTATTTTTATCCCTTTTTTTTTAAATTTAAAACGAGCATTGTTTGTTTTAATAATTGCAATACATAACTTTTTTTTTTACCAGAGATTGTTTATGATGATGTTTCTGCTAATGATACTTTTACAGATGATGACAAAAAGCAATGAGGATGAAAGCATTGGTGATGATTAGGTTAATCAATTTGTTGATCCTGATAATTATACTGTAGATTGATTATGATGACAGCAACAATAATGATGATAAAATATTGACAAATAAAACATTCAAACTTTTCAACTCCCTCCACTTAGTGTAATATCCCACTCATGTGAAACATGCATGAAGAAAAACAAAATCATGATAACATTGAGCATCTCCATAAAAAATCCATTTTAAACATGGACTAACTAAATCAGAAATTATCGATCTTGCCCACTTTATAGATTACTGTTGAGTTAATCGAATTCCTGTTTCCTGTTAAGGTTTATTTATTCCTCCGTAGATATGATACTGTCTTATTTAATTGTTCGAACGAGCAATGATTCGTTCACTGGTGAATTGATACTAAACAGAGACTTTCCAACTCAGTTCTGAGTCAAGCCTTGTTAGATCAATATGGTTGCTGTCATTGAAATGGTTGTTCTCTCATACATTTTTTTAACGAAGGCTGTTATTTCTTTTGGAGATGATTGGAAGAATTTTAATTCATAACATTATTGTTGGGGTTATTTTTATCTGTAGCTATGTTTTCACAGAAGATAATTGTTTATTTGGAAGAAGATTGGAAAAATTTAATTCATAGTATTATTCCTATTGTGTTATTATAATCTTCTATTTAATTAAAGCCAATTAGCATGATTATAACCATAGGATAATTGTTTGTGATGTCATTCTTCTAAGCTGTTTATAAGGAAAATTGGCAAAATTGTATTCATAGCTCCTTAATTGTTGACTGTTGGAATCCTATTTTTTGTAAAATTATAACAAATGTTTGTCATGGCAGAGTTGGATCATTGTTCTTGTTAAAATAGTTGTAGATTGTCCATGGATTATAATTCTTCTAGAGTTATTTTATCCTCAGTTCAGTTAATTTGCATGTGTGTAGGAAAAAAATGTTCTGGCATTTTTTCTTAATTGATACTCACCCTCATGCTAATTAGTAAGTTCATTTATCTTACCAAATTTTTAGATATTTCCTAACAATTTCGAACAAGGGTAATAAGACATCTTTATGGAAACTTGCAATCAAATAGTGAAGGTCCTGATTAAACAGCTCCATGTATGGATCGTGGTGATCTTGACAAAAAATCCATTCTCAGTTGAGATAATGCTCAAGCTGAAGATTTGATTTCCCAGTATTTACTCATATAATATGTTTAATACATCACTGTAATATATAGCAATACTTTAACCTTGTAATGTTCATGATGTATAACAAATTGGAAATAAAGAATTACAACCCAGTAAGAGGTATTCTTGGTGTCAAAATTTCAGTTTGAGCAAACTCAAAACAGAGAAATGTTTCTGCAAGTGAGGCCAGGATCAACACGATTTGCCTAAGCGAGATCAACTTGTTAACAGCAGGCTTAGAATCAGGCCTGAACAGCCCATAATAACTTCATGGATGTTTGTGTGATTTTTGTTACATCGCACCAACACAATTATGGTCATATTGGCTGATTATTGATAGAGGAAGACCCCTTATGCCTAAGAAGAACCCCTGGCACCAGGTTAGCTGGAAAACCTCCCCACATGTAAGTTCTCACACTGGCTGGGACTCGAACCAATGCAGTGAGGGGCTGCGGAGTTACAAGTCAGCAACTCTAATCACTCGGCCACAGGCACCCGATTTCAGTAACGTCATTTAAAGTTTTATTCCAATGTCTCAGATAGAGAAAATGCAGATGCATTATAGGTTCTTTTAAGATTGCTTTTGTAGCATTTTATTGGACTTTAAACAATTTTATATAAAATTAATCACCAAAGTGTATGTAAGGTATTGTTCTGATGAAATTGTTTTTTATAGTTTTATTGTTATATTGGAGATTCTTTAATGTCAATACCTTCCCAAATGTTTTATTTCAACATAAAACCTGCCACTGAAATGATTCATGTCGACTATATCTTGATACATAAAATTCACATTTATAAAATAATTCACTCTCAATTTTTATAAACTGAAGGCTACGAATGGCTTGATGCTTTTTATATGTACTTATTCTTATTCTTTATTATTTCAACATAAAAACATGCATATAAAATTAATCCTTTATTTCAAACTTATTATTTCAACATAAAAACATGCATATGAAATTAATCCTTTATTTAAACATAAAAACATGCCTATGAAATTAATCCTTTATTTCAACCTTATTATTTCAACATAAAAACATACATATGAAATTAATCCTTTATTTCAACATAAAAACATGCCTATGAAATTAATCCTTTATTTCAACCTTATTATTTCAACATATAAACATGCATATGAAATCTATCCTTTATTTCAACCTTATTATTTCAACATAAAAAACATGCCTATAAAATTAATCCTTCATTTCAACATTATTATTTCAACATATAAACATGCATATGAAATCTATCCTTTATTTCAACCTTATTATTTCAACATAAAAACATGCCTATGAAATTAATCTTTTATTTCAACCTTATTATTTCAACCTTTATTTCAACCTATAATTATTTCAACATCAAAACATGCGTATGGAATTAATCCTTTGTTTCAACCTGTATAAAAGAAAAAAATTATTTGATAAAGTAGTTCACCTTCACATTGCATGAAGTGAAGGCATATGAATGTGTTGATGTTTCTTTATTAGTGGTATCCCATATGCTTGATTGCACTACAAAAGCATACAAAGAACTACATCAGAAAGCTGCGCCTAAGACCAGAACATGAAAGTAATGGTAATATTTGCCTTAGATCTCTATTTGAACTCATGAGAGTGGCTCATATTCTTGGAATTAACAGTTCTCTATGTGTTCAGCATTGGTTATTTACATCATTAAAGATGAAGTTGCCTCATATGTTTAGCCTTTGATTTCCGGCATCATATAAACAGTTAAGGTCAAAGTAGAATATATCTCTTAATTTTACAACCCCCCACTCAGTGCTACAAGTAATTATATAAATGATAATTTGTATTTAAATTTTACAATCTTGAAAACGAAAATATACTTAGAACTACATATTGGAATATTCTTTTCTTAAAACATATTGGTGTAAATTGCTTTTAGGTTGAGAACAACATTAGGAAGTGATACTTTCTAAGGCATTCTTAATGAGCATTGGTAAGTAAATATTGGGTGGAATCTGACTTATCTCTGTCCGACAGAGTGTTCTCCATTCAGAAGGTTTCTTTGGACTCTACCCATCCCCAGCCAACATCTGTTGTACACAGGCATAGGAATCTTCTGTTGTTACTTTCCTGCTCCAAACATCCATCTCTATGGACTACTGCTTCTTTACTTTAGAAGTTAGAACCTCTGCTATTTCAGCAATTGGCATGAGAGTGGTTAATGTATGTTATAAATAGAGACCCTTAATTAAGATCTTTTTATGACATAGAGACTCCGAATCAGTAGAAGTACTTGTTCATACAGGTAATTAATGACCTACATTTTTCTATCATCTGTTTTTTAAGAGACATCAGGGTAGGTAACTTCTGTTTTTCATTTTCTACTTCAGATATGAGTCTCTATGCTTTTTTGTTTCATATCTACATGGTGTTTCATTTTTGATTGTTCTAACAGAGATATATCTGTTTCATGACCGGGAAAAAAACATATTGTCTATTTCAAGAGCTATTTATATTTAATCATTTTACATAAAGCTGATTAAATTTTTTTCTATTAAGATAAATGGTAAAAATGAATTGGTTTTCTAAAAATAAATTTAGTTTTAACATAATTTGCTTTATGATGGTGGAAGACAACCACAAGATCTGATACCTGTTTTCATTTTGTGAACAAAGAAAAATTAGGTTCTGTGGTTATTGGAAACCAAAATAGAACATCTGTATTTATTTGGTGAAAGGACCATTATTCTAGCATTCTTCATTATATATATGGATAGATATCATCAAATAAACAGTAAACCATTCATTTGTATGCATATTTCTTTGGAATGGTAAAACACTATGTTGCTTTATATTCTGTTTTCTTTCAGGTATATATTTGGTTTCAAGTCTGAAGAAATAAGATAACAAACCTTGTGCTATTTATATGTGGTGTTTTGAATTCATTGCCATTGCTTTGAAAGTAAGCTAAATGAATAAGCTAAGAAAATGTTATATAAACACAAAAAGTATTTGAATAGTCAGTTTCATAGCCAAGAATCTCAGTGGTCAATCTTATAACAAGTGGCTGATTGGTCAATCTAATATCAAGGCATCTGATGGTCAGTTTTATAGCCAAGAATCTAACTTGTCAATCTTATAACAAGCAGCCGATTGTGCAAACTTGTATCAATGCATCTGATTGGTCAATCTAATATCAATGCATCTGATTGGTCAATCTAATATCAAGGCATCTGATTGGTCAATCTAATATCAAGGCATCTGATTTGCAAATCTAATATCAATGCATCTGATTGGTCAATCTAATATCAAGGCATCTGATTGGTCAGTCTTATATCAATGCATCTGATTTGCCAATATAATATCATAGCATCTGATTGGTCAATCTAATATTAATGCATCTGATTGGTCAATCTAATATCAAGGCATCTGATTGGTCAGTCTTATATCACTGCATCTGATTTGCTAGTTTTGAAATTGATCATTTGGTTTTGATCAAGTGTACTTAATTCTGGCCTTGCACTAACTAATTATATTAGTGTACATCATGATTAAATGTAATTAGTAGTAACCTAGCACAAATAATTTCTGCCTTGCATGACATCACACACTACAGTACAGTTTTATGGTAGAGGCATGTGGGATGGCAGAAAGGCTACCACATTGTTTCTGCTGTTGGCCTTGAGGTGCTTCAGTCTGATGTGTTTTGTTATTGTTGTTTCTTTCATCTCACTAACTAAGGCTGTCAATGATTCAATCAATATTGATACATCATCATTTTTTTCCAATCTGTTTACGATACACATTCTAAAATATCAGTATTTTTGGAGGGCAATTAAAATAGAAAATAGTTTTCCAGATTTTTCAAGAATTTATGTAACTTATAGTTACCATTCTATGTATATTGTTAAGGTTGTCTTGAAAAGTTATGGCAGACAGTATTTTTGCTCTTCATCAGATATGACCTTAACAATACCATCCACTATATAATGAGAAGTGCCCCACCAGTTTAAGGATTTAGTTTTATAAATCTTCAATGAATAAAGGTTGTTTAAGCATTAAGATCTCAATTACCTTGATTAAAGGATTTTTGCTGAGGTAATTCTCCCCAGATAAGAAAAGTCAAGAAAAATACATTCTTAAAACATGTGCTTGTCTGCAGGGCCTTCTGGTATGAAGTCATGCAATTTCTTGTCTTGAAACCCTTGACTTTATGTGTGCACATTTCCATGCTTTCTGAGAACAGAGCACATCCAGATTCCAACTCATGTTCTCATTTAATAACAGTTATCATATCTGCAACATTTTGCTTCTTTAATTACTCATTACTTGAGTTTAAAATTTAAAGCTTTAAGACTTTCTTTTTTGTTTTTCAGGAAAAGTCATTTTCATTAGGTGGGCAGGGGCATGACTAGGCTAATGCACTTATGCATGTGCGTACTGTTGCTTCCAAGAAATTAAAAAAATAAAACACCAAAAAATGATTAAAAGTTATAAAGACAAGTGAAAAAAAATTCCTTGGTGTGGATGGATGCCTCTGGACCACCCTAGGAATAATGCATATAAAAGTCGCCTAGGCACGCCCCTGGCGGTCATGAGTTATAAATTTTTTTTAAATATTTTAATGAAGAAAAATGCTGTTTTCATTTGATATATGATAGATGGTTGAGATTATAATTCCACAAAGAATTCTGTATGACTGCTCCAAGAATTCCATGACAATGACTTTTTTGTGACCTTCTATGACCTTGCAAAGGTCAAGTGCTTTCCATGTCAGGTAGTCATGGACCATTAGCCCTGGTTACCATGGGTCATTGAGTACAGAAAGGTTAAAGGAGACATAAAATGTGTAGAGGTGAGTTCTGAAAGAGGAACCTCTTAATCAAGTGGCAGCAAATTCTGTCTTAGCTGACCCCATGAACAGAGATATATATCTGGTTTCTTGGTTTGTCAGGTTATCTAAAACAGTATGCTTGAACTTTTTTCAACAGTAACATCAGGGACTGAAAAGGGGAAAAAGGCAGGAATTTTATAACTAACATCTTCAGTAGCCAGGGCTTTATTGTCCCACTCCTCTTCCTCCTCCTCATTGTCAATAGTTTTATCTCTACAGTCCCCCTCCTCCTTACCTTTATCATCAGTAGGTACCGGACCTGGTAGCGCAATAGGTAGAGCATTGGCTCCAGGTATGGAAGACCCCCTTGTTCAATCCCTGGCTGCAAAATAACCAAAGTCGGTTAAAAATGGTAGTGGTATAGCTCCATTGCTAACGCTCAAGCAAATATAAGGGTAGTTCCACGACTGGTTGGCCCGGTGTCAGGATAATGCGACTGGGTTTGGTATCATGCCAGGTGTTCACAGCATGCTATTCACATTGAAGGCAGCACTATATCTGCTTCAAGTGGACGTCATCTCCAGATAACTGAAATTCTGTTAGTGGGACAATAAACCCAATAAACAAACATTGTCAGTAGCTACAGCTCTACTGTCCTTCTTCACCTCCTCCTCCTCCTCATCAGTAGCCACAGCTTTTTTATCATCATCCTTAACTATAGTTTCATTAACATCATCTTTAACCACAACCTACATGTAATTAACATCATCTTTAACCACAGCCTTATTAATATTATCTATAGAGGAAGTGCCCTAGCAGCTATAACATCTGCTCTTGTCTACCTATTTACTTTCCATCATGTTTTTTGTCCGCCATAACTTCATTATCACAATCATCAGCATTCATTAACATCCATCATCACCATCACAAGTATTATCACTCTTTGATCCTCCTAAAATCTTTTGAGACTTTTTTAGCCTTAGGTTAGTTATCATTTCCATTGCATTAGACAGAAACTTCTTCCTTTAAAAACACCACTGTGATGCATGTGTGATAACAACATAATTATTATCCATAAAACCCCAGTTACTGCAATCATGCACTTGCATTCTTTCTGCTATCAGTGAACACATCTGAACTCTTAACATGCTAAGCAAGATTTGATTCTACCTTCACAAATAGTGCAAATCTAGATCAACCAACACCCGCTGGGAGCTGTCTGATCAAGATCTGCTTAACTTGTTATTGAACCTTTTGAAGTATGTCTTTCTACCTTTGTATAAAGTTAACTATTTAGTAAAAGAATAAGCTTGGTGTAAGGGACAAATGTAGCAAGCTCAGGCTTAACCAAATTGTGTTTTTATTTAGCTACCCCTTATAACCCAGACTTCTTGGCTTAATGATTATGAGAGGGTGCAGCATTAGTAAGCAATTATAGTTTAAGACCCCTGGTGAGTTAACATGCATGCATGTTGCATGTCTGGTTACATGTGTCATGTTTTTCTCATGTTTTGCCTATTGCTGAACTGCAAAATATGATGCTTTCACTGTCTACATGAGTGAAATGAAGCAAATGCTTTCAAGACTTGATCAGACATCTAGTTTTAAGACTTACTCATCATAGGAAGCATTTTGATTGGCTAATATGTCAAAATATTAACCAATATAAATAGATATCATAAATACATGCTGCATATTTGGTCATTTATGTTTTGATTTCTCTTGGTTTAACTGGTTTGTCTTTTATGACTGGAAGATTTAATTGTAGGTGGGACATTAAAGAATGCCCTCCCTCCCCTTAACAAGATAACATAATGCTGTAAGATTGGTTGTAAACCATTTAAGTTGTGTACTGTACACAGGGATATTATAGGGGGAAAAGTTATTAAAGAATAAGTAACACATGAAGCACACAGGTTTACTTCATTTGCCATTGGTCAGTAAGACTCCCCTTTTCAGAAACTACTGCAGTTTGAGTCTGAATCCAACCAGGTAGACCCACCTGCACTACCCTGCTGTACTTATTAAACCTTGTACAGCCAAGTAAACTGGATTATAGTTCAGAACATTTTTTGTCCAAACAACTTCCAAGACCCTAAGTCATATTTAGACTTTTCTCACTGTAAGCAGCAATTTGATTGGTCAAAGGCTTAAATATTAAGCAATGAAAACAAAGCTTTTATTTTTGTTAGGTGAAATTTTTGGGTGCAATGCTGATTGTTTTCTAAGAAAGTTGTAATGAGTCACGTTGACAAGCGATAAACTTTGAAGTAGTGTGCAATTGACAATCTTTACGTCTGGACATTCTTGGATTTACAGCTGTGTTTTAATGTCCCTGGGGTTCGGCTAACAAATGTTTATAGCTTCAGGAATGTTCAGAGATAGCTCTGTTTCCCCAAATCTGCCTCATGCTTACTGTCAAGGCACATTGCTTTTCAAGGTTAAGGAAATAAATAGTTCTTTGACACGAAAGTTTTAACAGCTCTTTTGGTCTGAAAGCAGAAGTTTCTGTGATTAGTCTGTTTTGAGTACAGATTTATACACTGTAGGCTTCTACTTTAAACTTTAAAGTGCTTTTTTCTTGAGTTAACCAACTGGTAAGGTCAGTTTTCATTTTGTCTTTTAGCTTCACAAAGAATAACCTGTAAGGTTTACTGGGGACTTAAGCTTAATTATTGGTAGAGGAACATACAGAGCATAAGCTTGTGTTGAATCAGCCTCTTTGATAGAAGGCTATTAGATATTAAAATAAATTGCAAAAATATATCATATTTGTTAGATATGATAATAAATTGTACAAATAAATAATATTTGTTAGATATTATAATAAATTACAAAAATAAATCATATTTATTAGGTATTATAATAAATTGTGTAAATTGCAAAAGAATATTATGTTTCATATTATATTTGTTAGTTATTATAATAAATTACGCAAATTGCAAAAATATATCATATTTATTAGATATTATAATAAATTATAAAAATAAACAATATTTGTTAGATTTTATAAAAAGCTGTAAAAATAAACAATATGTTTTAGATATGATAATAAATTGTAAAAATAAACAATATTTGTTCAAGTTGTTGTCTTTCATTCTATTGGCAGTTACACAAAATAAAGCTTTCTGAAAACAGTCTGGTTTTTAAAAGTCAATACTTTCTTGACATTTGAGTGTACTTTTGCTTTTTCTCTTTGAAAGTGCTTTCAACATATTCTTATGACTCAAAAGGCAACACTACAATTCAATTTAGCAACTTATGTCACTTTTGTTTTTGCTTCTTGACACTGCCACAAACATTAGATTGATTTATTTTGCTGTTATCTTCATTGCGGTTGCATTCCCTTGAACATTTGTTGCACTTTCCCATTGGTGAAAACTAAGGAATATTAATACCGTGGAATGCAAGAGGAGTTCTGTGGTAAACATTTGTTGAAAAACCAACATTTTGTTATACATTCTAGACTCTCCAGATAAGAGGCATAAACTGATATCTGTAATATTTCTGGCAGAATTAAAATAATTCACATATCTTTTTTAGCCATATATTTCAAAGTTCTTAACAAACTATATCTGCTAGTACTTTATGGAAATGTCATTTTGTGAGGATTCTAATGAATACCATAGTATGATAATGAAAATTGAATAACCCTTTCCTGCATGTATATGCCATTTTATGCCTTTACAAACCATTCACAATCATTAGCAGAATCTGCATGACTAAGGGTTTAGGTGTAGACTGGTTCAGGCTTACCGGTAAATCTATTATAACAAGTTGAACATACATTTGCTAAAATTATTTTATCTCTTTTAAAGAAAAACAACAACAAGGTCAATGAAGTGAATTTTCAAAATTATAGATGAACTATAAGTGAAAGGGATACACAACAAAAGAGATCCAGTAACTAAGATATAACATTTTACCAGGTGAAATTCTTCACAAGTGGTAAAGTATATAGCGTTTATTATAGCATATATTGCATGTTTTTTGTTTGTTTCCTGTTAGCAATGTTGGGACAGAAATGTTATATTTAATACCATTATACCCATTTTTATTAAGAACTTAATATAAGTTCATGCTTACCTAATATAATATCTTACATTGGATGCCATAATTATGTTCTTTTGTAGAGACATGAATATTTATGCCAGAAAAACAGAAATTGAATTGGATTGAATTGATTTCAGGGATGGAAAAAGTATTAAGCTTGGAAAATTATCCCTTAAGTTCCCTTTAGTTCTTAATTGCTTAAGATCTTTAATTATGCTAGAGTATTATGAATTGTTTCATTTTTTAATTTTTTTGGAGGAAGGACTAGGGTGGGAGTCTTGTTATAGTTGGGATTCAATGGCACACCATTCTATCAGTCTGTTGTTGCTCTTTTTTTTCTCTAGCTTGTTGTGGTTGAGAGTCTATGATTCTGTAGCACCATGTTGCCAGTTGTCTGCGATCCTGAGTCAGAGGAAAATAATTCCTTTGTCCCACAAACAATGACATACTTGCAGATAACGGAGCTGCATGTTATTTATCATTGCCATGCTGTATAATGTAGACCATTTTGTGTGGATGCTCTCAGCTTTATATCTTCCGAGATATTGCTGTGTCCCTATGGCAGGCAGTCCCTTGTGTCTTTTCTATAGCAATTTGATCATATGTAGTTACCTTGTAATTATTTGTGGCAGGTAACTACCAAACTTTATTGTTTACAGCAATAAAGTTGGAGTATAATCAAAGTAAACAAAAATGTATAATGTTTATATTACTAAAGACCTTGAACATAAAATTATTCAAGTCCAGCGAGATAAGTCTTGTTTTTTGAAAGAAGACTCAGCATATCTTCTTTTATCTGAATTCTTAAATATTTATCACATTAAACACAAAATTTATCTTTATGTATTCTAATTGCAGTCTATCTGTCTGAGATGCAAGAATAATAGAATTCTAGAATACATTTTCTTTGCTTTTCAGACTTAAGTTACGTAACCACTTTAAGCCTACAAGCCAATCACCTTGAAGAAATGTCTGTAAGATGCTAAGAAAAATGGTGGTAAAACAGATGTGTCACATTGCGGCCAGACATTGCCTTGTTTTAATGGGTTGCAAAATGGCTCAGTCTTCACATTAGTGTTTCTTAGCACTCTAGAAAACAGCTCAGCTCTTTCTGAGGTTACAAAATCTAGAAAAAGGCCATTCAGGTCAGACTGGTTCTTCCATTGTTTCATGATGTTGATCTTCATCATTGTCATCATCATCATCATCATCATCATCATCATCCTTGTCTGGTTTGTCTTCCATGTACGAAATGTTGGTAGATTTTTTTTCCTTTGTCTATTTTGTACAATTATAACTTCAGGTCCGTTTGACAGTTGTTTATTTATCCTGAGAAAAATGTTTATGTACAACATATGCCTTCACTGTGATAGATTTAAGAATACTGTGAGCAGTTGACTTGACACTAAACTTGGTCTTATAAAAATACGTCATCACAAGGACGTCGTCCAACTTTCTTCTATGCATACATTTTTTCCAGGTCTTCATTCATCATTAATGTTTTCAAGCATTCTGTACATATTTTGGTATTGGCAGTGCAGTAGCTACTGCAGGAATGCCAATTAAGTTGTCCAAAAAAAAGTGAAAACCTCTAATTTGAAAGTAGTGGTTAGGGGTTATGATCATTGGTTTAATGAGAGTTCTGCTGTTTATTGGAGTCTTCATTATTGTAGGGTGATTCAAAGTCTGTTCTCTGTGTTTGGGGCAATTTAATTAACATCTTTTTAAAGATTCAAAGAATATTTAACTCCCAGAATACTAGCTCAGTCTAGTGTCGACTATTATTTCAATAGCATTAAATGTCCATCATTGGGTACAATCTCAGCTGCGTCGCAAAATGTAACCCAATTAAAACAAAGATGGATCTCTTTAAAGTGAACAAGTTACAGGTTTTGGCATTGTGTTAAAGCAATTATAGAATTGACCAGACACCAAAGGAGAAACACTGAACTAATGTATTATCCTGTACCCAATGTGCCTAATGATGGTATGAATATTTTACCTCCAACCTGTAATATATTAATAGGGGCAGTAACTCTTACTTAACTTGAAGGTTTACTTAACTTAAAGGTAGTGTACTGGTCTTTGTTTTATTTATTTAACTTAAAGACACTTTTATAACAGTAAAAATAGGATGCACTTTTAAAACAGTAAGAAAATATATCTTGTTTTGTCAGTTATTTTGTAAATGTAGTAAAATTGTCTTTTTTTGTTTCAATTTTTAAATTTCTAATAGAAATCATGCTCTTTCCTTATTCTATATTATAAAGTTGTATTTCTTAAGCTCATTTCATAATTGGAGAAACATTCTTAACATAAGATGCATTTTATAATTAGTGTAACATTTCTTAACCTTTTTTAATAATTGGTCTAGCATTTTCTCAGTTAGGTTCTTTTATAACTGGTGAAACATCTCTCAATATATCTTATCAATAATTGGTGCAACTTTCCTCAGTATATCTTATTATATAAATAGAGCAACATTCTTCAATTAGGTTATTTGCATATTGGAGCAATATTCTGCAATTTGTTTTATTTATCAATTGTAGTATCATTATTCAATTTATCTTATTTTTTAACTGGAATAACATTTCTAGGTTTGGATTGCTGGACTTTATTAAAAACAATGGCAATGTGATTGTTGAGGTTTGTGTTGCAAAAATCTGAGAATATATGTTACTTATTATACTCACTAGTTTTTTGTTTTGTTATTGTTTTGTTCTCGGAAATACATCGCAGTGACCAATTGTGATAATTATAGCGGCATCCAGCTATTTGGTGGAGGAAGACCACAGACCAGTGACACATTAAGTCCTTTGCCCCAAATGGGACTCAAACCCACACGGTAGGAGGCTAAGCAGTCAGAGGAGTTACAAATCAGCAGCTACCACAACACCATGGGCCCCCCTTACTCAGTACTTCATTCAGTAATACATAAAACACAACTTGAAGAACCTTAAAACAATATTTATATTTTATATGTCCTAGTATTAATAAAACTTTAACCTTTTTCGAATAATGCATGGGACACATGCATCAGCAGAGACATTATGTCTGTCATAGATATATAGGCTACTCCATGGAATGTTTCCTGTCTCTTGCAGGATTAGAATACATATAAATAGCTATACAAACAACTTAGACTTTGCTAGTTCAATTGTTTGGCCACCAGCAATTGCTGATTTTCACTTGATCCCAGAGGTGACAATTGTTCATGGTATTGTCACTTGTTGTGCGTGGCATTGTAGATTGTATGTGGTATTGCCGATTGTATGTGGCTTTGAGATCTATGTGGTGTTGCCAAGCAATTGTTTTTTTTTCCTTATAGATTTAACCCTGCAGAAACTCACCCGTTAAAATAGACTCTTTTATTTAAATTTGCAAAAAAAATTAAATGTTTAGTTAAAATAATATGTGTAAGAATTGTTAATTTACAATAGATCATGGATTAAAATATAACCACTGATCATGAGACTGTGTATCCAACATGCTGTCCACTTGTTATATCTTTAGGCATGGGAGATTCAAAAGCATCAGAATATATTTTTTACTATTTTTAATTATTTTTTACTCTGCAGCCTAATATTCCAACCTAAACTGTGCATGCTGTAATTTACGTCACAAATATGCATCAGTCATCAACAGAACATTTATTGAATTGATAGTTACACAATGATTTCAAGTGCTGACCAAGAGGTTTTATGAGATAAATACTTTAGGCTAAATTTTACCCATGTCTCTGTAGGTCCCAATGAAGGAGGACACATGTAAGGAGCCCCCCTCAACTAATGTGTGACTAGTCTGGTGGGGCTTACATCTGTGTGGTCTTCCTTCACTTTGAATAGCTTAACTGTAACTGACTCTCCCCCCATCCCAAGTTTGGTTTCTGGAGCTAGGATAGTTTAACTGAATGTACTCTGAGCACTTGTAAAACCAGTTGGTGTTCAACCCATGAGAAGATTTTGAAACACCCTTGGAGACCATGTGTCAACACTGATGCCCATAGTGAGGGCAATCAAATGCCCATCTCTGTGGCAGCCCCTCTGGAAATATTACCCAAACAACCCTTGCATTAACTCTGAACCTGCCAAGCTAAAAATGATCAAGCATAGACGAACATAGTTAAGATGCAGACTAACCAGCTACACCTTGATCTGTCTACTCCAGATCTGCACTATTTGCTGCCATGTCAGGCTCTATCTCCATTTACTGTTGTATGTTGTTGTTATTTGTGGTAATAACAAAAATAATATCAATATGAGTTTTAATCACCAGCTGCAGCAAGATAAGGGTAAGTCACTCTACTGGAACCATACAATAAATAACCCCTACAGATGCTTCTTCAGACACATTCAAGACACTCTGAGACACTCTGACTTGACCAGTGCTGCCACTCAATGGCCAACTTTGATTGCTAAATTCTGATTGGTCCAGTGGGGCATTGCCATGGTTAAGTTTGTTGACATAGCAACAAGATACTGGCTTATCAGCATCTTAGCTGATTGATGATAATTGACCTGACTGCTATACTGCACTGCTATCAAGAACTGTGCTTGATGGTTCATCAAACAGAAATTTGTTTTCAATTAAAGGTTGAGATTCTCTGAGTGTGCTTCAGATGTCTTAAGTTTCCAATCATATTTCTAACAGACATTTTGTAATATTTGATAAATATATGATTAAAGTATACATTCCAGTTGACATGTGGTGATCTTCCAGTCATAATAGCTGAGCGTAAGTGCCACAGTGACCTTGATTATGTAATGCATATTAAAACAAACACTTAAATTTTGAAAATGCAAAATTTTATATTAACATGTTTGTGCACAATTTTTTTACAAAATATTTAAAACCGGACATTTCCATAATTGTTGCCTTTAAACAGTTCAGGTAATTACCAATTTCTCAAACCACAGACTATCTTAAATTGTCAGAGAAACTTTAAACCAATTTTCAGGCAAAAACCTTCTCTTGCTGCACAGTTGCCCCAAATTGCTTGATAAAATTACCCGACAGCTTTAAAATGCTGGTAACATGTTGCATAAGTTTAGTGAAATTATCTCCAAATCGTTTAAAACTTGATCAAATAAGAGGTCTCGAAATAGCATCATTGTGTCTAGCTCATTTCTCCATTTCTAACAATTTCAACCCAAAACACAGATTTTCAATTAGAATCTTTCACTTAGGTTTTCCATCTTCAGCAGTCTCTTTGCCTTCCTATGTCCACATCTTATCAAATCAGTTACACTTATAATTAACAGTTTTGGCTGCTGATTGGCTACCACTTTATAGCTGGCTGTAAGTGGGTCCTGTTACATTTTATTACTACTTTCTGTCCATAGCACTTTTGTCATTCATTGTTTATTGTTGTCTTCGAAAATTGGAAATATTTAGGATTTGAAAGATCAAGTTAGTGAAAGCCATAGTAACCATATTTTTGTAACTTGAAATATGCAAAATGCAATCAGCCATTAATTAGAATAGGGCTGGGCAATAAGCATAACAACGTTTAAAATGAAAATGATGCAAGCAATGTATTCACAGATTGGGTAAAGTACATAGTCCCATTTTGAGACAGAACCCATGGAGATGTGTATATAAACTGCTGTACATAATTTTTATGTTAGATAAACCATCCTTTCTCAAACTGTTTGTTTTTGAGATATATTGCAATGACCAATTATGATCCTTACAGCAATGTCCAGCTGTTTTGGTGGAGGAAGACCGTAGACATTTGTCTGGGTAGCACCTGTGCACCGTAAGTCAGCAGGAAGTCCTTCCCATTTTAAGTCCTTCAACCCTAACGGAACTCGAACATGGTGGAAGGCTAAGCGGTCAGAGGAGTTGCAAATCAGCAATTCTACCACTATGCCATGGGCACCCACCCCTGTCTTAAACTGTACAACTCTGCTTTCAAGGTAGTGGACATAACCAGAAGATTAAGGCTCAAGAAGACTTGAGAGAGGTGGTCACTATCACTCAATGCTGGTTAATAGCATGTACCACCTGTCAGTGATTGTTGTATTTCTAGCATTCTAAAGTGAGGTTTATTTATAAATTGGAAGCAGGAATACACCTTAATTGTTAGGTCAACAGCTTTCTGTGCCAAGCACTAAATTTACTAACCCAGTAAATACAATTGTGAAAATGTACAGATTTTTTTTTGGACATTTTTCTAACTTTCTATTCAGAATATTACAAAAAAGCCTTTAAACATGACATGTCAGTAATTATTATTGCTTTAACAATAATAATGACAATGGTAAACAATTTTCTTCATCCACTGAGCTTCTTTAAAGGAGAAACTTTAAACTAAATTACCAGCAAAAACACACTCTTCTGTATTGCTCTCTTGAATATTACCGGCAGGCTTTAAAATGCTGGTAACATGTTGCGAAAGTTTCGTGAAATTATTGCACAATTGTTTTAAAACTTGATCAAATAACGAGTCTTGAAATAGCAGGAGGGTGTCTAGCTAGCTTCCCTGTTTCTCACCCTTTCAACAAACAAAACACAGATTTTCAATTAGAATCTTTCGCTTTGTTTTTTCATCTTTAGCCATTTCCTTGCCTTCCAACGTACAGGTCTTATCAAATCAGGCACACTTATAATCGCCTGTTTTGGTTGTTAATTGGCCTCCAGTTTATGGCCACTGAAAGGTTTATTGTGAAATTCTGCCTGTAAATGAGCTCTGTTACATGTTTTATTACTTACTGTCCATAGCTGTCCGCTACAATAATGGGAGTTCACTCTCAATTTTGATCTGTTTTATTGTTCAGGCTTTGCTATGTATTGGAAGGATTTTAGTGTTCAAAGATCAAATCTTTGGAAATTGAACACCATTTCTCATGCAACTGGAAAGCTTGGAGTGTTTATTCCCTGATTTTTATCCACAAAAAAGTGTGAACTCTATTAATGGTGGCTTTGACAAGATACCGGATGCATGTTTATTGTCTGCTGATTTTTTTTGTGAGATAAATCTATTTTCTTCCTTATGTTCTTTGATCTTTTTGAACTCTTACATGGATTCAGAGTGTGTTTTTTAGAACTGAAATAGATGCAAAAGGATAAAATATTTGTCTTTTTGTACAGTCATCTTTGGCACAGTTTTTAGGGAATAAGTTAATAATGGAACATTCTTGTGTAATGTACATGTACAGCATTGGTTATTGAATCCCCAGATATGAAATGTATAACTGCTATATTAAAGCCAGTGTCTAAAACTGTGAATATTTGAGCTTTAGTCCAAAGTCATCCTCCAGCATTTGATTGGCCAGATTTTAAATTTCTTTTAAAATTCAGCCAATCAGAGGCTTGGAAATGGTTGAAGACTCAAGCTACGAAGTTTTATAACCTTAGGCCCTGGTCTGTCCATCAATCTCCCTTTATGTGAGATTTATCCTCCCATTATTTCTTGACAATTCAGTCAGATTTTTGTCTAAACTTTACAAAACTAGTAAGTACTAAGCATATTGGCTCATATCATTGGAACATCATGACCAGCTTGATTTTGCATAAGTTATGGCCCTTTGTTTTATTGTTGTAACTGTAACTATGGCAAAGTAAGAACCAGAGGTATAATTCATCATCTTTGACGATAGCAAATCTTGTTGTTTTGTGTTTGTTGTTGTTTTTTGTTTTTTGCTACTAGTGGTTGTTTATGTGAAGAGGCATTTCCTAATTGAGAGATAACTGTTAGATTGTTCCAATCAAATAGGAAAGTTACTTTTTTCATTTATTTTACAAATTGTGAATAGCAAACAACACTCATATACAAGGTTACTTAATTGATTGTGAGTTATTTAAAAGTAATTTTTATTCTAAAAAGGGTAAAATGGTTGGAGCAACCTTAGGTTGGCACACCATCATAAATATCGCTTAGTTTTTCAGTTGTTTTCACATTTACATGTAAGTAATCAAAAAGTGGCTTTAATAGTTAAAGTGGACCAGACGGTCACTTGATCTTAACTCTTAGCTTGCTAAACATGTATACAATTTTGGCAAATAGTGTCGATCCAGATCATCTAGCTCACTGCTGGGAGCTGTTGGATCAGGATCTGCACTATTTGCTGCTGAATCTCTAGCAATATGTTTAGGCACCTTTGCCTGTCAATGTAAGAAGATGACTTAAGAATTATTTATGTTATTAACAAATGTAGTAAGCTAATTAGGGTAAATAACGATGAAGTCTTGGGTTGGGGCTCCTGCGTTTTTTTTCACTAACTTACAAGTGGCTACATCATTGAGGATTTGTGTAGAAAGCATTGTCTTTGCTAGTGTGTGGGGAAGTAATTTCTCTTAAAATAGTATAAGTAAGTCAAGGAGTAAAAACATATAAAACGGTGTCATGGGATCATAAAAATAAATAGGTCCCTTATGTATGTTAATGGCAACACACAGGGTTATGGTGTTGTTATGGTGGTATAAAGATGTTGTTATGGTGTGTACAGCTTGGATGGATTTCTGACTTCTGTCACAGAAAAGAGCTTGGGGATTTAGGTTCTCAGTGGCCCGTTGAGAGAAATTGGCAAGTTTGGGTTGTTTGTTTGCCAGGGTAGGCAGGAAAAATGATGCATATGATAATTCCTAGAGTTAAATTACAGTTTGTACATTCTATACCATGTGATAGGCTGATGTATATATGCATTCATAAATTGAGGAATGTCATATTTATTAACAGCAGCATAATGTTAACATCATCATCATTTTCCCCAGAACTATGATTAGCTTCAAGGAGGTCGTTAGCTTTCTCATTTTGGCTTTCTTCATTTTTCCTTTTTTTTGTGCCATCAAAATTATCATTGCCTTGAGCACCATCATTATTACCATTATTATTATTACCATCATTGCTATAAATGAATTATCATAACCGTTATTTTCATTACCTGTATAAACATCATCACTTTAATCCTCACCAATGCCATCATCATCACTTATCACAATATCACCATTCATCATAGCCTTCAAAATTAAAAACATAAAAAACTTTTATAAATGACAGTGACATAGAATAATGACTAATTCTAATATAATAATGCCTGTTTATGTTCCTAAAATAATATTTACCTCCACTGTTTACTTTAGCCAAACAAAGAAACCATTGTTTGTACCTTTCTAAAGCATTTTGCCAGATGAAATGGGCCAGAACCTGCTGTTGATTCTTGGCTATGGCTTCGATCATTCTTGGCTGCCGTTTCAAAGAAAAATATTACATGTAGTTCTTTTCCCCAGGAAACATGTCTGACCATTTGAACTTTTCCAGTCATTCACAGACTATGAAAACTGACTTTAAATGATGTTTTATGACTATGTTTAACCAGTCTTGGCTTCTCACTAACTTGGACTAGCCAAATGTATTTTAGACATAATTTTGTCATTCATCATCTGGTGTGTATAGACTACTGTTTACAGGAGATGGTAGAGTAAGTCAAATGAACAAATTTAGATATAATATAGTAAAAACTTTGTTAAAGGTGGTATTCGACAGTTTGGACCAAAATTATTTTTTTTAAAGTTCATAATAAACCATAATAATTTATTACATTATTACAGAGCTCGCAAAATGCTGTTTATTGATATCCTACACCTGTCTCACAAGTGAATCATAGAGCCACAATCTTCATTTCAAACACGTATTTCCTATCTGAGCAACGCTGCACAGTAAGCTATTGTTAAACTAAGATAACCTCATGACCACTTACAATTAAGCTCACCCAAATTATTCATCTATTTTTAGCAGTAATCCCAATCATTCTTATTTATAGATTTGAAAATAAAGATCATATAAGTTTTGATACATTTAAGTGTTTTATTGCTCTTAAATTGAGATACTGTTTAAAATCATCAAAGTTTAGATTAAAGTATGTTTTTTTCCTGCAGAAATTATGTACAAATACCCCATAGGTCAAATACCCCTATAGGTCAGATATAGTTGCATATATTGGCTATAGGCAAACTGTTGGCTACCACCTTTAAATTCCTGAGACAGGACACCATGGCATAGTGGTGGTCAATGACTTGTAACCCTTTGCTTAGCCTCTCACTGTGTGGGTTTGGGCCAAAGGACCCAGATATTTGTCTGGGGTCTTGCTCCATCAGAATAGTTACATGTTGCCATAATGATCATTATTGGGCACAGAATAGTTTCATGTTGCTATAATGATCATTATTGGGCATAGAATAGTTAAATGTTGCTATAATGATCATTATTGGGCACAGAATGTTTTTAATCAACTTGTTGCACTCAACATAATTACATGGCCAAAGAAAGACACAGCATTTTATTTTTATATTGTTTTGGTACTTGGCGCTGAAGAATTAAGTTGAGCCTAAGTGAAATAATTTCAAAGGCTTCATTTGTCTGTGCCATAGGTGTCATACTAAGCCATCTGCCAAATAATACAAAATGATTAATTTTACTTACTAATAAACTGACAAACTAACTAACAACATCTGGTATTCAAGTTAAACCAGTAAAATGTGTCGGGGCAGCAATTGGAAAATCCATAGAGTTGAAGAAGCGCACCCAACGTCCTCAATAATCCTTCAAAGTCAAACTATGTTCCCTGTCAAATAATAGTCAAGACGCCATCTTGTACCCATAATTCATCTTGCTTTCTACCCATAATGCCTTTCACAGTACCCATTTTATTCCAACCATTCTAACACACCATCCATATTCATCAAACATATTCCTCCATTTCCCTTAAACTGTTTACCAGAGCTTTGTCCATCAAGAGGAGAATAATCTGAATTCAGGTTACTATATATATCCCATAATTCTTAAATTAACTCTATATTGTGGGTACTACTTTAGATTAGTCACAATTTGACCAATTGTAATGAGTACCAAGAATATAGGGTTCTATGTAAAAATGAAAGAGTTCATTCTTCATCTAATACTAGCTAAAGTTTCCAAGCTTTCTCATGGGAGTTCTGGCCCCCCATCCCCTTGTAGTTTTGGCCCCCCACCCCCTCATAGTTCTTGCCATTCATTCCTGACACATTTCCAAAATGTTTTCTTATATTCTCTTAGTTTAATTACCGGTTCCCATGTTCTGCTAGAGACAGCAAAAGTAAAACATATTCTGGTACCCTGCCTAATGCACCAGCACTAAACAGTTACTGATTCCCATGTTTTGCCTGAGACACCCAGAATAAACTATGTTTCAGTACCCAGCTTTCTGTACTAACATGACTCAGCAGTATTTCATAACAGGATTGAAAAGTTCCCATGCACTAATTTTTCTGGATATCGAAGCGTAATTAACTTGTAAAACTCACACAAACATTAGATCTCAGCAACATTTTATAGTTTGCAGGCAAATGTTTTGGATTTCAAGTAATTACATCATTGTGGAGATAAAGCCTTCCACAAAACAGAATCAAATGACTTAATTAATGTAAATAATTTGTAAACATTTATTAATTTTACATATAAAAAAGGATGCAAATTAACAATAGCACTCAATATTTAACCACGTCATACTTGACAATTTAAGTTTACTGCATTCCTGTGGTTGTCAATAATTATTGCTTCAATTTATTAAAAGAAATGCCTAACATTCTTTGGAAAATAAATTTATCAGAAATATCTGCAAAGAAAGTTATTATGCCTTTCAGACAGCTCTTACGACAGACACATTGTGCTACAAAAACTGTAAGAGTCCCTACTAAAATTAATTTTGTTCTATATCACAAATTAAAAGACCCTTTAACTTTTCTTAAAAAAACAAACACCCACATCTTTTAATACATTGCTTTTAATGCAGTCTTCTCTACCCAGACATTTGTCAGGGGTCTTCTCCCACCAAATAGCTGGATGTAGCTATAATTATCATAAATGTTCGCTGCAATGTATTTCAAACAACAAAAAAACAAAAACAAAACTATCTGCTTCAGGGTCTGTTGCAATATAACTTGTTTATGTGCAGTTGTAAGCAAAAACCTAATAGTTTAGTTTATGTAAGTAAGAAAGGTAGCAGGCCTAAGGTAATGTGTCACTCAATATCCTTAGGCTTCCAATAACTCTACAATCTTCCAAAATTGTCATTCAACAAGCTTTTATTTTTTTATTTAGTTTTAAGTAATTTCAAAGGAAGTAGTGACAGACTTGTGATCAATGAACTAAATGTAAACATCTTCGGATAAGGGGAATAAATCAGTTTTAAAGTCAGTATATCCCATTATTTTACCATCTCAAGGTAACTGAAATACTGTTGGTGGGACAATAACTCAATAAACAATAAACACCAATCTTGGCCAAACTTGACCAATCTAAATCTAATTTGACCAAATTTAACCAAACTTGACCAATCTTAATCAATTTTGACCAAATTTAACCAAGTTTGACTTAACTTGAATAACCTAAATCAATTTCACCAAATTTAACCAATCTTGGCCAAACTTGAGCAGTTTAAATTACTTATGACCAAATTAAACCAAACTTGACCAGTCTAAAACAATATTGACCACATTTAACCAAGCTTGATCAGTCATGACGAATGTTAACCAATTTTGACCAAATTTAACCAATCTTGACCAATCTAAACCAATTTTGACCAAATTTAACCAAGCTTGACCAAGATTGATTAGTCTTAATGACCAATTTAACCACCATGGCTACTCATTAAAATGTAAACATTAAGACATTTGTAAAGGGTACCATTGTTTTCCAGGTGAAATAAAAGTGAAATAGATATACACTTTGCTTAATCAGCGTTAATGAAGTATTTTAAATATTAAAACTATATTTTGATAGTTTAAAAGATAAAAAGAAATACAACCAAAAAAAGATGCACAGTTTATTTTGTTTAAGGTTGAGCCAAAAATTTCTTTAAATAATTTTTTGTACATTTATCAATATTAAAAATATTGTTTTCTAAAAATATGAATTTCAAGGTGTTTAATTATAGCTTGTAGTTTTTGGACCATAAATGAAGAAATTACAAGAAAATAAACTTAACACTTCTATACAATTCATCTGAAAAACCTTTGAAGTTGCCACCAAAGATGGCTGTCAAGAATAGGGATCTTCACTGATGTGGGAACTATCTAGGTTGGGTACCAGAAAGGCCGAAAACCAGAAAGGCCGTAGACCAAAAAGGCCGTTGACCAAAAAGGCCGCAAACCTAAAAGGCCGCAAGTTTCATACAGTATAGGATTATGAATATGCGTTTGATGCTAGATAGTTTAATGATAAAATAACAAAGCCAGACAAATTGTTGAATTCATTTTATTTTTGAGCTCAGTTATTATTTTTTCAAATCAAGTACTGTATAATATATAATTAGAAAAAAAAATTATGAAACTGAACATTGGAGACAAATATCATTTTATTAATTCTTTAATAAAAAATAGCTTTCTGATGAACATTTTAATAAAAAAGAATAAATCTACAAAACAAAAAACACAGCATTTATACATATTTACAAACAACACAAAACAATATACACGACAATATACATAAAAAACACAACAACAAAAGACATAAATTACAAAAAATACACCAGAAATTACAAAATAAAAGCCCTATATATATAACACATAAGCAATCTGCGAAGTATCAAACGGATACACTGATAGCTTAGGTACAAGTCATATAACATTTACTGTATTAAGATTTATAACATATTAGATTCACCATCTCCTTTTAAGGCTTGCGGCCTTTTAGGTGCGGCCTTTTTGGTACGGGCCTTTCTGGTTTGCGGCCTTTTTGGACCAGTACCACTATCTATATCCGTAAAAAATCTTTACTTCTGATTCTGTTTTCTAAGAACAAAGTAACACTTAAATGGCCTTTTTACTAAGGTCAGGAGATTAATTCAGGTGAAAGATATGCAGCAATTTTTTTAATTCCCGGAGATGAAGCCCAAGGTTTGCTGTTTTATTTAAATCACATTCCTTATTGTGCATTTTGTATTTGTAGGTATAGACATTATTACTTTCATTATGTGGGGTATCCTCTTTTAACTTCTGTAAGTTAGAAAGAACTGATTGATAGAGGGTGAATGATAGCATACAGGTGATGGATAATGATTGATTGATAATTACCCAAGGATGGTGACTGATTTTCTCCCTGAGGAATCCACTTATCCAACTGTTAAATGTGTTCCAAGCTTGACCTTTTTGGAATGTGAATATTTATCAGAATTAATTTACGAGGAACTAATTCTGATTTCCTTGAAAAATGATATTAGATGTTTTTAGTATTTAATTTCGACAGCGTAGAAAATTCTGTAAGGGATTGGTCACCTACTGCTAAAGATGGAAGGTTTGGTAAGCTTGATTTTTTGGTAAAGTTTTTAGTATTTTTAACGATCGAGTCACTGGCTTGTATATGTTACTCCTCCCACCACATAGGTTTGAATCCCATTCTGGGCGCAGGACTTAATGTGGGAAGGATTTCCAGCATACATGCTGTGCGCCTGTGGTTCTACCCAGACATTTGTCTGGGGTTTTGGTTTTCTTCCACTGAAATAGCTGGATATTGTTACAATGATCATAATTGGTCACTGCAATGTATTTTTTTTAAAAGTTTTATTCAGGCTGTTGTATGTCTTTAGACAATGTTGAATTATTAATTAATTAAAAATAATTTTGAATTGCAAAGAAACTTTTTTTTTTTTTCAAATTAAAGATCAAAAATTGTTAACTGTCTGACAATCTACACTTATTATTATGTGCATGTGATATTTTAAAATGAAGATTTTATTTAAGATGTTTGGACACTGACATTTGTAACAACATGGTTAGAAGTTTTCATCACTTGACCTTAAAGTTATTATTTCAAGACGTGCTTAATTATATCTTTTTCATAAATAATATTTCTTTTTAATTGAAATTAGAGGTCTGAAACCATTTTATTTGGAATTGCTAAGTAGAGAATAAAAGACATAAAGTTTTATCTGTTTAAGGTCTCTTAGACTTGAACTTGCAAAAATAATGATTGATGGGAAGTGCTTATAATTGCTAGCAGTTCTTGTTGATAACTCTTATTGATAGCGAGAATGAAATTATGGTTTGAAAAGATTAATATCATAAAGAATTACAAAAAAAGCTTGAGATGATAATACATTTACCAGACAAAAGTAAGTTATAATGGTCAGATTAAGCAAAGGAAAATAGTTATAACCTTCTTTTTATATATTAAAAAAAAATGTTAGAACATAAAGTTCTCTATTCATCAAATTATATATAAAAGTTGGCATTTTAAAGATGAAAAATAAAAGTTTATTTCACATTTTATTGTTTGAACTAGATACACAAATCTGTTTTAAAATACATTATCTGTTTTTATACATCAAATCATATGTGAGTGTTTTATCTGAACAAAAAAGTAAAAGATTTACTTCTGTTTTTTCATAAGATAAGTTTGCACAGACCTTTATATGAATGCATCATATGTGTGAGATACTTTGGTTTAGCATTATTTTCTCAACATTTGATTTCCCACTGGGAATATAATAGAAAGATTGATAATCTTGACAGCAAGAAAAGTGGGTGTGACCCCCCAAAGTTGAAGATTTTGTCTCAAGATATTTTTTCTCTGGTGTCTGGCATATTGGGATGTTGTTATGGCTGATGGCAGTTTGTATGCTGACTGTGTGGATTTAGTTTCAGGACTCTACTATGAACACTGTACAAGAAGATTTCTATCCTGAGGACTAAACACTCTTTTTTTATTGGTGGATTCATTACATAAATATTTGAGAGTAACTAAACTGATGGAATCTAGTAACTTTGCTTTCTTCCTTGTTGTCCGATACATCTGTAATTACAGGCTGCAATGCATTGCTAACATTGGCTTACTTGGCAAATGTAAGCATAGGGACAAAGGACTGGGCAAAGACAAGGAAAACTGAGAATTTGGTCATTAAAAACTGAGAATAGGCTCAAGGAAAAGTTAAGCATAAGTGTACAGAAACTGAGCACAGGGCAAGGAGAAATGTGTGCAGGGCCAAGGGAACTGAGCACGGGGGCAAGGAGAAATGAGTACAGGGCCAAGGGAACTGAGCACAGGGCAAGGAGAAATGAGTACAGGGCCAAGGGAACTGAGCTCAGGGGCAAGGAGAAATAGGTACAGGGCCAAGGGAACTGAGCACAGGGGCAAGGAGAAATGAGTACAGGGCCAAGGGAACTGAACATAGGGCAAGGAGAAATTAGTACAGGGCCAAGGGAACTGAGCAAAGGGCAAGGAGAAATGAGTACAGGGCCAAGGGAACTGAGCACAGGGCAAGGAGAAATGAGTACAGGGCCAAGGGAACTGAGCACAAGGGCAAGGAGAAATGAGTACAGGGCCAAGGGAACTGAGCACAGGGGCAAGGAGAAATGGGTACAGGGCCAAGGGAACTGAGCACGGGGGCAAGGACAAATGAGTACAGGGCCAAGGGAACTGAGCACAGGGGCAAGAAAGACTGAGCATAGTGGCAAGGAGAGTTGATCATTTGGGCATGTAAAACTGAGCAAAGGCGAAAGGAAAAGTAAGCACAGGAGCAAGGAGAAAGGGATGTAGAGGCTAGAAAAACTAGTAAGCACAGGAGCAAGGAAAAGGGATATAGAGGCTAGAAAAACTAGTAAGCACAGGAGCAAGGAAAAGGGATGTAGAGGCTAGAAAAACTAGTTAGCACAGGAGAAAGGAAAAGGGATGTAGAGGCTAGAAAAACTAGTTGGCACAGGAGCAAGGAAAAGGGATGTAGAGGCTAGAAAAACTAGTTAGCACAGGAGCAAGGAAAAGTGATGTAGAGGTTAGAAAAACTAGTAAGCACAGGAGCAAGGAAAAGGGATGTAGAGGCTAGAAAAACTAGTTAGCACAGGAGCAAGGAGACAAGAATGTAGAGGCTAGAAAAACTAGTTAGCACAGGAGCAAGGAGACAGGGATTTAGAGGCTAGAAAAACTAGAAAGCACAGGAGCAAGGAGACAGGGATTTAGAGGCTAGAAAAACTAGAAAGCACAGGAGCAAGAAGACAGGGATGTAGAGGCTAGAAAAACTAGAAAGCACAGGAGCAAGAAGACAGGGATGTAGAGGCTAGAAAAACTAGAAAGCACAGGAGCAAGAAGACAGGGATGTAGAGGCTAGAAAAACTGTCTCCATTCCATTTTTGAGTCTTTGTTGCAGAACACAACAGCACATTTTGATTTATGACAACCTACATCTTAGCGTATAAATCAGATACACGTCTGTAAGACCATGCTTCTATTGATGAAGGCATTGTATCAGAACTTTACATTGTCAATACAACTGTCTGTTACTGTTGAATTGCAATAATTTTTCCCAAACATATTCAAGTTTAAAAACTATTCATTGAATGTGAATGCATTTCAATTTTCTATGCATAGTAGATCTTGTGAAAATGATTTAATGATGATTTCATTATAGCTCAAAAAAATACTCTAAAACATAATTTTTAAATAGTACTGATGATAACAAGATTCTTGGAAAAAACAAGCTTCTGTCATGAGAACAAATATTTCACACACCAACAGTATTTCTGACCTATTGATGATGGCCTGCTAAAGTTATGCAGTAACACAAAATAAAGTGCTGGAAAGTGCAGTTTGGGCACTGTAATTAAGTTTCATCCTGTAATTGACTGAAGGTATGCAAATAATGGCCCCTTTAAATTATTCTATGACTGCAAAAAATACACCTCTTCTAATTAAAGACTATTCATTGGTACAAAAGTTTAAACAAAGTCACATATGTCTGATTATAGAAATTATAGAAGCAAGTGATAATCTGCCAAAAAGTAAGGTCACCTGAAATTAGGTTTTAAATGACCACGGTAATGCTCTCCAAAAATAACAAAGCATGCTTCATTTTTGCACTTCAATATTAAATTCATACTTATTTTATATTTATTTGACCTGATTGGTTTAAATATATTGTGATAATTTCACACAGAAATCTGCCAAGTTGTGACCATGGGCTGATTTGAACATAATCTCAAATGTACCAAAATGAGGAATATTTAACAAGGAAGTGTTCCATTGCATTTTGTCTTGATTGGTCTTGCAAGGGTCAAGGTTATAAAACTTTGATCTTCAAATACTTTAAATGGTCTTAATTAAGTAAAATACTAATCTTGACCAATCAGGTATCTTCAAACTGTGTCATATGTGCTTAAATGTTAACCTTTAGAGAACAATTACATGTATGTTTAGTAATCTGCCTGAAAGGCACAGGCTGACAGATATGAAGCAGGTTGAAAAGTTAAACAAACAAAGTTTGCAAGATGAAGGCAGATTGAGAAATGAGAGTGATAGCAGAACTACAGATAAGGGGAGATATCTGATAAAATGTAGCAGTATATCCCATAATTCTCAACCAAACCTTACATTGTTGGTATTCATTAAAATTGTCTCGTCATGAGGATTCTATTGAGGCTCCGGTTTGTAGGCTTTGCTTGAGAAATATTAAAGTTAGCATGGAATCTTGCTTCTAAAATCAGAATCTCTGATGTTGATAGGATATCTGAGGTTTATAATATGAGATGAGGGGCAGCCTGCCTGGTTTATCTTCAGTCATGATACAGGAGGTAGACAAACACAGAACATCTGGCCTGTCAAAGATCCAGCATATCCTACCTAGGGCCATATGCTGTCCAGATTGGTATATTTTCGGTGTTTTGTCAGCTGAGGTTTTTATTTCAGGTTCCAATTTAAAAAAATAATGAACATGAGGTCCTGGCCAATTAGAGCTGTGTTGTTGTGTTATGATAAGACATTGCTACATTTTCATTGATAACTTTGCTGCATTTTGTTGCTTATCTAAGCAGAAGCTAAGCAGACGTAAAATTTATCTGCTTGAAATACCAGTAAATAAAAAGGGGGGAACGAGTTTAATGATTTGAAAAATTGGAATTGATAAGATCTTGTTGTAAGGGCTTTAGTTTGTGTTTCAATCTCAGATACGTAATAGACTTGAATTGTCTTGTCTATGAATAGGGAAGTGGTTGGGTATTAACCATGAAAGGTGGGGCGGTCTAGTTCCTAGACTGCCAATTGACAAACAAGGATAACTGGACAAGAGTTGCGTCGATTGACAAACAAGGATAACTGGACAAGGGTTGAATGTACTTTTATACGTTGATTATGGCATCTGTTTATGTTCTTGTATGTCAGTTATATATATGTATATAGTGGTTAAGAAAGATTTTTTTTCCACGTTTTTATAATGTTATATTTGTACATTTCTCTTTTTCAGGTCAAAAGCTGAATAGTCAATCATCGTGAACTTTTCCTCTAAGAAACACATACTCATAACCCAATGCCAGTCAACATGGATGTACCTGGAATATTTATCATCATTGCTATTATTTTGCCATGTGGTAAGTGCTTGTTTTAAGTTTTATTGTTGGTTATTAATTTTAAAGAATACATATACTAAGGAACTTGTTTATTTAAAGAATGCTTTTAAAATATCTTATTATATTATTAACAGTGATTAGTATTCAACAGTGAATTAATAGCACTCTATTATTTGTATAATAACTTTACCAATTCAAGATCAAATTTTTAATATGTATTTTATGCTTGATTGAACCTCATTTGATGCAAGACTAATATCGCTTTGATATGATATCTGTTTTGTTGTAATGTACATATTCTTTTCTTTATTGTTTGTTTACAACTATATCATACACATCTTATGTTTTATCATTACTCTCATCTGTACATACATGTTAAATATATTAACTCTCATTAATCAAATTGCTAACAACTATACTTGATTTGTTCATTTTTGAAAAGGAACTGTATTTTTAAATCAAATAATAAATCATTGTTCTGTAAATTTGTTAATTGCACATAGTGTTTCGAAGTTAATGATTTGCTAAAAAATGTTACAATTCATATTGCTTGTAAATCAATAACAAATGGTTTAGATCCCAATCAGACAACTTCCAGCAGAGGCCAACTGATCTGGAGCTACACTGTCTGCTTAAGCATGATCAACTGCACTTCCCACACCAAAACGCTTGCTTGCGACAAGCTCGTCACAAGTTTGCGACAAGTTTGCGCAAGCTTGCCGCAATCTTAATAAGATTGCAATTCTTAAATATTATGGTCGCGGATGCGAGCGTGCTCGCTTGCATAGAAATTAAGGTTGCGGTTAGGTTTTGTTCGCACACTTCTCGCAATCTTAAATACCATTAAGATTGCGAGAAGCTTGCGGTATTGCAAGCTTGCAATCTTATATTCCACTGAAGATTGCAAGAAGCTTGCGATCTTGCAAGCTTAAAACTAATTATTATTAGGATTGTGGATATGTTGTGGTCTTGCAAGCATAAAATTATTCCAAGACATTAAGAAATTTATTTATTTAATTTATTTAATAACAATTGATCCCTAAAGCAATTCCAAACATATTCTTCCCATGAGATAGTTAGTTAACTACTTAATCTGATTAATCCTAAAAAAAATAAGATAATGAACATAAACAAAATAAAATGTATTTAGTGACAGTGACTCAGTCCTTCAAACTAATTGACAACAAAAACAATCCCATACTTTGGCATCCCATAAACAAGTTAACTTCCAAATTTGATATCTATCTAAATCCTGAGTAGACATGGAAAGCAAACTGCTGTTATGAGTTACAGTGACCTTGATCTGACTGATCACAAAAGCAATTTTAAGCTATTAAAGACAGCTACAAAAGATGTGGTAATAATAGCTCAGTACAATATTTATTTTTTTTGATCTCATTCCAAAGATGTCAGTTTTTTAACAACTTTTTGTTGTTGTCTTTCGAAAACCTGGTCAAGTAGATCTACAGTCTAATATCTAATATGACAACAAAATAACAGAACAGACAAAAGAGTATCATGTTAAAACCACTCTTACTTTATTGAGAATGTGAATAAACACCATTTAATAATAAAAGTTTAAAAGTCGCTTTTACGGTGTTTTAGTAAAAGTCAATCGTAACTTTCGGAAAATAACCGAAGAAATCGCCGAGCGGTCCCGATTTACAATAGCACATGCGCAGTCTACACTTCCGGCCGCGCCAATTTTCAACGAAATGCAAAAAATGTGATGAAAAAGATGAAAAAAATGACTTTCCTTCACTGGACTACTAAGCAGAGGTGAGACATTGATCTACTTAAACAAGTATAAGAAGCACCACATTTTAAATCAGGTTTTCTTTACGTAGTAAGTTTAGTATATTAACGGTTTAGAATGCAAAATTAACGTGTCAAATGTTTTCACGATCTTTTTCAGTTCCGACATTTCACTTTAGTTTTTTCTTATCACAAACGTTTTCTGAAACCGTTGACTTTTCCATAAACACGTGTTTTCCGCTGTATATTTAATTTATGCTTCAGTTAGAGTTGATACGGTTCTGACAAGTTCAAACGTAAGATATTTTTGTGATATTGTTTATTTTAGAGTGACCCTATTAACGGTAATATCCAGTTACCGGACATTACACATGGATACATTCCATACTATAGGAATAAAGGCACATAAAACGGTTTCAAGTGGCTACACAATATTTTTTGTTGTTGATAACATTGTGTTAAAAAAATAAATTTAGGTCACCGGTAATAGAGATATCCAAGATAACTTGTACATGATGATTGAACACATACATAACTGTGTTTGCTAGTATGGCATTGCCACTCAAGTAAAGTATTTTATTTTCTGTAATAGTTTGAAACAGCCAGATGCAAGTGAACAAAAAAAGAATCGGAGATGCAGACGGATGCCAATAAGGAGGTCAGTGAAGAGCAACGCATGGATGACAGACAAAAGGTATTTAGATAACTATGTAACATTTTGACCATTTGTACCAGCTCTTGTATTAATGCATTTGCTACCTTTTAGCACTACCATGTTTATTATTAATTGCATGGCACAGCTGTTGGTACATGAAGATGTCATTTTTGGGAAATCATATGTTGTTTTGATTTTGTTTGATTTTTTGTTACATCGCACGGACACATTTATGGCCATATTGGCGACGTCCAGCTAATTATTGTTGGAGGAAAACCTCCCTACATGGAAGTTCTCACCCCGACTAGGACTCGAACCCACGCGGTGAGGGGCTGAGGAGCTTCAAGTCAGCGATTCTAACCGCTCAGCCATGGGCGCCCCTGTTTTTATTGCAATATTATAATATTAAAGTTAGTTGGTATATTTTAAATTTAAATTTCCTTTGTTCGATGTATTCACTTACATTAATAAAAAAATAATCTTGCTGTAATAACCATACATTTTGAATTTACTGGCTTTTTATTTATCTGTGTGTTTATGGTTGGCCTGGTGTCAGGATAATATGACTGGATGTGATATCATGTTATTTGTTCATGGCATGCTATACACAGTGAAGGCAGCACTATATCTGCTTCAAGTGAACACCGTCTCCAGATAACTGAAATACCAGTACTACTGTTGGTGGCTCAATAAACCTAATAAACAATCAAACCACCAACAATTTATTTGAAGACTGTTCAATTGAAGCCAATATAAAGCTGTTTTTACTGATTTTAGCATGCCATGAACACCTGGCATGATACACCCAGTCACATTATCCTGACACCTGACTGACTAGTCATAGAACTAGCTGTATATTTGCTTGAGTATAAGCAAGGGAGCAGTAACACTACCATTTAACATGACTTTGGTATGTTGCAGCCCAGACTGAACCCAATGCCTCTAGTACCAGGAGCCGGCACTCTACGGATTGCACTACCAGGTCTGGTGTTTTACTTTTACCCCTTTGTGCATATTAATGCTTATAAAATAACCAAGATAGTATTTCGTTAAGCTTTACTTTTTAGTTAGTTCAGCATTTCTCAGCTGAGGCTTTAAACATATAAAATATGGGGGTGCTTTTGCCTATAGCTCCTGTTATTTGTTGCTGTTTTCAAATTGCTGTTAAAGAATAGGCAAGTTTGCATCATGACCAAAGCTGTAAAAGTTTGTGTCAGCATCTAATTAGGTTTTTTGTTTGTTTCCTTGTTTTTTTTGTAAAATTTCCAATCTATTTCTTTCAATCTTTGAACACTTACTCTGCATCCAAATTTGACTGAAAAATCATTAGGTGCCTGTGTGGTACAAATAACACAAGACCCTTACATACTAAATAAATCTTTCATTGCTAAATAAAAAATCAGGTAATAATTTTTTTTTTTTTAAATAATGCAGAATGTTGGATTTTTTTTCTTTTTTCAGACGTAATTGGAGAAAAAATACATTTGCTGTGTAGGTAAGAGGAAGGATGCAAGATTCCCTCAAGCTGAACTAGAGATGTCATCTGAGAAATCAACAAGAACTGACTATGAACTGTTTTTGAACACAATACCTGTGGTACTATTTCTTGAGTGCATTGTATGTATTTTATTCTTAATGATAAATAAATTGATACTTAAGTTTGATTTAATCATTTAAAATCCTATTTGCTAGACCCCCGAAAATGGCTTGTCATGCTTTCTCATATTAATAATAAGTGCTTAGCAAGCTATGGGTTAAGAATATAAATTAATTGATAAGCATCTTTTAGTTGTTTCCTTTAATAAATGACCATTTCTTCTTTGTGTTTTTTGCCATTGTCTTTAATTAAAGTGGAATATATTTAGTATCTTTCTGTTGTGTTATTTTCCCTGTAAATTTTTTGTTGCATCGGATTTTTAAGTGAAAACCACCAATGTTATCTAGTGATTTTATTTATGTCAATCTAGCCACAACCTTAGCCACTCAACGGATTTGATCAAGCAAAGAAAAAAACAACCCACAAGCTTGGGATGATGGCGCAAGCTTGCAAGCATACCAAACCGCACGCATGGGATAAGTGAGCGAGTCAAACCGCTCGCTTGGCATGATTGCGCAAGCTTGCAAGCGAGCAATCAAGCTCGTAAAGGTTCCTATCGCAACCTTGCAAGCTTGCCAAGCAAGCTTCTAAGCGAGCCAAATCGCTCGCTTGGCATGATTGCGCAAGCTTGCAAGCGAGCAATTAAGATCGTAATGGTTCCTATCGCAACCTTGCAAGCTTGCCAAGCGTGCAAGCGAGCTTCTAAGCGAGCCAAACCGCTCGCTTGGCATGATTGCGCAAGCTTGCAAGCGAGCAGTCAAGCGAGCAATCAAGATCGTAATGGTTCCTATCGCAACCTTGCAAGCTTAATTTTAAGATTGCGGCTTTCTTATCGCAATCTTACCGCAAGCTTAAATAAGATTGCAACACGCTTGGTTGCAATCTTACCGCAATCTTGTCGCAAACTTGTCGCAAACTTGTCGCAAGCTTATTTAAGCTTGCGATTTTGGTGTGGGTTAGAATTATCAAAATTTACCGTAATGACACAAATGAAGTGCACACTTTTTTTAAACCTTTTTTGCTCCTTCAAAACTTTCAACAATATTATTGAACTAACCAGAAAAAGCATATAAAATTCCTATAAGGTGAATTGTATTTTGTTATATCATGGACAGCTGTGCGGCACAAATCATTTTTGTTTAAAGAATAGTTTTCATTTCTGTTTGTTTTTTCATGCTTTGAGAAGTATGTGAATCTAATCTTGTAGGTATTGTACTTGTAACCTTGAAAGAAATAATGTACACTTTTTTGTTTTTTGTCATGAATTTTTTTATCATTGATGGTTGGCATTTTTTAAGCTTAGATTGCAGAGCCTGTCTTGAGTTTTTTCTTGATGCTTTGAATGTCAGAAATAGATGCCATACTCTGATAGACTCATGAAAGCAGATTCTGTGACAAGTTCTTATCTAAGTACTGAAACATACACCCATCTTAACTCACAAAAAATGGAGTAAAAGTAAGATATGTTAAACATCATTAATAAATCCCACACAACTTTCAGGCAAGATGGTAAAATCTTTCATGAGACTAAGCAAATCTCTGCTTAAACTAAAAACAAAAAGAGAAAAATGTTAATTACTGTATAAACTTACTACAAACAAAACTGTAGGGTGTTCTTTCTTTGAAATTCCATGATATAAGAATGCATTGAGTTTATAGATAAAAAAGATTTAATCACAGCACAGCAGCCAACAACCAACGTCAGTCGGTTGGGTATCAGTAACACTTCGCAGGTGCTGTGTCGAGTGAACTGCATGCAGGCTGAAGAGCATGTTTGAAGAGCACCGTGCCTAATGTGCTCGGAATATTTGTTATTTTGATGCTGCACTTGGAGGATTTTTTTTCAGATTATATAAACCCAGTAAGATAGGTAAAAATGAGAAAAAAAAAGCTTGTTATTATAGATTGTACACAAATGAGTAAACCAAGTCAGCCCTGTTGGGGCGAGAAAAATTTCATGTGGGAAGGTTCTCCAGCTGACTTGTAGTCTGCCAGTGGTTTTATCCAGACTTAAGTGTCAGCTGTTCCTCCACCAATTATTAGCTGGACATCCAATTATTAGCTGAACATCCAATTATTAGCTGGACATCCAATTATTAGCTGGACATCGCCAATATGACCACTATTTTGTCAGGTGGATGTAAGAAAACAGACAAAAAAACAAACAAACCTAGTCAGACACATGTAGGTATATATGTATGTTAAGTGAAAGAAGGAATAGTGTCCAATTAGGGTTATATTAGCTACCATACAACTCCTCAGGCTCTTTCAGCTCATTAACGATTGGTTGGTGGTTTGGAGTTAAGTTAGGCCGATTGAAGATCTGTTATTTAGGGACTCATGTTTTTACTAATATTCACTCTTTATAGACCAAAAGACAGCTTATTTGCAAAAAAAAGGAAAAGGGTTTTGTTTTGAAGTTTAAAGTAAAACATTATACTAAACAGAAAGATCCCCAATCTAATACAGCAAAATTTAATGGAACTGGAAAGTGAATACAACAAGATATAAGTTAGAAATGTTATATTGAAGAGTTATCAATGAGACCTTGCCCAAGCCCAAAAACAAAGGATGTATCAAATTTTATACAAAATAATGAAAGAAATACAATTTTTAATATCTTATGATGCTTTAGCCTATAATAAAAGGAACCATTGTCCCCTTCCAACTCACATACACTAGCAAATGAGGTGGAAAATTAAAAATTAAACATTTCTGGTAGCTTCCAGGACCCTACAGTAATACTGTGCCATGGCGCAGGTAGACTGGGTTCTGAGTTATTTGGCTGCTGCAGAATTCCACCTGGTCTGTTGGACTGGTTACTTCAGTCTGAGGTAATCATGTCTGGCCACAGTTATCTCAGAGTTTACACAAAGAACCAGTTTTGTTGAGTTCTCCAAGGATGGGAGTCTATAAACACCCATCACCAGCTTAGATAACACACACCTTCTGCTCAGAACCAAGGCACTGTTGTTGTTTTTTGTATATGGTGGTGTTTTTAAAAAAATATTTTTGTATATATGTGAGAGGTTATTATTGGGGTAGAAAGAATAAGGTTGAATCACACAACTGTGCATTACATATTGCCTTGACAGATTCACAACCTCTTACATGGCACTTGAATGCTGACTTTCATGTTTAATGTAATTTAAAAAAAACCCACAATATTTAAGGTAAAATGATACAGATTTTATTTAAAACAAGGCTGTGGGGCATTCTCTTTATGTCATACAGTCTTGTTGAGTTTGCTAGAATGAAACAACACTAGTCAGCAACCATGGTAAGACACCAATCTGATTAAAATCATATCCTGAAATCTGCTATCAGGATCTCATGACAATTCAATAAAACCTTCTCAACCAATCAGATTGTCACCTACAAAATCGCAAAATTAAATGATGATCTGAAGCAATCCAAGCATTTCATTTTAATGGCTGCATCCGTTTATAAAGTAATATAAACATGGACACTCCGCAGTGTCTAAAGACCTTCTTGTTCATAATGCAATCAAGAATTTGTTTCTGAAGTGGTTTTTACGAGCGAATGCCTAATTTTGTCAAACACTTTTCTACTGCATCATCGATAGCAGTCATTTTGTGACTCTTACCAAAAGCGTTATACATTACCCTCTCTGATTGGCTTTTATAAAAATAGTAATTGGGGAAAACCATTCTTTTCTATAGATGGTATTTGCATGCCATCATCAGATCTTCATTTGTAAGATCTGACTTTAGTGAGATTGGAGAAGACACATGTCTCTCAAGCACCAAGACACTGAGGGGTAAAGCTCAACTAGTAATATGTCAGTCAATGGAAGCAAGTATATATTGGAAGGAAACACAAGGCTGCCTTTAATGTGAATGTAGTCATGTTAAGCTCCTCAAGATTATAAACAGTAAAAATGTGTACTGCGGTAATAGTTTCTATTTCTATGACGGTATCACAATACTTATTGCAAATTATGAACGTAAAATTGGGTCAAACAAATCAAAGATTTTTACTCTGCATCCCACATTTCTGACACACATTTTTTATTGTAGATGCAAGAAAAATAAATATGTGCGTCTGCAAGGATGCCTGTAATAGTGTTGTTGTCTGTTCATAACAAACTGTCGAACATCAAGAAATGTTTCTACAATACTGGCTACTTATTTGGTAGATGAGGTAATACTACAATAATAAACAATATTCCTTATATACAGGGACCCATTAGTTTTTGTCAGGACCCATTATTTCAGAAAATGTGCATCCTATGGACTCCTAAGAAATAAAGGTAAAATGGTCACTGATCTCGTCACAGTCTTGTTGTAACTTTTTCATCAGACTGGCATGTGATTACCTTTGTCTGTGTCTTTTCAAATTTTAATTTGATTTTTTATTTTAATTTATTTTCTTATTTTGTAAAGTATATGATCTAAAGTAGTGGCTGAAACGCACCTTAATTATCGCATAGAGTTTTATCAAAGTGTTAAAGTGTGACAACAATAAAAATAGATACCGATAGCTGGGAAATCCATGAAAGGTGGTAGTTGGGAAATTATCAAAGACGATGATAGATTTATTTTCTGATGAATTTTTATTTATTTTGAATTGGATAAAACACAATGACTTTTATTAGAAAGTAAAGAAATAAAAATAATATAATAAAATGCATTAAATAATTTTGATAATTTTGATAAAGTGAATAAACAGTGGTGAAACACTTTTGTTCTGATATTGATAATGATTGCCAGCAAAACCTGATTAAAAGTTCAAATTGACAATTTTATAGCATTTATTTGTCCGTAGGCCTGCAGAAACCAAATAAAAGCCGATAAGCTTTTATAGATTGCTTACATTGCTTGAGACAGAAGACAAAAAATCAAGGCATGTCACCAAGGTTATGTAACAGTAATGTAGTTATTCGACATCCAAGAGGGGACACTAATGTCTTTATTGGTGCCTCCTGACAGAACTGATGCTCATGTGTTGGCCATCTGACAGATGCTCTGTTATATAATGCTCAGGGAACCGTCTGCAGTGTGAGATAATTGGTCCTGAGGCAATCTTGTAAAGTGGAGACATCTTTGGTTCCCAGCTTTTTTTTGCTGGCACTGTCTGACTTTGTCATATAGCAATCTGCTGCAGATATGGGAAGCAAAGCTGATTTTGTTTTTAAAAAAAAAATACATCCCATGTTTCTTAGACATCACCAACCCTGGTATTGTAGGACAGTAAGCTTCTTTACCTGCTTCTAGTTTGGGCATCTGTGGACAAGTGGTTTGCGCAACTGACTTGAAAATTCTCATCCCACCAATCTGCTGGTTTGATCCCCTGTTTGGATGCAAATTTCCATATGGGAGTTTTTCCAGCTGGCCTAAGGTATACTACTGGTTCTATCCAGATGTGAGTATAGGATCTTTCTTGACAAGTAAACAAAATAAATTAGCCAGACTTTGCCTATAAAGATGAATTGCAAAACTTTGGATCATACTTTAATGAATGTGCAGGCTACAACAGATAGATACATCAGCCAGTCCCAACTTCTTCCTGTAAATTCTACGTAAAAAATTGTTATAATAATTAGGATTGCAATGCATCTGGTGTCGACACTGGACCGGATAACAAAGTCCCTTGAATCAATTATCTACCTAATTAGGTTGCAATTTTGCTGATGTGGAAAATGGATGCTCAGCCGCCTGTTTGCACACCTCTGAGAGTGACCATAGGTCTAGCTTTCAAACTCCCATTACCTTGATAGACACACCAGTCAGATTCGTGACAAACAAAAAAAAGGGCTTTGTTCATTGCTTTAGATCTACATGACATATAAAAAATAACGTTAAGATATAAATGGATCTGATTTAAAATGAAAATCATAGTCTGTCTGCATTTGACGATGAACAACTAAGCTTCACACGCAACACTCCACGCTTTCCTTACCTACAATTGTAAATTGTATTTGTAGAGAGAGTTGATGATGTGTCAACTTAAGTCCCTATATAACCGTCGCCAGACAACCATCAAACCCTTCGTGCCTGCGGAATCATGGCCTGCTGTGAAAAACGCCAAACTAGCCAACATATATATCTGTATATTGTCTACAGGATGGTATATCTTGTCATATGATGTTATATATTAAAAACATGTCTCTTAAAGTAATATTTGTACATCAATCACCTAATGCTTTCCCTTCCCTTTTATTTCCAATCTTAGTTTCAAAATTTACAATATAAAAGACATTATGTCTAACAAAGATTTATTTATGACACAAAGATGGCCAAACTGTGTCAAAAGCAGTGCCTTACAGGTACTTTACGATTTTATGGAATCTACAATCTTAGGAATGTTAAGGTTAACATTTGGTTATTTTCTAACAACTGGTTAACTTTAACTTCCTTGTTTAGTTAACCGTAGTGGTTATCTATTTGTATAAAGGCAGTTAACTGTTTTGTTACTTAACCAAACTGTTTAATTTTAACCAAAATATCCCAAAATGCAACATTCTAACTCGTTCTGCTAAATGAGCGGCCATTTTTATTGTTGGTTATAACTTTTACAGACCACTGGGAGAATGGTTAAAGTAAACCAAAAATGGTTAAAATCGGAACTGGTTAAAAAAAATTTTTTTTTGGTGGGGGGGGGGGGGGGTATTTTTGCTGTGCAGCGACATTTCTATCATTATAGCAGCAGGGGCACTTATGAGGTGCCCAGGGACTGAACCCGGCCAGTCCATTATACTGACACCGACGAGTCAGGCATAATGCTGTCCCCTTAGCCCCGAGCATTAGGAGGGAAGCCACTACTACCAACTTTAAAGTCTTTGGTTTGACCCGGCCAGGGTTTGAACCCCCGACCTCACCGATCCGCAAGCCTGGTTAAATTAATGAAAACATTTAAACAATAGCTAAGCAGGAAGTTAACCAGAATGTATTTAGTAATCAAACTTAAACTAATGGTTAAAATTTAACCACTGTTTATACAATTGGCCCCTGGTGGATATTCATTGTATCGCAATTTATATGATCATGGTCTTAAAATCAAAAGCCACCAGTGGGCAGCATAATACTTACTTTGCAAGCTCGAAACGTAAGTAAACAAAAAAATAAAAGCAGAAATAAACACAATAAAATAAAATTGTCATTTGTAATTATTTATCCTGCTGTCCTTTTGTCTTAAAACAGTTTATTCTCAGCTGTGTATAGTTACGTTTAAAATGATTTGCATCGGATTTGCCTTCCAAACCAGCTGGCCTTCTTTAAGAGCTGTGTTAAAACTTGCATGAGGATAATTTAGGCTAAGTGTATGTCTGTAAGTATATACAGGACTCCCTCTGCAGCAATAAAATCATTGAGAATGGAACCTGTTTTTAAGAATGATTTCAAAATGTGTTGTTAAGGCAATTGCCTTTGTTGTAATAATTCAGAATGTTGTAAATATTGGTGTGATTTAAGTGTGAGAAAGATTGAAGAGCTGCAAGGTCTGCTATTTAAATGCTTGAACATTGTATGAGAAGCACTTGAATTACAGCCTTTAACCTGACACATTGTCAGTTTTTTTCTTAATCTGTACACTGGTTATATTTGTTTAGAACTGCTTTTTTTCTTGATTTGCTAAAAAAATACATGCATATAAATAATTAAGACATGTTGTTTGAGACTTACTAGCAAATAGTGCAGTTCCTGATTGAACAGCTTTTGCTTGTAAAACCTGGAAGTACGTACGTGGCTGTCTAGACAATTTACTAAGGCATAATTTGTTCTTAAGTGTTTAAGGGTAACGACTATTTTCTTATGGGAAAACTTGTTTTGTGTCAGCAGCCTACAATGATGAATTCCTTAGATGCCATTATATTATAAAATAATTATTATATGAGAAAATTGGTTCCTGGGACATACATGCATGCATCCTATTATGCATGTTCTAAACGCATGTGCTTTTAGTTTGAACTCCTGGCCTGCTAAACATAAATTGATTATTCTTTAGCAAAAAGTGCAGATCAAGATCAGCCAGCTCCCTACTGGAAACTGATCAGGATCTCCTATATACACCGTTATGTCCCTTTAAATTGATATATTAATGTTTTATCATTTCATGTAGTTAAACAGAAAAAAAAACCCACTAGGATTTATATTGTTTTTGGTGTTATCCCACGGAAGCTGCACCATACAAGTACAAGTCGCAGTTCATTTTAACATGGTTTCAGTAACACAGTATTGCAATATATTGCTTGCATGTAATGGAGTAATTAGGAGCTTATTATATGAAATTTGTACTTCTGGCCTCTGTTTGGTCATATTCTTATTAGGGATATAGCATACCTGTTACACAACTTAGACAGATTTTTTTCTAATTTCTCGACAACATTAAAATATCTTTGATGTTGTTTTTCCAATTTTGTGGAAAAAACATAGTTGTTTTTTCTATTTAAATAAATCCAAACAACAAATGAATACACAATTGCAATAATGATTCTCCTTACAGTTACATTGTTTTAAAATATAAGAAAGAGACACAATTATAGACAAAAACTAGAACTACTAAAAGCCAATTTACATTAGAACTGTCCCCATTACCTTACTATTGAGAGTCTGAGTGTATATTAGATTTAAAACACATTTCAGTGTCTAGTATTGGTTTGGAATGTTTTACATAGCTTTTGGGAGATTGGAGCAAATTTGTGTTTAACAGGATAAGAGATAATATTCAGGGAAAGGCTGTCTGAACACCTTGACAAGGGATTTTTTCTTTTGTTCAGAAAGTCTTTTAATAAATTGATTAGAAGGTCAGGAAACTCATTTTGTTAGGAGACCCAGGGAATAATCAGGCTACCTGCTGAAAGTGTCGGCATTTTGCATTACATTTTCTTTTAGGTGCGAAATCTTTGTTTGGGGATAGGTTTAAAAATATCTGCTTGTTCTTCTTATATAAACATTTAAAAGCTTCTATTGAAGGCTAAATGTTGTTGCCAATTTTAAAAAAATATTTTTTTCAAGACTTGTGTTAAAAGGTAAAAAGATGTACTAAAGAAACTAATATAGAATTGTGGATACAATACACAAAAGGTTAAAAGCAAATACATAAAATAGAATTGACTGCATGCAGTTTTTAGCTCCACTTTAGAATAATTATAAATATGGAGCTGTTACTTTGACTCTCTGAACAGTGCATCAGTGTTGGCATTGGTTAACTTTTGTACAAGGTCCATTTTTCACAAAACCATCAAAGATATTCACTTCTACCGTGCAATGCTTGTTCATTATCAAAATGGGAACCCATTTCAAAAGGGCAGATAACTCTAAAATTAATTTTGGCAGAATTATCCCCCATTTTGTCTCTTCATTGAACTACACATCATTGAGAAAAGTGGACTGCTTTTGATATTGTAATTGATGCCATAAAACGATATCAATAATATTGTGGAGGAAATAAAAGTATCGGTAGGTAAGATCTAAACCATTAGTTAAATAGAGAATCCGATATGAGTGTAAATACCAAAAAATAATGCCTGAGTGTTACCTCATGCTAGCATGGAAGGTTATGTGACAAAAGCAGTTTGTATATACTTATTAGAGAGAGGTTTTGAATATGAATAGGAGAAAAACTAAGATATAAAGAGGATGGGGAATTGTTTGTTTTGATTTTTATTATACGTTAAATAACATGGGTGTTCAGTTTGTTTATTTTTCTGACCATAATTACATCTGTCAGTCTATGATCTTATGTTTTGGAATTGGATTCCTCTAAGGTTCAAAGACACAGGAAGTCAGCCAGATATACAGGTGTGCGAGTAGGTGGGAGTGTAGGGGAGGTCCTGTATTCATTCTTGGATAAAGTTCTGCTTTCCCTTACCCTTGCCAAATTACATGTTTAACTTCCAGTTCTAAATTCACATTCTTTGCGAACAACTTTACAAATGTATAGCACCATCTACTGATATGTATAGACTAAGCAGTGAACAATTCAGATCCTGATCAGACAGCTCCTAGCTTTATTTTCTTAAGCCTTATTAAAATCAAGCTTAGCAGGTTGAGAGTTGTATCGCCATGGCAGGAAATAGTCTCCGAAAATAAACTTTTTTTTACCTCAAACAACCAGATGAATTATAATTTATAAGGCTCTTCATTTCACCTTGGCTTGATTAAAATGTTTGTTGAAGATTTAAGTTTCATATGCGGTGGAGTTCTGATCAAAGGATGGGTGGCTGAAGATTATTTAACAATATGCATGGCCCTGGGGATACAGATGGTTAGGCTTGGACCTAGTGTTAGAGGTTTCTGATTTAATCATTGGTTTAACTAAGTCTGAAAATTAAATTTGATCTGTTTTTAAGCCTGAAAATTTGGTTTGTAATTAAGTCTGAAAATTTGGTGTGTATTTAAGCCTGAAAATTTGGTTTGTAATTAAGCCTGAAAATTTGGTGTGTATTTAAGCCTGAAAAAATGGTGTGTAATTAAGCCTTATAATTTGGTGTGTAATTAAGCCTTAAAATTTGGTGTGTAATTAAGCCTGAAAATTTGGTGTGTAATTAAGCCTTAAAATTTGGTGTGTAATTAAGCCTTAAAATTTGGTGTGTATTTAAGCCTGAAAATTTTGTATGTAATACATCTGAAAATTTGGTATCTGAATTTGATTCTCACCTTGTGTCTGTAAAGTGTGACTGGGCATGACAGGTCTGATTGACATGCTAAAACAGTGAAGGTAGCACTCTGTCTAAAGGTAGCACTCTGTCTAAAGGTAGCACTCTGTCTGCCTAAAGAGAACACCTGCTGATAAAATACTGCTAGCATCAAATATTGTTTATTATGGTGCTAAATGATAAAACTGCATCAGATATTGAGAGGCTTCAGAGTGAGAAGTAAGATGAATTGCTTGTCCTACCTAAGAGTTTGTCAGTTGTTGAGAAGCTAGACTGAGTTTGCATTAAACTTAGTCAATACTTTATAATGATAAAATTTGAGTATTTGAAAGGGACACAACTTATATATCTGTAACTATTGATCATGGCTACTAAACAAAAACTGAGCAGGTAAAAATAGATTATCAAGTGAAAAGAATCCATAGCAAACGTATTAGTTTCAAGAGTGAAAAATGTAAGTGAATGAAAGATAAAATATAGTTAAGTAGTATACAGTGGATGCCACTGGGGGTATGTACAATTCAATCAACAGCCTGGCAGGAGCTCTTCTATCAATGAAGAGCATGAAAGTAGTTCTTGAAAGTGTCATTGGCAGTTTCATTGGCAGGCAATAACTAGGTACTGTTCAGCAAACACAGGTAGTAATTAAATGGCACCATAGGTTATAAAAAGAGTTGTATGAAAAGTGTGATTGAGAACTGTTAAATGAGAACAGGGTCATCAGTAGTTTTTCACTAGGTGCCATATTGGCTTATTATCTTCCAAGAGAGAGGTTTTCAATGGATGCTTTTCAAAATGTTATGCCCTATTGATTAGTATACTCAGAGACCTTTGGTGTATTGATACCATGCTTTTTTTTTTACTTTTTTGTTCATTTAATGTAACTTACTCAGCATGAATAGTTCTTGCTTTGGCAAATAGTGTTGATCAGTATAATTATGAGAGAATTACCTTAAGAAGGGGCAGTTTGGTCACATTTTGCTAGCACATCTTTAGCATAACATCAAATTAACTTTGCAAGGAATTCATAGAAAAATACAAGAATTAGGAAATATTATGTTTTTATGCCTGTTGTAACGATCGGTGGTGGTTGGTGGTAGTGTATACTGGAATCAAGTTATCTGTCTGTCTTTTGTATTATGGGCACCTCTGTACCGGCTATTTTCATTATGATCAGATAAAAATTGCATGAGTTTTGTCCCTTTTTGCAATATTTAAAAAAAAATGACATAAGAGTACGTGAGATTTACAGAGTGCAAGAGGTGTATGTGGGGGCAGGGGGTGGACTCATTAATCCTAAGTTTACAGTTCTAGGTGTTTTTTTTATTTTGAAAATCATTGCAGTGATACAATTATGATTATTATATATAGCAACATCCTGCTATTTGAGTAGAGAAAGACTCCAAACAAATGTCTGGCAGAACCAACTGTGCACCATAGATCTCCCCACATAAAGTTCTCCACCTTGACAGGGACTCGAACATAGGTGGTGGTAGGTCTTGGAATGATTTGATAAATGATATTCATGTATTTGGGTAATAGTTAATCAAACATTACTTTGAAGTTGTCTAAAAAAAGAAATCTGGCTCATTTTTTATGCTCTTTGGTGCAATTATTAAAGGAAGAAATTAAATATTTAAATTGGATGAATTTCATTTTTTTTTGCTCCCAATGAAGCTATGTCTTTTTATGTTTATGAACAGAGAATTGCAGTTGTTGTTTGTTTGCCACATAATTTGATAATTTGTGCAGTTTTTATTTCATGATCCTTTGTTCTTTTGGACATTCATGTTTAATGTTAATTACTTTTATGATGTTTTAAGAGTTATAAGCATCTCACTTTTGTATGATCAAACTTGACAGACAAAAGTTACATTACTGGCACTACCTGGTTTACCCATAATTAACCCATGGTCTCTTCTTGCTAATATATATAACTAGTTACATAGAACTGATCAATTTTAACATCAAGCATTTTAGAAGTTGGGGGGCTGACAGGTTGTGCTTTCCGGGATTTCATAGGATAACAATATGCTCATTTATTTTTAATCTAAACTATTTTTTAATTATTTTTTATAACAAAATGTAAAGATAATAGTGTTGTGCTTAAAGATTCTGACAGCAAACATTACGTATCTTGATAAGATATTTATCCCAGTGGGAGCCTGCTTACCAGAAGCTACACTTTTTGCTTAGCCATGTTAAGTTTTTGCAATGTAATAGCTTAGCAAGATGTTTTATGATCTAAATATCTCCTGAGATAGGTGTTGATAATTATTATGATAAAGTGCCACCTGTTAATGGCTGCTAAAGTAGATAAAGGTGAGAAAAGCATTTATTACTTTGTAAATACTTCCTACAACAAGTGGCCATTTGGACAGGCCTAGATTATAGGGAGATAATATCTTAATTCTGACCCTTCATCAGCTTGGTAGGACATTATTCACTTGTTTCCTTTGCTTAAGTTTGAAGATATATCATGCAGTTGTGGGCCATTGGAATGGTAGGTATATAACTTGTTACTCTTCAACTCCCCATGATGACCTGGGTGCGAGTCTTAATTGGGATAAAAACTTTAATTTGGAATTTTTGGAGGTCATCTAGGTGACCTGTATTTTGTGAGTGGTTCTACCTTAACATGAGTTTGGAGTCACTATAATGACCATATTTTATCAATTATGTCTACAGTTTATTTCACAATCAAAATCAGTAAAAATCATACTGCCCAGATGTGCAATTACAGGTGTGCAAACAACGTTCAAAATTATTCTGTTGTAAACCGAATGTACAACGCTTTTGAAATAAGAAAAGCGGGCATGTTTTCAGCTACAGATAAACACCTCTTCTAAAATATTAATTAAAACATTAAGACAACAGTTACATCAGAGTCACTAACATCTGATAGAACCGTGTTAGTTAACCTTCAATACTTTCTATATGAATTTGCATTTTGACTTAAGTTAGGTCTCAAATAAATGCTCATGCATGTCGGATTCGACAAAAATAAAGTGAGTTTGAAATAACAACTACCTATTACACCCCAGTGATCTAAATCTTAAAATTCCGAGGGTGCCATTCCTCTTTGAACACGTGTGGAAGCTTTAGACCAGACCTGGCAGGGCATTCGGAAGAGCGAGTCGGCTCCAGGTACAGGATATCCCGAGTTTGGTCTCAGGCCACAACGTACAAAAGTAGTGGTATATATCCCTTGCTAACGATCACACAAATAATTAATGTTTTAAGTCTAAGTAATTGATGTTTTTAGAAACCCCCAAAAAAACACTGTAATAGATATATGACAATATAGTCATTTTATTGGTGAAATAACATAAACATAACCCTTAAAAATAATATTGCTTTTCAAAGCTGTGACAGTCACACCATGGACATTTCCAAATTCACTTATAAATATAAGGGATGCTGGGATGATACAAATGAACTCTGTCATTACATAACCTGGTTAAGAGCTGCAGAGTATTGCCAATATCTTGGTGTAGTGGATTATGCGAAGTCAGTGCAACACTAGTTCATAAAACAGTTCGCTCCGCATTTCGACCCTTTCCTACAATCTGAGATACATTCTTGCACCATGATATTCGTATGTGACATTGTTCATTAATAAATCTGCATTTCATTTATCTTTGTATTACACAACATAATGAACTCCCTGTTTAAATAGATAACACTATAAATGTTAACATTTGAAGCATGCCTGGGCACAATTGACGCACCTAGTCTCCTCTGACATACATATTTGTTCTGTACATACACTATTTCCTCCCAGGCATGACCGGCCGCAATAGCTCCGGTGGTAGAGCGTCGGCTTGCGGATCAGGAGGTCGTGGGTTCGAACCCCGGCCGGGTCAAACCAAAGACTTTAAAGTTGGTAGTAGTGGCTTCCCTCCTAACGCTCGGGGCTAAGGGGACAGCATTACGCCTGACTCGTCGGTGTCAGTATAATGGACAGGCTGGGTTCAGTCCCTGGGCACCTCATAAGTGCCCCTGTGCTATAATGATAGAAATGTCACTGCACAGTATCGGCAAAAATGCCGGCTAATCCCAATCCTCCCAGGCATGAATAACTGCATGTAATCAAGATCGTGCAGGGTCAGTCCTGTGTGCTTCCAAAATCTAGCTTTCTCATAACTCTGGATGGTAACATAAGCGACACGTCCCCAAAATTATTTTTTTTAAGTCTACAAACAGCTTAGAAATTTTTGTTTTTGTTAATTTCAGTTTGTGGCCTGCAGGAGTTTTATCGGCAGCCCAACAATGCTAGCGCCACTCAGGGTCACACTGTTGTGCTGCAATGTGTCATCAAGAACAAGGGTAATGGTGCAGTCCAGTGGACAAGAGGTGGGTTTGGACTCGGGGTGGACAAGGGGCTGCCAAGCTATCCACGATACACCATGATTGGTCGCCCCGAAACAATGGGTACAGATCTCGTAGGTAAGTAAAGTTTGATCAACAATTATACAACTTTCCAATCAAGATTTAGATTTGCATTTAATAAAATCATTATGATGGATAAGGGATCCTGGGTCATTTAATTTGCCAGTAACTATGAGTAGATTAACATCATGTGAAAATATTCAGATCCAGAAAAAAAAACCCTCTAGATCAATGTTGAAGATTATCAAACTTTAAGGTTGGATTTGAGACCATTCTTATTTATTTGATTGGACAGATTTCTAATTTTGTTTAAATCCAGCCAATCAGAGGATTTCAAACAGTGGTAGACTTATTCAGGATATTAAATCTCCTAATCGACCTGCTGGATGTCTGGATAATGTGACTGGGTGTGATACACAGTGAAGGCAGTACAGTATTTACTTTAAGTAAATACTGTCTCGAAACAAATGAAAAAAAATTTTTTTGGGACATTAGCTCAATAAACAAGACAATTAATTAAAATTAATTTGTTAAAAGCAAACATTAGTGTGTATAGCTCCAAGAAATAATATATGATAGGCTCCAATTCTGGTCCAGTCACTGGAAACTGATTGGCTAATATTTTTCTAAAAGCAAAGGCAAAATGCAGTGAAATATTATCATATTAGCCCCTATTTTGCTCCATTTGTTCATAACACACAACGAATTATTAGTTATTAGTTTTCTAAGAGCTTTATGCATGTGTAACAAGATGTTTTGGAGAAAGAAAAAATATTAGAAAATGGTGTATATCCTAATCAGACAGCTTCCAGCAGAGAGCTAACTGGTCAGGATCTTAACTATGAGCCAAGTCTGATCGGTTTATATGTAGAGGCAAAAATAGCAGAGTATGTGTTAGTTGTAGGTTGTGTGCTTTTTTTCATGGTTAGGCATCATTCATTTACTCAGTCATAGTTGGCTGCAACCAGTACAAGTAAGGCTAATAAGTTAATTGACAAGAAATTATCTAGGGGTGTTTCTGTTTTTTTGTCCAAGAGAGGGATACAAAGTTAGAAAAAAATAATATTGGCATTCTTTTTATATATACCATTATGTTGCAGAAAGTGTCATACAAATTACATGTGTGCATTTTTAGTGTGGTAGTTTAATTCTCTTCATGTGTAACGTAAGGCCCATTTGTTGTGGATTCTCATTTAGATAAAATTTTTTTGCTTCTATATATTTCAAAAACATATTAATAGACGTTAAATTATCAAATCAAACTGTAATCATTTCAAGACTTGTTTCTAAAAAAAATGGACCTGCATGAATTGCTTAGACAAAACAAATGTTTGGACAAAGTTTCTTTGAACTCCTTCCACATAATGATATTGTTTAACTGTCAGAGAAATTGACTGTTCATGGGAAACTTGTGAACAAGATTTGATCTTGCCATCAGAAAAGTACAAAAGAAGAAAGAGAAAAATGAAATGACAACAGGGACTAATTTCATGAAAAGCTACATCAACTATTGGAATGGCTGTTTGATGAGTTGGTCAAAAGTTTCAAGGATTTCTGTCTTTTTCAGTGTAAGAGAAAGAAAATATCGGTAACAAATTAGCAATTTTTGTGACTATATTTGCTCTTTTACTTGCAAATCTGTAACAAGTGTTGCTAATTGTTGCAATATTAATTTAGTTGACAGAAGAAGATGAAACAAGGTTGTACTGTTAGAGACTTAGTTCCAAAAAGTGCTCTGATACACGACATGTAAATCTTGATCTTCACAATTTGGACTTGAGGATGCAAAGGTTACCTAAGATAAATTCCTAGAGACTCAAATGCTGTTCCTAATCTATTCATTAGTGGATGTGGGGCCCGTGGCACAGAGGTAGAGTCACGGATTTATAACTCCTCTGACTGCTTAGCTGCATAGGTTCGAGTCCTGTTCAGGGCAAAGGACTTAATGCGGAAAGGTCTTCCACCTGACTTGCGGTGTGCCGGTGGTTCTACCCAGGCATTTGTCTGCTATCTTCCTCCACCAGAAAGCTCCACCTTTGCTTTAATGATCATAATTGGATGCTGCAATGTACTTTAAAAACAAAACAAAAAATAATCTTCATTAATTGCCTTATCTCATCTTTTCTTGCTATCAACTCGTGGTAACTAAAGATAATCATAGAACTTTTTGCTAACTTCTCAACTGCTGATAGTGCATATTTTGACTGATCTTAATCTACATGTTTATGAGAACTGATCACTTATTGTCTGCATGTTTAGAATTCATTCCAATGTTTTGAAAGTTTCCATAGTATAGTTAGGCGAATTTGGAAGAGCTCTTTGTTATTCTGTGATAGATTGAAGAAATATCAGAGTGGTATCTAGAAGACGATGTGTCTACAATTGTGCATGCAGTTCTGCAGACAAATGGCTGCTAATGTCTCAAGGGATCCATCAGATATTTTCTGATCTACAAGTCTGCATTGACGAAGTGATGCTTTATTTTTCAGGGCTAGCTTTATTCATGTAGATTATGTTTTTTTTAGTTCTAGGGGTTAGGCTTTTTCCTATTTCCTATTATGTATATTTTCTTTAGATAATAATTTTTGTCTTCTATTTATGGTTTAAATGTTTATTTTGTCTGGTTTCTGATTTGTAAGATCTTTTATGACAGGTTGCGCATCAAATAATATCATTTTACTATTTTTGTTATATTTATAATTGTTTCGTCATTTTTTTACTTTTTTTTCACTTTAGTAAGTTTTTGTAATTTTTTTTACCAATTACTTTTCTTTACAATTAATAATTTTGTAATTAATCTGAATTTTGATTGCCCACACTAGGTTAGAAGAACTGAGGTATAGATTCTAATGAAAAATAATAGAATGCTGTTGGGATTTGTTAAATAGAGGCTAGTGTATGATGCAATTATATGGTAAAGCAAAATTTTCTTCCAATTTCAAACTAAACGAATTAATGGCACTTCAAATAGATGCCTTTGTGTGGCAATGGGATATTTCAAGCTTGTAATCTTGATAAATAGAATCTATTGGCAAGGCTATGGAGACATTGGAAAAAAAAAAAGAAAGTTACAGATTTGAAGATTGGCGCAAGTTGATTTGAATATTTGTGCAAATAGATTTAAAGATTGGTGCAGGAATATTTGAAGATTGGTGCAACTAGATTTAAAAAATTGGTGCAAGTAGATTTAAAAGATTGGTGCAAGTCGATTTGAATAAGTTTTAGGTAATTTGAAGATTTGTATAAATTGATTTAAAGATTTGTGCTAGTGGAATTGAAGATTGGTGCTAGTAGAATTGAAGAATAACATCTTGTGTTGAGATTTTGAGTTTTAAACACAGGACCCTCAGATTCAGGCACCCAAGCCTTAACCCAGGCTTATTCACAGAACTATTACTGCATATCAAAACAGAACACAAGTTATTCTAAAAATATTAATTGAGCATTTGTGGATGGCTATAGGATGGTCTGCTATTATTTTCGTGAGAATATTTCTTGTAATCAGACAGATGTACAATCAGTAAGATTGGGGTATTGTTCAACTGGTTCTTGTTTTCTCAAGCCTTTGTGTTTGGTCTTCAACATTCTTTGCAGTTCTGTATCCTGGCTTGTTGTACCAGACTACCAGTATGTGGTTTTAGGTTGGTCTTTGGACTTTTATGTCATTTTTGATGATAAAATGTATCTGGAGAGAATAAAGCTCATTTGCCAGCAAACCTGCATTGATGGGGATATGAAATACTTGCCCATTGTTGCTTTTGTTAAGCATGGTATTCAGAACTCTTCAATAAATGAGAGTATATCTGATTTAATTGTAGCAATTTATTCCCCAAGTCTAAGTCAGATTGGATGTATTGCTTATCGTCATTAAAATTGTCAATAAATGGTTTTCAGCAGAAATAATGAATGAACCTTGTAGTGCCTTTTAGTGCAACAGGTAGAAATTCTTGTCTAGGGTTTGGAAAGTCTGGGGTTTATTCAAAAGCCACTCCATATGAAAGTTGTAAAAAAGGAAGAGGAACAGCTCCCTTACTAAGTAGTGGTATAACTCATTTACTTGGTAGTGGTATAACTCATTTACTTGGTAGTGGTATAACTCATTTACTTAGTAGTGGTATAACTCATTTACTTGGTAGTGGTATAACTCATTTACTTGGTAGTGGTATAACTCATTTACTTAGTAGTGGTATAACTCATTTACTTAGTAGTGGTATAACTCATTTACTTAGTAGTGGTATAACTCATTTTCTTGGTAGTGGTATAACTCATTTACTTAGTAGTGGTATAACTCATTTACTTAGTAGTGGTATAACTCATTTTCTTGGTAGTGGTATAACTCATTTACTTAGTAGTGGTATAACTCATTTACTTGGTAGTGGTATAACTCATTTACTTAGTAGTGGTATAACTCATTTACTTGGTAGTGGTATAACTCATTTACTTAGTAGTGGTATAACTCATTTACTTGGTAGTGGTATAACTCATTTACTTGGTAGTGGTATAACTCATTTACTTGGTAGTGGTATAACTCATTTACTTGGTAGTGGTATAACTCCCTTACTTGGTAGTGGTATAACTCCCTTGGTTGTAGTTTAACTCACTTAATTGGTATAACTTGCTTAATTGGTAGTGGTATAACTCCCTTACTTGGTAGTGGTATAACTCCCTTGGTTGTAGTTTAACTCACTTAATTGGTATAACTTGCTTAATTGGTAGTGGTATAACTCCCTTACTTGGTAGTGGTATAACTCATTTACTTGGTAGTGGTATAACTCCCTTACTTGGTAGTGGTTTTATCTCCCTTGGTTGTGGTTTAACTCCCTTGGTTGTGGTTTAACTCACTTAATTGGTATTGGTATAACTTCCTTACTGGTACTTGGAAGTGGTATAACTTGCTTAATTGGTAGTGGTATAACTCCCTTACTTGGTAATAGTTAACTCCCTTCATTGGTAGTGGTATAAATTATGTAATTAGTAGTGGTATAACTTGCTTACTTGGTTGTGGTTTAACTCCGTTGGTAGTGGTATAACTCACTTTATTCTTAGTGGTATAACTCATTTCATTGGTAGTGGTTTGACTCATTTAATTTATAGTGATACTCTTAATTAGTAGCGGTATTGCACTCTTACTTGTGCCTAACTTACAAGGGTAGAACTCGATACAGGGTGGGGTATTATGTCAGATGTTTATTGCTGTCACAGTAAAGGAAGCAATGTTTCTGGTTAAAATGCACTGTCTCTCATATCTTTAAAAGTTCTTTTTTTTTAAGATAAACCCAACAAATGTTAGAGAAGAAAAAAAAAGATTTATTGTTTCTCTTTTGCCCTGATTGTATTGTTTCATTTGACAGATTGATGGAGATACAAGGTCTAAGCTTTTGTATTAACCCTAAAGTAGGAGGCATGTGCAAGAATCGGTTGACAGGTTGTTGTCAAATAATGATGCCTGTTGCAGCGGGATCTGAGAGAAATGTTCCACGACGTGCTATCATTGTGATGGCTGCACTTATGCTTTAAGTTAACACACCATCCCCTCCCCTGCCCCTCCATACCCCCACATGGTTGAAAGAGTTTAAACAGTAGGGGGAAAACACATTAATCCCATTTCCTAGCAGTAACCGTTGTGAGAATGCTTTCAGAATCATCACTAATGTTTGAATGGCATCTCAGTTCAACAGGGCCATAAACTGACCTATCTTTAATTGATAATTAACACACAACCGATAAGCTAATTAGTGTAATGTATTATCAACAAGGGTGTGTATGAGTGGGTTAGGTACTTGTAGATTACATGGTGCTGGCCATGGGGACCACAGTAAGTAAATGACTTGTCATAATGTATGCGTAATTAGATTATGATAGCAGAACACCAGATGTATCATAGAGGAATTTGTCACAAAGTCAGTCTGCATACTTGCATACATTAACTCCACTTTGGTCCTTGAGCTGCTTAAAAGATGGCATTGAGGTGCCACACCCCAACAAAGGCTCATGTATTTCTTGTACAATGTTCTAATCAATTTAACATCAGTTGACTCGAAATCTTTTGGCAACATATGTAACATCAGTGGAATTTTCATAATAAAAATAACAAGGTAACGTAAGTGGAATTTTCATAATAAAAACAACAAGGGCAGATTTTTGTTATGATTATTTACAGCTCTATAGTTCTTTTTGTATAGTATTTATTTATTTATTCACTTTAAATTTGTTCAAATATTGGGTAAAATTAAGGAAAACTGTGGGTAGGACATTTTACATGGTTTTACCTTATATGGAGGTCAGACTGTTGGAGTTATATCTAAAGCAGTATTCTAAAGTAGTCTAAACTTTATGTATAAGGATTTAGACAAGTGTTGTTGTTTTTTCTTTCATGATGCAAATGTTACATATTTATGCATACAAACATTACATAAAATTACATTACATTATTACATTATATCATACTACATCATATACATGCCATTACATTACATATATTGCTTACTGACTGAAGAATTAAACATATAGGTTTCAGTAATAACCTTGAGAATATACAATGATTATTATTGAAAACCCTATATTACATAATTTCCCATTAACACATAATTTCCCATTAAGATTGCCTGAATGCGACCAGTTTCACACTAAGCGTGCTAAGCACATATTGATAAGGATTGAGCGGAATACTGCAGATCCTGGTCATCCAGCTCCCCGCCACACATGTTAACTTTTTCTGAGGTCAAAGTGGGAGATTTTCACTGGCAAAGTGGGAGATTTTCACTGGCAAAGTGGGAGATTTGTTATTTTCAAATAAACAAAAAAGGAATTTATCTGTTTCCAAGTAGGGAGATTTCTGAAAAACGGGTAAAACACCCCTTATTTTCAAATAATTTGAACTTTAAAAGTGGGAGTCTCCCTCCAAAAGTGAGAGAGTTCACATGTATGCCCAGGTAGGATCTATCTGATCAGGATATGCACTCTTGGTTGATATGTTTAGGCATATTTGCATGTAAAGGTGACTTGGAATAAATAAAGGTTATAAACAAAATATACCATAATAAGGATCAAGTTTTGTTTTCTTTGAATGACTATGATACCAGTAAAATACATAATTTCCACATTTTTAACAAAAAGTTTTGTTCAGTTCTGGCTAAATATTAAAACATTGTATGAAAGAATGCCTCGGCAAGTAAAGGGTTGATTAGTTATTACCATATCAATGGGAGGTTAGTGACTTTCTGTGGCATAAGGACATTTTGTCAGATCACAGCCATGTTAATTAATTGTCTTAATTGATTTCAAGATAATCAGATACTCTTATTAATTGTCACTTGTCGACTTGTGTATGGTATTTCTAGATGTATCTTATACTTATGCTGGTATGTAAATTGATCACAATTAAAGGCTGTGAGAGGTGGGTGGGATGGGGGTAGGGTTTGTGAGCATAATTAGTGGTTAATATACAATACAATAATATATGTATACTAACTAATTTCATGTATCAAAGGCCAGTTATTCAATTTGAAACATGACATTGCTTCATCAGAAATCTGTCCCAGGGGATTATGTCTCTTAATGTCACTACACTGTATTTAACTTGAGCTTCATGTTCCAAGGTCTTTACTTGATTACAATTTATTATAGCTTGGAACTAATGGTTAAAGAATAATAAAAAAAATATTGTTGCTGACAGTCTACTTTGAAGCAGTCATGTTGAGGTGCACATCTTCAATGCACACAACTCCTGCCTAGTTGAAGTATTTAAAGAAGTAGAGGATCTTACATGAGTGTTCATTAGATACTGAAAATATTAAACGAGTTGGATGAAATGATACGAAATGAGGCTCTGCTGAGTTTTATACCATATTAGACAACAAGTTTATTATTTTCAGTATCTAATGAACAGGAAAATTAGATTTCTATTTATCACATAACCAAAACATCAGCTGTTTTTTTGTTTACAATGCATCATCTTTTTTTTATAGTATGGACAGTCGGCCTTGACATGTGTACTTCGGTTTGGGAGAATCACAAAAAATAATTCCACTATTTATTCGACCATTTTCCATAAAAAGGGCGCAGATTTGTTTATAACATGACTAAAATGTTGTTGTTTAATTATTATTTTACAGAAGAGTTCAGCCTGAAAATTATCAACCTACAGCTGGAAGATGATGCCAGGTATCAGTGTCAGGTGATGGCGACAGATCAACACATGGGCATCGTGAGCCAATACGCCTACATCTCAGTGCTAAGTATGTACCTGCTATAATGTTCACAATTGGTTAAATCAAGGTCTCCGAAATTATGACTTACAGATTTATGATCCTAAACACGACTTTGGAAATATAAGCAAGCATGCTTATTACTTCATACTCAGTAGATGTACAAATTTAAAATACGTCTTGCTAAAAATGTAATGGTGTACCCATTGACCGAGTGGTTAGTCACCGATAAATAAATCCCTGACACCATAGTTCTAATTCAGATTGAAGACCCTATATGTTGGGGGTCTTCCACCTGAAGCTTTCAGTGGTCAGGTTTAGTTGATTTACAATATGTTCAAGACAATTTGAATGTATTAATATGACTGAGGCCGGTATTCACTGACATAGGGTGTAAGTGGTCGAGTGGTTAAGACGTTGGACTCCAGAACAGAGGATCCCTGGTTCGAACCCCAAAACTCACCACATATTGTTAGTCCTTGAACGAGACTTTTTACTGCACATTGTTCCTGGTACTCAGTACCTGAGTACTAATTCTGCCCAGGAAGTGGGCTGTCAAGAGGGATTAATTTTAGGTGAAAGAACTTGTTTCCCAATCAACAATAAATAAATAGGTTTAAACTTTTCACTGACAGGTCTAATGTAAGATTTGCTCGTATCATAGATTTCAGGACGCAATAAGTCCAAAGTAATTTAAGAATCTTGTTGGATAAATTGTATGACACTTTAACTTAGCTATTGTATTTAGCAGTCAGTGTTTATCTCAGTTAGTTTAATTTTGCAGCATAACAAAAATGTTGACTGGGGTTTAAGTCATTATTATAGCTTAAAAAAGGTTTACGCGTATGGATATTAAAGAATTAATTTTGACAATTAAAAAAAGAAATGATTTTGCTGATAAGTAAAGTCTGCATGTTCTAACATGCTTTGAGAAACTACTAAGTTAGCTTCATAAACTATGTATTCATTTTCATGGTTTATCTTAAATCACCATTGTAGCATTTTTTTCAACCATCTTTATTACCAGTTCCTCCCAGTGAACCAACCTTGGTGGGTGGGGTAACTATTCCCGTTATCCTGGATAAACCAACCAATGTCACCTGTCGTGCACTGAATGGCAAGCCTAAAGCTACTATCACATGGAAGAAAGATGGGATACGTATCTCCACGGATACTTACGAGTTAGCTACCACACAGCCTGATGGAAAGCGTATCGACACGACAGGTATTGTTACGCTGACTGCGCAGTTATCGGATGCAGGGAGAAAGATAGAATGTGGAGCGAGGAATGAAGCAATGGTGGATGGAGAGTCATTATGGGTGTCTGCTACACTCGACGTACAGTGTAAGTAGAGGATATGTCCTTGTTTAATGTCATCTTTTTCTTCCTACTCAGTTAACTGTAATGTTGTGGATAATTTTTTGCATGCATAACATTTATGTCATATGCCATGGACCATACAGATTTTTTCTACATAAAATTCTAAGTAGAACGTTAATGTGGGAAGGTCTTGCGGTTAACCTGCTTGGCCCCGGTGATTCTGCACAGGTTTATATCTGGGGTCTTCCTCCACCAATAACTAGCTGGACATATCCAATATGACCATAATTGTGTTAGTGTGATGTATCCAGTACAACAACCAGCAAAAATTAATTCTTAAAACCAAATGTAGAAATTTTGGCAAAGTTTTTCCCATTATTATATCGCAAAATAAATTGAATTTTATTGTCTTAATGTAGTCTAAAGAAGGCAGAAGTGTAGGCTTTTGAAGCATTTATAAAATTTTAAAAAAATCCATCTCTATTAGATATTTTGCCAGTTTTTAAAACCATTAAAATAAAGTCAGAAGTGGTAAATAAGTTTTAAATTGTTCAGATTTGATTAAAAAAACAACATTTTAATGCAAACAAGCAGTATCTCAAAGTAAATGCTAACTAAACGAGTTACATAATTTAAGTATGTGTAAATGCAATTATATCGCTGGTTTCTATCTCAGTCTTAGTTTGGAATCAGCACACCTACATATATACAGACTGTTGTAACCTGTAAATGATTGGATATTTCACCAGGTTCAATTAGGAAAACGAGTTCCAATTATCAGATTAAACTTAAACTAAGTACCTGCCTTGTTTTTATGGCCTTATCGCATGTCTACTTTGAAGGTAACCGGACTCACCCAATTGTGAAATTAGCTAGGGACAGATAAAGTGAATTTTGTTACAGTACTTATCAGATTGTTTACATGGCGATAATTTAACTCCTGTGTATAGAGAGATAGTAAGGGGTACCTGATAGCTTGTTTATGTTCTCGACAACAAAAAATGTAGACATTAAATGCATTTAAATTGTATCCTGCCATGTACTAATTGATCAGGCACTGGCAAATAGTGCTGATTCAGATAAGCCTGATTCCACTGTCTGGTCTTGGTCTACACCCTCCTTCAAAGACACTACTAATACCTCTTGTTCTAAATATATTATATACAGACATAGATGACTATGGGTTATTGTACAGAATAAAACATTTCTACTCAAATATATTAATTTTAACCTAATCATATTTTATTTATGTTAAACCTCATCGAATTCGGTGCCATATGACCTATCAAGTGTGTGCCATAATACCCAAAATGTAAAAGTACAAAATACAGCACAAACAAACCAGTAAAAATGAAATAAAGTCTTATAAGTTTGTCTGTCCAATGTCAGGATAATGTGACTGTGTGTTGTATCATGCCAGGATTTAAAGCATGCTAAGCACAGTGAAGGCAGCACTTGCTGGGCTCAAAGCGGACACTGTCTCCAGATTACAGAAATACTACTTATGGAATGATAAACCCAAACAACAGTATTTGTAATCACATGTTCTGTTTTGCTCCCTTCAGATGCTCCCAAACTGAGCCTTACCTCCAACAACCCTGCAGTTACTATGAAAGAGTATGATGATATCAAATTCACATGTGCAGGAAAGGCAAATCCATATGAAATTACATGGAGGTTAGTAAGAGTTGTTCCCCTTAGAATAAAAAAAACAACTTTTTAAGGAATATCTGGTAATATGTGTGCATATTATTCAATAATAGATGTTTCTTTTCAGAAGATACAATGTTAATTGTCTTTCTTCATATTTAATCATGTAAGTATATTTAAATAAATCAAGGTAAAGTTATAGATTGGTAATTTATTTTTCTTTCATATTTACTGAAACTATGTGTCAAAGTTATCAATCGTAAACTCACTTACAATTTCTGCTTAATTTCATTTAATCAGTCTACATTTTTTTATTAATTTTTTACCAAAAGAAAGAGCCTGCCAATGAAACTAGTATTTCAGTTCCTACAACTGTTTGACAAAATTACCCCACAAAGTAACAGGAAAATTGTTGATTGTGTCTAGCCAGTTAGATGTATATCCATTAAATAATCACCAGGGTGCCATATACTGTACCTGGCATACCAATTTTATTTCAAGGACCTATTTTCCCAACAATAATAAACCCAATATTGTATGCCAACCAAAAAGAACAAAAGTTTGTCATTTAAGATGGATGCAATGCATTAATTTATTTCTAAATGTCTTTTTCAGATGGTACAGAAATGGTGAACTTATTCCAAATGAGAACACCAACATTCTGTCGCTACCCCGCATCTCGAAGGACTACCATGGTGACATCATCAAATGTGAAGCTGTTAATGCGGTCGGCAACACATCTGCAGAACATTCCATGAACATTTTATGTAAGATTTGTTCACCTATTTTTTGGCTCCTTGATTGGTTTCAATCTTTGTATGTTTCTTGGTTGTTTTGTGAATGCATCTTTAAACAAGTGGATAGGAAAACGAAACCAAACAATTTTATGAAGAAGATGGGTCTCTTGTTTTGAATTGATTATTTGTAACAAAAATATGAAGCCTGTGTGGAGCAGTTACAATGTTTATGTAAAAAATTGTGTTCTTAATAAAGGATGTATTAAAACCAAGGAAAATCTGTTATTTTAGGTGTTCTTTTGGAAATAATTTACTTCTGCTTTGTTTGTTGAATTAATATATTTAAAGGTCCATTCACTGAAACGTTTTTACAGGTAAATTGACATTTCACCTCGTTAAGTATTGTTGACAATTTTTAATCAATAAAAAATACTTAAAGGCAAAATATTTTATCTTGAAAGTCAAGTTTTTCTTTCAAAGTACATTTGTGTATCTGATTATGGATTATCTTACAAGGAATATTTTAGAAAAATGATGTCTTTTTAGGCCTGGTTACATTTCCAAACACAAAGGTACAATACCGGTCCTAAATGATTTTAGTTAAGAATTTGGTGGCAACTGATGTAAACAAGATTCAAATAAATATTTACCTACCTTAAATTTAGGAATGACTTTTTTCAAAGTTATGTGTTTTGTTTTATAGATGGACCAGTATTTAAGGACAAGGCAAAGCACATATCTGTTGATCGTGGTGAAAGGGCGGAGCTTACATGCGAGGCAGATGGCAATCCAACTGCCGAGATCACGTGGCGTCGTCAGGGGAAGCACCAAATCCTGCATAGCAGCTCAACCTATGTGATCCCAAATGTGAGAGAATCTATGTTTGGGGTTTACACCTGCACTGCCACAGTGCTAGGTTTTGCAGAAATCAGTCGAGAAATTTACCTGACAGAGAATGGTAAGTTGGTTTGTATACATCTAATGGAGAAATGTTAAAAGTTATATACTTAAGTTTTGTATTATGTTGTTAAAGTAAAATTTGACAGCAACATGTAACTTTAACTTGATTAAACATTTGCTTTTTTACAGAACCTCTTCATTATGTTTAGACTTTGAATATATTTTTATACTCCCTTTTGCTAGTGTTTTATATGGTCATTCCCTTTCATATGTTACTTTTTTCTTAATATGCACATTTTTTAACAAATTCTTTGACCGGATGTGAAAAAGCTTAAATTCTTTATTGTCATAGTGGTCTTAATGGTCCTTTGAATTGCCCATGTTTTAATTTTGAATGACATGCTGGCACAATAAATGCAGCAAAACATCTTTAATATAAACCTATTTCTTCCAAGGTCCCCCAGAAATCATGAGTGATGCCATCCAATACGCATCACCTGACGAGACAGCCAAGATCGAATGTCTTACCATATCCTCGCCCAAACCTGTCTTTATCTGGACACGGGATGGACAACCAATTGACTATGCCAGCTCTGGTCGGTTCTCGGCGCCAGAGGAGTGGCTTCCCTATGGTGGGAAGTCCATGTTGCAGATATTGAATGTACAAGAAGAAGACTTTGGGGCCTACAACTGCACAGTGAATAACCTGAAAGGCAGTAAATCTATCTTGATACAGCTGAAGCCAAAAGGTTAGTGATGAGAAAATACTTATTTGTGATGGGTACCTAAATTTGTCACTCTTCTAAATTTGGCAGATTCATTGCCAGTTTTAAGATGTTTCTTGGATTAAAGTTTAAAGTTGTTATCATTACAGATAAGCTTTATTTGGAAACATGCCTAAGGCGATTGGTGTTAAAACATGAAATTTAGGTGACACAAGGAATTACAAATATGAGGGGTGATCAGGAAGTTTTTAGATGCTTGTATTTTAGATTTATTATTTGTGGCATTACTATGAAACTTACAAAAGAAGAGAAAAAAACAGTACTTTCATTAACATTTTACTTGTCACTGAGCAGTTATATGCAAATGTTTTTTTTATCATTGATTACTGAATTATCAGTGTACTTAGCAGAGCACTTCACCTAGCCAGAACATAATTTATTTTATTTTTTACATTTCTTGAATTATATAAAAATGTAGATATCTTAGACAAAATATATTAATCTTCAACATTATATATGATTTCCACATATATAAATCAACAGTTTTATTGTCTTGATGCAGCCTACGAACTTCCAGATCACCCCTTGTATGAAACTTTTTTTTAAAAACTTGTCTTAAAAATATAGAAAACTGCAGGGTATACATATGTCATTTGACTAGACCTTGTAATTTATCATATCAACTGCTCAAAAATGATATCTAGTGCAAGAGTTTCAGAATTTAGGAGTTCACTGGTATTTTTTATTTTGTGTGTGTGTGTTTTTTTTAAAATTGATTTGCATTTTGTATACAAGCCATACCTCCTTGTTTTAAAAGAATTTGTCATTTTTTTAAGTATATGTAACTAAATTGTCCATTTGGGTCACTGTAACAACTATAGCAAGGAAGAACAGGAAAACTATAACCATTGAAATATGAATTGTTAAACTGTTACATTTCAGTCATTTATTGAAAAGAATGCAAACTTTTGATGCAAACAAACAGTAGTTTATGGTGGGGTGGGGGTGTAGGGGGCATTTCTCCTGTACACAATAAAGAAAAAAAAAACAGACACAAATATGTTTTGACATAATGTGTCAGTTAACCTTATTTGTTCGTTGATTGTACATTTTTGTTGTTTAAATGTTGTTGTAACTTTATTTTGTCACTCTTGTAGCGGAGTTACCAATGGCGATAATCATAGGCGGAGCAGTGGGTGGAGTAGCTGTCATCTTCATTATCGTAATAGCCTGTATCGTCTTTCATAAGTGTAGACACTCCGATAATGGTAAGTCAAGTTTGTTTTGTTTTTGTTTTCTTGGGAAAAAAACAAAGTTATTTTGTATATTTTAGTAAGCATCAATCCCATATTCATACTGTCTCTATGTCTATATGGCCATGAAATTTGTGAAAAAATTTCAACAAAAAAATGTTTTGAAATAAGTCAACATGCCTTACATGTATGTAAACATGAGGGAGAAAACTAAAAAAAAATTTTTTAAAGAAACAAAATCAAATCATTTTTTATAGTCATTTAAAATTTATTTATTTATTATTTATAGTTGAAATATAAAGTCTTCAAAGCAAACTTGAATGATATAATTGGATATCATTTGTTGGCATAATGTTCAATGCATCATTTGTCATTCACACCAATACAGAGTCTTACGCTGAGACGGACAGTAACACGGAGATTAAGAAGCGAGACAAAAATGATTCCCCGTCAGAGATGACCAAATCTACTCTGATGGATCAGTGGCGACAGGATTATAACTACAGATACTCTGCTGAGTTTGATGAGGTGAGGGTGGTAGTAGGGGTGGTATCAGTGGAGACAGACTTATAACTAGATACTCTGCTGAGTTTGATGAGGTGTGGGTGGTAGTGGTGTGGTGGTATCAGTGGTGACAGACTTATAACTAGATACTCTGCTGAGTTTGATGAGGTGAGGGTGGTAGTGGTGTGGTGGTATCAGTGGAGACAGACTTATAACTAGATACTCTGCTGAGTTTGATGAGGTGTGGGTGGTAGTAAGGGTGGTAGTGGTGTGGTGGTATCAGTGGAGACAGACTTATAACTAGATACTCTGCTGAGTTTGATGAGGTGTGGGTGGTAGTAAGGGTGGTAGTGGTGTGGTGGTATCAGTGGCGACAGGATTATAACTACAGATACTCTGCTGAGTTTGATGAGGTAAGGTTGGTAGTAAGGGTGGAAGTGGTTGGGTGGTATCAGTGGAGACAGGATTATAATTACAGATACTCTGCTGAGTTTGATGAGGTGAGGTTGGTAGTAAGGGTGGAAGTGGTTGGGTGGTATCTGTGGAGACACGATTATAATTACAGATACTCTGCTGAGTTTGATGAGGTGTGGGTGGTAGTAAGGGTGGTAGTGGTGGGGTGGTATCAGTGGAGACAGGATTATAATTACAGATACTCTGCTGAGTCTGATGAGGTGAGGGAGGTGGTAGGAATAGTAATAGTTGGGTGGTATCATTCGAGACCGGAGTATAATTACAGATACTTTTCTAAGTTTGAGAGGTGAGGGTGGTAGTAGGGGTAGTAATGGTAATGTTGGGGTGCTTTTTATTATGACTTAAGATGCTTTGCTGAGTGTTATCATTTTGAGGGTGGAAGTGGTAATGGTGGGTATTATCAGTGAAAATGGCAATATAACTCAAGACACCCTGACAAATTTGATGATGTGAGGGTGGTAGTAGGGGTGGTAGAGTTATCAGTAAGGAGGAATTGGTACATACAGGATTATAATTACAGATACTCTGCTGGGTTAATGTTATGATGGTAGTAATAGGTGTGGTAGTGGTAATCGCAGGTTGTTTTTTTTTTTTTCATTATTTATTAACATGGTTTTATCTGCAGACTCACAGCAGATATTGATGAGGTTGGGTGGCAATGGTGGGGTTGGTATTGATGATTATCAGGATTATATTAATAACATCCAAGATTATATCTGCATGTCATGATGGTTATTATTGTTTTGATAACCCCAGGTTGGTTCCCAGGTTGGTTCCCAGGCAGCAACAGATCAAATAAGTAAAAATATAGCTTCTATCACTTAGCTTTAAAGGGTGGTTCAGCAACTGTTCTAATTCAGTGAGTGTCAGAATAATGTGACTGGGTTTGCTATCATGTCAGGTGTTCACAGCATGCTATTCTTAGCCAGGACTGCACTAAGTCTGCTTCAAGCTAACACAATCTCCGAAATACTGAAACATTTAAGGGGGAACAATTCACCCAACTAAATAAATAAAATTCATAGATCAATTTTTATGGAATACACCTTTTATCTCACAAATATTTTCACCTTATTCCAGCCGGACTCCAAGGCCAACAACAATGGTGTATATGGTGGCTATGTGGGTGACACATATGGCACTCTGCCTCCAACCTTCACGAATGGACATATCTATGCGGACCAGGCCCCTGACGATTTGGGGCCCATTAACAGGTAACATACAAGCAGTCGCTTGTTCTTCCCAGATGTTTGCCTGTTAGTCTTTCTTCACAAAAATTATTAAAAATTATAATCACCTTAATGTCTGATCAATACATTATATATACACTTGCTGTCCTTCAAAAATTGTTGCATTAAGGTTAGAAAGATCACAAATGTGCTGATAATTTTTAGCCAATCAGAACCCAGCAATCTTGTAGATCTCCAAACTATGCTTCCAGGAATATGTCCCATGAAAACATGACAATAAACATGCTTGACTTTATAATAAGTCAATAATTAAAAGAAATAAAAATAAAGTTATAAGGATTCTACATATCATGCTCTTATGCTTATATGTGTCCAAGTCACTTCAAGCATTTTTCTTTTAATAATTCATACAAAATTTCTTCTTTTCTCTACTTTTAACTTTCTTTTTCCTTGTACTTCAAACAAAAATTCATTGCTCGCTATTTCAGATATGAGAACAGTTACAGTACAGGCTATATTCCATCAACCTTCCGTAGTCCTTCAAGAACGGAATTTGTTAGTGGGCGAGTGTCAGCCAATGATTTCACGCGTGGAACCGGAATCGCAGTAAATGATATTTCCTCTGGTCGAGTCTCAGCAACAGATTTCACGTCAGGACGCGTTTCTACAGAACCATTGGAACCTTTTAGACTCCCTGCTGCTGACTATTGTACCACTAAGCTAGCAACTAATGTATAATGCAATCTGATTGGTTGGTTTGAAATGTGTTTTTATAAAGTGTGATATCATTGGTTAAAAGAGTATACATGTGTTTTTTTGTTATGTGATTGGGATTTTAAGGGTTTAATTGCAGGTTTTGAGCATAAATGATATTTTTGTTATTCAGTCAATTTTTGTAAATGTGTAATAATAACTAGAGAGTGAAAATGATATTTTTTATGTGATTGATGATTTCACTTTTTTAAGTTGTTTACACTTATGTCTGTCTTTTTTGTGTACCAATGATTGCTGTTTATGCATGGGAAAATGTTGAAAATATGAAGTTTGTTGTTTTTTAGATGATTTTTTATAATGATTGTTGTGTAATATATATCATGAAATATTCCATTTATGTAAATTGATGAAAATATAACTTGTTTTGTTGTGTCATGGAAAAATTGTGAGTAGAAATAACCTTTTGTCAATGTGTGTCTACAATAAGAGCTACTGTATCTTACTGTATGTGTAAAAAACTTTCTTCCATGCTGAATGTCTCACCATATGTATATTTATTCCTTTATGTAACACTAATGCCAGTGTTTATTTCCTTTGCAAAATGCACTGAGTAAACTAAGATACTTCTAGAGAATATCTCTTTTGCCGAATTTTTTTTTTCTCCAAACTCAATACGATGTAGCATTGATACTTATTTCAATTGTCTCAAGAAGACTATGGGGAAACAGTGGTAATATGAAAATTGTCTCCCTTACCAGATTCATGGCAGTCCATATAGTAAGTAGATCCCTTAGTTTGATTCCTTGGACTTTATTATTGTTTTGGGTGTGTTTTTTAGATGGGAGTCATTAAATATCAAACAGTGAAATTTATTTATTCCTTTTGCATAAATATTTGCACTAAATCCATTGAAGTTCATGTAGAAATATACACCAGAATATGGACAAATCTGTTGATGATTGTTAATTTCAGTATCACAATGAAAGCATGAAAGTCAAAATACACTCCTAAGAGTATAGGCATAAAAACCAAGAAATCCAAATAAAAGGACCAAATAAAAGGCATTTAAGGAGTATTCAGGGGAGACCATTCACTAATGTTCCTTTCTGTGATTGGACCCCACAAATATATTAAGGTGGGAAAGATTGCAATATTAACTGCTTGAAACCAGAGTTGCTACCCCTTTTATAGACTTAGCGCCCTCTTTTTTTACCATGCATGATGTTGATGAAGTTATTTATATTTGTGTATTTATTTTTGTGAAGTTTTAACAATAAGTAAGTAATTTGTAAATTGTAATATGACTTTGCTTATGCAGCATAGCATCAATAATAACATTGCTTTGGTTATGAAATTTGTATCTTGGACACTTTTTCTTAACGACAACATTTTTTTTATTTGGCTGATTCTTTAGTATAGATTCAGAGATACAATGAAATGTGGTTATTGTTCTTGGATCATTATTCTTACTTTTTCATTGACAACTGCATTGCATTATTTACACATTTTAAGTAATATTTGCAAATATTGCAGGATTGGAAATAGGGTTTAAGCATTATTGAATATTTTTTTCAAACTGAGATTTTTGTCATGAACTATATTTTTGTTATGAAAGTCTTCAAACTGTTTTTGATTAATGAATCCTTCATTTTTAGTTTAAATTTAGATAATTTGGATGTCAAACCTTTTTGCTTGTTTATGTTGTTTTTATTGTTGAATGATTGCAATGGGTATAAAGAACATGTTAAGAATAACATAATTAGTTTTCGTTTTTTTTATGTTTATTAGTTCTGGTCATATTTTGTTTGGTTTGTCTTATTTATCCCAGTTAGAAAAGAGTCAATTTGTTTGCAAGGTGCTTATTTCTTTTTATTTTGTTAACATTTGTATAACTGAGAATTGTTGATTGCAATTCACAATGATCATTGTTTTGAATTTCTGTTTTGTTGTGTTTTACATTTTATGTATTGTTTACCAAAGCTTTATACCATCTAAAACTTTAATGTAAAATAATTTGAATAGTTTTTCTGTAAAATTACATCAATTAAAACGTAAATGTGTAAAGATACACATGAAACAATACTACAATTAAATATATATACAATTAAATATATATACAAAAAGGTGTTTTATATTTATTTCTTAAGTTACTAATCGTTTTTACCATAAAAAGATTAAAATTATAATTGCAATTAACATGATTGGAATTCTCTGTTCCCTTACAATACACATTTTCACAATTTTCTTTGTTGTTGTGGTTTATGTTTGGTTTTAAATTGCAAGTCCTTAATAAAAGTATTAGATTATAACCAGTTTGTGTTGAAAATATTGTACATGTACAAAATCAAATCAGGTATGAAGCTTTTAGTATTACCAACATTTCTTGTGTTCATGATTTTATTACAGAATTTGTAGTCAATTGACTTTTTTGTTTTCTTTTTTTGTTGTTTTCTTGTTTAATCTTAGGGTCACCTATGAAAAAACATTTTTTTTATGTTGATCAGCTTAGGTATATTTGGTGGAAAAATGAAGATACAAAATAAAAATTTTGGTCTATAAATTGTAAACCAATCTTCTTGGATTATTAAGCATTTGGAATGGGGAAGGCTTATTGTAAAATATGTAAGTAAATCTTCTTAAATTGTTAATTATTTTTGGTAGATTAATAATTCATTGATTAATAACTATTAATTGTAAATAAGTCTTATTGAATTATTAAGAGTTTTGTGAAGGGAAGAGGGCAAATTGATAAATAATTGTTACTTGTATACAAGATAATTAAGGGTTTAGGGTTCGGGAAGGCTAAAATAGTTATTTTGTCTTCTTATTTCCTTAAGCATTTGGTATAGCAAAGTCTAGTTGTTTAATATTTATTAATCATATTTGAGTCATATTTGATTGAAAACAATGGTTTTGCGGCTGGGGTGGTTAATTGTTATTTACTATAGTTATTTATTGTATACAAGTTTTCTTAGGTTCTTAGGCATATTGGGGTGACTTCTTGACAGATATTTATCTCATGTAATTGTTTATAAATGTAGCTTATAAATACTCTCAGTCACAAATATTTTTTAATAAATCCAAGCTAGGGTCAAACTGGTCACAGATTCCCTTTAATATTTACATATTTGTTTTTGTTTTTGTTGCTGGGTGCAATTTTACTTTGTTCTGGTCAATTTTTGTGTGCAATAATGTATCAATATTTTATAAGACAATGTAATTTGAACTGTAGATAGTCACTAAGGGGTCACAACCATGTTAGAAAGCATGTATAAATATATATATGTGTAACAAAATACATGTCAACAGCTATAAACGCAAGTTAACAAAAAGTATCTCAATGGATTATGTCTTGAAGTTAGGAAGAGTATAGCATAAATGTATCAATACTACTTAACAAGAAGTTTGTGGATAATGTTTTTTTTTTTAAAAAGCCGGATTACCGTTAAAAGATGTACACACAATAGGTTGTTTTGTAGACTATTTCTCAGCAAGTATAGGTGATTTATTAACTTATTGTATCTTTTTTCCCAATACGTCATTGAAGCTTAAGCAATCACTGCAAAATATTCTGAATTGTCTCATTTCTTTTCTTCTATTTCTAAACCCTTTCACTGCCTAGCCATTTTCCATGCCCCATGCTGAGGAATTTTCTATAAATTTCCTAAGAAAATTCCATATGTCACTAAATCGCTTATAATTTTGAATGTGTAAAACTATATACCATTAGAATCGTAACTGAATATGGATTCTGAATAATATAGAATCTGATAATTATCATGTGATGTAAAAATGTTATGGACTTTCAAAAATAGAAAAAAAAAGTTGAAAAAATCCCTAACTTTTACTTCTTTCATTGGCATATCACTCCTTCACCTTCAAAAATATGAATATTTCTAAGAAATACCGTAAACACTGCAAGTTACTGTCAAGGGGAGTAACTCTGGTCATACTTTTATAGGAAATCAGCAATGCTGTAAACACTCAAAAAATAGTACTTAACAGGATGAACGGTGTACGTACAAGAGCATTGGTAGTGGTTAAAAATAGACGTACTCTGTACATGGGGCAGCTGTGAAAGGGTTAATTATGTCATATAATGCATTATAATATACCCAACCAAAGATATCTGCAGGAAATCATTATTTTAGTTAAATCATTTTTTAGGAAGCATAAATTAAGTTAACTTTGTCAAACATGTAAATTAGATGGATATTTCATGATCAGCATAATAAAGATGTGAAAATAGATTTATTTCAGATATGTATGTTACCTCTTTTCTTAAAGATATGGAAGGTAAGTCGTTTAATACATATGGGAAAATTAAGTTATTTATTTCCTTTATCATACATGTGATCTTTCTATGAAGCCAAAGTTGGAGATTTTGTCTTGCAAAGTGGGAGATTTGTTATTTTCTTGTAAACAAAGAAAGAACCTATCTGTTTTTAAGTTGGGAAATTTCTGAAAATGTGTAAAACACCCCTCATTTTCAAGTAATTTTGAACCTTAAAAATGGGAGTCTCCCTCCAAAAGTGGGAGAGTTCACATGCATGCTATATGAAAGTCAGTAATTTATTTCAGATGTGAAAATTACCCTCTGACCTTATGCATTCATTTCATCCCTAGATAATCTGGTATTTTTATTAGAACAAAGTACTTGTGTATTGCTATGGATACATATTTTTCAACTGATCTCAGAACTATGTTGTCATAAGTGTTTGTAGTCTTTTTATGTCATCAATTTACACAAGTAATAATAAAATTTTCATTGTAACTTATAATAAGAAAATAATATAACAGTTAATATTTTCCATTCTTATTTAGAGAAAAATTGAAATTAATATATACAGTTTATTTTTTCTACAAAGTATAGAGAAGGAGAGAAACTCCCTAATTTTTAAATATTTAAGATAAATAAAAATTCAATATTTAATTTAAAAAATAAATCAATATAAATATAATTTGATTTTTTACTAAATGGTACACCTTTTATAATGTTCTATAATTTTGATTTATTATGTCTTTTGAAATCATAATTATATGTAATAGGGTTTGCAGTAATTAAAAATCCCTTCAGTTATATATTATCATTTTGCAACCAAGTTATTTGTGATTTTTTTCAATTTAAACATTTTATCTTGCATGCACATAATGAAAGAAATAACCCAATGCAAAATTATTTATTCACTAACATTCAAGAAGAAAGTTGCTGTTGATCTTACTGCTTATTTCCTTTCAGTGCTTTTGTGTGTTTTCAATGAATATGTATCCAGTAACTATGTAATCATTTGTAAATTTTTCATAAACTTTGATGTTATTCATGGAAGCTTTGAATTTGATGTACATGTAAAACGTTATTCTAACGTAGATTACATGAATATTTGAACAAATTGTGAAATATGTCACCATTTGTCTTGAAATATACAAGGGGAAAAAAGAAACACAACTTTTCAGTCGATACAAATAAATTAATTTTGTTTTAACTGTGCAAACCCTCTGCTAAAATATAAGTCACAGTTGCTAGGGAATATGATACGCTTAACAGTGTCCTAGAAAAACATGCACAGAGCCACCAGAAACAGAATTTCAGAATGCACGTGTTGCACTTGCAGCACTTCTTACTTCATGAAGTAATTAAGTATAGATCGGTAGTTGCGTTTCTTTTTTCTCCTAGTATATTTTTGTGTACATTGCCTTGTTGAAGCAATATGTTGTTTATTTGTTAACCTATATGTCTTGATATAATGTGTATTTATAAAATGCTGCTACCACAAGAATAGCACACTTATTTCTAATTGGCATAAAGCAGGTGTTCTACCCAGACATTTATATATCCATCTATTATAGGCAGGCAAGTCCATATTGACTGTAACTGTGTAGGTATCTTGTATTCCAAAATTAACTCCTGTATATTTTTTTTCATACAGTAAAGCATCTATGTTCTAGTAGTTAAGACATTGGACTCTAGACTAGACTGTCCAGGGTTTCCAACCCCACAACAGTTCTAAGATAACAGATATCTCTTGGTACCACTGCATGAAGTGTTTCGATATAAACAATATATGGGTTGTTAATAAATGTGTCAGTTTAAGGGTTCACCATCGTATATGTCGACTTTCTGCCTCTAGTTATAAGGGTACCTTTCTTTATTAGCTTAAGTTATGGATGGTGGATCTGGTGTAATACTATACATAAAAGGAACATATGTAAAAGATTCATGTATGGTTGTGTCGAGGTCATTGTAAATAGAAGCTGTGATACATGGTTGGAGGGTGGTATCTTGTATGTTTATTTCTCGAACCCAACTGATCAGGACCGGGAAGTATAAAACTTTAAGCTTTAGTCTTTGACAGTACTCGAGTATCTGATTGGGCAAATTACAAATAAAATTCAAATCCAACCAATCAAATGTCTGAGATTGGTATTAGACTCAAGCTTATGATTTATTCTTACTTGGACCTCATACTTAAGGTTAAAGTAATTTAAAACCAGACATGTGCTTGGGTTGTATGAATAAAAAATCTTTGTTATATTAACTAAATATCCTTACATTTTTGATGATTTTTTTAGATTCATAATAACTTCTCAAATCACAATTAAGATGCCTTTCATTTGAAGAATTGTTTTCTGTTAAGAAAGATGGTTAAAATTAAATAACATTTCTTAGTTTCAGTGAGAGAAAAAATCAGAAAAATAAAACAAACATTCTTAATTGATACGCCCCTGATCGTTCTGTCTGGTCTCTGGTTGAATTTCAAACCATGTTTTATCTTAGGTTCATATTAGCCAGTCACGGCTGTAGAAGTATGTATACATTAACTGTTTAACTGTGTGGTACACAAGACATCCCTTGTTGTGTATGAGTGGTGGAACTGCCTCTATTGAGATATAATATTGAAATAAAGTTAATTTTGTATAGATATGCCTTGTTTTTCATTTTTTCTCCAAAGTATGTACGTTTTCTTTAATAAGTAATGTATTTGTTATCTCCCTTGTCAGTAGGGCTTTTGCAAATAGTGCATGACTGTACTGTATTTAAGTAATATTACTATTTTTCTTGCATATTTGTTTTAATTTTATCACATGTTAATGAAAATTTACTTACACATATGTTACATTAAAGTATTACTTAAGTTGTTTCCATCAAAATATAGACACATGTAAATATATGTTGTTTTGGAAACGTTAAAGTATTATTAATTGAAATTTCATAAGGTACTAGTACTACATGTATGTTCAATACGTCAATACAAATGAAATACCGATGAAATACTCAAGGGAGATAATTCAGCAGAACTATGACAAAAAAGAGTTATTTTGATTTAAAATATTATTAAGCTTAATAGATATGGCCAAAAATATGACGATTCACATTCCCTTTTTTGACATGTAATGAAGGAATGAAATTAATCAGTAAGAACAGCATATTTAAAGCAGGCTAACTGGAAGATACCTCAAGAGTAGGAAATTAATCATTTTGATGAGGGTTTGAATTCAAGTGTTTGGAAGATAATGGGAAGTCATTCTGGTATTTTTTTTAAACTTTTATTATCCCCGTCTTAGGTGGGGGCAGGTCGGGGACCCATCCTGGTAAAGGTGACTTGACATGCTTTGCCTCTATCCATAAGATATTTTGGAAATCCCCACTCACACCAACTCGGTCCTAAAACGACTTAAGAAATCGGAAATGTATTGTGATACAACTTTTTCTGAATGGAACTAAAGAACTTTTATTATTTCTGAGGAAATATCTTAAAATTTATGGAATGTTTTAGTTTAAAGGATTATACAGGTGTCCGTATACAGGCATTAGCTTAGTGTTATTGAGAGAAAATAGTAAATATTCATTGTAGCTTCGACTACATGTATGTATATTTTAATTACTTCCGTCTTATAATCAGCATGATAAATGTACCGTTTCTGTAATACCCAATCGCCATTACGTTTGATAACTACTGTAATCATATATCAGGAAGTGCAAAGTATACATATATTTGTAGAACTGCTATAAAGCAGTTCGCATACAATTTGCTTTAATATACAACAGAAACCTTTTCTGCAAACCAACATAGGCCTTTCATAAAACTTAATTCTTGCAGTTACATTGTATGCTTGAAAAAGAAATTTCTGTTTTATAATATTATTTGTCCAAAATACGCCTAGATCTATTTCCTAAAGAAATTAGTTAGAAATGTGATTTAAAAATCTTTTCACCGTATCTATCCAAAGTAAGAAATACATTCATAATATCACTTTTTTGTTTATTCATCCAATGTCCGCCATATTATTTGCAAAATCTGTATAGAGGTCCCTTCAAACAATAAAGTACAGCTTCATTATCAAATATTAAGATTTCTACTATCTAAAGGCCCCTATCTCACCATACTCTAAAGGCGATACAAACTGCACATGACTATCAAGTGCAACAAGACTTCACCCTTCCCTGCTATGTAACCTAACATTTATTTTAAGACTCGGTTTTTTGTTGTTGTTATAACTTAGTGTTTAGGTAACAAGATATTGATAGAGAATTAGAGGCACATAGAAGCAAATTGTGCAGACTCTAATCATGAAGCCTCCATGTAGCTTCCAACTCTTTACTTTGTGCCTAAGTCCGGCCAATTCGTGCTTAGCAGGTAAAGAAGAATGCTTGAGACAGGTTCAGAGGCCCGGCAGAGAGTTTATAAGATTTAAATTTTAAATTAATAATACCAAGACAATATCTTAATAAACAACGGCTTTATATGGACTACCTCTTAAGATTTTCAACCAACAACCAAATAATAATAATAAAATTAAATAAAATTATGAGTTGAATGAATGTGTGAGATATTTTGCTGACATGTATCTACTATCATGGAAAAATCTGCATTGTAGCCGAACGTTAGATTGCATGGTCAATATCATAGACAAGAGTATTTACCAACATGAACTTCAATGTGATAGTGTTGGGTTTTTGTGAGTTGGTATTTGTGTTGTTCAATTTTATTTCGTCAACTGGTATTTAATTATCTTTTTAAATTCTCATTAATGTATAAGGTACGCCAATTTATTTGTCTTTAAAAAACACTATTCATAATGGAAAACAAATCAGTGACAATAACTGTCCAAACCATTTTAACATAAATAGAGCTATTCTGCAGTCTGCAGTAGCAGAGTTTACGTATCCGTTCAGGGGAGATCACCGCGGAAGAAATTAATTCAATACTCCCGCAAAAACACTGCAATTTAAAATTGAAGGCCACTGAAGATTCCGCTTAATACTAATAGGAAGCAAATTAATCTGAACCTTTTAGTCCCGATTTCTCAAAAGCGCCGCTCTTGAGAACGGTACCTCTTGCAATAGTGTAGCAGTCAATAACAGGAAGTTGCAGTTGCTCTGCGAGACCCCTTTCAGAGAAAAGAACCGAATATTCCGATTTTAATGGTGTAGCTTGCAACAATAAAGTGTAGTTTGCAATAATAAAAAATAGCGGTCATTAATAGGAATTCGCAGCTGTTTGGAGAGGTGATAAAAATCGATGTAGAAAGTATTGTTTTTTCTTTTCTTTTATTAAGTTGTTTTAACTTATAATATCATTCTCTTTTTCAGAGAATGTGCTGACATTAGGAAACCATGTTGTCTTCCAGACTTAGATTCAGCAATTTGCAGACAATGTATTTAAAACAGGACTAAAACCAAGAAAGATTTAAAAAAAAAAACATGTGTTATGAATGACGGGCGAATCCATATTGGCCCATTTGGTTAATTTTTGTAAGTTTTTTATCGTTGCATTAAGGTCGTTTGCATTTCTCTTATTAATAGTATGTTAATACGTGTGATGGAATACAGTGTGATGGAAATATAAGCTACTCTTTTATCATAACTTGTGTGGCGATAGATAAATAGTGACACAAAATGTATAATTGTATATAGTACATAAGTTTAATAAAGTGTTACTCAACCCGTTGGCCATTGATTCTTGTAACTGTAAAAGGATTATAAAGAAAAAATATATTTTACAATAAAATATGTCTACAGTTAAAGTAAAAGTGTATCCAGCTTTTAGATTAACAAAAATTAAAAATGATGGCGGGTCGATGTAATTTTCATCAGACCATCCTGATTCGTTATATTTTTAATCGCAACAAAAAAAAAATACCTATCACTGTTCAGCATTTTTTTCTAAATTTCTAAATTCTAAATATTTTTTCAAATCTTATGAAACATTCTCATTCATATTCCGTACAGACGGACGAACGGGGGTACTCGATGACGGGCCATTCAACTACTATCTTCAGTATTGCTACTATCTACCCCTTCTGTAATGTCATACGATTGATTGTCTGGCGGGGTAAACTGCGATAGAAGGGGACCATTCTGACACAGTCACAAGATCTGAAAGGTAAGTGTGCTCTGTATAATAATGTAGGACATTGGAAATAAGGAAGAAATTGTTATTTTAAATGATTGTTGATTGGTCGATCTATGGACAAAACTGTCCCATGGTACATTGACAGTAACGCAACATTTAACATACATGTATTGTCAGAAAGAGAAATAATTGCTGAATATTGGTATCGACTTAATGTTTGTATATATTTTCCTTTTTCTTGATGTTTTATAAGTTGATTCTTGTCCTGACTGTTTGATTGATTAATTGATTTATGCACTGAATTGATTTGCTCGATGTCGCAGCAATGCAATTGAGATACTGCCAAAAAAGAAAAGCGAGAAGAAGTCCTGGTAATGTTAATAGACGGCTGTCACCAGCTGATGTCAGCGAGTGGCAGTTGTTGTTGTTGTTGTTGTATAGACCCCAAAAGCAGCTTTCATCAGTAGCTGAAGACATTGTAAAAACAACAACAAAGAACAACATTGAAATTGTCTAGTATTTAACAAGGCTGACTTCAACTTATAGACATAAGATTAAATGTAAGGTGAACGACAATTTGCATGTTGCCACTGCATTTATATTCATGTGTTTTAATTTATCAGTTTTCACTACAAGTTTTCTAAAATCCTATAACAAACAAGAAATGTTGTCACCGACCTTAAATATGTAAATAAATATATTCCAGTAAAGTAATGTCTGCAATGTTATGCAATAATTTATTTTCTTTTTCACTGTAATTGATTTTATTATTATGGAATGATTATTTTTGGGACAAAACCTTTTTTTTTCTCTCGTTATTCTAGTATCTATCATGTTTCGCCTGCTCGTGGCAGCTACCTTGATTGCGGGCCTCTTGGCTCAAACCTGCGACCCCACGGTCTGCATGCTGCCAAACTGTCGATGCCCCACCGATCCGAACGCACCAGGCAACCTAACGGTATTTTGTCTTATTATTTAAATTTCGTTGATTTAACATTTGCATTTTCCTTTATATCATTTTCATTTGTTTGACGTCCAAACCAGAAACGGTGGGATGAAAGAGAAAGTTGGCGTGAACTTGTAACTGACATAATCATGCGTTTGCAGTAATACTGTGCTGGCATGAACAAGCTGTCTGTCTCAGCCTTATACCACTGGAAACTATATCTAATCTTAATGTTAAAAAGAACACTTTACTTGAAAAAATACTTATAACCGCAATAATTTGGGGACCTAACCGTCAAGCCTCTCCGTTTCTCCAGGACTCAGATCGTCATGATGATATTTGACAGCATCATCCACGGTTCCAACGGAATTATCGACTACTTTTCTGTTTGATATCCCCAAAGGATTCTAGTCGCTTATCAACGTCCTCATTACTAAACCTGTTACTTAACTAACAGTCCCACATTTCCTTTAGGGGCGCCCGTATCCGAGCGGTTAGATTCGCTGACTTGAAACTCCTCAGCTCCTCACCCCATGGATTGGAGTCCCTGTCGGCGCGAGAACTTTCATGTACGGAAGTTTTCCAGCTAACCTGCGGTGCGCCAGTGGTTCTACACAGACGTTAGTCTATGGTTTCTCTCCACCAATAATTAGCTGAACGTCGCCAATATAACCATAACTGCATGTAACAAAAAATGTTCTTTTTGCAGGCTGCTGAAACCCCTCAAATTGTCATGGTAACATTTGAAGGCACAATCAGTGACAACAACATTGGTAATTACTTGAATTTGTTTGACATCGCCAACCCGAACGGCTGCTCCATCCGGGGCTCCTTCTACGTCCAGGATACCGGAACAGACTTCCAGCTGGTGAGATCTTTGTACATGTCCGGTCACGAGATAGGAATCTCGTCATCAGATGGAGAGTTGCCCGCAGACAGTACAGCGTGGATACAGTCAATAAAAAGTATGTTCTGTTTCTTGTCGTGGGATTCCTAGCTTAGCTTTTTTGTGGAGATAGACCGCAACGACACAATAATGCTCACTTAGCGATATCCAGCTATTATTAGAGGAAGTAGATGCCAGACATTTGTTACGGAAGAACCACCGGCGTACCGCAGGTCTGCGCTTTTTAGGGGAAGACATTGTCAAAACTCATGTTTGTACGTTTAATATCGATTTTCTGCACAAGTAACTTAATTACTTGCTACAGTCTATCAATAGGACAGTTTTGTGTTGCCTTTGCTAATCTTAATTGGTAAATGTAGGCCTAAATCGTCATAGTTCCTGTGCAATACTTTTTCTGAGTACAAAATGCTTAGAAACAATCATAAATGGTAAGTTTTTATTGTGTCGGTATTTTTAATGAGTGAAAGACATTTGAATAACAAAGCTAGTAATCTAATTCAGTACGATTTGATGCACAAGTAATATTTCAGAGAAGCTTGCATAAAGTAATCTTATCCAGCGAAGATGTTTAAGTTGAACGCTTACAAGTACCGGATATACGTAAAATACCATCAGAGAAATCTATCGTATCATTATGTATAATTTAGATTTATTTTACTTAGTGCAGCTTTAAGTTGGTTTAAATCTCCGATACAGTCCAACATTTTGTACTGATTGACAATGTTCCAGAGGTACAGAGTAGCATTAAGGACATTGGCATTGATACCAAGGACGTCAGCGGAGTTCGAGCCCCTAAAGTAGAATTCGGGGGAACCGATGAACTGATCGGTGGGTATTTCTCTGTGTGTAACCATTTTTGAAATATAAGGCACTTTTGTGTTATCAAACAGTGTGTAGTAATTTGCTAAAATTAAATTAAATTAAATTCGAATAAATCGAATAGAATAATATCTTTAATACATGTTAATATGAACATTTTGTGCTTCAAAAGATTATGTTATCAGAGGGTTGTGATATTTAACAGAATATGTAGCAATTTTAAGATATTTTATCATCAGAAAATACATCTCTATGTAGTACATAAGGTGCATACACAATGTGCTTACTATACGCCACTTTGTAACGTCTGTTGGCTTTGTTTTTGTTTGTTTTTTGTTTTTTGTTTTACCGCACCGACACAGTTATGTTCCTATGGACAGCAACGTCCAGCTAATTACTGGTAGAGGAAAATCCCTGAAATATGGGTAAAACCACCACGATGTTATTGCGTACTAAATAATAGAGGCACGTGGTATGGATCCATTGACACTAAGACTAATAACAATGCCTTAAAATGAGTTCAAATCACTTTGAAGTCACTTGGCTTATTAAAAAGTTATGTCATAGTACGTCTATCTATTTTTACTTCTAATTGACCTTGACCCGTGAGTTTCGGCGAAAACAAGATGTTTGAAGACACGCCTTGCATTTGTTTTAAATGACATTGGATTATGTTCTTGAGTATTGACACGTTTTGCAGAAACATTAATATACTGAATAATACTGAATTGCAAATTTATGTAAAACTTTTTTGACCTCTTTATGAAATTGAAATTAAACTTGTAGGCATTGGCGACAACCAGATATTGTACGACACCTATTTAATAAAAAAAAATCTCTCCTTTGATCTCTTAACTGATCTTGATACGTGAACACTGAATTTGGCATTTGTCCTTGCCCGTAACGGAAATACAGTATACATGACATTTCTTGAAATAAAGCCGAAAATACATGCATAACTTGCACTGACCCCTAATATTGACCCTTGACTCCTTGACCCCTTGACCTTGCAGGTATCGGTGACAACAAGATGCTTTACGACAGCTCTTGCAGTAACGTCGGTCGCTCCACAAAGAGCGGCTACCTATGGCCTTATACCTTCGATTACATGCCTGCTCCAGATTGCGATAACGGCAAAAAACTGGACAAAGTATTTCCAGGTGAGTTGAAGAGACCTGTTTGTGTTTTCTCTGAAGTATTCGTAAGATAAGCCATATACCGATGTCAGCTCTTAAAGGCATCTCAAGAGCCTTATATAAGTGACCCCCCCCCCCCCCATTTATTGCCCCACCCAGCATGTGAGGGCATCTGTTTTCTGATAAGCCAGGCTGCCACAGTCTGTAATGATGTGTCTGTCACACAGGTATTGTTCAAGATCCAAGTGTATGTATGCTATATCTGGGGGTTGAACATAGTCATTCACAGTTTGTAAAGGAAACAGTTGTGAATATACCAATTACGCAATCCTATATATATATATATATATATATATATATATATATATATATATATATATATATATATATATATATATATATATATATATATATATATATATATATATATATATATATATATGAACTAAAAGAATGAAAGAAATTACAAAATGTATAAGAAATAACAAAATCAACCAACAAAGTAATAAAGAAAACAAATAAAGATTTTTATATATATAAGATCCAAGTGTATGTATGCTATATCTGGGGGTTGAACATAGTCATTCACAGTTTGTAAAGGAAACAGTTGTGAATATACCAATTACGCAATCCTATATATATATATATATATATATATATATATATATATATATATATATATATATATATATATATATATATATATATATATATATATATGTACTAAAAGAATGAAAGAAATTACAAAATGTATAAATTTCTTTCATTCTTTTAGTTCTCATATATATTTTAAGTTATATTTTATTTGGATTTGTAAAATGTAACGAAACATTTCTAACAAAAGCAATTTAAAAAGTCATTCATTGTCAGAATAATGTCCTTCAGACTCATTATAAGTCATTTTGAATACTAAAACTTGTATCTCTCATGTATTTTCAAAATTAAATATTTAGCTATGAAATAAATACATAATCTTGCAGTTACAAAATTGACACCTAGTAATTAATGCAATAAAGAATTTGTAAGGGATCATATAGTAAACAACCCACATTATCACTAACAATAATGTTTGTGGCTTTGTGCAAAACTAGCCTACTGTCTCACATCCATACTAGCAGGTAATTTAGTTTTGCATTAACCCATCAGAGGTATTACTGTGACAGATTAGTACTATGTTGGCTAAAGACTCCCTGCAGTGATGACCAGCAATTAGCAGGTCTGGTCATAGCATGTGGGGGCCTGGCTCAGTGGGATACCACATTCCTTTCTAGATGCCTTTAAGTATTCTAAGATAAACCATATACCGATGTCAGCTCTTAAGTATTCTAAGATAAGCCATATACCGATGTCAGCTCTTAAGTATTCGTAAGATAAGCCATATACCGATGTCAGCTCTTAAGTATTCTTAAGATAAGTCATATACCGATGTCAGCTTTTAAGTATTCGTAAGATAAGCCATATACCGATGTCAGCTCTTAAGTATTCTTTAGATAAGTCATATACCGATGTTAGCTCTTAAGTATTCTTAAGATAAGTCATATACCGATGTCAGCTTTTAAGTATTCGTAAGATAAGCCATATACCGATGTCAGCTCTTAAGTATTCTTTAGATAAGTCATATACCGATGTCAGCTCTTAAGTTTTCTTTAGATAAGTCATATACCGATGTCAGCTCTTAAGTATTCTTAAGATAAGTCATATACCGATGTCAGCTTTTAAGTATTCGTAAGATAAGTCATATACCGATGTCAGCTCTTAAGTTTTCTTTAGATAAGTCATATACCGATGTCAGCTCTTAAGTATTCTTTAGATAAGTCATATACCGATGTCAGCTCTTAAGTATTCTTAAGATAAGTCATATACCGATGTCAGCTCTTAAGTATTCTTTAGATAAGTCATATACCGATGTCAGCTCTTAAGTATTCTTTAGATAAGTCATATACCGATGTCAGCTCTTAAGTATTCTTTAGATAAGTCATATACCGATGTTAGCTCAAGTCATTTGATAAATGCTCCACTAGTGAACTCAGACCATTTGATTTATGAAAACTTCACATTAATGAAAACTTCACGCTTTTTTATTTCTCTCATTGTATATAATATTATACTATTTAAAACAGTAAATCGTCGTTTATGAATGCATTGAATAAACGGAAGCGGATCTTTTACGAATCCTTAAAGACTCTCCCAGGTGAACTTAAAAACAATTTTGTCATTCAAAATGCAATAAATTTCACTCAGCCAAATATTAGACGAAAATAAATACGTTTATTTTTATTCCATAATAATAATAATCATAATTCCTGTCGATTATTTAACGACAAACTGCACCATGGTTAAGCCGTGTTTGGACCACATAACTACATATAGTCGTCACCATCTAACTCCCAAATAAGTAGAAAATAAGGAGAGTTGTTCAAGGTGTAAGAAGGTGTTGCTCAACTGAAAACATGTACTGTGAAAGGTTCAATAAGATATGCCCTTCTGGTTAAAGTGGACCAAATCATAAGTATGAACATCAGTTTAGCATTTTTGCATTATTCTTATTTTACATAGTTTCAGCTTTCTTTTAACATCAAACGATTAAGGTTATCTTCAAAGTATGAAAGGTGATGCCAAAACATAACGACAGGCTGTTGTTATGAATGAGTCGATATCCAAATTTGTATTTCCGGTCGGTATTGAGTGTAACCACCCGTTTCACTTAAAATATTTGACTAACTGAAATGCATTGCTTATGAATGTATCGCTTCTATCATAATATGAACTAAGGAGACTTTGGACTAACTTATTCTAATTTACAAATGATTGGCTTCTCTCGTATATGCACTTAGACCAACTGAATCGCGTCGATTATGAGTTCTTCACTCCTTTTAAATGTAAACGTTGACCATTTTTCCAATTGAAACGACTCGTGTATGAATGCTTCTCTTCTATCAAATGTAAACGTTGACCATCTAAACTAGTGACACGAGTCGTTTATGAATACTTTGCTTCTCTCAAATGTAAACTAGACTCTTATGCCAAATGAAAAGTTGAATGCTTAGTTCCTTAGAATTTTCAAATTAGCCACCATCTGTAACTTTCGTGCCTCATTGTTTTAAATATTATATCGACATTAAATACAACAATCATAATTTAATCGTTTCTTTCAAATTATCTTGTGTGTCATTTATTCCTAAAATCCTTAATTAAGCGTGTTCTTTTTCTATCTTTCGTCTGCAGGCAAATGGCAGGTGCCAGTAGATGACCTTTTTGACCTAACCGGTGACCCTAAGCTCCCATGTGTCGTCCCATCGGCCTGCCGAAACATCACTACCAAACAGAATGCCTTCGACCTTTTCTTCACAGAGTATGTGTTTCGGATTTTTTTAGGAAGACCCCAGACAAATGAGAACCATCGGCGCACCGCGGTTCAGCTGGAAGACCTTTCCACTTAAAAGTCCATAGCCCTAAACGGGACTCGAACCCACGCGGTGTGACCCTACCACTCGGCCAAAGGCCCAACGCATTTTAATAGTAACCAAATGTACAGAGAAATTGATTGCAGCCCCCAAAACACACACACACACTACTCCCTCTACTACACCACAGCCTTTTTGCAATAAATTAAGTAATTTATTAAATATATATATCTGGTTAAAGCTTTGTCGTAAACTGAGCACTATTTATTTGTATGATATTTAAAGAATTAAAAGTAAAATATTTAAAGTAGTGGTTTGGGGGGAGGTGGGGGGAGTGCGGAAGTAGATGGATTGGGGAAGTGCCAATAAAACACACCGAACATCTGTGCTCTTTTCGAGACGCCCTCTTTGTTTAGTTCTCAAGTGCATCGTAGCGAAACAAATATGGTCATGGAAGTGATACCCAGCTATAATTGATGGAGTAATATCCTTGAAAAATGGATAGGTAGAACCACTGTCGCACTACAGGTCAAACGTGTTCTGCTTCTGCACTGTCTTTTGATTGTGGTTGAATAATGCCACGTCGTCTTCTCGCTTTGGTGCCGAGACAACACAACAATAATCGATTTTTAACGTCATCATTTCGTTTTGTCGATTTCGACTTTACGTGGTTTTGTGTTGACGCTAGCGCCAAGTCGAAAAAAAAAAAAACAGCGACAAAAGATCGCCATTTTGTGGCTTTGCGTTATGGCGTTATTTCGTCTTTGCGACTTTTCGTCAAGGCACTATTTCATCTTTTCTAGTGTTCGTGATTAAAAAAAAATAAATTCATTTTACAATATGGTCTTCATTTTATTGTTTTGCAGATTCGAGAAACACTACACTGGTAAGAGAACACCTTTCATGATGGTGGTAGACCCGGCCTGGGCCCAGAACCAAGACCTCAGAGACGGCACCGTAGAGTTCTTGCAATACGTCAGAGCCGCTTTCGGGGTAGGTGTACTTCCGGTGTAGTTTCTTTCTGGTGACATAGGTAGGGCGTGGATCAAACAATGTATCTTTTTTTCAGAGCACACGTTTTATGGACATTCAAGTATACCAGAATAATGTGATTCATTCTTCTAGAAGTTTCAGGAAGAAATTTGTTTGCACTTGCGTAAAACAGCAATGTACATATGTCAATGCATACATTTTATACAGCGACATAAGACGTCGAGAAGAAAACATTTTAGCTGTAACCATGCTTATTTTTTTGTTTCCAGGACAACGTGTGGATTGTGCCTGTTGCTAAGGCCCTATCTTGGGTTCAGGATCCGACTCCCATTGCAAACCTGACCACGTTTGCTCCATGGGGCTGTAGCTAAAGCGGTGCCATCTAGTCAATAACTAAGACAGAAAAGCGGTGACTCTGTTATCCAGTTCCATGGATAACCATATAACCAAGGAAACAAATAGTTTTCTTTGGCAAAGTGTTGCGTTAATGTATTTTATGTAAAAACATTATTAATTGCATTGTGAAAGAATCATACCAATAGTTCTTAAAATAAATTTGTATTATACAGTGTAATTGTATCAACAGTTGAAGATTTTAAAAAGTTGATGTCATTGCTCTTAACTACGCGTTACATAATACACTTATAAATGTGTATTTTGTTGTTGTGTTATAAACAATGAACTTTTGCTGCGTAACAGTTTTGTTTTCGATTCTTACTTTGTATAGACCCGCTCAGGAATGGATGTCGTGGCATTATAATTTATCGACAAAAATGAAAAAGTACAATTTTAAACTGTTTCTTGAAGCTAATTTTATTATAAAAATAAAAACGTACATGTATTGAGTTTTGTCGTCCTTTTCTATAAACTGGGGGGAGTAAAAATGTGAATTACATTTAAGCTATCAAATTTTTCTAAAAGGGACATTTAGAAATTTGTTGTTGTTGTTTTCTTTTTCTTTCCTTTTATTGTGTTGTTTTTGTTGATGTTGTTTTTGTTGTTTTGTTGTTGTTGTTTGCATTGTACCGAAATTAGTCAATAATAAAGATAAAATATAGCAATTATGAAAAAGAGAAAACTCAAAATAAGATTGATAATATTGATTTCAAACTCATTGACAAGTACAACGTTCATAACGTATTTTACCTCGATTCGGGTCAGTTTATTTCTCTTCGTGCATAGTAAAATGTAAGTTCCAAAGGACATTGTTTTCACATTTTAAATTTAACTGTAAATAAGACGTGGTTACAGTTTTGACTACATACATGACACATAGAACCAAATAACACAATATACTTAATATGGATTTACTTTATTTCCCCACAATCGAGTTATCCAGCCTAGTGTGTGTGTGTGTGTGTGTGTGTGTGTGTGTGTGTGTGTGTGTGTGTGTGTGTGTGTGTGTGTGTGTGTGTGTGTGTGTGTGTGTGTGTGTGTGTGTGTGTGTGTGTGTGCGCGCGCGCGCGCTTGTGTGTGCGCGTGTGTGCGCTTACGCGCGTGTGTGTGCGTGCGTGCGTGTGTTTTACTGCAGTATACAATACACACAAGTTATATAACTTCATGCAGATATAATAGGTTCTTGATCTACAAAACGGATAAAATAGCTGAAGAGAGTCGGAAAGCTTATACTTCCTCCACTCTGAAAAACAACAGCACACTGTTGCAAAGGACGGAATGTTCATATATAATCTAGTGAACAGAGATAATATTTTTACTCCCTTTTTCTCCTCAAATATTAAAAAACAATTTGTCCGAAACCAGTCTAGGAAGATTACCGCAAAAGGTAGAGAGCTATTTGTTTTCATTTTTTTTTAATAATATTTCTACTCCCTACTTCCGACACCATTTAATAGGTTTTCATAAGTAACATGTGTAGAAAAAAGTTGCAATTTTATTATAATTAACTATAAAATTAAAGTGTACAAGCAGAAAGTTTAAGGGAGGCAAATATTAAGGGGAGATAACAGAGGTTATGAAACAGTACCGTTTTAAAGATTATGGCAGACCCATGTGGAGGATCGATCCCATAACATTTTCAAGCCATGCCCTTTTCATTTTGTGTATTCGCTCCAGCTCTGTAAAAGGACACAATAATGTAGACGGTAATAACAGTTGTTCGCAGCTGCTTGTCAATGGTTTTATGTGACACAAACCTGTACCTCTGCATATAGAGGATAACAGTGCAGCTTGCAATTAGAAAAATATGAATGTAGATAAAAGCTTCGAAGAAAGCACAGTGGCATTCAATACAAACATAAAACATATAATTGACACCAATCCGATAGCTTAGAATATAGTGATACGTATTGATAATCGTCAAGAGTAATTCTAGTTGATATACCGTGACCGTAAAAGCTTGCTCTCTGTGACGCTTGTGTGTCGCACATTCATTATCTTTCTTGTTCAAAACAGTCACATCCTCGACGTAATAGACTGAATCGATTTTTTGAACTTTTCCGAAATCTTCCATACAACTTAAAATATGTTGCATTTTAAGACAACAGGAAACAGCATGACATCAAATCCAACGTTAACCCCGATAAGCAAACAAAGGCCATTTCGTAAAGCATAAGGTATCGTCATCCAGCACAGTGTATTTTTTTGGATACAATTCCATACTATAGAATCATTTTTGCAGTATTGTGACTGTTGTCTGTTATCAGGTGGCGTAGCCTTTTAGATGTTCTAAATATTTCGGGACATACGTGTTCGGACAATCTTGGTGTTTATCTACCGTCAAACACGACGTTGTGTATACAACATAGACTTGTAATTCAAGATATTTCAAATTAGTTATTAAGTGGAGACGGAAATAATCGTCTAAGGTATAGTTTGTTTTTATTTATTCTAAAAGATTCGTCTGCAAATAATGTTATAAATCATGTTAAAAACAGAAATTTATGAAATGATCTTAACGTAGTTCGACCGTAAGCTAAAACATTTGCATTTTGAGGATATTTTTATCTTTAGGTCAGTTTACAAAAGGACTGAGCTAGAACACGTTCTGAACATGACAATTGGGTTTTCTTAATAATCTCGATTTGACAGATATTAATAAAGTCAATCCTGAACTTGCTGGAAACACCATTAGGTTGGAGTTTTATGGTAATGGACTAAAGTTTCCAGCATGTAAAGGCGTAATAAGCACTTTTTGGCTTGTGTGTTGCTTTTGTGGCTGTTTTGTTTTACAAACCACAACATTCACTAGGTATAAGCACATGATGTAACAATGACTAATCATAGCTATTTAAAGATGCCATCCGACAGTTTGCCTATATGAAATACATTAAACAATACCTGATCCCTGTTTTGGGCAATTTGGGCAAACTTTCAGCATAAACTTATAATTTTGTCTAAGTAAAGACGATTATGAACAATTCCTCAATTGTTAGATCGTGAAATAAATCGCGCTATGTGTTCAATGTTTCTAAATCTATAAATAAGACCGATTGTGATTTCTGCTAAAAATAGACATCGACTTCATAGCGCATTACGTGGATGATGATATAATGTTGTCTTAAAACTGTGGCCACGTGTTGTTGTTGCTTTTTTTAGTTACAAAATAGCTAACTGTGCAGCATGGCTCAGACAGGAAATATATATTTGTAATAACGAGTTGAATGTTAGGCTTCAAATTTCACATAGATGTAGGGCATCAACATTTCGCGGAATTTTTTTTCAGGTATTAAAACTGTATTTTGGTTCGGATATCACCTTAAATAAGAAAGGACGGTGTATGTGGCGGATCATTTGTTAAACGTATCCGTAACGTATAATTATAATTTATTCTATTTAAACTAATAATCCCTCCTTCTCGAATTTCTGGCCATTGTGCCTTAATTAAGAGAGATTCACACAGGCTCCTATCGCGTTATATGTCTCTTGTTCTATTTAGACGGAAAGAACTGAGGTCATTCAAGTTCTGTCATGTATACGCCAGTTAAAATGAAGGCCTATGTAGTTTCATTTAGGAACATGTTTTAAGTCATTGGTCATTAAAAAACAGCAAATTTTATTATTCAAGTTTCAAATAATAATAAATCTGCTAAACAATTCAAAGGCGTTTCTTTGAAGGCAGACAAGTGAATTAAAAACGGTCATGTTGCGATGTAATGAACAGCCAACTACCAAGGACTGAATCGGGAAGCTATAGGCGTAATCTGTCCGCTTGCATTCAGGGGCGGATCCAGAGGGGGCCGAAGGGGCCGCGGCCCCCCTATTTTTCGACGACCAACAAAAAAAAGTGTTAATTTTTTAGTTTTTTAACGCGAAGGCTTTCAAAGGGCTACGCCTCTTAAGGCCCGTTTCCACTAGAGCTTTGTCACGCATATTTCTGCGGCGACGAGCCTACTTCTGTTGTCATGTTAAATGTTTTCTTGAACATAGCTCTAGTCTTTTTGCAAAAATGCTCTAATGGAAACGACGGCCTTTTCTGAGTGTGTAGCCCAGCAAAATGCTCTTTGCCCATCCATTGTCGGATTAATTCGATATGTGACAGATTTTATTATCTATTGAACGTTGATGACTGGTGTTTCTTCACTTTATATATACTTCATAATACTCTCATATTCGTTAACTCGTGCTTTAGAATGGCTGCCAATGTAACTATATCATTTCTATGCTCTATATGCCTAAAAATAGCAAATGCTAGGAATATCCTTGCATTTATCTTTTTTTTACAGATAAAGTGATAGTTATTCACATTCAGGACGTTCATTTTACTATACACTGACAGTGTCTTGGTTATTGTAGTGTTCTTACGATAATAGGTTTCTTTTCAGTAACCTTAAGATGTCCAAGTCAGTGGATATTTTGCCCTTATAAGTGAGCAAATAGATAAGGAAATTATGCCCAACAGATGCCTGGAAATCGCATCTCAGCGCATCAAGAATTCAAAATTTTCTGGGGGAGCCCCCTCCAGACCCCCCGCCGCGGATTTCGCGCCTGCGGCGCGATCAGCTCCGGCCTGCGGCCGAATGATACTCCCTCGGTCCCCACTATTCTGAAATCCTGGCTCCGCCCCTGGCACTCATTGCAAAATGTCAAAAATATGCTTCGTTGAATTTTTTTTTCAGGAAGATTTGTCATTTAAAGGCACAAAGATGAGCTCACATTTTCTGCAGACCGGCGTTTTTCTAGTCATTGCTGTGATCTCAACTGTGATATGTCAAACATGCAACCCCGCCTCCTGTGTTCTGCCACATTGCCGTTGCTATGACGACAAAAATCCCCCGGGAAATCTTCCGGTGAGTTCGTTTACCTAGGAATTCGCTTACCAACTTTCCATAACAAGTCGGGACCAAATACATTTTATGGAGCGATATACGCATTTGTTCTCAGCAGAAATAGTTCATATGATGAGGATTAAACCTTATATGACAGATAACCCAGAAGGAAAATGATTCTTTTATATTTTTATGGCGATAAAAGGTTGTTATTTTTATTTTTGTGGCAGCATTGGGATAAACATTTTTACAATCATGTTAAAAAAACACATCATAACTTCATATATTCAGATGGACAACCCACCAACCAGGTAAAAGAGTAGAATTGTGAAAACACATACTTGTAAGCGTATAAAATACTAAGCTTTGCAAGTAAATTTTGTCTTTTGACTGCTATGGTCGAAGTTAGGGTCAAAAGCTGTGTATACATATCTAGTATTTACTGCGATAAAGTTGAATAGATCTTGATTCATACCACCTCACCATCACCTCAAGCACTCCACCATTAGAATTCTCTGGATCCTTCAATGGCTGATTAATTCAATCTTTCGTGCAAAAATCTCAAACATGCATTTCAAAAATAAAACATTTTGTCTTGAATCCGAATTTTAGTGAGACTTATAAAAGAATGGTTGGTGTTTAAGCTCTAAGAAATATCTGAAATACACGTGCAGCAATATTGACCATTGGTATTCCAGATCTCATCGGTTCCCCAAATTATCGCAGTCACCATGACGGACTCCCTGTCTGCGACCAATGTAGCTCAGTACCAGGACCTGTTCGACGAGGTGCTTAACCCTAACGGTTGTCCAATCAGAGGCACCTTCTTTGTCCAGATGGACAACACGGACCTGGCCATTGTCCGGTCCCTCTGGCTGCAAGGCCACGAGATTGGCATCACGGCCAAGGATGGTAACACTCCAGTGTCGTCAACAGACTGGATAAACATGCTCAGGGGTGAGGGGTAGCGTTGGCTTTTTTTATGTTGTTTAATTGAATCATTCATTTCTGCACGATTTTGTGAAATTTCTGCATCCTACATGTTACAGGAATGGGTAAGCGTGCTACTTTCAGACACAAATAATTGTACGAGGGTTGTCCGAAAATTTCGCGACATCCGTCGTTTTTCTGCTTAAATTTGTGACGCAGGCAGCCGTCCTCCAACTGTCACCCATTCATACACCAGCCACGGTAACCGTTGCTTAACCGTGCAACTTTGGAAGACGCTTATACTGCATCGCTAAAGAGTTAACCCAGCAGCGAGACTGGTTTTAAGTGCTTATATTTGTACCACCGTGATCGTTACAAATTGACACTTGTTTTATATTTTATACTCATAAATAAATTAAAACATATTTGCATTCGTGTGATAATTTTGGCTAGGCGTCACATGATATTAGTATTTTGGTATAGCCGTTACGTCAGCAGTTCATATTCACGTACATTTTCTCCTGACAGCATTTTATAATAACGCGAATTTACATTCTCTGCACCATTCAAATTAAAATAAACAGAAGGTCAAGCATGTTCATTTATTGATTTCAGTAAATATTCTACTATTAACCCTTCTTTTCTTAACTTATATATCACTGTACATCTCTTATAATACACGTTAGCTCAGTATCGTTTTGATGCTGTGTATTATTTCCTTTCTCGAGTTTCGGGCTAGGAATCGTTTAGACTGTGGTAATAAACAGAGAATTATTTTTTAACACTTATGAACTCCATCTTTTGTAATCTCTTAGACTCCAAGAGATCCCTGGCTCAGATTGGTATAGACCCCAAAGAGGTCCTGGGAGTTCGATCTCCGCAGATGGCATTAGACGGAAGTGACGAGTATATTGGTAAAAGCTTTATAATTGTATACCAATTATTCAACGTTTTACTGCCAAACTGTAAATCAACTTCCTTTCGTGGCTTTTAATGGTTATTATAAATTAGAGAAAATCTGTCATACTGGGTATAGTATATTAACTTTTTTTGTTACGATTTTAGCTGTTATTAAATACGAGACATATATCTGAATAGAACCCAGACGCAGGGTTGGGGGCGTCCCATGATCGAGGGATAGGGTCGTGGACTTATAACCCCACTGTTGACACTCCAAACTTCACCGTGTCGGCTCCAGTCCAGGTCGGGGCGAAAGACTTAGATGAGAAGGCCTTCCAGTTGCCCCGTGAGAACAAAAACGATTTATGAGATCTGTATAAATAAATGCGGGACGTCTATCTCTACAGGAAAACGGCTGGTAGAAGTAGCAGCAGCAGCAGTAAGAGAAGTCGAAGTAGTAGTAGTATTAGTTGTTGTGGTAGAAGAAGTTGTGGTAGTAGTAGTTGTGACAGTAGTAGTTGTGGTAGTAGTAGTAGTAGTAATAATAGTAACAGTAGTAGTTGTTGTTGTTGTAGCGTAATAGTAATAGTAGTAGTAGTACTGGTAGTAGCAGCAGCAGTGACAGTACCATGTATTTGTAGTAGTCGTAGTAGACGTACATGTAGGAGGAGGAGGAGGAGGAGGGGGAGGCTGTGTTCACTTGAAGCAGATATAGTGCTGCCATCTCTGTCAACAGTATGCCGTGAACACCTGACATGATACCACACCCAGTCACATAATCCTTACACAAGACAGGCCGTTCATGGAACAACCCTTATATTTGCTTGGGTTAGGGTTCGAGATTTATACCAACACCGTTTAAATTTGGTATGTCGCTATGGAGATTTGAACATGAGCGCCTTTGGCCGGGGGCTCTATCGATTACCAGGTTCGGTGTAAGTGGAAATCAATAATACAAACAAAACGAACAAAAAAAAAAGAGTTCATGTTCACGTGCGCTCATTATTCTGGTGACCACCCCTTATGCAGGTATCGGCGTTAACAACATGCTGTACGACAGCTCGTGCACACAGGCCCAGATGTCCACTAACGACACCTACATCTGGCCCTTCACATACGACAATATACCCGGGCCGCAATGTGACAGTGGTGAGGTACCCGACAAGATATTCCCTGGTACGTCTTAACATCCGTTATGTCTTTTGTGCAGAAAAATGAATCTCCAAACTACAAACAGAAATATATGTTGTTTCTAAAGCACGACCTCGAAAATATGTCCCAGTTGAACGTAATGATAATTTAACCACGAAAAAAATCAATATTTTCATTTTTATTATTTTGAAGTGTTTAAAATTGTAAGTTTAAATATATTATCTGAAGCATTGCTTTATAAAAAAAAAGATATTAAAAATTTCGAGGGGGTCGAATCATAAAAAACCCATGAATTTATTATCTTTCTTTTTATTTTCTAATAATTCTAGTTAAATTTGAAACGGCTAGGGAGAAAGTAAAAACAACGTGTCTCATAATTATAAGTGTGGCTTAAAGGACATATACGACAGTTTGGACCAAAAATATTTTCATTAAACATCTTGATAATTGTTTTTTATCTGAAAAGATCTCGCAAATACAGTTTATTGCACTACTGTCGGAAAAGTGTACCATAACACTACAATTGTCATTACAAACAAGTATTTCCTATCTGAGCCACGCTGCAAAGTTAGCTATTTTTAAATTAAGAAAACCACGTGACCACTTTATGTTTTAGCTCATTCACATCATCCGCTGTGACGTCAATGTCTATACTTACCAGAAACCCAAATCGTTCTTATTTGTAGATTTGAAATAAATTAACATTCTAAGTGTTGAATGACTAGTTTTACTGCCCCAAAATTGTCATAGGCTAATGTTGAAAATCGTCATAGTTTAGACTAAAGCATGATGTTTTCCTACAAAAAAAATATGCACAAATACCCCAAACAGAGGTCAGATATTGTTACATATATTAGATATAGGCAAACTGTCAGATACCATCTTTAAAAGACTAACGAGTAGCTGTATAACTTCTGGTTCTGGTGGTTGTCTTAAACTTATTTTTATATAACCTTAGAAACCAGAACTGTGCTTATTTAAGTTATTTTCGGTCACAAAATACCAGCGGTAATTGTGACGATAAATAAAACCAACAGGCTTTTGATTTTATTTTCAGGAAAATGGCAGGTGCCCGTGGCAAGCCTCCATGATCTGAGTCCTGACATGACACCTTGTGCCATTCCGTCCGCCTGTCGGGGTATCAACTCCACCCAGACGGCCTTCGACCTCTTCCTAGAAGCGTGCGTTGCGTAGCAACCCATTTCTTAATAGATTTTATATTAAATGTGTTTAAAAGGTCATGTTTTACTGAAAATCGCCATTGAGGTACTGATATCGATATTGACATGCATAATTATCATATTATTTGAATGTCTTCTTCATATGAAAAAATACAATCTGGCCCCTCCTTACGCTGGCTTAGAAGTAATCATTGAGCACATACGTATTTGTTTACGTTGGTGATTGCAGGCAGTATACTTGTTTAGCGAAAAACGTCAAACTTAACAATATCATAAACGAATAAGCCCTTTAGTATTGTATGTTTTTTTTTCAACATTACATTTTGCTTACTAAAGGTAGGTTGACTATAATTTAAATTGTCCATTTTCGTGTTTTCTATTCTCGCGCATTTTACTCTTTTGTGCTGGAAAATAAACATTTAAAATGTTACATAACTGACATATCCTTTTAGATGTAATGACCCTAAAGCTTTAAAGGGTCTCCACTTTCAAGCTGGTGTACGGATCATCGGTGGACCTTGTTTGAGAAATAAGTCGCCCATAGAGGACTTTCGGTTATTATTGTCTGGAAAAAAAACTGCACGCAGATGTCTGGATAGAGCCATTAGAGTGTCGAAGGATCTGCTCACATGAAAGGTTTCGTCCCTGCTGGGACTTGAACCCACGATGCCAGAGGATAAATGGTCACAACTTATAAGATATAAAACACAGTCTCTTATCGCTGACTACGGGCGTTCATTACCTGTTGATCGTCGGTGATTTTGTGGCAATAGTATGTCATGGGCTTCTCTATCAGAAACAATCGGATCTCCCATGCAACTATAATACGTTTAATGTATAAAGTTTCAACATTCGCTAACCCACACGTTTCTCTTCAGGTTCAACGGTCATTACCGCGGATCCCGCACGCCGTTCATGTTGGTGGCCGACCCGGCCTGGGTGGTCAACAAACAGATGAGAGACGGCACGGTGGAATTCCTGCAGTATGTCAGGGCAGCATTCGAGGTAGGTCACGGGTTCAGGACCCTGTGAGGAATGAAATTGGAGCTTAGGAGTCGTAGGGTCAGAGTCAACAGGTAGGGGATCTAGTGACAAACAAGTTCCCTTGGGTATACACCTACGAGGTTAAAGATCCACGTTTACTTCATTTTTACCATTTTTTTTTTCCTTTGTTAAAAATCTATGGCTTCCATGTTAATACGTTGATTTCAAAATTCTACTCCTTTAAAGTTGGGATAAATAAATCTTAAACGTACAGTGGTTATCTTCCGTACATTGTATTATTTCTTATATGTACATTTTCTTTTTACCATTTTCAATGATTTCGTTTTTCTGTCTCTCTAGAATGACGTCTGGATAGTTCCAGTTTCTCACGCCCTGGAATGGATCCGGAACCCAACTCCTATCGCCAATCTTAATGGATTCAAACCATGGTCCTGCAACCTCTGATCGGAACTGCTCGGCAATTTCCGTCTAATATACAAATAATATTTTGTAATTTTAATGGTGTAGTAGATTGTTATATGTTGTACAGATTTTCGTACGATGGTAAAAATACATGTGGACTTGGGAATAAAAGAATAAACAGTGTCATTACGATATATTTATGATTACATGTACTGTAGTTTTGACTGTCTGTGCACAGACTCAGAACCAGGCTCTGAATCAAATCCTTGCTATTTTATTTACCCACTTAATAACTGACAATGCTACTTTATTCCTTAAACACATCAACTGATTAACGTCATAACCAGCAAAAATATTAACCGCTTTTCATAGTTATGATGGGCAGATTATAAGTATTGTCAAAATAGTTTAATGTCTTGGAGTTATGTCCCTTATGGTAAGTCATTCGGGAAAACTCGGACGTTCTCGGAACATACGAACGGTGACTCCTAATAGTACAGGAAATAATTGATTATTGGTTCAATAGCAAATAAATGCTACAGTTCCCTCTGCTTCAGGTATAAACAAAAGTATGGCTTCTATGAGTTGAACATACGACGACTTGAAGCATTTTTATAAGTTAAAGATTTAAATAGTGCTTTCATACTTCTCAAAGCTCTCTATTTTCTCTTAAAAACAATAGGCGGAGCTAAATAATAAAAAAAAAAAAACAACAAAAAAACCCACAACAACAAAACAAAACACGCTTTGAAAACAGAATAAAGATGTACATCAAGATAGCGTAGCGATTTGTTCCTTATTGGCAACCTGCCAATTTGTTTAAAGATTTCGATACGTTGACACAGTTATATTCTGATAGGTATGTGAGGTAAAGATACAGAAATATTGCGATAACTAGGCTAAATTATTGTTTTCTTTCATTTACTTAGTGCTGTATTGCTCTGTCTAATCCAGTGAAAAACTTACAACTATAATATTGGTAAGTTATTGTACAGGTCGTAATAGGGAATGTTGTAACATTGGACCACAATATTGTACTGATTATAACGTTACAGGAGTGTATGTACATGGGCTGTAAACACAACGACAACAATAACCACAAATAACAACGACGGAGACAACGGCGGCGACGACGACGACGACGACTACGACGACGACGGCGACGACTACGACGACTACGACGACGACGACTACTAACGTACTACTACAACTACTACTACTACTACTACTACTACTACTACTACTACTTCTACTACTACTACTACTACTACTACTACTACTACTACTTCTACTACTACTACTACTACTACTACTACTACTACTACTACTACTTCTACTACTACTACTACTACTACTACTACTACTACTACTACTACTACTACCAACTACTACTACTACTACTACTACTACTACTACTTCTACTACTTTTACTACTTCTACTACTTTTACTACTACTACTACTACTTGTACCACTACCACTACTGCTGCTGCTGCTACTACTACTACTACTACTACTACTACTACTATTACTATTACTACTACTACTACTACAATTCCTCCTCTAATCTACTCCTCCTCCTCCTCCTACTACTACTGCTACCACTACTACTACTACTACTACTACTACTACTACTACTACTACTACTACTACTACAATTCCTACCACCACTACTACTACTACTACCATTACTACTACCACTACTGCTACTACTACTACTATTCTTACTACAATTCCTACCACCACTACTACTAGTACTACTACTACCACTACTACTACTACTATTACTACTGCTACTACTACTACTACAACTCCTACCACCACTACTACTACTACCACCACTACTACTACTGCTGCTGCTGCTACTTCTACTACTACTACTACTACTGCTGCTGCTGCTGCTGCGGCTGCTACTACTTCTACTACTACTACTACTACTACTACTACTATTACTACTACTACTACTCCTACTCATCCTACCACTACTACAACAACTACTACTACTACTATTACAACTACTACTACTGCTGCTGCATCTGGTACTGCTACCGGTATTTCTATAGAGATAGACATTTTCTGGTCCCGCATTTAGTTATAAAGATTTCATGAATTGTTTTTGTTCTCACAGGCCAACTTCTTCTTCTTCTCCTTCTTCTTCATCTACCACCATTACCGCAACAACAACAACTACTACTACAACTACTACTGCTGCTACTTTTACAACGACTACGACGACAACAATAATATGTATCACCACAACCACCACCATTAACAATTACAACCACAACCACAACAACCACTACCACAACAACACATATGTAACAAGACCAAAAACACCTATTGTACTAATAAAGATTTCCATATAACCACCGAGAAGAGTTGGCTACATGGGAAATGGTGTTTATATACATGTATATATCGCGACCCAAACATAGTTAGATCACTAATTTACTTTAAAACTGATAACACAATAATGACTTATTAAAACTTTCTTCACGACTTCTGTACATATTAAACGTCCTATTGTTAGTTTTTAATATCTGGAACTAGAGTTTATAAGAAGTTTTTTTTATTAAACAACATCAATAATTTGCTGCCGCTTGTTGTTGTGGTTGTTGTGGTTGTTAATGATGATGATATGATTGATTGGTTGTTGTTGTTGTTGTTGTTGTTGTTGTTGACGATGACGACGGCGACGAAGATGATGATGATGATGATTTATTGATTGATTGATTTATTGATATTTGTACGTACATTGTTAATTTTTGTTTACATTTGGAAAGAGTACGCGGTATTTTGATGAAGGATTCTAACTCACTTTCGAGTTTTAAAATAATTCATTTCAATATCATTGATAAGTGTTTATTTTTGCAAGTACTGAGAAAAACGAACTTTTGATTTCAACATGCCATTTTTAAATATTTACCTTAAAAAAATAACGAAATCTATAGTTGTGTCAATCGTTAGCAAATCTCGCGTACATATTCCAATACAGTGGAGGGTAACTACGGTTTAAGTTGATCCTGTCCTGACAGTCTAGCGGGAATGTCATCCATTGGCTGGGAATGACGTTCCTCCCATGTAACTATTTTTAGTGAACATGTTCAGTCCTTGCGGTTTGATTGGCTGCGCATTGTAATACCGGTAATGTGATTGGTTGGTATTTTTATGCGGCCGGCGTAAAGTTTATTTTTAGGTACTAGATTGCACAATATTAAGCGAAACATGTGAAACACTCATCATTAGAACGAATGTAGAGACAGGGGAAGGACTTTCGAACCAGGTAAGATCGAAATACACACGAAATATACACGTGAGAACACAAATTATATGTATTATACGTTACTTTAAACCCAATTAAGGCATTGTTAACATTTTTTAATGTGCCAGAAAATGTCTATCTCTTCAGCAAAACCGGCTTTAGCCGCGAGAGAAGAGCGAGGCAGCCAGGCCAAGCAACCAAAAACAGGGAAGCCATCTTGGATACCTTACAGCCAAGTACTCAAACGACTCTTGTTGATTCTGTCAACATTACCGCCCGATCACCGACAACGGCTTTACCGACAGACAGTACTACAATGCTTGGAGAACAGATCATACTTTGCCCGACGGCCGCTGGGGAGACTGTCCCGAACACCCTCGATGAACTCGTTACATACCTGGACATCGGGGGCTATGCCGACGACGCCGACCTCGGCTCGCCGGCAGAGCTGGAATTCGGACTCAAGACCAGAACTGAGTCCGAGAGCCAGCTCACATATTACACTACGTTTGGATCAGAAGACAGGTGGCCTATTTAACACCGGTGAGTTTTTATTGTTTTTGTTTGCTTACTGTCTTCCTTTTCTTCGTCTTTTATGTCTTTTATGCATATAACACGGTAATTGCATTTTAACCAGATGCCCAGTTTCTGTATTGCTGCTATTCTATCTCCACAAATCAATGACTAGATGGCTCAATGTCCAGATAATTTGATTGTAGAAAGAGTCCTGTGCTATCACAGTGAAGGCAGCAGTATATTTGTCTTCGTATTATGACTGTCAGCATGTTGATCCAGGAGTTAGGAAGCATAAACATTATATTGACATCAGTGCTAGTGCAACTACTGCCACCACCACATCAATTACTACTACTATTTCTTCTCCACCTACTACTTCTTCTTCTACCACTACAGCTGCCAATGATGTTGATTTTAATATCACTATCTGCTATGACAACAATTAATGTTGCAATTCATTTTTTTTTTTTCACTATAAATGGTCCATTCTTGGCTTGAGTCCAGGTAGGTATCTGCCCCTCCCTACTACCTGGTTGAATAGATGATCTCTTTAACAAGCAAGCACACATTGTCCACGCATAGGCAAATAGAGTAACCCATATCGGCCTGCTTCAAATGGACGCTATTATATCAGAATCTATTACTATTTGCTGTCAAGTTTAGTGAGAAATATTATTTTCTCACATGTATGTAGTTTGTCATTCATAGAAACTTTCAGAATAAGGGTTATTTCCATACTCAGTAGGTTTTGGGTAAAGACTCATTAGGTGTTACTTCCATGTTTACCTGTGTTTGCATTAATCCTTGTTCTGCTGAATTAAGTATAGGCAATACAAATCTATATTTGCTAACAACTACAAAGGTAAATTTCAGGTAACACAATATACCTGTACAGACTCAGCAGCAAATTATGCAGATCCTGATCGGACAGCTCTCTCTCAGATCTTGTCCTGAGATTTTACCTAAGCCTAATTAATTGGTGCTTTGCAGTCTTAGAGTATGAAGTACATCAAATAGTCCTTACTATTGTATATCCTTGGTAGGCCATGGTGATAACAACAATATTGATTTTAGATTTTCTTTGTAATATCCCAGACCAATTTAACTTGGAATAAGCTGTGTGTTTTACAAACATTTGGGTATTCAAAATCATGTGTAAACATTCCAAAACATTTCAATTTTCTGATAAAAGTTCACTCATATTCAATGCTTGTGAATAGGATTGATCTTCTAGCTGAATTTAAAATGATTTGTTGGCATTTGCAAAAGTTCCAACACAATTAACTGACATTCAATGCATGTAGAGTTTATAAGCTCTTGGCCTGTTACAGAGAAGCATGAATTAGTCAGGCTTAGGTAAATAGTGACAGTCCGGATCAGTAGGAGCTGTCTGATCTGGGTCTGCTCAATTTGCTACTATGACTGACAATATGTTTACCATCGAATGTATATGGCCAAAGGATGAAGAACTTGGTATGTGTGTTATCTGCAGTTGTAAGGGTTAGGTCATATGTGTATACCGTTCCCTGCGAGGTCAAAATACAATAGGTCACGTGTGATATACACATATCTAGTCAGGTTTTATCAGATATACAGCAGGGAAAGGGTTTTTGCTGACCAAGCATTTAAGACTGAGGACATAAAATGGTGTATGTTTGTAGTAGAAAGTTTATGAACTTGATCCATTGTCCCACTTCTTTCAAAGAGAATGGAATGTGTGCCTCTTGGTGTGGTAAAAATGTATGTCAGTAAACTGCTGTTTAAATAATAAATAAATATGTTTCTGTTGTGTAATCCTTCATTTTATATTCCTAACCAAGTAATGTTGGGGTTCATTATTATCTTCTTGTTGAGGCAAGAGGCAATTCAAATGTGTACTTACAATACAGGATTTAGTGGAGAAATATTGGATATATTTCTGCAAAATAATTGAAAACTCCCATATCTGATTGTAGGCTTTGCTGTCATGTTAACATAGTTTGTAAATTTATTAGTCACATTGTTTTTTGGCTATTTTAACCTCAAATTGGTACAGAAATTATTCCATTTAAGGTCAGTTTAAGCCATTTTGTCATCATTTTGTTTTGGGAAATTTTGCTAACCAGTCAAGTTTTTTTTTATAATGAGGTGTTGCACCATATTTCATCACACTGTTGACCTACATTTCTAAAAATAGACATTACCATAGATTGGTCTTGAACATTCTTACCAGTAGAAATAACCAGCTTTGCTAATCTGTTCACCATTCTAGTTCAAGTTATCATGAAGTGAGCACTCAAAAAAATGGAGTAGTTACACTTTAAGAATTTAAGTTCAGACTTTAGCAGTTTTGTATTGTGTTTGTGGTTGTTGGAGTAGTGAACAGTGGAGATGAGGAAGCGTTTAAAAAAGTGAACACACATTCATGGATTAAATTGAATGAAGGATTTGAAGATTTAAATTGATCTTGTTTGCAAGATCAATAACAAAAAAAGCCCAATTAATGAGTTAAACTTTAAAAGGTATTAGCTCTTTTGTTTATTATTTTTATTATTTCCTTATTAAGAATGTTAGTATGAAAAATCTTTAATTTTTTCACTTAGCCTGCTTCTATTGCTTACAAAGGAACATTTTTAAAATGATTGCCCTTGGGAGTAGATATTTGGTTTATTGTTCTGCAGAAAAAAAAGCCATTTTTTAATGAGAATGTCTTGGATTGCAACATGCACATAGAATTGTATGCATAGAATTGAATGCTGTTGAATCAAAAATAGTAAAAATGCTAGAGCACCATGGTGAAAATGACCCAATCAACAAAATAACCCACTAAGAAAGTTTCTTAGTTAAATTACATTAAAAAAACGACCAATAAGGGAAATAACTCTTGTGTTGCTTTCCATTCAATAATTAAGGAGTATTGGTTGCACCCATAAATTATTCTTAGCATATACCATAAAAAGTGTGACTGAATATTGGATATAATTCTTTACAAAATGTAACTATTTAAAAAGAACTGTATAACATTACATGAGAAAACTGACATACTGTGTATAACATGTTTGTTTTCTTTTTAATTTTTTCAGACGTAGCTGGCAACGACACAGTTGCTGGCAAGGCCTCGAACCTAGAACTGGAGATGTCCTGTAACCTGGACAAACTCAATGCCATGGAAACTCCGGAAATTTTAGACTTCGGAGTAGATCTGACAGAGAGTGACTTCCTGGATAGTTTCATGGATCTGTCCAACTTTCTATCCCAGGTAAGGAGTTAGTAATAAGTAAATTTAGAAGTTAATTTTAATTATTGATATATTTTACTACAATAATACTGTTTTTTCTGGGGATTTAAATTTTTTATTATGAAAGGAACTTTTAATTAAAAAATATCCAGTCCTGTATGATGTGGCTGCTTTAAGACCTGAACTTTAGCTAGCATTTAATAAGTGTTGAAATATATTTTTTTTTAAATTTTTCATTTTTAGGCAATGGTTTTAGATTAAAGGTCTGTCAGCTTACCTGCATTTATACCTAGTTGTTCATTTCTTTACTAGTTATAGCTAACCTTGCTATAATGACCATTATTGTATTCCCTTTTTGTTTATATAGAATAAACACAGGGAAAAATATACTGCTGATGAAATAAAGTGCTAGAATTGTTTAGAAATATTATTTCTGAATTGATATCAATGTTCTTACTTAATCTCTTCAACTTCAGGAGGTTAACCCAGTCCAGCTAGCTGATGTCGAGTGTTCAGAGATAGAAGACAAGATCGACTTCTCTGGACTCTTTCCGACACTCAGCGAGAGTGTACTTGATTCTCCATTTCAACCAGACACCCAAACCTCAAATTCAGCTGCATCTCCTAAACGCAAGAGGAAACGCGTTGACTGCGAGCAACCCACTGTTGTAATTGTCGAGGATGCTGAACTTGATCTGGGAAGTTCGATGTCCGACCACGATTACATGTTTAAGAAACGACGACTGGATCCAATTCCAAGCACTTCCAGTAGCACTGATTCAAGTTTGATGCCAGTAGAAAGCAGGACAAACAAGTACCGGGAAAGGCGTGATAAGAACAATGTAGCATCAAGACGGTCTCGAGAGATCCGAAAGGAAAAGTTTGTGCATATGGAGAAGGAGGCTGAAGAGTTAGAGATTAGGAACGAGCACCTGAGAAAGAAGATTGAAGAGCTAGAAAAGCTGGCTGCCGTGATGAAGGCTGATTTGATCAAGAAGATGACATCGAAGTAAGCTAAGAAAATGTGAACAAAGGAAAGAATCAATAAAATGGACAGATTACGTTGAAATCTAAGAAAAGCTGTATTTGTCAAAAGCCATATGAGACCAATCAACATTTTAATTGACAGGTAACATCTACTTTGACATTGTTCACAAATTTGTTATTTAGAAAGACAGGTCAATAACAAAGAAACAAAAAAGTGGCAGTTGATGTAAAATGAGCGAAGAACTGTATGGAAGAGGAATCAGGTGAAAGGAACAGAAAGATAACACCCAATTGTTTATTAAGCTAACTGCAACTCTATGCGGACAGTTGAACAAACTTGAAACAAGTGGTGCAGAGTGCAAAAACATTTTGGGTTAGTCGTTCATGTTTTTTAGTGTGTACTTTAATGCATAACAATGAAATAGTAAAAAAAGGTTAAAAATTGATATAGCCAAAAACATGATTATGTTTTATAAAAATATGTTTTTGATAGAATCACTTTTTAAATGTAATGTATAATTTCATTGCTATGTATAGTTATATGGTAAGGTTTGCTTTCATACAGTAAGTCTCATTTTATAATGTTCATTAAAAGAGAAAAAAAAAGAAAAAAAAGAAAGAAAAAAAAAGAAGAAATAAGAAAAGAAGAAAAAAAAAATGAAATAACACACTTCATCTAAGCACTTATGTAATAATTTTAACTGCTTAACCAGTGTAGAAATACTTTTTACTTGATTTTTTTATTTGCAAATAAGTTTATCTATGAGAAATAAAGCTAGGTCTTAGGAGTATTATGGGGTATTTTTAAGACTAGGAATAACACTGGTGGAATCTTGTTCTTTGATAACACCCTTAGATAAATAGAAGAAGGCTTTTTAGTCTACATTATTTTATCTTTGTTTTTATAAGGCAAACTTATTTGCTAAATTAGCTAAATAAAAGCAAATGTGTGTTACTATAAAAAAAAACGAAGGGAGGTAAATCTGGCTGAAATAAAAATGATGAAATAAGACCAACCAAGAAATATAACTCGTGGTTATCTAAAGCTACAATTCAGCTTGAATTACCTCCCTTCACAGCTCTGCCATCTTGGCACATATGTTTAAAACCTTGATGGTCTAGCTGCAAAATGAGACCTTTTTTGGTCCACTATATGTTCTATGTATTTATATCTATTTCTATGATGAAAAAATGGCAGAGAAATTAATAACTTTATTGATTGTGAATAATTGTTTTCTTGTGTATTTATTGCTGATGTATTTATTACTTCTGAAATATTTTTTGTTAATGAATATTTTAGTGCTGTTGTTTTTTTTAATATTACAATTCATATTGTTTTGATATTGTTATGTACATTAAAGTCACTTTAAGTTAGCTATTTCCAGTTATTATTCACTTTTTGTGTACATTTCTTTGATGATATTGCAACTTGGATCATAATTAATCAGTTTTTAAATTTTGTCAAATCACCATTCCTATAAGTTATAAATATTTATTAGTGAACATAATTTCATTTATCACCTTTTGATAGTTTTCTACTTCAGAGCAACACCAACATTTAAACTTTGTACATTGTCAAGTGATGAATCTACTTCTGTATTGGCATGCAATTTACTAATATACATTTATACAAATTCATACAATTCTTGCAACCTTTCACTAGGGTCATTCATTAACACATATCTTGTAAGTGAAGCGTAATTTTTATAAATAATATTAAGGAATTATTTCATCCTCATATTTTTCCTATTTTGATACCTACAAATTTTATATTGTAGTTTTATTAACAACTCTGCCATGTTGCTAAAATGGACAAACGATATGTTAACAAAAGCATTTGAATGTCGATAAGTTAAGAAAAATAAATTGTTAAATAAGTACGTGTGTTGTTTTTATTCACCCCTTTATTATTTTTTATTTTAGTGTTTACCTTTGATAAAGGCGTCCTTGTCTGATTAAGATAGTCGACTTAATGCCTGTAAACCCTTAACTCTGTGGATTATGCTAGTCCCTATCAGAGGGATATTCTTAATGGGATACATTGGTGAAAGGAAATTGTCTCCCTTGTTAGATAATATCCGGGGAATTCCAAACAGTAGTTAGGTCCTTTTAGTTGATTTTCTTGGACTTTATCGCCTGTTTCTTTGTAGACATCGCAATAACAAATAGTAAAATTTCTTACTATTGCACAAATATAAGCTTAGAATCCATTTACATACTTATAGATTTGTTATTTAAAAAAGAAAATGGAAGTGTTTGTTGATGATGGGTAACCTGCGTATCACAAGAAAGGCAGATAAGTCAACATACGTTCCAAAGAGCACACGCATAAAATAAAAACCGCGTAAAACAAATGAAAGGACCTACTTGCATTTAGGGATTATTCAGGGGAGACTATTCATTAATGTCTCTCATTAGTTCTTTCAGTTGACAAGTCAGTGTTGCAGTGGTGATTCTATCCTAGTTTTCTCTAATCGTTCCTTTTTTACATTTTCGAAGGACGTCGATTTAATTATCAAATTTATGCTGCACTGTATTAAAAACACGTTTTTGCATCTTAATATTTCTAATTTTGTTAATTGAGCCGTGTTTATACATTTTTCATATGAGCATATATTAAAAATATTTTTTTTTATTTTCTATGACAAGTTTGTATTTATTTGAATCATACATAAAAAGTTGCTTTAAAGTTTTTGAGTTTAATCAAAGAAATTAATGCATTTCTTAGAAAAAGTGTCATATTTGTGAGCGTATGAATTTAAAGCACCTGTATTTACAGAAATCTGTGTTTGAGCCATGTTACAATAACAGATATGAGATTTCCCGGCTGACTTGCAGAGCGTCGGTGGTTCTACCCAGACAGTTGTTTGTGGTCTCCCTCCACCGATAAAAGTAGGACGTCACCAATATGACCATAACAGAGTCGGTGTGATGTTTAAAATCTGAACATAACAATAATATTCCCACTCCTGCTTCTTGATCCAAAATACAAATTCCGTAGTCATATATTTTAGTTGACAGTTCGTTCAAAATTTTACTTAAATCATACCTCGACTGCAGCAATGATGAACGACTTTAAGTGCAAAGCCATTTTTCTCGGTGTCATAAGCTAACATGGTAAAATATGCAGTATTTCGATTTATCATATTATGTGATGAAAATAAACTCTAATTTATATATTTTCTTATACGGTTTAAGCATTAAACGAATATAAGCGAGGATTAAACGAAAGAAATTAAGTTGGCATTGGGCGTCAAAGGCCATGTATAGATATATCAGTTAAAACAATATAAAAACTAGCATGGATATGGGGTTCAAGACAATATGAAGCAACATTTGATTTGTTTTATAGTTTTTTTTAAGAAACAAAATCATATAAATAAATAAATAAATAAATATTACTACTACTACTGCCTGACATTTAAGAGAATGTTTGAACGCGATATTGTTGAATCTTAAATTTCAAAACAATTCCAGTTTGAATTTTTTTTTGACTAACTAAAGATAATTGTATCGAGAAAAGCGTTACGAGCGCTGTATTTTTTTTTGAAGCCGGACCTCCCCACTTGAGGACGCTTTCCTTATCATATTTGTTATTTGTAGTCCGACGTTATTGCGTATTGTTGATATGATGCATATAAAGTTCATTTCTATTCTTTCAAATAAAGCAGTTTTTGTCCAAATCCGCTATTGTCTTCTAAAAACACAAATAGACTAACAATAACACCTTGTCTTAAAGGTGGTATCCGACAGTTCGGATCAATGTATGTTCTCCTTAAAACAATATAAAATATTGTTTATTGAAAAGATCATGTGACGTGCTGTTCATGTTTGCTTGTTTATTGGGCTTATCGTCCCACCAACAGTATTTCAGTTATCTGTAGACGGTGTCCGCTTTCTGCCTTCACTGTGTATAACATGATACACCTGGCATGATACCACACCCAGTCACATTATCCTGACACCGGGCCTACCGATCGTGGAACTACCTTTGTATTTGCTTAAGCGTTAGCGAGGGAGCTATACCATTACCATTTTAAAGACTTTGTTATGTTGCGGCCCGGGATCGAACCCTGGGCCTCCCGTACCTGGAGCCGACGCTCTACCGATTGCGCTACCAGATCCGGTCGTACTGTTTATCTGTGCCCTACATCCTTGAGAAAACTAAAGCATAACACCAAATCTGTCATTACAAAAATGTATTTCCGATCAAAGCCACGCTGTACAGTTAGATATTTTAAAACTAAAAAAACCACGTGACCACTTGTTTTTTTGAGATTACGTTAGATGATCACCCGTGTACGTCGATATCTAGTTTTAGCTGAAATTCACATAGTGCTTATTTAGAGATTTGGTCATAATGGACATTTATTGCAACATATTTCATGACTTGTATTGTGGTACAATTCAGTTAATCTTGTAAACAAGCTTTACTTTAAACTGAAGTATTAGTTTTTACAGCAATTATGCAAATTCTCCAGAATAGGGGTAAGATGTTTTAACATGTCTTGGCAAACTGTCGGACACCACCTTTTAGTGCAAAACGATATTTCGTATTCTTTTTTAATTCTAAAACACACATTCTCATAAGTTATATATTTCAGACAACGATATGCATATATTTCGTACATAGTCGTAATACCGGTACCAGTGTTGCCAATGAAGACATATTTCTGCATACAAATTGAGCGTGTCAGACAGGTCGGAGGTAGCTATTTGTCTGTTGTCATAAACGCGCCAAAAAGAAGAAATAAGGGGAAAAAGTCGAGAAGGCAATAGGTACACGCAACTCTACGACAGTTTTGGTCACAGCCGTAACATCTCGGCTTTTTCCGTACACGCTCAGAATCATTCTCTCACCAGAGGGCGTGGTACACAAGTTTCGCTTACACCTCTGTCAACGCTCGGTGTACAAGATTCTTGTACAAAATATAAATAATGAATAAAATACTCGTGAGATTATTTTGATCTCTGTATATTTTACTTAAAATGAAAATGGGTATTTTTATTTTTTTTAGAACAATGTTTAAGATATATTTTAACCCAAATTTTCGGGGAACTATTTGCGACATGTGACGATAGAATATCACGTGTATGAGAACTACTTTTCCCGGCGTTGACAGAGGTGTAAGCGAAACTTGTGTAGCACGCCCTCTGGTGAGAGAATGGCTCAGAATATAATGTAATTTTTCTTTTCTTTTTTTTTCCCTTCTTTTTTTTTTACTATTTCCGAATTTCTGACAGTTACGATTGCTCTAGAACACATAATGCTTGTTTTGAGCTTGTTTGGGATATAAATAAGTACCTGTTTAAGGATTGTATGCAGCCTTGAATATACATAAGGCTACTGGACCTGGTATCTCAACCGGCAGAGCGTCGGGTCCATGTAACGGAGACCCGGGTTCGATCCCAGTCCGCGACGTATCAAAGTCGTAAAAAATGTTAGTGGTATAGCTTCTATGATAACGCCAAAGCAGTTATAAGAATAGTTTCACGACAGGTTGTCAGGATAATGTAACTGGGTATCATGCCTGGTGTTCGCGACGATAAACCAACTAACCAAACAACCAAGCGAACAAACAAACATAAGGCTAGTGATATTTACTTACTTTTTAATATAAGTGCACGCAAGGAATGTTAAACAAATGACAAAAAATGTCCTGTAAATATTTTCCGTCAAACGAATGACATTCTGTGTTTTAAAATAACACTATACCTTGGGGTAATTTTTTTTAAAAATCGGAACAAACAAATTATGGTTTCATTTGCCACCTCCAGTTAGTAGGAATAAAGGAAAACCATAGTCAATTGTCTGGGTAGCATCACCGTCGCTCTGTAGGTCTGCCGGAAGTTCCATGTTCTCTCTTCTACTGGGACTCGAGCAAACACGGTTAGGGGTCGGAGACCATTACTGCTTTAAGGTGTCTCAAAATCTGACCAAATATTTCACGAATAAAGAAAGGTAAACTGTTCCGAATGTTGCTTTTTTTCTGCGTTCGGTTCTACTCGCTAAAATTATATCGTACGAAAACAGGCAAGTTTGTCCTAATAAAGTTTTGCATTCGCAACAGCTTATTCGCAATACAATCCGGGCTTGAAAATCAATCTATCTCTACGTCGGAGGCCACGCGCATTTCCGTTATATTAAAGTTCATACACGCTTAGCTTTATACTTGTTTGCGTAAACTTATGGCCACATTTCTGTATTTCACATCATCCCATTCACCTGCGTTTGCTTGTTTGTTTTCTTTTGCTCAACAGCTATTCCAGATTTTTTGACATACAGAACTTTCCTGTCTATCTTGATCGAAAGATTTCATACGTAATCCACTAGGCCGATTATGCCATAATATCTACAGTAAGTCGTTCAAATCTGGTGGTTGACACATGTCTGGAATAGCCGAACGTCGCTATATTGACCATAACTTAATCACTGCAATGTATACAAAAATAAATGTTTGTCTTTAACAACAATAAAGTAAACAATCAAAATGAAAAATCGTCCATTTTGCAGGCCTGTTTTCTTTTTGCACACAAACACTGACATGAACATGCTTTTATCGAACACGGACATTTTGTTCGAGATGACCGCCCCATCTTTAAAAACAATCAAACACAGCATTTAAGTTCTCACACAGTTAAATTTAAAAATATTTCATTGTCAGCTTCAACGGTATCATAGTAATACAAGCGACATGTAATAAAATGGCTAAAGGACCTGTATTCGCCACCGCGTAAAATTAGTTTCATTAATAATACACCCCAAGTATAAATGCCAAATATTTATCAGGAGTCGTTTTATCTTCAGTTATTTTGTAACATTTGTGTTTCTAAAATACGTATATAAATACAAATGCTTCATTGTTTACTACTTTGTAACTTGACATTAATTACGCGCCAAAATGCCGTTAGAATTACACAATCGTTTTAATCGTGCCATTTTCAGACAACGGTAGACTTGGTGAGCAGTCTTTCCTTTACGTCCTTTGTAGTGTTACTTTTTAATTATTATTTTTTTGCTTTGTTTTATAGTTATTTTTTGTTCGCGATATATTATTTTCATAATTATTATAATTATTAAGATAACTATAAAATGACACATAAAATTATCATTTTCACGCTTTTGGTTTATTTATTCACTACTGGGAACTATAAAGATGTCACAGTTGTAAATTGGCAATCTCCTCACAGCGATTACGTCACGCGTTGCTACTTAAATCTCTGCCCCCAGAAAGGATCACGTGACGATAGATTATCACGTGAAGTAAACATGGCGGCCTCCTTAAACACGCCACGTTTGACTTTCATAATTTCATATTTTTTCATATTTTAAGTTACTTTTTATTTTTAATGTGATAAATTAATATTTTTAAAGGAAAGATGCTGTGTTTTGAGGAGATAAGTCCAGAAAAAATAAAAAATAAAAAAAACTATCCGCCTGTATTTGGGCGAAAAACTTGCTGGTGGCAGTGATATAATGTACTGTCAAGGGAAGTAATCACTGCGGGGAGTTTGGTAAATTGGAAGCAGATAAAATTGGTGCTTTTTCCGAGACTATTGTTTAGGTAAAATTGTTGTTTGTTGATGATGATGTTGCCAATGATAATTATGATGGTCGCCGAAGTCACACTTTACCCACATTTACAGTCACACTTACATTTAAATAAATGGCTTTGTTTTACTTTTCAGATTTTAGACGTTTTCTTTCAAAATGTTTTTTTTTAATTCCACCAGTCATTGAAGTGACATGGTCACAGTTGGTCAAATTTGCATCATTTTGTTGTTGTCAAAATCATCATTTTTTGTTGAACCATCGTGAACTATTATATAAAGTATTGCGTCCGATCACTACTGTGTTTTCTTGAGGTTTGGGATCAATAGCATTGCAACGCTTTTAACTAGGGATGTCAACGGATATCCGGATATCCGTTCGAATCGCCGGATATCCGAATCGACTTTGGTATCCGGATATTCGCTTAAAAAATGTAAAATTTTAAACATTTAATTAAATGTTTTGGCCATTTTGCTAAGTTATCTGTCTGCTGTCATGTCAGTGTGCATTCACGCATACGCAGGTGTAACGGATTATCGACAGGTGGTGACAGGTGGTGACACGCAGTATCGTATAATTGGCTTCACAGTTTTAGAAAAGTGCTAAAGCATGATGGTATGTATAATAACATGCTAATTAACCGCCAACGTTTGAAGCTTCTACTGATCCATTTTGCGAATACTATCTTTAGTTTTGTTGATGAACTTCACAGTTTTAGAAATGTTCTAAAGCTTATGTAAAAAAAATGCCAATTAACAGCCATTCTTTGAAGCTATTACTTATCCATTTTGATTAAGGATTATTATCTTTAATTTCGTTTGTTCGGGTTTATGAAGAAGAGATATAGCTACAGTTATGTAGACAATTAACAGGTTTGTCTGCAAAGATCAGTAACTCATGTTTAATTCATGGTTGATGGGATAATCTTCCTCAACAAGAATCGTGCCACGCTTCCAGAGGAAGACTGAACAACTGCAAGTTAATGTAACTTACTAAATATAACACAAACATTACATATATGCTTGTTTCATCATGTGCTTCTTTATTTTTATTACATTTTCGTAAAGATTGTTAGCTACTGTAAAAATTGGTTGTTTAATAATTTATAACATTTTCAAAAAAATGTGCTTCGCATGTACGCATGTTTTCTTTGATTATATATATGTTTGATTTATTCATTTAATTGTGAATTAAAATTACCAAATGTTTTTATTGTTCTTATTTCATTAACTATTAAAATGTTGAAGTGTCTATGCCTATGGAAATGTTGATTTAATTATTTCCATTGAAATTACGATTTAATTATGTCAATGGAAACGTTAGTAACCCCGCACACATCCGACTGCAACATCAGAATAAACTAAGATTTATATCCGGATATCTGGATATCCGTTCGGATCGTTCGACGGATATCCGGATACCAAATTTAGTATCCTTTAACATCCCTACTTTCAACGTATATTATTTTTAAGCTCAACAGTCTAGCATATCTCTGAACGGCGCACGAGGAAATGCGGCATTCATATTCCAAATGCTGATTGCGGTAATAGTGACGCTATAATTAAACTATTTTAAGTATGAAATGCTGACCGATATGTCAAGAATCTTCTCAAAAGTGTGACCTTTGACGCTTTATTGCATTATATAATATTTGGAAAGCGGGCGATTCCCCGCGTTTTGTTTACAAGGGGACGTTATTCCAACTATCAAGTTACAGTGTTTCCTCCCTTTTGTGAGGGTGTTTTGAAGCTGATATATGGTATAATTAATCTGCCTTTTGGCAATTTAGAAGGTTTAAGACTGTTGCATATGCACATAAATGACACACTGTTAAATAAGATAAGAATGGATAAAAGTGCCTACACATTGTTATGAAAATAACAAATGTAAAAATCATAATATTTCTTATACATTTCTGTATAAAGTTTACAAGAAAAAGCTAGCATGTGAGATATCCAAAGCGCCGCAGAGCGCATGCGCTTTAAACAAGAAGATGACTACTTGGAACTAAACACTCTCTTACATTGTCGATTAATTACATAAACGTTTGACTTCAACGAACCATAACTCTGATGGGAAGTAGAGTATTTGCTACTTTGTTTTCCTTATTCTCTACTATATCTGTATTTACAAGCTGCATTGCTTAAATCGATATACTCGGTTTCTTTTGTTAAACAATACAGCTGCGAATTTCTATAAATGTCAGCTAGATTTTATATCATGGCTAGCTAATATTGTTGCCTGCTACAGTGTTAGAAAACGGAATACTCAGTTCTTTTATCTAAAACAGTTCTTACAGAACAGCAGCGATTTCCTGTTATAGCCTGCTACACTATCGTCCCCATAAAATGCATAAGAGGCACCACTCTCTAGAACGACATCAACGATCATGCCTACTTAAAGGGAGATAACCAATATATTTCTTTCAATTCGAAAAAGAATATTTCGACTGGACAAAACCGCGATCAAGAAAGAAAGCAAAGTAGCCGATAGCCAAGTTCCTATCAGAGTTACGATTCGTTACTCACAAATATTTATTTAATGATTCGACAGTTTAAGAGGGTCTTTACTTCCCGGGAAAGTCATCTTCTTGTTTAAAGAGGATGCTCTCGGCGGTGCGTCGGATGTCTCACAGATTAGAAGAGAAGACAATTATATTCACTTTTGTGAACATTGGTTTTGAAAAAAATAACAAGAACAAAAAACAAGAATAAAAACACCACTCCATTTACATTTTATTGTTACAGAATACTAACAACCGATAAAATTCAGTTTCAAACACATTTATGATAGTCCTTTTCACCATCTCCAGATAAAATGTCACGTCACGTGACCTATAGGAAGTCACGTGATTTGTGTCAACATTTTGGCGCATGCGTACAGTCGGTAAGTTTTGAACATGATGAGATCCCGCAGGATTTCATTGAAATCACACAGTATAATTCTGTACAGCCAAAACAGGGATGATTCCGAAATATGTTTTCACTTTTGCCACACGGTATACGAACGTCACAGAAGATCAGGAAACATACCGATTCACCAATAGGGAGCCTGGAATGTGACCGTTGGGCGCCTGGAAAAAAACAACAACAGATCCATGTTAGTCGGACAATTCCGCTATTATATATGTTTAACGTTAACATATTACAGTCTGTGTAATTGGGAACGATTCTTGGTCATATGTACGGTACAGGCTTCAGTTATAAAACTGCTTTCCATGGCTACTGACTGGCCGCAATAGCTCAAGTGGTAGAGCGTGGGGATCGGGAGGTCGCGGGTTCAAACCCCGACCGGGTCAAACCAAAGACTTTAAAGTTGGTAGTAGTAGCTTCCTTCCTAACGCCCGGGGCTAAGGGGACAGTATTACGCCTGACTAGTCGGTGTCAGTATAATGGACCGACCGAGTTCAGTCTCTGGGCAACTCATAATTGCCCTTGTGCTACAATGATAGAAATGTCGCTGCACAGTATCAGCAAGAATGCCAGCAAATCCCAATCCCATACCATTGCTACAATGGTAAGACAGCAAAGTTGACGAAATACTCTTCAAGTAAAACGTAAAACCTCCTGTTAATGCACGTAGACGTATTTCGTGACCGAAGTATTGTTGAAAATCAATGTTAACTATTAGCAAAACTCATAAATTGTGTTAAGTTTATCCACGATCCATGATTCGTTCGTGAACAAGAAATGGCAACATTCTGGTGAATGGCTTGTACATATAACAAAATCCCGGATGTACATGAATACCCCGGATGCGAGTGCACGTATATGAAAACATTAAATGTCAGTTATTGTTTTTCAATGTACCAAAAGGTGACTCAAAATAGTAGCATAATAACATGACAATTATTTCGTTACCACGTAAACGGAAATGTGGACGAATACAATACACAACGCAGTGAAACTTACTAAATGTATATATAACAAATGCAATATGTAAGAAATAATATTCCCTATAGCAAACCCATTAAATGTCTGTGCGAGTATGCGGAAATAGGTTTTTTGACAGTTTTATGTTGGTCGACCTGGCCACAGCAGAAGCCTCAGTGCAGACTGGCAAGATTTGCCACCCCGGACCGCCATAAATATAGACGCTAATTACTGAATATAATTACCCTCATCAACTATCTTTATTATGCATTACTGGTACAAGTGCATACTAAGTTATTGTGGGTTGTTGTGTATGCCATTCAGAGCATGTGATACTTATATAATACCAAATTTATAATATTGTCTTCAATATAAAGCAAACTTTACAGAAAAGTAAAAATGTGTTTTAGAGATTTATTTATTGTACACGCGCGCCAACATATTAATAACCGTATTACAGAGATAGTTCAATCATATCGTGACAGCAGTTACTATGATAGCACGTGATCATGACATAATATGCATGACATGTTACCAAACATGTCGCATACTGACCAAAGGTAAAACTTTCAGTTGGAATCTAAGGGATGATCCTAGACTCCAGCTAAAATGTTACACTCTCGGAACGAGGTCAATCGAGCTATCGGCGATATCAAAGGAAGTCAATACAAGATTTTATTAAGTTTCGGTTCGTCTTCGAACTTGCTTCTCTCCGCTAATCTTTAAGCTGTCATTAAAGGTGGTATCCGACAGTTTGTGCCCATTTTGTCTCTTCCATGCAACCATGTATGTTATTGTTACTTGCGAAGATCTCGCGAAAAGCTGTTTATTGGTGCCCTACAGCATTTTTAAAAGTAACACCCCATTTGTCAGTAGAAAAATGGTATATCCTATCTGAGCCACGCTGCATAGTTCGCTATTTTTATTTTTGAAAAGCCACGTGACCACTTACTTTTGAGATGAATTACATGATCATCCGAGTTATTAGCCCTGGCGTTGATATTTATTTTACCTTAGATTTGGAAAGAATAAAGCGATCAATTTCACGATTTGTACTGTCTAATATTTTGGGTCTTGTTATAAACAACCTTTACTTTAACTAAAGTATAAGTTATGCAGCAATTACGCCCAAATTCTTACAGAAGTGACATACAAAATTAATTTGGTCGCGTGCAAATAATGCAAGGCCCTGTAGCGTAAGTGTGAATATTTTGAAGACGTCGCCGGAAGTAAGTCGTATTCTATAAGCGCTTATCAAGCATGCGCAGTACACTAATCGGGAAATAATTTTCAAGGGACGTAACCTAATTTCGGAAAGGGGCCTAAAGGCAGAAATATGCGGAAGGCTAGAATTTATTCACAATTAACTGCAAACATACATGTAGGTATGCTACATTTACACAAATTATAGACAAAAGCGTCGGATAACACCTTTAAAATAAAAACAGGCACATCCTCATACGTCCTCACTTACCTAAGTCTTGGGTTCATTCGTACAATTCTGAAAATAAAAAAAAAAACTATTTTTGTATGCTTATTTTTGAGGCATTATACAAATAAATGGTGTACTTTATACGTTTGGACAAATACATGTAGTAACATTTTTTATATATCTAAGTCCGATCGTGTGTAATTTTGACATCATCACCACTTTCCTGACATAGTGTTGCCTTTTCATTCGTACAAAAAAGGCCAAAAATAAAAATGAAATTATGCAGACAATGGTAATTATGTTATCTATAAGCAGTGTTCAAATTATACACGTTATTATAACATTCGTGAAAATATCACAAATTTTGTGAAATTTAAATTTACGTATGGATTAAACGCATTAGCTTGAATATGTTCGCATTAAAGCTAAAATACGTTTATACGAATAACCTTGGTAGGTAATTTTCAAAAGAATACTATTTTAAAAAATTGTGAAACGCAGAAACGCGTGCAGTTACTTTAGATTTGCTTGTTAAACCTACGACAAACTTAACGATTTTTGTACTTGTCTAAATATAACGTCTACACATCTTGCTTTTGTGTGAAAGTTCAAGGTTTCGGAGGTATTTTAGCAAAACTTTCCTTTCCATTTTTGGCGTGGAAACTTTCTTAAAACGTAAACATAAATGTACATATGCATAATTTATCAATTTGTCGTCCTGTCAAATGCTACTATTAATACAGAAACCCGTCAGTTTCAATGAAGGACAATAGCCAGTAGGACGGAGGCAGGTCTCTATCTACATGTAGGAACTACTTTCTTGCGTAATGGCTGCTTCTCGCGCAGAGATACACCGAATGTAACGCTGTGATAAATTTAATAGATGTAGAACTATTACGTTGGCTTTTCAAAGAACTTGCTTCAAAATAGATGCAAAATTGCTGTATTAACATAAAGTTGTTTAAAGTTATTAAACTTAATAAGCGAATATATAAAATAATTATAACTTATTTCCTCAATTATAGTTTAAAGGTTTAACAAGTGTTTCATTTTTTGTTTATTTTGTTGTTTGTTTGCTTTTTGTTTTGTTTTTTGTTTGTAAATTAAACTGCTACTTCGTAGTCATCGTTGGCAACACACTGTCGCTTAAATAGCTCACTGTGAACGCAGTAAAATTGAAATGTATTCCGTGGGTTCCGATGGTAACATTTAATTTGCCTGAACCATCTTCCTTAAAGAAACCATTGCGCTGTAAACGCAATACCTGGATCCAGTCTAACGAATGGACATGAATACAGAATGACAATATGCGACGAATAGCTGTCGTCTTCTACAGGCGGCTGACGGTGGTAAAAACGTGATAGCGTCAGATAGAACGTTGCCGTATTTATACCATCACATCTATCTTTATGATCCTGTCAGTCAGGGTTACAGTGAAGTGACGGGAAGTGAATCTTGAGCGCACGTTTTAGTGTGTGTCTCGTCTGCTTTTAAGAGAGTCCCGGCAAACGCATACCACTTTATGTATATTGGAAGGTGTGGAGTCGGTAAGATAGAAGTTTCTGACCATTTACCCAAAAAAAAAGCGCCCATATTCATTGCCAAATTGGTTTTGAAGAAAAAGAACATTGGCCATTTATGGTGTCAGCTTAGTGCATAAATGCTGCATTATGCAATGTTCTGACCGAGAAATATTTAGCTGCACTCAATGGAAATGACGTGGAAAGAACGTAGGTAAAACCATAAAAAATGCACAATACAAGAAGCTGACAACCGACCAGGCCTAAAAAAGAAACTACTTTTTTCACGTCACTTTTTATCTTTATCGTGACTAACATATATTTTCGGTATAATAAACGATTTAAATCTAAAAATAGCACTGTAGCCTATTTTTTATTATGTGGCTTAATGTACACACTACCATGAACCGAACAGTGGTTCAACGCTAGTTGTACATTATTACGAGTTTAAATGTTGTCAAATGAGTTAGCAAGCGTAATGAAATATAACCGCCGTATTATTTTTAAGCTGGAAACATTTTAATTACTATTAACGTAGGGCCTACTCAGCGTGTTCAAATTAATAAAAATGTGAAATACATTCCTAAACTACTCCTTACATTGAAATGTCACAAGAAAAACGTTCCACATAATTCTCTAATTTTTGTTAATTTGTGTTGCTTGTCTACAAAAAATTGAAGCTAATTATAAATATTGTTATGACTTAAAACGGGGTTTATAACTTTCGAAAATCACAGATTTCAGTCGCTTGCTTTGCACAGTTTTCGTTGTCTTAATCGGATACTTGACTATGTTTTGGTGTATCATTTATAATTGGTACTGACAATAAAAAATAAATATAGACTGCACAGTTTACGTTGTCGTAGAGGAATATTTGCCCATGTTCTATGTACCTTTTGTTATGGTGCTATAGTAGTACTGACAATAAAAAAACTGTTGCTGTAGATGAATATTGCCTTTAGTGTTGTGTATAATTTGTGGATTGATTAGTACTGAGACTGAAAAACAACAAACAAACTTAACATAAATCGCACAGTTTGTGTTGTTGTATATGAATATTGCCTATGGTATTGTGAATAATTTGTTGTTGGATTGGTATTCTAACTGACAAAAACAACAACAAACTTAACATACATTGCACAGTTTGTGTTGTTGTATATGAATATTGCCTATGGTATTGTGAATAATTTGTTGTTGGATTAGTATTCTAACTGACAAAAACAACAAACTTAACATACATTGCACAGTTTACGTTGTCGTAGATCACTACTTCGTTCTCCCACGTGGCCACGTCCATTTTGGGGCAGGAATGTGGTTCGTACAGATATTGTCGGGGTCTCTTGGTCGTCGGGGCCGGAGAGCTTTGTCGTCCGACGGGCTGTTGATACACTACCTGCACGTCCATTCCGTGACCATGTGACTGCATGGGTCCTCCGTGATAAGCTTCGTTACCTATTAATAGAAACAAGGGAGATAATATGGGGCTTAATATTTGAATGATGTTTCCTTTGATAATTTATACATTTGATATATTGAAATAAAACAAATTGGTGTAAAGTGACATATGTAAGGATAAAAGAAATTTACAATCAATTTCTTTTGCATTTAAGTATCTAAAAACATGTAGTTTGTATTAATACGAATTCTTCACAAGTTTCCATCTATGTCTTTTTTGTTAAAGTCTTATCTGTTGACATACAGTATGTTGCGGTAAAGATTGGACATTTTCTTCCATACATAAAATTTAATGTTGTGAAAAAAAAGTGTATATATATATTGTTTTCACTAGATCTCACTTATGTTTGTGGCGCTATGAGATGCTCGCAGGCATGTTTCTGTTAGTATGCTTCCGATTGTTTTTATAGTTTAATATCTTTGTTGATAAATTTTCTGTATGGAACCGTTCGACTTCGTCCAATCAGGCAGAATTTTGATATAAAGAATATGCTCCTATTATTTCTCCAAGAAAGAACAGGTTGTATACGCCTTTTAGGTCGTTCGGTAACATCCTCGGATATCGTCGTAATTGTTCGACAATTTTCGGATATCTTCGGGTATATTCGAACCAGAATGCCAAAATCAAGTGAGATCAAGTTTGACAATATGACGAAAGGTGTTGTTTATGTTGTCTTGTCTCATTTTGTTTTTACTTAGATGCTTTGATTAGAAAGAAAGTCTTGACTCTCGAAGGAGGAAAGTAGTTGTTATACTTACATACTTGGGCGGAAGTATTTAACATCAAACACACCCATTGCTGTTATGGTGGCAAAACTCTAAAATACTTGAAGTCAAATTGTATTTTAGGAAACGTGATTTATATAACCTGTTTTTCTTTTCTTGGAGAAATGTCATTTTTTTTTATTTTTTTTATTTTGATGTATAGTTAATCATTCAAAACCGGAAGAGAAAAGTGCCAAGCAAAAGTACAAAGTGCACAAAAAGAAATGAAGATAAAAAACCGTTAGTAGATTCCGACCACATTTCTTGCTGTAATTCCAGCCATACGTAAAAATGACCTTTTGCTGTCTAACATGTCTTACGTCTAACGTTTTAGGGCCTTTCACTTAACCCGTAAAGAATTTTGTTAACTCACAGTATACAGTGTTTTTACCTTGAAATAAAGCACAATAAAAGTGAATCAAAGTTAACCTTAACAAAGCATAAACAATGCATGCTTGTAAGGTTTGCAGAAGAATTGAGACAGAAAAGGTCTGTTACATATGGAGAGAATAAAGTCAAGCATATACCAAAACAAACAACCACTCATACAGCATGCAGTGCAGTGTAAGCTTTTTGCAAGCAAACATTGAATGCTTAAATAACTAGCCGGCAGAATGAAAAAAGAGAAAGAAATCGCAACGCGTTCGCATGCAAAAATATGAATACTGTTTTGTATACAATTATATATCGTGCAGATTTAGCATTGAAAGATATATTTATATATATAATATACACTGATTATGTGTACCAATTAATGTAAGGAACTATTTTGCGGTATGGTTTTCCGTAACAATATGCGGAGGAGGGTGGTAATGTGTACCTTGGAAGCGCGGATTCACTCGGTTACTATGAGCCGGTGTTGGAGGATATGTGGGTGGTCTAGTCGGTGGCAGAGTGGGTGCGGGAGTCGGTGCTGGAGTTGGAGCGGGAGTAGGAGCGGGAGTCGGGGCGGGAGTAGGAGCAGGAGTTGGGGCGGGAGTTGTTGGCGCAACCGTCGTTTTCACTGTTGTCGGCAACCGTGGATTGCCTGCAATCGGAAACGATAAAATGTTAATGCATACGTTAACATATTATAGAATGGGAAAAGATACATTATGAAATGTATTTGATGTTTTTAGCTTGCAAAAATTAGTTATGTTTATTTTAAACAATGTGTCGATGTATGAAAGCAATTCGTCATTTCGCAATGTTTATTTAGAAGATGAACACATGATCGCAAGAAATAGTAATTGTTCCAGCTGAAAGTATGGAAAATACAAGATCTAGATTCTGAATAAAAATATTCTTTATATTTACTACTTCAAACGAAATAACTTCCAATTACCCTTTGGTGGTGTAGTCTTGTTCCCTTTAGGCCCTGGTTTTCCTCCCGCCGCTTTCGCTCCCGGTTTGGGTTTTAGGTTCTTTGGTCGTCTCCTTGGAGCCACTTTTTTAACAGTCGTTGCCGCAACCGTGGTTGTTGATCCCTGTGTCGTCGTTTCTTCCATCTCGAACTCATACTCAGCTGTTGTTGTCGCAACGGTAGTTTGACCTCCAACCGCACCGCCTTACATAATGGGTACACACTCTTATGAACCACGCATTGCTAGATTCGCGAAGAAGCGATTTGTTTTTGTTTCTTAACCCCTTGGTGTTTAATGACCGTAATTGTGTTGATTTGCCATGCACGAAAACAAAATATTTGATAGAAATCTTTAAGACGTACTTTCGCAGAAGTTTAGCTTTTAAACGTTTTCTTGTCTATGAATCTTACAGCAGTGGCAATGAAGCCTACAAGTTAATATGTTTCCATGACATATTATAAAACGTGGGCACCCACCGATAATTTCAGGACTTTGATTTTCTTTAGGCACAAATGTTGTGGGTTTTTTTTCTAGACAAGTGCTTATATAAGTAAACTGACATGTATAATTTTTTTGTTAAAAACTTTGTCATATAAATATATTTTTGTAATATTTTATCATTGTTTTTTTTCCTACGAGTGAAAAATAGTCAAACTACACAAAACATTGTTGTTGTTTTTTCGTAAAAAGACAGAATGCAATTTATTTTGTCGCTTCTTCTGTTTGTGCAATGCGTGTTTCAGCTGTCTGTTTTTTAGGTAAGTTAAATATTACTTTGGTGTCATGAAATTTAAGATAAAAATATTATCATGTTCACCAAAGTCGTGCATGCACGATTTGTGAAGGCTGTTATTATTGATAAACTTTTCATAAAAAGCTACAAATATCGACTTCTAAAATTGTGCAAATCAGCAGCAGGCGCTTTTAAGTACACACAAACAAAACGAGATGGTAAAGCGGTATAATACGCAAATTCCGAGTTCGGTAAGACAAATTGTCCTGAATGACGTGTTTTGTTTTGTTTTTGTTTGATTAGTTTCTTATTGTTTTGTTTTGTTTGTTGTTGTTTAATTTTGTTGTTGTTGTTGTTTTTATTGTTGTTTTTTATTGTTGTCGTTTTGTTTTGTTGATGTTTTGTTGTTATATTGTTTTGTTTGATTTTTTATTGTTTTATTGTTATTGTTGATGCTTTTAATTTGGAGGCAAGGTTGAAGCATCATTATATCTAGTGGGTACACAATCGTATGTAATTTCCGTAAAAACGGAAAATGATTTAGTTTTAAAAAATCACAATGCTGAGCATTTTAATTTGTTCCCACTAGATGACGCATGACTTGAGTAAAAAAAACACATTCAGCACCATTCAGCTTATAATTCGGAATTTGCGTATTGGAGATATTTACAATAGCGGCAAAAGACTATTGCGGTATTCCTCTCCAATGTTCACTGTGTCTGGTGGCAAAAACGTGAACTAAATAATGAAATCCAACATTTAGATATGTTTCATATGAAAATAAATATTTTAATTATGTATACTTTATCTAAATGTTCGCTTCTAGTTAATGTCGCACCACAAGCATTTTTTCTTTGTTTTATCACTTAAACTGGACCTGATGTTTATAAAACATTGAGATAATGCCTGGGTCGAATCAAAGTATCTGATTGGTTAGATTGAAATGACTTTTATATCCGACCAATCAGATAAAACGTACTTTGGGCTGCACGACTAGACCCCAGTTTGGGTTTTGCTTGAGAAATCTGCCGCGAAGAGTTTAAGTTCTAACCTCTTCTGGAAAAAGAGGGCCGTTAAATTTGTAACTAATTTGGCGAAAAGTACGGTAAGCATTTAAACTTATTTGCATAAAATATATTTCCTATAAGCGTATGCAATAATATAATTATACAAAAACTGATAATGATTTAGACATTTAAAGCTAAGAAGTTTCATTCATTTTGCAAAAAAAGGTAAAACTGAAGCAGACGACGTTATTACAACAACAACAATATTTGTTATATGGTATTAAAAAAGTTTCTTTAAAGCAATTAATCTATGTTACATTTAATTAGTATTTACGTGACAAAATAAAACAAAATTATATATTTATAATTATTACCACCGTTTTGGGAATGTTAATGATATATTATAACTTCAAATCATTTAACCAAAATTATCAAGAATAAAGTAATATATAATTGTAAAATGTATTCATTTTCTCATAGAAGTGTGAACTTGACACATGCACGTTTATAATTTGATATTGCTTAAAATGGATTTCGCCTTTAGACACTCTTTACGACAAAAGTTAATTTTTGAAAACATTTATCATCTGACCAACGTAATCCTTCGTTATATTACAACTAAACATGTTGTATAATTACTATTCACGTCTATCATTTATGCGATTCAATATCAATTTGATACAAGCCACGCTGCACTGTTATTCCCAAACACCTCAAACAGTTTAACATTATTAGACTATCACATATCACTACTAATTGCAATACATGTCTGTGAAATCAACAATTTTTATATATAAAGCTAAATATCCTTCAAGCCACATAATTTAACATAGTTGTATCATTGAAACACATACGGAACTCCTCATATAAGAGACACTCAGTGGTGACACAGTAATTGTCGAGATGTTCCGATTTCAACTCCAATCGGAACACCTAGGATAATTCGCGAATCATCTCTCGGATATATGTCGGTAGTCGGATGACCTCGGCCATTTTCCTAAATGGGACTACTTTTGAGACAGCCGTCAAAACAAAGATGTGACAGCGCACGACAATACGATGCTAAAACTTCAATTTGTGGCGGCTTCAAATTTAAATCATCCAATTTAAATTTACCCAGCGCAGCAGACACGCAGCTGTCAAACCATGGCATTGTCTGTTTTGTTCGAATTACATTTTAGGCATATTCTTCCTCCGACTTCCGGCGAACGAAACGATCGTGATTTCAGTAAGTATCAATGCACCAGATACATCCGAGGGATGATTGTCCCGAGGACGGAATTACCCGAGGAGTTCCGATTGCGTATACTCTTATGTTCTTGCGTTTTACGCCACTTTTAAGAACGGGGCATGTAATGAATACTATTTACGAATAAGCATGAGTTCATTTAAAAGAGTGAAGAACACCGTGAACTCTAGATGTGCCATGGTTAATAACTGTATTAAATTATAAGCTAAATAAAAGGCGTATCCATGTATAAATTTTGGATAAAGACATGAAGCTAATGATTTCACAGTACTTTGTATTGAACATTATACCACGCCTTTGTCTTTGGTCTCGATTTGTCCATCCTTCTTTGGAAATTAGCTCTGTAAATTAAACTTTTTTAACAAAAATGTATTTAATGCAAAGAATATTCATGTTTTGTTGTTTTTTCGCTCTTGCATTTTATGTCTGAAATCTTTGTTGTGTCTAAATATAAGGAAGACCCAAAAATAAGGAGATAAATATATTTTAAACCGTTGCATGGCAACCGATCAATGACAAAGACGTGTTTCCGGCTTGGCCCGCAGTTCCCAAGGTTCTGTACATTGTAACTTACCAGTTGTCTGGCTCCTAGCGTAGTGGACTGTCAGGACTGAAACAAGGTGAACAATCAAAATGTCAAGGTGAAAATTCAAGGTGGACGGAAATGATAAAATGTTTAACAGAATGGGCAGAGTAACAAGGTTATGTAAAGGTCAAGATCAAAGCTCAATGTAAAAAATTAAGATAGAAGGTCGTGATAAAATGTTTATGGAAAGGTGATGTTAACAATTTTATTCAAAGATCAAGGTCAAAGTTCAAGGTCAAATGTCGGCGAAGAAGGTCAACATGGGGGGTCAAGATGAAAGATATATCAAGTAAATATACTCTCTTTTATTTTAAAACCAAATGTCAAAATGGTTTAATGATCTTCTTTTACTTATATTACTAACTATTATGTATACCTGCTCATGTTATAAGGCAATTTGTAAAAAGTGCTGAGTAAAAAATAAAGCTAGCGCTCAGAAATGTACGAAAAGATATACTGTTAGTGTGTCTTTGTTGTTGGTATAGCAGACGTAACAAGTATCTCTTCTTTTCCTATACAATCCTCTTATACATTGTGATTTTCATATATACTCGATTAGCAGTCCTACAGACCTAACAATTTAAGGCAATACCTGTCTCCAGCGCGACAAAATAGTTCCCCTTCATATTTCCGAGATTTTATGTGAAACGAATGGCAGTGACATAGCAAAATTCCTCTAACAAAACATTAAATCGATTAAAGTTAATGTGAATGTGATTTTCAAGACAACATTAAATGAAATTCACATTCATAACGCGCAAGAACATAGTCTCCTAATGAAACGTGATACGTAACTAGTATAGAGAGAACTAGACCTAGTCTCCCACGGTAAACCGGCCTTGGTTCTCGACCCTACTGCTTAGGTCCACTTCGCTGAATACGGAGTTTGAAAAGAGACGGGTCGTCTTGCATAAAAACATAGATGTATGGCAGTGTATTGCCACCGGTTGTCATTCAGGGATGGATCCAGGTGGGACGATGGGGGATGCATCCCCAACCAGGTAAAAGAGTAGAGTTGTGAAAACACATACATGTTTACAAGCTTAAAAATACTAAGCTTTTAAAGAAGTATTTACTGCGAGAAAGTTGAATGGGTCGTGATTCATACACCCTCCTCCACCTCTAAAATAATTCTGGATCCGCCCCTTTAGTCATTTTCATTAAATGTGGCTTCTATTCCGAAGCAGTGAATACTACGATGCATGTATTTCATACATTTGACATTGATATATAAATGTTTGTTGGTGTTTTCAAACACCATAAAATATATCATGCTTTATTTAGGGTTACGCACGTTCCTTACAGAATATAATTCTTGGGATTCCCGAGACTTTGATACGGTGTATTTTTTTTAAAAACCAGAATTAATCATTCTTTCATGCGAAGACAAAGTCCCGTTTAGTCATGTTACATTTCAGAAATATTTTTATGAATAATTGACATACTTTTTGTCAGGAACCAGTAAATTAGTTATAATGGTGCATTTATGTCGTTTACTAGTACGCAGAACTGATTTATGTCCTGACACGTTATATTACGCGACTTTTCATTCTTCCGTATCTTATTTACATCATGATAAAATTGTACTTTTTCTCTTCTCAGATAATGTTATGCTCACAAATACCTTCTATGTCTTAAGCGATAAAATTAATGAGTAGTCTTTAATTACTAAACAACTCATTTTTCTTCTCTTTTTCTTTCGTTAAATGGATTTCCGGTTTTGGGTGGACTTTTGTTACCGCGGCAGACGTTTTGCATAACAACAATGGATATTTTTCCAGTAACATCCCCAACTAACAAGTGTGCCGTCTATGAAAATTAAATTTTCTCAGAAGACAAAGAATGTGTCTACAAAGATGGCATTGTATATTTAGAAATAAATATAAATTTCCTTGTACGCCTATTTTCCTTCTCCCAACGAAGATATAAATATAAGCAGTTGTCTACTAAATGAATATTCAGGCTATTTACTTCCTAACAGGTAGGGAAAAGAAATAATGCAAATGTTTCCTTTTAAATTTGCATTGTTAATTAAATAATATCTGTACACATCATTGTCAATAAGTGTATTGTCGATGACCTAGAAAGCATACATAAGAATATATGACAAAGTCCTATAAGCATCGCAACATATACCAAAATTTGAAAAATCACGGACAAATGTATTCACATGCAAGCCAAATGTAAAAGTAAGAATAAATCTTTGAGAGGGTCATGTAACAAAAAGAGCAAACCCGACAGTTACCGCCTTGGAACGGTCAGTCGGCAATATGGACCGACTGTCTTACAAGATCGACACTTTTCCTGAATCCATGGGTCGTATCATTCCCGCGATGTTTATGACCATGTTTTAAAGGTGGTATCCGACAGTTTGAACAAAAAATATTCTATCAAATAACCAAATAAGCCATTGTTACCTAAAACGATCCTGTAAATGATGTTCATTTATGCCCTAGATCAGTGTGAACAGTGAAACATGTATCCCAATTTATCTTTGCAAACGGCTATTTCCTATCTGAGCCATGCTGCAGAGATAGCTCTTTTAAACTACGAAAACCACGTGATAACTCAATTTTGAGATAAGTTTAAATCGTCATCCCAGTAATTCGGTCAGACGTCTATGTTTAGCAAAAATCACTGTCGTGATTATTTATAGATTTGAAATGACTGAACTTCTAGAGTGTTTTCACATCGATTTGTACTTTCTAACAATATAGTCGGTGTTCAAAACCGTCTTCACTTATACTAAAGTATGAGTTTATGCAGAAATTATGCCCTGATCCCCAAAGCAGTGGGAAAGTGTTACATGAATTTGATATAGGCAAACTGTTGGACAATACCTTTAACAAACCAAGCGTGTCTTTACAAGAAAGCGTGTCTTTACAGAAAGCGTGTCTTTACAGAAAGCGTGTCTTTACAAGAAAGCGTGTCTTTACAAGAAAGACAAAATATAATTTAGAATTCATACATATTTCATACGAAAAGCGTTACCAGTAACTACTACTCGCGTAACGTAATGTTAAACGTAAGTGATTGTTGTAGGATTGAAAACTTTTCCAAACGTGGTGTTTATTTACGTAAATGCGAATGTTTTAATGTAATGACAAATATAACTTGCAACCAGCGGTGGGCCGGTGGTTCTACTCAGACATACGTCTGGGATCTTTCTCCGCTAATTATTAGCTGGGCATAACCAACATGACCATAACTGTGTCGGTGCGATGTAACAAATTAGAACAAAACAAAACAAATATTAATTATTATAATTTGTCTGCTTGGTTATGATACATCTAAATGCTCGTTTTAGCGACGAATATTATTCACAAAAAAGAATTCAAAGTTAAACGATTTAATAAATAATTATAAACATCTTAAGATTCAATTAGCAATAACTATTTTCAGACATTATCAGAATCTGCACATTGAAGGCTTGGCAGCATCGCCGGAAAGTCTCTTCCGGTTTTGATTTTAACAAACGGTATATTTGTTAAAATAGGACCGTATAGTGATGTTTGATCGTTTCTACTTTATTCAAATATTAATGTTGATACTAGGTATTAAAACGCCCACTTGCACTATTTGAGCATTGATTCATCGGTGGCTGTCATTTTGTGTTATGGTAATATCAAAATAAGCAAAAACAACTAAAACTTTTTTACTTCGAAGAAAGTCATTTTTTTAACTGTTTATTTTGCCCTTGGACAAAGTGTAATGTTTTTTGCGTCAAATAAATCGCGTGTAGCTTTTGACTGCTTATTATCTTGAAGGTTATGTGATGTCTTTTAATGTAATTATTTCTGTAATTCAAAAGTATTTGGTAACAGTTTGCAAAAAAGAATTCATGCAATTCTTTAAAAAGGGGGCAATAAAGTTTGCATGAGTTAATTATATGCACAGGTGCATGGCTATATTGTTTTGAGTTTCTTAAAACAATGATAAATAGAGATTTTAAGGGAATGCGACATCAAGAAACTTACGGCGCAAAGTGACAATTAAACAACTGTCTGCGTACACTTTTAATAATTAATGTTATTTACACTATACGAAAAAATTATAATAGTCAGTTTTATCACGATTTTCCGTCATGTTATTAATCCAAGGTGAAAAAAACTGAACCTAAGAACGATTCATTTGAAATGTCTTAGAGAAGGTTAATATTTAAGCTTTTCAAAACATCGGATTATTCGAACTTTAACACGACACTGGGTTGATATTTAAGCTTTTTAAAACATCGGATTATTCGAACTTTAACACGACACTGGGTTGATATTTAAGCTTTTCAAAACATCGGATTATTCGAACTTTAACACGACACTGTCTGAAATGCGTTCTTACAAACTTATTGATGTAACACATTTTAATTATAAAAAATATTGTTTTTAAATTATAGCCTTTCGTGTTCTAAAAGAATTTTTCCTTTCAGACAATCGTTGGTTCAACCATGTCAGAGAATTTGGCTCCATTTTAATGGCTGAACGTCGCCTTTGTGACCTAGAATTTGAGTGCAACGTTAACCTAACAAAAACAAACAGAAATACATCCGGGTTTATTGTGGGTGTTTTTTCCTGATCAAGTCAAAAAGTCTAAACATTGACAAAATATTTTTCATACTTTATAACCGGCCGCAATAGCTCAGATGGTAGAGCGTCGGCTTGCGGATCGGGAGGTCGTGGGTTCGAACCCCGGTCGGGTCATACCAAAGACTTTAAAGTTGGTAGTTGTGGCTTCCCTCCTTACGCTCGGGGCTACGGGGACAGCATTACGCCTGACCCGTCGGTGTCAGTATAATGGACCGGCCGGGTTCAGTCCCTGGGCACCTCATAAGTGCCCTTGTGCTATAATGATAGAAATGTCGCTGCGCAGTATCGGCAAAAATGCCGGCTAATCCCATCCCATCCCATCCCATACTTTATAAGAAAATAAATAATCTGTTGTTTTCTGCCATCTGACTCAAGACTTTTACATCATTCGAAGTAAAAACAAACAAACCATAACCTGATAACAAATTCGTCTGCACACGTACTCTTTCCAAAAACTTCTCCAATTACGTATCAAACAATAATGTGAAATAAGCAAGCCAGAAAAAGTGTCAAATGTTTTAAAAGTAGGCCATAACAGGCAATAACGAGATAGTGCAGTGTTTGCTCGCCATATGTAAAAAGGCAAGGGGAAATAAAACCATTTGACGACGTTCTTTCTCTGGTGAAAGTGGACTCAACGCAAACAAGACATCAATATTCACACTTTTTTGCTTCGCATTACACGAAATGTACGTCGTCTTTCCGGTTTATGTGTGGTCAGTTATTGCTAGACATGCTTTGTTTTTGTCAGAAAAGAATTCGCGTACATGACACCGCAAATGATGTCACGCTAGTTCAATACAATTGACCTCACTTTTGCACTCTTTTGAAGAGGTCAAATAATTGTCGCATTGTCTTACACACAGTACGACTTACACACACAATAAAAATAAAATGATCCGGATTGTAAACTAACTGAATTTATAAGAGAATAATTAATAAAAGAATTTAAATTGCTTTTGCTCATTTACATGTCAGTGTTTATTTGATCAAATGTCAAACTAACCCAGCAAAGACTTATCTCAAAAACTGATCTCATTTGCAAAAAAACAACAACATGAATAATGAATTATTTTTTTTAAACAAACTTTATCGCCATTTTCTTTTCTCTCTTTACAAGCCCTGTACAGTTACCAACAAAACGGAAAGACAAACGGGACGAATAACAAGTTCTTGAACTTAGATTTAATCTCTGTATTCACGTTTTATGTCCTCTCCACTCATTAAAAAGGTAAAATACAATCTCTTTTTCTTCCGATATCAATTGTTTTATCTTTTCACAGTAAAGATCATACGACAAAAATCGATGTATACCTGATTTATGTCGCGACTACATTTTCTAATTCATGACAGGTAAATAAAGACGCGTTTTTACCTTCAGATGTCAAATGTTTCCTAGACATACGCACGTTCAAACTTTCATTGTGAAAAACAAACAAACTATCGTTCATTATAAAGTAGTAAACATGTGTCTAACACGTGTTAAAACTTCCAGCATGGGAATTTGCACTCGGGGCACTTTATAAAAATAAAAAAGTACCACGTTTTAACCCTTGCACACGTACAAATTTGCAGCAAAAAAGCCTTACGTCATCGAAAGTTTACAACGTTGCAGTGGAAACACTCATGGAAGAAAGGTGACATGCAGCTTCCATTTTTTTTCATCTCTAAATGTCAAATGTATTTTCTTACGCACGTCCAAATTGTGGGGACATTTATTAATTGATCGTTGATGCGGTACGTGAGAGTTTGAACCAAACATTTCCCCCAAACATCCGAAAACATATTTTTCTTGAAAATGTCCTGCAAAATGTCCTCTTCGTCGATACCAAAGATCTGTACGCAAAAGTGGTTGACTTTGTTTTAAAATTTATAACCTTGGCGCCTTACTAATTAGCGTTGAAGGTCAGGCTGCTTTCTTGTAGTAAAGAAGTTCGTTATTGGTACTTTTTTTGACAAATACTTATAAATGGAGATTGATCCCCTTAGTTGGTTGTCGAATAGTTGATCAGAAACAGTCATTCACCTTAGTCGTAAGTTGGTTTTTTTTTATTTCATGTTTTGTTTGTCAAATCAATTCAAAGACATAAAACAACTTTATTCTTTGATAACTTTGGCTTTAATGTAAAACTTAATAAGTTGTGTCCAAAATGTTGTGTAATGGTTTCTTTATTTTGTCTTTGCAGTACTATACGGGTTCAATATGGAAATGATGCAGTCAACAGAATGCCAATTATTAAAAACTCTGTAATGGTTTGAAAACATCACAATACATTTAATATTTCCACATGAGTTTACGATATTCAGCGTTAATAAATATTTCTAACTCTTTCTTTCATTTCGCTCGTCATTTTCCGTATGCACTCGACTTTATAACGAATATGTGGGAAGACATGAGCGTCGTATATGAACTGTAAATGGTGTGTTAATCGGTTATTTCCGGATTTTTTTTTGGAATTTCTAATCTAAGTTAGCATCTGCAATAAAATAAATCGGGAGTCATAACGAAAATACACTTTTTACTTAATGGTTTGATTAGCAAGATATAATTTTCATAAAACAAATATGTAAGTATCGTATTCCTTACTTGAATATTGCATTAAAATATATATTTCACCTTTTCATGATAAATGTTATTATTGATTTGAACTTATTTTTTTTACTTCGAATCACTGAATGATTTCACCTTACAAATATCATACGAAATAATAAATTGTTTATGTAATTAAAAACATTTCGTCCGGTTAGTCATTTGATATAATCTTACTTTAAAACGTAAACAGCACTTATAAATTATGGAGTAAATAAACTATGTAATTCTATCTGATTTTTACGCGAAAATTATATAATTTTTATCATTGAAATTATATAATTTAACGTACGTACACGATACGAAACCACACAATCACCACTTAACTTTAAAAATTGAAATTACTGCGTCACTTTCGAGCCAATCGGTGTAATTTATTATGAATGTCATTACTAGTATACATACGACTTTACGCATGCAGCTCCAAGATATACAAGGTTGTGATGCTGAAATACCTACAATTGATGAAAGCCGTCGGACGCTATTTTAAATTTAAGACAGCGCCATCTTTTGAATGACATCATGTTCACAATCTAGTAATCAAAGATAATGTTTTAATCAATTATTTTTGCGATGCAACCATTGTTTTGTTTTACCCCTTTACAGCGTGTGTTCGTGTTCGGTTCGGTGCAAAGCAACTAATTTAGTAAGGTCTTCTAGCTGACTGGCGGTGAGCCGGAAGTTCTGCCAAGACATTTGTCTGGGGTCTTCCTCAACCAAACTAGCAGGACGCGCTATAATGATAATAATTGGTCGAAGCGATGTTTTTAAAAAACAAATTGGCTTGATTTATCTCCGCTTTTAACCTTCCGGTGTATGGCGAGTAATGGCTCTCTGGTAATGTATGGAAACGCCATGATGTGTTTTATACATGAATACACATCCCGGAAAAAAATGGGTCCTGTCGATAATAACTGTCACCATGTACAACCTTACGAATGACATACTGTACACGTGATATGAAGCAATAGGTGTAAGTATTTATGTATGATGTACTTGATTCTAATACATCAGAGTGTTTGAAAGTTTTGAAATTACGATAATTACGGACTTGACACCGCAAAATTTTCGTTAAAAATAAATAAAATCCGTAAACTAGAATCATCCACTCACCTACACAAAGAGTCAAAATAACCAAACTGAAGCTTGTAGTGTTCTGTTAATGTATGAAATAGCTTTCTTTATTTACGTTTTTCTGTAGCTAAACACGCCATGCTAATGCTGCTGTCGTACTAGTGTGTGCGGGCTACGTGGGATTCTGTGGCGGCATAATTTTTCTTGACATGGCTCAAACATCGGACAAGTTAGATTTAAAGTTTAAAGTAATGGTCAACCGTCAGCCTAATGATTGTCTCGAAATAAATCTCCAAGTATAATAATCTAGAGGCGTGATTTTATTTTTACTTGAACTTGACTTAATTTGAATAACGTATTTCTAACTTCTATATTAAAATTTAAACTGAAAAGAGAAAAAAATGCAGTGTCAATTAGCATGCGTATTTTTTCATTTTGGGTTTATTGCCGGCTATAAGGTTTTGTCTACAAATAACAACGGCCATAACCGCCACCGCACCCCCATCCCGCTTCCCACCTCTCCTAAACAACTGAATTATTTTAGCCTGTTGTTAGCACTAAAGTTTCTGTAAGCTATTTTGGTAACCATTGACAAAGGTCGCAAATGTTTGCAGACGAAGCCCAAAGCAATTCAGCTTTTTTATGTAAGATAGAGCATATTTTGCTGACAGTTAACAACCGTTGTATGAACGCATGCAAACTTAAACAAATAATCTATGGGGAAAATCAGATGATCCCACAAAAATCAGAAAATACAACACTGCCCTATGAGTACTGCAAAATACACTACAAATATGAAAAGGCACAGGACAAAGGTTTCCATATGCCAGTCAGATGTAAAGGTAAAATAACACTGTGTCGAGATATAAACCCAACAGTTACCGCAATGGAACGGTCAGTCATTTGGCAAATAGATTTAACGGTGGCTGTTCGCAATTTTGTGTCTGTTTTTGACCGTTCTCACTCGTTTTCTTGCAGATGTCACTAGCAATTGTGATTTTATGCATTGCTAACTTTTGTCATCGACCCATATCAAAGTCAAAGCAAATTTCGCATTTTACAAATTGATGCGTTTGTGGGTGTAAGAGATGTGGGCTGTTGGAAGTAAACTTAAAATTTTATACCTTTTCATATGACTGATTATGTTTATTTGTTGACAGTGGGTGGCACATTCATATGCATATGTTATTATGCAATCTGTTTTTGTTTACATTTTATACCGGATATATAAATATGGAAACCTTTCAGCAACGTACTTTTTGCAGAAAGACATCGACTGATTCTAAAAACTACTTTGCCAATTTAATTACTGTTACAAAACGCCTTGCAATAAGCGGAAATTTGCTTTTTGCTTTGCCTCTTGGGCTTGCTTTCTTCGCTAAAACAGCTGACAGACGAAGCATTGCCTTGCATTTGTCATTAACGTTTAGGTCGCGTTTTACGCCGGCTTAATATTGTTAACAGATTACTGACAGAATCTTATTTGCAATGCTCTGTTTATGTTGTGTTTAAGAATGCCGATTTGCTAATCGTATGCAGAGGCTTGTGTAGCCATTAAAGATGGCATCCAACATTTTGGACCAAACATATTTTTATTAAATATCTTACTAAACTTTTGTTACCTGAACAGATCTCGCAAAATGCTGTTTATTGATGCCCTACACCGGCCTGAAAAGTGTAACACAACGCCACAATAGAAATTACAGATATGTATTTCCTATCTGAGCTACGCTGCACGGTTAGCTATTTTTAAACTAAGACAGCCACTTGACCACTTATATTTTAGCTCTTCCGCTGTGACGTCGATGTCTATTTTTAGCAGAAATCCCACTCGTTCTTATTTATAGATTTAAAAAGAATGAACATTTTATGTGTTTAGCGAGATTTAATGCCCATAAATTGAAATACTGTTGAAAATCATCAAAGCTTAGATTAAAGTATGATGTTTTTCTACAGAAATAATGCACAAATACACCAAACAGAGGTTATTGTTAAATATACTAGATATATGCAAATTGTCGGACACCACATTTAAGTTCTTTGTGACATTTCTTGTTTACAGATTGAGAGCGACCGTATTACAGTCACAACAAGGTAAACATTACAAGTCCATTTAAGTGCGCACGGCGGCACCACACGTCTGCACCACACGTCTGCACTGACATTATGGGTCATAGTGGTAACCATTTCAAGCAGTCGCATCGGCTTGTACAGTCCATTAGAAAGTTAGAATGTTTTCGTCTGCCATTAATTGTTAAGTTGTTTTTTTCTGACCACCGTTTGCATCAGATGGCGGCTTGGGGATGCTGACATACGCAAGGTCAAGGTCTCAGTTTAATTGTTTCTATGACAACCGTTTGTCAGTCATTCCAGAAAAGTTGTCATTTATTGTTTACTACTGGCTGCTTTTGCTTGGAGATCTTTGTAAATTATGTGTACCTAGTATAAAGTGCGTGATTGTCGAGCGGGGATAAGTGCATTTAAAACACTCGTTATTAACATAGTTTTATGGCATTTTCGTATTTTCTAAATAATCCGTTTCGACACATTTGGGTCATCTGGCGAACAAAAATTCTATAAATAGTGGAAATATTTTTTTACGCACTACACTACCGCCGGAAGATTACACCTCATACATTTTTTTGCCCGGCTGGGAATCGAACCCACACAGTCAAGGACTTAAGTTAGTAAGTGGGCGAATCTAACCGTTGATGAATAACAAATATATACGAGTAAAACTAGTTTTCGCAACAACAAAAAATTAAATAACAAAACGTAAGCATATTCTTTAAGTTCTTAGTTTACACAAATTAAAAAAACAACACATTTGTAGCACATGTCATGACACGTTATCATAGTTTATAACCACTCTTATTTGTTTGCTTTTAAATCAACAAATTTTGACCGATTGCCTTAAAATGAATTTACACATCGGATATATCAAAAACATCTTAGTCTTACACTGCAATGTCAACAAACTTTGCCCCAAAAGTTCTGTTCCTAAAATAGAACCCCGGCGGCGGAATCTTTGACGTAGATTGCCGCATTAAGCCACTTGACTGCCATTGACGGCAAAAAATTATTATGAAAGTACGCTGACGTTTCCTAGGTCAGTAATTGTGAAAAATGCCTACGTTGATAAATGAATCTGATCCAAATCAGGAAAACGTTCTGGTAAGTATAAATGTGGCTGTTTTTTCCTTGTTTTTGAACATTATCGTCATCGCCATTGTCGTCGTCATGCCCGTCGTTTCTTCTCCTCTTCAATCTTCTCATCATCACCTTCCTAATCCGTAACATACTTGTCCTTATTAGCGTCATCATCATCATCATCATCATCATCAACAACAACCTCATCATCGTCGTAATTTTAATCACAATTAGCGTCCACGTCGTACTCATCGTCCTCCTCATCCTCGACATTTTGTCTTTGTCATACTTGTCAACCTACATTGTTGTTATCGTCTTTATCATCATTACCATCATCATCATCATCATCATCATCATCATCATAACCACAATCGTCATCATCATCATCGCCGTTGTCCTCGTCGTTGTCGTCGTCCATCTTACTTTGTCATTGGTATTGTCATTGTTAACATCATTATGGTCGTCGTCGTCATTGTCGTTATATTTGTTTATATAAAACAGTTAAAGGAAAACTCTTCATTAAAGGTTTTTTTGTGTGTTTTGAATTGTTTTGGTTTTATGATAACTTCTTCAATTACCAACATAACAACTTTAAATTAAACCCTCCCCGACCCCTTTCTTGACAGACAGAAATAAGAATATTTCGGCGGTATCGCATGTAGCCTGCTTAATTCATTTACTGAAGACATCAGGGGAGTGGTGTAGTATGAAATTTAGCAACTCTTTAAATGCACGTGTCACAGAACAATGAGACAGCTTTGCCGTAGGCTACGTCAGATAACGACCGTTACACTTACGTTACACTAACGTTACACTTACGTTACTTAACTTGCGTCATAAACAGTCGTGAGGGGAGATTAAGGCGCTGTCCTTTGCTTGGCATGATATATGAAGGTCGGTCATAAACTTCAATAATAGTCAATTAAAGCATATGGATGACAAAAGATGTTAAACAGATTTTGACAATTAACGTAATCACTTACGTCAAAATGTATATTAATAAATGACATAAGATCAAAAAGGAATGCTAGGCATGGTTGTTTATTTATTTATATTTGTCTTGTTTGTTTGGTTTTTTTTTTTTTGGTTTTAATAAAAATTGTAATGTCGAAATGATGGTAAATTATTAGTCTAGTTTAACTGCGCACAAAAAAAATCATGGTATGACAGTGGAAAAGAGAGAGAGAGAGAGAGAGAGAGAGAGAGAGAGAGAGAGAGAGAGAGAGAGAGAGAGAGAGGGAGATTCCGACAGACAGACAGAAATAACGACAGAAAGAGAGAGAGAAAGAGAGAGAGGGAGGGAGAGATTCCGACAGACAGACAGAAATAACGACAGAGAGAAAGAGAGAGAGAAAGAGAGAGAGGGAGACAGTGAGGGAAGACAGACTAAAGACGGGGATTAAATGACAGAATGCGCGGAGAAGGAGAGAATATGAAAAAACACTTGAGATTGATCCAGGCACAAAGTGCACATATGAATTAAATTTCTGATTCCCGAAATGTGATTCTTATATCCCATTTTTCTTCCTCTATAAAAATAAGTTATTTAACTGTTTCACGGAGATGGAAACTGATAACAATACAACTATCTACAGTTGGACACCCCCAAAATTATACAAAGATCCTACATGCACTGATGTGAAAGATAAATTATTCGCCAGTAAACCTGATGATAACAATAAAATAAAGCAGAGATCTTTCTCAAATGAATACCTTGACAGGTCTCGCACGATGTTCAGCTTTCATATAGCGAATGCTCATGAATTCATAGTCTCTGTGTTTTTTGAGTCATTTATGAACACCTCGGATAGTTTCGCAAAATGCATAATGGCGAAATCGCAACTTCTCTAATTGCGTCAAAATACACCATGGAACAATAGGTACACCTCGGCTGATTTCGCAAATATAATGATATAATCGGAGCGTTTTTAATTCCGTCATGCTTAGCATTGATGCGGTTATTACCGAGTAGTTGAGTCAGATAGTGTTATCATTTATGAATCACTGACCACACGTGACCCCAAATGCCCAAAATATTGACGTAGATTTTTTAAGGTAGACATTAATTGTCGCGTGCGGTTATGAGACTTGCTCTTTAACCAATGAGTGACGGGCAAATGAACGTGATCGTAGCACAGATAAACAAAGGTTTAATGAGCTAGAACTTTGACACATTGATTCATTCATTAAAATACGATATCGATGATGTCGTGACTTTGAAATGTAGAGCAAGTGGACATTTTTATTTTATTCTCCTTAACGTGACACGACAAAAGAATCCACGCCTTACGATCTTATGAAGTCGTTAAAAAGTAGTTAAGAAGAAAATCTCTTTCTTCAAGAAATAGTGACTTTATATCCAAAGTAAAATATGAAAATATGAATCATTCAACTATTAAATAGTTATGCTGGAGAGTTATGGTAGGTTGTATTACCGGTTTCCTTAAGGCGTTAAAATTTCCGCATTTTTCCGACATTTTATTTCCAAACATCCGAGCAGAGTTCGGTAATGTTCGTAAACGTACGCATGTCTCCGTGTAAGGATGAAACAGGTTAAGCTTATCTAGCAAGTTTCCGTGTTGCTGATGATTATTTAACGCTGCTGGTTAAAGAAAACTATTTATTTATTGCACTCCTGTGGAAAAAGCTAAGTACTTTTCATAAAAAAATGCAGTAGAAAATGAAATATGGCTTTTATGGCTTAATGTAAAATAAAAAAAATCTTTTTCAATATTTGCACTATAGAGTAAAATTAATAAATAAGTAGGCCAGAAAAGATTATTAAGGAGTTGTGTAATTATAAAACATATAATGTCAAATTGTAATAATAAACACAAATACAAATAGTAATAAGACGTAATAAAATTATGTTCACTATGATTATGTCAATTTGAATGTGTGTGGGTTTTTTTTTAATTTAAAAGCAGTAATGTGTAATAACAATTTTATTATGATTATTTAAAAATGTAACATTCCAAAGTTGGCAGTTACTATGGCAATGAAAGTTTACGATCAAGCACAGTCAGAGTTATAAATATACAACAATGACATTTATACGGGAAAAAAAAAATAAAAACGTGCATTTAAGATTAAGTATGTTGCAAATGTGTACGTGAGTTGGTAATATAAGACCCCATATTCACCATATTCTCGTTATAAACTTAATTACAAATGTCATAGAAACCGATTCTCCGCCCTCTCTCCATTCCGCAACAACAATATAAAAACCTTTTCAACTAAAACCTAATTTATGCAAAGGTGGGTCGGAGGACGTAGGACTGTTGCATAATATTAACAAAATTCGCCACAATGCTGCCTTTGTTCTCAAAACTATCGCGAAATAATACAATCTTTATTAACCTTTATCTAAAAAGACGACGTTGATAGTCATTTTACATCAAAAATACTAAAAATCCTTCACCAAAAGGTGACAGTGATTTCTTTGCGACGCTCCCCAGGGTTAAAATATGTACACCTCTTGATTTCATTAACCGTTTATTAAACACGACCATAATAAATCTGAAATCGTACCATTTCCGGTATATGCGTATTTATGTAACAACGGGAATAACTATGTAATTAACACACAGAATAACATTTTAAAGACAAGCTGTTTTATATCGAGCGACGTCAATTTGACGTATTCAAAATAAGAATGTAATTATATTTTGAATAAAATGCCACGGTGTTGTCAACAAACACCATTCTAAGAGTGATTTATGAAAATTTTACGATGTCTGCCAAGATGAATAAAAATATTAATAAACCATGTTCTTGCTGAGTATGCGCATATGGAGTTAAATACACATGGTTCGTATTTCGACAAAGAAGTTAAGGAAAATACCATGATCTTTGGTCAAGTATATATTGTCACTGAATTATACATATCTGTTAACCCAAATTTTCCATGTTATGCATTTATTTTGGACAACAAATAAATTATTACTAAAAATCACGTTGTCAAGAAAAGACAAGATAGGAGAAATACTTGTACATTTTAAACTATAAGGTACTACATTAATTTGCCTTATATACGAAACATTCTTTTTTCATGCACAATTAACATCCTTTTTAATTGAAATCTGTCAAACTTCGTGCCCTGTGTCCGCGAACATCAAAAAGTCCCCTGGTTATCATAAAGTGGTCATTACTTTTAGTCAATGCTATATAATAAGAGATTACTGAATGCAAAAATGATTTGCTTTTAAAAATTAATTCATGTTTGTTTAAAAACAACAACAGTGAAATTAATAAGGCTTTATTCCTTATTGAATCTGATTCTGCGAACTTTACACTGTAAATACAGTCTGGATGTGATTTTTTTAATGAATCAAATTTCATGAATTTAAACTTTCACAATGTAACGAGTATAAGAAATTGAAAGAATTGTTTTAATACGAAAACTCGCTACATAAGAAAACACGAAGCAATAAAGATCTATTGGTGTCATAGGGCATAAGGTGACATTTATCACACCCTAATCACAGTTAAACTGTCCTAACTTAAAACAAAACAAAAAATAAACAATCTGCTAAAACGGCCACATAGACAAACAACAATAACACATCGACATAATCGTCGCCTGGTACAAGTTGCCTCAAGCAATGTACTAAGGTCAGAAATGCAAGTCATTTTTTTCATTTGACATGTGCTGCCCGAAGTAGTTATAAGGAAATTTATTTCGTAAAAAAAAAGATGAATACGAAATCATTTTTTAAAAAAAAATGTATAACATAATTGAATAAATAAAAAGAAAAATGTAAAATTTACGAAAAGCACAAAAGACAAACAAGATAATTATATCATAGACACTACTTATCAAAGCCTTCTCCAGTATAAACGCACAATAATGCGCTTATCTCGGCGGATTTGACAGCGCCGAATTATTTTTCGTTCTAAACAATTAAAATCCGTAAACTAGAATCATCCACTCACCTACACAAAGAGTCAAAATAACCAAACTGAAGCTTGTAGTGGCCATGTTGTTGGTTCAAAGTAAAAATTCCGAAATGACGATGTTTCCTTCTCCGTTACTCAGATGTAGTTTACGTCACGCCTCGTTGCGCGTGATGTTTTTTACCGCTAGGGCGCGCAACGGTCTCTGCAGCGTTCACTAGGTGTCAGGGAGGGAAACGCTGTCAAGCAGACGTCGTTTTGAGACGAAATGTCCACGCGGGAACACAATCAAAGGTATTGTCCCATATTTTCGCCTAACCATTCCCGACAGTTGCGTTTTTATTTCCGAAAATATACCACCTTGATGTTGTGAGATATATAGTGCATACTTCTTTCAATGCATGCTGCACTGACAATAACGCCATATTAATCCGCTGACGGAATGATTAAGTCAGATTGTGAGTAATACGGGACGTTTCAATAGATCGTTTGGCGCTCGCTACCAATATCTTGCACTTGAACAAAATCAACACACGTTTTTGACATGCCCTTAATTTTCTTCACTCGCATCTGCGACACTTTCATAACGAAAATTTCCGAAATGCATCTATCATCTTCTGTCAGATTAATTCTTAAAAAGTATCAGAACAACATGTTTTTACTTTTAATATTATGTTTTATTTTTTAGCGAAGTTTAAAAGACTTGTTAAATACTTTTAAAAGGTTGATAAAAATGGTCCTGACAGTCAAATTCTACTTCTTGCTGATATTGATGTGTTATAACAAGTTCATTGATTGAACATGTTTTGTTCTCCTTTTTTACTTTTTATTTTAAGAATGGCAAAACAAATTTTAAGGATCCTTTATAATAAAGCAAATCTATTTCTGAATTTTAATTACACACAATGTGTCGACAAAACAGTAATTGGTAGAGAAGACCGTTTTTTTACAAAAAATGCAGATATGCTGTTAATGCATTGTGCATAATAAATGCATAATAAATAGTAAAAAAAAAAGGTTAATAAAAATGCTTTACACACAATGTGTCGACAAAACAGTAATTGGTAGAGAAGACCGTCTTTTACAAAAATTGCAGATATGCTGTTAATGCATTGTGCATAATAAATGCATTATTAATAATAAAAAAATGTAAATAAAAATGTTTTTCTAACAAGACTAACAGATTTGGAATTAGTTGTTTTACAGGCCTGTACCATGTAATTAGACATTTAAATAAAAAACTGGCATGAAATAATAATATATATTCAGTACCTACATGTATTATTAACTATTATAAATATGTATTTTGTATATTATATATTTAAGGACCATTTTAAGTTTTGGAATTAATTCAGCAATTTCCTACTATACAATAAATGTATTTTGCATAAATTTTGAATAAATTATATAATAATATAAAATACAATATGTAGATTCTATACTTGAACGATAAAATACTTGCTTAGAGTACTTTTTAAATCATTTTTAAATAATATTTTAAAATTGTCATTTACTTAATCCAAGAAATGAGTACATATTGAAACAGCATACCATTTGATTAAAGATTTATTTCAATGAAATTGTTTTAGAGAGGTAGCCGTTTATCATGAAAACACTTCCCTAGAAATATACAACTCCAAAACGACCAAAATTATCAGCCTGTTTTTGTGTTTTTTTGTATGTTTTTGTTTTGTTGTTTTTGTTGTTGTTTCATTTTGTTGCCTTGTAAGATATTAAATGAATTTGATAGTAATTAGGTTCTGTTAAAATTGTTCTTAGAAGTATATCGTTATTAAAATGTTCTGTGGTACGTATAATCTTGCCTTAAAAATGAAAAAAAAAAACCACAACAAAACAACCCTTTATCACTAAACATTGAACTTTAATCGGGGTTTCCTCTCTTTTTGACGTTGGATTTCATCTTGAACATTTGTGTATTGTTCATATTTTTTCTAGCTTAGCAGAGCATTATTGAGTAAACGTATTAGTTTGAGTAATATTTACTGAACTAAGTGCTCAGAGCGCCACATGTGGATTGGTCATTGCAGTTCAGCATTTTCCCATTTGATGGCTTTGTGTGTGTGAGAGTATGCGTGCGTGCGAGTGTGTACGCGTGTATAAGTGGAAGTATGTGTTATTGTGTGTGTGATGGTGTGTGTGCACGCGCGTGTGCGTGTATTCGTGTATGCGCGCGTGTGTGCGTGCGCGTCCGTGCGTTATGTGCGCGCGCGTGTGTGCTCGTGTGTGCGTGTGTAGGTGTCTGTTGTTTTAAACTAACTTTAAAGTGTTCTAAAAGATGTCAATGAACACACACGTTATCAGATTAAGTGCATTATTGTTACTCATTCATATTTAAATTGAATTTTAGTAAACCACAAAGAATCCATTTAAATTATATTATATTTGCAAATACCTTTCATTCAATAATGTTTTGCGTGGCCCGATAACGTCAAACAACAGGCCCAGTGACATGCGGCATATATCATTGATAATAACAGATGTAATCTTTGATCAATCGCAGCCACAATAAGTATAATGTCAACTTTATGATTAATAAAGTAATTAATTAATAATGCTGCAGAGTTGACAAGGAATGTCCCCCAAGAGTGGCTACAGAAAACACCTGGAGTCTCGCAAAAAAATACTCATATAACATAGACGAGGCATACTACTAGTGCAATAACGTCATGCTTATAAAAACAATGTATATTTAAAATATACGCATGATTTGAATGCAGTTTTGAATAATAAAAAAATGACTGCAAATGGTGTCGCTTTGGTGCAATACGACTCGGGTTGTCATTTGCATGCGTTGCCGCTATGCGCGCGCGTGACCAAACTGTTTATTTCTACATGCATGTAGTTTTGTATGTGTGTGCGCGTCTGTTAAACACTTATCATGTTTGCTTAGTATTCTAGTCGTTTTTGTTTGGTTTTACCTTATAATCTATATGACCATTCCCACCACAATCACATGTAAATTTATCTGTTTGACTATTTGTTTGTAAATTGACAATATTCTGTATGTATAGACTGTCAGCAATGAAGTATTATTCATTCTGTTTATTCGAACTAGCGGTTTATTCGAAGTAAACAGACCGTATGGCTTTGGATGGGCGAGAGTTAATTCAATTTAACAAATGTATTAGCAAAAGTGTAGGCATTAGTCCTAATGAAAAAAGGAATGTTCTATTCATTTCTGGTTAGCACAGACTTCGGGACCACAACACTTATATGAGAGCTGATTTTAACCTTGATAGCGGTATGGCCGAGAAACCATTTATCATGACCCGCTCGGCTGGCGGTGTGGTAGGTAAACCCGGTGTTCACGTAACATGTCTCCCTTTGATTGACAACCATAGAACGAGCAGGTTGGTATTAATGTCGACACCTGCTGACCTTTCGCTCCAGCCATAATATAGTAAACTACTTGACTGACAACACCATGGTACAAAGGCAAGCTGGTGGCAGAAAATAATGGACCTGTTTGGTCACAGGGTTTGTTTCCAAGACTCGGTCAAAAATAATAAAACAACTACTACTACTACTACTACTGCTACTACTACTACTACTACTACTACTACCACTACTACTACTACTACTAATAATAATAATAATTATAATAATAATAACAATAACAACAAAAATTTCAAAAACATAACAAACAAAACAAAACGTATGATGAGGAATATAAGAAGACCACACTTTACAGTGACTGGGGTTTTATAATTCAACACTTACAATGACTTACAGTAAGCCCAATTAACGTGGAAAAACACCACTTTAGTATACCCATATTATGAACTAAACTTGACACATAAGCCTAGGAACTATTATAAAATACAGTTTAAAGTACTTTTGAGTACCGTTTAGAACATATAAAACATAGATAACATATTAAAATTCGTTCAACGATAAACATGTACAAATAATGTACAATAATTTAATTACTTATACACCGGACCTGGTAGCACAATCGGCAGAGCGTCGGCTCCAGTTACGGGATGCAACGGGTTCGAACCCGGACCGCGACATACCAAAGTCGTAATAAATGTTAGTGGTATAGCTCTGTTTCTAACGCTCAAGCAAATATAAGGTTAGTTCCACGACTGGTTGGCTTGGTGTCAGGATAATATGACTGGGTGTGGTATCATGCCAGGTGTTCACGGCATACACAGTGAAGGCAGCACTATATCTGCTTTATGTAGATATCGTCTCCAGATAACTGAAATACAGCTGGTGGGATGATAAGCTCAAGAAACAAACATAATTACTGATGTTGTAAAAGGTGGTATCTGACAGTTTTATATCAATTACATGTAATAATATCTTACCCTTATTAGAGGATATTGGGGGATATTTTTGCCATAACTCAAACTTAAGAAAGGTTGGTTCTGAACAACATCTCATTGGTACAAATTGTAAAATTAATCGCTCTTAATGTTCATTCTTTCGAAATCTATAAATAGGTACCAGGGGGATTTCTGCTTAAAATAGACATCGACGTCAGAGAGGATAATCCTGGTGATGTTATTAAGTTGAGTGGTCACGTGGTTTTCTTTGTTTAAAAATAGCTAAATATGCAGCGTATTTCCTTTAGATGTAGGACGTTAATAAGGATTTCGCGGGATTTTATTCATGTAACAATAATTTATTTATGTTGTCATTTAATTCATCCTAAAATGATTGTGTATTTCCTTTGATGGACATTGGACTTTGGTTCCTCAATTCCATCTCCGCATGAACAGGATGCTTCAACCATTTACTCTTCTCTAGTTGTTTGATTCTTGATTCAAGAGGTTAATTTCATTTACTACTAACGTTTTTGTACGTCTTCTAATCGAAATAATGCCTATCTCTCTTCTAAACACTATGTGGGCATTATTTTTCAATGACGTCACTACTTTCGTCATAACTTGTCAAACAAAACGTCAGCGCTTGGACATTTATTCAAATGGACCGTTTTTCTTTTCATTGCTTGCATTTGAGAAACCAATCAGGAAATGCGAGGTAAGAGCTCTGTAAAACCGATTTAAGCACCCAAGTCGGTCCATATTGCCGACTGACCGTTCCACGACGGGAAGTGTCGGGTTTGTTCTTATTGTTCAATGACTCATCCCAGATTTGTTATCACTTTTACAATTTGGCGTACATGTGAATACCTTGGTCCAGTGTCTTTTCAAATTTTTGTATAATGTTCCAATAGGACTTTGTCTTATATATTCTTATATAGATAAAAAAAAAATGACCCAAACTGTCGGATACCATCTGTCGGATACCATCTGTCGGATATCACCTATGAGACGGTTTCTCCCTTGTTCTATAAGATACAGCCATTTTCACAATAAATGCAAAGAGCACATTCCGTAAACGAGCGAAAATGCTCCTTCAAGGAATGTTGAACATTTTTAGCATTTTTTCCACATTAAATGTCAAAAACCACAACTTTCTGATAAACGCCTGTCATACATTTTCGCACCTGTCTTGCTGTTTTTTACTTGCATAACGACACTTAGGACATTTCCTTAACCATAATAATTTTTCTTTTAATTATAGTTGTACTTTTTTCTGCAATGTAGGTGCACATATTCTTTATGGGAATCTCTGAATTCATTAAAAGGCGTAAATTTCACTCACTTTTCACTCTTAAACAGTGACCTTATTATCCGCTTTTTATTCAGAAGGGTGTTCTTAATTTAAAAACAACAACAAACTATTATTGTTTTAACACAAGCAACGGAACAATGTTGAAATATAGTTTAAAAACATGTAGTAGACTATACACCGTGACACCGATGTAAACATTATGACGTAAAAATTATGACGTAAGAGCAAATTATTTTACTAAATTATTACACAAATACAACAATAGTCTTAGCAGTTTAATCTGGTTAACTGTCTAATTATCATTTATTTGCATTATTTTGTTACAACAAATTATGTACATTACGAATATGAGTCGGAAAACGTGTCTGTTTAAAGAATACAGCTATAAAACTTACTAAAACTTACTAAAGACCTTTTAAAGAAGACTGTGCTAAAATGGTTTATTTCTTTCCTTTTTCTTGGACAAGAATGACAGGCGTATATTTCTTTACACCTCAACGCGTTTGCAACAAACACGAAACAGACGTGAAAATGACACGCATTTCGTTATTAAGAAAAAGCAAAAAAAATGTGGAAAATATTTAACCACATTTGGTGCTGAATAGTTCCTAAAAATGCCTGTGTCGACCAAAGAATGTTTATTTTATCTACTGTTTTATTATTTAATTTACATGTACATGAAGTTATGTTTGTAATGAGTGGACAATACTTCGCCGCCAAAAAGTTATGTTAACAGCAGTTATCTTGGCCCTGCTGTTTAAGCATTGCTTTGTTAGTTTTTTGTCGCGATAGAAATTTTTGGACTTTCTAAGGTGGACTGCATTTCCCTAAACGCTTACACAGTGAATACAAAAATACTCACATTCTTTATTTTTTTTTGTTTACTTTGCTCAGCGAGTCAGAAAAACACAACAATTTCCCTTGTTCGTCTGAAATCTACAAGAATCTTGGTCCACTCACAAATTCCCTGCAGAATCACACATTGGTATATGTCGTGCGTAGGTCATTTCAATTAAGTATAAAACCTATATATACATATACATCTGTTGCTGAATTGAAATGGATATCAAGTTATATTATGGCGTTAAATTTTGTGATAATTTAAAGCGACTTAAAACACATATTTAATCACAGAAAATTTGCTCATTTTTATGTATTAATTGTTTTTTGATGTTAAATAACGGAATAAAATCTTTCATCTGATCATTTTTATATGTAAGCATGCTGTCCTTGAAAAGATTGATTTGCCAAGGGAAAATAAGTTCTAATAACAAATCAGAGGAAAAGTCGCAAAAATTGAACTTCGGGTCGAAGTGACTCAATTCCGCCAACATACAATAGATATGTACAACTGAAGTGAGTAATTACATGTAAACACAAACTTCATTCCGTCAGCTAGTTGTTACTGTTCGGGTGACTCCGTCACACAACCGGAACTACTCGAATTGTTTGGTTATCAGTCTATCTATGTGAAGCTTTCATGGCCGAAGAATAACGATTGCACTTAGATATGTGACCGTCATCAATTAAATCGTGACAACACTCTGTTAGTTGTCACAAACAACCATCATCACGTTATAAATCAGGAACGTGTCCTGTTCTTTTGTGTGATGTATTCTGATGGTGCGTTTGTCTGGTATGCGAGAAATAAATATTCACCTCGTTCGTTTGGCCGTATTATTTATGTGGCGGAAGTGAAACAAAAATATGGAAATGACCACCGTGTGATCAAAGAGAGTCGAACGGCAGTTATCAATTACTTCTCGTAGCTCGATTAATAAAGACGACTTTTAAAAATGCCCATATATCGCTCTTTCAACGACGTTTGTGTGTTGTTTTTAATAATATCTTGACTGGACCTGGTAGCGCAATCGGTAGAGCGTCGGCTCCAGGCACTGAAGGAAACCGAGTTCGAACCCGGGCCGCACCATTGTTGTTAAAATGATTGTGGCATAGCTCCCTTGCAAACGCTCAAGCCAATATAAGGGTAGTTCCAGGACTGGTTGACCCGGTGTTAGGATAATGTGACTGGGTGTGGTATCATACACACTGAAGACGGCACTATATCTGCTTCAAGTGGACACCCTGATATCTGCAATACTGTTAGTGGGACGATCAACCCCAAAAACATAATAATCTCTTTTCGAGTTGTGTCTATATTTTGTATTCCCATTATAGTTCATAGTACAATTTGGGGAAAACAAATCTATGTTATAATAATATATATAATTGTATTTAAGCGAAAAAAGGCCAAATAGCCAATAGATTTTACGAAATTTAAATTAAAAATAAAAAGTTACATTTCCCCTTATAAAAACTAACAAAATAAAACAAATCAGAAGATGTGGTGTATTTTCTTAAGATGATGTTGAAAGAAGGTTACTGACATGAGAATTTTCTTGCGTATTTTATGTTTTATTGTTGTTTTTATTTGTTAGATAGCTTAAAGCTTGACTGTAAAGAACGAAAGTTGTTTTCGTTGTTCAATATGTGTTTTTTTCAATATGTAAGTTAATATGTGCCAGGTAAATAAAACACACTTGAACCATTTGCATCAATGTAGTGTTGAAGAAGTCAGACCGACTATCTTAAGAAAGGGTATTTATGTAGTTTTGTTACTCTAAATGTGTTTGGTTATTTACAGTTTACATAATTTACTGAAGTTACTTTATTCAATGGCATGGCAAAATTACTATTTAGTTTAGAATAGTTCTGATTTGGCGGAAATCACGTAATTTTGCACGTGATATAGCTTGTTTGACAATTCAGTCCGTCGCTTGCTACCAAACAAAACACATCACAATGGAAGGAATGGAGCAGCGATTTCACGAGACATATATCGTCTCTGATGTTAAACTTAACAAGATATTCATTAGTGTGCTACTTAAAATAAAGGTGCAAGTGAAGATATGGCTTCAAATCTTAACCCACGCTGTAACAACACCATGAAGCCTCTGTGGTCATGTTGCGGCAGAACAGTAAATAAACAAGGTACAACTGGCGCGAGCTTCATTTTAATTAGAAATCAGGAGTTACATAGTAAGATTGTTCTTAGTTATATATTACTATTATGTTATTATTATTTTGTAATGAAGTACACTATGACATAAATATATTTGAACTATATGCCCTTATAAGAGCGCAAATTATTCTCTATCAAATTAAGTATTTAATGGAAAAGAGTATGGAGGAAGTGTACGTTGGAATACATTTCTTATACTTTTAAGTTTCAAATGCATCTTCGTTCAAAGTTCTCAAGATTTAGTATTTTTGTAATGATAAAATGCTGCATGTTTTCAGATTTTCTTTGACAACATGACATATAAATGGACCCAAAAGTAGAAAATATGAAGCCAGCATACATCAAATGGCTGTTAATAAAACACATTATTTAGAGATAAATTGCAGCGACCTATTATGATCATTATAGCGACGTCCAGCTGTTTTTGGTGGAGGAAGACCCCAGGGAAATGTCTGGGTAGAACCACGGGCGCACCGCAGGTCAGCTGGAAGACCTTCCCATATTAAGTCCTTCGCCCCGAACGGGACTCGAACCCATGCGGTGGGAGGTTAAGCAGTCAGAGAAGTTACAAATCGGCAACTCTACCACAGCGTCACGGACGCTCCCTTAAACAAAATTGACATGGCTAAAGGGTTCTCATTCTCTATTTCCCGTTTATAGTGCTGTGCCAACATGTAAATCACATGACCATTTTTTATTTTAGGGTTTTACGTAAAAATCTTAAAGGTGGTTTCCGAAAGTTTGTCTTCATCATGTACACGTAAACCTGGAGTATGTGAATCTGGGCATAAATTCTGCAAAAAGTCAAAACTAAGTCTAACAAAAGCTGATTTTTAACATTATCTAAATTGTAAGACAATAAAAATCGTGAACTCAGCCACTCTCCAAGCTCATTCTTTCTAAAACTATAAATAAGCTAACTGTGCAACGTGACTTAGATAGGAAATACCTGTTTTAATGACGAGTGATGTGTTATGCTTCACTTTTCACATAGATGTAGGACATCAATAATCAGCTTTTTGCGAGACCCTGCAACAATTATTAATGTTGTTCTTTGAGAGAAGGCCCTCCTTTCCAAACTGTCGGAGACCACCTTTAATTTGTAACTCGATCAAAGAAAACAGCCAATAGATGATTTTTTTTGGATTAAAATCTAGAAATCGGACTTGCTATACTAGGATCATAAGTAATAAAACATGCATTTTGTTATTTATTATTTTCTTTTGCGCCATTTTAACCGCACTAACAACAATTCTGTAATGATATAAACACACAAGGGAACGGCGTCTTATTAAAAATTCCGCGCGGTAGTAAAATGTAGAAGCTCTGTGTAACTGGCGCCAGTACTGATTTCGAGTGGTGCACCTGACAGTTATCACATGACCGAGACAGATATCATTAGTAATAGACGTTTTTAGATTCGTAAGTACCAAACTAGTAATGATGATAGGAGTTCGCTTAGTTTGAACCGTTTGTGCACTTGGTCAAAGGCCGACCAGGCGAACCTCTAGACCCTCGAAACCACGCGGTCGGGAGCGGATTTATTTATTGTTAGTCTTATCAGCCTCGAGGTCCTAGAAAAAACACACACAACAAAATTGAGTTGTCAATCTATTACTCGAACCGCTTAGACCACAAAACAACGCGACGGAGGCATTGAAGAAGAGTTGCTCTATTGATTTTTAATATTTACTCGAGTCTATTACTCGAACCGCTCAGACCTCAAAACTTCGCGGCGAAGGGCTGCAGGAGTGTTAATCTATTGATTATTAATAATTTGCTGGAATCTATTACTCGAACCGCTCGGACCTTGAAACAATGCGGTAAGCAGCATTTGGTAAAACTTGTATTTTAACTGCATCGAATAATAAAAAAGAATGTTGTTGATCATAATATTAAATATGAACATTTCATCCTTCAAGAGATTATGTGATCTTATTGCTGGAAGAATTCAAAACGGAACAACGCGTTTCAGTTTCTTTACGATTTAGTGTATCTCCAAATTGCGCTATTATACGCTGATGCTCTCGACTTCGACAGTGATGTAATAATTTAAATACAGATAAAGTAGTGCGGAACGTGAAATTTTTCATGCACATACGCAAAACTGTTACAAAGTTGCTTTAACCGCTCTGCCAAGTGTATCCATCACTTCCGGTCGGAATCTGATTATGAATATATGATCAAACCCCACTCCATTGTTACATGGAGTAATCTAAAGCACATGAAAACCTGCACCAGTAACATTAATGTCAGTTAATATCGGACAGGCGATGAAAAGTGGTATAAATGTCAACCAAACTATGAATGATCTATCTTTTATGACACGTGGTAGAAAATGTACATCTTCAACATTATCCTGCTCAGTCGACTTGATTAGACTAATGCATGTAGTTTAGATACAGGTTCGCAAGCTCCCAAATGAGACTTGTCCGATGAAGATTATGGGTCTAAACTATTTGGTAATAATTCTGAGTAAATTTGTCTTTAAAACTATGCACGAGACGTCATGAAAAGATTGACAATAAAGCATGGTTTATTAACAACTTGAGAATGACGAGGGCTAACATTGTCATTGATTGTCACAGACCCAGTTCAAATAAATGTGGATTCTTAACATACGTGTTTATTGCACCGCCCATGTGTTTATTGCACAGACTCAGTTCATAGCACATGTGAAAATGACACAAAGCCAATTCATATGACATGTGTATATTACACAAACGCAGTTCATAGCACATGTGTATACACAAACGCAGTTCATAGCACATGTGTATATTACACAAACGCAGTTCATAGCACATGTGTATAGTACACAAACGCAGTTCATAGCACATGTGTATAGTACACAAACGCAGTACACAAACGCAGTTCATAGCACATGTGTATAGTACACAAACGCAGTTCATAGCACATGTGTATAGTACACAAACGCAGTTCATAGCATATGTATATTACACAAACGCAGTTCATAGCACATGTGTATATTACACAAACGCAGTTCATAGCACATGTGTATAGTACACAAACCCAGTTCATAGCACATGTGTATATTACACAAACGCAGTTCATAGCACATGTGTATATTACACAAACGCAGTTCATAGCACATGTGTATATTACACAAACGCAGTTCATAGCATGTGTATATTACACAAACCCAGTTCATAGCACATGTGTCTAAAAACATGCCTCTGTTTATAATAATTTCTACTCCATGTTCACATATATTCGATAGATTAAGTGACAATAATTGAATTGAAAATTAAGTTAGTTCAACAACGATTTCTTTTAAGCAAAACATAAAAAGCATATAACTATTCTGCATTTCAGTCTTTATTAAATGGGTGTGTTAGGGTGGGGATAATACAAGATAGAAAATGTTACTTGTTGAAAAACTTCATAAATGGGACATGGTAAAACTTTACCATACCATATAATGTTATATCCTCGATGTAACACGCATAAATACAATAAGTTTATGGTAAAAAAATCGCAAGGGGGCCATGCCCAGGCCTGGAAACTACTAACCTAACGACATACGTGTAACCACTGATTATAGTTTGTTCAAGCACCAGATCAAGACCTGGTGTGGTCCCATATGTAGATGGGGCAAGTACATCAAAACATAATTATTAGTCATCACATTTTATTTCTCTGTATCACACTCCAATTAATTAATTTATTCATTCATACATCTAACCGGCAGCGCAATCAGTAGAGCGTCGGCTCCGAGTACGAGAGGACCCGGGTTAAATCCCAGATCGCGACATACAAAAGTCGTTGAAAATGGTAGTGGTATACTACGCTCAGGAAAATATAAGGGTAGTTCCACGACTGGTTGACGCGGTGTCCGGATAATGTGACTGGCTGTGGTAACGTGTCAGGTATTCACAGCATGCTATACACAATGAAGACAGCACTATATCTGCTTCAAGTGAACACCGTCTCCAGATAACTGCAATACTGTTAGTGGGACGATAAACCTAATAAACAAACAACAATCATTCATTCACCTATTAATTTATTTACTTATTTATTTATTACAAAATTATTTTATTCATTCATTACTAAATTCATTTATTCATTCCACGATTCAGTCATTACATAATAAACGATTACATTCGTGTATTCTTTCATTTATTTAATCGGTAATTTTGTTTATAATTCATTTTAATTATCTGTCTTTATTATTAGTTATATCTAGCTAACGTTATTGAACTCAACAATATCTTACAGATTTTGATAGTTTACATCGAGGTTGTTACATTTGTATTATATCATATTACAATTATTAGTCATTTGCTGATATAATTTCCGCGGTTTTGTTAAAATAGTTATCAAATATTTGTAATCTTGTTATGTCGGACAAAAGCTGTAAGCTATTGTTTTTATTAACTAAAACCGACGATAAATAAAGATTATCTTATTTTATCTTATCTTAACGGTGCCTTCGTGCATCGAACAGCCATTAGCTTCGGAATTCTAGATTTTCGGATCTGAAAATTTAGCATCAGTTTCAGCTTTTATTTGATTTTAAGACATCCATTAAAAATGGGATACGACACTTTAGCAATACAAACTTTTGTTTTTAAAATAAAATTACATCACGGGTTTGGGGAGTTCTACTTTCGGTTTTTCATCTCAAATGTACGCTCAGGTTTCAGCATTAGGGCTAACGTATTATATTATGCTAAAATTAAATTCCGAGCTCACGCGTCGACATTTTCGAAATTTCAACTATATTTTAAAATTTGTACGCTGGCCTTTATTGGACAACTAAACGATCTGATATGTTCATAAATCCTAACTCAATTGTTCGTTCTGTGCGTACATCTTACTTTATGCAATAAACATTTCGTAAAATTTTCTAGCTAGAGCGGGTGCACCCAAATCCGAACAGTACCTGGTACCGAACAAATATTTTAAACATGTATTATTTTCACACAAGTACAATGGTATGCACTATGACATCTTTTTTATGACAATACAATAAACATTTCATACAATTTCCTAGGTAAATGGCGGACCGATTTCAGTAGTTAGTGGCTCTGTCACTTCACGCGTACACTGCACTTCATTGCAATAAGATAACATTAACTTATTGTTGCTCTTAAAATCTAGCTCTTAAAATCGTTAAGAACATAGTGGAAACCGACTTCAGCTTTTTTATGACATTGACAAAGGGTGTTAGAAATGGCACATATGCGTGCGGAATTGATCGATGCAAACCGCAAATATTTTACGACGCAAATAAAAATATACCAAACGGTAGTTCTCCATCTGTATCTATCTTGAAAAATGCGTAAGCGATAATTTGACTGTCTATGTTTCCCTCTGCAATTTTCCATTACTTTAAAAGCAGGTGAATTATCTTTGATAATGCACCATACCATAGCATGGCGCAATATATATAAAATACAAGTACCTCATTTAAAGGTGGTATCCGACATTTTGGTAAAAAAATCTCAAATAACCAAACAGGTGTTTCCTATCTGAGACACGCTTCAGAGATAGCTATTTCTAAACTTAGGAAAACACGTGATCACTTACTTTTATAAAGTCATGCGGATAATCCGCTCTGACGTCGACATCTATATTTAGCAGAGACCACTATCGCACTTTTTTTAGAGTTGGAAAGACTGAACATTTAGAATATTTTCTCGGATTAGTACAGTCTAACAATGAAGTTAGTATTCAAAATCGTCCTTATATCGAACTTTTTTTCATGGACGCCGATATCGAAATACAAACACGTGATTTCTTCTATTATCTCGGGCTTTTCCAAACAGAAAAAGTTACTGAAGCACAGTGCAACGTATCAGTGTGAGGTGTGTGACATCCTGTATCTGTATGACATTCGGCGACGTGACCTTAATGGATCTGCACGACACGTGAAATGTGGAGTGCATTTGCAAGTATAAGTGAAAGAAATCCGGATAATACCAGTTGTACCTGTATGACAGTTAAGTGTTTTGACAGAGTTATGTACACGATTTAAAGAAAGAGCATTGATTCTAGTTAAATATTAATTACGTGTCGACCGGAAGTACAATGAATATGTTTGTCCTCTTTGTGTAACAGTTGTTATGTTTTAAGACGCATATATGCATTTGTATGCATGTTTTGTAAATTATTAGCTAAATTGGTAATGTCATCGAAAACCGTGTTTTATTTAGTTTTATCTTTTGTAATAACAAATAGGTAATGTCATCGAAAACCGTGTTTTATTTAGTTTTTTCTTTTGTTATAACAAATAGGTAATGTCATCGGAAACCGTGTTTTATTTAGTTTTATCTTTTGTTATAACAAATAGGTAATGTCATCGAAAACCGTGTTTTATTTAGTTTTATCTTTTGTTATAACAAAAAGGTAATGTCATCGAAAACCGTGTTTTATTTAGTTTTATCTTTTGTTATAACAAAAAGGTAATGTCATCGAAAACCGTGTTTTATTTAGTTTTATCTTTTGTTATAACGAATTATAGTTTATGATTGTAAGGATTTAATGTTCAGATCAATGTTTAAAACCAAAAGAGAGTAAAAAAATAAAATGACATAACGTCATTGTTTTTACAGTCGCTTTATTATTTCAGTTTATTTTAAAAGAAACAATAAACAACAACAAGAAAACAATCATAGTTCCATAACAAAAAATGAACAAAGTAGTTACCCATTAGTCGTCATGTAAGATGCGACAGAAAAAAAAGAAGCTAAAATGTACTGTTTAGCTTTGATGTAAATTTGGTTGGTACGCAATAAAAAACATTGCGGATGGCATTTGTTTGTTTGGAAGGTCGAGGGAGCGCCTTTTGCGTTATCATTTAGTTGTGATTCCTCTGACTGCTTATTTGGCCGAGTGGGTTCGAGTGCATTTCGGGGCGAAAGAATTTATGTTTGAAGGTCTTCTAGTTGACATGCACATCACTGTGATAATTTCGACACCAAAATTGCTGGATATCGCTATAAGTCATAATTGTGCCTCTGCGATATATTTAAAAAAAAAAAAAAAAAAAAAAACTAGCATAGTTTGGCGGAGCTTATAACTTTTTTTATTGACTAATCCTCGGTCAAAATCACAACACCCAACATGGCCCTCATATTATATATTATCGCGTCTTTATTTGTATTTTATACACCCCTTTCGTTTCAGAAGGAAGATAACTCAAACAATCCTACGTGCACTGTGTTATTTCCCTTGTGTAGGTTGTTAATATAAACAAGTAACCATTTGTTCTCATATTATGAAGTATTGCGGTGTTCTAAAAATTGTGTGGCACTGCCACTGGAGCATGAAGTCATATTTTGTAGAAACAGACTTATATTGCTTAATTTTTCTTAAGCATTACGTTGCAAATCAACAATTATATTAAAACTAAATACTTCTATATTTAACTACAGTTTTAACTAAAGCACTGGCGTATCACGGTGAAAACATTATCTGAAATACTCGCATTTTCCAAATCGCAATGTTAATCGTTTTAGTTTTCCAATGTTTTTTTTGTATTACGATAAAAAAGTTGCTGATATTGAATCTCTTATCACTTTGTGAATTTTCTTAGCCATTTTCCACACGACCACCTGTTTTAATAATGTATTTATAAGAAAAGTCATTGTTCATCACGTTTAAAGATTTCTGAACTAACCATTAATGTTTGAAACATCGACTGACCCCACGATCACTCACTCCTCTTTGATCCATGTTGGCCGTGGGATATAAGGATGGTAAAAGCTGTAAAGTTCGTTTTCATGAACATTCATAGTTACCAGCTGTCCAATGAAGATGCGCGTTACATCGACGCTACTCTTCAACTTAAGTTTTAAAAAATGGTTGTCAATGTCTAGATCGCCAATTAAACAAAAGTCGTATATCAAATGCTTCATGCATAAATTCATCAGCAGTTTTTTTCTGGCCAAGTAACCCAACGTATATGTATGTCTAGATAACGGAATATTTACCGTGAGTGAGTTCCGACGAGGATGTTTTGAAATTCTTTAAAATAACATACAATTTTAAAACTTGACATGATCAATTCATTATCTGATCGAATAAAGTATGCACTTAAAATGGTTGTAATGACTTGAATGTTAGCGATGACGTCGGCATAGCGTGTCGGCGTTGATGATGTCGACGGTAGGCCTATTTATGATATGACGGTGTTCATGACGTTGACGGTATCGATAACGTTGTCGGTTTTGCTGTCGTTCTCAGTGTCTATATAGAGGATGTTAGGTTAGTGTTGAATAAAAGAAAATTTTATCACACAAGGATGTGACAAATCTAATTCGCGAGGCTTGACAACAATACCCTGATATTCTATTTATCCTAACATCTGTTTTACAAACAAAAAACGCTGTTTAATGTCAAGATCTATTTTGTTTTCGAAAATGGAATTCGCGTTCGAGTGTGGGTGTTATGTTTTCATAGTCGCTTCACAAAAAATAGCAAAATTACCAATCCTTCGTGAAATACAATCCGTTAGAAATGTGAATAAATTTGACCTACTTGTAGGAGCATTGCTGTACTGCCAAACTCAAACTAAACCATGGATGGGTAGATTCAGTCTGAAAGACCATTGGATTGAGTCTCAACCAACACTGTTCGCCAAGATCGAAATCGAGAAGAACTAATGTCACTGCATATCTTATCATCGCACTAAAGTAAATTCAGATTGTACATGTATACGCTTTCCCTTTTTATATGAATTACATGAAGTTCCTTTACTCTAAAACCCGCGTTTACAAACTGACACGGAAAAATGTCGTGTAGATTTTTTTGGAAGAATTTTACGTCACCAGTTTTGACGTCATTTAAAATAAAAGAAACAAAGACGAAGGGAATTAAATCCTTCTAAACTATTCTATTTTTGTCATAAGCTGTTGCGTCCCTTAAAATCTAATTTTTGTACGATTTGACGACGATTGGAACTGCAAGTGTGGCATGGATTTTAAACTGGTGTTTGATAAAACGAATGTTTTTTGTTTTTTGTTTCACACGAGGCTTTGTATATATATATATATATATATATATATATATATATATATATATATATATATATATATATATATATATATAATGTCCGAGGTGATGGTAGGATTAATAAAAAGTCGGTTTTGATGACGTTGTCAGTATTTAAGACATTGCCAATAATAATGATAATAATAATAATAATAATAATAACAACAACAATGATAAAAAATAAAATAAAATAAAAAGATAAATAAATAGATAATAATAATTAAAATAATAATAACAATAACAACAACAATACAAGCTTTATTTCAAGAACGTAACACATAAAGAAATATAATCATAACGATGTTAAAGTCTTATTTCCATGTGGCCTTCTCCAACAAAAATAACAGCATACATACATGTGAAGTAGATGATGTTACACATATGAATGTAATGATACAAACATTCACATAAGATATAATTTGGAATTCCATCATCAAATTTGGTGCAAACACCGTTTCAGATAAATTATATGACTGTTTGTCCATAATTAGCATTATTTCAAATGAGTCAATAAAAATCATACATTTTATAGAATCTTTCAGCACTGGGGAGTCATAAAAGATTTTTAAATACTTTAGTTGGGTCCCGAAATGTTCCGATCAGTTACGTAAGAGTTCGTATTATCCCGTGACCCATATTTACTTTCCGTGACGGTTAATTCTTAAAAAACAATAGCAGACCCACCGAAAAAGAGGAAGGCCAGATTTGTCTTATTTGGAAAACAAAATAGTGTGATTCTCATTGTTTTCCTTTTAGTACACCCATTAAATTTTGTTATATATTATATATTATTGTCTAATGCAGTGTTTTAATTGAAGACGTCATCGACGTCATCATAATGCAAAGCGTCTCATACCACTATTTAACCATGCATCGTTAAAATTTTGTAAAATCGTATATTAGAGGGGGGAAAATGTGATAAAATTAATCAAACTTTCTTTGGTTTTTAAAACAAATATTTATAAAACTCGTTCAGGAAACAATGATAGTAAGCTTGCCATAGGTTCGCGTACAATCACTTTTCTTGAACACGTTTGTATTAAATGACAACTCATGTCAGACCCTCTATACCTTAGCGTATAGCAAGTGTAATAAAAACTATAGAAAATTTGAAAAGCAAGTGTAGTAAAACTATGAAGAATTTGAAAATTAACACAACCATTGAGTTGTATACTTTAATGTAGACGTGTATGTCAAATTTTTAGAAAATTATCCATCCTGGTTGTAATTTATGGATATTCTTTTCTTCTAAAATTGGTATTAAGGTGTCTCTTTTTTAGAAATAAGAACTCCAAATATTATGTTGTATCCGCTTTAGGAGAAGCATTTTGCTTCTGAGTATCATTTTGAAACAAGATATAACATTAGACAAACAAACCAAACATGTTACTTGATTGGCTTGACTCAAACTATCCCACATTATGTAATATATATTAATGTTTGCAAACCCAACACGTTTAAGACTGATTTTCCAATTTTTTCTGCTTTCTGTACTTAATTGCAACAGGAACCGAGCTCTTGATTGCCATTAGATTCATTTTAGAGTTGTCCAAAATGTCTTATAAAGTATTATGGTTGATGCTGCAAAATAAAAATTTAATTTCACCACATGGTTTTGATTTTATAAAACTTGAAATATACCGGGTAACGAATTTGTAATCAAATGTATAACAAATCATACAATTAAAACTCATTTACAAAAATAACATTAAAAAAACTATACATGTTTCCTGTTTAATCTGATACAGTGATTCAGAAATAATTGTCAAAGTGAAAAAAATAGACAGAAACAGACCATTCGTGCCCATACCGGGACTCGAACCACCAACCCCCAGTTTTACGCATTTTGACCCTAATTTTGATACTCTTCAATTGGAGGGGCAGCATTACATTTGGTCTACCTTAATTCAAACATAAAACTTTAAACAATACTGGAGCCAAAATAAATTGTGATGTTACATAATAAGAAATCGTTCAAATGGAGGTGGTTAAACCATGTATTATCACCGCTCATATACAGAGAGAATAACGTTGCTGGTATAAATGACGTGGTCCTGTTGATCAAACTTAATGGCACGAGCAGTGTCGATGACGTCAGTGTTTATGACGTTGACGGTTATAATAAAGTTGTTGGCATTGAGGACGCTGTTGGGTTTGACGACGTTTTCTGTATAGATGACGTTGACGCTATTGATGACGTTGTCATAACTGGGTTTTGATGGCGCTGTCCATGTTGATGGTGTTGACCGTTTTTATTATGTTGGCGATGTACAGAACGTTGACGGTAATCATAACGCTGATGGTGTTCGTTATGCTGGCGGTTGTGAAGACGTTATCAATGTTGATAATTTGCTACAGCACGTTGTTCATGATGATATTAAAAGAAATTGTGGATATATCAATATTCATTTATCCTTTTATGATAATAATGGGGAATCTAGATAATGATAACATTTACAAATGATGTCCAAGGTCAAATTGTGATATGATTAATGATAAAACATATAGACAAAATACTGATTGATGTCTTAACCATTTTATGAAAACAATCGTCGTTAACACGCGAAATTATGATGAATAACCACCACTTGTCGATACAGGTCCGACCGTTAATTAGTTGACCTAATTAAAATGTCAAGGTCATTTAAGGGTCAAAGTTTATGGTCGTCGTCAAAGATGCAGGAAGTGACCAGGCGAGTATCACAGTCATCGGTGGGTGGACGGGATTGAGAGGTATGTACGTATTAAACAGTGTATGCGGCACTGTTGTGTGTTCATCCACATTGCACCTCCCTTCGGAATCGTTGAGCCACTTTGCAGATGTCTAAATCGGAATAATAGGTTAGCGCGGTATTGTTACATTGGGCCTTTGCAAAACAGCACCTGAAAATGAAGGAAAACAAACATATAATAGAAATGCATCATCATAATAATCATCATCGCCGTCATCATCATCATCATCATCATCATCATCACATCATCATCATCATCATCATCATCATCATCATCATCATTTGGTGTTTTTGCCGTCTTTTATCTCCTCTTTCTCTCCATCAAAGTCATTTCAATGTCAAACACCAAAATTAACATCCTTAACCTCATCATCAGCATCACCATCATTTCCAAAAGTAACGATAAAGAACCAAAAACAACAAATCTTGCAGAAAATAGATCTTACATATTTTTGTAGAACCTGTTGTCGCTTCCACAAATTGGATCTAGTGTATCTGGACAGGTCAAACTGCCCCCGTAAGTACAGAACACGGCATGAATGACGTTATCGGTCGTAGTTGACGCTAACGAAACTGGCGTTGATGTCATGGGTGATAACGTCGCGTTGACGTCGACTGAAGAAGTTGTGTTCACGCATTGTCCTGGATACAGGCTGGTCAAAGATGGATCACGACATTTGGCCTGGGCGAAAAAACATCTGAAAATTTTAAACAAAAAGATCTATTTAAAATTTCGATATTTATCAATTTAATATGCATTATCGGTTGAAGATAGGAAAGATTATCATACTCTTTACCTTTCAGAAGAACAAAATAACTTGCATAACCCGTATGACCAAGGTGACCTTTGAGTGACGTCAGAATACGCTAACTTTCGCGAGCAACATGCCTTCAAAAAGTATGAAAGCCAGCAAAATGAGATTCAATACTGATGTATATAATCAGTCCAGACGTGATCTTTTCGCATGAATTTAAGCAAAATATTTTAAAAAGTTAAAAAATAATCGCAAACATGCAGGTAAATGGTTTTTTTCCAACAGCCACGTGCTTTGTTTGGCACGTACGACATTTGCGTAATTCATCTAAAAAAATCATTTTTTTAATTTTAAGAAAATGTACGGAGAGGTAAATATTTGTTTACAACACTGTTATTTTCCATTATGTTGGCAAGTACATAAATATAACATAAGATTTCATAAGCTTATTACTTTGCCCATCAGTGACAATGGTAAAATCACCACAGTCATCATAATATCACCTCTGAATAAGTTACTTTGTATAAATTATTTGCACATAGTCGATTCAAATAAGCTTACAAAATGATAGGAACTTTAAAGATAGTGCATTGGTCTGCGTGTTATTTTATCTTGAATAACAGACCTCACTATTCGGGCAATGACGCACTACAGTAAATGATTTGCGTCAATGGCCCTGATCTAGGCCCTTCTCTGAGATAGCGTTCTCTGTCGCGTGTTGAGAGCACTTCCAGACCAGGGGAAGACAAGGGGCAGAGAGGTCAGAAGCAGACACAAATGGTAACCTATCTCGAAAAAGGGAAACAATCTTCACATGGCACAGCGGAAAATATCGTACAGACCATGTAATCTACGTAGAGATAAACACAACATTTATGAATGAACGAAACAAGGGCACAACTTCGATTTTCTCACTCGTTTGTCGTGGTACTCCAAAAACGATGAGACGAAGTCCGTTGTCGCATTATTTGCTCAAAGAGATATTACCCAAGCATACGAACAGTGGCCTGAATAGGGAACGCTATACTATGATAAACAATACAAACATTGTTCGATTACATACTATAGTGCCCTAATTTAAGGCCACTTTGATATTAACATCGCGTCGTTATTATTTCTCATTGTTCTGTTGTTTTTATACACAAGAATACATGTGCAATTTCATCTTAAAATACTTAAATTATTTTTATAATCAGTTACTGAGCTTCCTCCGTTGTTGTCTGCTATGTTGATACTTTTGCAAATAAAAGATGTAACGCTACATTTGTCATACACGTGTTGTTGTATTTTTTTCTATAAAAACAACAACAGCAACACCTGCTATCGTGCAAATTCCTATTATTGTCTGCTATAAGAATTTTGTTGTTGTCTGCCACATTGATTTGTTTTATTGTAAGCTGCGCTAACATCATCGAAATATACGCATATTTGCATATAAAACATTTACCAAGACATTGCATACAGCAATGAATTCTTTTTATCGTCTGCTACATTTTCCCCCATTCATAGTTATTTAATTAAAAGGTACGCTTTCCGTGGCGCGATAAAGGAAATAAATACAAAGACACCCAATTGGAATTAATCGCAAAAAAGCCCCAAGCACGAGCTCTTGTTTACGGAACCAGTTCGTTGTATACGTTGAGTTTCATGTCCAAACTGAGCATATTGTTTCTAGAATAACAGAATATGAACTTTAAGAACAATAATACAACATAACCAGAAAAACAAAACAAAAATGGTTCATCTGTATGGCATATACAGACATAAACAGCTAGTTTATCATTCAGTCAATTTTTTTATTCAAATTATGTTATGAAGGATATATGTTTTAACTGCTAAGAGCATCATCAAAATGTCCCAGCTATTAGAAACAATTACAATTACGGTCAATCCTGAAAACACAGTTTTGGGCAAATATTTCAAGAAAGACGTTCTCATGTCCATTTGGAGCTCTGAACTTTTAATTCACAGACATTATCGATTATAACGAGAATAATAATGCGATGTTTTAAAACAAAAAACTAGTGCTATATTTTGCCATTTTTTTCATGACAACGAATAAAGAAATCCATAAAAAATTACGAAGGTCCTCCAAGTCAGCTACTATTATTAGTAATATATATTTAATTTCAAATAGGAATTTAAAATTAAGCTTTTCGCTTACATTATCGACCTTAAGCTCTCAACACGGACCGTTTAGGTTTGAATTATGAATGAAACGAACACACATATCATCATAATACATTGCCTATTGTAAAAGTAAAATTTGTAAGGGTCATCTGTTTTGATGACAACAACAGACTAACCTTATTTACCATGGCATGTAATTATCAAGTAATGCGTATAACGTAAATTCAATACAACACGTATGTGAAATAGATTTGCATTTCTGATGACACATTGCTTACCGAACAATTTATCTGATCTTTAAATACAAAACTGACTTGTCCTGGTGGTATTTCAGTCACATGATTTACGTGTTCACGACGGATAAGAAAACTTTCACAACGCAATGCAACGCTTAATACGTGATTTTTCGATAACCCCGAATGACTCCTGCCATACTTGCGTATGAACAGCACAGTGCACTTTGATAAATAGCCTTTATGATGTAACTTTAGGACATAAAACTGTTTCAAAAATGTCATCCTGGGGATTGGTCAGGGTGTACCAAACGGTGCAAATCTTCCAACCATTACATAGGTTGATGTTCTCGAACTTTTACAGACGGCATTGTAAATTTTCTATCATGCTTGAGACCACACATATCTATCTTGGCAGATCTTTGGGCGGTGTCGCTTGCTACAGCGTCCAGGGTAAAGAGAAAGATACATTTCGGATTGCCCGTGCCTGACCTTGGTCACCCACGGTCAGTAAATGCCTTGGAAAAAGTAGTGCGTGTACAGAAACAAATATGTATGTGAAAGTAAGACTACACGCGTCAATTTAATCTGTTTCAACAAGATGATAATATGACTATACTGAGTAATACAGATATACATGAAATGCACATTTATTAACAAATAACTTGGCGCAGGAATATCATTCAGTGACTTAAAGGGCAAAAGAATGGGTATGGGGGAGAATGCTATTAGAACGAGTGTTTCAGTGGCTATGCATTCTATACCAAGCCGATATATTTTAAATATTCCCACTCGGGGCCTCAGTGCCTTCTGGTGTTATTTTCCAAGTTAGCAATCGTGATTTTATTTCAAATCACAGTGGTGTATTGTTGACGAAATAAATCAAAGTGATTTATTTTTGTTGGGCTACCCACATACTTACAACTGGGAGTCAATTTTAAACTCAGAGTATTTAAGTCGCGTCCGGCAGCACTTATAAGCAGATATGTTCAGTTAGTTTACTTAAAATATAATCATATGGAGAGTATTGTATGTTTAATATATTAGTTTCTATTAACGGAAATGAGTCAATCTATTGTAGTTTTTGTTCCAATTAATGTATAATCTATATTTAGAAGTGGTGGCTGTGTTGCAGCTGGAGACCTTGCTTTCGATTTATCTAGTTCAATTATATTTTTTAATGTCTGACGAAAAGTTTTAATAATGGAACGTATACAGCTACGAATTGTTAAAATATGACGTCTGATGTCATATTTATACGGCTGCAAAACTCCTGCTTTAAGACACTGTTGAAATAAGGTAGTATGTAGGAAGCCATTTTGTTGTTGTGGTAGCAAAGGAAGCTGGGAAGTGTTGCCAAGCTACAATATTAACTATTAGTAGCATGCTTACTGACATCTTTAGAATTATCACTGTATTTATTAATTATGTGAAAATACTAGCACAGTATTTGATTGTTTCTTCCTTTAAATGCATTGAATGTTAAACTAAAATAAAGAAATCATAATTAAACGGTGAATATCTGTTATGTTTTATGTGTGTTAAAATATAAATGCTCAGTTTGCTAATTCTCAGTGATGTTCACTTGACATCCTCTACCTTAAGTCAAGGCACGTCATGAAGTCAATTAACGGAAATCACTGAAATTGAAATCAACACATAATAAAAAAAACTTACAGATTTGCGTATACCCTGAAATCTGAGCAGCACAGTGTTTCGTTACCCTCTGGTTTATACTGCGAGCCGCAGTCAATGTTTAACAGTTCTGCGCACTTGTCTCCCCGTACTAAAACAATTGGTGCTGAAAGAATAAAAAAGAATAGATTCTCAACGACAGTCATTGACATTATATGGCATCTTCCAGCTATAGTTGGTGCATAAATGTAACCTTATGATAATAAATTAATTACAGGTGCTGAGAGAAACCATAAAAAGGTCATGGTAATGATTTGACTAAGTTTGGGGATAGTTTATTTGCTCTGTTATGTCTCATTTACAATATCTCAGTCAATCAGTCAATCAAGTGCAGCCAATGCTGCTGTCACTAGGACATTACGTAAAAAAATCATGAACTTATTGTTAAAACTAAGCATTAACAATGTAGCTAATCCATTTAGGACCAAGACGATTGCATGGCTCGGCCTCGACCTCGGATTTGGTTGTTCGTACCTTGGGCCGGGAAAAGTATGCAAATGATTAGGATTTAAAAATAAAAACCTACATATGATAAGATAATCCATAATGATAATGACCACGGCTTTAAACATCCTACAGACAATTGAGTTTTTTGCTCTTTTTTTGCTCCTTTTTGCAATTAAAACAAAAACAAAACTATCATCGACTCAATATAAATGTTGCATAATATTGAAATGTTTTAATAACCGTTTTGTTTCAAAGAATGAATATAGTAATGTAGAGCAAACCACTTATTTAAGATCTTTTCAGAATCGTTTGTGCTTCTCAGTTCTGTATTGTTAGACGATGACTGTATGCAAGCAAGATTTAAGACCTTTTCAGAATCGTTTGTGCTTCTCGGTTTTGTATTGTTAGACGATGTCTGTATGCAAGCAAGATTTAAGACCTTTTCAGGATCGTTTGTGCTTCTCGGTTTTGTATTGTTAGACGATGACTGTATGCAAGCAAGATTTAAGACCTTTTCAGGATCGTTTGTGCTTCTCGGTTTTGTATTGTTAGACGATGACTGTATGCAAGCAAGATTTAAGACCTTTTCAGGATCGTTTGTGCTTCTCGGTTTTGTATTGTTAGACGATGACTGTATGCAAGCAAGATTTAAGACCTTTTCCGAATCGTTTGTGCTTCTCGGTTTTGTATTGTTAGACGATGACTGTATGCAAGCAAGTTTTAAGACCTTTTCAGAATCGTTCGTGCTTCTCGGTTTTGTATTGTTAGACGATGGCTGTATGCAAGCAAGATTTAAGACCTTTTCAGGATCGTTTGTGCTTCTCGGTTTTGTATTGTTAGACGATGACTGTATGCAAGCAAGATTAAAGACCTTTTCCGAATCGTTTGTGCTTCTCGGTTTTGTATTGTTAGACGATGACTGTATGCAAGCAAGATTTAAGACCTTTTCCGAATCGTTTGTGCTTCTCGGTTTTGTATTGTTAGACGATGGCTGTATGCAAGCAAGATTTAAGACCTTTTCAGGATCGTTTGTGCTTCTCGGTTTTGTATTGTTAGACGATGACTGTATGCAAGCAAGATTTAAGACCTTTTCCGAATCGTTTGTGCTTCTCGGTTTTGTATTGTTAGACGATGACTGTTTGCAAGCAAGATTTAAGACCTTTTCCGAATCGTTTGTGCTTCTCGGTTTTGTATTGTTAGACGATGGCTGTATGCAAGCAAGATTTAAGACCTTTTCAGGATCGTTTGTGCTTCTCGGTTTTGTATTGTTAGACGATGGCTGTATGCAAGCAAGATTTAAGACCTTTTCCGAATCGTTTGTGCTTCTCGGTTTTGTATTGTTAGACGATGGCTGTATGCAAGCAAGATTTAAGACCTTTTCCGAATCGTTTGTGCTTCTCGGTTTTGTATTGTTAGACGATAACTGTATGCAAGCAAGATTTAAGACCTTTTCCGAATCGTTTGTGCTTCTCGGTTTTGTATTGTTAGACGATGACTGTATGCAAGCAAGATTTAAGACCTTTTCCGAATCGTTTGTGCTTCTCGGTTTTGTATTGTTAGACGATGACTGTATGCAAGTAAGATTTAAGACCTTTTCCGAATCGTTTGTGCTTCTCGGTTTTGTATTGTTAGACGATGGCTGTATGCAAGCAAGATTTAAGACCTTTTCAGGATCGTTTGTGCTCCTCGGTTTTGTATTGTTAGACGATGACTGTATGCAAGCAAGATTTAAGACCTTTTCCGAATCGTTTGTGCTTCTCGGTTCTGTATTGTTAGACGATGTATGTATGCAAGCAAAAGAGTAACATATTTTAAATATAGATAAGGGTCAAATATACATATTTGCGCATTTGTTTTTTTGTGTCGCTATCACGCTCCCTTAAACGGTTATTAGTAAATGAAATCTTTCCAAAAAATACAAGCACATCAAACTGAAGCAAACATATCTCAAAACGGTTCAATTATTTCACTTTAAAGTACACAAAACCAATTCGAAATGAATTAAAAGTCCAACAAATCTTAATCGCTTTAACGTTTTAACACAAAAAAGTGTGATGGAGCCACCTTAAGTTTACGGTCAATATTATAGTGACGGACTGACCGCACTAAGGCCTGACTATTGGCCCAGTGTCCTAGTCCCTGATAAAGCCGACAGAGAGAGGGGGTTCTTTACGACTAGGTCCGGTCACCGGTGGTCAGTCGATGACACACTTCACGAATATCGGTAGACACAACATTGTCCAGCGAAATGGATTCTTCCGATTTTTGTCTTTTCCTTTTGGGATTCACATCGCATACAAAAATGCATGTTACAATTTCGCTACATGATGAAACTACCTGATAGCAAATCGATTCCCTTTTTTGAAGAAAAGTGTAACAAGAAATGTCCAAAAAAAATGTTTTGTTTAATTAAAATGTAGATTTTACTTTATTAACGACATGTTAATGATTTGTGATGATTTGTGGTCAAAATTTGGAGTTATATTTAATCCGTAATGCATACACAATCATTTACTTATATACCATATAGAAACACCGATGTTATACTAATGAAATATCAGAAATATGTTCATTTAAAATGCATTCACAAATAAAAGTTATCATGTTTTATGTGTTGTGCTTTTAAATTTTGGGGTCACGTATTTTCTTTAATATCCGCGCTATCTTTAAAATCAGTTATACAAATGATTTTTTTTTAAATAATTGCGAAATCGAATTCATTTTTAAGAGTGTTTTATTTATCGTTTAAAATATATTAAGTAAATATATTGCATAGCTTCAGTAAATTAATTCAAAATATGTTCTAGACATATTTTACATATTACATATTTTATGTTCTAGACATATTACATATAAAGTTTGCTACGTATATCTTTGCCCACATGGAATAATTGTCTGCCTTCCCTAAAAGACATATTTAAGGTTTTTCAAAAATATTTTTAAAAAAAAGTTTTAAAAGAAAAAGAACTTAATTTAACAAATAATCATAACGAAAAACACTCATAGAAAACTATCGAATGTGGGCGTATCAATGTTTTTATATTGTGTTTTAATGAGGCATGTATTTGCTTTTAAGATTCCATTTTTGTTTACAATTAATTAAACAAAATAGTAAATGTTTCTAATAGACTCAAAATGATACTATTAGTTTCAACGTCCCCCCACCACTCTCTTGGTATTGGTATTGGTAACCATTCTTTAGAGATTGTTTGTAGTATGTGTCCTCATATATTTAAAATATGTAACTTGCTTACCAACTAAATCGCAACATTTTCACATACTCACCTAATAAAGCAATAACCGATATAATGATCCCGATCCAAACAAGAATGTTCACACATTTAATCGAATGATCTTCCATTTTTATAAACAGTGCTTTATCCGACAAGAACTTAATCTAATTAAATGTATATCCAATTTGTTCTTTTTACTTAAAAAGTGTCCCGCGTTGCTACTATCTTAAAGGTACGAGCAGAAACAACGATGAGACGGTTTTGTGCTAGAGGTATCACGCAAACCAAAGTGCCCTAGTAACTTATCTGTCTATAACCTACTCTTACAGGTGCCATGCGTCATCGTTCAAAGGTAATAAAACTAATAAACTATTCAATAAGTAAATTTATAAGGGCGCGGTCGACGACGGTTAAGTTTGACCCTAAGTCTGCTTTATTTGATGAGAATATTCTAGTGACGATTTATTTGCTAAATGCTAAATAATACAGACGCGATAAGGTGTTTTGCTGAAGATTACGCAAATAGTGCATTTCCTGATCAGACAGCATTTTGCGTGAACTGGTTGATCATGATCTATACTATTTACCAATGCTTTGTAAGCTTAGCAAGGTGAAGGTAAAATCAGGTATAAAGCGAATAAAGCAAGACTGCGTAAGATTGTCATAAGCCGTGTTTTTGGTATTAAAAGAAGTTTTAGCGACAAGGTCAAATTTTATCGAGTTTGCATTTGTGTTTACGGATGCAAAACCGTGTGAAAAAAGAATATATAGGATAAAAGTATTTGCTCTGACTACTAGTTTATATATGAATATGTTGGCCTTTAAAAGTGTGCGGAGTGGGTTTTATAAGAATACAAAACGTTGTGACGCTTTTTTATCAATTTGTAGCAGTTTTAAGTATATCTCTGAATTGCGCACATGTTTACCTACATCATCTGAAGGCAGCATGCTTTGCATTAGTCATAAAAATACACTGACTACGCTCGATTGTGATCTATTAATAAAAGTACATATGAACTACGGATTGTGTATTTCTACGTGTCAAGTACTTAAACAAAACTGTGGTCAGATCGCTTTAAGTGATGATCGGAAGCAATCGTAAAACTTCGGGTATTTCCGTATGGTTCGTAAAATACACCTCGTACATAGCTCTAGAATACACCAAAGTGCGTCGCCTGAGTTATGAAACAGTGTCCGTTCGCGAGAAAGTAACAAATTATATATATATCATTTAGTTGAGTATATCTTGCAATAACAACGATTTTTTTTATCAATACAATCTATATGATTTACGGAAAATTGAAAAGTCAACATTAAATACCCAGTATTAAAACTAAGACACACAAAGTAGATCCAAGATGGCGCCTTATTATGTCAGAGGTCTCTTGCATAGCATAAAGGCCGAGGTGATCAGATTGGATCGGAAGGCGTGAAAGATTTGTTTAACTGGCTTTAGCGACACCCGCAAGAACAGATAAGTTTGTTATGTTAGTGCTTAAACAACGCTGTTTGTAACTTAAAGGCCTCAACCATTGATTTATGAGGTACTCTTTGTTTAAAGTATTCAATTACATGAAAAGAATGTAACTAAAGAAAATATTTTGTATATTTCTACAGTGTATGAATGTTGTATTTGCAATTTCATTTACGATCTTAAAAGATTTGGAAAAAGAATGAATGCGACTTTGCCACTGTGGGTCAAATAATTATGAAACTTTAAAATTACGTTGTTGTGTTGTTGTTGTTTGTTTTTGGGTGTGTTTTTTGTTTATGTTTTGTACGTGTTACTGTTTATGTTGTAGTACGATGAGTTATGGAATAAAATACTAGTAGTAGTAGTAGTTGTAGAAGTGGTAGTAGTAGTGGTAGAAGTAGTGATAGTAGTAGTAGTAGTTGTATTAGTGGTAGTAGTAGTGGAAGTAGGAGTAGTAATTAGTAGAAGTAGTAGTAGTAGGTAGTAGTAGTAGTAGTAGTAGTAGTAGTAGTAGTAGTAGTAGTAGTAGTAGTAGTAGTTGTAGTAGTAGTAGAAGGAGTAAGTAGTGGTCGTAATTGTAGTCGTAGTAGTAGTATGGTCGTCGTCGTGGTACCTCGTCTCTCGTACGTCGCCGTCGTCGTCGTCGTCAGTCGTTTGTCGTCGTCGTCGCCGTCGTCGCCGTCGCTCTGGTCGTCGTCGTGGTCGTCCTTGTCGTCTCGTCGTCTCGTCGTCGCCGTCGTTCGCCGGCCTTCGTCGTCCTCGTCCGTCGTTGTCGGTCGCCGTCGTTCGTCGTCGTTGTCGTCGTCGTCGCCGTCGTCGTCGTCGCCGTCGTCGTCTCGTCGTCTCGTCGTCGTCTCGTCGTCGTCGTCGTCTCGTCGTCGTCGTCGTCGCCTCGTGGTCGTCGTCGTCGCCGCCTCGCCGCCGCCTTGGTCGTCTTCTGTTTCGTCCTCGTCTTCTCGTCGTCTCGTGTCGTCGTCGCCCTCGGTTGTTTCGCCGTCGCCGTGCTCGCTGTCGTGGTCGTCGTCGTTGTCGTGTCGTTGTCGTCGCCGTCGTCGTCGTTGTGTGTGGTATAGAAGTAGTAGTAATAGTAGTAATGAAATTGCACAAATATATTAATTATAATAAAAAAAATCTAAAGTCGGTGAAGATCACACATTTTTTACAGAGCTATAAGCAGATACAAGAAGCAAAATGGTAAATACAATTAATCATTCTCTACATTATCGGCTTACTCAAAATAGACAATTCTATTCAACTACTGCCTTAAACCTGTCTAACTGTTAGCGACAATATTGACTTATGTCAAACTTTAAACAACTTTCAAGTGCAGTAACTGAAATAAAACTGGACCTAATTCCGTGCAATCCTTTGATCAATACTGATTATAGATACCGCTAAATCATCGATTTGACAATAATGAGATATAAAACTGCAGCGTAATACTGCTCTTTTTCCGTTTATTTGTTTGTTTGTCTTTTGTTGTTTTTTGTTTTTGTTTTTTCTGTTCTTTTTTTGTTTTGATTTGTTGTTGCTAATAATAAAATGGAACATACTTGTATTGTTTACTTTAGAAAAAAATAGACTTAAAATTGAAAGTTGATATACAAGGCATTTTCCACCCCAATTGGTGAATTGAGCCTAATCAGCAGGAAGCACCTGTAGTCGCAATTTTTGGGCGGAGTTATGGGGATTAGAATCTTAAGTTGACAGCTGTAATCGGAACACCTCGGATAAATTACGAATCATCTCTCGAATGTATGTAGGTGGTCGGATCATCTCGGCCATTTCCCAAAATGGGACTGCTTTTGTGACATAAGTCGAAACAGAGATGGCAGCTCAGATGACAGCTCACTACAGTATGAAGCCTGTAAAACTTCAATTTGTGGCGGCTTATTTACCCAGCGCAGCAGACATGCAGCTGCCAAACGATGCCATTGTTCATTTTTTGTGCGAACTACATTTTAGTCATATTTTTCTTCCGACTTCCGGCGAACAAAACGATCGTGATTTCAATACGTATCATTGCACAAGATACATCCGAGGAATGATTGCCCCGAGGACGAAATTACCCGAGGAGTTCCGATTGTTGACACCTGCTTACCAATTAAAACAAAAATGACGTCACTCTTAGGTAAAATATCTTAATCCCGCCGCTGGTTTTAAAATGAAACTGTTTAATTCCTTATGAGGTTTTGCTAAGGACTAAATCAGAATCAATATCTATATTTAATGAAATTTTTTATCGCCAGTAATAAAAAAGATTAATAGCAAATTAGAAAGATTGGAAGTAAATCAATTTATTTCATCTTATTTCATCATTTGTGTTGTCTAGCTATAGAAAATTTATAACCAATAATCGAAAGACAAGTGCGCATAAAGAAATTATTCCCAAACACTCACATGTTCTTGCATGACATAATTTAATATAAACAAAAGTTCTGCTATATCCTAACCACCATCGTCGGTTATCCCCCGTTACATTACTCTGCTATGCTGCGTTATGTATGGAGTGTAACGGAAGAAAGTACTGTGGTTGCCGACGATGTCTAACCACGAGAATCAATATATTCAAGGCACAAACATAACCAGAAAAATAGCTCGAGTGGTAGAGCGTCGGCTTGCGGATCAGGAGGTCGGGTCGGGTCAAAACAAAGACTTTAAAGTTGTAGTTGTGGCTTCCCGCCTAACGCTCGGGGCTAAGGGGACGTCTGACTCGTCGGTGTCAGTAAAATGGACCGGCCGGGTTCAGTCCCTGGGCACCTCTTAAGTGCCCCTGTGCTATAATGATAGAAATGTCGCTGCACAGTATCGGCAAAAAATGCCGGCAAATCCCATCCTATCCCTAACCAGGAAAATTCTTCTGATCCCGCTTAAGAGTAAAATAGCCTTACTATGTGAAACTTCTAATTTCATACTGAAAAATGCATGCATTTTAAGTTGATATCCGAAAGTTTGCCTATATCTACTACGAGTAGCAACATCGAGTTCTGAGGAATTTGTGCATAAGTTTATGTAGGAAAAGATCTCTAACTGGGCGCCTGTGGCCGAGCGGTTAGAGCCACCGACTTGTAATTCCTCAGCCCCTCACCGCGTGCGTTCAAGTTCCGGTGGGGGGAGAGAACTTTCATGTGGGGAGGTTGTCCAGCTAAACTGCGGTGCGCCGGTGGTTCTACCCAGACATTAGTCTGGGGTCTGCCTCCAATTAGTTGGAGTTGGACGTCGCCAACAGAATCACAATTGTGACATTGTGATGTAACAAAACAACAACAAAAACAAGAACAACGAAGTTTCTAACACCCACTTACATCAATATACCTTTCACAAAAGTTTAAACCGTCTCCAGATAACTGAAATACTGTTGGTGGGACGATGAACCCAATAAACAAACAAAAGTTTAGTGAACAGAAGAACAGAACAGAACAGAACAGAGCTTTATTTCATCCAGGTATACGTGGTATACAGCATGGAGATATTTAACAAAGATGATATCAAATATATAGCAATATATGCAGTACATTTTCTCAGAAACAAGTAATATATCAGAATACTAGTGATATATGAAATCAACTGAGTAAGGCGAAAGAGAAAGTAAAAGTGGAGGGGGGGGGGGGAGGGGTGTGTGTGTGTGTGGGGGGGGGGTGGCTGGAATTATGAGACATAAGCAAATGCGAAGCATGGATATGAAGAATAATAAAAAGTAGCCAAAGTAGTGCCGGTGTACGGTGTCGAAAAGATATGCTTGTATTGTATCGCAGAGTGTGTATGTTAACATAATATAGGTGGTAAGTAATGTATTTTATAAAAATTCGGAGAAGATGCAAAATTATTACTAATGGGCCATTCAACTCAACTGGCCAATCTATTCATAGTTGGCGCCGCTCTGGACACCATAACCTTTTATGTCATAGCTTTGTAAATGGAGAATAATGTAAGGGACAATAAGTACAGGATAGAATCTATTAAGACGTTTCTACAGAAAATAGAAGCCGAAACGAGCGAAGCGGGTGCAGGCTTCTATTTTCTATGGAAACGTCTTAATAAATTCTATCCGACTTAGAAGTCCCCGCCTCCCTTCTACCTGTTCTAGCAAAATGACATGTAATCCGCCCCATAAAACTGTCAATCAAACTGTCAATCGTATTGACGTCTTCAAACTTGTCGTCAAAAGGGGAGGAGTCAAGCCAGAATGCGTTGTTTGTTGCACATGCGCAGTTGAAAATTACACCATTTAGTAAAATAGATCGATCTATGTTGTACATTGTAAAATAGAAAATAAAAAAAAGTTATAAAGAGTTCTATTGCAATAAATCGCTGACAACTTTGAATTTTCATAGTTTCTGATTGGCTACAAATGTAGGGCGACTTTTTATTGTAGTTGGCGCCGCTTTGAAGACCATAACCTTTTATGTAATTAATAACTTTATGGTTGGAGAAGACTGTAAGAAGCAGTAACAGGAATTCGCAGCTGTATGTCTTTGTCTTGATGGGTGTTTTCTTTGAAAATTAGCGAAGTATGCCGATGGTGGCAGTGAAGTTGGCATTTACAAAAATATAAATCGTCACAAACTATTTAGTATACATGTATATTGTTGTATATTCAAACAAACGTCCGTTATATTGTTTTTTGTAACAATATATGATAGAAACATGTTGTGATTATTTGGTGGTTATGATGATTATGATGATTATGATAAATGATTATAATATTATGATTTTTCTAATTCCGATGATGATGATGGCGATGATGATTGTGCCATGTAACAACAAAAAACACACCAAAACTAACATAGTCCTTATTATACAATAAAATATCTGTCTATACGTCCTGCAATAAGCTTATGCCAATATTGTTACTGCGACAGTAAAAGCTTGTCATTCATTTACTTGCTTCCAACACATGCTCTCGCATTAATTGTATCGCCACCATGATCTTTCTTGAACATATATTTGGCTTTATAAAATGTATATGTTCGACACATGGAAATATGTTGCATCAATACAACGTTGGTCTAGAGACGAGAACTTTTTGTTAGTTTTCTTTACATGTATTCTCTCAGCATTCTTTCAGAAAAAAGAGAGTTACTTTATTTCAATTTAGCCTTTTGCGTCAGTGTGAAAACATTTTACATTTACCCGTTTGTTAAAAAAAATCATTCTCATTTTTAAACTAACAACAGCGATGGCAAGTCACCGCACTCACCCAATGCACGGTTACATAGTGCAAGAAAAAATTGCAAAACCCAAAGTTTCAAGGCGGAAACACAACCAAGACACCTAACACCGGCAAGTTATCCTCGTGTGGCTAAAAGCCTGGTGTCAAGTGGCCCCTTGGCCTGGTGCCGCCGCAACGCCAAAAGTAATTACTTTCTTCTGCCGCCGTTATTTCTTTTGTTCTACAGCATACGCAGCCATTGTTGTTCCTTCCCCAGACCGGAAGTTGGGGCTTGATACAGTATCCTTGCGAGTCAGAGCTCCGTAAGTATAAACGCCTGAAAAACAAAAACGTTGGCTCTCTGCGTCATTGACTCGTAGGTCAAGATAAGCTTTTAACATTATTGTTTTTGCCAAGCTTTGTTGTAGGAGTTAGGGTTTTTTGCGATTTGTGTCTGGTTTCTGGCGTTGGTGCCATAGGTGAGGTAAGCCTTTGGTGTATAAAAAATAAGAGAAGATCCTAAAAGAATATATATATATATATATATAAGAATATTTATTTCATTTATTGGAGTTGAGATCGGTATGAAATGAACAATTATGCGTAATGTTATTTAATGCATCACACTGCAATAATTGATTTATGGCTAATGGAAATTCAAACATCCAGTTCATAAGATAAATAACATTTATTTTTAAGTTTTCAAACATCCAGTTCATAAGATAAATAACATTTATCTTGAAGTTGACAAGATTTCAACATGTAACAAAAGCTCTAATGACATTTTCCAACCGATTTTTTTTTCATTTATTATAATTATTCTTGAACCCTTACAACTTTTAATCATTTTCAACAAATATAGAGGCCTAATTTTGCAGACCAATGGAACATTTACAATACTAGTATTTACAATCACAAAATGAAATCTGAGTTTTAAAAGTATTTTAAAAAATCCGTGCACTGTTTAGCAGTTTTGGGAGTGAATTTCACTGGAGGTGTGCAGTAACTTGATATTTGTCCATATGTTGGTTTTACGCTTGGAAAATGCAGAACATTGGAATACTATAATTAAATTTAGCTTTTTGCTTTTCTGCCATATCTTGTAACAAAGCAGGTGTCAAGTTGTTTAGAACTTTGAAAGTTTCCATAGCTTTTGATCGCTGTCTGTGAATAGGAAGAGCTGGAAGTTTTGGTTTTGCTTTTGCCAACAGTTCTTCATAGACATTTTGTAATCATCTTACACAAATCGTAAAGCTCTTTCTTGTATCTTTTTTTATTTCTTATATATGGCACTGAACAAAAATGCCATGCTAAGGAGTAAACATTAAAATTTAAGAGTATATAGGTAGATCTACGAAAAGCCGCAAGCCTTTTCAAATGATCGTTTTAGGATATTCAGCTGCATTACTGCTTTTAACATATTTTATATCAGCGCCAAACAACAATTTAAAGTCAATATCAACACCAAGCAACTTTACTACATAATCGCAACCTACCGAGGTGTCATACTTTTTCTTACTTTTATTTTACACTGTTCAGTAAAATAGTTTCTCAAAGACGCTTGTTGTTTGTTGTTGTATTGTTGTTTCTTTTTTCAATTTATTAACATGGTTTCTTTGTTGTCTATAATGTATCCCAGGTTTTGGAACTATTACCTGTTTGATACATTTTCGTCCGTCTTGAATATGGCCTATCAGAGGACTCTGTTTATGTATGGTAACTGGTTTTGCTTTATGTAACCTTGTTTTAGTGATGCAGGTTTGTCGATTACTGACACAATATTTTTTATTCAAATTGGTTGGTATGCAGTCCAGGGTTTTCTATATTCAGACTAGAAATTAGTTTGATTTCTTGCAAGTCGAATATAACATCTTCCCACCGAAAGTGTCTAAAACTTCTGTAAGAGAATTTTGTTTTGTTTTGTTTTGGTATGATGGGGTTGTGGATTTTATGATAGTATTTTCGCATTGTGAGCAGATCCATTAGTGGGTGTTTTTTTTACAATGATTGAATAATTTTGTGGCTGGACATAAGCGCAGTTTATATGCCATTTCATTTTACATGTTTCGCAAACGAGTGCTAGGTGGGTCCTGGCAACTGGTCGAGCACCCCCTCCGCATGGGTTCTTCACAGGCCCAGTATTCAGTGAGACATCCCCACTGAAGATTACCATAACCAAATGATGATGGTGATGTGACAGTCTTATAGGAATCGATGATGGAATATTTCTAGAATGTTTTATATGAAACAATAATTTAAAGCGGTGTATGAATCTGTAAATTGTTATGTGTCACGTACATTATAATGGGACGTTAGCAGCAATGCATGTCCATGTATATTATGAAACGGAATATCCACATCATGTGTACTTTGGCCAAGGTGTAGTGTAAATTTAGACAAAAATATAAAAACTAAAAGTAAAGAAGCGTTTGTAATTGAAGGAGGGTGTCTTAATATCGCAATGAAAGACATCCTCCATCAATCACAAACGTTTCTTTACTTTAAACTCTTGTCATTCATGTCTGGTTCAATTAACATCATTGGAAAACTTCTTTCTGAGCATCTGTCACGAGACTAATTAGCAAGGGAAGACTAAATACAAACAATACCATATCTAGCTGCACAGAATTGCTTTAAAAACAGAATGTTGTTTTCATATAAAGGTATATTTAAAATGACAAAACAGAAAGCCAAAGAAAACTCTAGATTCATGTGAGGAGGTTTTCCAGCTAACCAGCGATACACCGTTCGTTCTACCCAGACTTAAGTCTGGGATCTTTTTCTTCCAATGTTTGATGAACGTCACCAATATGGTCATAATTCCGTCGGTACGATGTAACCAAAACAAAACTAACAAAAATCTTGAAAACAAAGTTGATACAAAGCAAACCTTCAGCAGGAATGCATCTTGTAAGTCTTTGATTTCCAAAACGAATTTTCTTTAAAATAAAGTAAATGTATTTCTTATTTTCTGATAACAACTCATAACAAACATTATACACATATTGCCTTCTATATAATGTGTTTTCATTTTTAAACCATTTCATATAGTGTTTTCTTAACGTAGTTCTTAACGGAAGTCAGAGCTCCAAGTTAGTGCAATTATCAGGAAAATAATTGTCACTAAGGAAATTCAAAAACAATACAATTTGGTTTCCCATATTGTCTTTATACGAACACAGTAACATCAAAAATAAAACAACGAACCCACTTGTATCAAACGGTAAAACATGTAGTTATGATTCACACAAGAACCTGTTTGACGTTGTGTTACTAACTTCTTAAGATATTATTACGTTAAGAGGGCTCTCGAAAACCCGGCGACTTTGTACATAAGTGTTGCTAAGTGGCCAAACGACACCATTGTTGATGCAACACGTGCAGGTCAAAGCGCCCTCTATTGTGTGATTTCTTAAGGTTAGCGCTAGCTTCTTTGTTATGAGTGCGACACTGACATTCGAGCAAAGTCGGTCGTTGAATCAAGTTGGCACAGATACATTACTATATGAACGATTCACACTGAAATAAATAAAGAAGCAAGAGAGACTCTATCTTGTATTTTTTTTAGTGAACTTGTATTCATACGCGAAGAGGAGATTACGTATGCGGATTTTGATTGGCAAAGGAAATAGATTGAATAAAGTATACACATTTTGAGGATACGAAAAAAAAAAATACCGATAAAAGGAAAATTAAGTTTTTCTTTGTGAATTTAAATTAAGTGTAATTGAATTTATTTGTATAAAAAAATTGTGAACGTTGGTGTTACATTAATGGTCTGAAAAGTTATAAGCACATTGTTTTTTGCCAGTTGAAATGTATCTTTGATGTGCATATATGTAGAATTATTTTGAGATGCTTTATTAGACAGATAAGTAAACGATTGGTTTAAAGAGGATTATGTGTGTATTGTATGGTTTACCTACAAAACCGGAATTGTTAAAGATAGTTTACGGGACGCTAAATTGTTTACAATAACAACAACGACGACGGTAGCGACAACACATTTTGAGATGCGTTTTAGTAGTGATACTTGTGAATAACTGTCAGCTTTAATAGTCGTCGAAGTATATTTCTTGACAGCTGCCCAAGAACTGAAGAGAGTACATGCATATGCTACTTTTGATCAAGTGTCCAGTCAAGTTATCCCTGAAAAAAAAAACCCAACTCATGTAACAATATTCGCTACAAAGGATCTGTATTATGGATATGAGAAGCGTGCTGGTGTACTTTTGGTTGGGGATTGTCGCTGGCGTTTTACAGCGAGGTAAGATTTCTTGTGTGAATGGTTTTCAATTAATAAGTGTAATCCATATAAACCTAAATTATGATGTCACTAAAGCGATAATAACGTTCCCAGCAACATTGGTTACTTTTTTCATTATAGTTTTAAATAGTGTGCTGTTTAAATAATACTAGAACATGTATTTTGCAATAAAAGAGAAGCGTGAAAATCACTGGAAATGAAAGAAAATGACAAAATGTAATAAAAGCACAAATAAAAATGTTTGTTTGTGTGGGATTCGTACTTGAAATCTTATGTATAGCAGTCCGATTTTCTAACGAAGAATCACAAATACTTAGAATATGTATAACATTGATCTGTTTGGTGTTATTTAATGCGACTGGTGCATTATTTACGTATTGCTTTCAAAACTGTTTGATGTTAGGCCTATGATTTTGATCAAATTCTACCGGATAATATCAGGCTGTTGTAGTTTTGTTTTTTGTTGCTGTTTTTAGAGTCAGCCACAAGAAGAAGGGGTCTATAGATATTGTTTTGAAAATTCGCGTAATGGCCATTTTTCTTAGACATTTAGTAAATTTGGCTATTAGTAAATGAAACTAACAAAATAATTAAAATGATGACAACACAATAAACCGTTTAAATTCTTATGTACAACACGACACGTATATTTACTGTTGGAAATAAGGATAACGTCGACAGCTAGTTCGCACTATATAACCTATCGAACCAGTCATTAGGTTAAATCCTATGACGTCAATGATTTGAACTTTTGAATCACAGTATCCGTCTGCAGCCGTTAATAGCGCATCGAGTGGCAAGTCACCTAATTGTTTTCTTGATAACAAAGCAGGGGTGGGGGTTGGGTGGGGTGTGGGTGTGTGTGTGTGTGGGGGGGGGGGGGGGGGGGGGGGGGGGGGGGGCTTTAGCGCAAGTGGATTCACTCGATAACACTTATTCGTGTAGATGTTTTCTGTCTTATTTCCTCTGTTACTTGCCCCAATAGGTATAATAATAATTTTAACATAATCTATGCTTTGATTTTGTCTGGTTTCAACCGCCGCTTCATTTAAATCTGGCCCAATAAGTGGGCAAAATTGCTTGTGGTCAACAGCAGTCATGGATCCATGGGGTGTGGAATATAATTATATACCCTAACTATATATTATGTATATATATGTATGATCGTAATAAATGACAAAATCACAACATTCTCCCGCCGACAAAATAATAACGTATGACAAAAGACACACATATTAAAAACAACAATAAATGCAATATTAAAAAGGCAATCAAAATTATCAATGCACACGGTATTTAACAATTAAAGTCCAGCGTCACTATGTTTAGTATTAAAGCACTGCAGTGTCACTAATTGTCTCTTCTTCTTCTTCTTCTTCTTTGCTACCTCATAGTTGGTTGGCAGATTCGGATGATCTTTTTTCTATGGCAGCCTCGCTTTGTATTTACCATCCTCAAATGAAATGCACTTATCTTGATAACTCTTCAAGTGGTCTAATGCGCTTGTCTGCTCTACATCTTCCGGTGAAATGCCCAAAGTCTCAATATCCCAGAAATGGGACACATTTGTGGCTATTTTTGCAGCGATGACATCCATAACGCTCGTTCTGCGATGTGCACTTTCCGGAAGTGGCCCTGACAGGAAGTAGCCAAGGCGGGATGCAACTGCCGTGGGTCCTTTACCGCGGATGATATCGTCACTAAAGGTGCCCCAGTAGTGGTCGGCACCAACCAGTAGCGATATTTCAAAGTCGTCGTCAGACGATATGGGGTGGGCAAGCTTAAGGCCGCGGAGGTATGGTGGATTAGTACCGAATGACAGGAAGTAGTTCGACAGTGGCTTGGCAATCACAGGAACGTTAAGAACACTTACCGGAATCTTTTCAACGTTGTCTGCCACAAGTTGTACAATAGTCGTATGTAAGCGCTGAACCGTCTGGGCTGGGTCTCCGAACGCAGAGATGCTATTGACGTCAGTTACGTCACTCTTTAGCTGTAGACGAATGGGCATATTCTGTGTGATAAAAGAGCGTTGTGCCCTCTCATCCATCAAAATGTTAGCGTAGATGTAATTACCGCTAGAATAAAGCGGGTGACGGCGGCTGTAGTAGGTTGGACATGTAGGCAGCGGTGATCTTCTGTTTCCGTCCATACCGCTGTTGAAGCAAACTGATGGCTTGCTGGTAGTTGGCGTTACTCAATGTAAATCCTTCGACTGTTCTCGCAGCTTCGTCGTACGGAAGTGACTTCAGATACGCAAAATTCTGTACTTCCGGTAAATGGTCGTTGTTGTGCACGGCTGACGAAAATGAATCCAAAAATGTCGGCCAGCTCATCAAATCTCCGTTAAACGTGGGCAGCGTTAACTTTAGTAAATTATGTGCCATCGGTTGCACACTTACATGAGGTCAGAACTCGCGTGCCTCGGGTACTATCTGCAATGGTGTGTGGGGAATTGAAGACTGGTTGGTATCCTCGATTTCCTGCGCATGACTCGTAGGTGGTGTATTAGAGCCGCTCAAAGCTCTTTCAAAATTCTTCTTTACTAAAAGGCGAAAACAACCCACATTTAGTACTATTTATTAAAAAACGAAAATCACTCACTTTTGGCAATGTTTACTACCAGGCGAAAACCACACACCTTTAGCAATGTTTACTACAAGGCGAAAACCCCACACCTTTAGATTTGTTTACTAAAACGCAAAAACCACCCACTTTTAGCAATGTTTGCTAAATTGCAAAAAAAAACAACAACAAAAAAAACAACAACACACCATTAGCATTGTTTACGGGAATTCGTTTTTTTTGTCACAAACAGCGTCGACCACCTTGGCATGCTCTGCACGTCAAATCTGTATAACAAAGATCAAATTAATAAACTTTTGCAGAAATCAAGGAACCCATTTTTCCATGTCAGCGCAATTGGTCCGAGCACGGTCATCAGCTCGTATCCTTAAGCCTATATGCCATAATTATTGTACCAATGCGGTTCTAAGATATTATATATGGAACAACCTCTCAAACGCATACATACTGACCATCTCAGACGTAGCAGTTCAATGCACAAAAGCCTCCATTGCTTATTCACATTCAGACACAATCGGAACAACTCGTATAATTCACGAATCATCTCTCGGATGTATGTAGGTTGTCGGATCGCCTCGTCCTTATCCCTAGATGGGACTGCTTTTGTGACAGACGTCAAAACAAAGATGGCAACTCGGATGACAGCTCACTACTGTATGAAGCATCTAAAACTTCACTTTGTGGCTGTTTCAAATTTAAATCATCCAAGGTGTTCCGATTGTGTACGAATATAGTCTTCGACAAAACCTTGTGGACCGAGTCCACCAAAATCTCTTCGGTCCACTACAAGTCTACAAGTTAAATGGACCAATGGTCCACCAAAATCTCTTCGGTCCACTACAAGTTTACAAGTTAAATGGACCGATGGTCCACCAAAATCTCTTTGGTCCACTACAAGTTTACAAGTTAAATGAACCGAGTCCACCAAAATCTCTTCGGTCCACTATAAGTTTACAAGTTAAATGGACCGATGGTCCACCAAACTCTCTTCGGTCCCCTACAAGTTTACAAGTTAAATGGACCGATGGTCCACCAAAATCTCTTCGGTCCACTATAAGTTTACAAGTTAAATGGACCGAGTCCACCAAAATCTCTTCGGTCCACTACAAGTTTACAAGTTAAATGGACCGATGGTCCACCAAAATCTCTTCGGTCCACTACAAGTTTACAAGTTAAATGGACCGATGGTCCACCAAAATCTCTTCGGTCCACTACAAGTTTACAAGTTAAATGGACCAATGATCTACCAAAATCTCTTCGGTCCACTATAAGTTTACAAGTTAAATGGACCGAGTCCACCAAAATCTCTTCGGTCCACTACAAGTTTACAAGTTAAATGGACCGAGTCTACCAAAATCTCTTCGGTCCACTACAAGTTTACAAGTTAAATGGACCAATGGTCCACCAAAATCTCTTCGGTCCACTACAAGTTGACAAGTTAAATGAACCGATGGTCCACCAAAATCTCTTCGGTCCACTACAAGTTTACAAGTTAAATGGACCAATGGTCCACCAAAATCTCTTCGGTCCACTACAAGTTGACAAGTTAAATGAACCGATGGTCCACCAAAATCTCTTCGGTCCACTACAAGTTTACAAGTTAAATGGACCAATGGTCCACCAAAATCTCTTCAGTCCACTATAAGTTTACAAGTTAAATGGACCGATGGTCCACCAAAATCTCTTCGGTCCACTACAAGTTTACAAGTTAAATGGACCGATGGTCCACCAAAATCTCTTCGGTCCACTATAAGTTTACAAGTTAAATGGACCGACTCCACCAAAATCTCTTCGGTCCACTACAAGTTTACAAGTTAAATGGACCGATGGTCCACCAAATTCTCTTCGGTCCACTACAAGTTTACAAGTTAAATGGACCAATGGTCCACCAAAATCTCTTCGGTCCACTACAAGTTTACAAGTTAAATGGACCGATGGTTCACCAAAATCTCTTCGGTCCACTACAAGTTTACAAGTTAAATGGACCAATGGTCCACCAAAATCTCTTCGGTCAACTATAAGTTTACAAGTTAAATGGACCGAGTCCACCAAAATCTCTTCGGTCCACTACAAGTTTACAAGTTAAATGGACCGAGTCTACCAAAATCTCTTCGGTCCACTACAAGTTTACAAGTTAAATGGACCAATGGTCCACCAAAATCTCTTCGGTCCACTACAAGTTGACAAGTTAAATGAACCGAGTCCACCAAAATCTCTTCAGTCCACTATAAGTTTACAAGTTAAATGGACCGATGGTCCACCAAAATCTCTTCGGTCCACTACAAGTTTACAAGTTAAATGGACCGATGGTCCACCAAAATCTCTTCGGTCCACTATAAGTTTACAAGTTAAATGGACCGACTCCACCAAAATCTCTTCGGTCCACTACAAGTTTACAAGTTAAATGGACCGATGGTCCACCAAATTCTCTTCGGTCCACTACAAGTTTACAAGTTAAATGGACCAATGGTCCACCAAAATCTCTTCGGTCCACTACAAGTTTACAAGTTAAATGGACCGATGGTTCACCAAAATCTCTTCGGTCCACTACAAGTTTACAAGTTAAATGGACCAATGGTCCACCAAAATCTCTTCGGTCCACTACAAGTTTACAAGTTAAATGGACCAATGGTCCACCATAATTTTCAGCCACAGCATTTTCAAACGGACCAGATGAGTTTCTGGTAGTACCAGTGATATAAACATGTGTGTGTTATTGATAAGTTGCCCTGCATTTATTTAAATTGAAATATTGTATACAAGTAACAACATTCAAATAAAATTATAAAAGCAGGGATGGAAATACTAGTTCTTTTTTATGTCAAAAAGACAAAAAATATACTAGTCCATTAAAATCTGGTCCGGTCCAGTAGATATTGCAAGCTTAGTCGCTTAAGGTCCAGTGTGTTTTTTTATGTTTTTTTTCGTGAAAACTGCGAAGATGAACTTATAAACCTCATTACTAACTTTGGGCGCGACCAGTTACGCCAAGGAATATAGAAGGAAATGAAACCGATTGCAATAAATAATCGTATTGTAAAACACAATGTGAAATTAATTAGGATCCGGCATAGTACATGTACTTATAATACTTTCAAACATATGTGAAAACTGGGTGAATACACCGGATATAGCACCTTCTAGTACTTGACATACTAGACCAGAAGGCTGGTATTTATTTTCCTTGTCGCTCGTTCAATGTCTTAAATATCATTCTAGTGTGGAAATTAAAATGTTTTATTTATTATTTGATTAGACAATGACACGATGATCTATTTTGACTATAACATTACACCAAGCGCTATCGGTAGAGCGTTGGCTCCAGATACAGGACAACCCGCGGTCGATCCAGGGCTTCGCCATATCTAAGTCGTTAAAATGTAATTGGTATTGTTCTTTTGCTAACGCTAAAACCAACATAAGGGTAGTTCAAGGACTGGTCGTCTGTTGTCAGAACAATGTCGTTTCATGACAGGTGTTCAAAGCATTCTTTGTACAGTGAAGGCAACATTATATCCGCTTCAAGTGGACATCTTCAAATAACTGAAATACTTTTGTTGGGTCGATAAATCCAATTAACAAACCATGACATTGCATTTGTTTAAATGGTCAAACGCAGAAAATCCAATTTGATGAAACCCCAGAAATAATGTTTAACCAATCATCACCCTAATCGAACGATACTTTGCCCGTGACATTTTGGTTGGCCTTCAACTTATAAAAAATGCTAAATATGGATATCTTCTGTTTTAGTCCAAGCAGACGTTGGTTGTCCGAAGTACGAGTTTTTGACCTGTGGCCACGAGTCCAAGAAGTGGGACTTTTGTACACCCAACTCTGTCGGCATGGTCATCCGTAGCGTACACCTGGACCTCAGGTAATGTTTCTTAAAGGTGTATTTAAAGTGCATTCAGACAGTTTAGACCAAATTATTTTTTCTAAGATAACGAAATAAGTAATTGTTACCTGAAAAGGTCACGCAAACCACTCGGCATCGCCAACAGGCGTTTAATATCTGTATTGCAAATAAGTATTTCCTATCTGAGCCACGCTGCACTTAACTAAGAAAACCACGTGACAACTTTGAAGATCACTTTTATAATTATCATCATGCGGTTAAACTTAAGTAAGTGCGCGATGGGTGGAAAACGGAGTCAACAGATTTAAGTTTCTCTTTTTACTCTGTCCTCCGCAACCGAAATCAAGAAAAACTAATACAATTGCACATCCTTTCATTCTATATCCAAATTGTATATGTTTGCTCTTTATATGAATAACATCTAGTAATATGGCCTTTAAAGTCAGTGTTTACACACATAAATGACGTGTTGTTGTTGTTGTTTTTTGAAGAAAATTACGTCGCTACATGTGACGTCATGTGTCAGAAATAAAACCAGCAACAACTGGATTCAAATTCTTAAACTATTCTATTTTGGTTATAAGCACTTAAAATCATAGTTTTTATGATTTGATGACGTTTCGAACTTCAAGTGCGGCAAGGAATGTATACTTTTAAAAAGAAGTCCGTCCGGATCCGCGTTTATACACTTGCGATTGATAAAGCAAATATTATCACAGGGGTGCTTTTTATATTTAATGTCCGAGGTGATTTTAGGATAAAAAAATCTTCATGCTGCAAATCTGAATGAAATTTTCTTTTACACTTAACACGCATTTTGTTTATTACGAATTGAATAAGCATCGCATTCAATAGATTTGATATATGTACAATGATTACAGTAGCAAATAGCTGAAGTGTTGCTTACTACTAAAATATTATCAAATGCTAACGTTAATAAGGGTATGTACCTACATGTCTATGTGGGGCCCTTCTTCTCTGGTTATAGCTGCACTGCAGTAGTGTCTTTTCCAAGAGATCTTCTATAGAGATCTTCTATATGACTGCTCTCCCAGACAGTCATGAAACATCTTTGACCGAACCTTTTTTGTGTGTTCATGGGAAATAACCGTGCAGTAATTCCACAATGAAACAATAAGTAGTTATCTTTCTTGATCCAGGCACCCGAACCGCTACTGTCGCGGTGGAGAAGGACACTTGAACTTCGGCCTGACAAAAAATCGGAACCGGATGTGGGTATTTAACTATTGTTTCGGCACATTTATAGTCTGCGTAGAAACAGGTACGTAGATATTTAGTTGATGTTTGTTTGATATATTTGCTTTTACAAATGATTTAAAGCATGAACTGGAAAAAAATGACAAAATAGAGAAAAAATGTTCATAGCACAATGTATATAGTTTACATGCAAAGTATACATATTGTTCTTTTTGCGACTTCCATCACACCAAAAAAGTTTTAAATCGAGTATTTTTGCTGTTTGTTTGTTTGTTTGTTGGGACCATTGTTCCACAAACAATATTTTAATTATCTGTAACCACCTGAAGCAGATATAGCGGGGGTGGGGGCGCCCGTGGCGTAGTGGTAGAGTCGGTAGAGTCGCCGATTTGAAACTCCTCTGACTGCTTAGCCTCTCATCGCGTGGGTTCGAGTCCCGTCTTCCAGCTGTCCTATGGTGTGCCGGTGGTCCTACCTAAACATTTGTCTGGGGTCTTCCTCCACCAAAAAGCTGGATGTTGCTATAATGATCATGCTTGGTCGCTGCAATGTATTTCAAAAATAAAAAAAAATAAAACATATATAGCGCAGCCTTCACTGTGTATTGCCATGAGCGCCTGAAATGAAACCACGCCCTGTCAGATTATCCTGAAACTAGCCAAAGTCGACAAAACTATGTGCATATTATGTATGGGGACCACGACTTTACGTCTAATGAAGCAGGATTTTACATTTAGGAAATCACGTACATGTCGTTTGACTATTTCTAATCGTTATTGTATTTTTCTTCAAGATGTGACAACAACATTGCCAACAACATCTGTTTCCAAAGAAGCTACTTCAACAACGTCTTCAACAACGTTGCTTGCGATATTAACCTCGACGAAGCCTTTCCCGGGATCGTATGAAAGGCATAAGATGACAAGAGAAACAAACAAACAACAGCAATCTTCCAACAATCGTAAGAGTTGTTACTCTCCGTTAAGATATCATCATTTCCGTCATCATCATCATCACCAGCAGCAGCAGCCGCAGCATCGCAATCATCATCATCATCGTCGTCGTCATCAGCTTCATCACTACCACCACCACCAAAGCCATCATCATCATCATCATCATCATCATCATTACTATTTACAAAATGCATTGTATCATTCGGTAATACTTGTCCACACCACAACCGCTGCCATAACAACAACACCTCTTTCACCGCCACCAACATCATAACAACCGCAGCCAAAACAGCCATCACCACCACTAGCACGACCACAACAATACCCACCACTGCAACTGCCACAACCAGAACCATGGCCACCACAGCCGCTACCACCACAACCACAACAGACACCCCAACCACAACTACACCAGTAACAACTCCGCCACAGTAACCGCGACGACCACCACCTCTACCAACACCACTTTATTATATCATTAGGTCATTGATACATTGTATATGTACTTATTATTACCACCATTATCAGCATTAAGTAGTGCAATTTTGTCATTTTCACAACTGGAATAATTTTACGCATCATTTCCTTATTACAGCCGATGGACCAACCGACAACCACACCAACCTTAACAATAATGGCCAGAAAACTTCTTCCAACACAACATTATTGTCACATGACACTCTGGTAGATCACGTGACCAACATGTCACTAGACTCTTACGAATCCCGGATGTTGCCACGTGACCATCACGTGAGTTTAGGTCAACACAACGTTACCTTGGAAGCCTCAGACCCGCACGAGTCCTCTGGCACTTCATCGCCATCTACTGGCACACTGGTATTGGATCCAGCTTTAAAAAGTACGTAACAACTAGCCTGGTTAAGCGCTAGGACAAAGTTTACAACTTACAACAGTTTTTTGGCAAATTTACACATTCGACATGTTTTTGCCTTTAATAGATGATTAAACAGTAGCTTAACATTATGGCAATAAGATAACAAATAGAGACAGTTCTTTTCCTAAAAGAGACATCATACAGTTTTGCGATACACATGTCACTTAGAACCACATGATTAGCAGATTTTTGCTTGTAAAAATAATGCGTTAATGACCAACCAATCACTATAATGTCAATTACTGGCGTATACACATGCCGTATTTATGATATCAGTTATGTTTTGTCACCAGATTTTCAACTTTAAAGGCAATCTTTATCATTTGGTGTCCATAGAATGCTGAAACGTGTAGAATTCAAATAAAGCAAAAGTCTTGAACACCTATGTACAACAATGGACGTATCCACTTTTACCGGAAGTACATATTTCATTAACATTTGATGTTTACCGACTGGTATGTTGACGGCAAGTTTTTTCAGTAAAGCAGAACATTCTTACTTGTTACGAAAGTTGGCTTTCGGAGTTCTTTCTGATCGACTATAAATAATTAGTTTCGCATATGTATGGTTATGGGGGTTAATCATAACTGGGCCATGGTGCCATTTGTGTTCAAAGTTTAGCGATTTACCAAAAAGTATAGAACAAGCTGATTTAGTGGTGTATTACCTATGATGGCACGAATATTAAAAGTTTCGATCTATGCTCGTTTATTAATCTACAAAATCCCACCATTCTTTCCTAAAAATATAGTAAGATCTCTGTAATATACATGTCACGATTAAGTAGTGCAAAAAGAGTGTTTTTGGCAAATGCTCTCCCAACGGGAAATTATTGCTGTAAATGCTGGATTTCGACGTCCACTCCTTGGCTTAATTTCAATATGGCCGCCTTGTCAATGGGGTTTATTTTGTACAGCTTGACTGCTAAAATGAAAAATTGATCTGAACAATAAATGCTGTTCGAAGCTCCGTATGGCAGGCACAAAGCTAGTTAAAGACATCAGCACCATCATTTTACTATTTGCAACACTGCCCACCAGGCCATTCCGTTGCACACTGTTAATTTTATATAAATACGGATTTTTTTTACACATACTCTAGATAATACATGGTTATGTTATTCAGCGTAACATACCAATATATATTAGTCATAACAATTTTTGGAAGCGAATATTTGTTTCCAAACATTTTGGTCACCCCTCATACTTGACTTTTTCAGCTCTCATTATGACGGGCATCATAACTGGAGGGGCGTTCCTGATATTCCTCATTATTTTGGCAGCAATTCTGATTCTGAAATGGTAACGCAATTTTTTTTAAATTTTATTAACATGATTTTTATTACAATTTTACAATGCCAATGCTTAATAGGTTAGAAAAAACGATATCAACTCATTTACATAAAACGCTTCAGGTACAACAGTTTATATATACATCTGCGTGTGTACTGAACGATATTTACAAAGAAAGAATTGTCATGCATATTTTCTTTTAATCTAACTATTATTTTATAATCCTTTTCCAAACAATATTTAATCAGTCAAACACTTAACGAATGTTATAGCTCTTCAGAAATATGTATCAGTTGTTTTATATTGAAATGACGAGTACATGCAAGTTTTTGAATATGGTTACATTTAACATTTAAAGTTCCAATTTGAAATTTTTAGTTGTGTGTTTATGTGAATGGACGATTAATTGTTAAACAGATTGGATTATAATTAAGTTTGCGGAAACAGCTCATTGTCACTACTATATTACCAACATTTAATCTACTTTCAGCAATAGCAAGGGACCAGATTATGAATCTGCAGAAAATTACGCACGTCAGCCGAAGACGTCAACGTCAGAACTGCTGGAAACAGAAGCGGAACGCTCCGTTTATGACGTCATTCCATGTGACGCATTGCGCACGCCGAAAGTCAGAAAGAACTCGAATGTTGCGAATAATCAACGATCTGTGTATGAACACGGTCTAAATACAGTCCAGGGTCCTTCCAAGGGCGAGTATGATTTGTCAATGATAAGAAAGGAAGACGAGAATCGACAAAACGAGGACGTTGATCCACCTGAAAATCCATACGATCATATTATGTGCAGCTTCAAACCAGTAGCTTTAAATAAGGATACATATAACCAAATTCACATCAACCGAAGCCCACCCAAAACAACAATAGAATCCGGTGTTCAAACAGAAAATAGTCCCGCGGATGAATCAAAAGTTGGCGATGTTGCTAATATAGGCAAAGACGTCAAATGCCAGCATAAACTCGTGACACAAATGAAGGATAACTCATGTCCAAGAAACCATAACACGCTATGAGGAATACTTTGTTTGTTCTTACTGTAGTATAATATTATGCAAAATTTGACGAATGTCGTGTTGTACTATCGAGTCGAGTAGATGGTAGTTGTAGTAAAGAATAGCAGAACTCAATTGGAAGTGTAGCAATCGAGACGCCTCGGATAAAAAACGAATCATCTCTTGGATGTATGGCGGGAAAATCCAGCGAAAATAAACATGTCGGTACCTATGGCGTCATTAAATCAAACAAAAAGACATTAACCGTTGTATATTGAACGAGATGTGAACAGTTAAATTGATGAATGAAAGTTTATATGATGAATTAATCCTATTCACTACACCTTTTGCCTTTTTTTGTGAAGAACATTTTTTCTGGCGTATTCTTCTACCTTCTAACAAAACTATCGTGATTTTGTAAATATCATTGCATCAGATACACCCTAGGGCTGATTGTCCTGAGGACGGAATTATCCGAGGAGTTCAGATTGGAAGTGTAGTTGTCCGGAAACATCTGTCTCTTCTGAATGCTGATGCCCAAAGATGATGCCCAAATGATGCTGTAGTGTTGTTGTTTTTTTCAATTACGTTTGTCTTGAAAGTGACATTATTTTGAAGTCGCCTACATTGGAAGTCAATCAGAAGCTATGAAAATTCAAATTTCTCGGCGATTTATTTCAACAGAACTTTTTTTTTTACAATATTTTACTAAATGGTTTTATTTTCAACTGCGCATGTGCAACAAACCACGCATTCTGGATTGACTCCTCTCCTTGTGACGAAAAGGTTTGAACACGTCACAACGATTGGCAGCTCGATTGACAGTTTATTTAATTACATGCCATTTTAGTAGAACAGGTAGACATCATCAATAATGCCATCTTTTCGGCTTCTGTTTTCTATAGAAACGTCTTAATAGACTCTATCCTATACAAATATCCATTTATAACTTTCTTAAGAACTAAAGAATATTCTTTTAGAATCAACGCCCTTACGATCGTAGAAGTAAATTGTTGTTGTTGTTTTTGTGTGTGTGTGTGTTTTTTTGTTGTTGTTTTTTTTAAGAGAAATCTGCGTAGATTTTAAGAAATAAAAGAAAAAACTTTATTGAGGCTTATCATTAAATTCTTCTTATGTACCATGAAGTTTTGGCAAATGTTTAAACTGTCTGTTAACAATTTGTTATTGGTATTAGTTATCATTTGTTGTTGTTTTATCAAGACTATTAAAACGATGTAATATGACATTGTTGTGCTGCTTTTTTGAAGAAAGGAACTTTCCCTTTCAGATTTTGTTCGTAAATTTGTTCATTTTAAGAAATGAACATGGTTCAATAGAAATGCAGCATGTATATGACGTGATTCATTTTCAGACCCTGCTAATGGGTATAACTTCAGGTACACTTAAATCTACGAATTTCGTTTAATTTTTAATGCGTATTTCGTCTTTAAACTATATAATAATCCGCTGTTTTGCCATACCCTGAGTAGTCCCAGATTACCTCCCTTGGGACCCAGAGTGAAAATGATCGCCCTGTCAATTCCCTGTGAGCCAGACTGAAATGATAAGATTTTCTTTCTCTTCCTTTCACCCAAAAGCATGAAATAAACAGTAATTTTATTGCACACCATGGTCGGTTACTCACATTCACTCATACCGTTTTGCTTCGTTTTGAATCGGTATAATTCCTATAAGGTGATAGATGAACGTTAACAGTAGATTCCAGGAATAATAGGCAACATTGGTGAAATGAAAATTGTCTCCTTTGTCTGATAATAGCCGAGTTAGTCCAAATAGTACTGTTATTTTTAGTTGGAATTTGCGGACTTTATCGCCTGTCCTTTTGCAGATGGTACAATTACAGTGAAATTTCTTTAATTTTTCATAAATATGAGTTTTAAAATCATTGAATACTTACTTGATATGTAATTAAAACAAAAAAAAAAATGGGTATCGCAAGAAAGTAATAAAAGTCAACATACGCTCCAAAGAGTAGCAGCATAAAGACCGAGTAATCCAAATAAAGGAACCTGCTTTATGCAAGGAATTATTCAGGGGAGACCATCCAGTAATGTCTCTCATTGTAAACACTCGCCGAATTCCTTCTGGGACTCCGAAAGGCATTTATTGTTTTAATATCAACATAGTTGTTATCTGTTGTTGTTTTATAACATAAAGTGATTCTTAATTACTTAACTTTGATGATGCATTTAACATTAAAATGATTTATTTAAGATTTAATTATTTTCAGAACAGTTTCCATAAAGTTGCGGTCATATTTCCATTTCTTTGATTGTTTTTGCCTACATGTACATGATGTTTAATTTGTATATTTTCCGCGTTGTTGTTAAAGATATTTCTACGATGGCGGTTTAATTAATTCCAAACTTTTGTCATCGTGTCAGAAAAGCAGTCCGGAACCTCTTCACCATGTTACTTATTTAAATATTTTTTTCTTCGATATATGCACAGTAACCGTGTTAACTTTTAAGAAACAACATATCGTTTCAACAAATAATATTTCTTACAATGCAAAAAAAAAAAATACGAATTAATGTTTCAGAGCTTAACAAACTCAGCAAAGAGTAATATTATATTGTACAATATTTCCTTGATATGTGTATTGTACATTGGAGGAACAACATATTTTACCAGTATATTATTTAACGATCTTTCTTCGATGAATGGCTTTACCTACGTATATGTATATTATTTAAATATATTTCTTTGATTAAAGCATACAGGCAAAACCCTTTTCGTCGCCGAATACCTGCTTCCATTTAGATGCACCACAGTAATAAGCGAAACAATTTAGCCAGTATTATTGCCTGCAAATGACGTCCTTGGAAGGTAAATTCCAAATCAAGGGACATAACGCGTGATTTGTTAGGGGACGTAACCTAGTTTCGGGAAAGGGCTATTGTTTTAAGACACTTATTCCATGAAAACACGTCACAATATTTACCTCTTGGCCATTTTCCGGTCACCTGGCGATTAGCATTTTGATAAACATCAATAACACCGCATTGAATTGTTCATTCTGCCAACAACAATATACGCCCCCAGGTAATTTGTGGGATTGTAATAAACTTTTTAAAATGCCCAGTGCACAGGACGCCTTTAATTTCGATGGTAAATGGATGGATCTAGATCATGAAGGTTTATTCTGGAATTTGCAATTAGGACGTTGGGCGTGCGCAGATTGTACTAATTTGTCTTCATTTCAAAAAAAAAGTTTCGAGTGTGAATAAGGTGTGAAGGAGAATCAACATGTTTATAGATTTTATTTGGTAAAAAAAATTCTGCGTGAAAATTGTGGAAATATATTTCGCAACTTTGCGATAAATTGACAGGAAAGATATTAAGAACAATAAAAAAGTGGAAACAAATTATTGCTGATTTATGTGAGTTAGTTTTAAACGCGTAATATTGGAAATCTAAAAAAACAATTAAACAAGTGAAATAAAAACGTAATTACGTTTGTTTTTTTTTTCTAATCTTCGTTAGTTGTCTTGTATAAAAAGTTTTATCTGAGTCAGCTAAAGTGTTGGTTAATTGTTATGCTAAAACGTTTTCAATTAATTTAACTGCAATGCACTGACATCGCCAGTTTTTGTGGTAATGGTGGAAATAGTCAAATTTAAAGGGATTTAATATAAACAAGCTTTAGGCTGGATTGCATAAAATGTATTTAACAAGTTACTTAGTGATAATGGCGTTGTTTCGTGTGCCAATCGTACGGTCGTCATCCTCGGTGATATTACAGTCCGACATTGATGGTAAGTGTGAACTTTCGGAATAAACTTATTATTTAATCCTGACTTTAAAGAAAACGTGCAAAAAAAAAAAATAAGGAAGAAATACTTATTTTATGCACTATAACATTTTCTTTTATATAAAGGACAATGGCGTGTTGGAAATAATTATAATTTTAGCATCTATATCGAATTGCTAATTATGCTTTAAAATTAATCATGATAAAATAAGATATTATGCGTCCACAGTTTTCTTTTGGCATAACCAAAGAAATAATAAATTAGTGAAAAAAAATATCAATACGACAGTCTAATTAAAATATTTTGTATTTTTATTTATCATATTTAGATATTTAACATATTTACACACTTAAAAATTGTTTTATGTCGGCATAAATTTTGAACAAAACTAAGTGATGTTTATTCAAAACTTGGCAGTTTATGCAATTGTGTATACGTACTAATGCTGGTCATCCTTAATCTAACCTCACTGACATTCTGTTCTGTTCAATACATTTTATGTCCCGCCATTTTATTTTAAAGAATGCGGTCCAGACCTTTTTCGGAGAGTGACATGCCGTAGTGTGAACGGTTTCTATCGTGAATGTATGGTTCCCGGTGCTACTGAGGTCCTGCTTATCAAGCTCCACGAAAACCTAACAGACGACTTCTGCGGCTTCCGTGTCACGTTTGGTTTCCGGGAGAACGTGATCTGGGTAAACAAGGGCTGTAGTGGAGAGTTCTACATCTGCTATGACGGAGGTATGTTTTCAGACGGCACAAGACAGTTTTTCCTTAACCACGGCTGACCGACTGACCGAGGTTGCACTATTAATGACTTCTGTCTAGTTACTGCAAAACAAGCAAAAGAAACACAAGAACAATTACGGATGCGCGACAATGTAAAACAAAAAGATGACAATACTAAGAAAACACATTCTTATCCATGACAGAACTCCTTAAAGACCTAACAAGTTTTATTGAAACGTATTCTAATCGAAGTAGTTAATTTCTTCTTTCAAAGCTTAAATTTTACTGTTATTACAACCTTCGATGCAATACATTATAAGCGAGTAACAAATTAATTTACCCCTTTTTTATTCGAATGGCAGCCATATAGAATAATTTTAGTAAGTGAATTCGGAAGATTATAATTACGAAGGTGAATTGAAAATCTTGTAACCGAAATACGTGTTTTCTTTCATTCTCCAGACCCCCCTGAGACGACATATCCAGTCGGACCGGAAGTCACCACAACCAGCATGCCAACTACCTCTGTAGTAACATCACAGGAACCCCCGAATGTAGTAAGGGGTTCGAGCATCGACCCTGAACCCGACAACAGTGAGTGCTTACTTCTCAACTTACCAACATAAAATGATATATAACGTGGTGTGCTTTTTGCACAGAACAAATTCATCTTTACCTTCTAACCAGCAAACAGCTGGCAAACATTTTAGCGTTGTTTCATTGTCGTTAAAACTTAAACGAAAAAAGAATTTTGTCGAAGAAGACTTCAACGCTCTTACAGAAAAACAAGTCTATATGAATAGATGAATAGAACACGTCTTAAAATTTGATGAATTGATACTTGGCGGCAACCAATGATTCAGTTTTTAAAGATAGTATCCGATAGTTTGCTTATATTTAATGCATGTAACACAATAGGTCGTGGGTTCAAACCCCGACCGGGTCAAACCAAAGACTCTAAAGTTGGTAGTAGTGGCTTCCCTCCTAATGCTCGGGGCTAAGGGGACAGCATTACCCCTGACTCGTCGGTGTCAGTATAATGGACCGGCCGAGTTCAGTCCCTGGGCACCTCATAAGTGCCCAGTGCTATAATGATAGAAATGTCGCTGCACAGAATCGGCAAAAAAATGCCGGCTAATCCAATCCAATCCAATCCAGTTTTACTACTGTTCTGGGGAATTCGTGCATAGTTGCTGCATAAATGTGTACTTTAGTTTAAATTGAGGTTGTCTATTACCTCAATTGATAGGCAGTACAACTCGTGAAATATATCGCTATACATGTCTATTACCTCAATTGATAGGCAGTACAACTCGTGAAATATATCGCTATACATGTCCATTACTTTCAAACTATTTAAAGGTGGCAGTTTGAATATATCAAATACATGTAACAATGTCTAACAGCTGCTTTGGGAAATTTGGGCTTAATTTCCATATAAACTAATACTTATATATAAATAAAGACGATTTTTACTCTAACTATTTTGTACTAATCGCGAAAAAAAAAACACTTTAAATTATCGTTCTTTCCAACCCTATAAAAAGTGATAGTGGTTAGTGTTAAAATAGATATCTACGTCAGAGCCAATTAGCCGGAAGACTATATAAATTGATCTCAAAATTAAGCGTTCACATGGTTTGCTAAGTTTAAAATTAGATATCTCTGTATCGTGGCTCGGATAGGAAAAAACCTGTTTCAATGTCAGGTGGAAATGTATGGCCCTAATGAACTGCATTTTGTAAGACCTTGTCATGTAACAATGGCTAATTTGGTTATTTGAGAAAATAAATTTTGGTCCAAACTGTCGGATACCACCTTTAAATGCACGAAGGGGATTTCAGCTAATGAAGAATATGACGTCATAGCTGATTACCCGGATGATCATATATCGTGATCGCAAAATTAAGTGGTCACGTGGTTTTCTAAGTTTAAAATAGCTGATTGTGTAGGCTTGGATAAGAAATACAGTTTTCTAATGAAAAGTTGGCTGTTAGGTTTTACTTTTCACAAAGATGTAGGGCATCAATAAAGAGCATTTCGCAGAATATTTCCAGGTTGCAAAACATTGTGGGTTTTTTTTGGTTGCATGAGAGAGAAAAAATGATCCAGACTCTAGGATACCGCCTTTGAATGTATACACATATATCAAATGTGAAAATATAAACACTAGCGTATCGTGCCTATATGGATGTTTTAGTTTCTAAACTGTTAGTTGGTCATTTTTGTGTCAACAGGATAACACAGATTTTGAACTAATATGAGTAATTAATTAAAATATCACCTCTGATCACCAGGGCTGGCCAAATATACATTAATAATAATATATATATAGTATTTACTGCGATAAAGTTGAATGGACCTTGATTCGTAACACAACCCCCACCCCGACCGAAATTTTCTGGATCCGCCCCTGCAACAGATTCTATTTGAGCTTGAAAAAACCAAAAGCATCACAACTCTTTTCAACCATTTATAGCCGTTTAAAGCTCAACAACAGCTTATTTCTGAACTGCGACATATATGTATCATACGCTTATTTGTGGCCAGACCGCATTTAGGTAAAGCATGTGTAATAGAAAAAAATACAGAATTTGAAAATTAACACAATTGCATACTAAAATGAAGTCGTGTATGCCAAATTTTAAGAAAATTTTCCATCCAATTTGAATCTATGGCAAGTTTTGTCTTCTAACAATGGTATTAGAGGTCTCTCTTTTTAGAAATAAGAATGAATATTATATTACATGTATCTTCTTTAGGAGAAGTGTTTTGCTTTTGAGAATCATTCTGAAATAAGACATACCAAGCAAATATGTTAATTAATTTGATTTAAACTATACCAAATATGTAATTAATTGTTTAGAGCCCAACGCGTTTTAGATTTTCCCATTTTTTTCTGCTTACTGTACCTTATTGCAAAAAAAGCGCCGAGTTCTTGATAGCAATACGATTTATTTAAGAGTTGCCCAAATGTTCTATAAAGTATTTTAATTTTCTTCTTGTTTAAAGCCCATGCTCTCTACGGTGCCTTGGATGTCTCACATCCTAGCTCTTTTTTTTTTTGTATATTTATTGGAATAGCACACGTTATAATGGATCCTTCAACGGAAAAGGGTATCTTCTTAAATATGTCCTTAATGAGCAGCGTTTGTCTCAATTGCTTGCTAATACACTAAACATGTGCAGGTGCTTTAGGCAAAAACTCCTCTTTCTCTATCAACATCGGAAATCTTAGATGGAATGTAGCCACCACCCGTTTTTTAGCCCGGGGGAGGGTCGTTCAGGTCACGTGACAGTCACATGGTTTATGTAAATAAGCTGACGCTTGACAGTAACGTGGAAAAATGCTTCTATTTTTAGTTCTAGATAAAGTGACAAAAAGCAAACACGTGTACATGTATTTATGAAACGACAAATACATATAACTCAATGAAAGAAGTACGGAGCCTTGTCTTAAAGCGATCTGAGAATGGTTGATCACATTTTAAGTTTTGTTGTTGTTGTTGTGTTCATAAAAATGCAATATTATGTATAAATTACAATGATAAATAAATTACTTAATTACCTCTGATTACTGGATTATAACATGAACATGGCGTCTTTCCTAAGAGTCAGCTGCTTTTTAGTGTTTTTTAAGAAAATGGGTGGCAACGGTTCTCAACTAATTTTGAATAGTAAAACATGTAACGGAGAATATTAGTTATTTAAGTGAACACTCAGAACGACGAACTGTCGTTGTACACAGAAATTACATGAATATACGTGTAAATAATTTTAATTTTGAAAAAATGTATATCTTGCCCATCCATTTTAAATTATCAATATAGTGTAGCATTTATAAATAGTCAGCGGTAACCAGGCACGAGTATGCAACGTAAATATTCCGATGTGATCCGAATGCATAGAGTTTAAATTTCTACTTTTTATTTAAGAATATTCCGTCTGGAGACACATTCGGAAATAAAAAGGTCAAATAAATTGACATTTCCGTGGCGTGCATTAAATGTTTCCCGCGCAAACGCGACCATACCAAATCATCCTGCTACGTAGAGTTATCGTTCGTTACTTTTGAAATAATACCGACAACGTCAGAGGGTGATTCTGAATATGTTTAGATGTCAAATGCATTGTTTCCGGTCACTTTGGTGCTCTGCAATAACCTTTTCTTGCTATATTTGCATATCATTTACACACCACTCCCTCTTTCAGTGCTGATTTACGTCATCCTTGGTGTAGGACTGGTGGTACTTGTAGGTGTCGGCCTGCTGGTGGGGTGTGTTGTCAAACGAAGGTACGTACAAGGTAATGGACACCTGAATCTCAAATTTAATAATTTCTCAAGTTTAATAATTTCTCAAATGTTACAACTTCTCAAATTTAGCAATATCTCAAATTCAACAGTTTCTCAAATTAAACAATTTCTAAAATTTAATAAATTCTAAAATTGATAAATTTCTCAAATTTATAAATTTCTCAAATTTATAAATCTTTAAGATGCATAAACAGATTATTACCAACCATGTTTTACTCATTCTTGTTTTAATTATGATTAAAACTGGCGAAGGTCCTTCTTTTTTTTAAATATACCTGTCGTTTACATGAGTTTGCTTTTAATGTCATCATTGTTTGTTGGGAACATAGACATTTTTATTCTTGCTTATAAAACTTCTCCTACCTTGTGAAGAGTAAATACATAATTTTTACAACTTCGTTCAGCCAACAGAGAGACAAATCCCGGCATCTTGCTGAGAAGCGACAACTTAAATTAGAAGAAAAACAGCAGAAAGCCGAAAATGAGGATCTTGAATCATCGAACGACATGCCTTTAGCAACAAGGTCCCTTTCTGTTGACTCCTTTGGAAACTACGACGATGTCAATGGCAAGCCTTCCTGTGAAAGAGAAGGTTCCGATTGTTCTGGGAACAGTTCCAATTCCGGTTTGACATCAGATTCCGGTTTGACGTCCATCTCTAGAGTAGCTGCCAGCGGATTGCCTCGAACCAGATACTCTCTAGCTTTGGAAACCCCGACAGTGGTTCAGGAACCTATGAAGCGTGGGAACAGTATTTCGGATATCAGGACAATAGGAAGGATTCCAAACGAATCTAGAAGTATGATGATCAGACCGAAGATTGGTAGTGTTACGAGCTTAGAGAGTATAAGAGAAGTTGGATTGAAATACAACATGTTTGATATTCCTATAGAAAGAAAGCTTCAACAACAATTCAGGCGACCACAAAAGTATAATACGATTGGTTTTTCAAGGACCATACCTGAAAATATGGTAATGTCTGGCACTGCTACATTACCGACGAATAGAACAAAAACACGCGCGATGATTCACACGCATTCACCGTCTCCAGCAAATGGGCAAACACCAACGAGCAAAGAACCTAAACGCGTGAGTATAACTGGTCCCCATGACGTAATGATGGGCGGGTATGTTTACCAAGATCCTCAATCGTTGATTGGACGACGGGCGTCATACGGACAATCCGGAAATCCGGCTGAATTTAGACCGATTCGCTCTTTTCACAACGAGATTGCGCAAACCCCTATTTATCTTAGTCATAATGATAAATATGCGTCAAACACCAGTTTGATAGGTCAACATAACAACGCGATCTACGCAACTATTAAGAAAGGTCGTTTTAAACTTCCGCAACAAGGTGATAATGATTCTGGGATTATAAACGGAAGTTTCAGTATGGATGAAGACCATGCTCTGTCGAGTCACACGTCACATTCCGATCTATATGCAGCTAAACCGTTCAGTTACTTTGGTACATTTAAACCTAGGCCAGGACAAAGATATTACATCGAAGAGAACGTGTCAGATATATGAAATAAATTGAGTTTGTCATGGAATTCCAATATGAAAGAGAGACAGACAGACAGACTGAGAGAGAAAGAGAGTTAGAGAGAGAAAGAGAGAGGCAGAGACAGAGAGACAGAGACAGAGAGGCAGAGAGGCAGATGGAGACAGACAGAGAGACAGAGAGAGAGAGAGAAAGAGAGAGAGAGGAGAGAGAGAGAAGAGAGAGAGAGAGAGGGGGCGGGGAAGCATATACAGTCTGGTGACATAAATAAGTTCCCACTTTGGCTAACATCATGCACGAATTGATAACAAGGTTGACATTTTAACTAGCAATTGTGACACTAAAACAAAACAGACTTACTTGAAACTTTCAGTACTTGGAGATATGTAACCTGGCTCTCAAAACATCACGAATTCTTCTCGGTAACCGCCGGTATAAGCTTTGTATATAGTGCTTGGTAACCAATGACCAAGATGACCAATTGTTTTCAGCAGACAAAAGGTAATCGTTCGAGCACGATTTCTTACACCAATGTTTTTTGAGACAGTCTTATATCCTTCTGCAATAAACGCCTCTTAAAAGTTCTAGTAAATAAAGATTATCCTGTGCTTTCATTAACTTTTGCCGTTAACTTAAAAACCTTGTATTTTAAAATTTTACTATCCGAAAAGGCATATTATTCGAATTTGGTCTTCGTCGCTTTGAGGTAGATTTTCAATGTTACCACGAAGAGATACGCGTTTAAGCAAATTCGAGATGGTTCTACGATTTATTTCAGTATTCCAGTGATTTCCTAGATCTTTTGGCTGAATAAACCTCTCTCTCTGACAGTGACACGATAGCCTGTTTAACTATTCGGGCGAAAATTTTCATGTGTAGAGGTTCCCAAACTGATCAACGGCGCGCCGATGGTTCTATCCAGGCATTCGTCCGGGGTCGTTAATAAAACATTATATATTTGTCGAATTGGTGTATCAAAATTGCAAAATCTGAATCATACACGCGACAAATAATCCCGCCAAAATCATTGACAATGAAGTCCAAACCAATCGTACATATAACGTTAGTAGCTTTGTTTCAATTTGGGGTAGTTATTTCACCACAAAGTTTCACGTAAGCTCAAAAGTGCGTTGTTTAGAAACTTAAAAGTTTAAGAGAAGCATGATCAAACACGTTCGTCAAAGTCTTACTCAGGATAAGACTTCAATGAAAATTTCAGATAATCCGATAGTGCCGCTTTGATACTGATCAGTGTAATTCTAAGCCTATGTCCAATAGCGCAGCCTTGATACCGACCAGTGTGATTCTAAGCTTATGTCCGATAGCGCCGCTTTCATAGCGACCAGTGTGATTCTAACTTATGTCCGATACCGACCAGTGTGATTCTAAGCTTATGTCCGATAGCGCAGCCTTGATACCGACCAGTGTGATTCTAAGCTTATGTCCGATAGCGCAGCCTTGATACCGACCAGTGTGATTCTAAGCTTATGCCCGATAGTGCAGCCTTGATACCGACCAGTGTGATTCTAAGCTTATGTCCGATACCGACCAGTGTGATTCTAAGCTTATGTCCGATAGCGCAGCTTTGATACCGACCAGTGTAATTCTAAGCTTATGTCCGATAGCGCCGCCTTGATACCGACCAGTGTGATTCTAAGCTTATGTCCGATAGTGCAGCCTTGATACCGACCAGTATGATTCTAAGCTTATGTCCGATAGTGCAGCCTTGATACCGACCAGTGTGATTCTAAGCTTATGTCCGATAGTGCAGCCTTGATACCGACCAGTGTGATTCTAAGCTTATGTCCGATAGTGCAGCCTTGATACCGACCAGTGTGATTCTAAGCTTATGTCCGATAGTGCAGCCTTGATATCGACCAGTGTGATTCTAAGCTTATGTCCGATAGTGCAACCTTGATACCGACCAGTGTGATTCTAACCTTATGTCCGATACCGACCAGTGTGATTCTAAGCTTATGTCCGATAGCGCAGCCTTGATACCGACCAGTGTGATTCTAAGCTTATGTCCGATAGCGCAGCCTTGATACCAACCAGTGTGATTCTAAGCTTATGTCCGATAGTGCAGCCTTGATACCGACCAGTGTGATTCTAAGCTTATGTCCGATACCGACCTTTGTGATGCTAAGCTTATGTACGATAGCGCTGCTTTGGTCAAGTGCGATTCAAAGCTTATGTCCGATACCGACCAGTGTGATTCTAAGCTTATGTCCGATACCGACCAGTGTGATTCTAAGCTTATGTCCGATAGTGCAGCCTTGATACCGACCAGTGTGATTCTAAGCTTATGTCCGATAGTGCAGCCTTGATACCGACCAGTGTGATTCTAAGCTTATGTCCGATACCGACCAGTGTGATTCTAAACTTATGTCCAATAGCGCAGCCTTGATACCGACCAGTGTGATTCTAGGTTTATGTCCGATAGTGCAGCCTTGATACCGACCAGTGTGATTCTAAGCTTATGTCCGATAGTGCAGCCTTGATACCGACCAGTGTGATTCTAAGCTTATGTCCGATAGTGCAGCCTTGATACCGACCATTGTGATTCTAAGCTTATGTCCGATAGTGCAGCCTTGATACCGACCAGTGTGATTCTAAGCTTATGTCCGATAGTGCAGTCCTGTTACCGACCAGTGTGATTCTAAGATTATGTCCGATACCGACCAGTGTGATTCTAAGCTTATGTCCGATACCGACCAGTGCGATTCAAAGCCTATGTACGATAGCGACCAGTGTAACTCTAAGCCTATATCCGATACCGACCAGTGTGATTCTAAGCTTATGTCCGATAGCGCAGCCGTTACCGACCAGTGTGATTCTAAGCTTATAACTAAGGACTTGCACCCGACAATTTACTAAAAGATGTTTTTTGTTTTGTTATTCACTTTCCTTTTAGGAATTTTGTACATAAATTTCAGTTGGGTCTGAATTTTATTGTTCTTTGCAAGTTAACTGTGATTTTTTAATTACGATTTACATTGTATACACGGTCATACACTCTGACTCGACAAAACTTATAGCATGGATTGAAAGTGTCTATTATTGTTACGGTTATCAATTTCAAATAAAAACTTATGTTTTCTCTTTTACATGCATTAATGCCAAACCCTCAAGTTTATGAAAACGTCATTTCAAAGGATGTAGTACAAGCCATGTTTTGTATTAAAATAACAATAATATAAAATTTATTTAGCTAGGCGATGTGCCGTAGCCAAGCTTGTTGACTTGGTATGGTTGTTACAGCCTTATCTTATATATTATATATAATATATGAATGAGATGTTATTTATATATACATATATTAACGACGTTAGAAGAGAGTTCGATTTTGTTATTGTTTGTTTATTATTCACGAATCTTTAAAAAAAAGATAATGGATAGGTGAAATGCTATTCAAATGCGCATCAACATTCATCCGATTCGTGTATGTACGCACAAGTATATGTACATTGTATTTTTAAATTATTAATTTGCATGTCAGCATTATTCCCAATTTTCGAAATGAAAGAAATGTCTTAGTAATCTCCCTTGCGGGAAAGTATTTTCATATACTTAATATAAGAAATTTAATAAATTGTATTTTTAATTTGCTTTTTTTTTAGAAAAGCGCTAAACCTTTTAAGATTCCATTTTATGAGAATGCTTCAGTATTGAGTGTTGTTGTTGTTTCCCCCAAAAGTTTAAAAAAGTGGAAAAACTTGAGTTTTCTGCAGTAACTATGTTTCAAATATCTATCCACAAGGGAGGTAAAAATGTAGTTTCTAATAGTTAGAGTAAAGTCTCTTAACATACGAAAAGAGGGACTACATTGTACATGTTTGTACCTGTAATAAAAGTCTGAGCTATAAATAAATCGTGCTTTTTTTTTTTTTTGTCCTTTTTAACACTTTTCATTTTGTTCAAATAGTCATAAGTTCCAAGTCATTTTGGGTGAGTAGCGACACTTATGTTATAAAGTTTAATAACTAAACGAGAAACTGACCATATAAATGTAGTTTCACCATTCTTCATAGTGATATACATCTGTTCTTAAAGGTTCTGTCCACCAGTTGTGTTCGTTTTAAAAAATCTAGCGGACAAGACCTTTAAGAAGAACAGACCTATATCATTATGAACTGTGGTTATACTACAAATTGTTTTCATTTTAACAATCTGTGGTGGACACGACCTTTAAAAACAACAGATCTATATCATTATGGGCTGTGGTTATACTACAAATTGTTTTACTTTAATAATCTGGTGGACAAGACCTTTAAAAACAACAGATCTATATCGTTATGGACTGTAGTTATACTACAAATTGTTTTCACTTTAACAATCTGTTGGACAAAACCTTTAAGATCAACAGATCTATATCATTATGGAGTATAGTTATACCACAGACTGTTTCCATTTTTTAAAGTTCTCAACATTCACATATTTATAAGTTAATCTTTATTTCTTGTAAATTGGATAGAATATAAGCAAAATTATTATTATGCTCTAAAATAAAGGGAAGAAAACACACCAAAGAAGTTTAAACCAAGGGCCGCAAAAATGCAGACGAACAGGCAACACCATAAGAAACGTCATGACGTAATCAGCATGGAGTTTATTTCAAAACGCTTTTACTTACGATACGTTATACAGGTATAAACAAATCAACAATATAACATAATATAACTCACATCAGGAATATAAATTACAAAACGAAAATATAATATTGGTCATTGTCATTGCACTTGTTAAACTAAATGTATAATTAAGAACAGACTGAGTAGATATCATACGTAAATAATCATGTCATTATAATAAATACGTGTGGCAATGTGTGTTAAATATTATTCAATCTGATCGTTGACACAAAAAGCGAATAAACTACTTAGTATAATAAAGTTATTGTCACTTTTGTAAAAGTAATATTTTATCTCTTTGCTGACCAAGAAAAAAATTGACTGGGTACAAGTTACAAAATATCTTTAAACACTTACTTTAAACGCAGTGTAAAGACAATGTTGCGCAGTTCTACACATTGGACATCAAATACAATAGGAAGGGAACAGAACATAGAATTAAATACATAAAACTAAATACACGATGGGTGTTATAGATTTGATAATCAACAGATGGGTCAGTAGAATCTGTTGTTGTTTTTTTGTTTTAACTTCAGACAATTTTAACATTTCTTCTTAACACATGGCACATTTTAACACTAGCACATACATACCAAATGTAGTGGAGCATAAAATGCATATATTATGATTGACAATGATGACGATGACGATGATGACGACGATGATGACTTTATAACATTTATATATGAACAATAATAACAATATGATAAAAATACCTGCGATATCCAACATAAACGGGAAGGAATGTGCAAAAGCTGAGAAAATATATCATATGACACAAGAACTTGCGAGCGTCTTAGACCTGGTTTAAATGATTGTTGAAAAAAACATCCTAGGTCCGTGTATACCATTCAATTTCGATCAGTCAAATATTTTTTCATACACATTTTTGTCTACCATATAAATAAAATTTTGACATATCTTAACAAGTGTTGATATGTGTGACCTGAATAAATAGGTTTACATATGTCTAAGTAAAATACCTGAAAGCCAATTGAAATGTTTTATATGAAATATTATTTTTCTGACGTATAGGTTCTATCATTGTCAACCAGGGCCTGTATTTTATAACTGACATTGAGTCAGATGCTTCTACAAGCAGTTAAAATCTAACAAATTAGCTGTATAATATTCTCAACCTTAAGGTCACAGTTTAGTAGAAGGTCAAAGGTTATATGTCCCTGGTTTAAACAGATACAAGGCCTACAACTCAAGGTCAAAGTTTAGTAGAAGGTCAAAGGTTATATGACCCTGGTTTAAACAGATAAAAGGCCTAAAACTCAAGGTCACAGTTTAGTAGAAGGTCAAAAGTTACATGACCCTGATTCAAACAGATAAAAGGCCTAAAACTCAAGGTCACAGTTTAGTAGAAGGTCAAAGTTTATATGACCCTGGTTCAAACAGATAAAAGGCCTAAAACTCAAGGTCAAATTTTAGTAGAAGGTCAAAGGTTATATGATCCTGGGTCAAACAGATAAAAGGCCTAAAACTTGAGGTCACAGTTTAGTAAAGGTCAAAGGTTATATCATCTTAAAAGGTTCTAAAAGGTTTAAAAGTGGTATCCGACAGTTTGCCTATATCTAATATATGTAACAATATCTGACCTCTGTTTGTGGTATTTGTACATAATTTCTGCAAAAAATATATGATATTTTAGTTTAAGCTTTGACAGTATCTCAATTTTAGGGCAGTAAAACTCGCTATTAAAAACTTAAATTTATTCTTTTTAAATCTATAAATAAGAACAATTTGGATTCCTGCTAAAAATAAACATCGACGTACAGCGAATGACGTAGATGTGCTAAAACATAAGTGGTCACGTGGTTTTCTTAGTTTAAAAAATAGCTAACTGTGCAGCGTGGCTCAGATAGAAAACACATATTTATAATGAAGATTGTGACGTTATGGTTCACTTTTCAAACAGGTGTAGGATATCAATAAACAACATTTTGCGAGATCTTTTCAGGTAACAGTGGTTTATTATGTTGTTTCATGAAAACATTTTTGGTACAAACTGTCGGAAACCACCTTTAAAATCTACAAATGCTTAAAGGACTGAATGCTGTTGCAAGAAGCACTTTAATGAAACGATGAGTTGGTGGTTCATATGCTTAAGACCATGGACAATGATCAAATATCAAGGTTGTGCTTGTCGCCAATGACTGTCTTGTCTTCTGTGCAAGCGAAAGTCTATCCTTAATACTGGATGGATAATTTAGTGTTGCAACGGCCATTCTTATTTTGTAACTACAAGTTTAATGGGCAAAGACCACGACTGCCATAGCCTCTAATGAATCTGGACCAATATAGGCGAATCGCAACTGCTTGAAAATGGATGTGATGCTGCAACGGCCATCTCCAGTTAGTGAATATGAGTAGAAATTGTATGCGGTCTTGTTTCAAGCCTAACCGGTATAGTTCAGAATATATGTCATTTTCTTTAATGGCCGTCTGTCGTAATTTCCAAATAGGCAAAGCGTTGTTACTTTAAAACGTATATTGTATTGCCACGACAACTTATAGTTTATATAAAGTTCTGAAGTAATAAAGTCTAACCACAGTTCTCCAAAACACAAAATTTATCCGATGTTTCGATGTAAATGCTCCTTGAAAAAAAAGGTGAGGTTTACCCCCCCCCCCCCCCCCCCCCCCACCCCATCCCCCCTACCGAAACGTCTGATAAATTTTGTGCTTTTAAGAACTTATAGTTTGTTTGCTGTTGTTGTTGGTTGTTCGAGAAGAAAATGTCTGTGGTCGTGGTCGAATGGTAAATACCATAGTTCAAGGTCGCTTTGTTCTCTATAGGCGTTGTTGCCCGCATACGTAAACTACTATTGTTGGAAGATTGATATGGAGTTGTAACGACCATCGCTAGTTAGTTAGCTCGAGTAAGATATGTTTTTTTTTTACTCAACGTCGAATGATGAAGGTCATACATCAGGGTCGCCTAGGTCTCCAATGACTGTCGGCAGTGTTGCCCATGTAAGCGAACCACTGTTGCTCTGGGAATGGTAGAATGTTGCTGCAGCGTTTGTTGCTTTCTGCGAGTAGAGTCTGATTACTGCAGGTGCACGTGAGACGGACCCTGAATCAAAGAAGATTACTGTGTAGACACAAACATTAGGTCCGATCATTCAGGCTCGATTTCAAATCGTTTTATTTCATACCATGTACATGAAAGTGTCTGCACTGTGCCTGGCAGGCTTATAAATGCAACACCTACCACACAGCAAAATATCGCGTCGAAAAGAACTTAAGTGCGATTGCCTAAACATTTAATAGTGTACATAAAAAGTACCAGCTATTAAAGTTCCTATACACTGTTTTCTGTCCACATATGTACATTGAGGTAGTTGTATTGAGTCTTGACCTCAGAGGTGGAAACTGTTGGTAGACTACGCCCCTACCCTACAAGTCGTGCATAAATGAAGAAGTTAAAATGAAAAGAAAAACAACAACGTGAAACTGTGTACTTTTATACTGCCATCGGTCATATACACTTTCGGACATTATAAGGTTGTACTGGTTATGACTGTTGATGGCGGAGTTTGTTGGTAGACCATGCCTATTCCCTTTAAAAGGCTGTATATAAATCCTTTTTATTTAGTAGTATACGTACAGCATTGTTACAATTATAAACGTACCTGTAGACCGTCATCTGCCCCATATGTACATTGAATGGGTTGTATTGAGTCTGACTCTCGTAGGTGGAGCTTGATGTTTGACCACGCCCACTTTGCGCCAGGCACTCATCCGTAATGGCATGTTCATATGCGTCGTGGTCCATTCCGTAATATTTACCTAGAATCAAGTCAAAACTACCAATTACGTGTACATGACGGTTATTTTAAAAAAGAATAATACTTTTTATGGCAAGGACGCTTAAGTTCATACGAAATACGTTAGAGGTGGTATCCGACAGTTTGCCTATATCGACTGCATGTAATAATATCTGTTCCGCCGTTTCGGGGAATTTAGGCAATATTTAAGCATAAACTTTTACTTTAGTCTAAGTTCAGACGATTTTAAACGCTGCCTTTATTGATAGACAGTATAAACTGCACAAAGAAATCCCTCTAAATATTAATTATTTCCAAATACATAAATAAGCACGATCGCGATCTTGGCTAAAAACAGATATTGACGTCAGAGCGGACTACTCGGATGAATATAAAACGTGATCTCAAAAGTAAGTTGGCATGCGGTTTCATAGTTTAAAAATAGCTACCTCTGCAGAGTGGCTCAGATAGGAAATACCTGTTTGCAATGACGATTGCGGATTTATGCTTCACTGTTCACACAGATCTATGGCATCAATAAACAGCATTTTACATGACCTTTTCTCGTAACAAGGACTCATGTGAGCTAAATAATTGGTCTAAACGGCCCGATACCACCTTTAAAAATAATGCATTATTTTTAAAAGAACATACAGCATTAGCTTTTTAACAAATTTTACTGTTTTTGAACAAACACTTTCTATCAAACTGAAACAAAGGAAGATTCAGAATGAGGCTCTGAGCTGGTATAATTAACAGTCGCATGTGGTACCCAAAACAGTACAGTCGTCATCGCAGTGCCTGGTATAAATAAATTGCCGAACCAATCGAAAGAAAGTGACTGTCGTCACCCACTAAGCCTATACAAACAAGACATGTGCCAAACAGTTTTAAATTACGTCAATAGTTTAAGGTGAATGTGGCACAGGTAATTTGTTGATACATGCCAAGTTGCTTAGTAGTCAATAAACTAAGAAATACTGATGTTAGACTCACAAAACATTGAGAAGTCTGCTGCATGGAGAAATGATAATATTGTCTCTCTATCATATACAAATGGAACATTGGCAATGGCTTTAAAGTACCTATGGGGCACCACAAGACTTTAAATAAATTGGCTTATGGAACAACAAGCACCAGTGGATAAAAAAAACTTCCGCCAAATAGTCTATTATCTTAACTAATGTTACAGAAATCCAAATATTTGTTTAGGAAAACATGTCCTACAGTCGATTGAAATATTACTTACTACTGACATCAAATCGTATAGTTTCCTCTGATAACTTTTGTTCAATGCATTTTTGGTCTTCGGGAAGGATCGCCTTTGTTTTGGCCGGGAAGAACCAGTACGTAGCAAATACAAACTCTATGGAGTGATTGTAGTTTGGGTGATCCTTTGGTAAGGAGGAAGGAACCAAACTCCCGGTCGACAGAAGGCGCTGCAGTCCATCTTCATCGTGCGGTCCAACATGGCGGCGTTTCCGGTTGCCATTTTGAATTTGGTTTCTTATTTTATCTAAAGTTCGCTTTTGTCTTTGTATAAAAATTTTGTTTTTCCCATTTTCACTAAATATATTACCTGGCATGCTAGGAATGCTATTTAATTCACTTCTCCCTTTGCGGCTTCTTTGTAAATTGTCGCCATATGGAAGTCTTGTTTTTAAACCAGTTGGTTCGTAAATGTCTGGGTATTTCTTTCTATAAGGCAAGTTATATCTAGGGGTGGTTTGAAAAGTCTTTCTTTCCTGGTATAATGGCAAGTCATTTCCACGGCCTTTGAAGGTCCTTGACCCCAAACCACCGTTTGCGTAACCTTCATACGGGTCAAGGTCAAGCTGGCTGGTTGGGTAATCATATTCGGACAGGACTCGATCTCTATCGATGTTCTGTTGAGAAAATTTTGGCTGGTTAAAGCTACTGAAAGAAGGTCCCTTCTTCCGACTGGTTTGTTGAACAGGATCCAAGACCGGTGTTTCAAACAATGGAACTTCACTTCCGGCTTCTTTAGGGAGGGAGAGGGGTTGATCTATATTACCCTGGTGTAAAATAAAAGTAAACCAATTTTGCAATTAAACTTGAAAAGGTATTTTTTTAATATGTTTACCTTTATCATTTAATTAAGTAAAAATATATATTGTAATTACTAAATACAATCACAATTTTGCTTATACTGTTTGCGGCTTTTGTGTAATAAAAGAACATTTTATTCAAATTTATATTTAGACAATTGAGATATGATTAGTCTACGGGTATGTGCTATTTTATCCGTAGTAACCAATACTGCTATCTTTTTTATCTCTTAACCATAAAAACACAACTTATTCGACGGAAAATTTTCTGATATCTAAGGGTTAATACTCAGTGCCTGAATATACATTTATTTTATTTATATAAGACGTAAGTTTCAATTACCGGCTCGTCTATATCTGGATTCTCTACGTTGTCATAGGCCATGAATTTTGTATACTCGTCAAGATACTCCGGATGAGACAGTACAAACTTTAGCCCTTCTTCCGTCGTGTTTATCCATTTGTTGTGTTCTACGTCTTTCCGCTCCTCTGAGAAAAAACATTTAAAAGATTTGCGTAAAGTTGGTATTACAGTATCACTTAGTTAAAAATAATTATCTGATATGCAGTAAACTAACTCACCAGAAAGTCGTGGACAAAACCATTGCTTTTTGGCGTCGGATCATTCCGATCACTTTAAAAAGTCCGGCTAGTTCATTGGTAAAGTAAATATACTTTTCTGACAGCTTTTTTATTAAGTAAACATATATGTTTCAGTGAAGATGAAATTCATGTAATTTCAACAAAATTTTAAACTGTACTTTACTGTGTTTTGCTAAGCGGAATAATAAGCTATTTTTAAGAAACGATCCACCGTCGACTTTGGATCATTGATTGTGTTACCAATGACGATGTGACATGTTTTAAAGTAGTACCACAAGCTTTATTATATTCAAACAACATGTGTCGTTTTAAATTTAATGGTCCATTTATATATAACAATTTAGGGTTACTTATACAGGGTTTCAAGAACTATGTTCAAACAGGCAGGCAATGAAAGAATACTCAACTAAACGGAGATAAATACAGTAGCAACAACACCATGGCGCACTTTTCATTTCATTTAATGTAGTAAAAGGATCTTATAATTAAAACACAATAAAAAGTATTCTTTCGTTTCGACCCTTCTATCATTGTATAAATTGCTTTGGATATATGTTTTTGATTAAAGTTTAAGTTTCAAGTAGAACAGGACATCTACGGGTTCGTTTCTATCCAGGTCCCTGACTATCTAGGCATTGTATGTTACATCATTCTTGGCCTCTTACTTCTGGAAGGTCCAGTTTAGAGACCACTGACAATCGAAACTCCTCGGGTAATTCCGTCCCCGGGACAATCATCCCCCGGATGTATCTGGTGCAATGATACTTACAGAATCAAGAGTACGCCTTAAAAAAGTTCTTCAAAAAAGCAACAGATGTAGGGTAAAGGATTAATTCATCATATAAACATTCAATTATCAATAGAACTGTTCACATTTTGTTAGATGTACAACAGTTTCTGCATTTTCAGTAGAAATAACAAAACATTTATCTTTGTTGTTTTGATGACGTCATAGGCACCGACTTGTTTATTTTCGCGGGGTTTTCCAGTCATACAACCGAAAGATAATTCGTGAATCATCCGAGGCGTACCGATTGAGACCACTGAATGTATGTTTCTGATTGAATTAAGTTAAAGAGAAAGATAGTTGTACCTGAGTAATAAACGGTAGTGCCAGGTCCAGGTATGTGTCGACTGATGGCGTAGATTTTGCTGTAACCCTTCGATTTAAACCGAAGACGGCAGAAGTCAGAGCGACTTTGTTCGTGCACGTTTGTACCTAGACAATGAAATACGGCCTTTTTAATCTTAGGCTTTCTGTTAGTGTTGTTGAAAGAGAAAACATTGATTAAAATCGAAACGGCAAAGATAACAATTTGTTTACATTTAAATTAATACTGTCCACAAATAACAGTGTCCCGTTACAAATTGAAAACGTGTAAATGGAAGAGTTTTATCTGAAAACCTGGAAATTTGACAAAAATCAACAAATTATTTTAAAGTCGGGAACTTATTTTAAACACTTCTGGCCTGATATCTTAAAGGTAACTATCATGCCAGTCAAAGTAATAAAATATAATTTATTCCTTCGTGTCATTTCAGTTAAAGAAACCGGTACATCTTTTATATTATAGGTTGAATAAAGAAGTAAACGTTCAAAGGTTTACCAACCTTTAACAAACTGGAACTGCCCACCTTGACCTTGATGGTCAGTACAGTCGGCGGCCCAGTACAGAAATAGGTCATTGCCTCGACCCTCCACACTGACCGTCAGACCAGAGGCCTGGGCTCCCACGGTGTCCCGAATTGGAGGGTCAATTAACGCCTCACCTGTCCGTCCGTCCAGCACCGTCGTCTGAATATAAAAAAATCAGCATTTTTAAGACCTTTACTTACATTTGTATGTAAGAATGCATTTAGGCACTTAAAACTATGAGATAATGCAATGGATGGGTCTGAATATTGTATGGAATTCCTCGTCTGTTGTTATTTTGACAATTAACAGGCTTATATAAAGTTTTAACGAGAACTATCACAAAAAACACAAGTTCTATAGTCTTTTGTCTGTCATTTCACCAAGAGCTTTTTATTTATTAGATAAGGATTGGGATTGGGATTAGCCGGCATTTTTGCCGATACTGCGCAGCGACATTTCTATCATTACAGCACAGGGGCACTTATGAGGTGCCCAGGGACTGAACCCGGCCGGTCCATTATACTGACACCGACGAGTCAGGCGTAATGCTGTCCCCGTAGCCCCGAGCGTTAGGGGGGAAGCCACTACTACCAACTTTAAAGTCTTTGGTATGACCCGGCCGGGGTTCGAACCCACGACCTCCCGATCCGCAAGCCGACGCTCTACCATCTGAGCTATTGCGGCGTTGAATGACAGTTTGGGAACATTTCATTGATATTTGGACTACATTATTTTAATTTTCACATGCAGACTCGGGCTAATTATTAGTTGTGACATAGCTAAACTTTTCGAGTAAAAGACTAGGCTGGTGTGGTCGGGGCTTACCTATAATTCATGTCAGAAAAACGTGTTAAGCAAATATCATAGGACGAGTTAAAATCAGAAATAGTGTACTTCAAACGCACGATATGAGTGAAATTTTTAACAAGACTGCTTTCGTGAAAGGCGTTAAAAATTGTCTTCCTAAAAGTACCACCGCTTAGCCCCCTTCCCACCGAGATAGCAACATGTTGTGAGCTCACAGCTGGAACACTTTATTTGTGTATTATACACAGTCACGTCATTGTGAGGACAATGTCGTTAAACAATCAAACTTGCTACAAGTGGGCTCGCTGCACTACCATTGGTCAGCAAGATTTTAATCCCCACCAATTCCCTAGACTGCAACATGAGGTTGTGTCCAACCTGATAGACCCACCTACCTCAGTAGCCTCCACATTAACCATCCTGTGTGGTCACAGTGAGAAGCCAGATAAAACCACTTTCTCATTCCAAACGCCTTGAAGCAATTACAGCACATCTTTATTGACTCTAAAATGTTTTTCTTTAGCAATTAAGGCTCTATATATTATTTCTATACTAACCACAGAATGGTAATAGACGGGGAAGCCAGGCCCATAGGCGTACTTGACAAGGAAGTCGGGGATGTCGTCGTCGTTGTAGAAACCGGGAGATGGCGTGCTGGTAATATGAATGATAAAAAACACTTGGTTTACATTTAGTTGGTGATGGTGTAACTTGTTCAGAATTGTGTTGTTGTCGTCGTTGTTGTTGTTATAACAGATTTTTGTTGCGTTGAGATATTATAGTGTGTGTGGTCGGTGTGGATTCGTTGTTTCTGTTGAAATGGTTGGTAGTGGTTTCGTTTTTTCTTTAATGATTCGAATTGTATACACACATAAAAATCCGTCAAAAAATAGCAAAACATAACATAATTAAAATATAACATAAATATAATAAAAATGGACGTTATTACATATATTAAGGAATAACTGTAGTAAATACCACTTACATTAAAAATCTAACAAGACAAATGCTAAAAAAAACTTTTAAAAGCTATCTGCAAAAATTGGGATTTTCACTCTGAAGGAATTCGATTTATTTATTCGGCAAACAACTTACTTGTACGACTCGGACGTTGGAAATGTGTGATTCCAAAGAAGTTTGTACGAGAGACCGTCTATGGCAAGAACTGAGGAGTTGAAGACTGGGATGACAATATCCTCAGTACCATCACCGGTGATGTCAACAAGAACAGGTGGGGTCATCACGCCCTTAAACTGATCAGTAAACAGGGCCCGCGCCTGTTGGGGATCAGATTAGATAGAATTTATAATAAATTAATTTGTGATCTAAAATTTATATCAGTTCAAAGCAGGGTTAACACAAGCGATGATGCATGCACTTAGCGTGCATTTTTGTGCTTATTAAAATATAATGACCATCATAGATTAGGCCTTAAAGCTAAAGTTGTCTTATTTGACCATTTGGTCATTCTAAAACATGTAATAAGGTAAAATGAGTAGCAAAATAAATCTTGCCAATGAAACCTTTAAAGATAGCCACAGTTTCGTATTCTTATAAATAACATTACCTCCTGCTGATTACCTACCCTTGATATGTCACCTGCCACCAGGTCCTCTAGATTAACCACCCAAAGGGATCCTCCATGTGTCTCTCCACCAGTGCCAAACAGCACGCGCTGTGTACCGTCCGGTAGGGTATAAACCTGCGGCGAATAATAAGCTTCCTTGTCATCAGGTACGCCCATCCAAGTTAGCACTTTCCCGGTCCTCCCGCTCAGCAAAAGTATCCGACCGGATAGGCGATATTTGCTACCTGGGCGGATTAAAGTAAAAGGTTCATATGGATGTGTTTCAGAAAATGAACTGTGTGTGCATTTTATTTTAATATTTTTTAAATGTATATGGGACTAAAATTTTGTTCTTAGCCGTGTGGTTTATTAGTTTTGCATTTCGTTAAACTACTGCAATCACAGCAGTATTTTCAGTTCTTTGATTCTTAAGTAAAGCCAATGCGTGGCTATGTGTCCATACCAGGTTCCTGTAGCGGATCACCACCGTGAACGGCGAGGATGTCCAAGGTTCCGTCCATGTCCAGATCTCTGATTATCTGGGCAGTGTACAGGTTCATTATATCGTTCTTGGCCTCTTGCTTCTCGAAGTTCCAGATCAGAGACCCATCCTTGCCGCTAACTGCTTGGAACGCCTGGTAAAGAAAAAATAATTTAATACTTCTGACATCTTAATAATTGACACGCGTAATGTATGTAAAAGTAAAAAGATGATCAATACTTCTTAAAATAACAAATTGTTTTTATTTCAAACTAATTGTATTTTTCACTTTCAAGGCGGTATCCGACAGAATTCCTATGACAAATATTTGTATGAATCAATATCTGACCTCTGTTTGGGGTGTTTGTGTATAATTTCTGCAGAAACAATCATACTTTAGTCTAAGCTTTGACGATTTTCAACAGTATCTCAATTTTAGGGCTGTTATACTCGTTAATCAACACTTAAAATGTTCATTCTTTTCAAATCTGTAAATAAGAACAATTGAGATTCCTGCTTAAAATAGACATCGACGTCACAACAGATGACGTGGATGAACAAAAAAATAAGTGGTCACGTGGTTTTCTTCGGTTAAAAATAGCTAACTGTGCAGTGCGGCTCAGATAGTAAATACATGTTTGTAAGGACGATTGTGGCGTTATGGTTCACCTTTCAGATAGGTGTATGACATCAATAAAATTATTTTGGTAACAATTGTTTATTAAGATGATTAATTAAAATAATTTTGGTCCAAACTATCGCATACCACCTTTAACTGCCGTTACTTATCATGAATATTTAGCAAGGCTGACTCAAGTTCTCGATACTCATAACTACTGTTTTTGACGTCATTAAAGTTGGTACCGAGAGTATATCAAACCCTTTGTAACAATATATAACAACTGTTTTAGGCGAACGTTGGCATTATTTTTGCATAAACTCATACTTTAGTCTTAATAAAGATTGGTTTAACCAGTAGCTGCTAATGTTAAACAGTACTAATCGAATAAAAACATCGCCGTCTCTGTTAATATATATATATATATATATATATATATATATATATATATATATATATATATATATATATATATATATATATATATATATATATATATATATATAAATATATATATATATATATATATATATATATATATATATATATATATATATATATATATATATATATATAGACGTCAAAGCGAATTACCCGGATGACTACATAAAAATAAGTGATCACGTGAATTTCTAAGTTTAAAAATAGCTATCTCTGCGGAGTGGCTTGGATAGGAAACATCTGTTTGCAATGACCAGTGATGATTTATGTTTGAATGTTCACATAGATCTATGGCATCATTGAACGGGACCATCATTTTGCAGGACCATTCAAGGTACCAATGAGTTATTTGGTTATTTAATAAAAATATCAAAAATGTCGGCTACCATCTTTAACAAAAATACAGCTTAATATGCGAAAAAAAACATGTGTGCACGTGTAAATAGATTTGAATGAGGCAATTTAGTTTTGTGCAATATGACATAATCGTTATAGTTTAAAAGCATTAAAAACTATTAAAACGTCTTAAAATCTAAATTATGAAAATCAACGTTAAATATAATGTTAGGCCCGCGAATGACAGACTTGCTTAAAAAAAAAGGAAGGTACGGGAGGCCCCGGGTTCGATCCCGGGCCGCGACATACCAAAGTCGTTGAAAAACAGTAGTGGTATAGCTCCCATGCTAACGCTCAAGCAATATAAGGGTAGTTCCACGACAGGTTGGCCCGGTGTCAGGATAATGTGACTGGGTGTGGTATCATGCCAGGTGTTCACGGCATGCTATACACAGTGAAGGCAGCACTATATCTGCTTCAAGTGGACAGATAAATGAAATACTGTTGGTGGGACGATGCAAACCCAATAAACAAACAAACAAAAATGAATTCGCTTGCGTTAACATGAGTTCAGTTATTTAGTGTTTTAAATGCAGTCATGATAGATCTTAAGCGAAACCAGGTTTTAAAGCCTGTGAAATCTCTCGTGTCGATCGAAGACTACATCTACTTCTAGTTGTTGTGTGGCATTTATTGAATTTCTGTTTGCTAATTTTGCTTCTATTGTGGTGACTGTCAATTGCCATTTGTTACAGACGAGTCGACGATGGAAGTGTGACATTGCTGTGCTAATAAACCTATTAAGGTTTATTCAAGGTTTATTGAGACGTTCGCCGATACAATTACAAGATATGGGGAAGGCAAGGAAGACTGAGGCGTTAACGATCAGTGAAAGAATAAGGAGTGTACAGGCTTTTTTACAGTGGTAACACAGTTCCGTAAACGCTTATTAAAATACAACAAATTAGCTTCTTCAAACGCTTGCTTGGTAAATGACTCTTTAACAATTTGTATTCTTTCTTAATGTTCTGCAATTGACAGAGTAAACGCCCTATATGAGAGAAATATTATTTCTTACTGATGGTGATTCATGTATATTTAAAAGGGAAAACGTGTCAGTTGATATATCTATTCTGTCTTTATCTTACCCTTGGAATAGGGGATTTATAGCATCGCCTCTGTTGTCGTTGTATATCTATCTACGTTAGTTATAATAAAACCAGGTGAAATAACAAAAAATGCTCAAAAGCCGCCATGAGTAAAATAAAGAAAATAACTGGAAAACGTTTACAAACTTATCAATTAAAAAAAGTCCTTTACCCCTGCTCGGCCTCCTCCTAAGCAGTCTTTGATGCCATCTTCATTGAGGTCTACCTCACAATTAATGCCGTATAGCTCGTGGTCGCTATAGTGACGCCATAGCTCACTTCCGGTTAATCCCTCCAGTGCAAGAAGGCCACCAAAACACGGGTAAGTCCCGTCGAAATAAATATCACACACTATGCTTGGAATTCCGTACCCATCAGCTCCTAAAAAAAGGACATATGCAAATGAAGGATTAACCACACGAAAAAAGACGATGAATATTAGAGTGATATATGCAACCGGAAGTTACTATGGGAAGTAACTCTCCATTCTAAAGAAGCGTTATTTAATGTAAGTTAAAATGTTGTTCTGTAATGTTGCAGCTTTCCAGTTAGTAAAAATCAGTTATTTTTGGACGTTTCAGTTTTCGTTCTTATGTAATTTTCGTTAAGCAGTATAAACAGCAGATTGTTTTATTGCACGACTTTTACTAGGATTTGATATAATATGTGCTAAAACCTAGTTTCTTGGTTGGGCTTCAAGATGGTATCCGACAGTTTGCCTACATCAAATACACGTAAAATATCTAACGACTGCTTTGTTGAATTTGGGCATAATATCTGCGTAAACTCATACAAGTGTAAGTCTTACTAAAGATGATTTTAAACGCTAACTATATTGTAAGACAGTACAAATCGCGTAAAAAGAAACACTCAAAATTCTTTTCTACTCTATAAACAGCTAAACAGATAAACAGTAGTCAGCTAAAATACGGGATATCGACGTCAGAGCGAATTACCCTGTTGACTATAAAACGCGATCTCAAAAGTTAAGTGGTCCGTGGCTTTCTTAGTTTAAAAATAGCTATCTCTGCAGAGTGGCTCGGATAGGAAATACTTGTTTGCAATGACAAATAGGGATTTATGCTTGACTGTTTACACAGATCTTGGGCACCAGTGAACAGCATTTTGCAGGACCTTTTCTTATAATAATGACTTATTTAGTTATTTGAGAAAAAAAACAAACAACACATTTGGTCCAATCTGTCGGGTACCACATTTCACTCTAACAATCATCTCATACTCAAACATGTATTCAAAGACTGTGCTAACTTGAAGCAGTTTTAGTGAGGTCTTCACTGCGACAGCATTCCGTGAACACCTACCACGAAACCACATGATAGCACATCCGCGCAATACCACAGCTATGCTATCACAGTATGCTGTCACCGGATAGACAAGTCGGGAATTTATCTTTAATAATTTAGAGTAAGCAAAGGGAGTTCAACTAAAATTTTTAAAATGCTTATACATGTCTTTGTCATCCATTGCTTTGTAGCCGACATATTTCCTACTGCAACTATTGAGGCTGGGTCGGTGAAATTATCAAAAGGACAAACATAGAATATGTAAACTATGTAAAATTATTACTCAACTCGAAAAAATGACTTTACTGACCTGAAGCGAATCCTATGATTATATCCAAGACGCCATCCTGGTTCACATCCACCAGCCTCACAGCAGACTCCGTCAGCAACTTCGGAAACCCAGCTACCCATACATCTTCCACCTCAATATGATCACAACCTACAACGTCTGTAAAATCCTTCGTCACTTTGTGCGGCCGGAAGTTCACATTTTCACCTGTCTCTGCAGAGCTAGTTCCCGCGTTAGTATGTTTATGATCGTGTTTGTTAACATAGTACACTACTAGACCCATTACAGAGCCGAGCGTCAGCACCAGAAACAGAAAGCAGCACACAGCATGAACTATAGGACGACAATGACATCGTGAACCGCGGCCGAACCGGGTTTTAGTCCGTGCCCGGGGGTACATAAGGGGTTTGGCAGCTGAAGAAGATCCGTCAAAACTTGGACTCTCAACAAAAACTTCGTCCTCTTCCGAATATTCGTTTTCCCAATCTGGTGGTCTCTCGAAGTTGTCCGGTAGATATCCGTTCCTCTTGCCATTTTTATTATATATCACCTTGGTATCCATGGCAACAACGACGAGTTATTTGCAATCTCTGCTTGGTTCCCTCTAGGCTTTTCCACGTTTTTTCCTAGCGCACATGCGCGTGACTCTGTCAATCAAAGTCTATGGTTTATGCCTGCATAATTGGCTTGTCATTCTTTTGTCATGTATCGGGTTTCTTCTTGTGGCTATGGTGTCCTGAAATAGAATTATTTATTACTGTTAGAATTGTGTATGACACTCTAGGACGTGGAACTAGACACATTTTCCGTTAATTGTCAGACTGAACCACATGTGAACACGGATGTGTCCACATTTCCTGAGATATTTTTTTAATTTGGCTCCGATCCGAGTCAGTTATGACTGTTTTCATGAAAAAAAAACATATTCTCATGTGTCTAATTTGTAAGTATCCTATGTCACATCCCGTGAATCAATGGCACATGTACCATGACACAGTCAATATATTGACAGAGACAATAATATTCCAGATATGATTGTATGGTCTTGTGGCGCCTTTAAAGTTAAGCGTAATGTGTCGGAAAAATAGAGTCACGAGCCACTCTGGCCCACTTTTGCCCACTCTGGCCCATCCGCGTTGGTTCGAGTCCCGGTCGTGGTAATGTCTTAATATGAAAAGGTATTTCAGCTTACTGCGATACGCCAGTGGTTCTACATTTGTACATTACAAGTCATTTGACATTCCCCCCCCCCCCCGCCCACATCCACCCGCTCCAAAGCATCGGAATGTCTCTATAATGACAATAGTTGTGTCGCTGAATAAACGTCTAAGCATTGGCACACAGACAATGCTGTAATAATTGGCAGTTAACAAAAGTTTGAAAATGAAGATGTCTGTTCGCATTATTCTTGCCAAAGCGTCTCTATCTCAAGGGACAAAAACTGGCGTAAAACGTGTTTGTATCACTCTTAATTTTTCTGGTACCGAAACAATGCAAATATCGCATTTCAGAAAACAAATATTAGTAAAATATCGGAGTATAGAAAACTGAAATTAGGAAAATATCTGGTAACAGAAAACAAATATTAAGAAAATGTCCCGAAATTATTTATAATGACGTCTAAACTAATTGCAAAAACGCGCTGGCACTAACGTTTTCCTCTTCTTATACTCTTTCTTCATTACGTTTCAAGTTAGTTCGAACTGGCATTGTTGTGGATGCATTAACAAACATACACGTAAAATATCATGCGAACGGAATCTAAAACATTTGTAGTAACTTGTTTGCAACACAAAGACATCGTACAAAAGAATGCAACAAAACATATATGCGCGTGATTTAATGCAAACAAATATAAGTGTTCAATCAATGTTCGATCAAAGAAATTCAATATAAACCAATGTAGTGGTTATCCGACATAAACGAAAGATAAACAATCAATGATAACAATGATGGACACTTTATGCGTTTGCTTTCAAAGTGCAAGTGTTTCCATCAAACACGTTAATAAATATTTGCAGACACTTGCCTTGTGGTAAATTTTGCATTTACGCATCTTGCATTATACATGTATTCTATTTTCCCAGTCAGTATGTGGTATACTTGTAAGTAATTAGTTCGCAGCGAGACACACTATTGTAATCGTAAATTATGCATTGACTTAACAAATCCTCCTGCAGATTACTATACACTGCTGGCTTGCAATGGAAATCGGGCGATTTTAAGCACGTTGATAGATTCTGGACAAGCAAGGTAAATAGGTGAGGTAGGCTAATCTGATTATTAACTCCACCGATTGTGAATCTCCGTTTTTTATCGCCACCTATGAAGCGATGATAATTTAATTTTTAAAAAGAGGCAATGAATGACCCTTCCACAGCTTCAAATCATTTTTCTGTTTGACTCGCTTACCCAACACGAAGTTCATACAATCAGCTTAGACACATTTAAACCATTCCACAGCGGACTCTTTTAAGTCGTCTGACTTCTGCGACAAATGAAATAGCAACTAATGTTATAAAATGGTAATTATATAACACACCTCTAATAGGGTTCATTCTGAATTGAGCCATATTTACAGTTGGTTTGATTTGGCTCGTCTAGCATTACAATCAGTCGCGTAGCTGCCTCAGGCAGAATACGTTGTTGCGTACACAGTGCCCCCAAAGAATAAACACATAAAAATTTGAATCCGCAATAAAAATCTTATCCTAGTAGAGGAAATGTGCATACCTATTGCAATCAGCTAATACACCTATTTTCAACTTGAAAAAAATACGTAAAATTGCTAAATTTAGTATCTTTTTAGTTCAGTTTTTCTGTTATTTGACAAGTTTTATATTCTTACATTTCAAAGTATTTTCAGAACCTCGAAGAAAATGTTGTCCTCGGGACGATCACACCATGGCAGAATCTGATAGAGGAGAATGTTCAAAACTGCAACTTTTGGTCACTGTTTATTACTTTTCAGTTTTCGTTAGAAATACAATAATAAGTGCATTTTAATGACAGACAAAACATTGATCTTTTTGGTTGGGATGGCATACAAGTTGCTACGTCATAAGCACTCACACTTGTTTTGTCATGGTGATAACTTAAATAAGTTCGAGAGATAATTCGTGACAAAACTTTCCTTGGTTTTTTTACTATTTATATTGATTCGACTTATTCTAATTGACTCATTTCTCTGTTGCGATTTCTAAGAATGTCCCAAATGCACCCTTCGTTTTTTCCAAATTATGACATTTTGCTTCAAGGCACGCAGATAAAATACTTAAGTACGCGACTGTCCAATGGCATGACCTATAGATAGTTTCCATGTGATGTCATAGGTACTGATAATTAAGGCAGCCATCTTTGAAGGCAGAAGCTAATGCAGGCTGAAATCGGGAAATATGTGCTGTATTAAACTCACCACTGTGTTTTTATTTTTTGATCTATTTTACGGAATTTTATATCAAATTTAACAGCTTTTATGAAGTATTTTAAATATCAAAACTACATTTTGATAGTTTAAAAGATGAAGAAAATACAACCAAAAAAGATACACTGTTCATTTTGTTTAAGGATGAGCCAAAAATTTTATTAATTTCTGTGTACTTATTCTTTGTGCATTTATCAATTTTAAAAAATATTGTATTTTAAAGATATGAATTTCAAGAGCTTTCCAATAGTGTATAGCTTTTAAGTTTTGGACCACAAATGAAGAAATATCAAAAAAATAAAATTTACACTTCTATGAAATTCATCTGAAAAATGCCTTGATGTTGCTAACAAAGATGGCCCCCAAGATAATGGATCTTCACTGATATGGAAATTATCTATACTGAGTCTTTATTCACGGTGGATTTGGTTAAGTATACGGCTGGTATTACATTTATAAACATAACACATTTGCATATGTGATCTATATATGTTACTTATCTGCATATTAATTGTTCATTTAGTTTCGGTTTTGTGCTGTATGTTGTTTTTATCTAATTACATAATCTGAATGGGTTATAAATTGTTTTCTACTTGCTAAGGCATTCTGCCATATACTGACAGAGACTGTGCCTTGGTAATAGTTTTGTTTCATAGTGCTTGTCACGGTATTTATAGTATATTTGGTACGTTATACTGCTTGTTTTGCTGTTTAAACATGAACTTCCTTGTGACAATGATGTGCGGTGTGTTTATTTACATGCTGTCCATTCAGTATGAGATCATGTTAACAATATAATATTATTAATATCAAGACACTCATGCACTGCAATATTTACATACACACGCATTGCAATAATTAATACATGTATCAGAATACACGTGGTCTGCAAAAATCAAATAAACTCGGGGCAATAATAAACATCATGTCAAACAAGTTCTGCAATAGTAAACATCATGATGAACACGCATTGCAATTATAAACACCAAAGCATACACGCATAACAATAATACACATCATGACATACACGCATTGCAATTATAAACACCACAGCATGCTCGCATTACAATAATACACATCATGACATACACGCATTGCAATTATAAACACCACAGCATGCTCGCATTACAATAATACACATCATGACATACACGCATTGCAATTATAAACACCACAGCATACACGCATTACAATAATACACATCATGACATACGCGCATTGCAATTATAAACACCAAAGCATACACGCATTACAATAATACACATCATGACATACGCGCATTGCAATTATAAACACCAAAGCATACACGCATTACAATAACACACATCATGACATACGCGCATTGCAATTATAAACACCAAAGCATACACGCATTACAATAATACACATCATGACATACACGCATTGCAATTATAAACACCACAGCATGCTCGCATTACAATAATACACATCATGACATACGCGCATTGCAATTATAAACACCACAGCATACACGCATTGCAATAATACACATCATGACATACGCGCATTGCAATTATAAACACGACAGCATACACGCATTACAATAATACACATCATGACATACGCGCATTGCAATTATAAACACGACAGCATACACGCATTACAATAATACACATCATGACATACGCGCATTGCAATTATAAACACGACAGCATACACGCATTACAATAATACACATCATGACATACGCGCATTGCAATTATAAACACCACAGCATACACGCATTACAATAACACACATCATGACATACATGCATTGCAATTATAAACACGACAGCATACACGCATTACAATAATACACATCATGACATACACGCATTGCAATTATAAACACGACAGCATACACGCATTACAATAATACACATCATGACATACACGCATTGCAATTATAAACACCACAGCATACACGCATTACAATAACACACATCATGACATACACGCATTGCAATTATAAACACGACAGCATACACGCATTACAATAATACACATCATGACATACACGCATTGCAATTATAAACACCACAGCATACACGCATTACAATAATACACATCATGACATACGCGCATTGCAATTATAAACACCACAGCATACACGCATTACAATAATACACATCATGACATACGCGCATTGCAATTATAAACACGACAGCATACACGCATTACAATAATACACATCACGACATGCATGCATTGCAATTATAAACACCACAGCATACACGCATTACAATAACACACATCATGACATACGCGCATTGCAATTATAAACACCACAGCATACACGCATTACAATAATACACATCATGACATACGCGCATTGCAATTATAAACACCACAGCATACACGCATTACAATAATACACATCATGACATACGCGCATTGCAATTATAAACACCACAACATACACGCATTACAATAATACACATCATGACATACGCGCATTGCAATTATAAACACCACAGCATACACGCATTACAATAATACACATCATGACATACGCGCATTGCAATTATAAACACGACAGCATACACGCATTACAATAATACACATCACGACATGCATGCATTGCAATTATAAACACCACAGCATACACGCATTACAATAACACACGTCATGACATACACGCATTACAATAATACACATCATGACATACGCGCATTGCAATTATAAACACCACAGCATACACGCATTACAATAACACACGTCATGACATACACGCATTACAATAACACACGTCATGACATACACGCATTACAATAATACACATCATGACATACGCGCATTGCAATTATAAACACCACAGCATACACGCATTACAATAATACACATCATGACATACATGCATTGCAATTATAAACACGACAGCATACACGCATTACAATAATACACATCATGACATACACGCATTGCAATTATAAACACCACAGCATGCTCGCATTACAATAATTCACATTTTGACATACACGCATTGCAATTATAAACACCACAGCATGCTCGTATTACAATAACACACGTCATGACATACACGCATTGTAATTATAAACACCACAGCATGCTCGCATTACAATAATTCACATTTTGACATACACGCATTGCAATTATAAACACCACAGCATGCTCGTATTACAATAATACACATCATGACATACACGCATTGTAATTATAAACACCACAGCATGCACGCATTACAATAACACACATCATGACATACACGCATTGCAATTATAAACACCACAGCATGCTCGCATTACAATAACACACATCATGACATACACGCATTGCAATTATAAACACCACAGCATGCTCGCATTACAATAACACACGTCATGACATACACGCATTGCAATTATAAACACCAAAGCATACACGCATTACAATAATTCACATTTTGACATACACGCATTGCAATTATAAACACCAAAGCATACACGCATTACAATAATACACAACATGACATACACGCATTGCAATTATAAACACCAAAGCATACACGCATTACAATAATTCACATTTTGACATACACGCATTGCAATTATAAACACCACAGCATGCTCGCATTACAATAATTCACATTTTGACATACACGCATTGCAATTATAAACACCAAAGCATACACGCATTACAATAATACACAACATGACATACACGCATTGCAATTATAAACACCACAGCATACACGCATTACAATAATTCACATTTTGACATACACGCATTGCAATTATAAACACCACAGCATGCTCGCATTACAATAATTCACATTTTGACATACACGCATTGCAATTATAAACACCAAAGCATACACGCATTACAATAATACACAACATGACATACACGCATTGCAATTATAAACACCAAAGCATGCACGCATTACAATAATTCACATTTTGACATACACTCATTGCTTATAAACACCAACTCAGACACCCATTGCAATAATAAACAACGCGATACACACGCCTAATTGTCTTCATGTATTGTTCGTACATTCATTGTTGAAAATGGTATGAAAAAAAAAACACTCAGTTTTTATTGTCTTGTTTTTATGGTGTGTATATTTTTACAATTTAATTACGATGGTGTGTTGCTGTAAGTCGTCGTATTTATAAAATGACTTTGTTTTATGGCTTATAAATATGTATGATGTGAAGGTAAAGGTAAAGTATACTTGCTTATACAAAATGACAGAAATGTTTACTAATCCAATTATGTTTGTTGTTAATATACATTATTCAGTATGTACTACCGACTGGCAGACTGGCATCCTAATAATAACATCTGATTTGACACAATTGTTAAAGGGTTTGTAGGATTGCATGTATAATGTTTATTACGAAACTGTTCGGAATGGTATTCTGCATGCATTGCAATTATAACAACTGGTTAATTGTTTATTACAATTATCTAAGGCTTTATGCGTAAATCGCGTGTTTCAAGAGCCTATTTAATATGGTTTTCTTTAATCATCGCAACTGTTATACCTGGAGTTTAACGGTCACAATAGTCTTTTTTTATACATGTACGCATATTATGGAGTCAATTTGGTATGGCAGGCTGCTAAATTGCAATGATCTCAGCTTGCATTCACCGGAAACATTTGTCTAATGTTTTTAAATAGGTTCTGCATATTTAGACTCTTGTTGATATGGATTACTTCTGGCTTCGCAATGATCACAACAAGATTTTTCTGGAACCTCTTGTCTCATGTTTTATATGTATGGTGTGTTCCGGGCATCTTATCGCTATAAACAAGAGACGAAGGTAATCGATACTACATATTATTGACACTACAATAGCATATTGGCACCGTTATCACCAACACCGTAAATCCAACACGGTTTCTTTAACCGTATGAAACAATATAAAGAATCGTTCTTACCTTTACAAGAAGTTTGTATCCATACAGTTTAGTCCTAGAGTTGCATCCGCGTGTAATTCGGTCTTAAATCGTTACAAATGAAACCCCGTATTGTCGATAATGGTACATCGGGGAGCTAAATCCCACGCACTGTTACTGTGTTGACGCTGTCTCCATCTTTGAACTGAGGGGGTGGGGCTTAATATTGAACACAAATATTGATGACGTCGCATGTCATGTCCGACTCACAGATAACGGTGCCGGTGCGAGGAGACCTAATGGCGATATCGATAGGATATGGTTCCGCCAATGACAAGCGTCTCGTGGTATAGATAAAATACGTTGATCGATTATTATGATCGATTATTATGAACCATGTTAATGGTACTGTGAGATAAAGCGGACATGGAGTTCAGTAATGATAACATCGCAAACTATTTTTGTATTTTTATTGCCTATCAAATGTGTCGAATAATGTAACTTTATTATTTAAATTAGAACAAAATGGATATGCATGCACGCGCACGTTATTTATATGCGTTATTAATAGTTTATTTTAGTTATAGCTACGTATATATATCTCCCAATTATAATAAACTCAGAGTATATTTTTTGAAATACTTGGTAAGTAACTTAATATTTGCAACATCCCTTGTTCTTTACATTCATCTTAGTTTTTGCAACAATATTGAGCATTGTTTTTATAAGTGAAGTTAGTAGCACACCATGTGCAATGTTTTTATAAGTTCTTAAAACACAGCGTTTGCAACATCCATCGAGCGTTGAGTAGTAAGTTCTTTAAACGTAGAATTTGCACCACCACCCGCGCATTATTTTATCAACTAATTGATCACCATCAAACCTACACCACCAACATCATCACATCAACAACAATAATAACAACATTAATATTTTCGCAAAAAAATCAGATTTTATAGAGGAAAACTGCACGTTCGTTCTTTAATATATACGTGTATGTCAATATTCAACTGTTATATGCAAATCATATTTTACAATCACATAAAGTAAGACTTTAAACTCTTAACCCAAGGGTTAGTCTGGGCCACACACCTTCTTGTCTGTTTTATCTAGAGGTAACCAGGAACGAATCCAGATTTATGTATTTATTTATTTTATTTTATTTTATTATGTTTTTATTTTTTTTTGTGTGTGGGGGGGTGGGGGGGGGGGGGGTGGGTATGAATCAAGATCCATAAGATCCATAAAACTTTATCGCAGTAAATATTGGATATACATACACAAATAGGGACCCTACCTTCGACTTAAGCGGTCAACAGACAAAATTTACTTTTAAAGTTTAATATCTTTTAAGTTTACATGTATGTGTTTTAACTCTACTCTTTAACCTGGTTGGTGAGGGTGGGGGATGCATCCCCTATCTCCCACCCACTCCCTTCGTATCCATCCCTGGAGGTAACGTTCTTACAAACTTACACAAACATTCAAACGTAAACTCGGTGTTGTATGTTAAGGTTTCCTCTACTTAAATGATAATTGTATTTTCCTTATTCTATATTTAAGTCCATAAGGACATGAAACAGATATCTGACAATACTAACATTATAAAGAATTTTTTAACAAAATATAGGTAGTTACTGTTAGTTCTATATTGAACATGAATATTACCAGTAAGCGTTTTAATTAATAGGAAAATAAAAAGTTCCTATAAGAATTACCACAAATATTTAAATTTGAACCACATCACCTCTAGACGAAGGCATACAAAGTAAAGGTAAGAGTGACAATAAAACAACGACACAAAGACGTGACATAACACACAAAGAAAAATAAAGCTACAGTTGCCGCCTTGGAACAATGGCTAACCAATCTAAGCCAGACGTTTTGTTGGTGCATGCATTAATTTAAAGCGTATATGACAGTTGTCCAGAAGAACATGGCAGAAATAAAAACAATTTCTGAGAAACTTGACTCAATATTTGTCCAAACGACAAACTACATAAACCATCTTCGGCTGTTCTCGGTTCTTATGCTTCTTATGCTTAGAATAAATGGGATACACATAATATCTCAGACGTTCCCAGTGGCAGATATAGATCTAATTGTCGCGTGACATTTACGGAACAAAGCACGTGTTTTAATTAATGAACCAGATATTATACTTGTTAGATTTAATTATATTTATAATAACAGATAACATTGTACCTTTAAATAAAAACGCGGTTGGGAAAGAAACGATAAGTTCCCTTTTTTCTTTTGTTCTGTTATTGTGGAGTTTTAAGAATAACTTTGAACGATTGTTGTTTGTTGTTGTTTATGTAGTCGTTTTAATAAATAAATAAAAGTACATATTTGTTATTGACTTTATCTGTATTTGCTAGATAAACAACTGACAAAATGATTCGAATAGATGCAAATATTAGTCTCGAATGAAGTTAATATGGCTTTACACACACAGTCGGTCAAAAAAAAAAAAAAATTCAAAGTTGTTTTCAAGCAAGACTTTTTAAACAACAATTAAAATATAGCCCACGATCAATGTATTTTATGTCAACTGGTTAAACATAATGCCTTTCAAACTATTGTATTGTATTTAGGTGAGGCGAATCGAAGGCGCCGCGACAACCTTTCAAATTTTATTACAATGTTGCAAATTTTTTCATAGTGAATTGTAGAATTTTTTTCTAAAAACGCCCAAGGAGCAAATTTTCGCAAATTTTCCCTTTTTAGAGCTAAACAAACAATTACTCTCGTTACATATTTGCAAACGTTCAAACGCCATATTAGAGTAGGTGTATTCGTTTACTCCAATAAAGCAACAACAAAAAACCAACTAAAATGTTTTATGATCAAACGTCTTCTTGACGGTTTATGTCTGTGTTAAACTCTTGAAAAAGGCAATTTTCCGAAAATTTGAGTGTGGGCGTTTTTAGAAACAAATATTAAAATCCGTTTTTATTTCAGCAACCTAGTGTATGCTTTCAGATATTAACATCAAATATAGGCTGTAATTGAAAAATCCTTCAAAATGTGCACCACGCGGTGCTTGGGACATGTACCTACCCATAACTGTGATCAAAGCGCTTTAAATGTCAAGCATGACGTTGCTATGCGGAGAAATATTTTAGTCGTTATATTTATGATGATGGTGACGCAATTCCTGGCTAATTATTTTCGACTCTTGTTATTATTTTCAGATTTATAACAGAATTGGCATTTTTAGTATCACTGCAATTCTATAATCGATAATGTGTCTTCACGTATTCGAATAAAGCACACATTTCTGAAAAATAACAAGTATATCGCATAAGCCAGACCGAAAAAAATGTTACAAAATATATTCTTTAAAAATCAATACATTTTTTCTATAATTCACAAAAATCAAAGGCTCAATGTTATGGCTTTGAAGCAGCTATATCGGATTTTTCTAGAACATTTTTAAAAATCTTTTTAAATTCAACTTAATATGCGCTGTACTGAAAGTATGCACTAGAATTAGATTACCGATAACAGATAAATGTATGACAGGAAAAACGACCTCAAGTGGGTGAGCATCAAGTCTCAACTCGCCAAAATATTAAGCGTTTGTAACGTTGTTATTTTTCTTAATTGGTGCTAATTGTTCCCCGCATGTACGGTCAAAATTTAAAAATAAATTCAAACGGCCATTGTTTTAAACGTTTAATATTAACAGAGCCTGATCAGTTATTCCGAATAAAAATGTTTAAATAAAATTCTATATGATCGCCTTTACCCCATATCATATGCAGAAAAAAGTAGACATTTTCACCAACCATCAACATGTAATGTGAGCACTCAGTTGCCGGGACCATCTTGCACGTATACGCCACAATGTTGATTTTTTCCCCTCTGCCAATAAAGCAATAACCCAGCGGGTGTGCCATGACGCGTATAGTGAGGTGATTTACTGCTGAGAAATGGCTTTCATTTCAAAGGTTCCCGTATGATAGCAAGCAATAGAACGATTAATTAGTTTTCGAAAACACCATTGCTGTCACGACATGGTTTTGGGTTCAAGGCTATGTGAAGAATGAAAGGTGCGACGGACACCGGGAATTAGGGATGGAAGGGGATTTGGATACCGGGAATTAGGGATGGAAGGGGATTTGGATACCGGGAATTAGGATCATTATTGATATTTCTCGGATAGGGGTTTATTTACTGGTTTTATTGTTTCACCAAAGACCCTTGTAAGTTAACCGGATACGGTGACCACTTTAAGTCGATATAGTGCTGCCTTTACTTTGTATAATATGCCGTGAACACCTAACATGATACCACACCCAGTCACATTATCCTGTCCCGTGCCAACAAGTCGTGGAACTACACTTAACTTTGCTTCTGCGTAGCATTTTTACGCCTTAGATATGTCGCCACCCAGATTTGAACCAAACGCAGCTTAGTCACGGGTCAAATTTACATTTTTGTTAGTTTTTAAAGCAAAACTGTGTTAAACCATGTTAAATAATGGAGTAAAAGGTGTCTTTTGGACTATTTTGTAGTAATTTATAGCTTAACACACATCTCTGACCTAAGCATGCAGTCAGGTGTATACGTTGGTCCTAAATAACAACGGTTCGACTCGATAGTGACTCGCCGATTTAAATTACATGAAGTGAAGACCGTGTGCTTCTGCATGCATCTGTCGTTTACCTACGCAAAACTGTGGCCAAGTTGTTTTAAGAGTATAGTAGATACATAAAATATTTTCTCTGTATTTACTGCAACACTTGCTTTACCTTAAATTATTAACTACTTATTGTACAGCTGCGACTATATTTGCCCTTTAATGACGTCAAGTACCTTTTATTTGAGCACAAACTGCAGTTGGTACTTGCAAACCTTTATCGAAAATATACAGTACTCAATCTTAGTTTAATATTGCATGTACAAAAAATAAAGATAACATACCTACAGAAAATAGTTATTCCTTTAATACACATTTATCATTTAAAAGAAGCTCTCTGGTTGAGTTTATGACACCACGAAATAAGAAACAGTTTAATCGCAACACTTTCTACTCACTGGTACTGGTATAATACATGTTGTTCCGTCTCCTGAAGACCAGTCTAAAAGTGGAACTTACAACGTTAATTGATTACATCCGGTTTTGGCAGCTTAACTTCCGGTTTAGTAAGAAAAGTAATTAGGTTTAATATATTTGTCAAATGGACAGTGGCTAGCTGCATGTTATGTTCTTGCCGTTTTAAGCATGCTGAAATAGTAAAAATACCTCACTGGGTCCCACACTAGTATGGAGAGAATGTTTTAGTCATTGTTTTTAAGAGTCAGCTGTATTTTTTAATTGATGGTACAGTTTATATTGTACAAGACGTTGGTCCATTCATTAAAGTTAGAAGCTTATTAAGGTGAACTTGATTCAATAACATGGCAATTCTAAAAATATTTTATCTATGGTCAAATCAATACGCCTTTTCTTTCATAGTACGAAATTTATCTCCCTTGGAAACGCTTTTGACGGTCGATTGGATAACGCTAATTTTAGTCTGCAGGACATTTAATAACTTTTTTTTTCTGTCAGAAAAGTGTGCAATCCTCATGTATACAATCCACATGTATACTTCTTTTCTTGCTTCCATTTTAATTTAGAAACAATAATCCGTCTCGATTTTATCCAGGCAAGGGAAGCCAACATGCAAAAAAAAAAAAAAAAACGTCTAAAATTGTTTTGCTAAGTGCTGCTTTCTACTTTAAGATCAACAGACGAGGTGCTGCCGACATTTGTAAAATTTTAAGTGCAACAATGGTATCAGATGCATACTATTAGTCTGTCCTTAAAGGTGATATCCAACAGTTTGGTTTGTACAAAAATATTTTCATTACACATCGTAATAAACCATTTTTACTTGAACAAGTATCGCTAAATATTGTTTATCGATGTCCTTAACTCGTCTGAAAAGTGAACCATATAACGTCACAATCGTCATTACAAACATGTATTTCCTATCTGAGCCAGCTGCAGTTAGCCATTCATAAACTAAGAAAAGCACGTGACCACTTTTGTTTTAGCTCATCCACTTCGAGGCCGTGTCTATTCGTTCTTAATTTATAGGTTTTAAACGAACATTTGAGTGGTCTTACGAAAATTGTTGTATTGGTACCCACACCCACTCTTAACTAAAGTGTGTGTTTATTACTTCTGTTGTGTAGTTTACTGTTTCTCTGACTATTCCATGCCCATTGTAAAATACCTACAAGTGCAACTTTGGGACAAATTTCTGTTAGTACAGTAAAAATCGCCGAATGCAAGTTGCTCATCTTATAATTCTCAACATCTTAACGGTACTGACAGCAATTATTAGTAGCGGAAATTATCTTTAATAGATTGTTGACTTACTACCCCCAGTTGAATATTGGTATCGCTTTCTGTTCAGATGTCATGTATTACTCTGGAATACACCATTTGTTTTACATATAGTGACACATCATTATTACAGCATGTCAACTCTCAACATCAGATCACGTGACTATCGTATAGCACCAACTTCCGTCACCAAGGGCATATGGCTCGAAGTACGGTATTTGTTTCCCCAAATACGGCTTCATTTTAAAAACTGTTTACATTTAAATGGGATTTTATTTGTTACATAGCTCTGACAATTATGGTCAAATTGGTGACGACAAACTAATTATTGAAGAAAGATGCCTGGGTAGAACCACCGATGCACAAGTTTGTTTTTTTTTTACTATATTCTTAATGCCTTCCCGCAGTAAGTTCTTTGATCCGAAAGGGCTTGAAACCAGCGATGGAAGGTTCACTTATCAAAGGCATTACAATTCAGCGACCAAACCACCACGCCACGGTCGACCCCGAATTGATTACATTTAAATCATTATAAATCATAAAGAACATTTGCATCTTGACATCGGTTATCAATGTCCACCTGCAAGATTTCCGCCATCTTCACAAGCATTTTTATGACGGCTGGGGTTATTGTAGAACTGCACTAGTAACCGATGTGGCAAGTGTGTAATGTCAAATGTCACAAAATCCTCTAGCATCACAAATAAAGACTGCTCTGGCAGCGAATACCACTATGAATGGTCATAAAAATCACAAAAGTGAACTACATCAGTTTTTCTCTTTATTTTACTGTATGTACATCGTTTACTTCTTTGCCTTCTTAGCGGCAATCTGTGCAGCGATTCGGTCCAAGTCACGTCGGCCCTGGCTGGTCAGCTTGCGGCCACTGAAATATTAAAAATAAGAAAGTGTTACAATTGCTTTCGCTTACATTGATCATTTAATTACAATGTAGTTCAAACTTACAAACCGTAAAGTTTTTTTTTATTGCAGCAGCATTAACTGCACTGAGTCAGACTTGGAATGTTGGCTGACCTATTGAGGTAGTAAACAACCAGATGTATGTTCTCCACCTCACCCAAGAATCAGACCTTCAATCTACTTCCACTTGACGGCCAATACAGTCACACAATACTGAATGGTGCTTTTTGGGAAGATACTGTTTATTTAGTATCAGGCACAACTTCCGCTCTATTAAAATAAAAGCTGTAATAAAATAACCAAAAGCCAAACTTGCTGCAAGATTCTGCAATTTTATTCTATAGTAAACATAAAAAGAAACTCAGACCAATAAAGCTTAACGACATGTCCAGGTTGTAGCAGTTTTGCTTTTTAAAAACAAACACAGCCCCAATACATACCATCAAGTGACTTAATCATCGGGCTAAAGTTAAACAGATCGGGCTATTTAAACAGACTGACTTGAATAAAGTTTCCAATGATAACTGTTGGCTGACCTATTGAGGTAGTAAACAACCAGATGTATGTTCTCCACCTCACCCAAGAATCAAACCTTCAATCTACTTCCACTTGACGGCCAATACAGTCACACAATACTGAATGGTGCTTTTTGGGAAGATACCATTCTTCCCTTCACATTTAGTTCAAAAACATCTCTTCTGACCACCATTGTTATTATTTATTATTAATACCAACATTCCTAAAAATGCTTAATGTGTTTATTGTCCCACCAACAGTATTTCAGTTATCTGTAGAGGTGTCCACTTGAAGCATATACAGTACTGCCTTCACTGTGTACATCATGCTGTCAACACCTGGCATGATACCACACCCAGTCACATTATCCTGACACAGAACTAACCAGTCGTGGAACTACCCTTATATCTGCTTGAGCGTTAGCAAGGGAGCTCACTACCATTTTTTAACGACTTTGGTATTTCCTGGCCCGGGAAGGAACCTGGAGCCTCCCGTACCTGTAGCTGACACTCTACCAATTGGGGGTAGAGATCAAACTGTAGCCTCTATAGTGTTCTGAAGAAAATTGTTGACCCCGCATGACTGGGTGTCAGATCAACATGCATTGAACAGGTACTCAGGTAAAATAATAAGTACTCAAGACGCCTGTAATAAATACTGAAGTTGGACAAGATTTTGCCTTTCAAACTTTATCTTTTGAGCACCAAGCAGAGCCCCAATACCTTCCACACAAGAAATTTAATCCCGAGACTTGGGTTATTCAATCTTAAGTTCCCAAATGATAACTGTTGGCTGACCTATTGAGGTAGTAAACAACCAGATGTATGTTCTCCACCTCACCCAAGAATCAGACCTTCAATCTACTTCCACTTGACGGCCAATACAGTCACAAGACTGAATGGTGCTTTTTGGGAAGATACAGTTCTTCCCTTCACATTTTGTTCTAAAACATCTCTTGTTCATTGTTATTTTTTATTATTAATACCAACATCCCTAAAAATTGTTATTGGGTTTATTGTCTCACCAACAGTATTTCAGTTATCTGTAGACGGTGTCCACTTGAATCATATACAGTGCTGCCTTCACTGTGTACATCATGCTGTCAATACCTGGCATGATACCACACCCAGTCACATTATCCTGACACCGGGCCAAACAGTTGTGGAACTTCCCTTATATCTAATTTGAGCATTAGCAAGGGAGCTATACCACTACCATTTTTAACGACCTTGGTACTTCCTGGACCGGGAAGGCACCTAGAGCCTCTCGTACCTGTAGCCGACGCTCTACCGATTGGGGGTAATGATCAAACTGTAGCCTATATACTGTTCTTAATAAAAATGTTGACCCCGCAGACTGGGATATCAGATAACATGCATTGAACAGGTACTCAGGTAAAATAATAAAAAATACTCAAGACGCCTGTAATAAATACTGAAGTTGGACCAGATTTTGCCTTTCAAACTTATTCTTTTGAGCACCAAGCCTAGTCCCAATGCCTACCACACAAGAGACTTGAGACTAAGGCTTGGGTTTGTCAATCTTAAGTTCCCAAATGATAACTGTTGGCTGACCTATTGAGGTAGTAAACAACCATATGAATGTTCTCCACCTCACCCAAGAATCAGACCTTCAATCTACTTCCACTTGACGGCCAATACAGTCACACAATACTGAATGGTGCTTTTTGGGAAGATACAAATTCGAAAAACACTATAAATTCATTGCACTAAGGTCTCTGAAAGGTTCTCAAGTTAAAGACAAGAAAACCATGACTCGTGGCCAAAAGGCTGTCAATAAAAAGTAAAAGCAATAAGGCTACAACACCAAGGTTAAAGCTCCTCAAATAGGAATTACTAGATTATGAGACCTGTTTTACTTAGAACATGCTGGAAAAATACTTTAAAACCAGGAGTACACAATGATATGATGAAACCACTGCCCCAATTTTAATAAAAGTGAACAATTCCTTTGAACATTTTTTTTAGAGGTTGTGAAAATATGCTGCATAAACACTTGACCATGACAATTTTTGCATAATAAAAGTTCTTAACGCAGTGCTCCAGATAAGAATTGTTTTTACGAATTGATTTTGATGTTAAAGGAATTGAAATTAAAATCTTTTCGTACTAAAACTATTTGGGGAATTGGAAAATGATTTGCAATGGACTTCCTAATCTTTTGTTAACAATAAAATTTATCAAGGCAGGAATGTATATACACAAGGGTTGGGGCAAACTTACAGGATAAAAGATACAGGTGCTATGTTTAATTGATTACATAATAATTTAGCAGTCAAATCTGAGGTATGCCACATGATGTGCTAGGGTAAAAATCACCCTGTGGGATGGGATTTGCTGACATTTTAGCCGATACTGTGCAGCAACATTTCTATCATTATAGCACAGGGGCACTTATGAGGTGCCCAGGGACTGAACCCGGCCAGTCCATTATACTGTCACAGACTAGTCAGGCATAATGCTGTCCTCTTAGCCCTAAGCGTTAGGAGGGAAGCCACTACTACCAACTTTAATCGGGCAGTGGTTTGAACCCGTGACCTCCCGATCCGCAAGCAGACGCTCTACCACTTGAGCTATTGCGGCCGGTCAAATTACCCTGTATGATTAGTGCTATGGCTGCTTCTAGGAAACTGGTTGGATATTTAAAAAAATGTCAAAAAAATAAATAAAATAATAATCTTCTAGTGAGAACTAATTGACTAAACATTCTTATTATCTGGAGCACTGCCTAACGTTTTGGAGAACAATGCTGCAAAGAAGCCTAGACTACATTGAAACAGAAAAAAATTGTCAGCTATGATGATACTTAATTTTGCCAAGTGTAGGCCCCTTTAAGCTCAACTGACAAAAGATGTCAATTCGGTACTAGATCCTGTTGCCTCGATACTCATATTTTATAGTCCTTTATGATTTAAATGTGTATTTGTCAATTGATTACTCACCCGTTGGGGTCCTTCTCGACAATCTTGAGGACCTCAAGCTGCTGCAACAGTCTCCTGGAGATGGAGCCGTGAGCGATGCTGAAGTGGCTAGGGACGGTACCACGCCTCTTGCGGCCTGAAAATACACAGGAAACAGATCTTTATAATGCTAGTTTTTGTCAAATTATTATCTAACTTACAACCTTAGTGTTTTATACATGAGGTTCACTTTAAATTGGTGCTTAAAATAAGTGCAGTCTTTGGCCATGATCGCATGATCTAAACACCTGACATCACACCACAGCTAGTTACAATATCCTGACATAAGACAATAAGGTGGATGTACCAATTTAAATAATAGTACACAATAACCTAACTTGGCTGAAGACAAGCCTCGTTAGGCCTGAAATAAGTGTATACCCCAAGATAACACAAATGTCTATCATTACATTTACAGTAACACAAGTACTGTGAGAAAGAATTTTATGGTTTTTACCTGATTGAAATGTATTTTGCATAATTATAGCTCATTTGCACAAATGCCTAGCTTAATAAACTGTTTTTGCTAAACAGAAGTTCACTAGAAATATTGCGTAGACAATATAAAATGCTAATCACTACCATCACGTTTATGACTGGTGTTTTTCCATTATTCCAGTCCTTACTTCTATAAATCTCATGTTTAAGTTTGATTGCAGTATCAGTATAAATCTAAACACTAAGTTTAAAGTCAAAGGATCTGTTGGCTGACCTATTGAGGTAGTAAACAACCAGATGTATGTTCTCCACCTCACCCAAGAATCAGACCTTCAATCTACTTCCACTTGACGGCCAATACAGTCACACAATACTGAATGGTGCTTTTTGGGAAGATACTGTTTTTCAAGTATCAAGTTCAAATTCAACTTAAATAAACTTAAAAGATCAAAAGCCAATCTTCCTGCAAAATGTTATTTGTTAGTTGGGTTTTACGGCACACCGACACTTTATATAGGTCATACGGTGCCGATCCTGCAAAATGTCTTAAATCACTTACCAACTTAAATCACTTAACATGAGACATGCAGTATTTCTTCTAAAGTATAAATAAAAAAAAAGCAATAAATACAGTTTGATAACATGACTCTAGTTGAGCCAGTTTCACCTTTAAAACACAATCACAGCCCCAATGTCTACCATAAAATGACTAAATCATTGGGATCGAGTTAAACAAACTGACTTGAGTAAAGTTCCCAAATGATAACTGTTGGCTGACCTATTGAGGTAGTAAACAACCAGATGTATGTTCTCCACCTCACCCAAGAATCGGACCTTCAATCTACTTCCACTTGACGGCCAATACAGTCACACAATACTGAATGGTGCTTTTTGGGAAGAAGTTGTCATTTTCTTTCACTTTATGACAACATTAATTGTACAGGAATTCAAGAGGTCAAGAATGACACCAAATACAATTTAAACTTCGTACTTTGTGTTTTATCTATACATCTACAAATGGCTAGATAAGCTTGGCTCTGCAGAACTCCTTTTAAGAGGAGTTAAGCTGACAAAATGGTGCAAGATATCCTATAATTCTCTACAAAATCTGCAAAACCTAATATGGTTTGTAATCTACAGTTGTTCGATGAAAGTAGAAAGGATTTGGCCTGAAAAATCACTTCTCCAATCTTAAAATTTTTAGCATTTAAAACAATCACAAGTCCTCACCTCCATAAACTTTGCTAAATGCTCCCACTCCAGTTCCAGTTCTGATGTACAGGTGACGGCAAAGGGAAGCTGAAAAAGACCATCGGCCATATGTTAAATAAGTAAAAAAAAAATTACTACTGAAATACAATGAGGCAAGACAAATATGGCCACTTATAATCAGGAAGAATCACCAGCACACTGAAGGCAAGCCATTAACAGCTGATCACTCCATTTTCAGGAATTGGTCCAAAGTCAGACTCATTAAATCAGTTTTAGCTCACACTGATGTTCAAGCAATTAGAAATTCATCATTCTTTGGGACCATTTTTTATTTTAATTCCCACAGAAAAGCTGTCTTTAGCGATCATTTGTGACCCATGTCAAATTCTACCAAAAAATCTCTGTCCAGCAAGTTTACAAGTGAAGTGGACATATCCTTAAGATTTTGCCTGCATGGTGTACGTCAGTCTTAATAAATTTCATATGTGAAGGCTTTAAAAAGCTACATACCATTAAACAATAAGTAACACCATAATGATTAAAAACAGGGAAAAAAACATACAAAAAACAACATTTATTCCATTTACCATATTAATAAAAACTGAAGACAGTTTTATTCTATTTGCTTTAAACAATCGTCTTTGTTTTACTTCAATATTAACTTCAAACACATTCACATTAATCCACAATGATCTGGATTGAAATTTACTGTATTTTCCAATCCCTGCGTCAAAGAAAAAGAACAGGACTGAACGATACCTAGATCATGTTGTAAAAATTATATTCTAGAAAGCATACAAATTGAAGGCATGCTTAGCAGGTCTTGTTATTTAATATGCACATACCAAATTGTTCATATAATCAACACATTTCTAAACATTTTTCAAACATTTTTTTTAAAAACATGTTCCAAAGTCAGACTCATTAAATCAGTTTAGGCTCACACTGATGTTCAAGAAGTTAAAAGATTCATCACTCCTTGGAACATTTTCAGCAATAGTTGGTAAATTATAACAAAAGATGGGATTTAAAAGTTAAAATCTTTGTGTGTTTATTTTTAAACAATTACTGCAATTGCAAAAGTGTCCATTTTACCCAGTCATTTGTTTAAAAAATAATACAATTTCAAGAATAAATACTACAAGAAATTGGATACAGGATTTGTCCAGTTAACTGCATTGTGATTGTTTTGATTACTGTAAATTTTATATGCACCATAAAATGCAGTTTGTCCAAAAATAAGGTATTTCAAGGCATAGAACTGTAGAAAATATAAAACTTAATTGCAATTGTCATAAATATACATCTAAAGACAAAACTTCAATTATTTGTTTTATGTACAATTGATCTATGTTAATACTCAACAAGATGGTTCCAACATCAGACTCATTAAATCAGTATTTACTCACAGTGATGTTCAAGATATAAAAGTTCATCATGCATTGGAACTATCTATGACTGTTGTGAGGATGGATTATTTTTTTACCATCTTAAAATTTGAAATACTTGACAGGCATTAAGCATGGACAGTTCAGATAACTCCTGCCCTTTATTGATATTTAGAAAGCTATCCATGCCTACCTTCTTCAGCTGGCAGTGCCACAAACAAAACACATGTGTTAAGTAGGCCACCTGTTCACAACATGCCTTAACTGGATAAGTCAGTTTATGTAATATTTATTTTGTCAGAATAAATTGCTTTCAGATGTTATTGTACTATGATGATAATCTTAACTTATAATATCAATTCTTGCAGTGGTGACAACTGGACACATTATAGATTTTACAGCTAAATGAACTTGAGATGCACTCTCACCAAGTCAGATTTTACAAAATGTAAGATCTGATGATGGCTTGCAAATACATCTATAAACAAGAATAGCTTTTCCCTATTACAATTTTTATAACAGCCAATCAGTTTTATTGACCCGTCAGATCCTGATAGCGAAGCAGTTTTCAGGATATGATTTTAATCAGATTGCTTGAGATGTAACTGGACAACCAATGATTTACAACCTTTGGAAAAGGCAGAGTACTATTATGTTGCATAATTAGAAAATCTTGACTCCCTTTGTGAAAGGATTGCTAGCCTCTGCTAATTAGTTTGAACAATACTTGCTTAAAGATAAATGGGTTGATGTTTTAATTACCAGCTCTGATGTACATCCAGTCAGGGTCATATGGTGACATCTCATTGAACCGGGCAAGCTTGACAAAGTCTGTCCATTCTGGGGTCTTCATTTTACCAGACCTGAAATAGCAACACATTTCCAACGTAAATATAATTACTTTTAATAAAAAGAATTTGCTAACAAGCACCTAAAAAGGTCACCAAAAAAAATGTTGACTATTACCATACAATTAACAGTCCATCTAAAAAGACTAAAATTGAATGAAGGGAAGGTCCTGTGGAATAGTTTTTAACTACTATATCCCAAGGACTTTCGTGAGTTCTAGTCCTGATCAAGACAGTTCTTTTATGTAGGAAGGTCCTCTTGTTGACGACCTGCTGTGTGCCACTGGTTCCAGAGCACTCAGACATTTCAAAGGGTCTTCTACTACCAAAAACAACTGAACAGACATGATATTTGACCATAAGTTAGTGGCTGCAATTTTCTGAAATATAAATTGAAACAATTTCACTGATTCAGATGAGGCATAAATACAACTTGTTTAACTTGAAAAATGTCACAGCCATGAGCAGTCGAACATTCTGATACTATAAAGGCACAGCCAGCCTGACGAGGAAGTAATTCCAATAGCAAGCTGTTAAATTTGTTATTAGGTTCAGACATTGATAATTAAATATATATGTGCTTTTCATTTAATCCAAGAGGCAAATGCAATGTATTAAATTGTTTTTAGAAAAACATTGCAGGAACACTAAAATGGTTATAATAGCAATGTCTTGACATTTTCATGAAGGAAGACCCCACCAGTGCAACGCAGGTCAGCTGGAAAACTTTCCTACAATAAACTCCTTTGCCCTGACCAGGTCTCGAACCCATGCGAAGAGGCGAGCAGCTGGACAAAGTTACACGTCTGTGACTCCACCACTATGCCACAGGCACCGCTGACTTTGCCGCAAAGTGAGTCTAGAGAAATTTTTGGTCTAAACAAACTAAGGCCAACAATGATGAGAATATTATCCCTCTACAAAAGTCGATCCTGTATATAATTGGTTAAGAACATTACGACTCCCAAAACTCATTTAAGAAGTCTTAAAAAAAAAGGTGGACTTTTCAAAGGGATAGAGAATTTAATGAAGGAAATATGCAACTTAAACTGTTTACCCAAAGTGGAAAGCTCAACACACTTATTGGATTCAGATGTCAAATCAAGTATTTTCATTAGATCTTTACAACAATCACGACAGGTAAACAAAATTTAAAAACAACAACATATTCATTGAAAGTAATGTTTATCTGACCATTTATCTGTTGTTTGGAAATGAGGCCACTTTTTCAACACCAGATGGCCCATTTGAATCCACTCAATTTTATTTCTAGAATGAACTCAGGTATTGTAAGTTCCATTTAATACATTAAGATACTAGACTAACTTGATTGTACAGGGTTTCTTTGACATTGTTTTTTTTATTATAAATATTACACACGCAAGTGTAGGAAACATTGCCTCAAATCTTTACAAGGAGAAAACAACAGTAAAATACATTCTAATAAAAGTTAAAATTTAGCTAGAAACTCACTTTTTCAGAAAGGCAGCAAAGGCCTTGTTAAACTCTGCATGGCTTACGTCCTTCACGGAGACGCCCATCTAAAACATACTATACAAATTAAATAACAATGGAATAAACAAAAGATGCTACTTCATAATTCAAAGCTAACTTGTTATATATGATGTTTAAATTTTAATTTGTTTTTTATTACCCAGAGAAATCCTCAATCTATTAATATGTCAACAAGTTAAAAGTGGTATCCGACAGTTTGGACCAAAAATATTCTTAGTAAACATCTTCATTAAATTATTGTTACATGAACATATCTCACAAAATGCTGTTTACTGATGACCTACACCTATCTTGAAAAGTGTACCATAACCACATTCGCCATTACAAAGACACATTTCCTATCTGAGCCACGCTGCGCAGTTAGCTAAACAAAGAAAACCATGTGACCACCTATGTTTTAGCTCATCCATGTCATCCGCTGTGACGTTGATGTTTTTTTTAGAAATATCAATCATTTTAACATATTGAGTTTGTTAAAAAAACAATTTCTGGATTGGGTTTATTGTATTCTCCAGCTTATAGTACTGCTAATGAAGTTTAGTCAAATATAATAATTGGTATAAAAGAACTGCTTCTGTGATCTGTATTTACGACTACTATTTAAAACATGTTCATTTTTTGTTGTTGAAAGTCAGTAAAAAGACCATGACTGGCAAAACAGCAGCAGAATTCATCATGAATGTATTAAAAATTCTAGTTACCTCAATCCTACTATGAAACATTACAAATAATTTTCACTTTAATTTAAAATTATGTATCTAAGTTGCACATGCCTATTGCCGCGAAAAAAAATATATTGACGTAAAAATCAAACATAAAAATTCTGAAATCTGCTTTACAAGTTGTGGATATCTAAGGCTTTGCCTCGACAACTCAAGTTGTTTGATAAATTAGGTGTTTTTTTTTAACATTATTGTAGTTTGAAAACAAAATATAGAACAAATGTATTTTAAATCAATAACCGTTTGCGTAGTTCGATGGCATTAAATCGCGATCACATTAGGAAACATAATTACCTTTCAAGTCAAATCGTTTTCACATGCGAGTTGTTACCCCACCCACCAAATTTATAACAGCGACAAGAACTTCCGGTCAAAATATTTTCCACTTTTTACCATATTCATTACATATCATTAAGAAATTCGCAAAAAATATTTAAGACTATGTATTGGGTAGCTACTTTGATACCAAATATATTGCAAAAATACTTTATTTTGTTAAGAAATAACTTAATTTACTATCTGTTCATCGGTACAGAAGTTTACACTCACGTTTGCAGTTCAGAAAGAAAGAGCAGGGGCTTACACGTGGTGTTTCACGGCTTTTCAAGGAACCGGCGGGCTTTTACCTTTCGTACCTGTACAGTTATTTTAAAGTAGTAAACAAGAAAATTATGATAAAACTGAATTATTATTAAAGGCGCTTAACTATTTAACAAAATAACATTTTTGATATAGGTCTGACTCATACTTTTTGAAAATACATCATTATTTATACGTGTGAATATATTTTTACTAATGCATGGGAAATGCCATATTGTCAGTTTAAAACGATAATGTGTAATAGGTTCAGTTATATTTTTAAAATTTTAAATAAATATAATAATAAATTTGAAAATGTATAAATTTATATTTTACCATACCTCACCTCCTGCCGCTGGTTAGTACGTTCACTTTCAGGTCCGAATAAATATTTCTATTTTATTAATCTCAAATGGAATATGCTGAAAGTATCAGTCACACAATGTGCTGTTTTGATTTAAAATTAATTTACATTATCAATTAATACAATTTAAACATATAACTAGTATATCAAGGAAATACCACAGTATATTAAACACTAAATTATCATTTTAAAAATGTCGCTTTCATGGTATATTCAATAAGCATAACATTGGATAAATTAATAATCAAAAATATATCACGGACATGAACATATGCCAAACATAATACAAAACAAGAGTCTTAAGTTGGACATATTTGAAATACTCATACGATCAACAAAATTTCCCTTAGTATACCTTACTACAAGGGAGGCAACACAATCTAAATTAAAAGGTAAAGTAACGTCCCCGTAGAAACGAATAAAACACTAGGAATATGGCACCTCTGCAAAGATATTGTAAGGTAAAGCAGGTGTTAAAGAAAATATACAGAATTTCAAAATTAACACAATTGATGTGTAGTGTATACATACATTAATTAATACAGACGAGTTTGTCAAATTTTAAGGAAATTCTCCATCCAGTATTTAAATTGTGGCTATTTTTCTTTTAATTTTTGTTTTTTAAGATGCCCCCTTTTAAGGAATAAAACACCAAATATTTCGTTATATACTCTTTAAGAGAAGAGTTTTACTATTGAATATCGTTTGGAAACAGATTATAACATTAGACAAACCAACCACACATGTTACTTAATTGGTTTGCCTTAAACTATTCCAAATATCTAAATAATTGTTTGCAAAACCAACATGTTTAAAAAATTTCCCGTTTCTTTCTGCCTAAAGTAAAAACCAAAACAAACACAAAAACAACAACATAAAAACAACAACAAACAAAACACAATAACACTGAGCTGTTGGTATGAAATTCATTTCAGAGATGCTCAGCATGTTCCATATAGTATTTTGGTTGATGCCGAAAAATAATTTCACCTCATGGTTTTGATTTTTTTTTTAGATTTATGATTTTTAGAATATAACAGGTAATGAATTTGTAATCTAATTTAGTACAATTGAAATTCATTTGTAAAATTAAAAACTACGAATTTTTCCTCTTACTCTGGTAGAGTGATGCAGTAATAATTGTCAAAGTGAAAAAGAAGGAAGAAAAAAAAAGCTGACTATGCGTGCCCAAACCGGGATTCGAACACACAACCCTCAGTTTTAAAACATGTTTACCCTAACTTTGATACTCTTCAATTGGAGGTGCAGCAGTACATTTGCTCTACCTTAATTTTTATTGTGACTAAGTAATTCATCTTCTTGATCAGAAGAAAAACACACGGCCGCTGTAATTTAAATACCAGCTATTCAATGCCCAGTTATTCTTGTACCGGATGGATGTGCACTTAGTGATCAAATAAAAACGAACATATTTATGAAATCATATTGCAGTAGGTACGATTATTTATAAATATTTATCACCTTCCCGATATAGACTACACTACACTCTCTAACAATACCCATTACTAATAAATTTGCCGCATTTATCAAATACTTATTGCCATTTGTGAAGTCTTCGGATCAATGTATATATTAAAGCTTTAAAATTATCACCACCCCAGCAATTTATCTTACAGCTTTATGAGGAAGACTATCACATGGAGGTTTTATGTAAATCTGGAGAAGGTGATAAGCATGTTTAACAAAGAAAATGTTTTAAAATATCCTCGGTCCAGCTGTTAACCCACTTGCGCATTTATTATTTTGTCTGTTCATTGCGCACCGATTTAAAGGTGGTCTCTAGCAGTTTGAACCAAAACTTTTTGTTTCAAATAATTTAATAAGAAATTGTTAACTGAAAAGGTCCTGCAATATGTTTATCATTGATGTAAAACATCCACACTTGTCATTGCAAACAGGTATTTCTTATCTGAGCCACGCTGCAGAGCTAGCCATTTTTAATAGTGAAACATCCACACTTGTCATTGCAAACAGGTATTTCTTATCTGAGCCACGCTGCAGAGTTAGCCATTTTTAATGTAAGAAAGTCACGTGACAACTTTCTATTGAAATCACGATATATCATCATCCGGGTAAGTCGCTCTGACGTCGATAATTATTTTAAGGAGAACTCTCCATTGTGCTTATTTATAGATGTTGAAAGAATGGACATTTAGAGCTATCTATTTCATGTTTTGTACTGTCTAACAGTTGAGATCAATCATCTTAAATGTAAAAATATACATTTATGCAGAAATTCCGACATAACAGTGTTGAAACAATGTTATGCAAACTGTTGGATACCACCTTAAAAGGAGTTATGTCAGTTACATGTGTCACCGGATCTAGTCCCGGACAAGGTTATCACTGTCCACCTGCCCTACGATGCGTCGGTGGTTCTACCCAGACGATTGTTGGATGCAGCTATAATGACAATGATTGCAGACGTACTTCAAATTTAAACAAAACATTTGGCACATGTGCACTGTGGTCTTATCATTTAGTTAAAGATTGATTATATTATACTGTGCATCTATGTATCTAGTATAATATAATATCATTGCATTAAAAATCAAGATACATGTATTGTAGTGACAAAGTTACAAATTAAATGCAGAGGAAAATAACATTCGACAAATGTAAAAGAACTACAATCGATAAAAAATGATATTTTTTAAGTAGAAAGTGTTTCTGATATATACAAGTTCAACTGCAGACTAGTGCAGTTCTTTAACTATGTAACTTGGTATTTTCAGCTTCTCACATTTATGAAAAATATTTCCCCTTTTATGTAAGAAATATGCTAAAATTGTTTTCCCATGCACACTATCAATTACTTTACGATAATAAGAAATGTATCATTAAAGGATAGTTTACTTAATTTACATATCAAAAATCCAGCTAATCAGGACGAATTCTAACAACCCAATATAAAAACGTAGGGTACCTCAGTCAATCTTGAAGACATATACCAGTTGTTTTACGCTTTTTCTCGAGAAACTTCATTTTAGGTAATATTTTTTCATTGTACGCCTTTTTTACCATAAGCTATGTTATAAGCGATAAGACTATTTTATCTTTTGATTAATTTATCTTTTTCATAACTTATCTTTTTCATAATTTATCTTTCTATCTTTTTTGCCGTCCACAGTAACCTACCTTTAACTCGATTCTCTATTATGTGAGGTAGAAAAGAAGGGTGGTGGGGTTACATATCAATGTCTGTGAACGCTTGACTTATGTCGTCTGTCGCTTTTGTACAGACGACAATGTCAACTATGGAACTGGGAATAAAGAAAAATGGAAACATCAAAGTAGAACTTATTATATAGGGTGTAGGGTTAACAAACAGTGTTTTTAAAGGTTGTATATACCTGTAAGTTTACTTAATTTAATTTGTGGTTTCAGATACAATGTAACTACGATCGGAATGAAGTCGAAAGTTTCACACGGGACTTAAAAGTAATTGATTGAAAAATGTATTTTCCACGGTAAGAACTATTTTTTTTCATTATTTGTTTCTTGATTGTTAGATTTATTTAGTCTGAGGAATCAAAGTCTTTAGTTTAGAAAAGAAAGACTGTATATGTTATTTCTATTTGTTTATAACATTTCAGATATTTTAATATCATAAGAGAAATAGCGACTAAAACGAGAAATATATTAGATTACATGTAGTAGGAAATATTTTTTTATCATTACTATTAAAGTCATTATCATAAAAAAATGGATATTCTATTTTTGCTAAATAAATCCTGAAAGCAGAAAAAGGGACTGAACATAATTAAAACCTATTTTATTAACATTTATATTACACATAATAATTAAAAGCTATTTTCAATTGAAATTTTATTAACCATGAAATAACTGAAAACTATTTTTATTCGAAAATTTATTAAACATTTGATAATTGAAAGCTTTTTTATTCACACAATTATATTAATCATACAATGATTGAACAATATTTTAATTACATTTACATTAACAAAACCTGAAATTTGTTGCATTTTGCACTTATTAGCACTACTCATAAAACGTGTATACATTCAATGTTTGAAAAGTTAACTCCAACGAAGCAGTTCTACGTTATCAGATATGATTATCTAGAATGTAAATATGCATTCTACTATTAGAGTGACGTGTGTTGATAATAAAGAATAATGAATTGATTACTATTCAGCATTTCCACTGGCAGTTCGAACAATTTATCTTTCCTTTTAAGACCAACTTTACTTAAATTTAAACCGCTGTTCTAACGCTTCTGATCGGTTTAAAACTTAATTTAAAATCGGACCAATCAAATGCTCTTAGAGTCGAGATTTAAATCACAGTTTTATGTAAGTACGTGACACATATCATTCTGATCACCTCGGCTGTTTAACTTTTTACAACGTGTACGGAAAGGGCCGGAGATGATGCGAATAAAACCATGCAATCTTCATTTTTGTTTTGGCCATTGTCAATCTGATCACCTCGGCCTTTATGCTATGCAAGAGACCTCTGACATAATAAGGCGCCATCTTGGATCTACTTTGTGTGTCTTAGTTTTAATACTGGGTATTTAATGTTGACTTTTCAATTTTCCGTAAATCATATAGATTGTATTGATAAAAAAAATCGTTGTTATTGCAAGATATACTCAACTAAATGATATATATATAATTTGTTACTTTCTCGCGAACGGACACTGTTTCATAACTCAGGCGACGCACTTTGGTGTATTCTAGAGCTATGTACGAGGTGTATTTTACGAACCATACGGAAATACCCGAAGTTTTACGATTGGGCCATTGTGTCACTTTTAATCCAATCAACGTATTGCTTATAACTGAAGTATATGACGTATGTTACCACACGCGGAGTTCGTAGTTTGTTGAGCTTAAAAGAACAATAATAGTTCAGAGGCGTCGCAACGGCTTTTGATTCTTATAAGCTAAAGACAGCCCACTATTTTAAAGGACAAAATATTACTTAAAATCTGTTTATCATATGTACTTTGAAACGAAAGTTAGAAAATGCAAATTTGACCACCGGTTACAGAGTTGCGCTATACTTAACCATTCCCAGCAATACAGTGAATAATAAAATACCACATCAAACATCTATATACATGCAGTTTCTGTAAATTTGTTTAACCAAATGCTACAAATTCATCATATTATAACATGTTGTTGAAAATCTTGCTAGCGTGTTATGTTATGCAGTAATAATCAATATCCTTAGATGTAAATGCAATGAGAATTTAGTTGGTAGTCTCCCCTGAATAATCCCTAAATGGAAGTAGGTCCTTTCAGTTGAATTACTCTTTTTTATGCTTGTACTATTTAGAATGTATGTTGACATTTACGCTATTTTTGTTATATTTAGATAAACCTACCACCATCCTCAAGGGACACCTCCATATTCTTCTTTAAATAACATATCCCTATAAGTTTATTTATGGATAAAGCAGCTCAAATTTATACAAAAATAACAAAGTTCAGTGAGGACCTACTTACTTTTTGGAATACATCGGATATTATCTAACAAGGGAGACAATTTCCATTCACCAATGTACCACACAGCAATCAAACCGATCGATAGAAGAAATACAAATATAATTATAGAACTCAACCGTAACCAATCATCATTTACTTTTAATTTTAGTTTAAGTTCAATCAACTATCAACAACCCGTAGCATCATTAGCGCACACACAACCAAAAAGGAACTAATTACGCTCTAATTAAGAGCCCAGTTCCTTAATCGGAAGAAGAAGAAGAAGAAGAAGAAAAGATCACAAAAGTATGGTGGCAATAATGACGACGTTAAAAATAAGCTCCAATGAATTTGGCATAACGTCACGCTGTGACTATGACGTCAAACTCTAACGTCGTTACTGAGGTACCAGAACGGTTGACTCGGCGTGGGAAGTTAGCAAAGTACAGAGAACTAAAATGGTTTTATATTTATATTAACATGTTAGAACGCCATTACAATACGGTTGTTTTGACGCCCCTGGTGTATCCCTTTAAGGATATTGGGTAAATAGATTGCATCTCCTTGTCTTTATTGTTTGTTTGTTACTTTTTATCATTTTATTTGTTTGTTGTATTGTCTCACTTTTGTTGTATAAGTCACCATACAATACTGTTTGTCACAAGACTTAAATTGTTTCAGCTTTATTTTAGATTCCAGGACGTTTTATGATAATGATAATCTTCATGCTGCGTCAGCCCTCGTTGCAACTATTGTTAGATAGCATCTTTGTTTGTTGATGTACCCTGATACACGTTGCAATGTATATAATTTGGTATTTATGTGTATTTTTTTTATTTTAAAATAAAAAGAATCCTAATTATCTCTTTGCCTCTAACCTGTTGTCCTGCCTTTCTTCCTAACCATTTTGAAATCAATTAATTATATATTGTTGTTTGTGTCTACTTAAATGCTATAAATTTCTATTTGTTTATGTCAACATCGATATTATATCTTTCTCGTTCTTTATATCTACATATAAACCTTACATTTTTCTTTGTAATGTTTACATCAATGGTATATCTTTTTATCTGTATGTCTATATCAATGTTGTAATGTTTCTCGTTGTTGTTCACATTATACTACTCTCGTTGCTTATGTCTACATCCATGTTATATATGTTTCTTCATGTTGTTGTTGTATTGTCAGATCAATATTTATTTTTTGTAACAGTTTCTTTTTCTAATTAAATGTCATTTTTCCTTAGTGCTGATGTCTAAAATCACGTCACAGACAAATGAAGAAACAAATATACAAATAAACAAACAAACCAATATAGCCCTATCTAGAAAGTTTTGGCTCGTTTTTACGTCACCAAATAAACACAAAAGCACACCAAATGTCATTGCCCAGGCCTATTATTATGTATTGACGTATGTTTCAGAGACATCAAGACAGCACAAGCTATTCGGAAGGTGAAGCTGCCTAAAGAATATCTGAGTATCGACTTCGGCAAGGACTACTGCAGGTAGGAATCATAACGACATCAGAACGTCTGCACAGAAACAATCAATGTGCACGTGAACAGTAATTAGCGCCAATCGGAATTTATCGTCTGTCAAACTACACAATGGTTAATGCAGTCATCACCGAGGAGTTTCAATTGCAATTTGTATATGGCGCGAGACTTTGCGGGAAACTTTTGTTGATGAGCTACTCGTCCTGTAGCGTTTCGATCTTTAGTGTTCATTGATTTTAAAAGTAACTATACCCGTTTGTTTAAGATAATGTTTTATTCTCTTCGTGTCAAATAATGTCGATCGAGTTGATTCCTATTCAGGCACGGGTTAGTTAATATAGCAAAATGAAAGAGTCCTATTACATGATAAAATATGTACAATTCAATGTAACACTACAATAATAAATCGTAGATTGAATAAATTTCGAATTATAGCAGCAATCAAGTATTTTAAATGGCCATGAGGATTATATTCGTCAACTTAATGTGACCATATACCGCCATATTTATAACCAAATTTATACCAAACAATGTTTGCATGAAAACGCTATGAAAAAAACAACAAAAAAACAACAACAACACACACACACAGAGAGAAACAACAACAACAAAATCAAAACACGCATATAATTGCTCTTAAAGCGTATTGGTCACATTGATCAGAGCTGTATCTTCTTTTTTTTTTATTAAAAAATTACGATCGTAGTTAAACCATTGTGAAGAATGAATTCAAATCTGACCACTGGAATATGCATGTATGGGAACATATTCCGGCCTTCAAAATTGCTTTGAAAGAAGTCAAAGCGTTGTAACATGTTTCAACTATTTTTAGCAATGTAAAGCTCAGCATCCGGTTAGAGCTCCGAACAACGCATGCGGGACAAAACGTCAATACACAATCGGATCTCCTCGGGTAATTCCGTTCTCGGTACGATCATTTCTCGGATGTATCTGGAGTAGTATGTACAGGATTGCGGCGTTTTGTTCGCCGGAAGAAGAATTGCAGAATAGGCGACAAAAAGTTCTTCCATCATTCGATTAGTGTAGTTTATAGAGCTATTTCGTTCTATAAACTTTCATTTATCAATTAACCTTTTAAATGTCGTAAAATGTACAAATGTTATTCCAGGCTCAAAAAAGATAACATAAACATGTGTGATCGCTGTTTTAAAACTTAAACATTTTTCTTTGCTGATGTGATTACGTCATAGACACTGGCATGTTTGTTTTCGCGTTTTTTCCCCGCCATACATCCGAGAAATTAATCCGAAGAGTTTCGATTAAGTCAATACACTGACTGGCTGAAAAATTCGAACAAATGTAAACTGCTGATCTTGTGGTACTTTGCGGCATGCACATTCACTAATTGATACTTGATTGACTAATTTACTAATTGATTTAATCAAGTGGGCCATAATCTTCAAGCTTCCTGATCTTGAATTTTTCATTTATCATTAAAGTCTTATGGAATTTGTAGTACTGTACATACTATATATACTATTATTTATTCTAAATTATACCTTAAGTACGTCTTTACGGTTTGATAAAGATCTTTAACTTGTTAAAACATCTGCCTAATTGAAATCACCGACAAGAAGGCAAACATTGGATTTTTGTGTGTGTATGTTTCTCTAATGGGATCAAACTAGACAAATACGGTTGAATAAAGATATGTTCTAAACTCAAATATAGAAACTAATTCTAACCATAAAGCGTTCTTTCTTCTTCAAGTTTGAACCTTAACCTTACCGGAAATGGTAATATTCGCGCACATAAATAAGTAAAACGAATTCTGATTGGATAGAAAGTTAGCAAACATAACGCACAGGGACACTTGGGATAGCAAGTAACAACTAAAGAAACGAAAATATAGAGAACATGCGTGAAAGTGACTTGGCCATAGTTTGTGTAGGTACATAAGACTTACAAGCATATCAGCCGTAATTCATATGCATAAATTGTTGAGCTAAAATGCTACAAATAGCTGAACAGCGTCGCGGTGCATTTCATTCTCCCAACCTTAAAGGTATCCGACTGTTTGGACAAGATTGTTTTCGCTCAAAGAAAACATATTATTTTTTCCCGAAAGGGTGGCACAAAATGCTAATTATTAATGTCCTACATATATGTGAAAAAGACGCATGACACATCACTCGTCATTACAAATAGGCAGTTCCTATCTAAGCCACGCTGCACAGTTAGCTATTTTTAAACTAAGAAACCCACATGACCTGTAACATCATATAACCATTCGGTTAATCCGCTCTGACGTCGATGTCTATTTTCAGACGAAATTATAACATTCATGCTTATTTATAGTTTTGGAAAGAATGGGCATGAAGAGTGATTTATATCACGATCTCTACTGTCCTGCAATGTAGAAAGTGTTCAAAAAAGTCTTTTGTTAGATTTCAGTTTGACTTTTTGCAGAAATTATGCCCCCCCCCCCCCCCCCCACCTTCTCCCCCAATCCAGGTTTACGTGAAATTGATGGAGACAAACTGTCAGATACCACTTGTAAGGCTGAAGAATCTGTAAAAGGCCGTGTTTTCGCATATAATCTTGTGAACAAATGACATATTTTATATGTTAATAAATAAGTGATTTGATATTGGCTCTGTTATTTGGCCGAGGGCCAATACCGCTGACACGAGAACAAATAACAGGGCCAATATCAAATCACTTATTTATTGACAATTTATTAAATAACTACATGTACTTATAACATTTCACATTTAATACTTAGTTTTTGCATTAATCAAAGTCAGAAATTGCTTGTTTTGTTGTTATTGTTTTTTGTGTGAAATCTACACATTTTTGTAAAATAATACATTCGGTTAAACATTACCAATTAATGCCGTGAATATTTGAAAACTGAGAATATTTTGTTTAATAAATTTATGCAACCTGTCAGCGTCTACACATAGACCGAGTTAGAACAAAATGACTGCCATTTCAGAGAGCTTCTTGCTGAAATCTATATCATTTTTTTTTTTTTGGCTCTGCCTTATTAGCCAATCAAATTACTTCAATTGCGGGCTTTTTATCAATATCACTTTTCGGCGGGCCGAAAAAGTGATATTGATATTGGCACTTTTTTTAAAGCAAGCCGTTGTGTTACTGCACGTGGCAGGTGCTTTTTTATAGGACTAATCACGTAAAGTTATTTAATAATATTCCATAATAAATTAATTGTTCAAAATTTAATAAAAAATAAAATGCGAATTGTGATCAAGTCGTTTTAATATCCTACAATGGTTTTGTTGGTAGTATCTTAAGTTCATTATTCAAATGTGTTTATATTATTTTTCTTTCGTTTCCTAATTTTAATCTACTTATTAATATATAAGTTATATTATTTAACCGCATTTTTCCACGTGAACAAAACAATATGCTTATATATAAAATAATTATGACTTCTTAAACAATTTTTCAAATAGTTTTATTTATTTTTGTATATATTTTGGCCATTTTCAAACTAGGTTGTCATCTTTATCCATTTTCTTTCATCCCATCTCTCATTCATTCCGTCCATTTATGTTCCTCTCTTCCCCCACACTCACACATTTCAAGTGTGATTTTATCTGCATTGTAACACTTCTACCGCGTACAGCCAAAGATTAAAAACATTTACACACTCTGAAATGAACAAACACCGGGGCTTGTACAAGAACACGAAAACAAACAGTGAGGACCGCAGTAAATAAATCAATAAAATAAAGTAGGTATATTAACCTGAGACCTTCCGATCTCAAGCCGCATTTCTCTCCCGATATCGGTGAGTAACAGACTCAAGATAAATCGGGACCTTCCGTAAATCCTTCTCAAACACGCCATTGAATAAAATCAATCAGTTTAAAAGAAAAGTTAAATTGATTGATTGGTAAATAAAAGTCAGTAGCTTTGAAATCAGACAGAGGTAATAGCCCCGACTTATCCGTAGCGAGACTTGTTGATACGGCATTTAACTCCAACTGGAAAATAGAAAGCCTCTTGCCTTGTATTATAACAGAACAGAAGAGTGCATCGTTACACTTGAACGTAATTGAAAGTATATAAACAGAAATACTGCTGGTGGGACGATAAATCAAACAAACAAACAAACAATAAAAATAATAAACAAAACAAACAATTCAAATAAACAAACAATCATTTTCTACCTTTTTTAAACTCATTATATCGTCTTCTCTCCTCTACCTTCTTCTACCTTCTTTCTCCTTCTTTCTGTTATCAAATGTTATATCTTCCCATTTTTATCTTCTTTCCTCTTTTGCTATCTTCTTTAAAAAGTCATTTCTATTCCTTCTTTTCCTGCTTCTTCTTCTTTCAAAACGCCTTCATGTACAAGATGACATCTGAATCATTTCAGTCCTTCCGATTTTCTATTCTTAATTGCTTTTTTTTTTTTTTGGTAAGTAACGTGTGCTTTAAGACACTACCAAATTAATCAATTATGACATACTTTCTTTTCACATTTTGACACCTTTGCGCCAATATTAGCATTTCCTTTTATTTTCGGTCCGAGGACGATCTCTTGGCGGGAAAATTGCAAATACCTCGTTTATATTACCGCTTAATTGATTTTTAATGTTGTCTCTCTACCATCAAGTGTTTTCTAACATAATGACGATAAGACAGTCCAATAATAGGCGACCGACCTACATTGTGAATCGTAGTTGAGACAGTTGTCATCAGAAAAAGACTCCCGCTTCATTGACATGCTAAATAGAACAAAATAGAATAGACATACCTACATATTCGTGTCCACACATGAACGCTCATGCGTCATAACAATAAAATAAAAAATCTAGACTGAGCTAGATTGTCCAGCGCAAAGCTGTTAGTTTATTCTGTCGCGTTTTCAGCCATATGCATAAAAAAATACGCATGAATATGCGATACTATTCCCCGGCATTTTTTTCCGAGTAGACAAGAGTATATATATTTAATGAACAAAATACTGATTTGTGTTCGTTCGTAACAAGTTAGTAGGCACCCTTGCATTCATACATTCACTCACATTTTGCCCTCCTGGTCAGGAATGGATCCGGGGGAGGAGGGGGAGGGGATGCACCACCAATCTGGTAAAGTAGAGTTTTGAAAACACATACATATAAGCTTAAAAATACTTAGCCTTTAAAGTAAAATTTTTAAGTTGACTGCTTCGGTCGAAGTTACGGTCCCTTACTGTGTAAATATATCTAGTATTTACTGCGATACAGTTGAATGGATCTTGAATTATACCCCCCACCAACATTTTCTGGATCCGCCCCTGCTCCTGGTATATTTATTATTTGTATGTTTCTTGTATTTTTTAAATGCATTTCATTTACCACCATTGTCTTATGTTACATGCTTGTATTTATTAGAGAATAAAACTGTTAATGTTAATAAGAATTAATAACACAGCCATAAACAGCAGTAACAAAACCCACTCACCACCACCACCACCACTGTCGCACATGTACCCTACCACCATCAATTTCAAAAATTACTCAAATGTTCTTGTCCAAACGGTATTTTAGTTTAAAAACACTGTTGTTGTTGTTGTTTTTTCTGACGACAAATATGCGCGTGTAAAAGTAACCGCGGGAAACCACATGTCTTCTGCCAGTTGCTAACATAAGTATTGTGAATGTTTGATATGTCAACATAATGCTATTTGCCAACAATGGACCCGTTCTTCCGACCGGAACTTCGATTGGGCATTTAGACACATTCTGATAGAAGACTCTATCGGATAGACCAGTTTAAGGAACGCCTCATTAGGTTTGTCTGCGAAAGTCTTGCACTCTGTGTAAGCCTGTCAGTCAGAAAGTAGTCCGAGACGTTTAATGGAGGTGAGCGACATTCCGTGTCGGTGCGAAAGACTACTTGTAATAATTGACGTTGCTCCGCTGCCTTAAAAATCAGAGACATTATCGTAAATGATTTAGTGTAAGAGAAAGTCAACTAATCAAGTGTTTCACTAATTTAGTACATACTAAATCGGTACAGTGGCGTTTAACTGTTTCATTGTCTTGTGCATAGCGAAACATGAAACAATAGGATTAAGTTACGTTCAAAGTGCATTAATGATTTATGTAGTTGGAAACAATTGTATTTCGAGTTTTCATTCAGTGGTTATTTTCAGTGAGTCAATTGAAATTTTATGATAAAATTTCACCGAAAGCGAAAAGGAAAATCGATTTCAACAAAGCTCTTGGCTGCACTTTTTTATCGCTGCACATTAATTAAAAAACTCGGGAGAAGAATTTTAAATAGGGTCTTTAAAACGGGAGTATTTACGAGGCTCAACTGAGGGGAGTTAGGCGGGTTTGTTTAGCATAAACTTGGATTAAGTATTATTGGGGGTGACTTTCTACCGTAGATACGTCATGTTTCGCCGTGTAATATTGACCGCTAGTTGGTCGAAGTGCTAGCTCTACCATTAGCGCTACTTAAATTCATTAGACAGCGGTAAATCTACGAGACTTGTGTAAAATTGGAAGCGATTGAAAGGTTCAAGTGTTCCTTCAATCCGAATATAGTTTAATGAATTGTTTTAAGGATCGGGATATGTTTTTATATTGACCGAGTATTGTGGAAGTGTGTTTTAGTGCTATAATAAATTAAAACGAGCGATGTAAAGAGTAAATTTATCAAATTAAAAATTAACATCAAAAAGACGATGAACGCGTGCTTCAATTGAGTATGATAAATTCAACAAAATAGCTCAAAAGAAATCGCCCATACCGTGTGATGTAGGCATGGCGTAGAAGCACTCAAATTTACGTTTCAACATTAAACGTAGTTAATCGTGCCGGAAAGTGTAACCAACAGCAGAAAGATATACGCAAGGCAAGACGTGAAATATGGCGAGCGCGGATTATATTTCGTCAAAGGCAATTACGCCCTCAGCAACGCCAATAACTCAAACCACTGACGTTAACGTAACAGTGAAGTCAAAAAGTGACGTCACGAAGATTTCATCGACCAACGTCACAAAGTATTCACCGACCGATGGCACGAGTCTGCCAACGGTTGTTAGGGCTACGGAACTACGAGTTCCACGGTCTGTACAGTTACGTCTTGCCAGAAGTTTGACTTTTGGGGTTCTAGGGGATGATAGGTGAGTTTTGTGTGTAGACTCATGTGACTGTGTTGTGCATACGTGTAAGTCCCATTTATGATTGTTAATGTTGACACGAATGTGTTCAATGTTTGTGTCCACGCGGTGTATGTGTATGTTGCTAAATGCGCGCCTAAGCGTATATATGGTGTTTGTCAGTTTGTGTGTGAATTTTGCGTAGTATTGGTTTGTATACTGTATGTGTGTAGTGTGGGAATGTGTAATGCATGCTTGTATTGTTCTTGTATGTGTGAATGTGTTATTCAGACTTTGTTTGCATGGGTGTATTTTAGTGTATAATTGTCTAAAAAGTATGTTTCCGTTTTTTGTGTGACCTGTATGCACGTTTAGAGTTTGTAAACGTGCTTTTGCTTGTAAGCTGAACCTTTAAATATATACAGGTATGTTGGATAGTGCTTGTATGTGTTAATCAATCAGGTGTTGTATGAAAACGACATATTTGTCAAGAATATGTGTGGTTGATATCCACTGGTAATGTCCGTTTGATTGTCTGTGTGTATGGTTTTATGTGGAGTGTAAGTGCGTGTATGTACGGTAAGTATGTGATTACGCACAAATACTCCATCTGTTATTTGTGTTATCTATCTATGTTATGTATGTCTAGCGCTGTGTGTGATTGCATAAAGAGGGTGTATGTGTATGTGACAGTATGATATGCAATCGTATGCTGGAAATGTGCCTGCTAGTCGTATGCCTCTACAGTCTAACCTGTAATAAAAGACCAGCCAGAGGACAGGGTTAAAATGGTCTTTAAACACAGGTGGTCGCATATTGTAGCATGCTTGTGTCCTGTTTGAAGTTATATCACAAATATCATCAAAAGTATTATGTTCTCATGTGTTAGGGTATCATATATATATATATATATATATATATATATATATATATATATATATATATATATATATATATATATATATATATATATATATATATATATATATATATATATATATATGTAAAAAATGGAAGTAACACGGATTAAGAGGTTTATTCGTTATTTATAGGTGTTTAAGTTTCATGTTTAATAAACCCTTAGTGCTTTAATTAAAATATTTTGTTTTGGTTTGAAAAAACTTCACAGGTGCCTTTAATAATTTAGTAATAAATATGCAATCGCCCTAACGGGTGACCACATGTCAGTTCATTATCAGTATCGTCGTCGTCGTCGTCGTCATCATCATCATCATCATCATCATAATCATCATCATCATCATCATCATCATCATCAACATCATCATCTTCATCATATTCATCATCATCACCATCATTATCATCATCAGCAGTAGCAACAACAACAACAATGCCATCATCATCTTTTATCATAATCATGATTGTAAAAGTAACTGGTATAACAGACAGAAATTGTTAATTATTTTCCCCACAATGTTGCATTAAGAGACTACCTGTTTTAAGTGAACATTTTAGTCCTGTCCTACAGTTGGTCTTTTAAGACCGTAACTGTCGGGTTTGCTCTCTTTGTTAAATGACTCATCACATAATTGTTCTTACTTTGACATTTGGTTTGCATGTGAATACATTTGTCCTGTGCCTTTTAAAATTTTGGTATATGTTGCAATGCTCTGCCATATATTCTTATTTTAATACAGGCTTGACTGTACGCGAAAACAACCTAATACACCGTATATTTAAACAAATACGTAGGTATAAAACCACACGAATTAAAAACGTTCAAACGTACGTAAATTAATTTAACACTTTAAAACAATTCGTCTTTATTCCATTAATATCACACAACGTTAGTATGTAGCCACATTACAACCTTTTTTTCAAATTTATAACAGACGTTCAACATGACGTCAAATTGCGCCACATTGCCGAAACCTGTGAAAGAGGTGCAGTTGTGTGTATGTTTTGTGTATTATAGTATGGATAATATTATAAATATGTGTTATCCATATGTCACCAGAGAAAGGTTCACTTTAAAAGCGAATATGTGCCTTTGGCAGTTTTTACGCGAATAAAGTGAACACATGATTAAGTACTTTTTACACAACCTAAGCGTCATATGAGAGGTGTCCCCGTGCATGTAATCTAAGTTGCCATTAAATTCATCCTGTAAGGATTGTTACGTGTATTTTCCACTGATGGACATTTGACTTCCTCAATTCCATAACAACACATCAACAGGGGTCTACAACCATCTACACTTCTTCTCTTGTCATTTTTTCTTGATTCAAAAGTTTGATTTCATTTACAATCAAGAATTATGAGTAGTCCTTCTAAAAGAAATAAAATCCATCTCTCTCTCTCTCTCTCTCTCTCTCTCTCTCTCTCTCTCTCTCTCTCTCTCTCTCTCTCTCTCTCTCTCTTTCTCTCTCTCTCTCTCTCTCTCTCTCTCTCTCTCTCTCTCTCTCTCTCTCTCTCTCTCTCTCTTGCTTCTAAATACCTTGTGGACATCAGTAGTTACGTCACTACTTGCTTTTACTGACGCCATAACATTGCTTGCATTTGAGAAACCTATCGGGAAGTGCGAGGTTAGAGCTCTGTAAAACCGGTTTAAACACATCAGTCGGTCCTTTTTGCCGACTGACCGTTCCAAGGCGGTACTGTTGGGTTGTCTCGTTTGTTTAATGACAAATCACAGATTTGTTCTTACTTTTACATTTGGCTTCCATGTGAACCCCATTGTACTTTGCGTTTTCAAATTTAGATACTCATATGGCTTTTTCATATTTCCTTATTGACTATTGTAGCACATACCTGTTGCGTTTTTTTTAATTGTAGGCTATATTTTGCTAACTACAGATCCCCCATGACAATATCTTGTTAGGATAGTGTGAAAATGTTTAAATAATAATTGCAATTAAATCTGATTTTTATACAAAAATATATTCATGCTGGTTAACCAAACGTCAATGTAAAATGTGTTTTAAGCTGTGTGTAAAATCATTCAAATTTGTTTCACATGTGATTTAAAATTTATTTTGGCGTTTTATTACTTCTTTTTTTTTGCTAAACTAATTAAAAATCAAGTCGAAGTCATGCTGAAAAACGTTTTTTTTATATATCTATTAAGTATATGCAAGAAAGAAAACAGATCTGGGTTGAATAATCTTGTAGTACATCCTTTCTTTAATTGTTCTTTCATTGAAAAGGTCAAAAATAATTTGGCAAGCATTCTACAATATTTTCTCCAATAAAGAAAAAACACTCTTTACAGAAGATATCAGCCATTTAATATATCAATGGGTGACCGATACCAAAGTTTATCTTTTATATTCTAATATAAAACATACTTTCTCTCTTGCTGATTGTTGACAGCAGGCGACAATCTGAAAAGTCGTTTGCTTTGTATTAACACGCGGAACACCTATGTACCCTGCAATTATCGCTGTTTGTTATCCGGGACCCGCACAATACCCCGGGGTGTACTACGGTTCTCATGGGTTGCTTCCAATAAATCGACAATTTATTAATATTTGCCCTATCATTCATTGAGAGATTACCGTAAGACCAAAATATTGATCAAGCAAATTGTACCTTAATATACGCCATGTATACAATATCAAATGAACAATATGTCGTTTTTGAATTTTTTACGACCAAAGGTTACTTTTGCTAATAATTTGTTCACGAAGAAAAATAATTTTAACATCAGATACATGTTCTTAAACGGTCCTTTTATATGCTGGGTTCTGAAAACTTTGTTTGCAAATGGGTCCAATTAAGACTTTGTTAGTTTCATTTTTTTTCTTTTCAAGCCTATAAAATCGATTTTAGCGCCACCTTGTTAAGAAACTTAAGAATAATATTTTCTTAACACTCGACGTTTGCTTAACATTGAATTGCACTAAAGCCCTATTATTTTGTATATATAGGTTTTCATTTGTTCATGTAATTCACACATATTACATTGACCCACATACTTTGAAGGTTTGACTGTTTGGAAACAAAAATGCTTTAAAATATTTAATTTAATGTTTTGTGATACCTACTTTTAGTCCGAATGGCAGACATATTTGATTGAAGTACGATTTTTGTTGGACGAAAAATTATCTAGTTGTATTTAACGTGTAGCAGAAATACTTTTATTAATTCGTTTACTAATTATTAATCAGAATATACTTAAAGTAGTAATGTAAAACTATTTCCTTTCTTTTGTCACGAAAAGAAACAACACAACTATTCCTATGTTAAAAACTAAAGTTAGTGTGATTTTTAATTAAAAACCAAAATGCAAACTGAATATTAAAGAAAGAAATCATAAATAAATCGGAATGAATAAGTTTGTTTAAATAATACAATGAAAATAAGGCATTACAAATTGTAGATTAAATTTCATTCTTAAATTTAAATACATGTACATGAAAAATTACCGTATAATCATACTAATAATTGCAAATATGAAAATTGTAGATTGGGTAAACAAAAAAAACATTACATTTCTTAACTGTTTAGATTGTCGGATAATAAAAAGAAAATGAAAAGAAGAAATTCCTAACATGTTAAATCACTCGACTAAATGTAAACTAGCAATCCAGTAGTACTTGTCTCTTGTATTTTAAGCTGAAAAGAAATCTTAAATACACATGCCAAGAAGAAAGCGTGTTTGTTCAAAGTTTTTTTTAACAAATAAACATCCACTTTCAATCAATCACATTTGTTTAAGTACTTCATGAGAGAGGAATAATTGACTCGACAAATAAATGAATAGGTGCTCATATGGTTAACGACTGCCTGTCGCAAACGTGTTGCGATCATACTACATGTATTCTACGTTGTATGTGTGTGTGTTTGTTTGTGTTTTTTTTTATTGTTGTTGTTGTTGTTGTGTTGTTGTTTTCAAAAGGTGGTGTCCGACAGTTTGCCTATTTCTAATACATATAACAACATATTACCCCTGGAGTGGGGAATATGTGCATAATTCCTTCATAAACTATTTATACCATTGCTGCAATTGTTAGACAGTGCATTATGTACACATAAATACAAATATATCGCTTTTAATGTTCATAATATCCAAATCTATAAATAAGCACGACGGGAATTTTAGCTAAAAATAGAAATCGACGTCAAAACGTCAAATCGGATTACTCGGAGGATCATGTAAGGTGATTACAAAAGTATGTGGTCACGTGGTACATGTATTCTTAGTTTAAAAATAGCTTAATGTGCAGCATGGCTCGGATAAAAATAGCCGTTTGTAATGACAAGTGGGGTGTTATGCTTTACTTTGCTCAGGGATGTAGGAAATCAATAAACAGCATTTCGCGGGATCTTTTCAGGTAACAATCCTTCATTCGGTAGCATGAGAGAGAAAAATTGGTCTAAACTGTAGGATACTACCTTTAAGGTGACACTTCGATGTGAACCATAATCAATAGACATAAAAGAAAATATTAACATTGTTTGCCTTACCCAGATAAGAACATGTCTCTTCAAATGATTTACCAATAACTACGATATCATAAAGATAACCCAGACATCTTTCATAATTAAAGTAATTTCAAAACACGTTCTACCAAACGGTAAAACACTGCAGGAGCATAGCGAAGTCAAAACGAAAACATACTTTAAATATCTAACATGACTGATTAATATTTTTTTATTGATTTGTTCTAGTGTATTAGACGGAAAACCTGTCTGGTGACAATGTTTTTAATAAAAACGTTTATGTAATAGACAGCTTCGGAAAGGGACGCATTGGGACATTGTGCATTATTAATCACATGTGCAAATCAACTTGTATAAAACGCAGATAATCGACACATTTCACACTTCCTTCTATTTAAATGTTAATATAAGGCAATTAAATGTTAAATAACAAAACGCAATTGATCCATTAATTTTATTTCCAAACATCGTTAACATGATAAACGTTTTAACATAATTGACCGCATCGACAAATCTGGCTTTTAGAGTTCTGTTTATAAAACAGACCTTAGCAGCAAGGACGCTGAGTTTGAGTTGTTGAGCGTCAATGGAATTGTTCTTGGCCTTTGTATAAATATGTTACATGGTAACCATGCCTAGCAACGACGTCCTGCTATCGAACAGCACCGGGTTTGTCAACATCCCTATGTGGGGAAGTGCGTGCTATTTGTTTTTTGTTTCAGTGAAACCAATGAATGAAAACCAGCCGATAATCGGCGCATGGGTTTGCTGCAGAGCTCGCAAATGATTCGTGTAAACAAGCTGAATAAAAAGAGAGGAAAACATGTGAAATATATATATTAGTGGATTATGTTGTAGATGAACTTGTGTTGTGTGGTTTAGTAGTTCATCCTAAAAATTGTTTGGAAACAGTTTATAATGCCGATTTTACCTGATATATGCGAAGGGTAACGTAATTTATGATGATATATAATTAGATAATATTTGTTAATATATCACATTAAATTTTCTGGGAGGAAAATACGAAGGAAAGCTTGCGACTTTTAAAAGTCGACATTTGGTTTTTTCCACTTAGACTGTTTGTTGACAATTTTGTATTAATTTGATCTGTTCAAAATTTTGTCTTTTCGACAGCTCACAGAAAAACAATGCAAAGAGACATAAATCAGTCGCAAGATTTTAACATATACTAAACATAAAAAAAAAATTAAATTTATTTTTTTAAACTGTTTATGTTGTTACCATCGGTGTCTTGAATCAAAACATTAAAGTATTACAATGGTTACACGTATCAATTTTATATAATGTCTTATAAGAACTCAATATATAAGAATAAATAGCAGTTAACATTTCATTTATCTTTTTTGTACAATAATTGTTACATTTTAAATATAATTAAATGATGGTAACAAAAGAATTACATTTTTTTTTGTATTTGCCACCTAGTAAAGGTAATATACGCGCCTCATTTGTTCGTTGTTGTTTTTTTTTTCCTTTTTTTTTTCCTTTTTATTGTTGTTTATTTTTGTTTTTGCTTGTATTGGTTCGATTTAAACCTCTAGTTAAAGCCTCAGAGTCGAACAATAAACTTTGATTGTAATTACTTCGAATGACGTCTTCTTCATGCATATTTTGGTCTATCAGCCTTTATTTAAACTCACAACATTGTTTAATTAATTTCTCTTTATTTCCGGTGGCCAGTCATCTGTATCCCAGCTCGAAATGGGCCACAGAGAACCAGACAAGATTCCAGGGAACCAGGCCTGAGGAGGAGTCAAGACGAAAACCAGAGTTTGTGATTACGTCACTGGACACGCGCAAACACAATCCACAGTCCAAACATATATTTCATATCTCCCGGATAAACAAAAAGGTAAATATGTTCATATATCAATCAGAACACCGTTTGTTATTTCTACTTCAAAACTGTTTCCGGATTTTTTTAATTGTGATAATTAGTTGATTATTTTTTCGCCATTATGCATATACGTGCCTTTCACATAAAATTGGCATCACTAACATACTTAATATGCTTACCTGTCCAAACCTTATATCATCGTTGAAGGTGGTATCCGATAGTTTGCTTTTATCTAAACATGTGACAATATCTTACCTCTGTTTTGGGGAATTTGTAATTATAACAGTATAAACTTTAATTTAAGTAAAGACTGTATGAAACACTACATTAATTGTTAGATAAATACTAATTTCAGCTTAAAATAGATATCGACGTCAGAGTTGATTACCCGGATGATGATATGACGTAATCACAATAGCAAGTGGTCACGTGTTTTTTTATTGTTTTGTTTGATTTCGTTTGTGTGTGTGTGGTTTTGTGTTTTGTTTGTTTGTTTGTTGTTGTTTGTGTGTGTGTTTGTTGTTTTGTTGTGTTTGTTTGTTGTTGTTGTTTGTTTGTGTGTTGAGGGGGGGGGGTTGTTTTGTTGTTGTTTCTTTCCGTTTTGTTTTTGTTGTTTGTTCTTTTTGTTTTTAAAACTTTGCAACTAAATGTGCAACATGACTCGGACAGGAAATACATTTATAACGACAAATTATATGTCGTGCTTTACTTAAACTTAAACAGCATTTCGCAGGATCTTTTCAGGCAACAATTTTATATGATTAATGCATGTATTTGCATAAGAGAGAAAAGGATTGGTCAAAACTGTCGGATATTTTACTTAAAGAATTGACGATTTTTGACAAAAAGTTATCAACAAATGAGTTTATTCACTGTCGTATTGTAATGATGTTATATGCACACCATTTGGAAACTGCTTTCTGGGGCTAATATTTATAAAATCATAAAGAGAAATAAATCAAATTGCATATAGCATGTATACTAATGTAACGACCGCATGGGTAGAAATATAAGCGCTTCAAACCAGCCTCGCTGCTGGGTTAACTCTTTAGCGACGCGATTTCAGCGGCTTCCCGATGTGCGCGGTTAAGCAACGGTTACCGTGGTCGGTGTACGGATGGGTGACCGTTGGAGGGCGCCGGCCAGCGTTACATTGGTGGCAGCGGTGGGATAGTCAACTGCCGGACTGGAGTTGCGTGCCCACGGAACTTCCCAGGCCAAGTCTCGGGACGAGACTTCTCAGAGGGGGGAGTAATGTAACGACCGCATGGGTAGAAATATAAGCGCTTCAAACCAGCCTCGCTGCTGGGTTAACTCTTTAGCGACGCGGTTTCAGCGGCTTCCCGATGTGCGCGGTTAAGCAACGGTTACCGTGGTCGGTGTACGGATGGGTGAACGTTGGAGGACACCGGCCTGCGTTACACTATTTACTTGTTAATGAAATAAAATTGAATTTCTTTTCATTAAATTGGCATTTTCAATTGATAATTGGCCTGGTTCATGACTACAAAACAACGTTTATCTGATCCTTATAAAAGTGTTCTGCGATTGAAGAGGCAAATATGTGCCGTTAAAAGTGTTAATAACTTTATTCGTAATTGTAAACGAACAACAGTAATTGGTATTTACAGGTGTGAATGGCTAAATGCAGCCAGGGCACTGGGCAATACAAAGGATAACTAATCCAATATTGATAGGGTAAACATCAGTGTAGGGTTGAATAGAAACTGGGAAATGTGAGTTGTAGATATAGGAGTGTACCTTTCTACTGTTGTCGTGGACTTTAATAACTTATTTATTTATTTTACTAGCTAGACTATATTTGCACTTTCTTCTTCCGACAATTAAATCATGCAATTGTGTATGTCTTGCTAATTAATTTCGTATGTTTTCCTGATTATTGCTTGCATTTTTTTTATTTTATTTCACCACCACAACCATGGTTTCGTCAATCTCCACAACAAACGTCACCACCACAACTATGTTTTCATCAATCTCCACCACAAACCTCACCACCACAACAATCTTAACCTCAATCTCAATCACAAACCTCACCACCCCAACCATTTTTCCTCATTCTTCACCACAAACGCCCCCCTCCCCCCCCCCCCCTCCAACCATCTTTTTCTAAGTCTCCACTGCAAAAGGTCGCCACCACTACCATCTTTTCCTCAATCTCCACCACAAACGTCACCTCCACAACCAAAACCTACAGCTCTTCCACAACCACCACCATCACCATCACATTAGCAACCACCTCCTCTAACTACACCACCATTACTTTTATATAATCAACCAGTTAAACCACCCATAAACAACGCTTCCACAATGCCAACATCATGATCATCACCTCTGGATACTTTTCGAGTTTTCTCTTATTCACCGGACCTGGTAGCGCAGTCGGTAGAGCGTCGGCTCCAGGGACGGGAGGCCTTCGATCCCGGGCCGCGACATACCGAAGTCGGTGAAATGGAGGCGGTATAGCCCCCTTTCTAACGCTCAAGCAAATATAAGGGTAGTTCCATGACTGGTTGGCCTGGTGTCAGTATAATGTGACTGGGTGTAGTATCATGCCAGGTGTTCACGACATGCTATACACAGTGAAGGCGTCACTATATCTGCTTTAAGTGAACACTGTCTCCAGATAACAGAAATACTGCTGGTGGGACGATAAACCCAATAAACATAAACAGTATCTCTTTATACAGTTTAAATTATCAACGAAAAGAAAAGACATTTAATTATTATTGCAACCCATGTATACTCTATCCGGGCTTAAAATACGAATTCAGCTCACATTCAAATAGAGATAATTGTTCAATATCGCAAAATGTGCAAAAACTGTGCCATGTCCCAATCTAGCTTATTACTTATTCAAGTGCAATGTTTGTCTTTGAAGTGGCTGATGCACTAAGGCCATTGTCACTTAGAAATGTTTCACCTTTTATAAGAGATATAAAAAGTTTAAATAGTGCCTTCTGAAGTTTAATATACTCTTTTTTTCAAATTGATTTTCACTAGGCACGGTACTTACTTTTGCTTTCATTATTTTATGAATAGTTTTGGCGGCCGTGAAAACGTTTGACAAGATCCTTTGTGTGTAACTGCGGTACTTAAGAAAACAGTTCAAAAGTTTAAATCGTGCCTCTGAAGAGGAATGTGTTGTTCTTTTCCAAATTAAATTACCTTAAGTAGTATACTTACTCTCGTTTTTCTTCTAAATCATGAGATAAGACGGCGGTGATATATTTTACAATAAAGTACATTCGGATACAACGCAAGCCAGGTGTGTTATCTTCCGTTGAGGTTAAAGGCTGTCAGAAGAATATCCTTTGTGATGATTCAATCGCGACGTTAGGGATCACGCGCCTTACAGAACACATGAACCTCTGTCACCAAGCAAACAAAAAAGACGATGAGAACGACGACTCTTTATTTATAACAAGAGAACATTGATGCAAAGCATCAAAGATCACCGTCGAGGTCCTTTTTAGCAATAAAACATATTCGCCTAACAACAAATCACCAAGAAACAGCAAAACCGTGTTGTTATTTAAAATATTTAAATAGAGCATATACATATGATTTGCATATACTACATCGTCGTAACGATTTAAATTAAACAAATCCGTTTCAAGTGACAGGTAATGGTGTAGAAATTTTTTAAACTACAATCTAATTTAGTTCTTATATTAACCAAAGTTGAATAATAACCGAAATCCAATGCATTAAATCATAGAACAACATGGCAACTTGGCACCATCCATGCACTTTTTAGAAACGATTACATATAGACGCCGCGCGCATGTGCGGCGACAATTAGTTTTTAAATGCCTAATGTTATGTGCTTTAAGAAGAGACCTATTTAAACCGGAAATTATCACTATATTTAAGCAGTTAAAGAACACATTGTTCGGGGCGGGGGGGGGGGGGGGGGGGGGGGCGTATATAGACTCAGTCAGTCTACGCCCGTCCATCCGTCGCGCTTTTGTCCGGTCTATATCTAGCAATCGCTGGTTTGAATTCAGCGAATGGGAAACTTCATTAAAAGAATGAAATGCGCATATTGTCAACACATTCGGTTATGATAAATTAAACCATTAGTCGAATCTATATAAACAAAGCGCTTTGTCATAAAGTTCGTTTTTTTGTTTTGTTTGTTTGTTTTTGAAATACATAGCAGCGACCATTGATGATCATCAGCAACGTCCAGCTTTTTGTCATAACGTGTAGAATACCATTGTAATCACAAACAGAATGTTTTTATATTTAAACATTTTAAGCTAAACGTGACTTAAGGAGTCTGTTTTGGCAGTTTTTAGCATTGACGAATTGTCATGGTGTCTTAATGGCTTTAAAAACAGTTTTTCATCATAGTCGTATTTACCCCAACTCTTTTTCACTGTTTCCAATGTTACAGCCCGTGTGTAATGTGCAGTCATGGGACCTTGGACCGTCCGCACCGGAAATTCCCACCAAACCCAACTCCGAGTATATGACGTCATATCGTGAGACGGAGCAAGTGCCACGTCATCTGGTGAAGGCCTACGACAGCAGTAAACCAATTGAAGCAATTGGTGAGTAGACATTTAACTCCCTTTAACGATAAGGCAATTCATGCCAACAGCGAACAGCAATAAAACAAACAAACAAAATCAACAATAACCAAACAACAACAGCAGACCTTAACATCTGTCCAGATCTAATGACATTTATTATATCTGCGTTCAAAACAAACCTCTTGCAGTTTTTTCAGTGCTTTGATTTTTTTTGTGTTTATATTTCTGTTTTCAAAATGATCTCCTTTATGCAACATTGTAGTACTTTGATTTTAATATATTATGTGTGTGCGCGCGCTTGTGTGTGCATGTGTTTTTTTCAAGATTAATATTCAGACGCGTGTGTGTTTATTTTTGTATTAGATTAATTTTCTGGCAGTATTTTCAATACTGTGATTGTATCATTTATGCTTTCAGTTCCCTTAAATGATATTGGAAGTTCCACAGACATAAGGTCAGAGATGATGCTGCCGGTCTGTGATTCGGTAAGTGACATTTGGTAACTTCCTGTAAGGACTCAAAATGTGATATAAAGTTCAATGATTCTTACTCATGGATAAATAATTTTCTGATTTATGTATGTTTTACATTTAAGGATCTAGGCTTTATATTTCTACCATACTTTTTAAGTGTTCATAAGAACTGCCTGTTAAAATCACTTTGTCGACATTTACTATGGACAATGTCGCTATTTTCAACTGACTCAACCAGAACTTGTCTGACATGCACCTAAATAACAGGAAATATCTATGGAATTGCCGATGCCATCATTGTAAACATACTAACATTATGATGTCATATACGGGAATTTATCAGTACACCAATAACATTATCAGAAAAGTTTTGGTGAACATGTTATCAATATTTTAATTGAATCTTGCGTTGCTGATATTTACCATGTTTTTTTCTTTAAATAATTAATACCAATTTACATTTTATAATATATGAAACTCTGTTTGGCGAACACGTCTCGTCAATGACGTCATAGCGACCGTTTGACGGAAAATGCCGGACCTTGACGAACCCTTTGATATATTACAACGTTGCAAAACCATTATGTTTATAACTCAATATAACACTAAATTTGGTCGCGAAAGAATGAAAATGTCTTTCTGCTATTCATATTAAACCCATAAGACCTCCTGGTGAAATATTATACTGCCATAAAGATCCTTTTAAGGTCTTACAGTTATAGTTGCGGTATTAAAGGCCGAATCCACATGTTTATCATATTTTAAAAACGGTTATTACAATTACACTTATTGAATGATAGCATGTGGCAACAGTATTAATCTCTTTTTTTCATATTATTTGTTATTTGTTATTTGGGTTTTACGGCACACCGACACTTTATATAGGTCATACGGTGCCGAATTTTTTCATATTAGAATTACTATTCCGCACAAGGTCTTGTCATTGTAAAGATACGTAGCCCTTTAATACTTTTTTTGATTAATCGCGGTTTTTGCAAAGCGTATTGGGAACGTCACGTGACGATTGATACTGAATTATCAGTGCAAACCTTGCTCGGACTGTCACAAGCGTCGGCCATTTTGCCGTTTTTCTGCGTATCGGAAGTCACGTGATATTCTGACGTGTCATTCTGCCGCTGCTAAAATTCCCTTATTCCCCACTTTTTTGTAAAAAAATAAAAAATACAGTTTTAACCAGAGAATGATGTGCTTGTGCTTTATAGTCAGGCGTTATATAAGTAGTAACGAATACTTGCGTCCACTACTATTTACCTAGTGAATTATCCACAGAACCGAAATTCGATACTTGGCCTTTAATATAGCCTTGCTATAAGGACATACTCCCATAGTGACCAAAATAGGGACCGCATTGTGCTGCACGAACAGTAATCTAAAGTGAGTCTCTACATGGTGTGACAACACCTGTTTCGATCTCGTAGTGTATGATTCTCAGAAAAATAAAATGTCGTAAGGATAAAATATCGATGAAGTAGGAAAAGAGCAGTACAATGAATCACCATTTCTTCTAAATAGCATAGCTGATTAAGTGCACGCGCACTCCCTCCCTCCCTCCCCTCCTCTCTCTCTCTCTCTCTCTCTCTCTCTCTCTCTCTCTCTCTCTCTCTCTCTCTCTCTCTCTCTCCCTCCCTCTCTCTACAAATGTAGAAATAACGGACGCTCTTCATAGATAAAACTATTTTTATACCATGTTTTTGTTTAGACTGCGATGCCATCGGCTCACAATCCCCACAGATATCTCCTTAGAAAACGGAAGGTTCCACCACCATACAGAAGTACGTAGAACTGTCTAGTTTAGTTTTTTTTCAAATTCATATTCAACGCTCTACATTTCAGAATCGGAGTCAAATGAATGTAAACAAAATCATATGAGTAATTTTCGAAAATTGTTTTAGCCTTTGATGCAGATATTAAAGAATGTCACACGTGTACATATAGATAGTTTCCATGTGATGTCATCGACACTGATAAGAGAGTTTAAGGCAGCCATCTTTGTGGGCAGAAGCTAATGCAGGCCGAAATCGGGAAATATGTGCTGTATTTAACTCACCACTGTGTTTTTATTTTTCAGTCTATTTTACTGAATTATATATCAAATTTAACAGCCTTTATAAAGAATTTTAGATATCAAAACTATATTTTGATTCTTTAAAAGGTTAAAGAAATACAACCGAAAATGATACACTGTTCATTTGTTTTAAGTATGAGCCAGTAGTTTTATTTATTTCTGTGTATTAATTCTGTGTGCATTTATCAATTGTAAAAATATTGTATTATAAAAATATGAATTTCAAGAGCTTTCCAATGGTGTATAGCCTTTAATTTTCGGACCACAAATGAAGAAATTACGAGAGAAAATAAAATTTACCCTTTTATACAATTCATATGAAAATCCCTTGAAGTTACCATCAAAGATGGCTGCCAAGAGAAAATAAAATTTACCCTTCTATACATTTCAAATGAAAAACCCTTGAAGTTACCATCAAAGATGGCTGCCAAGATAAGGGATTTTCACTGATGTGGAAACTATCTATTGAAAAAAGCTTCAGAGTTAAACATGCATAAAAAAGCTAGCCTTTGTTAAAGTAAAAAAGTAAAACGTCATTGCATCACTGAAGTAGTTTCACGTTTCATTTTTTTACTTAAACAAAGGCTAACTTTTTTATGCACATTTAACTCTAAAGCTTTTTTAATATATAAACGTGTGATATTCCTTCATTTTTCATTCTATAGACATGAGGATACACACAAGGGAGGTAACTGCAATCTTGAAAATCAGAGTTATGCAAATATAAGGATCAATGTATACGATTGCAACTAGGTTTAAACTTTTTGAAAAATTGTTAAGATTACACTTATGATAGATAGTTGCCATGTGATGACATAAGCACTGATAAGACAGTTTAAGGCAGCCATCGTTTAAGGCAGAAGCTAATGCAGGCCAAAATCTGGAAATATATGTTGTATTAAACTTACCAATGAGTTTTTATTTTTCAGTCTATTTTACCGAATTTTATATCCAATCTAACAGCTTTGATGAAGTATTTTAAATCTTAAAACTATACTTTGATAGTATAAAAGATAAAAAAAAAAAAATACAACAAAAAAAAAAGATACACGGTTCATTTTGTTTAAGGATGAGCCAATAATTTTTATTTATGTCTGTGTATTAATTCTTTGTGCGTTTATCTTTTTTTTTAAATATTGTATTTTAAAAATACGAATTTCAAGAGCTTTCCAATTGTGTATAGCTTTTAATTTTTGAACCACAAATGAAGAAAAAACAAGAAAATAAAAAGTTACGCTTCCATACAATTCATCTGATTGTTAAGTCCCTTGAAGTTGCCATCAAAGATGACTGCAAAGATAAGGGATTTTCACTGATGTGGAAACTATCTATTGCTAAAAAGGCCAGCAATAGATAGAATGTTGTCCTAGATGCAATAAATTTGCTTAATATTTGTCCCCATCTAAATTTATAATGTGTGTATGTCAATTTAAATTCAATGAATATGTACTAGAATTCCATCAAATACATAATATTTTGGATGAACTAAATATAAAATAATGATTTAAATAATTATTTAAATAAATATAACCACTATTATTGGATAAAAAAACTAAAATAAAAATAATTGTAACTTGATTTTAAACATTCGCCATACAACCGCGTTCATAAACGTGTTTTGGGCAGTCATTTCAGTGCTTTGATTTTATTGTTTTACAAAAGGTTGCCATTTTGTTAGAGCGATGGATCAATTATTTTTTGTTATGTTTGTGAAATTAATGTTGATACAATTTTTCGATGCTGTGCAGTATGGGGGACGGATACCACTCACCATTACGGTAAGAGGGACTCGAGATCTATTCCCATCATGCCAGTTTAAATGGCGGAATACCCAGCTTAGCTAGTACCCATGATAACCTGTAGAGCTAAATGTATATTCCCTGCTATATAAAATATGTTTTCAAACCTTGTTCGTTGGATATATGCAAAAAATGTGGTGATTTTGCTTCCATTTTCATAGTAAGGCAAATATTTGTGAATAATTTGTGTTTCTATTAAAGGCAGTTTTCACTAAGTGATATCTGTAACAATTATTTTCATTAGCAGTTTCCTAGACAATTTGATGAGTATTACAGCTGCTTCTTTTGCGGGTGATGATGTCTTTCCTTTCTTTTATTTATTTGAAAATTATAAAAATGACATAAATATGACAAATTATTAAAATTGCTTTTTAAAAGGCTTACTTTCGTATTTTAATTTACTCTTGTTACAATTAAAAAAGAATTTACATCACCAGTTATATTGTGTATGTCCGATGAAGGGTTCATTGCTTTTATTTATATATTATTTATTTCTAAGACAAACACATTTTAGTTAAAAAAAATACTCAAATATTATTTTTGCTTCATTTCACCCAAAGCTTTCTACTCACCCAACTTTATCCGACTATTGTTCTCCTTTTGGTACAGTAACTACACACATGGCTTTTATTCTAGATAAGCCGTCGCGTTATGTCCGCTCCATTTTATTTTTGCTCATCTCAGAATCTCACCGCTTTGTACAATCGGAACACCTCGGATAATTCACGAATCATCTCTCGGATGTATGTAGGTAATCGGATCACCTCGGCCATTTCCCTAAATGGGACTTATTTTATGAGAGACGTCAAAACAAAGATGGCTGCTCGGATGATGGCTCAGCATATAGTACGATGCCAGTTAAACTTCAATTTGTGCCTGCTTCAAATTTAAATCATCCAAGTTTAATTTACAAAGAGCAACAAACAAAACAGCTGTCAAACGACGCCATTGTTTATGTTTTGTGGGAACTACATGTACATTTTAGGCATATTCTTCCGTCTTCCGGCAAACAAAACGATCGTGATTTCTTTAAGTATCCTTGCACCAGATACATCCGAGGGATGATTGTCCCGAGGACGGAATAACCCGAGGAGTTCCGATTGCGCTTTGTATTGCATCACATATTAGCTAGTATATGTTTGGTATATATGTTTTTGTTATTTCACATCAGCATCTTTCCATATTCACCCCAGTTTGCTAGTTCCACATGTATAAGAATTGTAAACACTTAAATTGATATTTTAGATTGAGTATCTTTTGATCCATGAGCGACACCACGCAATGATCGTGTTCTGTTAGAGTTACTGCCACTTTTGACGTATTTTTGTATTGGAGCAATGATGGTTATGACGTCATAAGATACCGTGTCACAAAACTATGTCCTTTGATTTCCGATTTATTTTATGATCTGTTATACAAAATGATTCGATTTTCCAGCTAACCTGTGGTGCGCGATGGTTGTGACCATATACAAGAATAGGTCTTCCTTAAACAGACATCAATATGACCATAATTGTGTTGGTGCGATGTAACAAAAATGCCTTAAGTCGGCGAAAATGCTTGAACCTATGATTTATTTGATTATTTGCCCTGGTACAATACTTTTTTACTAAAAAATGTTATTTTTAGACATATGATGTCATCAAGTGGATACACATTCTCCCGCTAAGCATTGTATTACTAAAAGTAATACAATGCTTAGCGGGAGAATGTGTATCCACTTGATGTCTAGTAATACAATGCTTAGCGGGAGAATGTGTATCCACTTGATGACATCATATGTCTAAAAATAACATTTTGCGTGAGATAGACCGTAGCTAGGAGTTTGCATATTGTTTCACATGTGTCTTACTTTTTGTTGGGGAAAATACTTAACAGCTTGAAATGGATATTTTATTGTTCGAAATGTAAAATGCCATGCATACCTGAACGTTGGAATAATGATTATTTACTTCGTGATTTTCGTCTCTAGGTTGCGGAGTTGTTTACCCTACCCTTGAGAAACCACGGATGACGTCATATACGCCGGGGCAAATACAATCGGGCGAACTTCCGTTCCCGAATGAAATGGCAGGCGTTGCCACAGCAACTGCAGCAGCAGCCGACTTTGAACGAGTCAGCATCAGCACTTTGTCGGGGATGGAATTCACCAGAAAAAAATTTATCCAACCACCTACCGGCCATATTGTCGGAAGTATGTGTGATTTTATTGTTGTTGGTAGTATAAACTATTTTATGTTTTTGCAACGAATGTTTTGGGATTTAAACATTTGTACATTGTATTTTTATTTTGGTGGTGGATCTCCATATTCTAGCTCTTCCATATATAGGGTATATTGTCGGAAGTATGTGGGAGTTTGTTTTTTATTTTGGTTCCACAAAACATCTCGATGGCTATGTGCTTGATATATATATTTTGATATTGTCATCGATAAAGTATACCTGTATGTATATTGCACTTAACCATTGAAGTTTAGTTCTTGTTTCACATATTATTTATAGATATTATTATTATTTATTTATTTATTATTTAAGAAAATATGAGACATTTTTATCTAATGGTAGTAAAATAACAACTGGTTTAAGCGTTGTTGTAAAAGCGGCGGATCCATAAAGGTTTTGTGGTGGCGAGGGTGGGGTTATGAATCAAGGTCCATTCAACTTAATCGCAGTAAATACTAGATATATAAACACAGCAAGGGACCATAACTTTGACTTAAGTAATCAATAGACAAAATTTACCTAAAAAGCTTAGTATTTTTTCAAGCTTACAAGTGTTTTCACAACTCAACTCTTTTACCTGGTTGGTGTGGTGTGGTTGGGTGAGGTGGGGTTGGATCCCCCCCCCCCCCCCAACTGGATCCACCTCTGTGTTGAAAGTATATGCAAGGTGTTAGTCCCATGTCCCATGTAGTATAGGTTTTACGTTCGAGTATGGAATTACGCTTTAAACCTATCTGAGGAACATTGTCGAATAATTAACAATAGTATGATGTAAGTCATGTTTGTATTTTTAACAAATATCTTTCTTAGAAATGTTCGTTTTACAACTGATACGACATGCAATCGGTCACTGGACAATGGGCAATTAGCAGGGGAAAAGGTACATCATACAAGTGTGTGTGGGGGGGGGGGGGGGGGGGGGAGGCGTGGCGTAGTTGTAGAGTCGCCGATTTGCAACTCCTGTAACTGATTAGCCTCTTACCGCGTTGGTTCGAGTCCCGTTCGGGGCGAAGGTCTTAGTGTGGGAAGGTCTTCCTGCTGACTTGTGGTGTGCCGGTGGTTCTACCCAGACACGTGTCTGGGATCTTCCTCCACGAAAAAAAGCTGGACGTTGCTTTTATGAATATAATAAACAAAAACAAAACAAAATATCATACATGTACATATAACATTGATCAATGTTATGATTTGGGCGGGAATTAATATATCAAGACTATGAAGATATTCGACAATGTTTAGTCGACATTCTTGTAGGTCACTTTGTAGAATTAAAAGAAAACGTTGCTAATCACCTTCGAAGTAATACAATTGTATTTTCCAATCGATTTCTTGAACTAAATATATTGTATAATCAACTTCATTAAAATTCAAACTTAAATACCAAAATAAAAATATCGGAAAAGTAAATTTTTTATGGGAACAAGTCTGCGTTGTGTTTAAAGCGTTTAAACTAAATGAAATAATTAAAAAGTCTGAGGGAAATAACACGACGACAACAAACCGTGTGTGTTCTACAAACGTACTATTGTTTAGTTCTATAACAATGAACAGTTTAGACACAATGCAACGTTTTCTTTTCTCTTTTTTGGGTTGAATGATTTCTGTTGGTAACGGACGTTTATTACACTTTATTCCTTTTGCTTTCCTTTTCTAGCCCTACATTTCCCCCCTTTTTCTTTTATAGCTCAAATCCAATATGTTTTTACTTGCTTACTTTTTAATTAAAAAAATACTCTCCAAACGAAGTATAGCATTTTCTCTTATTCTATCCTATGAAGTAGTTTGCCTTGTCGATGTTTGCATCATTTTTAAACGTTTATTTTGTGACAACCATTTTTGAATGTTTTTCTTTAGTTTTACTTTGGTTTGCATATTTGTTCATCATCTTCACATCCCTTTCTGTCGTTCCTTGCTTTCTAAGGACTGCCTCTACTAGCATTTAAATTAAATATAATCAAATATAGATTTCTTCCTTTTACTGCAAATGTACGCGAACTCGTCCTTTATTTTCAGTTGTTACATTAAATTTTAAGAGCTGTCTATAAACAGTTTAATATATATGACTGAAATACTGTATATATCTTCACCGTTAAATTTCATTTTGTGTCTTTCACAATTTCATTCGAGGCTGATTGGACATTAAACTGGTCACATATCATTTTATACGACAAAATGTCACTTTTATAGCTGGTAATTTTGATTTAATTAATTTTTTCCGTTTGGTTTTGTTTGTTTTTTATTTTGTTTTGTTAATAATTATACTAGCGCATTAAAAAGGTCTTTTAAAGGCAAAATTGCTAAAATATTAACTATCCTATCTTTTAGACATTTTTTCTTTTCCTGCATTTTCTCTCAAACTTAACCTTACCTCCATATGGCCATATTTCCATCTTCTCCTCTGCACTGTTTGTCTGTCCGTCTGTCCAGAATACGACGTACCCCGCCCAGAATCCCCTGTATGTGTTACCAAACTCGCCGGCCAGATGTTCTCCCGCCGCCGGCCTCTCCCCCACCCTAACGGGGAGATACATTTGGGTAAGTATCCCCGAATCCCGCTTGCCAATAAATATATCCCGACAGAATAAACATTCACTATGCCGACAACTCCGACTAACTCCCGCCAACCCATGCTCTACACAGTAATTTCTGCACACTTCGCACGATTATTTGTATACACAAGGGAGATCGATGTGAATGAGTTTTATTGACTATTCACACATGTTGCTCTCTATTTTTTCTGCTTGCTTTGACACATTGTCACACCGAACTAAACTGGTTTATTATTAATTAATAGATATACATATGTAGAAAACCCTGGCTATGAGAAATGCGTGTAACACTTTTTAGATATGTCGATATATAGGTGTTTTTAAGGTGTTACATTGCACCTTTTTGCAACAACCATCTCACTAGATTTTTCTTAACACCATGTACATGTGAAAAGTTCGTATAGAAATAATGATTACAAACAAGTGTCACGTGATGATGGACTCGGCGAGTATGTGTGGTTGGGTGACACGGACTTTGTCCTTGTATTGCACTTTCTCAAATATGCTTAAGGTGTGTCGCACAAAAAAAACAACAATACTTCTTTATTCTCATTCTAAACTTGTAAAAAATGGACAGTATGCGTTTTTGTTTTATTTTTTAATCGTTTAAAAATGATCGGAACAGGATGGCACACAGACTAAAATGTATGACATCAAATCTTTTTACCGATTTATGTCTTACACTTACAAAAATCCCAAACATTTCTTGTTGACCATAATATCCATTTGTTCTTTCGACTTGACTTTTATTAGCCAAGATGAAAATATTTCATCTGACAGTCTTTGTAAAGCTAATATGTACCAATCCAAACGCTAAGTGTTTGGTTAAATACTTTTTTTTCTATTTTAAGTATGTTTTATTTTTGTTTTAATATTTTGTCCGTTATTAATGATTTTATAAAGTTTAATATCCTTCTTTAAACTGGTCTTTGAGTCTTATACGCCAATTATTTAAGATAATTTAATTGCATTGTTTATATACGTTTTCCATTTAACGTTGATGTATTGTCATTCAAAATCTTCTTCGAATGAAGTTATTTTCGCTACATGTTCCTTTAATTTTGTAGTCGTGTGATGTCGTGGTTTGTTTGCTTTTTTATGTTATTAGATGCCTGCTTTTAACCGAATTTATTTTGCTTTAAAAGGTTGAACAATGTACCTGGTTTGTATGTGGTATGTCTGTCGAAAAGTACAATAGACTTACACCAAATTGTTTAATTAACTGTATCTCCCACACCCCTTGTAACAATTTGCATGGTTTTCCCAAACCAAAATGTAACCACCAGTTTTATATGCTACATTACTCTACATATGATATATTTTAAGCAGATGCTATAAAATGTTATATATCTCAATGGCTTGACAATATTGTGTTTTAATAATAGGGATGGGATGGAATTTGCCGGCATTTTTGCCGATACTTTGCAGCGACATTTCTATCATTATAGCACAGGGGCACTTAAAAGGTGCCCAGGGACTGAACCCGGCCAGTCCATTATACTGACACCGACCAGTCATGCGTAATGTTGTCCCCTTAGCCCCGAGCGTTAGGAGGGAAGCCACTACTACCAACTTTAAAGTCTTTGGTTTGACCCGGCCGGGGTTTAAACCCGCGACCTCCCGATCCGCTAGCTCTACTAATTGAGCTATTGCTGTCGGTTGTTAATAATAAATGTATTACTATAACATGTGATGTATATGCGAGTATTATTATCATCTCCTCTAAATACAGACCCACAAATCTCTGACGGAAAACATAAGCATTTCTTATTTATTTTTAAAAACACTAATTTACATCATTCAATAATCATTAACTGTTACATCATACACCGTTTTTAGCGAGAACGACGTGAATATTGATGTTGAATCGAAAACGAGGCTGAAGTATATTTTACATTAAGAGGGGTAACTTACTGAGGTTCTCGTGAATATTGAAAGCTCGTGGAAAACAAGTTTAAGGCTCTCTAATTAGCATGTCTTAAAAAACGGAGCAATTATTCATTTCGTTAGTAAAATATTCTTGTGAAGTTTAATTGAATAATTATTTAAATTCGCATCGAAAACGAGGCTAAGCTATTTTACGTACACTGTTACTTACTGGGGTCCTTGTGAATATTAATACATGTATTACATGTACATGGAAATCAAGATTATGACTCTTTGAGAACAAAGCATTATTCACTGTGTTAATTTAGAGACTCTCGTGAATTTTAATTAAATTAATGAATGAAATTTATATCGAAAACGAGGCTATGTTTTGTTGTACATTTTTATATTGTTTGAGTACGGTTTATACGATATAAAAAAAGTAGTAGCGCCGTGGTCTAGTTGTTAATGCGAAATAGACGTCGGACTCTAGCTGGATGGGTCCCTGATCCATACCCAATACAGCCCACGGAATGTCATTGATGAAGACTATTTACGGCCTATGGCCCTAAAAAGTTATTACCTAATTACTGGTTTTACCTGAAAAAGTAGACAGCCGAGAAGCGCCTTATTATTATATGTATAAGTTGAAAAAAATCTTTGCTTTCCAAGCGACTAGCTAAACAAATACATGTAGTCAGAAAGTTTGTTCATGGATGAAATTTGCATGCATTTAAATTAGATTGCCATGTCTGTAACATAGTAAGTTAACATATTTTTTCTTAAATTTATGTAGAAAATGTCCTGTGAGTTCGAGCATAACATACAAACATCGACTTGAATACATATGATTAACAAAAAGATAAATGTAGAATTTGCTAGGCCGATGGTATGATATGTCTTGACTTACAAAACTGGCAAATAACTTTAGTATGTATTACTTCAAAACAAGAGTTGCATGTAGACAGTGCGCTCTACTGTTGTCAATGCTGTTTAACTTATACTTATAGCTGTTACTAACTACATGTATCACCAAAGCCTTATCCGACATGGAAAATTATAAGTTACAAAATGGACATGCCTATGCTAAATTTAATTTTAGTGTTTACCAGACCTACTGAGATAGGTTCCGCTTTCGGCAGCGAACAAGTGTTTCTAGTTTTTTAGTAAATATATTTTAAGGTACTTAAAGAAAAAAAGTTAATCGGCGCCTAGGTGGAGGTCATGACAGTAGCTTCACCTTTTTTTCTTGGAAAGTGAACCTAAAAATAAGGTCAACGTAATATACGTGACATAAACTTGACAGTTTAATGCAATCTGAACAAAGTCCTTCATATTGAATTAAGCAATATTGTTAAATCGACTGTTTAGTCGACTGTTAATTCGATCGATTAATTAACGCCTATCTACTAATTATGCAAGCAGTTAAATGTTTCCTATACACAAAGGATCATAAACGCGATGCATTTTGTTTTATATTTGAATACTATGCGAGACGATGTATGTCTGTACAAGTCGTAAATAAAAGTGTTTTGTTCTGTTCTGTTTTAAAATTACTGCAATAAAAACATGGCCTATAGATAATAATTTACAGATAATGATTTAATTTCTTCTCTTTTTTCAGTGTCTTTAATTAAATTATTACTTAGGTTACTATAGTAAATATGACGTTGTCCTTATATTCATAATATATTACAACTGATGATTGTCCCGCATAAACAGATCATTATTTATCTTTATTTCAAAACTTCTGCAATTGAAAATATTTAAAAATGATTAATAAGATAATTATGTCACGAGAGCAGGTCCAGTGACCTTAGTTCAATTATAACCATCAAACTATTTTATCAAAACTTTCGTAGAAACATCCATTTCATACATATAACGTTTATAATTGATGTAATTTGGTTTATGTTATTTTTGGCATAAACAGATTATTACTTTAAATCGACATTTATACTGTAATAAGAAATTTATTAAAACAATTATAAATTAATGTTACACCCCCAAAAGACTACTGGATGCATATTCAGCTTGTATCAACGTCTTAATGATAAATTGATTGAATCTTATTACTTTATCCGTAGTCATCAAAATTAATTATTCACCTTTTTTTTACATGTATTAAGATTTGTTCCTTCTTTCAATCATGGTCGATATTTTTAACTATATACAAGATATCTCTATATTTTCCTTGAAATCCCTCCAATGATATGTATCTACAAATATGAGTTGCTGTAGTAAAATATTATTGAAAGTTTTCTATTTTATACAATTCCACAATTGTAAAGTCTTTATTTAATAAAGCTCAATTAAATGATATCAAATTGCAAATAAACAAACGTTAACCTAAACTTTCGTATTTTCCCGCCTTTTTCCAGGTTTTGATGGCGGAGTCCCGGAGACTAGGAGCGTGCGGTTCGACGACCGGATGCTGCCTTTCATGCGCGCAAAAACAATTATATAATAATGTGATAAAAACCAAAGTTTTAATATTGTGAGAGAGTGAACTTTGTGTGAGTTTGATATAGATGTTTTGTTAAATAAATGACATTTTAATTTATCAACCTGTGTTTTGTTGCTCTTTTTTCCGTTTATTCCATTGGAACCAGAATAAGATCCTTGTCAATAAAACTATCTTCAATTCGAAGACATAGACAAGTCCTGGGGAAAGTGTTGTTGTTGTTGTTGTTGTTGTTGTTATGAAGTATTTTTACTGGCATGCGCATAGTGTTTCTATCCACATGTTTTCCATTTTTATCATCAAATTCCGATAATTTCGAATATCTACTTTCATCCGATATTTCTAATGTCTTTTTCCATCGAATATTGTCTAATGTATTTTTCAGTCCGATACTATTATTATGCCTCAATGAAGGTTTCTTCCATATTTGCCATAGGCTTGTAAGTTTTTCTTATTGCATGTCATCAGCCTGATACAGGATAGTTCCCGGTTGATAATCCAATAATATAATCCTAAATATAACATTAAGAATGTTTCCCGGTTAATTTTTTTTAATATCGCCCTGAAAGAGAATAATTAAAACGTTGTTGCTCTACGCATTATTAATTTTTATATTGGGAAACAGATGACCTTATCACATGCTCTTTTAACCAGAAATCCATTTGAAAGTATTAGCTAGAAAAGCTAACCCTAGCTAAGTTATACACACCTTGTTAAAATGTTGTTAAGTTTACTCCTTACTTTTAATATCAATTTTCTAAAAATCACATCATCTTACAGGGCAATTATTCTTCTACATGGTGTTGTATTTATTATTTTTATAGACACATAAAATACTGCTTTCTTACACCCCACACACCCACGCCCTGAATTTATTCATGGTTTTTATTACTTTATAATAGGTAGATTTTTGTTAAGTCTGTATCTCTCCAAGAAAAAGAGAAACTTGATGATGACATTTTTTTGTAGGGAGTACTCTTAATATGCCTTATTTTGACACCGACATATATGGCCATTGCAATGTATCAAAATCTTGCAACACGGTATACGCAGTGTAGACAGGATCCGCATATCATATTTATAGAAATTATTGCGCTACTTTCGATTCAGTAACTGAAATTGTTATTATTTACACACAACTGTTTAATTTACTTTTTATTATGTACTGGCATGTATATGACGCGTATTTCCGCATGGGAAGTTCAGTGCTGTTCTCTCATGTTGAGCTTCAAATGACAAGAGTCGGAATTATAACACAGATTGAAAGCCGTTGAAACGCTTTGGGTTTTCCCCGCATAGAGGCAAAATAATCTGTTGAAGGACACCATGCATGTGTATCAAGTTCCTTTTCCTCGTTAATCGTGACATGTATTTGAACTTAGGACTAACAACTGGTATCAGGTTTGTTTGCAAATTCGGGGAATGAATATAGCTACGTTGCCAGTCAATCAAATTGCTTAAAAAAACTGTATTACGCTAGTGTAGTAAACAGAAAAAAATGGTGTGTTAAATATACATGTAAAACAATTTTGAATCATGTGATTTTAACTTTTATTACATTACACGAGAAAGTCGCTCTTACTATTCAAGTTAAATTTTATCTCCCTTGTGTGTAGGTATTTGGTATAATTAGTCTGTATGTTACTGTTGAAAAGAAAATGTTCGTTTTTTGTACACCCTAAACTATTAAAGATGGTATCTGACTGTTTGGAGCAAAAATCTTTTCCTCGAACAACCAAATACGTTATTGTTATCTAAGTTGATCCCGTGAAATGTTCTTTATTGATGTCCTACGTGTACGTAAAAAGTGAAGAATAACACCCCATTGCAAACGTGTACTTCCTTACTGAGCCACGCTACACAGTATTTTTGTTGTTGTTGCTGTTTGTGTATTGTTGTGTTTGTTGTTGTTTTGTTTTTTGCTTTTTTGTTTTGTAATTGTTTTGTCTTTTCTTTTTCTTTTAAATTAAGAATACCGCGTGACCATCTACTTTTGAGATTACATATCACCAGCCGGATAATCCGCATTGAAATCGATGTCTGTTTTTAGCAGAAATCCTAATCGTGCTTATTTAAAGAGTTGGAACGAATGAACATTTATAACGATTTTTAACAATTTGTTCTGTCTTACAACTGATGTAATTTTAAATCATCTTTGCTTACCATAACGTAAGAATTTCTCCAGGTATAGTTATACGAACTAAATGTAGGTGAACTGACGGAAACCGCCTTTAAGGATATTTTAAACTTTAACATTCTCAAATAATTTTATCCTGTGGACTAAGATTAAAATGATTTAAAGTGCTTGCTTGATCATCATGATGAAAATAAGCCAATTAAAATAATATTTTTGTATATAAAGTACCACATAAAAACACCAACTCAGAAGGCAGATAAATGTAACAATTTCTTTCATTTCAAGTTCAGATTATATCTGCAGACTACGGTTTATCCTAACAGAGCAAAGAAGTTACGAATGGTGAAATATTGTCTTGCACTCGAAAATCCTCACATATGATAATGCGATAAACATATTCCCAAAAAGTACAAAACGTTACGAATTTTGCAACATCAATTTTTTGATAGTCATTTTGTGGTGATCTGACAGCCATAAACAAATACTACTTTAATTTACTTTGCCAAGGTCAAAGTTGTGGTTATTTTGCCCTTATATATGTGTACATCTTGTAACATTTCAACAGTTTCCAGTAAGGGTTCATAATAATCTTTGGTATCGTCTGCCAGGAATCTTTTCTGGTTTCTGTCTCTGTTGAGTGATGTCCTTCTTGTGTGACGTCATTTTCGTCATCATTAAATCCCAATCTAAAATATATAAACTTTACATTTAAAGCTTCAATTTATATACAAATTAGTAAGTACATCCTGCTTATTTCAGATATTACGACAACTCAATGTTTTTGGTAAATCAGTACATTGTTTATGACGTCCGCATGCTCGTGACGTATATTTACGCATGCGCAGTCTGTAGGAAATCTGGTACAACATGTTTATTTCAGATATTACGATAACTAAATGTTTCCGGTAAATCAGTGCATGTTTATGACTTCCGCATGCTCGTGACGTATATTCACGCATGCACATTTTGTAGGAAATATAAGTCATTTAATCTCGTTCGTAGGAAACCGGTTTTACACCAATGGTTATGAAATCCACGCTAAATATTTCGTTACCACTAAATACATATCAACATGGGTTGCCAACGGTGGTGGTCTCAAAATTCAAATACAGTAAGCCAGTTTCAGTAAAATCCAATTTCATGTAATTATAACCTCTCCTTGGGTACAAATACTACTGAGGATGGGTATATATGGATATTTAAATTAACCGAACCGGCTTCCTTATTGAATTTAAACAAGGTTAATTTACGCCACTGCACGCGCTTTAATAAAATGTTCAGTATTGTTTGACCAGAGTCCTGTTTTTGAGTACTAAAATTAAGAAAAGTGCAAACTTGAAAATATGTTCGCGATTCCTTTCCTTATGCAACAAGCGCCACTCACCTGCTTTGTCTAGAAAGACTTCGTTACCGTTTGGGTCCTCATTGATCACGTCATCAGATTTTTCCTTAAGCTCGTGTACAGGTCCAAGACAAAGGGGGTGGTCGGGTTTCTGATTACAATAATAAAATATTAATATCTTCTAACTATACGTGTATATATGTAATGCCAGATACGAACAACAGTAGCAGTACATATTACCATAGTTATATACTTAAAAGTCATATCTGGCTTATGGCTTCGGAATGGACCTTCTTCTGTCGCCAAATAATGTGTGCCTATATGACCTTGTAGGGCCAATGTTTAAATGCTCAATACGAGTAAAATATAACGTTAATTCTTCTCACTAACCAAAAAAGAAAAAGTTTACTAAGATCTAACTTTCGTTTTCGACCCGAGGTGAATTCTAGATTTTTGCTGTTCAATCATACGATGTAATGATCTGTTTCTTTCTGAATAAGACAAAGCTGGCCTTCCTCTCTTTCGAGTCGGGCTCTCTTCGATGGCATTGGACCGTAGTAATACTAGAGTCAAATGCGTACACGCAAAACCAATTCCTACTCATTAAAGAGGTTTTGTTCTTGCTAATGCCGAACGCGTTGCAACACACCGGACCTGATATTACAATCAGTAGAGCTTCGGCTCCAGATACGGGAAGCCCCGGGTTCGATCCCGGGCCGCGACATACCAAAGTCGTTAAAATGGTAGTGGTATAGCTCCCTTGTTAACGCTAAAGCAAATATAAGGGTAGTTCCACGACTGGTTGGCCTGATGTCAGGATAATGTGACTGGGTGTGGTATCATGCCAGGTGTTCACAGCATGCTATAGACAATAAAGGCAGCACTATATCTGCTTCAAGTGGACACTGTCTCCAGATAACTGAAATACTATTGATGGAACGATAAACCAAACAAACATAAACTGAATGACTTTAGAGTATAGTTACAACGCGGCTGCCGTGCGTTATTTCATAAGGTTGATTAAAGACGTATAACTTGGGTCGGGTTTTGCTAAATTTGTTAAATTAAACTGGAATTAAGATCGACACCTCTTAATTTCCTTTGAATGACTTTAAAGTGGTTATAAAGTGGACATGAATAGAATGTACACTATACATGTATCATAAACTACAGTGATGTGTCTATCACAACATGTTTGGTATGTCTTATAATTCACAACAACAAAAGGAACTGAATATGCGAATTATTTTACGCCATTGTATGCTAAGCAGTGAAATATCAAGATTTATCAGTGAAATAACAGTGTAATTGTCACGTTGAAATTAACACATTTAGGAACAAAATAAGGCGATACACGAAGTCCGCAAAAACGTATTGTGAAATTACTATTTGCTGACCATTCTGTGGAATAAAATCTATCTAACGCCAGAGAATTACAAATATCATCTCTTTATTTTAAAATAATACCCAGGGATCCTATTGTTTTAAAATAAGATTTAATTTTACTTCCATTCCAAGCACCTGTCAACTTGCAGAACTTCGGCGGCAGCGTCTTGCTATATGTTGGAACCGTTTTTGCAGTAAAAAAAGAATTGCTACAATTGTGTGTTTAGGTTAAGGTCCAATATTCAACCACTTTTACAACAATGGTTACAAATACTGGGGTTATTGCAAAAATGGTTGTCATGCGCTACACACTTTGCAATGAAAGACTTTGCAAAAAAAAAGTAAAATTGTAAGAGGTATTATATCTTTGCAGAAACGTATTCATTTAAGTTTAAAAAAAAAATAAAAAAGGAAAAATAAGCAAGCAAAATGACAATATCATTCAAAATTCTGTTTTGGATAAAATTTCATTTAGAACGCAATGAAAAGGTGGAAAATAACTTAAATCTTATAGGAAAAATGTTCTTAATAACTTCCGAACGAAACTTCGAAAAATCATTTGAAAGCTGCTTATAACTTGTTTTCTTTTAAATTTTCGCCATTTTCAACCATTACAGTCGCTTCTGAATAAAATTTTCAATATCAACCAATTTTCGCCCAAACTCTTTTGGTGTTATTGTTGTTGCCAAAACGTAATTTTACATTCTTCCTATATCATAATTTCATTGTTGTTATCAATAAACTACCTTAACAAATTAATTTCTGCAAAGAAATACACTTTTTTTCGGATTTACATTTTTATTGCAAAAGCTGTTATTGCACAATTGTTGGAAATATAAATTGCTTTTGCAATAATTCCAGCATTTGCAACAATTGTGTTTTTATTGCAAACACAAAAAAATGGTTGCAACGGCACTGTACCTACGTCACAGAAGCAACCACGTGCTACATACATGTATACAAGCGATGTTTTAACAGATATATAGTAATATATTAAATATAACGTTTACAATTTACAGCTGTGTTGCATGTTATTGCCTGAAAATTGTCTTATAATCTAACCGCTGTCTTTGTAGTTTTTATGGTACTATCGTAATAAAATGCGACATTTTGAAATTCTTAATTAACATAAGTAACTCTACTGCGTTGACATTCAAACCGAATAGTAGATAGTTTCCATGTGATGTCATAGGCACCGGCAAGACAGTTTAAGGCAGCCATCTTTGACAGCAGAAGCTAATACAGGCCGAAATCTGGAAATATGTGCTGTATTAAACTCACCGCTGTGTTGTTGTTTTTTTTGTTGTTTTCTCAGTCTTTTTAATGAATTTTATATCAAAATTAAAAGCTTGTATGAAGTATTTAAAATATCAAATCTATATTTTGATAGTTTGAAAGGTAAAAAATACAACCCAAAAAGGTAAACTGTTCATTTTATTTAGGGATAAACCAATAATTTTATTTCTCTCTTTGTATTTTTTCTTTGTGCATTTATCAATTTTTAAAAAATATTGTATTCTAAAGATATGAATTAGAAGAGCTTTCCAATGGTGTAAAGCTTTTAATGTTTGGACCACAAATGAAGAAATTACAAGAAAATAAAAATTACGCTTCCATGCAATTCAGCTGAAAGTCCACTGAAGTTGCCATCAAAATGGCTGCCAAGATAACGGATCTTCACTGATGTGGAAACTCTATATGGGAATAACGTCTGGGGCAGCTTGTTAAAACCTCCCAAAGAGGGAGCTGTTGACTGGGATTAGTTGCGTAATATTATCATCCTAATATGAATTCTTCCACACAGTTTAACTTTAATCAAAATATACGGAATAACACCTATTATTTGTAATGGTGCATGTATATGCAAACTGTAGTGTTTTTCAACAGTAGGCGTTTATAGAGTTGTGCGAAAAGGGGTGTTAATAAGTATACTATATAGGCAAAACTTGCCTTCGATTTATCCAGACATATAAGCACCACCATCCCCAACCACATCCCTCCAACCACATCCACCCCCACCCCCAAACACATTACCCACACACACACACACACACACCACCACCACCATCACCACCACCACATCCACCCCACCCCCAAAGAAAACATCAACCTGTTCATATATTATTGCCCGATTTTTTCCAAAGTGTTTGGATTACAATAGTTTCATTGCGGGTTTTTGCTAGACAATGAACTGTTTAAGTAAGCTAATATAAGATTTTGTTCAAAATCCGAAATTTTGGATACATTTTATAAGGGAAGCAGGCCTACCTGCGTTGCTGCTCGTCCAAGGCCAGACGGTAGATTATGCTTATTGTGGCGTAGAGTCCGCAGAAGATGAGCATCTCTTTGAACATGAGTTTGTAGACACTGCCCCGCCATCGTCGTAACAACTTCAGGAAGCCACAAACCGAGGTACTAGCCACCTTATACTGGTAGATTATAGTCATGGTGGTTGCTGATTGTTTTTGGTGGGTTCGGTCGGTTGGTTGAGTTGGTTACTTCGGTCGGATGTCGGCAGTTTGTGGTATATTAGATAATTTGGTGGATGCTAATTTGATAAGTGCTTAGTTAATTTGTAGTGCTATACCGAATGCTAGAAACTATTTCTCGTTGAAGCTATTCTAACAACGAACTAGCTCAAAAGAATAGCAAAACAAATATTTTAAGTATTTAAAAATACACTGTGAATCATTCAAGGCATTGAATCATGAATCATGATACGATGTTAAAGTAAGAAATTGTATTATGTTGAATTACATACTTATACTTATTAATTATTTGTAAACACGACTGTTTAAAACAACCACGTTGTGCGACAGTGTTTAAGCTTAACTATTTAACATTCAAATAATTCCCTCGACTATTATGCTAATTTATAATATAGTAGCTTATGTAAAGTTATTGTGTATTCGATACTTGATTGGTTGCAGGTTGCATACGCTATTTTTTCTGCTAATATATTTCTCAAACTATATTTTCTTAAGGTCGCGTCAACTGCTTAGTGAATATTTTGAAACGATTAAGTCCTAAATTTAAGGTGTACTTTTTCGAAAGTGGCGAAGACAGTGAAGATATGTCATATATTTGACTTTGAACTTTTTTTTTTGAAGAGTTTTCTGTACTTACCATACTCCAACCAAAGAAGTAAATGCTTACTCCTTTTCACCAATCACTTCGTTTAATAGTTCATGACGCGTTCCAAAATAATATAAAAATCAAAATAACAAATTTCTTAACTCGTATTCATTCACTTTTTTCATTATACCCATATTTATTCATTAGCACATAGCAAAATTCACTTCGTTTGTTGTTTTTAATATTTACGCTCCTGAATGTCGATAGAACCAAACGACACAAAGTAAATAGCCAGACCTATAACCGTTCTGCAAGGAAAATAACTCCTTGCCGGGTTGTTTTATAAAGGCTAACGGGACATCGACAATGAAGATTTATTGCTTGTTCAATCTCAAAGTCATCGTGGAAGAACGTCACAAAAATGTATGTGATAAACAAAAAAGTGTGTAACCATGTTCGTCTATTTTTAACCTTTTTGTGTTGTGTTATGAAACAAAAGCATTGTTACAAAGCATTGAAGCGTAGCATCAAGGGGTTCAAAACATGTTTTTAGACAATACATAAATAATCTTACGCACGACACTGACGTACATCTAATGAAAAGAAGACCTATAAAAATAGATACGTAAATGAGCTGAAAGTATTTTCGAACAATTGGCCTTCAAAAAGTGACATTGACCTAGCACCGCCTTCGCCATTTTAATGAATACAATATTCAAACAACCAACGTTTTCTTCTTTATTTTGTTAAAAATTGATAGCTTTTTGCAAAAGGTGCCATCCCATTTTTGGTAAAAAGCATAATCCTCCGCCCCTCATATGTCTGCTGAAATTCGCTAATTAGATAATCTCTTGGACAACTTTCATATCTTTTCCAGTGGATTAGCATACATGATCCTAATCAGTGTCAACTGCATGATCAGCAGCCTGTTCGGCGTATTCTGTCGCGGTCTACTGCCATTGACACGCTTTCTTTGTATTTATGTGCTTTTTATGATAATTTAAGATAATAATAATAAAAAAAAAAAATATGTGTTCTTACTTTTTCAACCGAATGTGAGCAAGCAATGCCAACACTTAAACCGTTCTATATGACCTTTAAAGGGAATCTTTTTAATGAGCATAGGAGATACGAGCAAGACACAATGGATTATGGACGGAAACGGGTCTTAATTCTCACACATTAATTCTCACTGCGACAGTACAGTCAAAGGACAGGGACGGATCCAGAAGATTTTGGTGGGGGTGGCGGTGCGTAGGGTATGAAGCTATCGCCACTACGCTCCCACACCCTGTCATAGCATGGTTATATTCGTCTAATTATTGTATCAGGATTGAAATATTATTAATCTAAAATATTATTGCAGGGAAAATACTACTTAAAAAAGTTGAAATTTTACAACGCATGCAAAAATATATTCAATTTAACAAAGATTCACTGTTTCTTTTTCTTTGTACTTAAATCTGTATGTATACCCATTGGAGGGTTCCATGTAAAAATTGCGTCCTAGACCATTTTGAAATAAACTAGTGCGTGAAGGTTTGCTATAGTGGCAACATGGAAACTAATATAAAACTTCACTGCTGTGGTTAAAAACTCATTCAGTTTGTATACGTACACGTTTAAGGTATCAAGTACATGTTACAATACTTTACCAAGGCTTTGGGGAATTTTGGCATAATTTCTGCATTAACTCATTTTAAGTCTAAATAAAGTTGTTCTATATTGTTAGAAGGTATTCGTCGCGAAAAAAAACACTCTGTAACTTTATTCTTTCCAAATCTTAAAAAACGCACGATAGTGATCTCTGTTAAAAATAGACATCGACGTCAGATCGGATTACCCGGATGACTGTATAACTTCAGCCATCCGTGTTTTTAATGATGTGTCTTTCAAGCAGGAAAAATGCCTAAAAGTTGTTAAAGTTCACTTGTATTTGAACATTTTTTTATATTAGGAGATTTTCTTATTTGGATGAAAAAGCAGAAAAGAAGAAAACATCGCTGATGTGTTCGGCCAGTAGTTAGTAAGCTAGTTAGTAACATACATGTACTATAGATAGTTTCCACATCAGTGAAAATCCCTTATCTATGCAGCCATCTTTGATGTTAACTTCAAGGGATTTTCATATGCCTTGTATAGAAGGGTAAATTTTATTTACTTGTAATTTCTTAATTTTAGTCCGAAAATTAAAAGATATACACCGTTGGAAAGCTCTTGAAATTCATATTTTTAGAGTACAATGTTTTTACAATTGATAAATGCACACAGAATTAATACACAGAAATAAATAAAACTATTTGCTCATATTGAAAACAAAATGAGCAGTGTATCATTGTCGGTTGTATTTCTTTAACCTTTTAAACGATCAAAATATAGTTATATATAATTATATCAAATTTAACAGCTTTTATGAAGTATTTTAAATATCAAAACTATATTTTGATAGTTTAAAAGGAAAGAAAAATACAATCAAAAAAAAGTTACACTGCTGATTTTGTTTTAGGATGGGACAGTAATTTTATTTATTTGAGTGTATTAATTCTTTGTGCATTTATCTGTTTTAAAAATATTGTATTCCAAAAATATGATTTTCAAGAGCTTTCAAATGATGTATAGCTTTAAATTTTTGGACCACAAATCAAGAAATTACCAGTAAATAAAATTTGCGCTTCTATACAATTCATCTGAAAATCACTTGCCATCAAAGATGGCTGCCAAAATAAGAGAGATTCACCTTTCTATTGTCGGGTGAAAGAACTGGTGTTATGTGATGAGTTTCATCAATACTTCAGGCTGAACCAAACGCCAGTTTGGATTTGTTTGTGTTATGTATGTTTTCACATAAGTCGCCCGAAAAAATTTGCTTGTTGGCATCTTCCTGTAGTCCGTAAATGATCCATGTGGGTAAAAAAAAAAAATAGCTCACCGCGCGATCATTACAGACAAGGAAGATGGGCGCGGATGACGTACGCATACATGGAAATTATCTTTCTTATTTTAACAGAGCGATTTCTTCTAATTGACGGACAAGGATTGCGGATAGGATGACAGATACGAATGACGAGTACATGGAAAACCGGCATAACAAGGTTTACATAGCAAACTATTAAATTTCGCCACTACGTGCAGCGTATAATGTCTTTTACCTACAAAAAATACTATGTATTTGAACAATTATCTAATACATTAATTAGGTAAAAGTATGTTAAATCAGACATAAATTGGTAACTTTTTTATGAATTTGTAATAATGTAATAGATTTAATGGGGAATTCTTTTGTTTTATACTTAAATCGAATCTTGAATTGTAATGAATATATGTATTCAAATATAGAAATAGAAATTACTGAGTTGATGAAATGTGAAATTAATAACTCCGACTATTTGTGAAATAAATATCCATATATTTTATTACATGTATTTGACATTCTAAAATACATACAGGTATCATTATGAGATCTCTATAAACGAATATCTAGAAGCCATCGTCTCTTATTATACTCCGTGTTATCACTTTCTCTACCATTATGTATTTCATTTCATCACATAACCTTCCGCGCGAGCTTGAGATAATACTCGTGCGTTATTTTTGGTAACACACTAGTAATATATCGTAGTATGACGTCATTAAGTATGTGTAGTATATATGCAATTTCCTGATCACTTTGTTGTTTCCGTTTTATGCTTTGTTGGATAATTTTATTTTAATTAATTGAAAAATAACTTTTTAGTCATGTTATAAACTAATCTGTTCCCTTTTTATGGAAAATGGTCGAGTAAAGAGTGGAACTATTTTTGTGCGGATTTTCCAAAACCGAATTACACATGTCAAGGTCGACTGTTCATACTATAAAAAATGATGCATTGTAAACAAAACACAGCTGATATTTTGTCTATGTGATTAATAGAATCTAATATTCGTGTTCATTAGATACTGAAAATATTAATCTCCTTGTCTAAAATGATACGAAACTCGGCAGAGCTTCGTTTCGTATCATTTCATCCAACACGTTTAATATTTTCAGAATACTCATATCAGAACCTCTATACATTATAATTTTATCATAATTAATATTACCATTTTACTTATTACAAGCTTCTTTTACATACCAGTATATCTACCCTGATAATCATCTACGTGGTATTGAACTATTTTAATTGTATAAAAATGGAGGATTTATTTCTTTCAGACATAAACCATGTTTGTCCGAATCACATCGATTTAATAGCTTTACATTAAATAAGGAAAGACAATTTCTGAGCAAATGCTATCGATGGCTATAACAGAGACAAGTAGAATGTCTAGAAAATATACATATATGAATATTCAGTAAACATTTACGAGAATACAACTTTAACTGCTTAAAAAGTATTATCTACGCGAACTTCAAAACACCGACAAAACATATTTAAAGTTTGTATTTCATCTATTTCAAGGCACTGGAAATGACCTTTTATAGAGTCAACTCCCTCCCCCTCATCTAAGATAACTCTACGTCTGAACTGTTTATTATACACAGAGATGTACATGGGGGAAGATGTCGAAACACAAGTCAGTTAATGCTTACTGCACTGTCATTGTTCAGCAATTCTCTTATTCACACCCTTTCCCTGATACCACAGCAAAATAAAACTTGATCTAGCAGGTATAATCACATTTTCAATGCAGTTCATTATTTCTGACAGTATACTTTCACATATCCAGACCAAGCACCCAACCAAAGGCCCCCGCTACGGTCCATAGCAATACTACACGGCGAAGTCATTCCCTCTGTGGTGCTGGTTTGAAGGTATTGTCCATCTTCCGAAAACACCTGAACGCAGTCTCTCCGATAATCCGCGACAAAAAGTAGTCCGCCATTAAAACACATACTAGCATGTTTGTAAACATTTGTCCGAAATACACGTTTCATGTCCCCGTTGCCGTCAAATACGGCAATGTTTTCAGAAACAAAGTCAGAAACATATAAATCTCCATCGCTTCCAATGGCAAGTTTCCATGGTTCGTTTATGCGCATGCCGAATCGGAAACCCAAATTTCTTAAATCTAAATCCCGAACCAATTTCCCTTTGATAGTAAACACTGCAACTCTATTGGCGTCTTTAAAGCTCACAACAATATCATCATCGCTGTTCAGAACGAGGTCACTTGGTTCGTGGGGAAGCTGAAATAGAAACTTTGGAGTCATCTTGGCCGTGATGACCTTGACGCAGGTTTTGCAAGCCACAAATACTGAACCATTGGAATTTGCCGCTACTGCATAAACTGTGTCACCCGTGTCAATACGAACCCCAAGACTGCCATCTTTACCACACAGCTGTATGTACTTTCGAAAGCCCACCCACGCCTTGGCGTCAATCACGGTACATATACTACAAATATGCCTCGATAACTGAATGGAACTTATAACAATAAAGTCAATAGGCTGTGTCAAAAGTGAAAGAGTTTCAATTCTTCCAACTGTCTTCAGAGCAGCAACTAAAGGGATGTATTTGATCTGCGTACCGTAAATTGGCAGACTTCTATTGGATTTCTTCATTTCTATCAAAGTCTCTTTTAATTTCGGGTACCTTTGCAGAAAATCGATTTCTCGTGTTCGTTCTGCAATATGTTTTGCTGTCTCGCATGCAATTCGCAAGCACTTTCTGTTTGTCTCAGCAGTTTGTATTCTCTTGTCAAGTATATCAATCATGGCGCCTCCACGCTTTTTTACATCATCAACTAGTTTCTTTTCGAAGGCATCTAAGTCATCCTTAAGAGATTTAACATGTAGCTGAATTGCATCAACATTTGCATCAACGTCTCTTTGTACACATTCTTTAACCTTTTTACTTATTGTTATCTGATCTTCTACGTCTTTCATGATTCTCTTTCCGCTTGCATCAAGAACGGCGTTCATGATCTCGGATTTTCTTTCATTTGCCGCAATTTGTACTCCATCGACAATGTGGTTGTTATGTTTCCCAATAGAGCATCTTCCGCATATAGGCTCGGAGCAGTTCAGACAGAAAAGCTCAAGTTTAAAAGGTTGGTGCTCGCGACAAACAGCCTCCCAGAAATGTTTCCCGACCATTTGCTGCTGGACGTTGACAATGTAATGAGATTTGCTTTTGTTCTGAGTCAAGTGTTCTTTTACACATTCGGAGCACATGTTTATGCTGCATTCAGAACATCTGCATTTTGGCTGTCTACTGGAACATACGCCACATCGTACCGTGTCAGGGACAGACAAATCAGAAAATTGAAAGTAGACGTTGTCCTCAAATCCTTCCGAACCTTTGTCAGGAATTGCGATCTTCTTGTCGCAAAGAGGACATCGCATTGTACCACGACTGAAAAAGCAAAAATGATTCTTGAAACTTTCTGCACACAGCTCAATGGGTGATAAAATGAGAAAGATGATGATTTGGAAAAAAGAGGATAAGACGAAAAATAATGAGCCTGCAAAAGAACATAATAAAAATAAAGTGAAAGACTATTTTATTCGTGATGATTACACGTACGAGTGAGCATATGGCAAGTTATCGAATGATTCAGATGTTTCTCAAAAAAACTTTACAGCGTAATAATAATACGGCATGATAGTCGAAATATACATTTCTTACTACGTACCCGCTGTTCTGTGCTATCAAAAGATTCAAACACTCTATGCACATGGAATGTAGACACGGCAGAAGTTTTTGAATATTATTTTCATTGTCGCATTTTACGCACGCCTTAAAACTGTTAACGCTGTCCTCATCTTCATCATTTGCCTCTGCAATCGGAGTTTGGGTAACAATTTTCTGCCAGTTTATAGCAGCTGTTGTGTTAGTCGGAAGGGTTTCACTCGATGGCATTGGCGGCATAGTCGTGTCCAAGGCAGATGGCGCAGATACGCCGGTTAGGATAGATGAAGGCGTTGTGCTGATTCTTTGGAAATGTGTGTTAGCAGGGCGAAGGTTGATATCGAGAAATCGTGACGAATAACTTTTTGAACTCGCCATTGATATTCTGGAAGCAGTCCTTATGGTCAAATCTGGCAGGGGCACATATTTCTGCCATTTCTTCTCGGTGTCCATTGTGGCTTGCTTTTTATCTGGAAACATTAAAAGAAATGATCATTTGGGTTAGAATTGATGTAAATGAATAATTGCCGGAAAATGTTTTTGAAATAAATACTTCCATATTTTAAACAGAAAGTGAAAGGGCCATCAATGGTTCCATAATTTAAACGTTGCCCCTCCCCTTATTGATAGCTTGACAGTTTCTGTTCGTACCTATATAAATTGCTCAGCTAACAATCCGTGGTCTTTTTGAGTAAGTAGGCCAACCGTGCACCATGCTGTTGACATTTGCGCTGATTTGATTGGATAAACTGGTTTATGTTCAAAGAACTGAGTGACAGGAGCCGTTTATTGTGCGGCGCCTTATTTTGTGTTGATTAACTAGATGTCGGTTCACTGAGGTGACCTTCCTTTTTCATACATCTCTGTGGAGAAGCAACAAGAATTCATCATTAAAAAAATCCAAACACGTCAATTTTAGACATTGAAATTCTTTTTATTGAAGGTGAACTGAGTGTGTTTAGTGGTAGTTCTGCTTCAGGGATGGATCCAGGGAAGGGGATGTGGGAGTGCACCCTCCCCCACCCACCCTCCCCACCCACCCCCACCCCCCACCAACCAGGTAAAAGAGTAGAGTTGTGAGAGCATACACATGTAAGCTTAAAAAATACTAAGCTTTTAAAATAAATTTTGACCATTGACAGCTTGGGTCTAAGTTAGGGTCTCTTACTGTGTATTTATATCTAGTATTCACTGCGATAATGTCGAATGGATCTTGATTTATGTGTTGACCTGTTTTCAATTATAATTTATTTTTTTACGTGATAGTTTTTATATTTTTCTATATTTTACATTCGTAGTTTGGTTTTAACCTGATTACGCTCTATTCACATTTAACCTTGTATTCGGCGCCGTATGTTAAGTGTCGGTGTGCCGTTAAACCCAAATAAATAAATAAATCTTGATTCATACCCCGATCCCATACCACCAAAATTTTCCGGACCCGCCCCCGTTCTGCTTGTCTGTTTGTTACTTCAAAACAGTAACGCTGATTGAAGACAATTATACACCAAGGATGTCATGTTTTTGCCAGTTTCATTTGCATATACTCGTTTTTAATTGTTTTTTTACCGATTACATTATTTCATGAGAGTAGTTCGGATGGTTTTAAAACATGGAGAGTAGTAAAATTATTTTTATAATTCTAATATCTAAAAAAATTAATTCTTATATCTCGTTATATTAGTTAGTTTAATTAATTTCTTCTAATTGCTAACAAAGAAACGGAATAAACTCCCTATGATCGCTCATAATTTCTTATATAATTTTATACAACAGACTATATTTGTACCAGTAAGTATAGATGAATTAGATATTTATGAAGATACATATAATAAACATCACACACTTACCTCAAAACATCCACTCTTATTTCACTTATTTTTTTATTCACTTTTTGCATTCTTAGTTACCATTGTGTCCTCGTTTAAGTCGGGTAACATAATAATTAGCAATATCATAACGGTAAATGTATTGTTCTCAATTCATTGAAAATCACACACCGGAACCAAAAGGGTAATGAATAGTCGAAATCCGTGTACTGCCCTTATCGTGGGTAGTCATTTAACGGACGATTAGGTATTGTTAACATATTTTAAGAGTGCGTTTCTTTAAAAAAAAAAGGACTCTTCTATTTAAGCTGGTATCCGAGAGTTTAGGTAAAAGTCTTGTTGCTCAAATAACAAAATAAAGAATTGTTTTATGAAAAGATTCCACGAAATGTTTATAAATGGCATATATCTATGTGAAAAGAGAAGCATAACACCCTATTCGTCATTACAAACATGTATTTTACCGGACCTAGTGGCGCAATTGGTAGAGCGTCGGCTCCAGGTATGGTAGGTCCCATGTTTGTACTCGTGCCGCGACATACCAAAGTCGTAATAATATTAGTGGTATAGCTCCCTTGCTAACGCTTAAGCAAATAACATAGTAGTTCAACTACTGGTTGGCCCGATGTCAGGATAATGTGACTGGTTGTAGTATGATGCAAGGTGTTCACGGCATGCAATACACTCTAAAGGCAGCACTATATCTGCTTCAAATGGACACTGTCTCCAGATAACAGAAACACTATTGGTGGGACGACAAACTCAACAAATAGATGTATTGCATACCGTGGACACATGGCACGGGTTCGAACCCGGGACCTCCCGTGCCTGGAGCCGACGCTCTACAGATTGCACTACCAGGTCCGGTCAGTATATTCGTTGTTTGAAACTGGTATATACGATTTAATGTGTACATGTATTTGCTTTGTAATTATTATTAGGGAATAAACACATAAAAGGGCATTTTTTGTAAAATTGTTAGTTTTTGTACTGCTGTGTCTAACAGTTTAATGAGGTATATATGCACTTTTTATAGCTGTTTTTTTTATAATAAATATCTTATTAGAGATTAAAATAAGTATCTGTGTTGTTTATAACTGTTTTATACGATTTTAGTGTACTTTCTTAGGATTTTTAGTTAACTGTTTTTATTACAACTATACCTCTTCTTACAGATTTAAATTAATATTTTTCTTCTTTGAAAGTATTATTTACATTTGAAGTGTATTTCCTTCAGTAAATTAAACAGCTATTTATTGCATAAAATTAGCGTAACCACTTTGCTATTAATAATTAATCGACGTTTAAAAATATAAAGCGAGTGTCTGTCTGTCAATTCATAAAAAATATACTGCACAAGATTTAGTGCAATTTAGTGTTATGATTATAAATTTAATGGTAATGGCAGATCCCCAGTTACATGTGCACAAATGAAGCACAAGCATTAAAAAACACAACTGACGGTTATATAAAATACATGTAGATAAGAAAAATTATAAAGTTTTATTATAAAGAGTATGATTTGTTTAGTAAGCACTTAGCAGTCATCGTACTTGTAATGTATACAGTTCATATATGTACCCTTAAACCAGTAGGTCACTGATAACACATCCACGGAATAACTGTCTTAACAGCGCCAATAAGTTACAAATACTGCAACAGTTTTTTCTTTGGTTAATATTTTGTAGTACTCTGACATCTTTTGAAGTTTCATTCTCACCGACTTTGAGAGTGCAATAATGCCGGTGCTGTTGTTTTCTCACTCGCATGAAAATCAGTACAACTTGTGCACCAGTCATAAACAAAGCCTATGATTCCTCTACTTGAATCTTTGGCATCGTCTGCATAGAATCTTTTTTGGTTTCTGTCTCTCTTGAGTCACTTAAATGTTTTGGGTCGCCGTTGTCGTCGTCGTCGTCGTTGCTTCCCAAACTGAAAGAAAGATCAAATTAAAGCTCAAAGTCCAAGATGATATTTGTCGAGATGCATGAGTATGATCTGGGGGGGGGGGGGGGGGGGGAAATATTATTTTTCTATGACCACGAGTGAAAATTTACGATCATTTACTGAAGTCGATTATTCTCCTTTTATTTCATGCTTAGTTCGTCCGTTTCCCTAATTACCTCCCTTGATACTCAGAATAAAAATGATAACCCGTTAATTTCGATAATGGACTAGAGAGACAGAGAGAGAGAGAGGAGAGATATAGAGAGAGGGGGAGAGACAGAGAGGGGGAGAGGGGGGAGAAGAAAGGATAGAGAGAGAGAGAGAGAGAGAGAGAGAGAAAGAGAGAGAGAGAGAGAGAGAGAGAGAGAGAGAGAGAGAGAGAGAAAGAGAGAGAGAGAGAGAGAGAGAGAGAGAGAGATTATAAGGTTTTTTTATTCTCTGAATTTTTTCGCTCTTTCAACCGAAAGCATGAAATAAAAGTTGTTTCATGCTAAAGCTTTGTTTTTAAATAGTATCTCACTGTGTGGAGACGGATATGCGCCGAACCGTCTTTATGTCTAGCGCCAAAACAATATGCCGAAGACGAAGAAACAACAACAATAAGTTTCCATACGGTGACTTTTCTTCTCTGTGATATTTCGTCTTGACGACTCAATGAGAAGTAAAAGTATTAATACAAAAATGATGAAGTTTAAAATTTGCCAGTTTCCAATGGGTTTTTTCCGATTCGGGTTGTTGTTGTTTTCGACGTTTAGTCTTTGCGCTTGGCAAACCGAATAGGCGAAGTAGCATAACTCTTTATATGCAGGAAAATACCATTCAGCCAATTAACATACCGCCTCCTACTGGTGTTTCCAGCAGCTAAATGTATAAATAATCCACCTACCAATGTCCTGTATATAAATCAATGTATCTTTTGTACCAATCCACACACAAGACGCTAATGTTATTGATTATGTCAAGTAGAACAACAAAATGTTGCTCCTGACAACCAACTTCGTGTATATGTAATTACCTTAGTACTAATACTACCCAGAATTGGACAGTCGAGAGAAATGATGTACGAAACTTAAAAGAACTTGTTTACAAAATTACGTTACAGAAATATGCATAAAATGGCTTTCAAATTTAAGACTTTTGTCTGTTAATCAGTACAAAAATAGGTACATTTTACCACGATGTCCACATTATACGCTCACCTGGCGTTTTCTAGAAACACGTCATCGACGTCTGGTTCCTCATTGATCACGTGATCAAAGTCCTCCTTTAGTTCGTGTACAGATCCTAAGGAGTGAGAAGACGGAGAGGGAATCAGCTCCTGTCAGTATAAAATAAAATATTAATATTAATTGGTTATTTTACTAATGATAATTTGTTCAAATTAGAAAGAAATACATGTCACCATGACCCGATATAGAAAGCTTACATCAGAAATTATGACTAGATCTATGTTGAGGCGTTAATGGGAGATTTATTTTTGAAAAATGTCTCTAAGGTGTCTCAGTAGGTTTTGCGTCGGACTCTGTTAAAGGTGGTATTCAACAGTTTAGATCCGATTTTTTTCCCGATATGTACTCTCTTACAATTGAGGTAGTGTTGAAATTGGTCTTTATTTAGACTAATGCATTAGTTTATTCAGAAATGTATGCTTTATTAACTGTATTTGATATAGGCAAACTGTCGAATAACACCTTTAATTACATTTCTATGTTTAATTCCATGTCGATAAATATCATGTATGATATTCGCAAAGCAGGTTTGTTTGTTTATTATGTTTATCCTCCCACCGGTAGATTTTCAGTTATCTGGAGACGGTGTCATCTTGAAGCAAATATAGTGCTTCATTCATTCTTTATAGCCGTGAACACCTGGCATGATACCACACCCAGTCACATTATCCTGACACCGGTCCAACCAGTCGTGGAACTATCCTTATATTTGCTTTAACGTTAGCAAGGGAGCTATACCAATACCATTTTAACACTTTTGGTATGTCGCGGCCCGGGATCGAACCCGGAGACTCCCGTATCTGGAGCCGACGCTCTACCGATAGCGCTACCAGGTTCGTTTCGTACAGCAGGTATATTTTTGCTTAATTACGTAAGTAATTTCAGAACTGGTTTGTCTTGTTTCACACCTTGATACTCCTGATTGTGTTTCCCTCCTCTATTGCTGACAATACTGGTGGGCGTGACACGGACAAACCGCTCATATACCCGCCAATATGTTTGTCAATCAATGCCTTATTCCGGGCTGCTTTCGAACTATCAACCTCTTGATCATCAGGCACGGACTCAATGGTGAATCGACTGAAAGTTCGAGAGACAATAGTAAAATACACCTATAAGATACACTTTTTGAGGACTCAATGACAGGTGATTGTCTGCATCTTTTAAGAGATTCTTAAAATGTTATCTTGTTATCTTCTTCGCAGTTATACAAGCCGTCAGGGGCTTAAGGATACTATATGAAATAAGTGAGATTTCAGTTAAAAACAAAAAAAAAACAAATGAGAATTGATCTTTTTTTAAAAAACACTTATTGAAAACTATTACAGATTTGCATAAAAACATGAAGTATTTCCGCTCATATGCTCTGTTTACATGAAACGCATTTTTATTGCTAATGGTAGTGACATAGATAAAACTATATCGCAATACTCAATAGGACGTTAAGTGAAAGTAATATCAAGCGGATAGTAAACCTCATTAGCAACAAACATTCTCACTTACCTGGTCCTGTGAACTTGAGACGCAGGCGAGTTTGGCCTGTATCCGGACCCACGGCTAAGAAGCGGCGACGCCTCCCCTCCGCCATCTTGGCTACCTTTCCGGTCTTGAAGTGAGTGTGACGACTCGGTTTCCGATATAGTGCGCTCCAGGAACTCTCGATTGTGCTTCCGGCGGAGTAAACTGACCGGGAAGCTCCATTTCCTTTCTCGATCACTGTCAATAAGCCGTCGGAGAGGTTGGTGGTCGACATCTGTCCCGGCTCGAGCCCGTCGGAGCGGAACATATGGCGGCAGTTCTCCTGGGTCGCTCTATTAAGTTATAAAAAGAACGGTCTCTTATTCGTTTCGTTGATAGTCACTCTCTGCAAAATTGGTTCATTTGTGTGTTTTAATCTGATGCAGTTCTTTCTTGAATATTTGATTTTAATTGTATTTAAAGTTGCTCCTTATAACGAATTAAACTTTTTCTTTCTTGTTAACAATGTTTTGTTGTTGTGTGTGTGCGTGCGTGCGTGCGTGCGTGTGTGTGTGCGTGCGAGTGTGTGTGCGTGCGTGTATGTATCTCCAGACTTAAAACATTTAGTACAGTAGTCAAATAAAGAAATGATACTAAAGCTCAAGTATATATATCTAAATCCTTGATTAAACAGTTGTTTTAAATTCCTAATCAAAAATGCAACACACTTATTTCAAATAATAAATTTCTTTCGTCTCTTCGACTTTGCATACAAATTACGGACGAATACTATTGTATTTGTTTATGAACACAAATCTTATATTGTTATTTTAAAAATATTTATTTCAAATATTTAAAAATATATTCCATAGATGTTATAATACAAGTAAAGGGGATTTAAACGGAAGGGATTTAAACGGAAGCAACATATTATTGTTTCACTCTCAAAAAAAGTTAGTATCAAAAAACAGTTTTGTTTAAAATGCATGTTAGTCTCTGTTTTATCTAATGGCATATATTATATAATCAAATTTTTTCCTTAATGTAAAGTATCATAATACAATGCATTCTTTGTGTTATTCTGGTACACGCGTTGGCTAATTATACTACTTCATAAACATCTACCATGTTCTGATCGTCAGTGAATATCACAGTGCTTACAGCCCTTTGATTGCTTTACTGTGTGCGTCCAGCATTAACTTGTTCATTTTTAAGGCAGTGAAATATGTTTCTACACACTTTGTCACATGAGAGTAAAGATCCCAGAACATGTATTGAGTCTACATTTTTTCGACTTAGCCACGCCCCTGAAACCTACCTCATGTCCGTAACTCTCTCGGTGCAGGGTCGGATGTAGACCCCCAGCTCCAGTGTGGTTGGCGGGACCGAGCCCCGCGTGACCATTTGCAACCGTGGAGGTAGACATCATAGTCTCACGTGACCCACTTAGGTTCGATCTTCTATTTAAAGTTTCAAGAAACAAACTAAATGTATACATATGATTTATTTAAATATAATGACATTATCTGAATGTAGACAAATAAAAATGATTAAAATCTAGGTATTTCGTACCCTCCTATACATGTGTGATACTCATACATAAATTACTGCAGCGTCTCTCTGACAACTGGTACAAAACAAACGACACAACATCCAATGGACCGTATATATCATGCGCTAATAACTGAACTAAACAAGACAGAGCACGGATGTAAGACAGCCAAGATGCCGCAAAGCGCATGCACTTTAAACATGAATACTATTCTTGGAACACATTCTTAAACTTCGATTCATTACATGAGAATAACGATCCGTAACTCTGATGGGAACTAGACAAACTGCTACATTGCTTTCTTCCTTGTTGTCTGCTACATCTCTAATTACTAGCTGCATTGTTAGCGTCAGCATACTCTAACAGCTGCATATTCTTATTTGTGCCTGCTACTTTTAATAATTGCAACCTACACTTTATTGTTGCATGCTACACTTTTAAAAGCGGAATACTCGGTTTATATCTCCGAAAAATGTCTCAAAGAACAGCCGTTATTTCCTGTCATTGTTTTCTGCGCTATCGTCTACATAAAAGTGTATTCCATAAGAGGCGCCGCTTTCCAGAGCGGCGCCAATGCAGTGTTTCACCGAACCACGATGTTCCTTAATGCATGGTTACAAATAGATAAATATCGTCGAATTTTTCGCTGTCCATTGGTTTTTAATTGTTTTAATGTTTGCTACTACGCTAACTTCGCTGTTGTCTTGTGAACGGGTATCTTTGTAATCGCATGCTGCGTTGTTATGATTGCATACATGACACCTTCTTTAGAAAACGCTCCCCACATTGCCAAACTGCTGCGAATTCTTACTATTGACGGCTACATTAGTGTCTCAATTTACTGTTACTAGATCATTAGAGGTCCCGCTCTCCAAATAATGTAAAATGCTAATATATAGAAATATATATCATGTGATTGTGAATCAATCCAGGCAATAACTTACTGCAGCGGCTGTTTGAAACCGAATAAACTCCACAGCGAGCCATTCAGACCGGATCTAGCGGTATTGGACCGATTTCGACCAATGCCCATCGGATAATCGGGCATGTTGATAGGGGAGATTACTCTCTGCTCAGCAATACTTGGCCGCCTAGGGAAGAAATAAAACCGAAAACATACAAAACCAGTCCTTCCTAAGAATGTTCCCATTTGGGAGTGTATCTATAAACGTCACAAACACAACCGCCATTTGGCTTTTAATATATGTTCAATCAGGTGACTTAGTCACTAAGAATTACATCAAAAACAACATGATGAATTGACCGCCGGAGCCGAGTTTCAAAAGTTTAAAGATGTAAACAAAATAAGGGCGTGCGTGTAATTTTATTGTTTAGATAACATAAACAATGCTTAGAAAAGACAACAGTGTTGTTCCATTCTTAGTTTTAGCCAAAATGCTTCGTAGGTCAATATAGCTGTTTGTTCGGCCATGTTGAAGCCTTTAGCTTAACTATGTTTATATAGTAAAATGTTGTTTTAAAACGAAAAACTGAATGCATTAAAACTTAATTACATCAGCAGCGCAGCCTGATTATTAGATTTCCGATTAAAACTTTTATTAAAAATGTATGTTTCCATACTTTTAAATAAGGAGGTAAAAACGTACGCCAGATTATAAGTTGAGCCCATGAAGTTTGGTCGCCTGGACGCCTTAGAGGCCTCTGTGTAGGGAAGATCTTGAACTATCTCGTTAAAGTGGACATCCTTGACCAGGGTGGGGTAACTGCCGTGGCATTGGTCCACTAGACACATAGCAACCTGTGGGTGTAGGGATGAAGCAATAAATACATGAATAAATGACGTCACTGTCACGGTTAGCAAATGACGTCGATCAAGTCGTCAAATGACTTACGTGAAAAGTGAGTAGATGACGCTAGTGCAACAGTGGTGAAATGACATCAGTAAATGACGTCGTACAGTTAATTACGTCGTAAATAACATTGATGGAAATTGGGAAAATGGTGTGGTGAGTGACGTTAGTACATGTACATGACGCTGTACATGACGTCGAACCAGTTCAGTGTGTAAATGAAGTCGTATATGACGTCGATTTATCCCCCTCGCACACTCACACAAATATAGCGGATATTCGCATGTTAATAGTATGATTTTTATTAACAATTTTCCGGAAATAACAATGATACCAGTAAAATGTATCGCTTACAGCAGCGTGTCGATCTAGAAGCCAGTTCATGTCAAAATCGTCGTCGTCCTCGCCAAAAGGGTTGATCAATTGTTCTGCTACCTAGGAATCATAATAAAACGCAAAAATGAATATATATAAATAGCACACATTACCAAAGCTTTTAAAAATACTATTCTGGTTGATCCCTTCTTGTTTAGTCTAGATGATTATCCCTAGTCCTTTTTCCGCACGGTCTCGATTCCTAGCCGGAACGAAGATGTTTATATAACGAAGATATTCATCTAAACACGCTTTTTGTCCGGGTTTCTTCCTGTATATTTATGTGGTGAATCTTCCAACACTTATACTATCTGAACGTAACCATAATGTCAGAAGACTACATTTTATTAATAAATTTACTTTGTTCATCAGTTGATAAATATTAAATTGTTGTAGCATACTATGGTATTAAATAATATAAACTAAAATTAACGTATTTATGGAAAGAAAGATTATTCAGTCTGGATTAAATTAAAGTACACATGTAGTTTCGTTCGTTAGGTCATAAACGTTTTGATTGGATAATTTGTATAAATGAAATAAAAAATAAATTAATTAAATAAATAAATATGGATCAAATCTGCAATACTGCAATAAAATTCATACATATGTATATTTTATTGCAGTATTGCAGTTTTGACCCATACTTATTACCCACATCAAAAATATATGTATTCGTTTATTATTGTAATGTGTCATCATGAATATTTCACCTTTAACCAGCCCATGTAAAAGAAGAACTGGAGCAATGTAAACATAGGGATGTAAAGGTCGGGGTGGTCATCATCGTTATTGTCGACGTACTGACGTCCTATGAGACACGCCACGAAGAAAATATGCACCGACAACGTCACAACCTGTAATTAAGTGTCGAAGAACAGCATATTGTTTTTATATATAATCTAGTGATAATAGGCAATATTTTATTCCATTTTTCATTGTGGTTTAACAAAGCGAAATTGCAATTATCATTGACCGGACCTGGTAGCGCAAGCGGTAGAGCGTCGGCTCCAGGTACGGAAGTCCCCGGGGTTCGATCCCTGGCCGCGACATACCTAAGTCGTAAAAATGGTAGTGGTATAGCTCCCTTGGTACGCTCTTAAAGCAAATATAAGGGTAGTTCCACGACTGGTTGACCCGGTGTCAGGATAATGTCTACATGTAGCAATCTATTCATCTATTAATCTATTTTAAAATAATTATTGTAATTGTTTTTGTGCCTTATTTATTTACTTCGCTTAGAATATCATTATGTATAATTCAGTATTTAAATAGTGCTGCTCAACCCTTGAGGAAATTTTCAACTTGTAGATTTAAGGTTTGCCTTACCTGCGTGTAAACGAGTGGTATTGTGATCCAGTCATAGACAAAACATAAAGAACATTTGTCCCGGAAATCTGCCAGATACTGAAAACAGATTGGGTGTGTTTACGTTTGATTTTTGTTGAAGGAAACAACAAAACGGAAACAACATAATCAGCATTCTTTTCAAAACAATCACGTATATTCGGTGTTCAATAATTAAACTAGTGTAACAATGTTATTGTTTTTCCTAGCAAAGGCTGACGTGCCTTTTCAATGAGCACGATCATCGTAATGATATGTTTTCATGAACTTTAACGAGACTTGACAATAGTACGATTTTGCCATACATACATAATAGACCGTGAGATGTTCAATAATGTAAATCGTCACCGGAAATAAAATGTAGCTATCTCAATAATCTATTTCTGTTTATCGATAAGTTCAATAAGATAAGAGTTCAAAAATAAAGTGTCGAAGACCTAATGCAGGACATGTTTTATAAGTAGTTTAAATGTGCAGTTCTTTTTCATGAATTTCTCGAAACATGTGCGTCTTCAGTAAGGAGATACCCCCACCCCCACCCCACCCCATCCCCACCCCCACCTACCTCCATGATAAGCCGAAAGCCAGTTTCCGACTCTATACGACCTTCCCGGCGTGCCTGAGCCAATACGTTGTTTGCCCAGACCAAGGGCACCCAGAATTTGTTGTACTTACAGCACACTTTCTCGTACATCTGAGCTTCGTCGGTGGTAATGAAACCTAATAGGACATAACAAATTGTTTGAAAAAGCCGATTTCTTTAAATCACAATATTTCTTATTGAAATATTTATTTTTTCTGAAGAGTTTATGCAGGAAATAATGACTAACAGTCTTTTAATCAATTATTTTGTATGAAGCTTTTCATAAATCCCGTCCACCAAACGAGATAAAAAAAAATGCACATTTGACAAGCAAATAGGACTACATTTATCTAATATATAAGTGATGTTCAACTTATTTAAGTGATAAGTATAACATAATAAAAACTATTAACGTTTATAGCTGTTATTTTACTAATCTTTCTGCCTAATAATTCGATGAAAAAAATGGGTGAAAATTATGCAAAAAGAAAACCTGCATCAACAATATGCTCAAGGGTGGGAAATCGCTTCATGACGGCCACGCTAATGGAGCGGATGATGAGGATGAATCCAAACATCATGTAGCGAGCCACGGTGCGCCGCAATATCCGGGCCCTCTCGTCCTGGCCTGGCAGGTACGTGCTCATGATAAACAGTGTCCTGGATAAAATAACACTATTAATGCAAACTGTATTACGGCAATTTGCCCATATCATGTACTATACCGGTGTCTGCGTGTAAAAGAAATAGCCGGATGACATCAAAAGCCCCGCAGAAAACATGCGCTTTAAACAGGATCTGACTGGATCTAGCCTATCTGCTACCTTGCTTTATTCCTTGTTTTCAGCTACATCTGTAATTGCACGCTACGTTATTAGCATCGGCAAACTCGGTTTCTTTTCTTTTTTTAACAAAACCTTGAAAATTGGTATGAATGCCTGCTACCTTTTTATTATTGCAAGCTCCGCTTTAATATTGCAAGATACAATGTTAAAGCGGATTATATCTTGTTTATGTTTTCTACGAAGTTATTTGTGGCTCATATTGTGTGATGCTACCTTGAATGGTACATGTATCTGTAACAATGTCCCAGGAATCCTACCTGTCGGGCCAAGGTACGTTGGAGAACTGCTGCCACCATCTGGTGACGACGAACGACACATAGAAGCCGAGGACGAATGACACAGGGATCAGGTCAGTGTAACTATTGCAGTAACGGGCAATCCTGGCAAACATGCTGTAAGAAGAAATGATATGTTTAATTCTTTGCTGTAGAAAAACCGCAGACAAATGTTTGGAACTAGTAGATGAAGAGTCATAAAGCGGCAACTTTGAACGATTGGCCACACGCGTTTCAAATTTTCTTTGACATTTTTATAATTGGAATCTGCTGAAAATACATATTTAGACCAAATGGGGTGTAGTAATTTAAATGCTTTCTTTGCCAACCACTTAAATAAAACAGATATCTTATTTGCATATATATATATATATAATGGCTTCATCGTCCGGGAAAAAACTCTGTGTTTCATTTCTTTTACACGACAGTATAATTAGAAGATACAGATAATATTGAAGTTAACTCCCTTGTTGAAACTCTACATCTACATGAGAAATATATAAATATTTTAAGTCACAAGTGATGCATAAGTGCATATTTATAAACTAAATATGCTATTTAGAACAGTAGTTTGAAGTATTTTGGTTGTTCTGTGACGTATTTTGTTGACGTCGAAGTTTCATGTTTATAATGAATATTGTTACTATAAATAGTAACATCACTGCCGTGACAACGCGTTGGCATGGCGGCACATGCACCGATATATTTTCCGACCCAGTTTAGCGGGATGAATTTTGATTATCGACCCAGGAAAAGAAAGCATGCGACGTCGACTTCTAAATATGACCACATGTGTTCGGCATGTTTGATAGGTCATGCTCGCTCGACCCAACTCCTCCGTATATTCTTGTCTAATTGTTCAACGGTTACAGATGATGACTATGTCGCGTGTAAATGTATCTCCGGGCCAAAGTTAGCCTACAATTCAAGCACGTAGTATGTGGTCTGTGTTTGTTTCTAAGTTTCCGTGTCATATTTTATCTATGAAAGGTGTACGAATAGAAATAAATGAAGTTATTAAAAGGTGTTATCCGACAGACAGTTTACCAACACAAAATGCATGTGGCGATATATTTCCACGGTTTCTGGGAATGTATGCATAATTTCTGCATAAACCTATACTTTAGTGTGACTTAAGACGATTTTGAACATTACCAATAGGTGAGACAGTACACATTGTGAAAAGATAAATCTCTAAGTGTTCATTATTTTCAAATCTATTAATAAGCACGAAAGTTATCTCAGCTAAAAATAGACACCGACGTCAGCGCGGACTACCCGGATGACGATATAAAACGATCTCAACAATCTGATCACCTCGGCCTTTATGCTATGCAAGAGACCTCTGACATAATAAGGCGCCATCTTGGATCTACTTTGTGTGTCTTAGTTTTAATACTGGGTATTTAATGTTGACTTTTCAATTTTCCGTAAATCATATAAATTGTATTGATAAAAAAAATCGTTGTTATTGCAAGATATACTCAACTAAATGATATATATATAATTTGTTACTTTCTCGCGAACGGACACTGTTTCATAACTCAGGCGACGCACTTTGGTGTATTCTAGAGCTATGTACGAGGTGTATTTTACGAACCATACGGAAATACCCGAAGTTTTACGATTGCGATCTCAAAAGTAAGTTGTCACGTGGTTTTCTTAGTTTAAAAATAGCTATTTATTCAGCTTGCCTCAGACAGGAAATACCTGATTGTTATGACGATTGGGGTGTAATGCTTTACTTTCCCCACAGATGAAGGGCGTCAATGAATAACACTTTGCATGACCTTTTCATGTAACAGTGACTTATTTGGTTATTTGAGGATAAATATTTTGGTCCAACTCTCGGATACAACCTCTAATGTCAAGAATCTTGACGTAATAAAGTAACAAAGGTTTTGTAATGTTTCTGGAGGTTCGTGTCTATCCTTAACCGATTCTTAAGCTGACGTCATATAAAGTCACGTGGCTTTAAGAGTTTGAGCCTGTGATAGAAGTAAATGTAATGAATCGACGGTGAAGGAGAAATGAACATTGACGTTGTATTTGAAACAAACATACAGTACGGGTCACTTCCCTCGATCTGAGCGTCATGTCCATGTATTTATGCTACTCTCAAACTAGGTGAAGGTCGTTTTAAAATATTAAAAGATAATAAAACTTGTATGTAAACCGGTTCAAGTAACAGCCAATTAGTTTTCCATTTTTTGCAAAGTAATTGAACAAGAGTTGGTTGTATTGTCAATGTCGATATTTAAAGACAGCATGATCGGTCAGTTTGTAGACATTTTGGACAAGATGTACGATACATGTGTCATTTAACCATAAATCAAAAATATTTGGCCATTTTGCTGATTTGGTCAGGGTGTTCTTTTTTCATTAAGATGGTACGTTCAAATAAATGTGAACAAAAGTACATTCGATCGAATCAATAATGGACAGCATTGGCGTAATAAGTCGGAGTTCGAATGGACACCTTTTGCGATAGTGGATTCATATACTACATGCCCTCCTTACGAGGCATGCAATCCGGATTTGACCGGATACCTGTCAATATCAGCTTATGATGATGTGGCTGACGTACTGACACATAAAGATTTAATGGTTGTCAGTACCTTCAGTGTTTTGATCAATATTGACGTGTATATGTCATGCAAATGTTTGACGCGCGAGATGTAAGACATCTAATATCAGCAAATTTGATTTGACCAGTTCAACTTGACTGCACTTTCAGTGTCAAAAAGAGTTTGCCGGTGTCGCTATATGTAGGTTCAATGAAATAAATGGTTGTAGTTGATATATTTTCAATTATCATTTGGACGAATGGAAAAACAATACTTTTGCATAAAAAACAATGTTGAATTATATATTTTCTATTTTTGAGTGCCTGTTTCTATATGTTTGTTAATTAAACGCCACAAACTACTACTCGGGCAAAATATAAAATTAATAACGCCAAACTCCCCAAATTTCCCACAACTTGATTAAATCTGGTTTGATAACAGACTAACAATAGGAAGTTGTAGTATTCTCTCTTCTAACAGAAAACATTAAAAAAAATCCAATTGAATGTAAAAAAGTACAACCTTATTAATTCATTACGATCCAGTAGATGTATGTTTCTAGTATTTTTATTGTGGTTGTGTTGTTTTTCCACATCAGTCACATACTCACACTTACATATATGCATAATAATTTGTTTGATATTATAACAGGTAGCGTCCAATATGGACACCAATTTACCATCAATTAAATCATCTGTTAAGAACTCTTTTCAGAGACCGATGAAATTATGTTAAGCTGACATGTTACATCAATTATCAAAAGCAGGGTGTTCGGTAACTGACCCTGTTAAATGAACTACGTCAAGTCTTAAACCTGATTTGTCCGGTTCGTTTGCGTCATTGCACACGTGACATTGCGTAGAAAATTAATGATGAGCTTGTAAGGCGGCTTAATTAGTACATGGGACAACACAGGGATATGTATCATCCAGGGATGGATCTAGGGTTGGGCGAGGGGGGTGGGGGCGAGGGATGTACACACACCACCACCACGACCCCGACCACCAACCAGGTAAAAGAGTAGAGTTGTGAAAACACATACAATTAAGCTTAAAAATAATAAGCTTATGAAGTAAATTTTGTCTGTTGGGTGCTTAGGGTCCCTAACTGTGTATATATATATAGATAGTATTTACTACGATAAAGTTAAATAGATCTTGATTCATACCCCCGCTACCAAAATTGTCTGCATCCGCCCCTGATATCATCTTCATGTGGTCAGGACACAGTAGGTCCTAGATGGCATTTTGTACATACAAAAACAACGTAACTTTATTAAAACTTTAAAAATAGATCTAATTCCCCTGATTTATGGTAAACTATAGAAACGATTGCTTTAAAAAAATGAATACTTTTTTAAAGAATCATACCCGGTATAACGATTTTCAAATAAACGAAGACGTTGTAAATGCCATCTGGCAACTACGTCTTCGAACTTTATTATTAGGAATACACGTCGTGCCTGAATATAATTACAAACAGCCCGACACAATAATTTGTGCGAATCCTGTGTTATGAGCATGCGCGAAACTGTATCTCAGTACCTTTAGACTAATCGGCCTTTTTTCTCCGTGGGTTTGACTTAATTTCCAGCCGAGACTTTAAAGATGGTATCCGACAGTTTGGAGCATTTTTTTTTTGTATAAAAGTATCAAATAAATTATTGTTGCCTGAAGAGATCTAGCAAAATGTTGATTATTGATGCCCTGCATATATGCGAAACGTGAAGCATAATACATCACTCGTCATTACAAAAAAAGGTAATTCCTATCTAAGACACGCTGCACAGTAAGCTACAAAGAAAACCACGTGAGCCGCAATTTTATATAATCATCTGTGCAATCCGCTCTGACGTCGATGCCTATTTTTAAATATCACAATCATGCATATTTATAGTTTTAGAAAGAATGGTCATGTGGAGTGATTAAATTCATGATTTCTACTGTCTTATAATTAAGACAAAGTTCAAAATCATCTTGTGTTAGACTTAGGTTTGACTTTTTGCAGAAATTATGCCACAGTTCCTCTAATCCAGGTTTAAGTGTATTTGGTGAAGACAAACGGTCGGTTCCACCTTTAACGTCCTCGTGAGAATTCTGCATTTAACTGATATGTGGACACGTGGTTAAATCTAAACAAAGTTTCCTCTGAGGTCGTTTGGACATTTTCGAAAATCTTAACGGTCCTGTCAGACTGTTTGTCTAGTTCGCAACAATAAAAGAAACTGAAAGATAAAGCGAGTATCATGCATTACGTTTCATAACACGTGCTTAGTGGTCCACTATTAAGTTCCACAAAAACGGGTTTCTACTGTGTGCGTTTTGTTGTTGATGTTTTGTTGTTGTTGTTGTTTTTATATTTTCCATAACTAAAACCTCCTCGGTAAGTAAGCACGTTTCTCTTTTGGTATTTTAAAAAAGTCAATGCATTCCGATTTAATTTATAAATGTATGGACAGTACACGTTTGTATTCTAACTCGATGTATTAGTTGGAAGCCAGTGTGCTCCGCATTCATATCTATTGTCGCTTGAAGATACCACAGGTGTTGCATTTTCATGTTTTTCCTTTTTTTTAAATGGCGAATTTTGTTCAAAGCACACTCCTTTATTCCAGTATACACGAAATACTATCTTCTTAATTATAAAAACAAAAAATGGCGAAAATGGATGCATTCTGGTGGACAGTACCTTTAAGAACGATAATGAGCTCGGGCATGACCTTTAAGAACGAAAGGAGGTCTCAAGCTACGTTTATTTAAAACTTACATAAAAAATACTTGTTTATTTTAAAGGGCAGTTTAATCACCGTCTTTATATTCTATATCCATGAATTATCAATACTCGTGCAGTTTTCATTATGTAAAAAATTAAGTCGTTGTCATCAACATACATAATGTCATCTTGTACTTAAAAAAGAAACAAAATGATAGCAATCTTATTTACTGACTAATTATGCAATTAACACTTGTCTTTTGCCGTGTGCATATGTTGCATAACAATGGAAATACGTATAAACGCTTGGTATGTGGTAATAAAAACATTATAAATAGACATGGAAGCACGTTTTGTAATTTAAAAAATGCCATATGACGCAGGCGCTCGATTAGACGTTCCAAGTGTCTGACGGTTAAGACGTCATTCTAATCTCATATTGGCTTTATGTTAGCAGGAAATAATTATAGCGTGATGACATCTTTTGTTGCAAATGTGCAACACAAACATTAAATACAACTGCAGATTATTGGTTTCTTTTGTTGTTGTTTTTGGTGTTTTTGTTTTTTTACAGTTTAATTTTGCTTTTATTTTTTTAGCTTAAGCGTGAAAAATACGCAAACAGCTGATCGGGAGGTCGCGGGTTCAAACCCCGGTAGGGTCAAGCCAATGACTTTAAAGTTGTAAGTAGTGGCTTCCCTCCTAACGTTAAGGGGACAGCTTTACGTCAGACTCGTCGGTGTCAGTATAATGGACCGACCGGGTTCAGTCCCTGGACACCTCATAAGTGCTATAATGATAGAAATGTCGCTGCACAGTATCGGCAAAAATGCCGCTAAATCCAATCCCTAATACGTAAACAATAATATTTCCCTACTAAGTCACTTTAAATGTCGAGCTTAATGTCGCGCCGAATGTTGTGTCAGCTTGCACAGCATTCAAACTTAGTCAGTTTGAATGTCAAACTGAGTTTTCTGCTGAATGTTGTTTCAGCACAGCATTCTTACTGAGTGATTTTGAAAGTCAAGCTGAGTTTTGTGACGAATGTTGTTTCAGCACAGCGTTCTTACTGAGTAATTTTGAAATTCAAACTGAGTTTTGTGACGAATGTTGTTTCAGCACAGCATTCTTACTGAGTGATTTTGAAATTCAAGCTGAGTTTTGTGACGAATGTTGTTTCAGCGCAGCATTCATACTTAGTGATTCTGAATGTCGAGCTGAGTTTTCTGCTGAATGTTGCACCAGCACGACATCCAAACTTTGTCGTTTTAAATGTCAAGCTGAATGTCGTGCCGAATTTAGTGCCAGCACGATAGTCGGACTTAAAATGTCGTACCAATGTCGAACTATGAATGCTCTCCACGAACCTTTACTTTGTACACTTCCTAAGCACCCGTCTTCATGTGGCCATCAATGTTTCTCTTTTTCATTGCGATTTAAAACACACTCCGTTTTTAACCAAGCAAACGTAACTTCTTGGACATTTCTGTCAACAAATATGGTCCAGGCAATTCTAATTAAGTGGTAATTAAATGTATTTATGGAAAACTAAAGGCTCGCTAGTGTCTCGGCGGCCTTATAGTCTGGTTGCTTGATTCTTATAGCCTGATTGCTGGCTCGATTCTCTTTTCTTACTTTTTTTTTTCATTTTTTTTTTTACTTTTTCTTTTTGTTAAAATGGCAAATTTGTTCATTAAAACTGCTTGTATTTCTTTGTCTTATTAGAGTGTGAGGACAGAGCAAATTATGAAAAAAATATCGGGGACAGAATCTTTAAAGGTTGTATCCGGCATTTTGGACCAAAATATTTTTTCTCAAATAACCAAATAAGTCATTGTTACCTGAAAAGATCTTGCAAAATGCTGCTCATTGATGCCCTAGATCAGTGTAAACAGTGAAACATAAATACCCATTCCGAATTGCAAACAGGTATTTCCTATCTGAGCCACGCAGCAGAGATAGCTATTTTTAACTAGGAAAACCACGTGACAACTTGCTTTTAAGATTACGTTATATCGTCATCCGGGTAATCCGCACTGACGTCGACATCTATTTTAAGCAGAGACCACTATCGTGCTTATTTATAGATTTGAAATGATTGAATTTTAGAGTGGTTTTATAGAGATTTGCACAGAGTAACAATGTAGGCAGTGCTTAAAACCTTCTTTTCTTATGCTAAAGTATGAGTTTATCTGTTTTAACTCCCGATGCAGGTGCTTACTGTTAGTTGTTTCACTTTGACGGGATATTGTTATTTACACTGTTTGTTAGATAGAAATACCTCCAGGAAGTGCGAGATTGGAGCGCTCCACAAACCAGGTTTAAACACCCCAGTTGGCCCTTTTGCCGATTGACTGCCCCAAGGCGGTAACTGATGGTTTTTCTTTATGTGTGTTATGTCTCGTCTCTGTGTTTTTGTCAATTTACATTTACCTTGTTTGCCTTTGTCTACAGGTAGATAAAATTAAAATATCTGTGGAAATTTTGATAGGACCTTTTCTTATTTACCTATTTATGCAGAAGTTATGCCCTAATTCTCCAAAGCAGTGGTAAGGTATTGTTACATGAATTTGATATAGGCAAACTGTCGGATACCCCCTTTAAGATAATATATAACTAACAGTGAAATATTTACCACGAAGAATAGGAAGACATCATACTTATTTCTCGTTGCTAACATCATTTACAATCTGCTTGGTAGGGTACAAAGTTAAAACGTATAACGCGGTTACTGACCGTAAAGTGGCTGAGGTAACGTTAAGGTAATTTATCATTTGCTTGAAATTGTGAAATATTTCAAGTCGATTATTTTTTAGTTTTACGCATTAAGTTAATAATAGAAGTACAACGCATTTAAACTGCTGCTGTTAATTAGGGTGTGTGCTGGAGTGAATTTATAAGTGAAGGTGTGTGTGTGAGGTTTTTTCTGTTTGTGTAAGCGCTCGCGTGAGCTTGTGTGCGTGCGTGTACAGGTATGAGTGTGCGGGGTGCGTGTGTCCGCGTGTCCGTGTGTCTGCGTGTGCGTGGGTGTTTTATACACTTATACAGAGGTACATATACTAGGTTTGACCGAAAAGTCTGTGTACCAATTCATAACAGCTGATGCATTGGCGCTAGATCGCAGGTTATTGTAAATGTTAACAAAGCAGGTATTGTTTTGTGTCTACTGCACTTATTTGTATAAAATGAAATTTACTTGGTCTGGCTTCTTCCTATTTTCTGAAAGAAGGTATTTCTGTGTAAAAACAAAAACAGTGAAACAATTCTAGGAAACTTGCGCATGATGAATGCAGCTTCATTTCCAAACACCCCTAGAGCTGTATAGAACAGAGGGCTATAGCGAAAATCGTGTTATTCATAAAAATAACAAAAACAAGGTGTTAAATTCTCAGCTATTCGTCTGTCTTACATCTCTTGTTTTATCATTTTGAAGGTCCCCTGAATATTCGTTCAGACGTCATGACCAAATTGCACCCAGGTGCATAACTATTCTGTTAAGGTCATTTGATCGACGCAATGACTCTTTAACCACATATTAAATCGACCCATTTTATTGTCACAGTTTTATTATGAGTGGTACAATTAATATGTAATATTAGATCTACGTTTTAATTTGCCTGACAATTGAAACTAAGTAATTAGATATCTATGATTTAATCCCAGTTTTGGTGTGAGCCGAAGTTTTGATCAAAATACGAAATTTTAAAGTGTATCAATAGCATAACACACCCACCTGCGTTGGTGTTCGGTCAAGGCCAGGCGGTAGATGAGACTTATAGTGGCGTAGAGTCCGCAGAAGATGAGCATCTCCTTGAACATGAGTTTGTAGACACTGCCCCGCCATCGTCGTAACAACTTCAGGAAGCCACAAACCGAGGTACTAGCCACCTTATACTGGTAGATTATAGTCATGGTGGTTGGTTGTTTTTGGTGAGTCCGGTTGGTTGGTTAAGTTGGTTGGAGGAAGGTTTCCTGGTTAGTTTTTTGTTACGTGATTATTTGGTGTTTCATGATCTGATTTCTTAATTCTTCGATGAGTGGTCATTTGGTCTGTGTTGGTCGGTTTTCTTGGGTTTAACATCCAAGCAAAACTTTCGTAATCATCCGGAATATGGTTGATGGTTGTAGGTGGGTGGTTGCAGAAGTGTGGTTGTAGAAGGTATGATTAAATTAACAATTCGTGTATGAGTTCATCTTTTCAATTACTTTACTCAAGTCATATTTATAGTTAAAAACGCAACAATATGACTCGCAATATATATTTGCTAGAAATGCGGAGCAAATATACCATACCAGTGTAATTTTGGAGGTGTTAATGTTGTTGTGGTAGAAGTGGTGTTGTTGGTGGTTCTGTTTCTGCCGGCGTTTTGTGTTGTTTACATTGTTGATTGTAATGATGGTAGAGTTGCCATTGTTTCTAATGTTAATCAATTAAATTGTTTAAACAAAACTGTTAATTATGTGTAGTTGTGATTTACACGAAAGTTGAAACGAAACAAAATGTTTCAAATGCTTCACCAAATGCAAAACCTTCATACATTCAAGCAATTATTTCTCATTTTAAGTTATTCTAACAATGAACTAGCCCCGACAGAATAACAAATGGGGTTGTTACGGTATTTACATACACAAAAACACTCATAATTCATTGCAGCAACATGTAATGATGTAAAAGAAAGAACGCGTTTATTTGGAAGCATGCATAATATTCGTTAATTAAATTGACTGTAAAATGACGAAGTTGTTTGATCTTAATTTGTGGCCAAACTGATAACAGGCAAAGAATTTTCTCGATTATGACGAGCGTGTTTATGCAGTGTGTGTAAATTGCTGCATATGTAGCATTGTGTGTCTATTTTCAGTTTTTATACATACGTTACAACATAATTTATATTTGTGTTTGTTTCATACACAGTTTATATTTGTTCAATGTGAGTTTTGCTTCTACACACAATTCATAATGTGATTTCCTTTTAATCATTTATACACTTTTTATACCAGTTCAGTTTTTATGCACAATTTATAATCTGTTTGATATTAGTCCTGTTTCTACACACGATTCGTTATATTTATTCAGTATGAGTAGTGGATATGTTTCTGCTAACGTTTTGTTTCAGATTTTCTTTTTCGCTTCTTCAAAATGTTGTCCTTCACATAATGAAATAATACAACACTTTTGCTTAAAATCAATGTATACTTTCTCAAACACAGAAAAGCAATTTCAGATATATTGCTTTTCTAAGAAAACATTTTTACGAACTGCCAACATACCCAAAGCCCAACCAGGCAATTCTCTCACGTCAAACTGGTGCCTGAATCACGTGCCGTCTTCCAAAATCACACAAAAACGACAAATTTCTTCCGACATAATCACTGTATCATTATGCTCTCTTTCCAACATAAACACATATCAAAACACACTCATCTAACATATTCAAATTTACATTACGTTAGCTCCGGAACGTAAGTACACCGTAACGGCAAATCTTAACTAGACGTTTAAGTCGTCTGTATCCTAATTAAATAATGAAGAGAGACCAACTGTCAGCAATTCTTGTTAAACTGTTCCCCAGTTGGTGATATTTACACTGAGATTTTTTATTACCAGGTGACGTACAGATAAAACAACAACGGCCTAGGGTCGAAATGTCGAACGTTAAACAAAGGACGTCGCGTTGACTTACAAGAAAACATATCCGGTTACATGAGCGTCAGATATCTTGACGTTGTTGACATAGTTACATTGTCCAGTAGTTATATACGCTAACACGACGTTTATGGTAAAAACATAGACGTCAAAAAATAATGAAGCAAAACTTGCTATGAAAATATGTGAAGGCTTGTCTGTATTTTCAAGAATGTAGCAAGACGCGTTGTGAAATTATGTAACGGTATGTAATCATTAAATGCTAAAGAAAAACGTGTATTTTACTTTACATTGCCATACAATACCTTTATAATGCGCTTGGACATCAAATTTTAACATGGTTTATGAAATTATTTGTTTGTTGTCTCTATTAAGATATATATTTAGAAGTAATAAATGATAGCATTTGATAACACAATTGGGAGAAATCAAAGAAACACAAGTGTGCCGTTCTATCATTTAATCACAACTATATTGTACATGCGGAGATCGCGATAGTGGTAAGACTCAGTACAGTGAGCATGCGCAACATTTTGAACTAGAATGCATAGTCTTTTTTCAATAAAGCTAAATATACCACAGCTAATCAAATAAATACGGATATATTTACAAGAAAAGTATGTTGGTTTAAAAGCAAATGTCACAAAGTGTTATAAACACACCCTTGAAGGAACATTCATTTGCATATTTCCTAAACTTTCAGAACCAAATATGTTAGGAAGGTTATGCAGTTGTTGTTTTTGTTGGTTTGTTTACACCCGCTTATTATTTCATTAAACACTTTCCTACTTAGGTTTAATATATTATATTAAATAGTATATTTTTCGCAGGAATTATATATGCTAAAGAAAAAAAAATACATGTCATAATTATTAATTTGTCTATATCATCGATAATTGTTTGTGCTTTCTAATAATATTTGTTAACGAAACAAAATATGCTATTTTTTGTTACACATAAACTCACACCATCAAAACTAATGCACTTATATGTCAAAATGTCACCTTTATCATTGGTTCAGGTTTCATTCTACCATGTAGAAGTTATATACACTGTGCAGGTATTTTTGACACGTAATTACGTTTCTGAAGCCATACATCATCGATATAAAGGTAACACTGTTGTGTTAGCCTCTGTGATAATAGCGAGAGTATGTATTATTGTAGAGGTAGTGCATGCTTGTCATGGTATGCAGATGATGATGATGATGTTGGTGATGATGATGATGATGATGATGATGATGATGATGATGATGATGATGATGATGATGATGATGATGATGATGATGATGATGGTGGTGGTGGTGGTGGTGGTGACGATGATGATGATGATGATGATGATGATGATGATGATGATGATGTGATGATGATGATGATGATGATGATGATGATGATGATGATGATGATGATGATGATGACGACGATGACGATGACGATGACGATGATGATGATGATGACGATGACGATGACGATGATGATGATGATGATGATGATGATGATGATGGCTGTGATGATGGTTGTGGTGTTGAGGAGAGTGCGGTGGTGGTGATAATAACGACAGGGTGGTGGTAGTAATCATGATGTTGGCGATGATGTTTGTCAAAATGTTAGTCGTGGTGATGGTGAGATTTGTGCTAATGGGGGTGGGGCGAAAGCGTTCTGATGATGTGTATTAGTGTTTGTGATGATGGTGGTGATGATTAATTTGACATTTGTGGTAAGGATGAAGGTAGTGATGGTGGTGGTGATGGTGTTAGTGATGTGGCTGATGGTGGTGGTGATAGTAATTATATTTTAAGTGGAAGAAATGTTGATGGAGATGGTTGGATGATGCTTATGAAAGTGGTGGTGGTGATTGTGGTGATGGCGATAATGATAGTGATGATAATAAATTGGTAATTATTATGGTGATGATGATGATGATGAGGGGGTGGTGGTGATGACGGTGGTGATTGGTGATGAAAGTGGTGATGATGTTTATGTTGCCGATGGTGTCAGTGATGGTGGTAAATGTGATGATGGTAAATGTGATAGCATTGGTGATAGGCATAATGGTGATTATGGTCGCAAATGTTAGGATGAAAGTGGTGATGGTAATGATGGTGTTGGTGGTTGGTGGTTGGTGGTGATGGCTGGCGATTATGGTGAAGATGGTCATTGTGTTTGTGATATGGTGAGTATGATGGTTGTGATGATGGTGGGGATGATAGTGGCGGATGGTGATGGAATTTCAGGTGGTGGTGGTGGTGATGACGACGACGATGATGACGATGTCGATGACGATGACGGCGACGACGACGACGACGATGACGATGATGATGATGATGATGATGATGATGATGATGATGATGATGATGATGACGACGATGACGATGATGATGATGATGATGATTAAATAGTGGGTAGTGGTACTGTTGGCGACAGCTGTAGTAGTGGTGGTGATCTGTGTTAATAACAATGGTCTTTGTTGTGATGGCCTTGAAAGTGGTGATGTTGATGGCGATTATGACAATGACTGTGACGATTATGGTCGCTTTGGGGTGATGTTGGTTTACCATTCTGAACTGTCTACGTGTAAAAACACTTTCCCTTTTCTTGTAACTTTTCGTGTCAAGATGTGCGCGATTGTGTTGTCACCAAGATGCTTTTTTCATACGAGTGTACCGCTCCATCATTCTTCTTCGTCAGAAAAGAATTCAAAGCAACTTAAGTAACAAAGATGGATAACGAACTATTCAAATTAACTTGATATAAAGGATTAATGTATAATACATTGCGCTTTGTGTTTTGATGTATAGTGAACTATTTTGTGCATATGCATTGACCATTAACACCAGTAAGCTGAGGTATGATAAAGCGTTGCTATGCATTTTTCTTTAGAAAAAAAGTTCACATTGTGCTTAATCAATCTTCCTTAGGCAGACTATAAATAACATTATAGTTTTACCTTTACATTTTAGAATGAAAAAATGACGTGTTTTTGTGGGGTTTTTTTTATTTATTGTTGTTGTTGTTGTTTTTTCATAACCCGGATGCCCCACTCGATCTTTGACGTCACAATACCATTAAATGCATAGCGTCTTGTACGGGAAAAAAATCTTTAAAAAGAATCGTGTGCATTTTATATTATATTCCATTGAAGGGTTTAAACGACTTCTTATTACAACAAAAACATCAATTGAGTCTGTTCTTACAGTTTATAAATCAAGCGCGTTAACGGTATTATGTTCTAAAGTACGTTGTCCACCAAACGTTTTAGTCGAGTCGACGAGATTAAATACACAGTGGGTGTATTACGGAACCGCATGGCTGTTGATCAGAGGGTATTTCCCTGCGTGTTTGCAATTGTTTTTTTTTACCTTTTGGAAAACCAACCCTTTAAATCTTTAGCACAAATCGTATCTGAACCGATAAAGTAAATGTAAAGATGAGATTAAAATCACAAATGGTTGACATCTGTGCTTTATTAACAAACGTTGCCGTGCGATCATGGATTTGCACGCATGCGACCTGCGTCCATAAAGCTTGGAAATCAGCAAAATAAGTTAAATTCCTTAACTGATCTCCATTTTCTTCAAATTTTATTTAATTTCCTTACCAGGACAATGGTCATTAACGTGTGCGCACCGGACCTGGTAGCGCAATCGGTAAAGCGTCGGCTCCAGGTACGGGAGGCCCCGGGTTCGATCCTTGGCCGCGACATACCAAAGTCGTAAAAAATGGTAGTGGTATAGCTCCCTTGCTAACGCTCTTAAAGCAAATATGACGGTGGTTCCACAACTGGTTGGCCCGGTGTCAGGATAATGTGACTTGATGTGGTGCCATTCCAGATGTTCACAGCATGCTATACAAAGTGAAAGCAGCACTATATCTGCTTCAAGTGGACACCATCTCCAGATAACTAAAATACTGTTGGTGGGACGATAAAGCCACTAAACAAGCAAACAAACATTAGCATGTGCATTATTAATATTTTGTCAGACATCAACGTTTTCAGTTTAATTTTCAAGACTACATCGTGAAGGAAAATAATTAAACAAAGTAAAACGTCTTGTAAAAACACTTACTACTTTTTTATCGTCCATTGCCTTATCAAATATTACATTTAGAACATAAACAGACATTTTTGTGAACGTAAGTGGATAAAATTAATAAAATAATCTTTAATCCATAACAGAAAACATAATGTAAAATGACATTTCGGTTAAAATTGTTAGAATACATGTACCCTTTCGCCGTATAGTTCAAGCACTTTGTGCCACCAATATTCTCAAGTCTATCTAAATAACATGCATTATGCGTGTTTTCCCACACTAATAACTAATGCCATTTTGCGACTTCAGGCAATTATTGTAAGAACATCCCCAGAAACTTTCCGGAGTAGAACCAACGATACAATACAAACCATGACAACCCTCCTTATTTAAAAATGTATTTACCTCTGAGGGCATCGTACTTACATACCTGACAGACCGCGGGATTATAAGCAGGAGTCTAAAACCATTTGGCGCCAGAGCTCGAGTTCATACAATTTTGGGCTTCAGTCTAAGATCAATTTCAATCTGATTGGCTGAATTGTAAATAAAAAAAATCGAAATCTGGCCAATCAGACGCTCGGGAATGATCACTGACACTAGCTGTCAAAAGGTTATAAACTCCAGCTTGTTTGTTTTTCCATTGGTCGGTTTTATTTGAATTTTAGTCGAATGCAACCAAATGGGTGTTATAGACTGCTGTCATAATCGAGCGCAAATTTGTATTTTCTAGACCCGAGTCAGGGTTTTAAAAAACCCATTGAGTTTGAGTTTGAAATCGGTCTTGGGCGTCTGATTGGTAAGATGCTTGAGAATGATCTCAGGCTCAACCTCAAAGTTGTATCAACCTTGGTCCAAGGACAGAGCATTTCATTTTACAGGGTATTACATGGTCTTCTTTTACATATAACAGCTAGAAGTCGCAAATCGTCACAATTCATTAATATTGTAGTAACTTATAAAAATGCGCCAAAACAGCGGCCAACTATTCAATTTCCGTTGTCATGGACTAACTCCGGAAATATGGCTCCTGCTCCAGAACTGAGCGGTTCCGAAACAATCATAGCCATCTTGCACTCGCAACACATCGGCACAATTCTGAACATCACCGAAATCTGCTGAGAGTGCAGAGGAGTTCAGAATGAGCAAATGGTGCGATAATGGTCGTCATATTGTACTTTCCAATATAAATAAAGCATTAAGAAATATTTAAATATTTTTAAATTAGAAATTATACAAAAGTACTTAATAATCGATTAGTTCATGGTCATGCAACTTTGCCAAATATTAAGCAACATCCAATCAAAAGAGTCCATATGCGGCTCCAGTTTAAACATTCAGTTTATATAATATCATTGCCACATCGGTCGTCTTTATCATAATTTCAGTCAGTGGTATAAAAACGTAATATAGGAAAATCAACAAAACACAAATGTCTAGAAAACAACACAAAACATTTACACTAAAAACATAACAGACTCCACTTCCGTTCCGGTAACTCATGCTCTTAAGCTTGCACAGCCCGAGCAGTCATGGCCCCAGAGATTTGGTTCGTCTGTTACGATGAAAATATGAATAAAGTGAAAATAATAGTTGCTCGGAAAATGAAAGAATGTATAAAAAGTTGCCATGCTGGCTAAAGTGTTAAAAGTCACAAGATTCGAAGTCTCTAAAGGTAGAATCCGACAGTTTGGATCAACATTTTAAACAATTCAATCAATAATTGTTACCAGTATTCACCAACTATTCTTTAGTAAGTTTTGCACAAGTCATGGATTTCGATCTACAATAATTGCATTATGTATTTATCTACATGTCTGTATTTTTGCATGACACTTTAACTTTGCTACTTTGAGTTTGACATTGAAACTTCATAAAGCTTATTTTTATTACTATGAAAATTGTGACTTGGGCTTAAGTTATGACTCGAGGCTTAAGAATGGTTGGTGAATACGGGCATTGAAAAGATACCCCGAAATACTGTTTATTGATGCGCTACGTCTAGATGGAATATGATACACAACGCACTGCTTATTATTACATACAGGTATGTCCTATCTGAGCCACGCTGCACATTTATCTATTTTTAAACTAAGAAAAGCACGTGACCACTCACTTTTGAGGTCGCGTTTCATCAATATCTGAGTAATACGCTCTTGGCTAGGTATCTGTTTTAGCAAAAATCTCTTTTATGCTTATTTATAGATTTTGGAAAAAGTGAACATTATGGGTGATTTTTTTTTCTTTATATGAACTTGCAATGTTAAGTTGTGTTTAAAATCTTGTTAACTTAGACTATAGCATAAGTTTGTGCAGAATTAATGCCCTAATTCTTCAAATTATGAGTTGGTCGCAAACTGTCAGATACCACCTTCAAAATAGACCAAGAGCATGGTTTATGCTACACAAAAATGCAGTAAAATAAGAAAAAATTAAAACCTAAGAAAGTTTAATAATACCAGTTTACCAGCTTGCTGTAACTTAAATCTGACCAATCCGATGCTGGAAACTGGTTTCAGTTTCAAATTCCCCCAAAATACTCTGATACACGTCTAGCAAATATGAGATTAATAAACAACTATAAATAAGACAACAATAAATTAACATAAAAACAGAAAACAATATAACTAACTAATAGAATCAACTTCCGGTTGGAGAAGCTAGTCCTATGCGCCAACTCCTGTCCAAGATTGTGTTATTCTGGCCAATCATAACAGCGCTAGACAGTTGCTCCTCAACAGCCTTTGTTGCTATGGTTACAATTTTTAAACATTCGGTTTTCATTCTTAACGTTTTGAAAGTTACTAATTATCGCAAATCCATACATTTTAATGTGGTCAAAGAAGGTCGTGTTAACAGATATCAGCGATCATGTTTTTTCAATGTTGTTACCTTGTTAAATCATAATTCTTTCGACTTATAAGAAAATACAACATTTAAAGAGTTCCTTAATCTATCATGTTGTCTTTGTCGCGGTTACATTTCAAAGATACGATATTATGAATAAATTATAATTAAATCCGTGTTCGAAAAATGTGAATTATAAATAGTGTTTTAATTTCCTTTTTTAATCATAGCATCTTAACAACCCTACAGCTTCGTCTTATTTTCTTTCCGGACGTTTTGGTATATTTTGTAAATTTTCTGCTGTTTTCAGTCTGTTCCCTGCCATGTTAATGGTTATAAATCTGGTATACTTTGATGGTATTTGAGCGTGACTATGTAAAAATCTAAATAACTTTCATTTTGTCAGATTGTTCATTCATCGAGTACTGATTAATACTTAAGTTGCGGTAATCTGTACAATATATTGACTTTTGATTATGTGATTAATATTTGATTTCATTCAGCATTGAACATGCATCATTTAACCAGGTAATCAAAAAAATTATCACAGATAAGCTGCGTAATCATCCGCCTAGACTATTCATCCTTATAGAACTTGAATGTTTTCGTCCTTACTGTCTTGTTGTGTAATCTTTTTCCGTCAAAAGTAGAATATTTGTAGTACTCGGAAGTTATCGTTTTGCTGTCGTTAAGTAGTGTTTAAAATCTTGTTAACTTGGACTATACTACAAGTTTGTGCAGATATAATGTCCAAATTCTTGTATTTGATACATGCAAACCGTCGGATACCACCTTCAAAATAACTAAGAGCATGGTTTATGCTACACAAAAATGCTGTTAAATTAGAAAAAAAAATAAAACCTAAGAAAGTTTAAGAATACCAGTTTACCAGCTTGCTGTAACTTAAATCTGACCAATCCGATGCTGGAAAATGGTTTCAGTTTCAAATTCAAATTCCCCCAAAATACTCTGATACACGTCTAGCAAATATGAGATTAATAAACAACTATAAATAAGACAACAATAAATTAACAGAAAAACAGAAAACAATATAACTAATAGAATCAACTTCCGGTTGGAGAAGCTAGTCCTATGCGCCAACTCCTGTCCAAGATTGTGTTATTCTGGCCAATCATAACAGCGCTAGACAGTTGCTCCTCAACAGCCTTTGTTGCTATGGTTACAATTTTTAAACATTCGGTTTTTATTCTTAACGTTTTAAAAGTTACTAATTATCGCAAATCCATACATTTCAATGTGGTCAAAGAAGGTCGTGTTAACAAATATCAGCGATCATGTTTTTTTTTTCAGTGTTGTTACCTTGTTAAATCATAATTCTTTCGACTTATAAGAAAATACAACATTTAAAGAGTACCTTAATCTATCATGTTGTCATTGTCGCGGTTACATTTCAAAAATACGATACTATGAATATATTATAATTAAATCCGTCTTCGAAAAATGTGAATTATAAATAGTGTTTTAATTTCTTTCCGGACGTTTTGGTATATTTTGTAAATTTTCTGCGGTTCTCAATCAGTTCCCTGCCATGTTAATGGTTATAAATCTAGTATACTTTGATGGTTTTTGAACGTGACTATTTAAAAATCTAAATAACTTTCTTTTTGTCAGATTGTTGATTCATCGAGTACTGATTAATACTTAAGTTGCGGTAATCTGTACAATATATTGACTTTTGATTATGTGATTGATATTTGATTTCATTCAGCATTGAACATGCATCATTTAACCAGGTAATCAAATAAATTATCACAGATAAGCTGCGTTATCATCCGCCTAAACTATTCATATTTATAAAACTTGGATGTTTTCGTCCTTACTGTCTTGTTGTGTAATTTGTTTCCGTCAAAAAGTAGAATATTTGTAGTACTCGGAAGTTATCGTTTTGCTGTCGTTGTTATCTCGTTTTCCAGTTAAATATGATTTATTTTTGTAATGCTCGGGTGTTTTCGTTGTTTCTTGTCTTGTTGTAAATCCGCATTTTACCCCTTGTGACTATTTATATTTGTAGTACTCGGATGATTCCGTTGTTTCTGTCCTAGCCGTTTTCCCATGTCCTCCGAAAACCTTCTCTCCGTATTTGTAGTTCTTCTTCCGAAGAGTGTCATGGAAACGGTCGAACAGCAGTGTGTTGAACCCGAAATTACAGTGGAAATGTCTGAAATACAAAAACAGTACTTAACAATTTATTTATAATTTAAACGGAACTGATGAAATATTATTCTGCCTATTAAAGTGTATTCAAGGGATGAAAAAAACCCCACTACGTTTAAATATTTTCTGCTTAATTTGTTTGACGTGTTTATTTTATAAAATGCAACAATAACAACAACAAAACATGGTTAAATGACATGCTGTTCTGGAAATATGTTTGTTTTTATTTGGTGAATTTGTAACCCAGTGTTTTGTTAATAAACGGAGCTTTAAAAGTATAAGTAAGGTGTTAGTCTGGTATGCATCTATTCTCCAAAAGTACTTATAAATACACTTCAACATTATGCTACAGAAGGCTGTTACACAAATTCAGTCTGACACGCTCGGTAGCGAATGGTTAACTTTTGTTACGATAACCGACTCTCCTCATAAAGTTCCATTATTCTACATCATAATGGAGTGAACATCAACGGGAAGCTCTGGTTATCATGTCGACAGACGAAAATAGTTGAGTAATTCCGAAATACATAAATTACAATTGTCGCAGCCGACATCCCCTTGGGAAACAAGATCCACATTGTCAATGTGTTGCCGACATTTGTGTGATACAGCGACAGATGATGTAAACAAGGGGAGAGACTGAATGTAACAAGACGACATTGTTCAACTATCGTGATCTTTGATGGCTGAGGGTAGCTATAAACGCATTAAAGGTGGTATCCAAAAGTTTGGACCAATGTCCCCCTCAAACAAATTACTATTATCTGAACAGATCCGGTATAACTTTTTATTTATGCCCTGTGTCTATTTAAAAAATAAAGCCCAACACCCCACTCGTCATTACAAATACGTTTTTCCTATATGAGCCATGCTGCACTGTAAGATAGTTTTGAAACTAAGAAAACCGAGTGACCACTTACTTTTGAGATCACGTTATAGTCACGTGTAAAAGATTATGCTCCTTCTAATTCGAAGTTCTGTCAGGGAATGAATTGGTAGAGGAAAGGGATAAAGAAAAGCGGGAAAATTAATGTTAGTTAAAACTGCTCACACACAAGTAAAACCGGTTTAATATCAACTGACTCACTGGACATGGCACTTTAACGGTACTTATCAACAAGATGCCACATGGTAGAACGATGTACACGGACAACATTAAATGTGCGGACAGATACAACACAATAACAAACACCCCCCCCCCCTCGTAACCCTAGAAGACATTTGGAAACCCTATACAAAGATTATACACAAAGTCAACTAAACACTTGGCAAGTCTGCATTTCTTAACTCCTTAATATCAGTGTATTTGTTCTGTAAACTTGATTTGCATCTTTAAACTGTGGCAAACTACTTATTGATAAACCCATTTTGGGTCCACACCACCATACCATAAAGTACAGCTGTACCTGTACTTTCCTTTACCATCCTACACTTTTAAAATATTAAGAAACCACAAATTTAATAACCTTGACCTGTTTTTATCTTAATTTCAACTTTATAAACTCTCTCCCAATTTTCACCTTATTATTCCCTTCTAGTTCAGGCTAAAATAAAAGCAACATTGTGTAAAAGAAGTATACATACATGTACCAAAACACAGACTGCACACCAGAACTATAGTAAAAACTCCTTCATATACATAACACAAAGGTAATACAGCTACATGTAATAGAAAAAACACACACATAAAATAAAAGGAATCACCTGTAAATAATTCAAAAGACATACATTTAGTTCTCAGAGCCATTTATTCTTATCTGTTAGTAAGTGTGTTAATTGTTAGATTTCGCTTGCCTACTTTTGTGTGTTTTCTTTGCTCTTCTCCCACTGTGTTTATATGAATACTATAACGAGTTTTTGATATGACTCTTTTTATAGAGCTGTATGCTGTAAATGTATACTGTCTATATTGTATATGTATGTATGTTTCATAACAACGAATAAATAAATAAATAAATAATAATAATAAAAAAAAAAAAAAAAAAAAAAAAAAAAAAAAAAAAAAAAACACCCTCGTTACATCTTCATCCGAACTGACGTAGTTATCTATATTTTAGCAGAAAGCCCACTAGTGCTTATTTACAGATTTGGAAAGAATGAACACTTAGTGTTGTACTGTCCAATAATTGAGTTAGTGTTAAAGATCGTTCACGCCTAGGCTTACGTAAAAAGGTATGCACATAAATCCCAAACAGGGCTCACACATTGCTACATGTATTTGTTTTAAACAATCTGACGGAAACCCCCCTTTAAGAAGGTCTAAATGTAGGAGAAATATTTATGCATCATCTGCATTAATGATTTCTTAAAAGCGTAAATATGTAAAATGGTACATGCCACATGATTTGGACTCTCTGTGTGAAAAAAATATGCAGGAAACTGTCTCGTACGCAGGGATGAATCCGGTGTGTGTGTGTGGGGGGGGGGGGGGGGGATGGGATATGCATCATCCACCCACTACCAACCAGGTAAAAGAGTTGTGAAAATAAATACATGTAAGATTAGAAAATACTAAGCTTTTAAAGTAAATTTTGTCTGTTGACTTCTTCGGTCGAAGTTAGGGTCCCCAACAGTTTATGTATAAATCTAGTAATAAAAGAGTGGATTATTATAAGTGTATCATTTTATCATAACAGAATATGAAAGTGAGTTTAAGTGACATAAGAGTACTGTAGACATTTATCTTTCTACAGTCATATTTGATTTTGATACATGATTCGCGATAAAGTTGAAAGGACCTTGATTCATACCCCACCCCACCAAAATTGTCTGGATCCGCACTTGCTCCCACGATCAATAAAATTTACAAAAGAAGAACATCATAATAAAACAAATACTCGTATGATAATTTAATAAATAATTGCAGATACAATATGTGCCTCATTGTGTTAGTGTCTTTAAAACACACACACACACACACACAAACTCTAACTTAACGCTGAAGCTGAAGAATGGAAAGGGAGGCAACCTATGAATATCTACATAGTAGATATAATCGGCAGTTATTGTTCTTGTCTGCTGAAGCAACTGCGATAAATATGTAGGGGAAAACGTAGTTTTGGGTCACTTATCAAATTTTCATTCGATAGTTTGATTGGACATTTCATCTCTTTACACAATTAAACGCTATAAAGATATTCAAAAATAAATTAAATAAGTTAAGTTTATACGATGAAATACTTAGAAACTGCGTTGCAAACAAAATTGTGTTATTAGATTCAACATTTTAATTGAATGTATCAAGGGTGTTTATTCTGCAACATGCTGACCTTTGCCGATTTACTCTAATTATCTAATAAAAACTCACCGAGGACGGAATTACCCGAGGAGTTCCGAATGTTTTACATGTTAATCATACGTGTGCACCGTTAACCCTTTGTCTTTTTAGCAGTAAATGTTATCAGGCCTATACATAAAGTTTCGATCTAGATCTGGAGCTGCTAGAAGTTATCTGATAAAGATTTAAACTATATATTATATAGTCACCAAGCGCTTCTTCTCCCATTAGAGTGCATGTCTCGCATATTGTGTCTGCTTAGCTTTGCGTAATTGTACGTTCAAGCAAATAACAATGAAGCATGTGTGAATGAATAAAGTAGATTTAGAGATAATCACGTTGGTTATCAATGTATACACTGTATACATTTAAACAAAACAAAATTATGAATTTAAAACACACACACTCACACACACACAAACCACACACGCACACACACACACACACACACACATACACACACACATAAACACACACACACATAAACACACACACACACATAAACACACACACATAAACACACACACACGCACATAATCACACACACACACACACACACACACACACACATAAACACACACACACACACATAAACACACACACACACACCAAAACACATAAACACACACACACACGCACACACGCACTACGTTGCTTAAAAGTTACGGAGTAATAAACACACCTGTGGTGATCATCGTGGAACATGGAGGACGGTTGCCATGGCCACATGGCACTCATTTTGATCCCTGAATGGTCCATCATCCCATAGTAGTAGCCATATAGAAGAACGGAAACGAACACCGCTAGAGAGGCGCAATAATACATGGTAAGATGTGTTAACAGGTCTTTGTTAAAACTATAAGTGACTAGAGAGTGAAAAAAAGTGAACGAAAGACAGAAATATTTTATAAAATGATACCATATCACTGAAAGACTACACTGTTTTATTGTTATTGGTAAAATGCAAAGACGGTTAGTACAAAAAAAATTAACATAAAATATTATTTTTTATGTCTTTATGTGTTTTGCAATCTTCAGTTAAGACTTTCAGACATAACATGGATGCAGCAGCACAAAGACCCCCATCCCCACAAATTGGCTATGCGTCCATGTAATTTTTTACTCAACTCAACTTAATTGCACTCATTACCGCTCTGAGCGTTTAATGAGCAATTTAGCATGCAATACAATAAAATAGACAATAATAAATTCTATTGCAAATAAATCATCTATAAAAAAACACGCGAAACCAATGAAAATGACTAAAATATGTTAACATCTATGACGTAACGTGTAACCTAAGCGTCTCATGATCTTAGCTCAATTTAACATGTTTGTGTGCTAGATGTAAACCCCGTTTGTTGACATTTGTTTAATTAATGAAGATGATTCTAAATATTTAAGCATTACGAGTGATGTGTTGTGTCCGTGCAAGTATAACAGTATGTACAACTAACCCGGATGTAGTGGCACGAAGAACGCAGGAAGTGCGAGAAACGTCTGGTACATGAGAAACTCTAGCGGATGCATTGCGACGGTGCTGTAGAGTGTGGGGCTCCCGTAGCGGTGATGCAACTTATGGATGCGGCGGTAGAGCCAGGGGTAGTGGAAGAGGCGGTGTGGGTAGTAGCTTACCGCCTCATTGTACATGAACAGCGCTGGGATGGATAGTGCCAGGTACAGCCAGCCACGGTCGTTGATGTTGGTATACAGGCTTGTGTAACCTGTTAAAGAGGCGGTAGGCGATATATTTCAGTTAATAATAATAAAACATTAAGATTAAGTAGCTAACCGCCTCGATGTACAATAGTTCATGAAAAGATGGGTTAGGTACAACTAATAGTGATCGCTGATCTTAATATCGAGGCTTGTTTGCCCTGTAAAAGAAAGGCAGGAGAACACAACCTTTCAATAAAACAACAAGATTAAAGAGGCGGCGCCTAAAGAAGCTAGCCGCCTCATTGCATAACAGCGCATGGATAAATGGGTTAATCACAGCCAGTTGTGATTGCTGATGGTAAAGTAAAGGCTTGTGTGGCCTGTAAAGGAAAAATAGAAGAAAACAATATTTCAATAAAACAACAAGATTAAAGAGGCGGTGCAAAAAGTAGCACTGTACATAAACAGGGTAGTGGTAGAGAGAAATAGTTTCAGCTAGCCATGGTGCTGATTTTTTTTATTTTCTTGTAAATAGCCTACATGCGAAATGATACAATAACATTTGCACCTTTATGGTAGCTTTATAAGCCTTGACCAAAGTATTTTTCTTTTTTTTTGTAAGCAAAACGTGGCTGAACTACAAAAATCAGATTCACAAAATACTTCACACAACCAGATGGTGAACTTATGTTCTTTAAAACATTGTGTTTAAATCAAAGGCGTCGCGGCGGTTTTCGAACTATTTTATCCGTCTTGATTTAGTTTAAAAACAGACAAGTATTATCTCCGAACAGAGCGTGATGTGAATATACGTCGTCTGCAAACGCCAGTCATAAACACACACTGATTGACTAATTCCCCCTTGTTTCATATGTTAAGGAACTTTACTCTAACTATTAAAAAAACTGTACTCCCTTGTGAATAGGTATTTAGTTTATAGTTACTGCAGAAAAAAGATTTTTCCACTTTTTAAACTTTTCAAAAACACTAAAGACTGAAGCATGCGCATAAAACAGAATCTTATCGATCGAGATAAGCATTTATTAAACAGCTAGCGTCTTTTTAGCCTTTTTTTAAATAAAAAGATAAGCAAATTGAAAATAAAATTTAATACATAAACTATAATAAAGTATATAAAAATACCTTCCCGCAAGGGAGATAACTTCAATATTTCTTTGATTTCGAAAAAAGGTAAATAAGAAAAGGCCCTATCAATATGTCCACAGATATTTAAAATCGAGAAAAGTGGCGCAGTAGTCTAAAAACGTATGAAGCGCGGATCGTTTGGCTCTTTGCATCATGCACCTACGCAAAATTATTATCAAGTCGCTTTAAATTCAGTTTACTTTATACAAATTATCTAACTTCAAATAAGTTGGTAAAAACATTTTTTTTACAGTTTAAGCAACCAAAGCTAATTCAAAACTGCCTTACCTCCGTTCATGATATAACATGAGATAACTCCAGATGCCGCTGACCCGATCAGCATGTTAGTGGAGCCGAGGATAAACTCGTGCCATTCATTGGATGACGTCAGCCAGCGGTCCGGTTGACACTTCCAGGTCTCTGGCTATCAATATCAACGATATATTGACATTAATAATAATAATAATATATATCATAAATTAAGCGCAATCATTATCATTATCATTATTCTCATCCTCATCAACAACATCATCATCAACATCACCAACATCATCATCATCATCATCATCATCATCATCATCATCATCATCGACACCACCTAAATGGCATATGTATTGTATCTTTGTTGTAATTAATTCCTTTATTTATTTTATTTTTTTTTACATCTTTAGCAGCATTTTACTGATGCTTGACATCCTGGTACATGTGTCCATGTGAAGGATATCGAGCAACCTTCACTGTGAAATGCGGTGATAATTCAACATTATACAGTGCACGGCGTCGCATTATCGTTATAAAGCGTTATGCAATCAATTACATATCATATATAAGGTTGACCCCAGCTGCATGTGTGCATGACAATTGCTACAAGGTTGATTGCTGTAGGGCCTACATGTGCTGTACATGTGCTGTAAGAGTCTGAGGTTTTTCGCAAATCAGAGTCTGGTTTTTAGACTGACTATGTAATGGTTAAAGTTTAGTTTAAACCCGTTTGTTTGCAGTCGACCCTAGGAACAATTTTCTTCAACTAAAAATAATCCCTCTCGAATGCCTACTTTCTGGATAGAACCAGTTCTCAGATAGCACACAACATGAAGCATTACGAGTAAATAGCATTTATCAAGGACTAACATCTCGTGGTCGGTCGTGGGTTCGAATCTGGGACCATCCTTAGTCGAACGAATCAGAAACTTGGATTTGCATTCCGAACTACGCTCAATCCTAGATATGAAATTTTTTTGGCAAACCAACAGAATTAAATCAGTGATATAAGAAATGCCGGTTCTGACCATGCTTATCCAATATGACTCTTGTGCGGGTCCAGTAGATCTAAACTGAGCCCCACGTCGATCTAGTCTATGAGTCCATTTATAGGTCCAATCTGAGTCCCATGTGTAGCTTTTAAACGCCTTTACGGGTCCATAACGAGCCGCATGTTGGTCCAATATGAATCCCGGTTGTGGATCCAATATGACTTCTAATGTTTGGCCAATATGACTTCTAATGTGGTCTAATGTGTATTCCACTGTTGCCCAATATGAGTCTAACTGTGCCCAATATGTGGGACCCATGTCAAACAATGGAAGGGTGCTTGTATATGGGCCCTGTGGCATATGTTTGCTGGGGAACCAGTAGTTTCCGATCATCCACTACTGTTCCTTGATCGATCTTCCAGTCTATTGGGACCTAAATACTGATATATACATGTGAACATAGAAATGTATGCAAGTCGATGGGAGTAAAACATGCAGGCTGATTGACGAAAAACCACCTGGTAACATTAATCATTCTATTTTATGGTCCTGTACATAATGCATGAGTGTTGAAAAGCATGGGCTTTGTTTTGTTTTCAAATAGGATGAAAGCACGTTTTCTAGTAGAGAAAATACTTCTTTTATCGCGTTTTCTGCATGTTTTAATTTGGTTTACATTTAAATACATTGTTTGTTGTTGTTTGTTATTGTTATTGTGTTAAATCCTTGTTGTTGTTGTTTTAGTTGCAATAATTTATTCTGATTTGTGATTGGTGGTTGTTGTTGCTGCTGTTTGTTCAGCTGCAGCTGCGAATTTAAAGGAAGTTTGGTACAACTGCTGGTGTTGATATTGTTGTTATTGTTTTTGTCGTTGTTGTTTAAATGTAAACAATACATCACCATTCAGTGCAATACCGCACGTACATATGTACTCGATAAGGTATTGGTCGGGTAACATTGCAACACCGTTTCATCACAATCGTAAAACTTCGGGTATTTCCGTATGGTTCGTAAAATACACCTCGTACATAGCTCTAGAATACACCAAAGTGCGTCGCCTGAGTTATGAAACAGTGTCCGTTCGCGAGAAAGTAACAAATTATATATATATCATTTAGTTGAGTATATCTTGCAATAACAACGATTTTTTTTATCAATACAATCTATATGATTTACGGAAAATTGAAAAGTCAACATTAAATACCCAGTATTAAAACTAAGACACACAAAGTAGATCCAAGATGGCGCCTTATTATGTCAGAGGTCTCTTGCATAGCATAAAGGCCGAGGTGATCAGATTGCGTTTCATCATACATGTGTCAGATAAACTACAATCAACACAACAGCAAATAGTTAACATCACTCCGACCTAGTAGCCTTGTTTTCACCTACCGAAGACTTAAACGGTGGTATCCGACAGTTTGCCTATATGTAATATATGTAACAATATCTTACCTCTGTTTGAGGTATTTGTGCATAATTTCTGTAGAGAAACACCATACTTAAGTCAAAGCTTTGACAATTTTCAACATTATCTCAATTTTGGGGCAGTTAAACTCGTTGATCAACACTTAAAATGTTCATTCTTTTAAAATCTAGACATAAGAACGATTAGGATTTCTGCTAAAAATAGACATCGACGTCACCGCGGAAGACGTGGATAAGCTAAAACATAAGTGGTCACGTGGTTTTCATAGTTTAAAAATAGCTAACTGTGCATCGTGGCTCAAAAAGGTAGTACATGTTTGTTATGACGATTGTGGCGTTATGGTTCATTCTACAGACATGTGTAGGACATAAATAAATATTATTTTGAGAGATCTGTTCAGGCAACAATAGCTTATTTTGATGTTTAATGAAAATATTTTTGTTCCAAACTGTCGGATTCCACCTTCAAATATCATTGTTATAAAAAATTGATTTTGAAAATAAACCCGAGGAAGACTAGCTACGAATCGTGACGTCGTTCAACAGAATGGAGTTTTGTTTTGATTGTAACCTACATTATAAACATTTTATTTTAACTCTGAGATCAGTCAAGTGCTTTTAATTGGTTAGATTTGAGTGACAGATATAACCTGGCCAAGCAGGTTGCAGAAAATAGTCCCAAGCAGAAAATAGTTCCGACCTCGACGCGTTCAAAGATTGAAATAATCAGTACCAGATTTTTGTTAATAAATTTTGCAGGACTTTTCGTATTTTCCAATCAACTTTCATTGGTGATAATTTATTTATAAAAGAATTATCAGTAGACGGCGAACGTTTAAACAAGGATAAAGAGATATGTTCGCTCCAATGTTCTCGTACTACTTTACAGCCAGACTTAAATTTCGGTCACTGATTAATATTGACAACGTTCACATTGTTGATTACACAGCTATGACAGTGTTTGTTGTGGTCTGTCACGTTTCGGGTAGGTTTTAATATCATGAATATTCTATTATCTAAATATGTACTACTATTTAAATGACGCAGATTAGATCAATACTTGTTACACAAGTCTAGCAAATAACCATTCAGTTAATTGTCAGGGATATTCATTAGTCTCAAATGTATTTAATTGAAATCTTTTAGCTTCCAATAAATTAATTAATTTCTGATCGATATACTGCTTTTGATTAAGTCGTATTGATTTACTCGTAAACAATAAATGGAAGTAACGTATTAAAAGACTTGATAACAGTAATGCAACGTTATTTAAACCCATGGACAAGAAACACAACTGAAAATAAACCTTTTGATTTTGATTGACATATATGTAAATAAACCAATTTAACATTTTAAATTTTTAAAGACTGGTTCAAACTCCTATGGGACAAAAAACTAAATTGTCAAAAGGTCTCCCGGCTGATCTTCGATTGGTCGCTGGTTCTGCCCAGATGTCTTTGTCCTTTCTCCACTGTCTTCAATAGCTGGACATCGTCATAATTCCCAGTATTGGGTCGATGCATATTTATTTAAAAATATGTTCATTTATTTAATGTGTCTAAGTGTAGCGTTGCTGGTATAATGTTAAAACATGATTTGTAAGGACCTGGTAGCGCAAACGGTGGAGCGTCGGCTCCAGGTACGGGAGGCCCCGGGTTCGATCCAGGACCGCGACATACCAAAGTCGTAAAAATGGTTGCGGTATAGCTCCCTTGCTACCACTCAAGCAAATATAATATAAGAGTAATTTCACGACTGGTTGGCCTAGTGTCAGGGTAATGTGACTGGGTGTGGTATCATGCCAGGTGTTCACAGCATGCTATACACAGTGAAGGCAGCACTATATCTGCTTCAAGTGGACACCGTCTCCAGATAACTGAAATACTGTTGGTATGACGATAAAATTAATAAACAAACTCTTTGTACTTTGTAAAGTCACACATTGCACATGCCAATTTATCAATGAATAAACATTTCTTCGTCAATAAATATGGTTCCGGTGTTCATTGATCTATATCTTTATTAAGGCTTTCATCTTGGTAGGCCAGTTTGTTTTTACTTAGGTACAACCATTTCTTCACATTCGTTCGTTCATTTATCAATACACACATGTATTATGTTTCCTTTCTCATCCATTTCCCTTTCTATCCAATCTAGCATTCATCCGCCGAGTCATTATCAGACGTTATCAAAACGAACTTCATGTGTTCGATTTATTTTCTCGTTATTTTTGTTTTGTTTTTATTTTTATTTTTTTGTTCAATCGCTTGTCGTATAATATTTTGTTTCTTTTCAACAATCGCGTCAATCGTTTAAAGAGCAGCAAATCGATACACCAAAACCAAAGCTAGAGGTTGTTAATATTTAAAATTTATAACATGCATAGAATTCCAGCTCCGTTGGCCGATAGATATTTCTTCAGGAGACACAATGAATCGTTCAAGAGCTTTCTCAGGTACTGATAAAGTATCAATACAAAACACTCCACTAGATTCGACCGCTGATAAGTCGCAATCGGAACTCCTCGGGTAATTCCTTCCTCGGGACAATAATCCCTCGGATGTATCTGGTGCAATGATACTTACTGTAATCAAGTTCGTTTTGTTCGCCGAAAGTCGGAAGAAGAATATGCCTAAAATGCAGTTCGCACAAAACATAAACAATGCCATCGTTTGACAGCTACGTGTCTGCTGCGCTGGGTAATTTAAAATGGGATGATTTAAATTTGAAACCGGCACAAATTGAAGTTTTACAGGCATCGTACTGTAGTTAGCTGTCATCCGAGCTGCCATCTTTGTTTTGACGTCTGTCACAAAAGAAGTCCCATTTAAGGAAATGGCCCTGGTGATCCGACTACCTACATACATCCGAGCGATGATTCGTGAATTATCTAGGGTGTTCCGATTGTAAAGAGACGGTCAGAGAATAATACAAGAGATTGCGATTTTACACTCAAGTTTATCGACTTCTTATCAAACATGAATTTTAACGAAGTCACTAGGCGCTTCTACTCTAAATACAGTACGTAAGGTATTTAAAGTTAACCCCACGTGCGTATTTTAAGTCAAATCGGTTCGCTTTCATGGTCATATGATATGTATTATATACTATTAATCTACCACATTCTTATAGTCAAATTCCAGTGCGCATGTTTCTATATCTGGCATTCTATATCGTTTACGTAAAATCACCACGTTTTTCTTTAGAGTGTATTTATGGTAAACTTAACACGTGTCTCCACTCAAATTTCAGTGAGCAACGTCCAAAAAACATATTTTCCAACTCTTAGCAATAACCACTCCCCGCGCATGAGCATCTCGAGTGTTTCATATCCTAACATAATGTGTTTTAAAAGTATAATTCCAACGTGAATTCCCAACCTTATTTCCTGCCCAAAAGTGTTATTCCAACGCGCTTACACGACCTAATATAATGCGTATAAACAAACCTTACCACGTGTTTCCGGTTCTTGTAGAAGTATGTGTCGAAAGAGAAGCCGATTCCCCAAAAAGTAACGAAAGAGATTCCAATTGCCGCCGCCATATAGTAGGGTAGGTCATGGAGGCCAAGCCGGTCGAGTGTTCCCGCCACCGGAAGTGACGCATTGTAAACGGGCGTAGCTGGTGGTACAAGGTTCTGCAAGAAGTCTTTGCCCAGGTAGACTATAAACAGAAGCCACTCACCTGAAACAAGAACAGGGTTCACTTAATAAAGGTGGTAACCGACAGTTTGTCTTCATCAAATACACGTTAACCTGGATAGGGAGAATTGGGGCATAATTTCTTCAATAAGTCAAACCAAAGTTTAACAAAAGACGTTTTTAAAACTTAAAATAAGCATTATTGAAATTTATGCTTAAAATAGACATCGACGTTAGAGCAGATGACCCGAATGATTTTATAAAGTTACGGGTCACGCGGTTTTCTTAGTTTAAAAATAAAAAAAACTGTGCCTGCAGCGTGGCTTAAATAGGAAATACCTATTTGTATGACAAGTGATGTGTTATGCTTCGTTTTTGGTTCTTTGAGGAGAAAAAAAGTCTAGTCCAAACTGTCATTTACCACCTTTAAAACAACTTGGTCACAATTTTGCTCTGGTACATTTAGAAGTCGCCCTACATTTGTTGCCAATCAGAAGGTATGAAAATTCAAATTCCTCCGAGATTTATTTCAATAGAACTACTTTCTTTTTTTCCCCTTTTTACAAAAAAAAATAACTAAATGGTTTTATTTTCACAGAACTCATGATCGTCTTTGGTATTTTTAATTTGTAGGTTTCTGGTGAACCTTTCACGACTGTTAGCTGTTGAGAGAAAGACTGGAGTATTGAACAGATGAGTTTGCAGTTTTAAAGGTGGTATCCAACAGTTTGTCTAAATCAAATTCATGTAACAATATCTTATCACTACTTTGGGGAATTAGGGCATAATGTTTGCATAAACACATATTTTAGAGCAGGTTTTGAACGGTTTTGAACACTGCCTAAATTTTAATACAGTACAAATCGCGATAACATACTCTAAAAGTTCAATTATTCCAAACCTATAAATAAGGAAGATAGTATCTGCTAGAAATAGATACCGACGTCAGAGCGGATTACCCGCATAACGATATAACGTAATATCAAAAGTGAGTTGCCACGTGGATTCCTTGTAAAAAATAGCTATCTCTGCAGCGTGGCTCAGATAGGAAATGCCTGTTTGAAATAAGGAAAAGTAACTTTTTGTTTCATTGTTCACACTGTTGTAGAGCGTCAATTAGCAGCATTTTGCAAGATCTTTTCATGTAACTATGTCTTATTTGGTTATTTGAGAAAAAAATATTTTGGTCCAAACTTTCAGATAACACCTTTCAAGCGCTGCATAGATGTCGATTTGGAGACCGCTTTCTTTGGTTCGTAATGATCTTTTTCTCCTCATATTTGAGATGTTTTCCGAACAATGCCATGTCTCGAACCTACACCATTAACGTATCCGTTATGCACCATTATACAAAACACCTTAAATTACGGTTGCGCATTAGAATCATCTCATTTATGCATTTCAACACACAGCCACATGATATTGGTTGGTTAAGACTTATGTTATATATATAACAACTGAAATATCTCACCTCTGGCAGCTGTAGCGATCAGGAACACACTGACCATGAATACCGCCTTGCTGACCACATCCTGTATGTTTAATGTGTGGCTCATGGCAACGTGAATAGTTCGGGGACTAGGGCCTGTTGGGTACGGTTATCGGTCCGGAGTTTAACTCATTCTGAAGGAAATTCGAACAAAGTCATGAAAATATGAGAAGAATAGCAACAAATATGAGTACAGTGGTTGCCAGAAAAAGACACATGTGTGGAATTGTTGCCAGACATAGAAACTTGTGTAGAATGGTTGCCAGATATAGGACCGTGCGTTGAATGGTTGCCAGATATAGGACCGTGCGTTGAATGGTTGCCAGATATAGGACCGTGCGTTGAATGGTTGCCAGATATAGGACCATGTGTAGAATGGTTGCCAGATATAGAAACATGTGTAGAATGGTTGCCAGATATAGAAACATGTGTAGATTGATTGCCAGATATAGAAACATGTGTATAATAGTTGCCAGATAAAGGACCATGCGTTGAGTGGTTGCCAGATATAGGACCATGTGTAGAATGGTTGCCAGATATAGAAACATGTGTAGAATGGTTGCCAGATATAGAAACATGTGTAGAATAGTTCTCAGAAAAAGAACCATTTGTAGATCGATTGCCAGATATAAAAACATGTGTAGAATGGTTGCCAGATATAGGGCCATGCGTTGAATGGTTGCCAGATATAGGACCATGCGTAGAATGGTTGCCAGATATAGAAACATGTGTAGAATGGTTGCCAGATATAGAAACATGTGTAGAATAGTTCTCAGAAAAAGAACCATTTGTAGATCGATTGCCAGATATAAAAACATGTGTAGAATGGTTGCCAGATATAGAAACTTGTGTAGAATGGTTGCCAGATATAGAAACATGTGTAGAATGGTTGCCAGATATAGGACCATGCGTTGAATGGTTGCCAGATATAGGACCATGCGTTGAATGGTTGCCAGATATAGAAACAAGTGTAGAATGGTTGCCAGATATAGAAACATTTGTAGAATAGTTCTCAGAAAAAGAACCATTTGTAGATCGATTGCCAGATATAAAAACATGTGTAGAATGGTTGCCAGATATAGAAACATGTGTAGATTGATTGCCAGATATAGAAACATGTGTATAATAGTTGCCAGATAAAGGACCATGCGTTGAGTGGTTGCCAGATATAGAAACATGCGTAGAACGGTAACCAGATATAGGAACATGCGTAGCATTGTTGCCAGATATAGAGACATGTGTAGAATGGTTGCCAGATATAGAAACATGTGTAGAATGGTTGCCAGATATAGAAACATGTGTAGAATGGTTGCCAGATATAGGGCCATGCGTAGATTGGTTGCCAGATATAGAAACATGTGTAGAATGGTTGCCAGATATAGGGCCATGCGTAGATTGGTTGCCAGATATAGAAACATGCGTAGATTGGTTGCCAGATATAGAGACATGTGTAGAATGGTTGCCAGATATAGGACCATACGTAGAATGGTTGCCAGATATAGAAACATGTGTAGAATGGTTGCCAGATATAGAAACATGTGTAGAATGGTTGCCAGATATAGGGCCATGCGTAGATTGGTTGCCAGATATAGAAACATTCGTAGATTGGTTGCCAGATATAAGACCATGCGTTGAATGGATGCCAGATATAAGACCATTCGTTGAATGGATGCCAGATATAGAACCATGTGTAGAATGGTTGCCAGAAATAGAAAAATGTGTAGAATGGTTGCCAGAAATAGAACCATGTGTAGAATGGTTGCCAGATATAGGACCATGTGTAGAATGGTTGCCAGATGTAGGACCATGTGTAGAATGGTTGCCAGATATAGATCCACGTGTAGAATGGTTGCCAGATATAGAACCATGTGTAGAATGGTTGCCAGATATAGGACCATGTGTAGAATGGTTGCCAGATATATGACCATGTGTAGAATGGTTGCCAGATATAGGACCATGTGTAGAATGGTTGCCAGATATAGATCCACGTGTAGAATGGTTGCCAGATATAGAACCCAATCGAGACTCCTCGGATAATTCCATGCTCGGGACAATCATCCCTCGGATGTATCTGGTGCAATGATACTTGCTCAAATCACGATCGTTTTGTTCGCCGGAAATCGGAAGAAGATGCTTAAAATATAGTTCGCACAAAACATAAACAATTGCGTCGTTTGACAGCTGTGTCTCTGCTGCGCCGGGTAAATTAAACTTGGATGATTTAAATTTGAAGCAGCCACAAAGTGAAGTTTTACAGGCATCGTACGATAGTGAGCTGTCATCCGAGCTGCCATCTTTGTTTTGACGTCTGTCACAAAAGAAGTCCAATTTAGGGAAATGGCCGAGGTAATCCGACTACCTAGATACATCCGAGAGATGATTCGTGAATAATCCAAAGTGTTCCGATTGATATAGAACCATGTGTAGAATGGTTGCCAGATATAGAACAATTTGTAGAATTTTTGCCAGATATAGAAACATTTGTAGAATTGTTGCCAAATATAGAAACATTTGTCGAATGGTATCCAAATATAGAAACATGTGTAGAGTGATTGCCAGATATAGAAACATGCGTAGAATGGTTGCCTGATATAGGACCGTGTGTAGAATGGTTGCCAGATATAGAACCATGTGTAGAATGGTTGCCAGATATAGAAACATGTGTGGAATGGCTGCCAGATATAGAAACATGTGTGGAATGGCTGCCAGATATAGAACAATGTGTAGAATGGTTGCCAGAAATAGAAACATTTGTAGAATGGTTGCCTGATATAGAACATGTGTAGAATGGTTGCCAGATATAGAAACATATGTAGAATGGTTGCCTGATATAGAACATGTGTAGAATGGATGCCAGATATAGAACCGTGTGTAGAATGGTTGCCAGATATAGAACCATGTGTAGAATGGTTGCCAGATATAGGAACATTTGTAGAATGGTTGCCTGATATAGAACATGTGTAGAATGGTTGCCAGATATAGAAACATGTGTAGAATGGTTTCCTGATATAGAACATGTGTAGAATGGTTGCCAGATATAGAAGCATGTGTAGAATGGTTGCCTGATATAGAACATGTGTAGAATGGTTGCCAGATATAGAAACATGCGTAGAATGGTTGTCAGATATCGTTGCGTCAACACACGGTCAAAATGACCTGTGTGAATGCACTCGGTGTATTGTGGGTAAAGTAGTTCTTCAACATGGCTGTTATGAATACGGAAGTGATTGCGAAAATGAACAAAACAAGTACAAAGAGGTATACAACAGATTATTTTGGCATTTTTTTATACATTCTAATAGTTAAAATATGTTTCATGCAAACATTTTGAACTAAATTTTGTAAACGGTCCAGATTTTAACGTAGTGACGTCACACGCTATATACAGAATGGACATATTACTGTTTAACGAAAGCGAAAGTAGCAAAACTTGCTCATCGTATTTTTTTCCATTTATCTATAAATATCAAGACTTTAAAAGCTTCTGGACATAGAATAAGGCCTTAGAATATGGTTGTTTAGTCATTTATCTTAATTCAATGAATATTATAATCGAACGAATTCCCTACGCGGAACTATTTTTTATATAGGCACAAATCTCAAATTTTGGATGAGTTACGAGTCGTAGTATAGAGATGACTTTAACGTAGTGACGTCACACGCTATGTATAGAATGTCCAGATATAGAAACATTTGTAGAATGGTTGCCAGATATAGAACCGTATGTAGTGTAGAATGGTTGCAAGATATTGAACCATATGTAGAATCGTTACCAGGTATAAAAACATATGCAGAATGGTTGCCAGATATAGAAACATGTGTGGAATGGTTGCCAGATATAGAAACATATGTATAAGGGTTGCCTGATATAGAAACATGTGTAGAATGGTTGCCAGATATAGAAACATGTGTGGAATGGTTGTCAGATATAGAAACATTTGTATAAGGATTGCCTGATATAGAAACATGTGTAGAATGGTTGCCAGATATAGAAACATTTGTATAAGGGTTGCCTGATATAGAAACATGTGTAGAATGGTTGCCAGATATAGAAACATGTGTGGAATGGTTGCCAGATATAGAAACATATGTATAAGGGTTGCCTGATATAGAAACATGTGTAGAATGGTTGCCAGATATAGAAACATGTGTGGAATGGTTGCCTGATATAGAAACATGTGTAGAATGGTTGCCTGATATAGAAACATGTGTAGAATGGTTGCCAGATATAGAAACATGTGTGGAATGGTTGCCAGATATAGAAACATATGTGTAAGGGTTGCCTGATATAGAAACATTTGTAAAATGGTTGCCAAATATAGAACCGTATGTAGTGTAGAATGGTTGCCAGATATAGAAACATATGTAAAATGGTTGCCAGATATAGAAACATGTGTGGAATGGCTGCCAGATATAGAAACATGTGTGGAATGATTGCCAAATATAGAAACATGTGTAGAATGGTTGCCAGATATAGAACCATCTGTATTGTAGAATGGTTGTCAGATAAAGAACCATATGTAGAATCGTTGCCAGATATAGGAACATATGCTGAATGGTTGTCAGATATTGCCAGATACTTTACTACTTGTGAGGGGTGGAACCGCTGTGATACTTAAAAAGTGGTAAATTGTATTGTATTGTATCTGTGATATTTCACACTGGTTAGGCCTCAAACGTGTAGAGCGGCTGTCTTATATTTAGACTGGGAAAGTCCATGAAGTGCATAACTTTTGAGATATTTTTAGAATAGAAAGCCCACAAAGTGTAGAAGACTTGGGCAGTTCATCGAACTTATAAATGTTTGGTGTATAATTGGTAAAGTAATAATTTTAGTGTAATAGTTTTGCTAAAATTATCTTTACAGAAGTAAAATTATGACACTCTTTGTAAATGTGTAAATAGATTTTAAGATGCTTATTTAAAGGTGGTATCCGACAGTTTGCCTGTATCAAATACATATAACAACATCGAACTATCCAACTGCATTAAAAGCTGCTACAAATATATATCCACGTCAGAGTGGATTACCCGGATGACTATATAAAGTGATATCAAAAGTAAGTTGTCACGGGGTTTACTAAGTCTTAAAATAGCTATCTCTGCAGCGTGACTCGGATAGGAAATACCTGTTAGTAATGAAGAGTGGTGATTTATGCTTGACTGCTCACACAGATCTAGGACATAAATGAACAACATTTTGCAGAAACTTTTCAAATAACAATAACTTACTTTGAGAGAGAAAAAAGTTTGGTGCAAACTGTCGAATACCACCTTTAAGGGTTCAACTGTGGGACAATACCTTTAAGATACATATCAGCCTTCATCATTCTGTTCACTTATTTTATTGTGCTTCGTTAAGACAAGGATTGCCTTTAAATGTTGATGCTGCTATTCATAATTTAAGCCGCTTACTGCATTTATAATTTACTGAAAAAGCTGAATGTTGAAGGCCGATGTCACGTAATCGGTTTATTATGTGTAAATGAATTTAAATCGGCTTATGTGAATACAAGCAGTAATGTTTAGGTAATTTGTGTTTCTGTGTGTGTATTTGAAGGGTTTTTTTATTATGTGTTACTTCACGTATCTTTTTAGTTGTTGTTTAGTTGTTGTATGTATGTGTATATGTTGTTTGTTTCCTATGCCTCCGTATGTGTGATTTTTGTTTTTGTATGTGCTATTAATCGGTAACTTGGGTGATTATTTGTGTTTGTTTGTATGTACGTTTGAACATATTGTTTCGTATGTATTTGCTCGTGCGCGTGTGTTGTTGCTGTTTTTGCTGTTGTAGTTGTTTTGATAGTGTTATGGCTTTTATAGCGACGTCCAGCTAAGTTGGTGGAAGAGTACCAGAGAAAATTTTCTTGGTAGAACCACCGACGCACCGCAGGTCAGCTAAAAAAGAGCTTTCCACTGGGTTCGAACCCACGCAGTGAGAGGTTAAGCAGTCGAAGGAGTTAGACTTAGGCGACTCTACCACTGTACGCCACGGGCACCCCTACGTGTGTTTTTGTTTGCGTGGCTATTAGTGCTTGTCTTTAGTGTGTACATGTGTTTTTGTATGTTAAATTGTATACATGGTTTTGGCGCGTTTTGTTCAAGTGGATGCGTAATTAAATTTGTCTGCGTATTTTTGATTGTTTGCTGATTCATGTAAACAATATGCGTTAATTTTTGCGAGATATATAGACATTTATCTTTATGTGTATGTACGTTGGTGTATTAGTTCAAAATGATCAAGTCATTCCACTTACTTCTATAAGGCTGTAACGGAAACGCATTCTTATATCAAATATCAGCGCAATGTGATTGCTATAAAATAACTTTTCTCAAACTCCTTTATATCCCGGATTTTAATACTTAAAAGAATAACAAGTGACAACTTTAACATAATCATCATCAATAACAGCAGCAGCAACAACATCAACAACAATTACAGCAACAACGCATTAACTACAATTACAACATCATCAACGGTACCAACAACAGCAGAATGTATTCATCTCAATATGAATATTAAATCAACAACAACAATGTAAACAACAATAACTAGCGAAAAACGTCAACTCACCAGTTAAAGAAAACCCCTCCAGTATATCTCCACCCCGATAACCACTCACGTTCAGACTGTCCGGGTTTAAGCCGTACCATGGTATATAAACAAAACATTTTATCACTTGACACAAATAGTTCGTATCTTTGGGGGTACTTACGCTAGATACATAGCCCAATTGATAACGATAACGCTTAGCCTGCTGTGTGCACGAAATGATGAGCCTTACGCCAGTAGTGTAGATCCGGATCAGCCCAATCCCAGCCCTCCGGACGTGCAATGGTTGCTTCAGCGTCTTTAGCAATACGCTTATACAACTTTGATTGTGGATGTAGGATGATGACTCAGAATTTTACACCACATGTAGAAAGACAAGGCGTGTATATGGTTTTGGCGTGACCCCAACGTCTAGTCGGAAGTTAAAATTTCGCGTTGTTCATATTGCGACAAAAGGACGAATCATATGGAACGCTGCAGGATTTCGTTGACACGAAAGCCAGAGGGCGCTTCACTAAGTTTTAACTTTACATCAATGAAATGATTCTTGAAAGAAAACACGTGAATTAAATAATACAAAAACATCGACGTTCGTAGCCGTGCTTGGTTTAGAGGAGAATTCGTTACTTCCTGTGTGAAAAGGGCAGACACACGAGGACACATGTAGACAGGCTGACATAAATAAACTCACAGATGAGGGATGGGAGGACGAGAGGGACGGACGGAAAAAAAGAAGGAAAGACAGACATACAGACCTTGTATTGTTAACTGAGTCCAAAAAACAGAATTACATGTAACACTTCATAGTTTGTAGATTATTGTGAACCGACAAAATTTTATGGTATGTTGAAAGTAATAATGAACTGCGTCCCGACACATTTTTGGTTGCTGTTTGGTGCTATCTCCACATAGGGGGTGTCACACACTCTCTTACATCATTTTCGGTCTTTTCCTGAAAGTAAAATAGCCGTGTTGATCCGAATGGCTCTTAGACAGTCGCATTCGGAACACCTCTTTTTTTTTCTTTCAGACATATGGACTTTTCTTTTCCGAGCGTGTACGGAAAGGGCCGAAGATGATGCGAATGACAATGTCGGTTAGAACAATAAAATTGCGTTAAATAAAAGGCATCCAGCTCACAGGAGAGAGCATTTTGTTAAACTATCGGTGCATTACATTTACCTGTTACACTCAGGTAAGAGCGGGAACGTTAGGTCACGTAACTTTATATGACGTCCGGTTAAAATCGGTCAGAATTTGAAAATAACAAGAGTTGAGAAAAGAAGTGGGATGGAGCAGAAGTATTTGTTTATTGTTAAATAAATGATATTAGTAGCTATACATTTAGTTGAGAGTGTTGTTGCTTTTTAGTTTACGTGGAAGTTTTTGATAAGGCATCGTCGGATACCAACGCTCGACTATTCCGTTTTATTACATTCGTCAAAGAATGGAGAGTAACGGAATAGATTGGTCGTTGGTGTCTGACTGTGTTATTGTTTATATTCGCGTATTTATCTGTCTTGCGTAAACAAAGTAAAGAAAATAATTACATACGTGTTGCTAAATTATTTAAGTAATCTGAAGTATCTCGACCAGAAACATAACATCTTATATTTCAACAACGTATCTATCATTTATTCGTGAGCCTGTTGCACGGTGAAATGTGAGAGCAAAGAACGATAACTCTGCGTTGAGAAGGACATAGTGTTACATGTATATTAATTCGGTGAATCTTTTCGACAAGCCACTGCTAATCCGAAGTGTTGGCCAGAAAGAAATCCTCAAAACTAGTGCATAAACCAATACCCGTGGATTCGGTTAACTTCTAAAATTAACTCCAATACAATAAGGTGTATTTATACACATTGAGCACAGCGTTTGTTAACCGCCCGTAACTAGTTTTTTGAATTATTGTGAAACATTTTACTTATGTTTGTCGATGTCTTTTTACTAGTGTAAGACGCAGTAAGACATAATATAATGTATAATAGCCTTCAGAAATATTTTGGCAATCTGATCTGATCTGATCTGTTTATTCCGAATTAAAGCGGTTGTGCCTATTGTGGTGTCGGCATACATTTCGTGCGCGTAATACAAAATTCATATTCGTTTCATTTTACCTGCACGCGGGGAGGGTGGGGGCGGAGTAGGGGGCCCATGGCATGCAAACATGCAACTCCTCTGACAACAAAGCCTCTCAGCGCGTGTGTTCGAGTCTCGTTCGGGCAAAAGAAATTAATGTGGGAAGGTCTTCCAACTGACCTGCGGTGCGCCGGTGGTTCTACCCAGGTATTTGTTTTATGGTTTTCCTCCACCAAAATTGCTGGACGTCGCTATAATGATCATAATTGTTCGTTGCGATACATTCCAAAAAAAAAAACAACAACAACAAAAAAACAAAAAAACACATTTCACCAGCTTGCTCCACATCACATCACCGTCGCTCTATGTCCGTCTAAGGGTCAGGTGTAATAAATTCAGGCAAGAGTTACTCTTTCCGTAATAAATCAGATACAATGTTAGTTTGGGATATAAATAAATGTCAAATAAAGGCCGGCGCGGACGGTAACGCGGTCACAATCCAGACGCGAACCAACAGAAACATATACGAGCGCGAACGATTGAGAAATCATCTTTAATACATGCGTAATTATATGCAAACGTAATTAACAAATTGTCCGATTATTCTGTCGTAAACGGGTTCTCTTTGTTACACTTGCTAAATTTGTGTAAATTTAACTTTATGGCGTTGTGATCAATTAACTTTCTCAATTAAGAGCGTGGTACCTAATGGTTATTTACATGAGGAATTGCACAGATTGTATCAATATTACTTGTTCGAACGGGATGAACATGGATTTTGAATTTTAAAATTTTCTGATCAAGCCACCGCTAAATTTATTTAGACCAAATTTATTTGGACCCTACCAACCTCCCATCCCCGCCTCACGTCCCGAGAAAATTTGATTAAGTAGCCAGCAAATTGAAAACTCCGTTTTCTGTGAATTCCGATCGCTAGGGTCTCGAACTCACGTCGTTGAGGGACTGAGAGATGTCAATTGTATGACTTAAATATATTCTCATTGCTCTTAATTCATACATGCATGTATCAGTTCATGCCTGAAGGTGTAGACAGTTTTATGGACACATTATGAGATAACTTGCAGAATGGTTAATGTTTAAACAACAAACAAATCACATGCAGACTGAAAACAGTATATGAGAGGGTAAAGATACGCGAAAAACAACAACAAGAAACAACATTTCGTGCCAATACATTGAAGTATTTGTAATATAATTGCTAATTTAACAGTATATACATACACTCATGCCATGGTACTAACAGACCGCGTGTGTTCATCTTTTACCTAGGTTGAAAAATAGTAATTTTATCGAACATGACTGCAGAATATTATCTTCGGCAGACGTGTTGTTATTCTTAGCAGCCTGATAGTAAAAAATGCTATACCTCTGTAGTATGCCAAGTCCAAATATACTCCACTGTTTACACAAGCCTGCACAGTACTAACTGCTACTGCGCCAGTCTCATTGCTTTGGCTAGTTAGTTGTAGCGTTCCTGCTTTACGACTATGCCTACTGAAGAAAGGCTGTTCATCGATTTTAGCATCATCGCGTGAGCAGCAACCACGCTGCCCAGTCAATTTCTGTAATGTTTATGTTAATAGCATCCTTCCCTTTCTCCATATCTCTGTCTCTTTACCAAGCCCCCCCTTCTCTCTCTCTCTCTCTCTCTCTCTCTCTCTCTCTCGCGCGCTTTCTTTTTCTCTGCGCCTGTGTCTGTCCCTTTCACTGTCCCTTTGTCTGTCTCTTTCTCTGAATTTCCGTCCGTCCGTCCATCCGTTTGTCTGTCTCTTCCAGTCTTTATTTCTTATGCCCTCTTTTTGCTCAAGAAATTTATTTGACGAGAATCTTAAGTGGGGTGGGGTTGGAGGTGTTAAGGAATTGCACACTCACAATTGTAATTGTTAAGTTTACCCGAACGGTGTCGATTTTCCATTTCAGCTTTGGATAGCCTTATGTTCATTACGCTGAAAAAATGAGCGTATAAATAATAAATTATGAACATAGCCGTTTCAGTAAAAGACTGAAATGATATAAAAACGCATTTTTACTTATAAATATTCAAACCGCGTATTTCTTTAACCATCTGCAATCCTACCCAGCGGACGTTACCTTTGCGACGCTTTGTATGTAACCATAGCAACGAGTGTCAGTGACAAATGAATTTCACACTCGTGTTTATTGGTGCCGCTCAGAAGAGCTGTGCCTCTTGTCATATAATGCTGCTGCACTTCAACGTATCAAAATTAGGGTTAACATGGTCAGGCGCATATCTGGACCGCTTTTGAAGTTACGCACAATTACAAAGGAAATAACCTTTGTAGAAATACTTTTGAATATATTCGGTTCTTTTTTAATTAATAACAGGTAAAATGCGGACATGCGAGGAACTTAACGCAAAATATGAACGACTAAAATCGTGACGTGTATAAGTTCAATCATTTTAAACGTTTTCAACTTGATTGGTGTGGTAATAAGATTTTATAACATAGAAACTACGGAAATAAAATATATCATTCCTAACCCGGGTTAGGCATCGACTTTCTTAGTGTTTTTTGGTACTTTTAGATTTTTGATTTTTCGAACGGAGGTTACGCACGTGCGTAAAGTGCGTAATGGCAGAAACGCGCCTGAACATGGTTCAAAATAAGGGTTAACATGGTTCAAAACCAGGGTTAACATGGTTCAAAATTAGTGTTAACATGGTTTAAAATTAGGGTTAACATGGTTCAAAATTAGGGTTAACATGGTTCAAAATGTGGGTTAACATGGTTCAAAATGTGGGGTTGAGGGTTCCAGTCCCATTGTGGGCACGCACGGTGAACCTTTTTCCCCCCACATTTCACTTTGACAATTATTTCTGCATCACTCTAACAGATTAAGATGGAAACGTGTGCATTTTTAAATTTTATTGTGTACATGAATTTTAATCGTATTGTTTGTGCTAAATTTGATTAGAAAATTCCTTAGCAGGTGTATTCAAAGCCTTAAAAAAAATCAAAACCATGTGGTGATATTATTTTATATTTTGTATCTTCAAAATAAAATTCTTTATAGAACAAGTAGGGCAACTCTGAAATAAATCGTTTGGCTATAAAGAGCTCGGTGATGTTTTAATAAAGCACAGCAAGCAGAAAAAATGGGAACGTCAATCTTCTAAAAATGTGTTAGTTTTGTAAACAATTATTACATACGTGGAATTGTTCGAGTCAAACCAATCAAGTAACATATTTTTTTATTTATTTTTTATTTTTGTCTTATGCTTTAATTTTGTTTCCAAACAATATTCTAAAGCAGAACACTTCTCCTTAAGAGGATATACAATAATACCATAATATTTGGAGTTTTCTTATTTCTGAAAAGAGACACCTTAAATACCAAATATAAAAGAAAAAATATCCATAAATTTAAAACTGGATGGAGATTTTTTTTAATTGGCATACACGTCTACATTAAAGTATACAACACACCAGTTGTGTTAATTTTCAAATTCTGTATATGTTCTAAGTACACTTGCTTTACCTTCATGCAACAAATCAAGAATGTAAGGAGGTTTTTAGTGACCTTATCAAATCTCTTCCTAAGAAGTTAAAAGCACGTGGTCGCTCCGGCGCTTCGGATGTCTCACATTTATGCTCTTTTGTTATAAATTCTACTTTTTTGTTGTTGTTGTTGTTGTTTTTTTTTGTTTTTTTTTTTTGTTGTTGTTGTTTTTTCCGGCAAATAAAAAGTCCGGCACTCAATTGCAAGGCTATTTTGAGACATGCGACTAATCAATTTTAAAAGCACAACGTGGACATAAAAGTGAAAATAGAAGTTTTAATCATTTCAAAGTTTTCATTCATGGCACTTTGTTTATGTTTTGTGTGTGTATTTTTATTGTTGCTGTTGTGGGGTTTTTTTACAGTAAGGGAAACAAATTTGTTTAATGCGCTAGTTGTTTCCCTTCTTTCATTTAGCAACGATTGTTTCAATTCTCGTTAAATTGTGTTTATTGTTTAATACATGCTTTATTTTTGCATTAGATTTTTAATAAATAAAAATCTCAAAACAGCTCTTCTAAAACTCAAACCAGCTTGTAACATTGTCTTGCGATTTCGGTTCGACTATACTTTCTGTGACGACTCATACAGTAGAACAACATTTAGTCGCCATTGATTACAACATCTCGTTTCTACTTGAGATAACGAGATTACACGAGACAGCTATTCTTCGTTGTTTGTCAGGGAAGAAAGTTTTTTTCTGTTGGATAACACATACACAGAACTCAGAAAGTACGTAAAACTGACTTACTCTAACAATTTCATGCCTAGAAAAGTAGATATTGTGATTCTGAGTCATCATGTTTCTCTTTTGTCGAATGTAACCGTATTTTTCCGCAAAAGTGAAATGCACGTGTGAGCAAACCGGCATTCACCAAACAGATTTTATTCAACCATAAAAATGTAACAAATTGAATACAAGTACGCGTAATATAACGCCACTTAGGCAGTTGTATTTAGAAATTTGTACATTTTCAAAGTAATAAGACTTCTTGTTATTAAGGAGTTGGTAATTTGTTAAAATAGCGTTGAAATCCGACACCCATGTTGTGCAATAACAATAGGGGTCTGTCAATTATGACAACAGTTTGCTCATCAATGAGTCATTCACAATATTTGTCAAATATATTATTTTGAACTATAACAAACATGAAACAAACAGTGTTTGAAAGTATATGTATTTTATATAATATACACATAACTGCTTGGTCTTGGTTTCAAGTTTTCACTGGACATGCTGACAATTTTCTGTGTTGACTATCAAATTAATGCTCTATTGTGAATGGGCAGTTCAAAACACTCCTACAACATTTTCTATCAGGCCATTTCCATCCCATCATTTTTCACTGGATAACACACACTTCCTGTTTTCTTTAATATGTTATTGTCAGTCTTTTCTCATCTTTTACCTAAAGTGTCATGACAGAAAATTTCATATCAAATTTCAATCTTAAAAAAGAGAATATGTTTTCTTTTTTCAGGAGTTGATGAGTCATAAAGCCGAAAAACCGTCACTGTCAGGCCAACGTCTGAAGACTAGGAAAAGGGGTATGTTGTTAAAGACTAGCATTGCTTGGTTAAACATATTGACTAATATTGACTAATAAAGGTTGTAAATTTTAATGCATGTTACGGACAGTGAAATGAGAAATTAATTTAGAATTATGATTTGTTAAATCATGAAATCTTATTTTGATAAAATTTGCTGATCCAGTGAACATTATTCTTAACATTTGATGGTAAATTAACTACCAATAGGTTAATTCGTAGGTATTGGAATGTTATCATCTGTGCTTGTTGATGGCCACATGGACTTTAACAGCTGGAAATATTATCTATATTGCAACAATTGTATATATGGTTCATAAAAATGTGTTTTGTTCAATATAAATATTGACTAAAATAAAAAAAATGTATTTGACAGTTTTAGACATTCACAAACTTAATTCTGCTACCTATTAATACACAATTTGGTGTCTCCATTATAAGTATGTAATAAAATCGCAAAGCATGTATCAGTAAAATACTTCGTAATTAAAGTTGTCAGCTTTCTGATCCATCACTTATTTGTCTCCTTTTCCTTCGACTTTTATTCGAGACAGTATTCAAGGTCCGTAGTTCATAAAACTGTCATTTAAGGTATCAATTTTTATCAGATTTAATAATGAAATCTTTCTCGTCTACACTAATATTTCAATATTGTAAGAGATAATTTTAGACTGATTTCATTCTTTCAGATGAAAAGGAAAAATTCGACCCTTCATCGTTCCGTGATGCTGTTATTAAGGGTCTCAATGATTCACAAGGTGATCTAGATCTGGTAAGTCTTGACGGCAGTTATTATTATTATTATTAACATTTTTTATCCGAACGTTCGGAACAAGGTTATGGATCCTACGAAACAAAGTTCAAAGAGTTCCAATTTATCTGCTATAGAATAATTAAGACAAAAAGTTGGCCAGTATATTTAACCAATTATAATTTTCATGGGAAAAGACTCTTATATTTACTAAATGTTTGAATGATAAAAATGCATTCAAACGTTTGGTATGTATACAGCAACCCAGAATAAGTTTTAGCCAGCGTTGTTGAAACTTAGCTAGATTTCTTAGCGTGCAAGAGTAAATTATTATCGGTATCATTATTATTTTACATTGGGTTCCTTGTCGTTAACTTTGCCAAAAAGTGCTGTCAGCATTCGCTTCTGTCATTGAACTGCGGGCAACTTTTCCTTTTTTCGGAAAATATCTTATTGTTTACAAACAGGTTGTTTACAAACAAACAACCACACATGTTTAATACAACTTGTTTAATACGTTTGTTCCTATTTGGTAAGTAGTCAAAATTGAACCGATCAGTGGATAATTTACAAATGTGTCCAGTGCATAAACAGATTTTACATGGTGTATGTATTTTCTACTGAAATGGATTTATTGTATTATGTTATACAGGTTTATAATGGGGATTACAGATTGGCTTTTGTGACTAGTGCAAATTGCAAGCGTCCTTGCAGATGCACATATTTATTTATTTCTACATCTGGGATAAAAAATGTGCATCAGGGAAGCAGAGGTAAAATGATCACTGAAATATGTTTCTTTTCAGGTTTCAAAGTTTTTGGACAACTCAAAACTAGACTACCGTCGGTACTCTGATGTTTTATTTGACATCTTATTTGCTGGTGGATTGTTAGGTAAGATGTTCAAGATATTTTATATTCATATCTTCTTATGTTTTAATGTGTTTGAAATGATTGTCTGTTAATATATTAAGGAGTCTATTGAAAGAAGGTTCTCTACTAAAAGAAGATGGTTTATGTAAGAGTCAGGTTTCACAGGAACGCTTAAATCTTTGTTTTTATATGCATGATTTTGCTGGGTGTACACATATTTAAGTAGACTGTGAGTTTTTGCATGCACAGATCTTGCAGCAGGGTGCAAACCTATAGCCTGTCAGTCTCACACATAGAGACTGTGTTTTGAGGTGGAGCTTCTCGCTTTCCATGCACTTTAAGCTCCCAGCTAATCACTATCTAGGTTGCAGGCATGCAATGTGATTGCAGGGTTCATACTAGGATTTTGAAAACAGAAGCCCATGAAATCCCAGTCTAGAAAAAAATGCAGTCCACATTGTTAGAGCGCGCAAGCTCAAAACTTTTATTTGTTTCAAAGTTTTAATGTGTTATGATGCGTATGATGTTAACATAAAGACCAATAGTTGGCAAAATAACTATCGCTATAACTTCTTTTGATGCAGTGCCTACTTAATTCAAATTATGCCTGCAAGTCATAAGCTGTTATTTAAGTTATTTATGTGCATAAATTTGTTAAACATTTAAAACTGTAAAGGAGGAAAACAGTCATCATCTAGGGGGAATAATTTGATTGTGAAGGGGAAAACAGTCATCAGCTATGGGGAATAATTTGAATTGTGAAGGGGGAAAACAGTCATCAGCTAGGGGGAATAATTTGATTGTGAAGGGGGAAAACAGTCTTCAGCTAGGGGAATAATATGATTGTGAAGGGGAAAACAATCATCAGCTAGGGGGAATAATTTGATTGTGAAGGGGAAAACAGTCATCAGCTAGGGGAATAATATGATTGTGAAGGGAAAAACAATCATCAGCTAGGGGGAATAATATGATTGTGAAGGGGAAAACAGTCGTCGGCTATGGGGAATAATTTGATTGTAAAGGGGAAAAACAGTCATCAGCTAGGGGAATAATATGATTGTGAAGGGAAAAACAATCATCAGCTAGGGGGAATAATATGATTGTGAAGGGGGAAACAGTCGTCGGCTATGGGGAATAATTTGATTGTGAAGGGGAAAACAATCATCAGCTAGGGGGAATAATATGATTGTGAAGGGGGAAACAGTCGTCGGCTATGGGGAATAATTTGATTGTGAAGGGGGAAAACAATCATCAGCTAGGGGGAATAATTTGATTGTGAAGGGGAAAAACAGTCATCAGCTAGGGGGAATAATTTGATTGTAAAAGGGAAAACAGTCATCAGCTAGGGGGAATAATTTGATTGTGAAGGGGAAAACAGTCATCAGCTAGGGGGAATAATTTGATTGTGAAGAGGAAACAGTCATCAGCTAGGGGGAATAATTTGATTGTAAAGGGGAAAACAGTCATCAGCTAGGGGGGAATAATTTGATTGTGAAGGGGGAAACAGTCATCAGCTAGGGGGAATAATTTGATTGTGAAGGGGAAAACAGTCATCAGCTAGGGGGGAATAATTTGATTGTGAAGGGGGAAAACAGTCATCAGCTAGGGGGGAATAATTTGATTGTGAAGGGGGAAACAGTCCTCAGCTAGGGGAATAATATGATTGTGAAGGGGGAAACAGTCCTCAGCTTGGGGGGAATAATTTGATTGTGAAGGGGGAAAACAGTCATCAGCTAGGGGGGAATAATTTGATTGTGAAGGGGGAAACAGTCCTCAGCTTGGGGGGAATAATTTGATTGTGAAGGGGGAAAACAGTCATCAGCTAGGGGAACAATATGATTCTTTAACACATACTTACCTTATATGTATGTAATGTATCATCCTTCTTTGATAACTATTATTTCATCCAAATAAAGATTTAAATGATAAAATGGCACACTGAAGATTTGAAAATCTTGGGTTGAACATTTACATCTTGTATTTTCAGGCATCTATTGATATGCTTTGAAAAGTTTACAGACTAAAATTTTCTCAAGTATTCATGTATCAAACTGTACTGTTGACTTCAAACATATTATTTTATTGTTTTTAATAAAACTCCGGTGAATATTTATAACAAGATGTACAATAAGAAGTTAAATACAATATGCAGTTATTATTATTTCTGACTTTGGCACAATGCATACATCTAAACATTAAACAAGTAAGTGTTTGAGACTGTGCACAACTTTATTTAGACTGGGAGTTTGTTAACTCCTGTTTTTACAATCCTAGTGAGAACTCTGAGAATGCATGGTGATATTTCTTGAGTATAGTTCAAGATATTTAATTATTCCTTATTTCAGATTAACTTAGAGAATATCATTTATTCAAAAGTGCCTAATATGACATTCTCTTTATAGCTTGAGGTGGGAAAATAAGTCAACTGTCACATGGGAAAACACTTTTTTTCCACAGCTCCTGGTGGTTCCATCCTTGAGGATGCGGATCAGACACGAGTCTCCAAGACATCTGTTTGTGTGTTCGGCTGCGAGAACGAGAGGCAGAATTTAAAGGCCTTCTTTGATGTAAGTCTCTTTTTCCAGTGGAGGTTACATTTTGAGTTGTACCAAACAGGTTATTGGTTATTTCAATTTGTCTGAAACTTAATGTGTTCGACAATGTAAATCTTTCATTCCTGTCCTTAAACTATAATTACCTTTGCAGACACATTGTTTGATTTTCTCCGCCTAACTGTTAAAACATATTTTGGTTTAAAAGTAATTATCTTTTGTCTGTGAATTGAGTAGCTGTAATATGCTGTAAAAAATGACTTCATTGAATATATATTTATAAAATAAATTGCACAATTTAAGGTCTATGGATATGTTAGTATTCTATTTTTAAATCTGAACCATATTTTAAATTGAAGGAGTGACATTTTATTTTCTTATTGCTAATGCCTCAGTTGGATTGTTGCATACAAATTTTGTGACAAAACTTGCAACAGTTTTCCAGTTGTCTTCTATCTTTAAACTGCAGCAAGCTGTTGTAGCTATGTAAGAAGTGATGTTTGCTTTACTACTTTCCATAGCTACATATTCTGAGTTGCTTATGTCTTTTACAATAATCTGACCCAAGCAGAAAATTCACTCTTTTCAAGCCTTGTCATGTGTTATTGTGAGTCTACATGCTCTCTGTATGTTTGATAGATTTATTTCGGTTGTGGTCTCTAGTAAAATGGAATCTTTTTGAGATAAATATTAATTAAAAAACCTGAGTGCTTTTAAAAAATAGGCAAATTAAAGATAAAATTTCTATATAAAGTATATGAACAATATATTCCCACAAGGAAGATAACTAAAAGATTTCTTTATAGAAATTAAAGAGGGTTGGTTTCGGGGACGGCATGCCCATCCCAGACCACTAGATACCAATCAAACATGGTAGTGGTATGGCTCCAGTGTTAACACTGGCAAATATGAGGGTAGTTCAACATCTGGTTGGCTCAGTGTGAGGATAATGTGACTGGGTGTGGTATTCTGTCAAGTGTTCATAGCATATGATACACAGTGAAGGCAGCACTACGGTATATCTGCTTCAAGTGTACATGGTCTCCATATAACTGAAATACTGTTTGTGGGACAATAAACCCAACAAACCAACATTCAAAGATGTAATTGAAAATTTATTCTATTATATGGTTTTGCCTTTTGTTTGTAGGTATTCAACAAACTTCTCAGAAGATACAAATACTTGGAGAGGTCTTTTGAAGAGGAAATTAAGAAGGTGAGTTGCTTGTCAGTTTCTTTATTTTTTGTTCTAAAAATCTGGGATTAAAAACAAATTTTAATGATTATTTAGCAAGTTTGAGTAGTTCTCACTTGTTTGACCAGATAGTGTAGCCTTGATTTCTAAAATGGCTAGATATTATGATTTTTGTAAAAAGATGAGAATCATTGCATTTAAAATGGAGGATGTAAATTTATCAGTAAATTTTGCCTTGTTTTAAAAGGTTCAATCACCTTGGAATAATTTTCTGAGGGGGAAGGCGCTATAGAAGGGAAAAAAAGGTCCTGTAACTTTACATTTGTATAAAAATGGACAGTTTCACAGTCAGATTGGAATACAAAAGATACACATAAAAAGTACTGTCTCACAATTTGGCTATACTCATGTACTCACCCCTCTACTCCAAACACACATCCAATTATTATATTATATACAGCAACTTTTCAAAACTAGGTCAAGCCCTAACAACATTATCACAAACAAAAAGCACATGCTCTTTTTGTGTAAAATAAGTTAACTGTTAGCTAGTTAACAGATACACATTTTGATAATAGGATTAACTTTTATATTAAAAATGTGTTGCACTTGCTGTCTTTTTTTAGCTCACCTGAGCACAATGTGCTCAAAGGGAGCTTTTGTGATACCGTTTCATCCGACGTCCATCGTTTGTCGTTAACATTTAAGCTTGTGAACACACTAGAGGCCACAATTTTTATCCAATCCTCATCAAACTTGGTCAGAATGTTTGCATGAAATCTTGGATGAGTTTGTAACTGGGTCACGTGGGGTCAAAAAGTAGGTCACTAGGTCAAATCTTAGAAAAATCTCGTGAACACACTAGAGGCCCCATTTTTAGGTCAATCTTCATCAAACTTGGTCAGAATGTTTGTCTGCATGAAATCTTGGATGAGTTCATAACTGGGTCACGTGGGGTAAAAAAGTAGGTCACTAGGTCAAATATTAGAAAAAGCTTGTGAACACACTAGAGACCACATTTATAGCCCAATCTTCACCAAACTTGGTCAGAATGTTTGTCTGCATGAAATCCTGGATGAGTTCCTAACTGGGTCACCTGGGATCAAAAAGTAGGTCACTAGGACAAATCAAAGAAAAAGCTTGTAAACACACTAGAGGCCCCATTTATAGGCCAATCATCATCAAACTTAGTCAGAATGTTTGTCTACATGAAATCTTGGATGAATTCATTATGGGGTCACTAGGTCAAATTTTAGGAAAAACTTGTGAACACACTAGAGGCCACATTTATAGCCCAATCTTTACCAAACTTGGTCAGAATGATTGTCTGCATGAAATCCTGGATGAATTTGTAACTGGGTCACGTGGTATCAAAAAGTAGGTCACTAGCTTACATTTTTGAAAAAACTTGTGAAAACACTTAAGAGGCTACATTGATGGCCCAGTCTTCACTAAACTTGACCAGCATGTTTGCCAGTATGAAATCTTACATATGTTTTGAAGTGAGTCATGTGGATTCAGTAGGTTACTTTGTAAAATTCCTGAAAATGTTATCAACCCAGTGGCCACACTAATGGTCCAATCTTCACCAAAGATTTCTAAAGTAAATAACTCTTTATTACTTGAAGCCAGATTTGAGCCTACTAAAAGCCTGTTACATCAGGTGAGCGATCAAGGGCCATCATGACCCTCTTGTTTAAATTAATTTTTATTAAAATTTGATTTCATGTAAATTATGTCTGTTTCAGTTGCTGGTGTTTCTAAAGGGATTTAGTGAGGTTGAACAGAACAAGCTCGCCATCATTCTTGGCATCATTTTTGCCAATGGATTCGCTAAGGCAACTGTGCTGGGTGCCATCTTTGAGGACCATCTGGTTAAAGATGGTATGTAATTATACCCCTCACAAACAAATTTTGCAGGATACTCTTAAGCTGTCCGTTCGTCAGTAGACACTGTTTTGTCCAAGTGTAGTCTCCTACTGTGCATCAATTTTGATGGAATGTCTCAATTATCTTTAGTTCCATGGTAACCTCTACGCCTGCTTTTTTTGTTGCATCAGATGTAAATTGTAGGTGCTTTCTGTTTTTTTTAAGCAATGTTTCAGGCATTGATATAAGAGAGATTTACAAACAGGGAGTAGGGTGGGTGGAGGGGTTCCATGGTCCCTGACTAGTAATATTTAGCCCCTCCCCCCAACACACTGTGAGTTCAGAGGCGTGATCTTTAATATGGGGCAGCCTTCGAGCTGACCTGTGATGTGCTGCTGGTTCTACCCAAACATTTGTCTGATGTTGCACTTTACAAGAATTACTGAGCATAGCCAGTATGACCATAATACAGCCGGCAGGGGGGAGTAGTTAAGTTGTTAAGAAAAACTTTGATCTGTCGAAAATAGTGGTCAATTTTCTAATTTGACTATATAGGAAAACTTTGAAAATCTTCCTGGTAGAAACAACAAAAAAAAAAGCCTTGATATTTGGTATACATGTTCCTTTGATTTCTGAAAGAATTTGATCCGTCAAAAACATATCTTCCAGGGGCATTACCATTATCCATATATGGCTGTATAGTAGAAAGGATTAATTTTACAGTTCTTCTGGTCCATTTAAACATAGCTTGATATACTGTGGTCAGTCAGGTGAGCGATATAGGACCTTCATTGCCCTCTTGTTCTTTCTTGTAGTTGTAGAGTGTGTGGTGATTTTATTGCTTACTTCCCAATAGGTAGAAAAACAACCTTGTGCACCTATGGTTTAGTTGCAGAGTCACCAACTTTGAACGTCTCTTACTGTTGAGACTTTCATTTTGTGTGTTTTCCCGTATGGGTCAAAGGACAACATAAGAAATGTCTTCCAGCAATCCTGCAGTGCATCATTGGTTCTACTCAGACCTTTGTCTGTGGTATTTCGCCACCAAAATAGTTAGATTTTGCTAAAATTACCATATTCGGTCCCTGGGGTGTATTTCAGAAATTAAAAAAAACAAAAACAAAACAAAAACATTCATCAACAAACATGTCCACATTCTGGTATTTATAATATATTTTTATATGCACTTGAATAGATTTAGGGACATTAATTATGTACCATATTTAATTGTAATGGCTTCATCTATAAAAGAATCAGCAATAAAGTCAAAGGATTCAAAGTAAAAGGAAAAATATTTATATCACCAATGTTTCCAATGTATATTAAGATAAAAAACCAGAAACAAGGAACAATGTGAAATATGCTTAAGACAACTGTTGCCCATTTATATCAAATAAGTTCTGTCAATAACAAAACCCAATTGCTTTTTGTACAGGAATTTCACTGCGGTTTGCCACCATTTTGTTCCGGTCCTGGCTGGAAGAGAAGGATATCGGAGCAGTAGTAAAGGGTCTTCGGGCAGCAGATCTCGATTCCAGGCTTTTGGTGAGATACATACTACGCACTTTTAAAACTACTTTGTAGACTTGTTATTGTGCAAACAGTGTATCCCCTTGTATATTAATTTTATCAAATTACATTGTTTCTTGTACGCAAATTTTTCTCGTTTTGGCTGCTGCTGATCTCTATACTGTGCAGTATTTTTGTGGTAGGATGCCTATTTATTGTTAAATGCATTTGCCTCCTCACCCCACTTAAAATGTTACAAGGTCAAACTCATTTTTGATACAATTATGTTATAATTAATGACTAGAGAAAAAAACATGGGTCATAAATAATACCTAGTCGGGTGGGGGTTGACAAATCAGAGCAAATTAATTTTGTTTGTAACTGAATGCATGTAAATTGCTTGTTATGAGGCTTTCTTTGAAACTCAATTGTTAACCTTTTATAAGGAACATAGAATTTGCTGGGCAAAAGACTATTTACACATAGTTCGAAATGAGAAGGTAACTCAGAACCAGACCAGAACATTAGCGATATTTTTCTCTTCAGATCTGACTTAAATCCGAATGAATTTATACCACCAGTTGAAACTTGTCTAAATCATAAAGGCTATGTTGTAATTCAAAGTTAAACATCGTGGTGGTTTTGAATTTAATCGGTTTGCTACAAGCTTAGTCCAAGTGATGATCATGTTATTTATTCTTGAAGTGACATTTAAAAAGTTACCATTAAAATGCTTTTACATTTGTAAGAAGATTTTCCATTAAACTCTGTACTTATTTATAATGACCAGGAGCTGTTTCCATTAAAAGTGTCTGCATTTAAAATTATTAAAAAATCAGCATGAAAACAGCTGAAACTGGTAGTAAACCTCTTGATTACTGGTCAGGTGCATTACACCACAGCGGTCATGACAAATCTGGTACATTTCATGTAACATCCTCAGAAGCTCCCATACGGATGTCATTAAAATTCTCTATTGTCGTCGCTTTTACTTTCATTTAGAAGATGAAAAATTTACCAAAAACTTGTGTTAAGAGACATAATACTATATGGGAGCATTCTGAGGAAGTATCTGATTACATGGATCTTTATATCTTTCCGTTAAAGGTAGTAACTGATAGTTTGGTCCAAAACAGTTTGTTTTCTCTCAAAAACACGTACAGGTAAACAAGTAAATTATTGTTACATGAACAGATCCCTAGGAATGCTGTTTATTGATGCCCTACATCTAAGTAAAATGCGAAGCATAACACCCCACATGATGTTACAAATGGGTATTTTCTATCTGAGCTATTCTTAAACTAAGAAAACTATGTGACCACTTACTAGTGAGATCATGTTATACATATGTATTACCAGCCGGGTTATTCACTGTGACGTCTATGTCTATTTTTAGAAGAAATCCGATAGTGCTCAAAGAAAGGATGGATATTTAAAACATTTTTTTTCATGATTTGTACTGTCTAACAATCAAAGTAGCATTCAATATCGTCTTTGCTTAGATTATAGTATGGTTTATGTAGATATAATGCACATATTCCCCTAAACATGCATCACATATTATTACATGTATTTTATATAGGCAAACTGTTGGATACCACCTTCAAAATGTCTCCATATTTACACTGGTCAACAACTTTTTCCCTTCAAATATTTTCATATTTTTTCCTCTGAAGCTGTTTCCAATTAAATGTTTTCTTAACTTTTATCAGGAGCTGTTTCCATTGAACAAGAGAAGTCAGGAGGCTTTTGTGGCCCACTTTAAGAAAGAGGGACTTGAGGCTGTCGCTTTTTTCCAGGTAGGCATTTCCACCTTTTCATTCATTTCTCTTTCCTTGGTTAATGTTGATTATGCTAAATAGGGCTGAACATTTTTATAATATCTGCTAGAAACCTAAACAAATGGTCAAATTTAATGCTTAATTTCTATGTTTTAAAAGCATTTTTCATTAATTTATTGTGGCCAATCAATAAGACACTAACTTGTAACTCCTCCCCGGCTTACTAAGTGGGTTTGAGTCTCGGACGGGACAAGAAGTTTTATGTGGGAGGGGTCTTTCAGCTTACTTCCTTTGGACCGGTGGTTCTACCCTGATATTTTCTGTGACATTCCTCCACCAATAATAGCAGGATGTCATTAATATGACCAAGTTTGTGTAGGTGAAATGTATCTAAAAATCCAAAGATTACTTTTTAAATTGTTGATACTATTACAGGAGAAGCAGCAATCAGTTGAGGTAAAAAAAGAACTCCAGAAAACCATCTCGGAGATGATCAAGGATGATGAACCTGTCAAACAGGTATGATTAAACAATTTTAAATTACAGTTGATAAGTCATTTTATGCATTTAATTCTTACAACAACCACCTTCTCTGATAACATTTAATTTTTCTTGCTTCATGTTGAGTTTGTTTTTGGTTTATAAGAACAAATCAGCAATAGGAATGGGTCAGTTAGTCCTGTAGTAAGGCCAAACTGCATGAGGTAGATACCCCACTGGTTACAGACTTTTCCCAGAAAAGTGAATGGTCATGAACATTTATGTAAGAACTTACTTCATTTGTGTCCATAAAAAACAAGTTAACACTAAGCTGTAGGTTGTTTCCTTGGTTAAATATCGATAAGGGACGGCCATGACTGAGTTGCTGGCTTGTAACGTCACAGTCTAGGACTGGGTGAGCATCACATGTGGAAAGGTTTTCCTGGTAGCCTGTGGTGTATCACTGGCTCTACCAATCTACGCACCACAGGTCTTCCACCACAAATAATTAGCTGGATGTCACCAATATTACCCTAATTGTGTTGGTGCAATGTAAAAAACAAAAAAGAGAAAAAGACATACACAAAATCTTTTTACCATTGATTCAGAATATGTATATGCAACCTTTTCTTTACAGATAGTGACCCATATTGTGGAGTATGTTAAGAAGAATAGCCTTCTGGACGTGGAGGTTGTGATCCATGTAAGTACCGTAAAAACTTTGGTGTTATGCACACCATTTCATTGTTTTTGTTTTTTAGTCAGATTAGAACACTTTTTGTGTGGGAGGTCTTGCTAGTTTTGATACTATTTTTGGGTGTGTGTGTGTCAATAGTTTCGGGCACAGCGATGCTCACTGTTAAGACTTGCTTGCTAGGGGCATAACTTCAGCTTGTTTGAATGGATTTGCCCCAAACTTGAAGCATGAATAACTTAAAATAACTTTAACTCACCTTGTTATTGAGTTATCCCCTTTGTTGGTTTGAAAAAAAAAAAAAAAGGATAAAAAATTGTCCAGAGCTTTACTTGACCTGCATGGGTTCACTCCAAATTTTGAACACCAAAAATCTTGTGTGTTGTATAAGTGCAGTTTATTAGGTAACCCTAGCTAATATGATAGTTCTGACTTATCCCCCTTAGTTGATTTTGAAAAAAAGTTTGTTGTGGGCACAAGTTCCAAAATATATGATGGATTTGCTTTAAACTTGGAACATTGCTGTCTTGTAAAGTATTGAGATGCTGTCCAGGAGCCGTTATGTCCAGGAATTGTTCAAATTATGATTACTTGACTGTGGGTATAGAAGTAAGTTTTGATAATCTGATACTTACCGGTACTCTGCCTCGTACATCTGCTGGAATGTCTTCCACTTAAACATTTAAAGAGCATCCATCTAGTGTTAATATGTCGGAATAAAAACTATTGATTTTCAAATGTGGTACCATGTGGCTGCAGGAATCTCTTACAGTTGACATTTAGATGCTAAAGTAGATGCCAGTGTTCAACAGTGAAGAATCAAAGATGCAATAAGTTAACATTAATGGGGTAAAAAAAATGGAGTGGGGACGCCGATGGCATAGTGGTAGTCACTGACCCCAAACTGCTCTAACTGCTTAGCCTCCAACCACGTGGGTTGTTCAGGGCTAAGATCGTCCAGCTAACCTGCAGTGCACAAGTGGTTCTACCCAGACAAATGTCTGGGTTTTTTTTACTGGCACTGACCGCAATAGCTCAATTGGAAGAGCGTCGGCTTGCGGATCGGGAGGTCCCGGGTTCAAACCCGGCCGGGTCAAACCAAAGACTTTGCAGTAGTGGTTTCCCTCCTGACGCTCGGGGCCAAGGGGGCAGCTATACGCCCGACTCGTTTGTGTCAGTATAATGGACCAACCGGATTCAGTCCCTGGGCACCGCATAAGTGCCCCTGTGCTATAATGATAGAAACGTCACTGCACAGTATCAGCAAAAGTGCTGGCAAATCCTATCCTTTCCCTTCTACTGGCAGAATAGCTGGATGTCGCTATGACAATCTCTTGTCCCTTCAATTTATTTTTAAAAAAGGCTTGAACAAATTCTCAACTGAGAAATACTTCTGCAATGGTAATTATTAACACTTGCCTAAAATGTGAAATACTTATTATGAAATGTCTTATTTCTAGGTGTGGAGTTGCCTGATGTCACAGATGGAGTGGAACAAGAAAGAAGAGTTGGTGGCCGAGCAGGCAGTGAAGCACCTCAAGAAATATTCACCAGTGTTGGCTGCGGTCACCAAGACGGAGGAGGCGGAGCTAAAGCTTCTCGTTAAGATCCAGGAGTACTGCTATGAGAACATGGTCTTTATGAAAGTGTTCCAGAAGATTGTGGTGCTCTTCTACAAAAGTATGTACATGTCATCTGTTGTTAATTTATTTTGCACAATTTTAAAAGGTCTTTTACTTTCTGCCTCTCCTAGAGATCGAATTGTTTAACATGTACCAGTATATGTTAAAGACTGAAAAATAAACAGGCAGTAGTTTTGAACTCACAATAACAATATGCTGGTTAATCTAAATATAACTGAAGCAGTAACCAGCACATATTTAGTTAATATTGCAATCATCTTAAGCAAGTATCTAGTTCCTTATTATTCAGCTAGTTTATTTTGTTTTAAAATATTTCTGTGGTTTTTCTTCCTTCATGGTTGATAACGGAAAAAACAAATTTCAACTTCATAATTTTAACTTAATCATTCTCGATTGTGTCAAATCTGGGACATGTAAGTAATTACTCATGGCATAGTAGAAGATCTTGCTGTATATTATAGAACTTACACCTTGTATCATGTCCAAAGGCTCAAACCAGGGACCTGGTGGTGCAGTGGGTAGAGTGTCAGCTACAGTAACAGGAGGCCTCGGGTTCGATCCTTGGCTGCAACATACCAAAATCATTTGTTCCTTGATAACACTCAAAGATATATTTTCCATGACTGGTTGACTCTGTGTCAGGTTAATGTGACTGGGGATGGTATCATGCCATGTGTTCACGGTAGGCTATACAGGGTGATGGAATCTCTGCTAAAAGTGGACACCGTCTCCAAATAATAGAATAACAGTTGGTTGGACTATAAACCCAATAAACAAACATCAAATAAGGGACCTTTCAGTTTCACTGGACCTGGTAGCACAGTTGGTAGAGCGTCAGCTCAAGGTACCGCGGTTGATCCCTGGCCGCAACATACCAAAGTCGTTAAAAATGGTAGTGGTTTTGCTCCCTTGCTAATAATGCTCAAGCCAATATGAGGGTAGTTCCACAACTGGTTGGCCCAGTGTCAGGATAATGTGACTGGGTGTGGTATCATGCCAGGTGTTTCAGATAACTGAAATACTGTCGATGGGACAATAAACCCAATAAACAAACTTTCAGTTTCCAGTCCATCAAATAACTGTACATATTGAAAATGCATGCCGTATATAGGAGAAATACAGTCTTTGCTTTATATAGATTTACACTTTTGTTTGCACTTTGTGTTAACAGGAAGAAAACAAATTAGAATTTTCCTTTGTTTCATTACAGATTGGTGATAATAAGTGGTCAGGATTAGATTAATCTTGAGGCATATCTAAATGTATAGTACATCTGTTGGAAGTTTGCAATTAAATAATTGTAATTTGTTATATAATTAACAGTATTATTACTAAACATAGAAGCATTTGAAAGTTCAACATCATTTATGCTATATGTGTGTTTCAGCTGATGTTCTGAGTGAGGACAGTATCATTAAGTGGTACAAGACTGCCCACTCCAGCAAGGGCAAGTCTGTCTTCTTGGAACAGATGGAATCTTTTATCACCTGGCTTCAGAATGCAGAGGAAGGTAAGCTCACTTGCTAATATTATTTTTTTTTGATCCTTGGGACAATTTTTTTTTAGTTTAAAAAATGGAAATGCAACTCCTGCAAATAGCAACTTAATTGAACCTACAACAAATTGGGCTTGGTGGGTTCTGAAATAAGATGCTCACCTGTCCCTCTGACTTTCTGTGGAAGCAGTTTGTCTGTGCTTCTTCTTATACAGTTTTGCATTTTGAAATAAGTTCACAATCATCTTAAATATATTGTGGGAACCTATGCACCTGCAATTTGTTTACTAGCAGATAAGAACTGCAGGAGTTATTGCCCCTTTTAATGATGTTTCAGACAATTCAAACTGATGATTTTTAAACTGGCAGCGGATGGTGATATTTGTTAGCCTTTTTTTTTCCATTCTAGTTTGTTTTTTTCTTCCCTGTATTTTAGACTTTGTAGAAAATAACCATTTGTTTTTATTTTGTTAAAAATATGTTTTAAAAAGCAATTACAATTAATGAATGATATGATACTAAACATTATTGTGGTTTTTAACCAGGTTTTCTTAAGGAAAATCTTGGTTATTAGATTTGGGCATTTGTTAGGCAGGCGGGTGTCAGCATTTCATTAATTTTTTAGCATTTCATTAATTTTTGTGTCAAAGTTGTATTTTTCTCTTAAACTGTTCAAGTTAGAGCTTTGAAACTTAACATAGTTGTCTGACATGAGAGTAGCAATTATCAGGACAAGTTTCATAACCCCTGTCTCTATTTTGCCAAAGGTTTGCCCTTTTTTCACTAAGAATTTTTGTTAGTAGTTGTCAAAGTTGTATTTTCTCAGTTACCTTTCAAGGTAGAGCTTTGAAACTAAATATAGTTGTCTGACATCACTGAAGCAATTATCAGGACAAGTTTCATAACCCCTGACTCTATTTTGCAGAAGTTATGCCCCTTTTTCACTTAGAATTTTCAGTAAATTTGTTTGACATCACAGTAACAATTATGCGAACAAGTTTCATAACCCCTGACTCTATTTTGCCAAAGTTATGCCCCTTTTTCACTTGGAATTTTCATGAAGTTTTTTTGTGAAGGTAGAGCTTTGATACTAAACACAGTTGTCTGACATTACAGTAGCAATTATCAGTAAAAGTTTCATAACTCTTGACTTTATTTTGTCATAGGTATGCCCCTTTTTCATTTAGCATTTGCATTAAGTTTTTTGTTTCAGTTGTCTTTCTCAGTAACAATTCATGAAAGAGCTTTAAAACTTAACATATCTTTACACATGTGTTCATTTAATATGAAAACACTTTTTTTTCTAAGAACCAGGTCAAGGTCAAATCTATGGTATAAAATATCAAAAAATGCCAAAATGTAGCTTCCGGAGTTTGGTTTAGTACTAAAAAAAAGGTACTTCAGCTTAGATGCATAAAAGAATCTTTTCCACAATGAAACAGATTTTTGCATCCAGGAACCATGGCCCTATCTCAACTGTTAAGGTCACACTTAAAGAGTTCAAAGGTCATAATTAGTGCAAATCTATAGTAATAACTAATAAAGGGATCCACATTACACAGAATTGTTAATCTCAATGTAACAGGATTAACAAGTGTAAGAACTGTGCCCCAACAAAAATGTTTCTAGGGGAGGGGTGGGTCAGGGTGGATGGAAGTAAGCACCTATCCCAATGAAATAAAAAAAAAGTATTACATTTTTATTCCTTTAATTCCTAAACTCAAACCAACAGACATTTTACATCTTTCCTTTCTGCTCTCAAACTGACAAACATTTCTCAAGAGTGGTGTGGGTACTGGGTTGCTCCTTGTAACCCACCTTTATTTTTTTTTATTTTTAATGTAAATTGTTACTTAAAATAGGACATTTCTTTTTGTAAGTTTCAGTTTCTACAGTTATCAACCAGATATTTCCTTTACCAGAGTACTCTGATTTCTATTTAATACTTAAAATGAAAACTTGGTTATGTGATGTGTTGACGTTTTATCTTGTTATGACCTGTCTTAATTTTATTTCTTTGCAGAATCTGACGAAGAAGATTAGACCTGCTCCATTGTACCATTCAGGGATGACCTTTTGGCACTCTATTGGAGGGGAACTGTCCCCATGTACAATTCATCTTGGATGGCTTTTCTCATCCGTTTATAATATCAGAAGCGTGAGCGTTACATCACCTGAACAGAGTAGAGTGTATGAGGTTTTTTTGTAATCTGTGAGAGTGTGTTTATATATAACATCTAAGTATTTTTGTTTGAGTCATGTGTGAATGATGTGAGGTGGATGTTGTGTTGTAAAGCTAGAGCAGCATTTGATCATCGTAAAAAATGTATAAGGATATACTTTTTGATAGCAACTGTTGAAATTTGTTTCTAAACTTAGTATAAGCATGAATTTCTGAACATAGTCTTTTAAGTTCCTGGAAGTTCATGATTGAATTCATAGAATGGTTTTTGAGACCATCTTCTAAAACCATATTTAATAATCTTGAACTACACTGTATGCTTGTATGCACTGTGTTCAGAAGACTTCATTGTTATAGCAATACAGGTATAGGATTTTTTTATAGTTAATTTAACATGTATTTTTTCTACCATTCATGTGAACACATTCTGTGGTATTGTAAACTTAAAATGAAATTTGTTTTATTGTCTTCTTTTTTATATTTAAGGAAATGAATTAATTTGCAATGAAAAATATTAGAAGGTATTAAAAATGCATCATAGTCAGCATTCATTCATAGTAATTTTTTTCTTAACATCATTTTTAATGGAAGAATGAATGTACATACTTTGTATATATATTTTGATTGTCATTGAAATAACAGGAAATAAAATAGTTTTTGAACAATGAAATTTGATAAAAGATCATTATTTTTAAAGTCTTGCATGAGCTACTTACAAACTGCACTGTTTGAGTGGTTTTTACTCCATCTTGTCCATCCAGTTATCGCCATTGTTACCTATTAGTGCCAGTGTTTCAAGTGCCGATAATGCACCCTGGCAAAGACTTTGACAATATTTTATCCTTTGTAAACTCATCCTTATTTGGTGCAAGCATGTAAAAATCCCCTATATAAATATTACACTATACCATTCACTTACACCAATCCACACCAATCCATCTTTGTAACTATCTGTAGCATGAATTCATTAAACTGGGTTAAAGCTTGTTGCACTTTTGTGCCTCATACAGCCTAAAGCTTGAAAAAAAAATTATTTTAACACTTTTTATTACTTCGATTCACTTTGGTGTTTTTTCTGACCAGTAAGAATCTTGAAACCGCTCTTCTTTCAAGCTATTTAGTTCCATAATCATAGCGACAAGTAGGATATCACCTCATTGGTCAGATCTGAATACCAAATTTTAACAATCTTGTACAAGAGAACATTCTGAGACTGGAGCACAAAAGTTTAACAATCCACAACCCTGCGTGCAGTTTTCCCCATCCGATTCAGGGGCAGGCCTGGAAAATATTTTTAGGAGGCAAACCTAGATTTTTTATACCCAAGATGATTTTATACAACTAACCCTCATAGCCATAGAAGTTATTGAATGGTGATTTTGGTCAATTTTGAGCCACCTTTATTTTGTACCATACATTAACTAATATGGTGGATGCATGCAATAGATAAATGACAATAAAATATTTCCTTATACAATAGAGAAGGGTTGTTTTTATTTCTTTCTATTAACATGTCTCCATTAAAATCGTAGACTGGTCATTGTGGAGATAATGAGTTTAACATGGGTGCAAGTAGAAAATTTTGAAAAACCTGAAGGGCCCCCGGCTGGTCCAGGGCAACGCCCGGTCCAGGGGGCCGGAGGCCCCCGGAAACTCCTGGTTTTTAGCACATTACAAGACCTTGACAAGTCATTTTCTGATACAACAACCTGATTGTCTGATGGAAATTTAATCTGTAATGCCCTATTATTGAATATCAATGAATACTTGACAAAATAAATCCAGTTTCAACTTATATTCATTTTGAAACGTTCATATTTCTCTTTTACATGTACACATAAATGAATGTTTTTCATGTGATTAGCTTCATTCGCTTGGTTTTTTATGCATTTCTTCCCGCTTGACCCGTATTTGATGGTTTTGGTACAACACTAGCAGAAAGCTACACCCGCTATGTCAGGCTTTTTTAGCCATTGTTCCCATTTATCGCCAGCTGTGTCTACTTCCGATAACCATTCCCAACGCCACTTGTTCTTTGATTCTTTTTCTAATGCCTTGATGTCATACCCAGCGGGTAAAAACTTCATGTTCCAATATTTTGTTTTCAATCTCTATTAATATCAATGTTGTTTATGTCCTCCATGTATGATAATTCATCTGAAAGCGCTTATTTTATTGGACGGTTATGATAAGACAGCAAATCAATTTTGCTCTTATAATCAACACATTTATCGCGCCAACCGCATTTGAGAACGCGCTTTTTCATTGGGTTGCTATAAGACAGCCAATCTTTAAGTTTGTGAAGGTCAGATAGCCGTATTTGGTAATTTTCGGCACTGGCCGGTGTAGTCCGGCAAGCTCATTAACGAATCGCCTTGTCGGTCACAAATGGAATCAAATGCCTCGTCAAAGTCTTTACACAAACAAAATCAAAAGCCTCATCAGTCTTTACACAAACGGAATCAAAAGTCTTGTCAATGCACAAACAGAATCAAAAGCCTTATTAAAGTCTACAAATGGAATCAAAAGCCTTGTCAACGTCAACGCACAAACAGAATCAAAAGCCTTGTCAAAGCCTACGCACAAACAGAATCAAAAACCTTGTCAACGTCAAAGCACAAACAGAATCAAAAGCCTTGTCAAAGCCTATGCACAAACTGAATCAAAAGCCTTGTCAAAGCCTACGCACTAACAGAATCAAAATCCTTGTCAAAGTCTAGTAACGGAATTAAACCCCTTGTCAAAATCTATGCACAAATGGAATCAAATGCCTTGTCATAGTCTACGATCAAACAGAATTAAAAGCCTTGTCAAAGTCTAGTAACGGAATTAAACCCCTTGTCAAGATCTATGCACAAATGGAATCAAATGCCTTGTCAAAGTCTGCAAATGGAATCAAAAGCCTTGTCAAAGTCTACAAATAAAATCAAAAGCCTTGTCAAAGTCAATGCACAAAGGGAATCAAAAGCCTTGTCAGTCTACAAAGGGAATCAAAAGCCTTGTCAGTCTACAAAGGGAATCAAAAGCCTTGTCAGTCTACAAACAGAATCAAAAGCCTTGTCAGTCTACAAATGGAATCAAAAGCCTTGTCAAAGTCAACGCACAAAGGGAATCAAAAGCCTTGTCAGTCTACAAATGGAATCAAAAGCCTAAGTCAACGCACAAAGGGAATCAAAAGCCTTGTCAGTCTACAAATGGAATCAAATGCCTTTCTGAAGTCAACGCACAAACAGAATCAAAAGCCTTGTCAAAGTCTTTGCACAAACAGAATCAAAAGCCTTGTCAACATCAACACACAAATGGAATCAAAAGCCTTGTCAGTCTACAAATGGAATCAAAAGCCATTTCAAAGTCTACAAACTAAATCAAGTCTTTCTGAAGTCTACGCACAATTGGAATCAAAAGCCTTGTCAAAGTCTACATATAAAAATCAAAAGCCTTGTCAAAGTCTATGCACAAACAGAATCAAAAGCCATGTCAAAGTCTATGCACAAACAGAATCAAAAGCCATGTCAAAGTCTACATATAAAAATCAAAAGCCTTGTCAAAGTCTATGCACAAACAGAATCAAAAGCCATGTCAAAGTCTATGCAAAAACAGAATCAAAAGCCATGTCAAAGTCTATGCACAAACATAATCAAAAGCCTTGTCAAAGTCTACATATAAAAATCAAAAGCCTTGTCAAAGTCTATGCACAAACAGAATCAAAAGCCATGCCAAAGTCTATGCACAAACAGAATCAAAATCCATGTCAAAGTCTATGCACAAACAGAATCAAAAACAATGTCAAAGTCTATGCACAAACAGAATCAAAAGCCTTGTCAAAGTCTATGCACAAACAGAATCAAAAGCCATGTCAAAGTCTATGCACAAACAGAATCAAAAGCCATGTCAAAGTCTACATATAAAAATCAAAAGCCTTGTCAAAGTCTATGCACAAACAGAATCAAAAGCCATGTCAAAGTCTATGCACAAACAGAATCAAAAGCCTTGTCAAAGTCTATGCACAAACAGAATCAAAAGCCTTGTCAAAGTCTATGCACAAACAGAATCAAAAGCCATGTCAAAGTCTATGCACAAACAGAATCAAAAGCCATGTCAAAGTCTATGCACAAACAGAATCAAAAGCCATGTCAAAGTCTATGCACAAACAGAATCAAAAGCCTTTTCAAAGTCTATGCACAAACAGAATCAAAAGCCTTGTCAAAGTCTACATATAAAAATCAAAAGCCATGTCAAATTTTATGCACAAACAGAATCAAAAGCCATGTCAAAGTCTATGCACAAACAGAATCAAAAGCCATGTCAAATTCTATGCACAAACAGAATCAAAAGCCTTGTCAAAGTCTATGCACAAACAGAATCAAAAGCCTTGTCAAAGTATACGCAAAATTGGAATCAAAAGCCTTGTCAACGTCTACATATAAAAATCAAAAGCCATGCACAAAGGGAATCAAATGCCATGTCAGTCTATGCACAAATGGAATCAAATGCCTTGTCAAAGTTAACGCACAAATAGAATCAAAAGCCTAGTCAAAGTTAACGCACAAACAGAATCAAAAGCCATGTCAAAGTTGACGCACAAACAGAATCAAAAGCCATGTCAAAGTCTATGCACAAACAGAATCAAAAGCCATGTCAAAGTCTATGCCTAACAGAATCAAAAGCCTTGTCAAAATCTACAAACAGAATCAAAAGCCTTGTCAAAGTCTACAAATGGAATCAAAAGCCTTGTCAAAGTCTACAAATGGAATCAAAAGCCATTTCAAAGTCTACAAACTAAAAAAGTCTTTCTGAAGTCTAGGCACAAATGGAATCGAAAGCCTGGTCAAAGTCTACAAACAAATCAAAAGCCTTGTCAAAGTCTATGCACAAATGGAATCAAAAGCCTTGTCAAAGTCTACAAATGACATCAAAAGCCTTTCTGAAATCTACGCACAACTGGAATCAAAGGCCTCGTCAAAATCTACGCACAAACAGAATCAAAAGCTTAGTCAAAGTCTACGCACAAACAGATGCTTAAGCATCCTCTAGGTCTACAAACGGAATTAAAAGCCTCATCAAAGTCTGTGCACAAACATAATCAAAAGCCTTTTAAAAATAAGAGAGAGGATGTCTATTTTCAAGCAAAGTTTTAAAATTAAGTTGAATAAATTTGGACATTATTCATTTCTTAAATGGTCACATTACAATTTATAACCCTTAACCATACCAGAAATGCAGAATGATACATAAAACAACAGTGTATAAAATGAAAACAAACGGTGAGTAAATTGAAAATAATTTTATTTATCAATAATGTATATCACAACATGTCTCTGCTTAATTAAAAATATACGACTAGATCACATTCCACTCAACACACTTTATGCAACAGGCACTCAGACAGCTTCTCATTAACAAGTGTAAGCATAAAAGTAAAAAATTGAAACTTATAACCTTAGTTTAAAAAAAAATAACATAAAACTTCTTCATGGTTGATGACTGACATGATAAAAACAGTTTGATTTAAAAATTAATGAATTACCTAAATCTAATAATTAAACTCATAAAATTTATTTTCTAATGGGAACTGATAAATACCAAAAGTATAACGATGAACAGGTATGCATTTTGAAAAGAACATAAAGGCCTCAATTCAAATTGTATTTCTTAGAAATATTAACTCAATGATGTCCACACTAATCCCTTGCATCCTTCGAGCAAACATTTCAACTTTCATGTCATTACAGTACAAATAAGTGAGAAATGTGACCGCTTACACCAAATTTTACTTAGTATTCACGTATGTTTTACAAAATATTCAATACAAAGACTGCAAAAATCCAATCCAACACATTTAGACTACCGAAATTGCAATGTTCTATTGGTAGCACACTGCAGACTGAAAAACTATGTTTACTTAGTTTTAAGTTAATGATAGTTTCAAGTTAATGAAGTAAACTTCGAAAAATATGTAAAATGGTGAAAAAGTTTAAAAAATTAGTTGTTTTTTATGAGGAGATGTTGTGGAATCACTAATTTCTTTGCAATTGTGAACACTGTAAACAGACCAATCATATTCATAATATATTCATTAAAAACAAACACCCAGGTAATTCTATAATGAGACAGGACTGTTCATAACAATCATAATTATAATATACAATTTGACAATCAACATTCAAGATTTAAGCAATTTTGATAAAACAGCAGAAACATACAAAACATTATATACAAGTTTGTTATCAAGCGACACGGATGTACAACTTTCAATATTAACATATGTACAAATTTTTGGATTTTTAAAACTTTTAAAACCTGGTAACACTTTCAATCTGAACAGTAAACTTATAAATACGAAAATAACAAATTATATGACATCAGAGTTGGAGATTATAAAACTCATAGCTTCAAGCATCTCATTGGTCAAAATTTCACTCAAGTTTAAAATCTGACCAATCAGATTTTTTGACAATGATCTCGGACTTGAGATCAAAGTTTTACTGCTGTACCACTAAATAATCATTGCTCATGTAAATAATGAATCTTTAATGAAGATATTTGAAAAAAAAACACAAAAGTTATTTTAAGAGAACTGAAACAATATTGTTAAAAGCAATTTTTATAGTTTAAGTTAAACTAAACTGGATTAAGGAATTACCAAAGGAAGTGTTGTCTCATGGAAATGAATGGCCCTATTTGTTTTAGCAAAAAATAATAGATTAATACTTAATGCAGGAAACATTTGGACTTTGATTTGGACTTTATATATTTCTCTTCACATAGTCAAAAGTAAGATCAAATGGGCAATGTTTTGACTTTTAATAGTAACATGTTCAAAAACTTTCAAGAACAATGTCAGAATTAGAAAAAAGCCTTTAATTAAAATTAAACTGAAAAGTCTGATAAGGGTTACCTTAATAGGATAGTACCAGGACTACTTCATTACTGTCAAGCTTATTGAGAGTGATTAAAAAGTATATATATATATATAAAATGGTCGACCAATGAAGGCAACACTTCTGCTTCAAGTAGCTGTTTCCTTGAAACTTGAACGGTATTTATTAAAACTATCATTCAACTAACAATACACCTGCCATTCAGTCTTATTGGTGCATTCAACATCTAATAAACAAGGTTTGATTTTTGTTTCAACAATTTTTTTCTCTCTAACTTTAAAGGTGGTATCCGACAGTTCTTACCATTTACCCCCTAAAAACAACCAAATAAATTATAGTTACCTGAGCTACACTGCACAGTTGGTTATTTTTTTGACTAAGAAAACCATGTGACCACTTACTTTTGAAATCACGTTACATTATCATAGGGGGTAATCGCCTTTGATATCGATACCTATTTTTAGCAAAAATCCTCATCAAGATTATTTATAGATTTGGAAAGAAAGAACATTTAATGTGACTTTTTACACAATCTTGACAGACTAAAACTTGTTTAGACTAACAAATTAGGCAAGTGCTAAAAATCAACTTGTTTTGACTTAAGTATGACTTCATACAGGTATTAAGTTTGTTTGTTTATTGGGTTTATCGTCCCACCAACAGTATTTCAGTTATCTGGAGACAGTGTCCACTTGAAGCAGATATAGGGCTGCCTTCACTGTGTATAGCAGGCCGTGAACACCTGGCATGATACCACACCCAGTCACATTATCCTGACACAGGGCCAACCAGTCGTTGAACTACCCTTATATTTGCTTAAGCATTAGCAAGGGTGCTGCTCTACAACTACCATTTTTTAACAACATTATATGTCACAGCCCGGGAACGAACACTGAGCCTTCTGTACCTGAAGCCGACACTTTACTGATTGCGCTACCAGGTCTGGTACAGATTTTAAGTGTCCATTCCCCACAACAGGGATAAGATATTGTTACTTGCTTTTAATAAAGGCAAACTGTTGAAAACCATCTTTACAGCATGTTAACATAATCATGAGGTTATGGGTTTAATATTTAATAATTTACACTAAATGAACATTTCAGAAACAGAAACATTAAATTTACAACAAATGAATACACTAAACATTTGAGTTACAACTTATAAAATTTTTAACAAAATGGGTACATGTATACAGTAATAAATTATATGGGAGATACCAATGGTATAAACATGGAATGGCAAGGATACAGTACATAGAATTGTTGGTGTTGGGGAAAATATTAAAGATGAATATAGGGTAAGTAAACTAAATACATGAAAAGAAAGAAGATAAATATTTGTAATTTTGTTTATTGCAAATCAGTCTTTGGGATACATCAGACAGTCATTGCAGTTGTAAGATATTATTTATGTATATGTGTATGTTTGTATCTAAAAATATGATAAAATGGCTAAAAAAAGGTAAGTAACTGAAAATGATAAAAATCTTTATTATTATTATTTAGCGTACAGCTTAACAAATAAATTTGCAGAAGTGTGTGCAAAAAAAAAGAAAAAAGTTTAAAATGGAGAAAAAAATAAATAACAATTTTAATGCATTAAAAATACTTTAACAGTTAAAATGCAACAAAAAGTAAAGACAATCAACATTCAAAGTTCAATACTTTAACCGTATACTGCTAAACAACCCAATAAATACATATGTATTTCATTATGCAAAATGCATACATTGCTTATTAACAATTTATTGCTTCCAAAAGTGCTATACTGATATTGCAATTGTAAATATTCTGCTAACACACATATTTTGTGCATCATTATTGCATAATGTACAACAATATTAACCAGAAACCAGCCTACACCCATTTTATAATTCTCAGATATCTGCTTTCAACTTTCATGCATAGATAAAATATGTTATTGATACTTTTCAGTAAACAGTGAAAATCCTGATCACACAGCTTCCACCTATGAGCTGGCTGATTTGGATCTACACTATTTGCCCAAAGCAATTTTAACTTAGTCTACACAGAGTTTAGAACATAAATTTCAATAACATCCACTTAAGTTGACCCCTGTTAAATAAATACTAATTTCTGAAACCACTATGAGTGATAACCACTTCATACCTCATAGGCTAAGATCCCTTTATTTGGTGACCTTAACATACAACTACACAAAAAAATGGAAACATCCAAAATCCAATGAACACATCTCTTTATTTCTTGTGGGAGACACACAGCTCATTAAGAGCATTCAATGAAGCCCTAGTGGGCTTTGTTTTTTGTAATGGTAAACAGACTTTTAACAATGTAGTTAATGGCTATTAACTGGCGCTTATATGTGCAAACCAAAATATGCACACTTGTTTTCTAAGTTGTTTTTTTATGCGACTTTATGTATGGTTTTTTTTTTGCAAAACAACATGTGTTCATGATTATGTGAGATAATCATTTTAACGTTGAAATGTGACTGTAGTGAGTAATACTTTCCTAAAATTCTTGGATATTGCATGTTACTAACAGCGAAAGGTTAAAACTATAGGAAGTATGTGAGGGGGGCAAACATCTGCCTTTTCATTTTGACAGGGGGACAAATGTCCGGCCTTTATATTTGACAGGAGGACAAACGTCCGGTCTGCACTTACAAGGGGCCAAACATCCGGGGGCAATTATCCAGGGAAGCAAATGTCCTGTTAATCTTTTGTTACATCCCAGCAACACACTTGTGGTCATTATCATCTAATTATTGGTGGAGGAAGACCCTAGGTCTGGACAACGGACAAATGGATTTGTTTACCCTTGCCTTTCACCCATAGGCATTATGGCGAGCAATTTTTTTTTAGTCCATGTCTGGATAGAACCACTTGGGCACTACACATAAGCAGGAAAAAGCCCCAGACGGCAGTCAACCTAGGCAATGATCCAGCAAAGCCCTCCTCCCGACCCTCGCTCCAACCTAACCCCAGACATAGCTTCCCTCACCTGTTGTTACATAATAGCAGGATGGAGTGACATGATAATTTTGTGTTGTGTGACCAAATATTAGTGGGCTGGTCTCCACTTCATTGAAAGCATAGAGTATGGCTTTTAATTTGCTATGATATACAGAAAATTCGGTTGTGACACACAAAAAAAACTCAACCAGGGACAAAGGTAAACTTGATATGATGATTCTGGTGGAAACTTTGCACAGAATTGATATGTTCTACATTTTAATTCAATGTTACGGATGTATCAGACCTTACAGTAACATAAATTCTTTTATGTCAATAAATTCATAGAAATTAACATTTAACTACCATTTAAATTATCTTGCATAATTAAATTGATCTATAATGCTTACTATCCCTTTACTTAGCATAGCAGCATTGAGAAAACAAATAAGTTTAGAATAATACATTTTGGTCTTTTTTATTCTTAAAACTGTCAAACTGTCTTTATTTGCACTTCCTTCTTTCATATTAACCATAACATTTTAATTTGATACTGTTAAAAAGTGAAGACAAAGAGGTCAATATGACCTTAAGAAACCTCTCTTTATACCAATTAAAAATATGTAAGCTACATATATTCCTAAAATCTTTAATTAAATGTAAATAAATGCTAACTAAATTTAAATATAATAAATCTTACAATTCCAGGTTTAATTCATTAATTTGAAGTAAAAACTTACTATAAATACATAAAAAAAGTAAAAATGAAAATAAACGATATGCTAGCAGATATGCTTAATGGTGAATAAATAACCATTCTTTTCATCTCCAATTAAAAAGACAAGAAGTGTAGATAAGCAAATAGATCTAAGATGGCAAGGTCTGATATAACAAGAATCAGACTGGCATTAGATTTCTGACAAATCATAAATTTGACAATTGCATTCATAAAAAAAAAAGTGGTATTGATACATATTAATAAATGAAGCAAATTTTTAAATGATGTTAAATGCTCAAATGAATGAAATATATGCTCTTCTGAATTATGAATATACATATAACTGATTAAAATGAAAAAAAGTTACTTAAAATTGATTTTACACATTAATAATCAATAATTTGGCATTGCTTCAACAGAAACAATTCACAACTGTATAAGCAATAATTTAACAAGTCTGAAATGACAGTTTTACAATTCTAAAAACAAATAAAGTTGAGGTGGGGTGTGACATTTATAAACTGTGATTTTATCACAATTTAGCTATGAAAAATCCATGTCAATTTATCTTAACAAACATTCACGAACGAAATAAATATATGAAACAGCAAGATCCATGTTTTAAGTACAGTTATGTATGTACATGTGTTTTCCAGGCATGAACATAAAATTTATGTAACAGTGTATACATTAATTGGTGTAAAAGCACTTAAATGGATTATTATGGATATATAATTAACATATGTCCAACACATAGGAATGGCTCGTCGCGTACACTTGATATTCATATGGAGCTGACCATTAGACCAATATAGTTAGACACTTAATCCTGTAACACTTGCCCATGGCAAATATTACGTATTTTCCAACCACCCCCAATTACATGCATCAATTAGCAAGACTCACTGCTCAAGACTGCAGCAAATAGTGAAGGTCCTGTTCCCTCAGCTTCCAGTTGCATATCATTTCCAAATCACAATCAAATGTATTTGAATATGATACTCCTTGAATACCAAAAGTTGTTGTTTGTTGCAAAATGAATACAATTTCTGGTGGGAAAAAAATGTAAACACAAAAAAAGCACACAAATATTTTGATAATATTGCAAAAACTTTCTTCATATGAACAAGTGCCTCAAATCTTTATTTGTGACAAATATGAAATCTAAAGTCAGCAAAAGTGTTCAATACAAAAGGGAGAAAGTAAACATAATCCCACCATTTAAAACAGCACATACTTAACAAAGGTTTTCTTAGAAGTGATACAGTGCCTGAACACAGTATTGCATTGAAATAATACTGTACAGCACTAATATTGTAAAATTATATGCCATACAGACTATATAGAAATGCACACTAAAAGTCCATAACATGCACATATGGTACATGCATTTAGTATGATGCTTGTTACTTATCGGCTATTACGTGTGCTAGTACCACTTGCCTATAAATCTACAATACTTGTTGAATGTAAACACAAATTTTGTAGGAACCTATTTAGCAGAACATCAAATTAATGCAAAGTATGAAAAGTCAGCATATTTCAATACATACATTAAGTTGAACTATTCAAACATTTTGGTAATGCATAAGGAATAAGACATATAAGACAAAATGGTCAGCACATATTCTTGTATACAAGATATAGGTTAAAATTTGTGCTAAGCCCAATGCATATTGAATGGCTAGCACAAATTTGGATAAGATATTTCACTAATCATGTAATTCAAATAATGCATAACGAGAGGTCAGAATATTTTTAAGATATATTTTTCCGAACCTACTATGCCAAAGATACTATTCAAATAATTTACATCTGAACCGTAAACATATTTGGCAGTATGGAATACAGGTTCATTTCCTTCTGTGAGATTGCCTTGGAGGTTTACCAGCATTCCTGCCACTCAATCATATACGCAAACACATCTTGCATTAAGCACCATTGTCCGGTATTAGTTGTGCAACACAACAAATTTCCTTTTAGCTCAGGTCACAAACGATATCATTGTTCAAGGTCAGTTTTTGATCAACCTAAATGTTTATCTTTTGACCTTTTATCACTTATGACCTTTGCAAGGTCATCACCATGGAGATCTTGGCAGCCATCACATTTGGATATCAATCACTACAGGGGGTTGGTTATCGTATTTAATAGAATATTACACCTATAATATCATGTATACCCCTCTCCTTATCTACGCACCATAAAATTGTGAGTATTATTTATCAACATATTGCTATGGCAATGCCAGCCCTATGACACCTTTTTTTCACTCATCGACCGTATGCATAAATGACCTTGACATCAAACTAGATGACCTCTCATGTCATCTTCGGGGTCGACAAGATGCCGTGGCGATGGGGTTCTCACTTGTGGACCATCGTAGTTTGGGTTAGCAATCACATTCACATTGTTGTTGTAAGCAGATGATTGGGAACCTGTTGATGAGAGAATAAATTTTGCAAGTGAATCTTGGGAGGTTATGATAGTGATCTATCCAATGGGGTACATTAGTGAAATGGAAATTGTCTCCCTTGTTAGTAAATAACCGAGGTATTCCAAACAGAAGATAGGTCCTTTTATCTGGGATTTTATTGCCTGTTCTTTTGAAGATATTGCAACTACAACTAGTGAAATTTCTTAGTTTTGCATAAATATAAGCTTAAAATCCATTTGAATACTTACAGAGATATGTTATTTAAAAAAGGAAATGGAAGTGTTTGTTGCTGATGGTTAACCTGTGCATCACAAGAAAGTCAGAAAAGTCAACATACACTCCATAGAGTACAAGAATAAAAACCCGAGTAAAACGAATGGAAGGACCTACTTGCATTTAGGGATTATTCAAGGGAGACTATTCATTAATGTATCTCATTAACCAACAAGTTATATATTTCATCTGACCCTATCTTCACAAATACCCCAGTAAAACGTATTTGTAACTGGTAAGCATGCACTAATACATGCATCCACTCCAGAAAAAAAATATGGTCCAATTATGTAGTCTTACTGCTTATGGCAATTTTTATTTTACTTTATATAAATTGACTTACACAAATTTAAAACTAAAAAAAACTCTTTTTGTGTAAATTTTGGATGCATTTTGTCTAAAATGATTTTTAAGAATGTACAATTGAAATTGTATTTATACTTTAAGCAAATTATAACATACATGTAAAACATTATAAAAATTTGCATTATCTTATTGCGACCAGTAAATTCCTTTTGAAAAAAAAATCATTATCTTTTGACAATATATTTAGAATTCATATATCATTTTTTAAGCTTCTAGCCATGTTTATTTTAATGGTTATCAATTGTCCTGGCTGCAATGTGAGGAGGAGGGCTGACATCTAAATTAATATTAAATATATTCGAACATTCTATTGTGAAGACAGGGTCTAAGACATTAAGCTCCTGTAAGCACTGTGCATCCATACCAATATGAGTAAATACATACATTGTACAACTTGTAGGTTTGTGTCTAGCTCAACGGAAAAGGCAACAAGAAGGCTTATACATAGATCCTTGCTTATTTATAACTAGTTCATTTAAAGGTCAGAGGTTGTATTCATAAAGAAACTTAGTTATTTTTTCTTATGTAAACTAAGAAATTTCCGTAAATTTTGCAAACAAAAAATAAATAAAAATTACCAAAAAAATTCCTAAGATAAAATTGGTCTTATGAATGAAACTTGAGAAATTTTCTTATATCTAGGGATGTATGTTTAGATTTAAGGAAATTTCTCAGTTAAAATCAGGGAAAAAAACTAGGATTCCTTACGAATACGACCTTGGACATTTTTCTGGACACATTAAGTCCCTGCCATTTGGCCATCATGATGGGCTTAAAGGTATTGTGTCTAAAGTGGGCCCTTAACAGGTGTCTCATTTCCGGTACATTTTGGTTATTAAAATAGGAAGAATTAACATATTTTAGAACTTTTTAACATTTCCAGATTTAACATTATTAGCTTAATTTAATTGGAAAAGGAGCCCAACGTCTAAACCACAAGACCAAACTTTTATAGAATGTGCAATATTAAATCAACATGCATAATTCATAAATACTCAAGCTTTACATGTGTAAATGTACCCACTTCCCGGCTTGGCCCTATAAACTGAAATAGATCCATGTGATACATTGGGTGCAGTCCTCCCTAACCTAATTTAGACTTACTCTTGTACAATCAGTACAGAAGGAGTGATCGAGGACGGCGTAATCTGCCTGTAAAAACAGTTACCATAGAAACATACATCACAGAAATTTACAACAGGCAATCACAGAAACATATATTATAATTATTATATTACATGTACATATATTACATTATTATGAATAACATTAATATGCATGAATGTCAGAGAAACGTTCTTACAGAAATAACAGAAACATACAAATATGTATTTCAATCTAGAAACACAGTAAACTGTCCAAACCTTGAAGACGAGACAAAATGATGTTAAACACATTACAAGATACAATATTTCCATTCTCCAGAATAGTCAAAATATGCTCAAACTAACTTGTCCCTAAAATTCAAAGAATGTAGGTAAGATTTTCTTTTCTAATGTAAACATAAAAATGAACATTTTTGGAAAAAGGTTTTTTCAAATTGTAAGTGTTTACCTAAGAAATATTCACTTTTAAAACCCATATCTGTATTTTTTATTTTTGTCAATAAATTGCAGTTAAAAATTATTGACAGTTTAGCAATGCCTATTTACTTTTGATGGAGTAAGACCCCAGGTCAATGTCCGGAAAACTTATCTGCTCTCAGGTCAGGTGGAGAACCTTCACACATGAAAGTTTTAACCCTGATTGGGCTTTAAACCCACATGATGATATGTCCATATTAACCAGAAATTGGTGCATATCTCAGTAATTTATTTTATACTTTATGATGCCAATTAGGCATGACATTTCACTTTTATGATGCTATTTTTGTATTCTAATTTTTACCAGGAAACTCTAAGTAACTGGGCAAAAGACCTTGTCACATGTATATGAATAATGGACAGGGAGAATGGACATGCAGTCACACAAGTTTGATGCCACTTTGTTACTTTGAAGATTTGCAAGAATATTCAAACAATTATTAGACCAGGCTTTGCTGCCCTATTTTACCTGGAAGTGGTGCGTATCGTGGCATGAGATCCTGGGAGCCGTAATTCCTGGCTGGTATCGGCGGGATGTCGGCAGCACCCTTACTGGACGACCTCACTGGTGGAGGAGGTGGGGTCTTACTGGGGCCACCACGACTAGAGGACCTCTCCGACATGTCCGTCACACTCTGGAAGGAGGAAGGGATTGATGTCTTCATATTGTGTTGGTTTGTCTTGCGTTTACATGCCTTTGTTCTTAACCATGAAGCAAGTCTGTATTTGTCTGCTTAAACATTTTTGGCTTCTGTGACCATGAACAACATTTCCCTAATTGCTCCCTAAAAATCTAGGCTTCCCATCTGTGAACATGACTGACACCTATAACCTATCTAAGCTAGTACATAATGTCTGGGTCACAGAGACCTAGACATTATGTACTAGCTTAGATAGGTTACTGTCATGAAATTTTCCGATCACACACTATAGGTCAGAAGTCAATTAGTAGTATACACTTTATGTAATATACTTCCGCAGTACACGGTCCGAGTTGACAAGTGTTGACAGATGTGGTCGAAGAAAATTATCAATGAGAATTTTTGGGAGCTCTCCAGCTACTGTGTTATAATTGAGTTAGCGCTATATTACCAACCATGCTATAAAAAAGCTGTAGTAGTAATGTGTAAGCATTTTATTTCGTGGGGCAGAAATTTCGTTGTTTGAAGAGGACGGGCATATTCGTGGGTACTTGATTTCATGGATTGCCCTACCCACGAAAATAAAAAAATACCTTCGATTTTTGACAGATGCGAAACTGAGGCCTAACACTGAAACAGGGTCAATTGCGAAACTACGGATTAGCGAGTGACTCTGCCTATTGTCTTACGTCACTGCCTGCTGATATTGATCCACGGCAGCCGGTCAATGTTTTCACAGCCGAGTCTCATCAGACGACTTTTATGACACCTCTCAATTAGCGTGTCATTTAAGGGATTATATTCATAAAGATGTTAGGGGCGCGGGTTCTTTTAAGGGTCTAATTTAACGAAGCCATTGACTGTCAATTAACGCCAATTAGCGTACTATGCAAACTGACACAAAACAGACCCTTGAGTAAACACCATACACCTATAAAGTTTATAGTGCTCGTGTATATATAACAGTATAAAATTACTTAGCATAGATCGTTTTTTATGATTAAATGGCTTATGTTCGTAAACATAGTTTATTGTTCTATGTCAATACAATGTAAATAAAGTGTGGTGAAATCGTCTGTTTGTTTGAGCTTTATGTCCTGTTTAGGAAAAATATGTTGACATGATTTACAAGTAAATCTAGCAATCGAAAGTCTAACCGAGGGGATTTTATATCGTTGGTACTTATATTCGTGGATTAACTTGCCCACGAATTCCACGAAATTAAATGCCCCACGAAATTAAATGCTTTCACAGTAATTTAAGTATGGAAACTGATTTACGACTGCTTTGGATATTATACATAATATTAAAAACACATTATCAAAAACATTCCATATTATAAAGAAAACTCAACTCATTAAGAGTGTTACAATGGAATGAGTCTATAACAACCTCACATGCCTTGAGTGATTTAGGCAATCATGGGTTGATAGTTTAATATATCACAATGGCTAGGACATTTATATAACACAGAAATATATCAATTCATAAATTATTAGTGATTAATAAGACAAACCAAATACAGCAAATGTTTCAAAATTAGTGTCACATAACTTGCTTGACACAAATGTTAAAATAAACTACATAGCAAAACAGATCCTTTATACTATTCGAGATTCCTAAAAGAACCAGTTTAAAGAAAATAAAGCAGTTCGATATCTTTGAATTATTCAATTTAAATATATTCAAATAAAGCTGTAATTTATCTTTCTGCTGCAGCAATGAAAATAATAATAATAAAAAATACATGTAATAATAATAATAATAATAATAATAATAACAATGATAATGGTTACTTATCCAATTCCAGCATACTTAATTCCAGCCCAAGCTTCAATCTACATATTCTAGATTATATAGAACTCTTGGAGCAACTATACGAACTACATATATATATTCTCTTTCCAGAACTACATTGTAAGACATCAAATCACCTTATTGTCAATAACACAATAGTATCTGTGTGCTATGTCATACACAACCTAACATACAGTAAATCGTAAAACCCACACTTGGAACACAATCTTTCAATCTCCACGTCCGAGGTCACGTGACTTTCAGATTATAGTAACCTCTGTCACCATGAAGAAAAAAGAACACAGGGCTTGACGAATAAGATCTGAACCAGATTATAATATTCTGATAAAATTTTGTGAAATGTTTACATTTTAAAAATAAAAATGGGTTGATTTAATTACAATAACATTATATAGAACTTCTTAAAAATGACACAATATCTATAAACACAAGCTTGATCTTTGCTTTAGTCGCATGCTTTTCACGGCAGTAGCAAAGCAAAATGTAACCTATATGAGGAGGGTGACCATTTAAATGTAATCTAACACATAACAAAATCAAGATTTTGGTGTTAATGAATATACTGTTCATAATAACACCCTTATCAAATGTGTATATTGATATCTGTTAGAAAATAAAAATTAAGGATTAGATCGTTTGTTTATGAAGCCATGAGACATACCATATAAACATAAACAACTTTATAAAGTGTGTATTCCATAACAGGGATCATTTTGGATCAGTTTTACAGCTGTTTTTTTAAAATGTCAAACAAACTATACTCACCCATAGACCCTCCACTCATTGAATTTTATAAAAAAAATAAATAAAAAAATTAACAAACTATGTTACTTAGTTATTTTTATAAATAGATATAGAAAAAAACATGGAGCATCTCCCCAACTTTGGTACAATAATCCCTGTATAATTCATCATCCACCTACCAGCTTACCTTCGGGAATGTATTCCAACCAAACTTGTACAGTCTATGCTTTATAATAAGCAAACAAAATTAGTAACTAAACAAATACACAAAAATATTATATAAGTGGAGAAATAAACACAAAATGAAGCTCATTCATTACATATGATAGAATCAGAGTCTTTTTAATATTTAAAACATTTGTTGATTACACAAAAACAGTAATTATTTTTTAAATATTTCAGATACTCCGAAATCATTGGACTTTTGACTCACCTTTGGCCTCGTCTCCATGCGGCCCCCTATTCTCCCATTAGGCTCGTAGATATGACCATTGTCCATATAGTCCGGATCAAATGTACCCTTGCCACGCGTCTGGGACTTGTATGGATCTGAGCAAATATACAGGCAGAGATATTTAAAGTTGAGATTATATTGCAAAAGCTTTTTTGATGAATTGGAATGCGGCCACACAAAAGTTATATATTTTTTAAATTTGTTTTCTACATACTACAAAGGTCCTTGGGCGAGTCCCAGCCATGATTGATGACAGGAAACCCCCAAGTACTTACAAGTGTCACGGTAATTATGCATTGTAAGCTACCTGAAAAAGTTTCTCATTAATTTATGTAAAAAGTTCCAAAATATATGATACATGTAATTAAGAAGTAAAATAATGAGATTTGAGTATCCAATATAATAATATTAAGAGAAGAATGATAAAAGTGTCATAACCTTTTATCATTATCATCACCATCATTATTATCCAGTTAATTATCAAAGCCTTGAACGATTCCTTAGACAAGGTTGAGGCTGTTTAAATGAGAACAAATGCCTAGTGTTCAAGTTCATTGGTACAGTCCATCCCAGAAGTCCCACAGTCCTATTTCTATAGACCATCCCAAGACAGCCCTGGTCTGCAATGCCCAGGTTCAGAACCTGTGACAGCCACCATCACCTTGCCCGGGAGGAACCACTTATCCAAACAGAAACTATCACACCAAGAACTCTTGGGCCATGTGACTGAAACTCAAAGCCGCAATTTTGAAGGAGACTGAAGTTTTTTCCAACCAACCAGATGGTTTTATTTACCCTTGCCTTTCACCTTTCAGCATATGGGCAGAAAGTTTTTTTGACATTTATCAGTGTTGTGATCCAATCCAGCCAATTTTAACCAATCAGAAAGTGGCAAGTTATTAAGCTTGCAAGACTTAGCAACCGGAACGAAGGGTGGTAGGAAAGTGCATTCTAGTTGTTTTGTTAACAGTCTGTCCTAGGACTTACCTTCATAAACCCAAGGAGACTTCCTACATGAGTCAGTATCGCTACCATTGTAGGGATGTTTCACCTCTGTGTGAAGGGGGTGTCGGTGTTCGAAGGTGGGAGAGTCCAGTTTGTTGTGGGAATAGGTCACACCCACATACTCTGGGGGTGGTAGGAAAACACGCTTCAGGTCCTCATCCTGAAAAATAAATAAAATCGACATGTTAATCTTGTTTCTTCTCTCTTTAAATTTTTATCCCTTTACATCCTTTTTTGGATGTATTTAATTGAATTTTGAATTTTCTAATTCACAAATTAATCATGTTAAAATACAAAAGCACAGAGTTGCCAAAAGCTACATTATGTGCAATGGATGTTTATTTCTCTGTAATATCACATGTGCTTATAAGTTATATTTTTATACTTCTATCCTAACCACTTAGTGATGATGTCTTCATTATTTTTTTGTAGGGGTCCTTTAATTAGAGAGCAGGTGCTTTAATTATCAAAGATACGGTATGAGGTTTTAATAATATTTAAATTTTGTATAATTTAACTCTATTAAACACATATTTCCTGTAGATATCTTCACAAGCCAATGTTACTAGGTCAAGTATAAAATCATTTAAAGTCAAAATTAGATAGACTAAATATACACTTTAAAATAAACAAAAGGTGTCATTAAGTAAACATTTAATATAAAAATAGTAAAACAATTTTAACAGTGTTCAGGTTATTTATAAGTAAACAACAGAGAAAGCAATTTTCTGAAAAATGTTTTACATGTTAACTGAAGAAAAAAAATAGTAGCACTTTCCGAAACACATATTGTTTCATTTAAGCATCTTTCTCCTTTTTTTCCTTCTCTTAGGATGCTACATTTTCTACTTTCCATTATCCACAATCCCACTCTTAAACTAAAACATCCACCTACTATTGTGAAATCATATTAAACATACTTCACATAATGCAACTATCAAAACTTTTTTAAATATTGCAGCTCTTAGAATATTGTTTTGTTTTTGTTTTCAAGAAACATCGCAGCGAACCAATTATGATCACTTAAGTGACGTCCAGCTGTTTTGGTGGAGGAAGACCCTTGACAAATGTCTAGGTAGAACCATTGGCACACCACAGGTCAGATGGAAGACCTTCCCATATTAAGTTCTTTCCTCCCGAATGGGACTCGAACCCACATGGTGGGAGGCTAAGCAGTCCTCAACTCTACCACTTAGGATATTGATAACATTCTTTTGAGAGTAATTTGTAGAATCAGTATTCTCTCTAGTGGGTCCTAATATCATTGTTGTATAATTTATAAATACAGAAATCTATCAAATAAATTACTATATGAACACTATATTACTCTGTGGTAATGCATTCACATATATATAATCAATTCTTGTGAAAATTTATCATTTCAACAATTTCTATGAGAATTTAAATTTTGTTTGTTTTTGAAATATATTACAGCAACCATTTATGATCATTATAGCAATGTCCAGGTTTTTTGGTGGAGGAAGACCCCAGACACATTTCAGGGTAGAACCAACGGTGCACAGCAAGTCAGCTGGAAGACCTTCTCACATTAAGTCCTTTGCCCCAAACAGGACTCGAACCCACGCGATGAGAGGCTAAGCAGTGATAGGAGTTACATATCGGCGACTCTACCACTATGCCACGGGTGCCCCTTTTAACATTTCAAATACCAGTATGCAATTTAAGGCATATAAACAATAGAAATCTGTGAATTAAAAACACATACATGAATAGTTATGATATTGTAATATCATTTTTACATAATGGTAGATTGTAAATTTTTATAACATTGCAAATACAAATGATCTATCTACCGGTAGTATGTGTCGATGATATTAATATAATGGTGGCACCCTAAGAATATACAATGTATGTATGTACACAATTATATCTACAGTCTCCTGGTGAAGCTACACAGTTCAAACTATTGGTACATTACTAACGTCCCATATACAGGGGGTTTAAGAAATCTCTTCCATTTCATTTCCTGTATACACAGACTGGGCTACACGGGTCCATTCAGAAAAGATGACTCTTTTTCAGATAAAAGGAAAAAATAATGGCCATCATTATTTTTTTTTTTGCTTAGTTTCAAATCTGGCTGCATAAACTCAATGATTTGGTTGTATTTATTTCATATTTAATAAAAACATAAATTATAATTAGAATGTATTTTATATCACCATGTGTTCTTTGACTAAATATTTATTATTTATTTTTTTGTCAAAAGTGTCAAACTTTAAAGTTTTGAAATTTTTGGCAAAAAAGTACTAATGACCAAGTCATTACAAGCAACACAAAGCAATGTACTTCTTAAGATAATATTTTTGCAGTTAATATGAAATAAAAATACCTTAATAATACAATTTATGCAAACAGATTTGAAACTAAGCACAAAAATGTAATGCCCATTATTTTTTCCAGTTTTCTGAAAAAGAGCCCGATGCTACTGACAATGCCAACCCTTCATAGACGAACAGATGATCTTTATGATCTTTTTATTTAGAAATAGATTTTACGTTTGCTCATTTGTTTATAGAAACTATAGAAATAAAGAATGATAGTGTCAGGAAAATTATATTGTCTAATGACCATCATCTTATATGAAAATAGATTTTAAGTTATGTCATGCATTTTTAGAGGTCATAAAATTTAAAGAATTAGAAAATTAATATTGTCAAAATAGTTTTCAAGCAAAAGATATACGTTGATCTTCCTGCATTTGTTAAAGCAATTAAGAAAGATGGATAGTTTTTTGTTGTTGTCTGCAAGATGTCTATCTTTTGATTTTTAAATTAAAAAATGTTTGATTTTATATATATTTATTTTGTAAGGCAAAAGCCTTACTGAAATCAAACTAATATGCTAGCAGGAATGTATTTGACTAATATTTTCTTGGAATCGTAACCAAAATAAGAGGTAAGCAACATTTTATTATAAAATAGTAGATGAATAAATCATCATTTGCCTGTGAAAGCGTGTCCATAGAAGGTGAGCATTGCCAGTGTAGCCCTAGATTATTTTTCTGCTCCTATCCACCACCCCCATCTTACCTACCCTTAAAAGGTAATGCCTCCTCTGGAAATATATCACTTAATTTTGAAATAACAACTCTAAATTGTCTGTAAGTTAATGTGTTTTTTGTGTGCTATTTTTCATTTACGGTTACATTGCACTGACAGAATTATGATCATATGATCAAAATCCAGCTAATTATTGGTGAAGGAATACCCCAGATTCATGCCTAGGTAGAACCGCCGGTGCACCACAAGTTAGCTCGAAACCCTCCCAACATAAAAGTTTGTGACATGACTTGAACACACAACTCACATGGTGAGAGGCTGAGGCGTTACAAGTTGGCGACTCGAACCAATCAGCCACTGGAGCCCCTTTTAGTATACATTTTAAAGAATTATGATTTGACTTGAACAATGGACGATTCCCAAGTGCCAGTCAAATCTGTTTCACTAAACCAGTTTATCTAATAAATAAAAGAAACAAAGCACATAGTAAACACCCGACCTAATGTACACACAAAGGACATGTTTTTGTTCACAAATGTGTTCACTGTTTGAGAACACTTAACCTAAATATGAATAGAAACTGTCAAAATACAAATATTCAATCAGCTGTTCCATTAATTATTTGCTGAATCAAGAGAGGGCCTGAACTTTGGCAACACCAAGCATGTCTTAAAATAAGCTTTTATTTCAGCAAACTTAGTGTGTTCAATTAGTATGACACTAAAACTGCTGTATGTCTAATAAATCTGAAGAGCCTCCTAAAATTGTTATTAATACAGGTATATCTCATTTGCATATTTTTTTTTAAAGATTACTGAAGTTTATACATTGTATAAATATATTTAATTATTTTGTTCATTTAAACATACAAAAAATAGAGCAAACAGTTTTTACAGCTTAACAATCTGTCACCCCTTTAAAGTTAGAATAAAATTTAAATTCCTATTTTGTAGGTAGAACCAGAACAATTAAGCTTAATCATAAAGAGTCATGTACAAGTACCCTCATTCGTCTTGCACAAAAACATCTGCAATCTTTATTTAATACTTAATAATATGAATGCAAAGTTACGTCTTATAATCATTTATCACATAATTACCCTAGTTTTCCATTCAATGCACCCATTACATATTTTCTTATATTACACTAGTGTAATACACCTTTTTGATTGATGATGTGGAAACAACTTCATCCAAATGCCTATCGTCTCATACTACTATTTCACCAAGTATTGCTGGTAAAATCTCTTAAAATCATATATTCGCAATTTAAGTCATGTGATAAAAAGAATCTGACATTCATTGTCATTTGATACAAACATTTATAAAACTCGTCAATTGCTACTGCCTTTTTTTAAAAGTAAAAGCAACTATTTAAAAAATCATATTTTCCTAAACTGCCCAATTTTTGTTTTAATATGTTAACATTCTGATTAATACTTTGGATAAACGAAAACAACACTTTATAAAGATTTCTGAGATAAGATGAAATTGTATTTATTATTTACCTAACTACTTGTTAAGCGTTATACATATAATCTTTCAAAACAGTTGATACCATTTAGTGCTGTTTTATAACAGTAGTATATTATATATTTTTATACAAGAATTCCAATCACTACTTTACACTACTATACATATCTACTACACAAATGTGTTTCAGGATGTATTGTAACACAAATGTGTTTCAGGATGTATGGTACACTATTCCGTATATAAGAACACCACTATTACCTGTCCCATGTAACTTCGTCGTCGAGTTGCTACCTTAGTTAGAAAGACACAACAAAAAAACGTACAAGCAGTGATATACAGGTTAATATAGTAGATAGACAAAGTAAATATAAATAATGCATCTCCCTTTATAAATAATACCCAAAACTGGGCAATAAATAGAATACAAATAAAACAAGTATGGAAAAACTACAGTTTAAAGAAATCTACTCAACAAAAAAAAAAAAGAAGAATTATTTGAAAATAAGGCTTGTTCTACACATTTTCTGAAAGCTCTCCACTTGGAAACAGATAATGTCCTTCTTTGTTTATATGAAAATAACAAATCTCCCACTTTGCAAGTGCAAATCTCCCACTTTGGCATCAGAAAAAGTTCACATGTATGGATTAATGGAACAAGAGGGCCATGATGGCCCTTAATCGCTCACCTGATGACACAGGCTTTATGTAGGCTCAAATCTGGCATTAAGTAATTAAGAGTAATTTACCTAAGAAATCTTTGGTGAAGATTGGACTTGAATTTTACCAAGTAACCTACTGAATTCACATGACTCACTTCAAAACATATGTAAGATTTCATACTGGCAAACATGATGGTCAAGTTTGGTGAAGACTGGGCCATCAATGTAGCCTCTTAAGTGTTTTCACAAGCTTTTTAAAAAATTTGACCTAGTGACCTACTTTATGACCCCACGAGACCCAATAACTAACTCATTCAATATTTCATGTAGACAAACATTATGACCAAGTTTGATGAAGATTGGCCTATAAATAGGGCCTCTAGTGTGTTTACAAGCTTTTTCTAAGATTTGACCTTGTGACCTACTTTTTGACCCCACGTGACCCAGTTACGAACTCATCTGAGATTTCATGTAGACAAACATTCTGACCAAGTTTGGTGGGCTATAAATGTGGCCTCTAGTGTGTTCACAAGCTTTTTCTAAGATTTGACCTAGTGACCTACTTTTTGACCCCATGTGACCCAGTTACAAACTCATTCATTCAAGATTTCATGCAGACAAACATTCTGACCAAGTTTGGGGAAGATTGGGCTATAAATGTGGCCTCTAGTGTGTTCACAAGCTTTTTCTAAGATTTGACCTAGTGACCTACTTTTTGACCCCACGTGACCCAGTTACGAACTCATATAAGATTTCATGCAGACAAACATTCTGACCAAGTTTGATGAAGATTGGATAAAAATTGTGGCCTCTAGTGTGTTCACAAGGTAAATGTTCACGACGAACGACGCGGTATTACAAAAGCTCCCCTTGAGCACGTTGTACTCAGGTGAGCTAAAAATAGGCTAGAAAAACAACAACAAAATTACAATTCTCTGATGTCATATATTTATGTGAAAATTAGAAAAGGGACATTACTAGTTATAATCTTTTATAATTATGCATTAGTTATTTCCCCTAATTAAATGCTCCCATATAAATTTGTAGTGTTCTTTTTAAATGAAAAGGAATGTTTGGTTTTACAATAAGTTTTAATAAGGGGATAAAAAACGGTCTAAACTAAAGAAACTGAGTCTAAACTAGCAGACTACAAACAATATTTATTTTTTAGCCAAAGTACTTATTTTTAATATTTTCCAGCAGGCTTGAACATGTTTCAATAATCTCCATTATTACTGTTTTCATTTTTTTTAAGTCAGCAAAACGAATTCATTGATACAATATTAAAACTTTTAAAATTGAGAACTTGCAATTCAATATGGATCAAAACATAGAAAAATGATATTACATCCACTGTCAACTAATTATTAAAGAATATCATAAAAAAATGCCAATATTTTCTTTTATTTTTATTGATATAATTTCTTATTTGTTTAAAATAGAGTCTGTATAAAAATGTAGATATCACTGATTATATATGTTATAGAAAAAACAAGAAAAGACAATGACAACAGTTTTTCAAGAAAATAAAAGTTGCTAGATGAGAAAAAAAGAAGAAAAAAACAAACATCATATATCAATAATTAAAGTCTATAGACATCTAGGGATAGATGCACATTAAAGGAAATTTCTCCTTGGCTCAAAGCACCTAACTTATGTTATACATGGAATCAAGTAGTAAAGCCATAATTAAATGTATAAATTTAAAAGAAAGATGCTAATACAAGAATGAAACTACAACAAAAGCATGCATAATTTTATTTATTGAAATTCAAGAAACAGCATGCTATATGGTTATTTATTTATTTATTTATTTGGGTTTTACTGCACACCGACACTTAATAGGTCATACGGCGCCGAATCTAAAGTTAAATGTGATTAAAGCGTAGTCAGGTTAAAACCAAACTATGCATGTAAAATATAGAAAAATATATAAACTATCAGGTAAAAAAATTAATAATAATTGAAAACAGGTCAACACATAGCTATATGGTTAACAGAGGCCTTGGTGTCAATTTAACAAAAAGCTGCTCTATATTCAAAACAACAACAACAATAGTAACAGCTATGAACACATTCTGTATGACAATTTGACAGAACTAGCTATTTATAGAAACTGTCACAACGTAACAGATAAAGCTATAAATAGAATACATGACAATTTAGCAGAAAAAAGTTATTTATAGAATCTGTTACACTGTTGTAGAAAACCTACAAAAAGTCAGTGTGTTTGAGATGCTATAAAAAGAAACTGTGACACTGCAACAGAGAAAACTATGAATAGAATCTGTGACAATGTGACAGAAAACAGCTATAAATAGAAATTGTAACATAAGTATATAGAAAGCTATAAGCAGAAGCTATGATAAAACAAAAAGCAGCTCATGCAAAGCTATCCAACCACCAGAAGCTGTGACATAATGCTGGTTTGATTGCGAGAAGCTAGTGACACAGTGAACCCACATTACAGTGATCTCTCTGATTCTCCTCTCAATGATCACCACTCTTAATCAAGATAAAATCAATTAACTTACTAAAAATAACTTATGCTACTTTTGGTAATTTTATTCTGGTTTTGCTAGAAAAATTGGTTGCCATATTAGTTGGTCTATCAAGTTTTATCAGGAAATTAGGAAGGTGTTCATAGGACAGACATGATCCCATCTTTTAGTGTTAGCCCTTACTCAGCTAGTATTAACTGGACAGAAAACAAAATTGAAAGTGAATTTTCTCATTCATTAATTAATTCATTAATTCCTATGAAAGTTACTGAAACAAAACATTTTCAGTGTCTAAAAGGATGGACCGACTTATGTCATTTTACATGGTTAATCACCCATCTTTAAATGGCTGGAATTAAAAATAAGACAAAAGCGAGAGTAGTCAGGGGAGATCACTGTGGGTGGAATTGTGCTAAGTGTTGTAAAGACAAAGACTTGTGTGGTCCAGGCAGAGTTACCCACCCCCGCATTAAAACAGCAGTTGTCCTTCCAGGCGGCTTTGCCCACCTGTAGACAGAGGCAATCCTCTGCCAAAAGGGTGTGTCTACGTGTGCGTGGGATCTGATGCTCATGGTTGTGTTGCTGTTGCTGATGCTGCTGTTGATGCTCATGCTGCAAACAGAGGGGGGGCTAGTCACCATAGACGGTAGGCATGCATACAACAGTGAGTAGGCTTGGTGAGTGTGACTGTAGGGGCAGAGGGATTCAATGGAAGGGGTTGCCATGGATACATATAAATAGATGCACATCATCATCCCATAAAGGACAGACACTTAAATGTCGTTAAATGATACAAAAAAGCTCAACAAATGCGATGACACACACACCAGAATGCCTACTTATCTCATGCACAGCCATGACACCTTGGCAATCTTAAAATTGTATTTTCATAATGCACACACAAAAAAGAAAAAAACAAACATGTGTAGTATTCATAAAGAATCTTTGCTATTTTTTCTTACTTATTGTAAGAACTTTTCCTAATTTGAAAAACAAATCCTTATATATTTCTTAGATTTAATACATTTATGCATGAAATTTGAGTAAATTTCTTATATCTATTAAAATATTTCAAAGTGCAAGAAAATTTCTTAGTTTGATAAGAGAAAAAAATAAGCGTCTTTATGAATTCAATCCCAGATACTAAATAATTGTACCAGATGTGATTTAAGCAAGAGTGTAGGCATGTGTCTTGTGATGTGAAAATGAAACCAAAAGTACAATTTTAAATTATGATTTCTAAATATGTGTAAAAATAATGAATGCCTGTGATGGCATATAGGCAAATCCTGGTTCATTATTTACAAATTTGCATGTACATGGGTGTAAATATTGTTGTGTGTGAAGTAGATGCTCCTTATCCATAGCAAATATGTGGGATTAAAATATGAGTGCACGCTGGAAAAATACGGTAGCCCGACGTCACCCAGAAAAGTCAAAATGCAGTTTGGGGCTAGTGGTCATTGATCATTAAATTAGTCCCGGACAAGTCATAAATTGGCAGTTGGACAAGTAACAAATAAATAGCGGTTTCTATTAGCGATGAAGATAATAAATTTTACACCAGTTGCATTTATCAACAACACTCAATGGTGGTACATGTACATCGCACACACCTTTCCAAAAAGAATAAAAGGAACAACTTGTTGTTATACCTTGTTTGTTAGTTGTAGATATGACAAATGTGTTGAGTTCGTTAATTGCATATTTTTGGACAAGTCATTTCTGTCCTGGTTGCTTGTCTGGGACTAATCGTTGAAAAGAAATTTTTTCCAGCCCTAGGGTGTAAATGATTTGGCTATGATGGTTTAAGGCCACCAGCACTGGATGTAATTTTAGTTGTGCTCAATTTTGAAGTACAAGTTTCCCGATTAGGACCAAAAGACATTAACAGATTTCTGACCTGGTTAACTTTCACTAAATTTACTTAACAGCCCATAAAAAATATAAACAAAGTTTAGAGGAATATATAATAATACATAACAAGGGATATAGGCATCTTTTTCAGATAAATAGAAAAAAGTAATTGCCATTCCCCCTTTTTTTTTGTTGCTTCATTTCAAATCTGGTTGCATAAACTCAATGATTTGATTGCATTTATTTCATATTTAATAAAAATAGAAATTATAATTAAAATGTATTTTATATTACCATGTGTTCTTTGACTAAATATGTATTTCTTTGTCAAAAATGTCAAATTTTAAAGTTTTGACATTTTTGACAAAAAAGTACCAATGACTCAGACATGGCAAGCAACACAAAGCAATGTACTTTTTAAATAATATCTTTGCAAGTTAATATGAAATAAAAATACCTTAATAATATAATTTATGCAAACAGATTTGAAACTAAGCACAAAAATGTAATGGTCGTTTTTTTCCCCCAGTTATCTGAAAAAAGAGCCATAACTCAAAAATTCAAGAATGCAAATTTGGAAGTTTAATAGTTCTGACAGTAATATTTAATTTCTTTTGTCTGCCAAGCCCAGGGTCCTAAAGTTAGGAATCAGGATGATAAATCCCAAGCTAACAAAACAAGGCATACCCAAACTTTTAACTCATAGATTTTTAACCTGCTGAGGAATTTTGTCTGATCAAAATTGCTTTAACAGATCCAGTGCCATAATCAAGCTTTCTGAATGACTGTATTTTGAACATTGTTCAACCAAATTGTTAAGAACTTATTCTGAGATTTAAAATTGGACTTGGGAAATATCTTACATTAGAAGTCGCCCTACATTTGTAGCCAATCAGAAGCTATCAAAATTCAAATTTCTCAGCAATTTATTTCAATAGAACTCCTTTCTATTTTACAATGAACAAAATAGATCGATCTATTTTACTAAATGGTTTTATTTTCAACTGTGCATGTCCAACAAACCACTGGCTTGACTCCTCCCCTTGTGACGACAAGTTTGAACTCGTCAAGACGATTGACAGTTGATTGACAGTTTTATGGGGCGGATTACATTTTGGTAGAACAGGTAGAATGAGGCGGGGACCTCTAAGTCGGATAGAATCTATTAAGACGTTTCCATAGAAAATAAAGCCTGCACTCATTGCGCTTGTTTTGGCTTCTATTTGCTTTAGAAACATCTTAATAGACTATCCTATACGTCTTGAGCAGAGGTACCATAATTAAATAACCTAAAACAAGTTCCAGTAAATAATTGCAATACATTACCATGCAGGTAGCATGCAATTAGACAACAACATTCACATGCATATGTCTCAATATCATTCTTTATCCAAGGTGTCTTTTATCAACCAAGTTAAATGTTTTGTGCCACTTTAAATTTCTGAATAAAATCATTTGAACAATGGACAATCATCTGGCTGGATGTAAAGACTCCTAACAGGTGGTCATACCCATGCTTAGATATCTTGTAAGACTTTATAACCTTATTCACATTAAGTCTTTACCGAAAACAGTATTCAGCCCATTAACATAATTTTTGTATTAATCTGGGTTCACATTTACTTGCATGATTTTCTGAAGGATCTTAACTTAAACATTTGACCTTTTTGATAAATTTTGACTTTTTTAACTTAAGAATCAACCAACTTTGACTTCTAGGACACCAGCAGAGTATTGAATTTTATCGTAAAATCTGTTTAAGTTACTAGTAAGTTTTAAATAACAGAATGCATATTTTATAGCAGGTAAGGTATTATGCTACTAAATCAATAAAGCTTCATGCATTTCATGCCCCTTTTAACCATAACCCATCAATAATGCAAGTTTTCTAAATAGGCCTTAATGAGCAACAAATATATGCTCCAATCAAAATATGCAATGGTGTAAAAATAGTTTCTTTTTAAGTTATTTATTTATCATAGTAAACAAATATGAAAACAGATATTTCAAACATGCAGATGCAGGGATAATTTAATACACTTGTTACTTATTTACAGGAAAAATACTTTACATAATTACGGGTGTAACATATTGTACTGCTTCAAAAAATACAAACTTAGCTATATCTTTATGCCTCATGGTTCACAACAGCTACATCTGATAATTTATTTAGGGCACAATGAGTGCAACTTGCGGAAAAAATAACACACTTCAAAAACACCCAGTGAAAAAATTAAGGTAAAAGTGCTTGGTGTAGGGTGAAGTTATGAATTTTGCAACTTTGTCAAGCAAATAAATGGGACCAACCAATCACAAACACAGACATAAAGTGGATCCAATCAGAATAGCTGTTTCAAATCACTAATGAAAATCCAAACCAATGAATACAAATCTCAGATACAAGAAATAATTCTGATGGGTTGCAGGAAATACATCCGAAATTACTCATTCCAAACACTATTATGCAGGTGCTCATTAGGATGATCTCATTAAGATGTTTTCAATGAATATCCTGGTAGATAGGGTTTTGATGAGGAATAGAGGCTTTAGCAGTGACAAACAATTCCCCTTACCTGAAGCATTACATATATGTAAATATTTTTTGTTTTCCATAAGCACTGGTGCATTGAGTTGCAAGTAACTTACCTCGTATGATTTATAGTCGTCTGAGAAGTCATCATCGTGGTTCTTGTCATAGGTTCCGTAGCTACGAGACTCGTCAGAGGGGGTCATGGGATAGAGGGCAGTCTCCTTGCTCGGCCCGTAGAGCTCAATGGTGTTGGTGTGACTTGTAGTATCACTGCCATCTGGTGGGAAAAATGCTGACAAACAACACTCGAGCCTCTTGTGAGTAAATATGTGAATTTGAATTAGTTATAAATTTATATACTTGATAACATGTCAGCCTGTACTCAAAAGGAAGATGAGGTTGTACAATACATCACTGTTTACTGGCATACTAGATGTCCTCACTGATGAATTTTCTCTTTCTAATTTTATACCCACTTGGTGAATGTTCAATAACTCTTGCAGTGAGAGCAGAGCTAACAAGTAACAAGATTTTTTTTAATTTAAAGGCATTGAAAATTGAAATGTGGCCGTATCTGGAAAATAGTAGTTTTTATTTCTTCTAAGAACCATGCCTTTTCTAAATTTGTAATATTTTTGTTGATGTAAACCCAATCAGACTAAGACACCTACTGGCCATGCGCTTATTCCTCCGTCGGACGAAGAACAGTATGAGACCAATGTTGAGAGCAAGAAGGAAGACTCCCAGCACACAAACTATAAGGATGATGATGACTGGAGTGTCCTCCCCTTGTTCGACTCCCGCCGCTTGGTCTTCGGTGGCTGGTTTCAGATCTAAGGAAACAAAGTTAAGATGAAATATCTGGCTTACAATTTGTTGCTTTGTCAAAGATTTGCAGCAAACTAAATGGTATTTAAAAATATCAATATGAGCATCAGACACATTGCTTTGGAAAAAAAATAATTTACAATTAAAAAACATGATATATTGTATTATAACTTAAAAGTCAAATACTGACTATTGGGACTATTTTCTCTGCCATACCATTTAATGTTTTCTTCACAACCTATCTAGCTAATACATAATGTATTATTCTGTACATTAATTTAGATATATATATATAGTCATACCAAAATTTATAAAAAGCTCTATAGTGATCCTATATAGGAGCAATGTTATATTTACTTGAAGTCCGGGCTAGCAGTACAGCAGGCTGGTAGTCACTGCCACCCAAATCATTAAACGCCATCACGGACAACTCATACTGTGTTCCCAAGGCCAGACCTGAAAACAGTGCAAAATGGCAGTTGAGTAATCAAAGCACTGCAAATACTGCTGATGACTCTGACTTGCTGGAGCTTAATTCAGATTGAATAAACTACTTGCATTAATTGAAAGGGCAAACAAGAAGCATATTAAATGCAATACAATTTTAACATAATTTTACCATATTTGTTAAGATAGGCCAATCCAAGAGTGTCCAATAGCTATTATATTTTAATTAGAGGGTAGGTTTACAAACATTTTTATTTACAAATTTTATAGGGCAGCATCTTAGAGAGGGCACATTTAAGGCACTTTGTTAAAACACGGTTTCTTGCCATAATGACTGGAAACTTTCTTCTCTCTATAGATAGTTGCCATGTGATGTCATAGGCACTGATAAGACAGTTCAAGGCAGTCATCTTTGAAGGCAGAAGCTAATGCAGACCTAAATCTGGAAATATGTGTTGTATTAAACTCAGCTGTTGTTTTATTTTTCAAACTCACCACTGTGTTTTTATTTTTCAGTCTATTTTAATGAATTTCATATCAAATTTAACAGCTTTTATGAGGTATTTTAAAGATCAAAAATATAGTTTGTTTAAAAGGTAAAAAACAAACAAACAAAAAAGATACACTGTTCATTTAGTTTAAGGATGAGCCAATAATTTTATTTATTTGTGTATTAATTCTTCGTGTATTTATCAATTTCAAAAATATGAATTTCATGAGCTTTTCAATGGTATTCAGCTTTTAATTTTAGGATCACAAATGAAGACATCACAAGAAAATAAAATTTACGCTTCGATAAAATTCAAATGAAAGTCCTTTGATGTTGCCATCAAAGATGGCTGCCATGATAAGGGATCATCGCTGATGTGGAAATCTATCTATTTATGAAAATGTATAAGCCAATACTCACATGACAGGTATTATCCATGAGTGAATTTTAATAAGATCTTTGTGAAAGTCAAGTGTACATATTATGGATGTACTTAAAAATAGATACACTCAGAAGACCAAAGAAAACAGTGTTACAGACAGGTACAATAAACACAGGCTGATCAGTGACCTTCCGTGAAAAAGTACGGCTCAATTTCTTTAAAAAGTAAGGATTTTGCAGCAGAAAAGTAGGGATAGTAGGGCTATTTTTTCTTACCGTTGCTACTAAAAATCAAGGTAAAGAACACCACTCACTGAACAGCAAAAGGAGCAAGGAGACCACATGTACTTCAGGCTATTGTTCTTGTGCTTTGGTGAAGTTTACAGAATGTCTGCTGTAGAGCCATCTATCCACCTCAGTCACACAAGAACAATGTCCATGAAGTGATCTGTGGGCCTCCATCAATGATACAACCTTAAATATACTAACATATACAATGTAAAGCAAATAGATGTTATGATTTTGTTGAAAATCGTGACAAAAAGACTTGTTTTAAATGTTCTTATTCCGATTTGACAGCATGACATACAAAAAAGTAGGGATTTTAGCCCTATTTTAAAAAAAGTAGGGAAACGTAGGGCCCTGGTCAAAAATGTAGGGAAAAGTAGGAAAAGTAGGGCCCACTGGTCTGCCTGTAGACATGAAGGCTCTTGACCTTAGCCCTAAGAATAATACAGATGACAAGCTGCCTTTGTTGGAGCAAAGGCATACCTAGGACAAACTGAACTGCAGCCTCAAAGACAATAAAAAATACAAAAGAATTGAACATAAACATCAACCGTCAGTTGAAACCATATCATCTAATTATTTTCAAAAAATAAAATTTAGCAACAAGTCATATACCAAACATATCTCACCTTTGACCGTGAAGATGGCACTGTTTCTTGGGGCAACATCCACCTGAATGAAGCCTGTGCTACTCTCCGCCTCTCTATATCGAACCCGAAACCCTTGCTCCAGACCCCCATCGAAGCCTTTCTTCCATTTCAGCGTGATACTGTTATGGGTTGCATTAACAAACTGGATGTCATATGGCACGTCTGGCTTTGCTGTTAAAGACAAGGTAAATTGATAATGAAAATGAATGTCTGTTAATGAGAAGGTAAAATGGATCATAAAACTGAATGTCTGTTAATGAGAAGGTAAATGGATCATGAAACTGAATGTCTGTTAATGAGAAGGTAAATGGATCATGAAACTGAATGCCTGTTAATGAGAAGGTAAAATGGATCATAAAACTGAATGTCTGTTAATGAGAAGGTAAAATGGATCATGAAACTGAATGTCTGTTAATGAGAAGGTAAAATGGATCATAAAACTGAATGTCTGTTAATGAGAAGGTAAATGGATCATGAAACTGAATGTCTGTTAATGAGAAGGTAAATGGATCATAAAACTGAATGTCTGTTAATGAGAAGGTAAATGGATCATGAAACTGAATGTCTGTTAATGAGAAGGTAAATGGATCATGAAACTGAAAGTCTGTTAATGAGAAGATAAATTGATCATGAAACTTAATGTCTGTTAATGAGAAGATAAATTGATGATGAAACTGAATGCCTCTTAATGAGAAGGTAAATTGAACCTGAACAAGTATGTAAAGGGTTAACATAAAACATACCCCCACCCTTATGGTGTTTCCAGCAAGTAAAGGGTTAAGATGTTATGATTTTTTTTTTTTAGTTTACTCACATCACTATTACGCATGTAGTCTTGTAATTATAGTATAAATGAGATAAAATAATAAAGCAACCAACAATTAGATATATCTCTCTTTGCGAATCAACATTTCATTGTGTATCAGCATAAAAGAAAACGAATCAACACTTACTAGTGTCATCAAAGAGTATAGGGAACCGGTCCTCTCCCTTCTCATTGGTGACAATACACTGGTAGATGCCGTAGTCTGTATCCTGGACATTTTTCACCATCAGAATGTCTTCGTACATTTTTCGCTCCTCATCCACCAGCTTCTGATGGATCTCATACTTTTCCTCATTAGAATCTATCGGGATACCATCCTACAATACACAGAAACCAATGTTCAACAACAGGTTTTTATTCACGCATAACTGTCTTCCTTACAGACAGTGAAAATGGCCTTCTTTAGAGGTCCCCCTCCCCACCTCCAAAGATAATACCATGCTGTGAGATCACAGCTGAACACTTGATTAGTTTATCATACACAGACGAGTAACAGGGGAAAAAGTCATAAAACAATTGGTCACATTTGATGCACATGGGCTTACAGCACTGCGATTGGTCAGTAACAATTTAATCCCCTCCCCTTTCCTGATAACCACTGCAGCCTGAGGCTGTGTCCAGCTGGCTAGACACACCCCACCCCTACTTCCTCCTCTCTCCCCCCATTAAATTAACCTGCCACTGTGATCACAGTGTGAAGCCAGGTAAGACCACATTCCAATTTTCAATGCCTTTAATTTATGGTACAGTATTTCTTCTAATAGTAACTGACTCTCTAATTAACACACTAAGGTAAATTAACCTAATTTATTTATGAATGCAAACCCTTCAAAACTTCCTTTTAAACTCTCTATTTGCAACTGTTACTGTCTGCAAACATAACAAATACCAGCTTACTCTGTTGATTTTTTTCTACCCCCAAATGTACTCACCTTCTGCCACCTGAAGGTAACAGATGGGGCACCCTCTGCCCTACAGATGAGACGCCCAGTCTTTCCGGTCTCACTTGCAGCCTTGGAGAATTCCTGTGACTTGTCTATTGTTGGCATAACTGTATACAAAAGAATCAACAAAAATACTGGAGATGCATATTATGTGATGTGATTATCTTTAAGCATACATTGTCTAGTAATCTAGGCATTTATCGGAGGTCCATGGTTTGTGTATTGTCAAGCATGTATTGTCAGTCCTTGGGCAAGGCTTTATCTGGTATTTACAACATGAATTCTTCTTTTTCATCTAGTGGGCAAAACAAATAGGTTTAAACTATCTTTCCTGATCAAATTCAATTTGATTATGAATTTAATAGATAGTTTCCACATCAATGAAAATCCCTTATCTTAGAAGCCATCTTTGATGGTAACTTCAAGGGATTTTTGAATTGTATAGAAGGGTAAATTTTATTTTCTTGTAATTTCTTCATTTGTGGTCCGAAAATTAAAAGCAATACCCCATTGGAAAGCTCTTGAAATTCATATTTTTTCAATACAGTATTTTTACAATTGATTAATGCACACAGAATTAATACACAGAAATAAATAAAACTATTGGCTCATACTTAAAACAAAGTGAACAGTGTATCATTTTCGGTTGTATTTCTTTAACCTTTTAAACTATAAAATATAGTTTTGATATTTAAAATACTTCATAAAAGCTTAATTTGATATTAAATTCAGTAAAATAGACTGAAAAATAAAAACAGTGGTGAGCTTAATAGAGCACATATTTCCTGATTTCGGCCTGCATTAGCTTCTGCCCACTAAGATGGCTGCCTTAAACTGTCTTATCAGAGTCGATGACATCACATGGAAACTATCTATTACACTTTTTGAATACTGTATTAAAGCTTATATTACACAAATTAAACTAAATTTGTTTTCAATTTATAACACTTTGAAATAAAAATTGTAATAATTGCATAATTTTGGTAATCATGTTTAGAAATATATCTGGCAACACTTTAAACACATTATTTTAATAAGTCAAACAGTGTCAACTTAAAAGATATATGTATTTCCAATGTTGTTTTTTTTTATAATATCTTGAATATAATGTAAGTAAAAACAATTTAAATACCATTTACTTACATTTTACAACTAAATTCAACACTACACTAGCTGGACTTCCAATGTTATTATCAGCTACGCAAGTAAACGATCCCGAGTCTGTCTTCTCCAGATTATAAACCGTCAATTTCCCGGTTCCCTGCATGCCGTTATTCTCATATGTCGACAGTGTACGAGTCATGTCGAAGTTGTCACGGGTCCAGGTTATCATGTTCTCCGTAAGTGGGTTGCCCTCGGCTACACAGACCAGTTCTGCAGTTCCTCCCAATTCCCCCTCCACATCAGAACTCTCCACAATGGAGGCAGGATCTGAAACACAGGAGATTTTTTTTTTCGGTGGTTATTTCTTATTTAACAATAGAAATGTCTGATACGATAACAAATATTTTTATTTTATTCGAACAACATTTACAGCAAAATATCTGCAACAGAAAACATTTATGTACTTTATGAAACAACAGCTTAAGTTCTGAAACAAAAAACATATTTTTTTGAAGAATATTATCAAAAGTAATACCCTCTCAAATAATAACTTGCTATTAACCTGGCAATGTTAATTCATATGTAATGAACCAATTTTAATTTGATATATTATCAAGGCTTTTTTTTCCCCCTTCATACAATGAAATGACTTTTTAACTACTTTGAATTATAAATAACTTTGACAATTCATTTATATCACATTATTCAAAGCATGCAGGCAACATCAAAATAACACTAAGGCTAACAGAAAAAATATAGCAATAAAAATTGGCGGGAAACATTGCTTGCACAGGTATTGCTTCACATTTGTTTATTGCTTTAAAATCAGGATTTTTGATCATCCTACAAAGAGAAAATGTGAAATTAATACACCTCGTTCAACTAGCTTTTTGATAAAATGCAACGACTCAGCTCAGTGAGCATTTAGATATAAGGTATCAACAACTTCTTAAAAAAAAAATTAAAAAAAAAAAAAAATCATGAAGCCAATGCTCTGCATAAGGTCAGCTGTATCCTAAGTCATTCTTAATTCTATCTGATATTCAAATAAAAGTGCCTCGAATTCAAGTGTCTCTGAATTCAAGCAAATAAGTATTGCTTACAATTCAAATATATTCAGTATCCATTGCAATTTGGTATCCAATTTAACATGTATTTTGCATCCAATTCTAATCTATTCTGTATCCAATCCAAATATATTTGTAAAAAGTTTAATTAAATTATTTATTCAATTCAAATTAAATATGTACTCAATTAAAACACAAGTAGGAGCATGGCATCAATGGCAGAGTGGTTAGAAGTATTTCAACACCTCAGCCCCTTTGGCGCCAGGATTCAATCTCGATCAGGGGAGTGAACTTCATGAAGGTATGTCTGCAAGCTAACCTGCAGTACACTGCTGGTTCCACCCAGACATAGGTCTGGTGGCTTCCTACAACAATAATAAGCTGGATGTTGCCAAACTAACCATAACTGTGGCAGTTGTGAAGCAAAAAAAAAAAAAAAAAAAAAAAAAAAAAAAAAAAAACCACCTACACAGTCATGTTGGTTTCAATTTCAAATTCTCTTACAAATTTAACTTAATTTCATACATCAAATTAAAATGCATGCCTACAATCATCAAAATATGTGAATTTTATAAGGTTCTTAATTGCTAACCTTAATTGCTCTTTTCTATAAACCACTAAAAAGGGTATTCAGCAAATATATACAGTACTGCCTGCCATTATCTTTTTATTTTTTAGGATTTCTATTCACACATCTGTGAATTTTCCACAAGCAGTTTTACGAGCATAACACACATGCTGTTTTATGTAAAGTAGGTAAAATGATCACTGATATCTGATAACCTTGGACATCTTATCAATCAATCTTGTCAATACTCTATTGTCAACAAAGATGTTTAAGCGAAAGAAAATCGTCACTTCGGCAAAGTGTTCAAGCCAGACGATACGCAAATGAATTTTTTACATTCATTCAGTCAAGTTGACTTTTTGAATTGAACAAAGAAATTGAGGTTGATTGTAGTGATTTCCGATCACAATGCGAAGAGCCAGAAGCCATAGTGTGCACATGACGATCAGGCCTAGATTCGGTTACAGATGCATACTGCTCGTGTAAATCCGTTGTAATTTCAGTTGACCTTTTTCAACATGATACTCTACATCAACACTGATTGGATAATCCTTGTTTGTAACAAAATTGATTGACAATCTTGAATGAGCTAATTGGTTGTAGGCCTGCTGAAAACAGAGATCAATTATAGGCAACCAGAAGCATCAAAGTAAAGGACAAACATTTCACAACTTGTCTCAAAACCACAAAATAGAACAAATAAAATCTTGGTACTGAAATTATTACCATGCAAATTCATTTAAATTATATAATGATTTTTACTATCTTGAGTCTTCTTTTTACTGAAAATACAACATAAAATTGTTGTGAACACATTTTTAAGGCACAGTTACATTTCCTAACAAAATTAAATACCAAAAGCTGCAATGACATTTAAAATTTTTCTTAATTGCAGCTAAATATTTGCACATTAATACATCCATATTCTGCAAAAGAAATGTCAGCTTTATATATACAAATAAGGCAAAAAAGGCTTGCGTAAATGCTTAAACCTACTTGGTTTCTAGTAGGTGTAAGTTAGAGCAGGTGTAAATTAGAGCCACAGACTTCTTACCACACAACAACCATCCAGGATTTAAAGAAACTTTTCCAAGTTTAAATCCCAATCTAAGTTTTTTAAATGTAAGCATTCTGATTGGCTAGTAATCTTCACCAATTTCATGACTGATGGGAAATCCATTCTTATTGGCTACTGTTTAAATTCATTGTGTTTTCTTAGCTTTACAAATCACCAGTTATTATGTAAGTCAGATTGGCAAAAATATATATTCTATTCATCTAAATGTGATGACATAAGATTATTTAGGCCATATTGGAGTAAAATTCTATTCTATTCATCAAAAAGATTTTAAATGGTTCATGTTTGTATGGGAAGAAATTATTGTGAATAAAATTGTATTTTTAAATTTTTTATTAAGGGACTATTTCTTGACGAATCAAGGTCCAAAAATAAAGAATTGTTAAGTCAGGGATCATTAAGAAAATGTTTTGATCAGAAAGAAATTGCTTTTTATCAGATTACTATTATATGAAATTAGACCAACAGATACATATGAATTAAGATTCCGATAAATATTTAAAAATGAGGTTGAATATATTTTACATTAATTAATATTTGGGAGGTTGTTTCATATTAGATGGATCTTCCAACCACAAACTTGAAATCTGAGGAACTTAAGGCCAATATGGAAAGAACAAACTCAGAAAAGTTGAATAACCCCAGACCTCCAGAAATGAGGAGTAAATCTGATTGTCTTTGGTGGTGTAAATATCCCATTATTCCCTACAGACCTGACCTGGTTCTCATTAGAATCCTTTTGCTGAGACAATTCTGATGAGTACCCACTATATAGGGCTGCAGAGAAAAATAATGGATTTAGGTCAACAAAAAGGATTTTTTAAAATCTTTCGTTAAATTGAATTACTCCCCTTTTTCTGAAGATCTGAATCCCTGGATAATGATAGAACTCACCATCTGGAGGTACTGGATTGATAGAAAGGATCACAGAAAAATACCAGAAGAATATTAACAGTCTATCCTACAAATAATTCACCAATACATGTATGTCATAGCTGAAGGGGGGGCATCAGTATAAGTCTACACTACCAAGAAGTCTGGCTCACCATCCTGTGGGTCTACGCACATTTGGTTTTAATCTCAAACTCCTTGGATAATTCAATCCTTGATACTATCATCCCTCCGATGTATCTGGTGCAACGATACTTTCAAAATCGCAAGTTTTTGTTAGCCAGAAGAAAGAATACGCGATAAAAAAAAAGTTCTTGAAAAAAAAAAGAAGGCATTTAGTGTAGTTTATAGCATTACTTTGTCCTACCAAGTTTTATTTATCCATTTATATTTAATTTTTTGTCAGATATACATCTGTTACTGCATGGCAAATAGACATAGTAAAAACATTTATCTTTGTTGTTTTGATGAATTCATAGGTAATGAGATGTACATTTATGTGGTGAAGTTCCTTCATACTTCTGAGGGATGTTGAACTATCCAAGGTGTTCAGAATGATCTGCATAGCTTAAATTGTTTGTTTAATGAAGACAAATATTGCCATTAAAGTTAGATTTTGACTCCGATAAAACAGTATACTTTTTATGAGGACTGCAATTTAGTTAAGAAAATGCTTCTTTTTTTGTGTCATTTAAACAACTGCATATATATTTTGTATCCTTTTTTCTTGCAATACCAGCACCAATAATGTATACAATTCTGTATTATCAAACATAACAAATTATTCAATGATTAAGTTAATCCTTTCAAAAATGTAATATTAGATCATACACAAATTCTGAGAGAAATAGTCACTACCCACAAAGTCACTGCAAAAGGCATGTTGTTAGTTTCATGAAATAAAACGAAAAAAAACCCTGACAAATTATTAAAACTCAAACACATAACAAATAAAAATGCAAACAAAGAAAAAATTAAAAACAAAACCAATTTAGCTGATAAGCAGACTATAACACTACTAAAAAAAATTTTAATTATAGTTATGTAAAAAGAAAGAACATGAAAAAAAAATCGAATATAATTTCTCTTAAAGAAGAAACTAAATAATTTTACATGTACATATCTACATGGAACAAAGTCACACAGTTGAAAAAAGTTGTATTTGAGATACATTTGTACCATTTTTGTTACCATAGTTCCTAACATATAAACAAATGTAATATCATAACCACATTCTGTCCAGTCACCCAAAGTAGAGAGGATAAAAAAACAAGCCCAGAAAACTTTCCATAACATTTTTTTTTTATTCTTTGATTCTATGTTTCTTGTTGCTTTTTAAGCACCAAGGTAACTCAGCAGTAAGCTCATCTAACTTGCAAAATCTTCTTTTAGTTGTCAATTGTCATCAGGCTAAAATGTTGGCTATATCTTCAACACTTTTCTATATGTTCAAACCACATTCTTTCCATAAAAGATTTGTAATAAAAAGGAATTGAAACATCAAGGTTCCATAAAAAGTTTTCAAACCCCACCTGCTGCAACAATTCTTTATTTTACTTTCCTAGATTAGTTATGACTGTTGACACACTGTTGCCATTACAGCTTTTGTAAATCTTTATCCTGACACTATTAAAGCACTGCCATAAAACAATAAATTGTTTAAGATACTATAGGTAAATAGTGAACAGTCAAAATTTAAGCTTAAGAATACTCATCAAGGTGAGCTAAAAACATTGAGCCCTCTAAGAAACATCACGTCTGATTGGTCAGACTGAAACCTCAAATATGACCAATCAAATGCTTGAGATGAGTAGTCTTAAACTCAGGCTTAAATGTTTATAACCTCTGATCATGCAGTAAGTAGTTTCAAGAATCTGATAGGTATAATGCAATCATGTGACTCAAATCTGTCCAATCAGATTTAAACAGTCTTAATTTAAACTCCTTTAAAAAATTGCAATTATTTTAAACCTTCAAGAACGTAACTGTAAGCTAGCTCCAAACAATACCAAAATATCAGTATGTCAGTCTGATTCTCCAAGTTTCTAGAAAAGCTTAGTGTTGTGTAGGATTTTAAGACAAATATGGCCTTATGTGATTAACTTGCATCTCATTGGCCAAGTATAAACTATAATTCAAATCTGACCAATCAGATTCTTTATTACATTGTGCCCATGGGTGGGTTTTGACCAATCAGAGGCTTTCTCACAACAAGCACAGGTTTTGGATCATTTTTGGGCTTGGGAACAAAAGATGAGACAGTAGTAGTTGTAGTAGCAGCAGCAGAAACACATCAGAACTTAGGAACTGAAACAAGTATGGGGTACTTACTTATTTGGAGAAGCAAAATGGTGTACAGATGCTGCTATGAACCAATAGCTTAACTTACTATGCTTATGTCTAAGGATACATTTTTAGACACAAGCTGAGACTCAAATTTGAGTTGTTGCTCATGTTAGTTTTATTCTTGGACAAACTTTGCAAACAGTTCACATTAAAGATTTTTCCAAGAGCTGTTAAATGTCTTGATTGGCTTACCTTCTCATACTCATTAAGTAGTAACACCAGCTCAGATTGGCTTAAATACAGTGACCAATCAGGTGCTAGGTTGTTACGAATGAGTGTGATAGTATGCTAGTTAGTGCGTAAGCTCAATTTTTTCAAATCAATCCAGAAAACTAAACATTGGGAAAAAAATGCAATTTATACTTCATTCATACTTTCTTTTGTAGCCTTTTTTTTGCCATACCTGATGAGTTATTAATGCAAATTTTGATTATCTAATAAAAACCAGTTTTAAATTAGTGACGAGAATAAAAAACAAAGTAACCCATACAAGTTTTGTCTTACCAAGTGTTTGTATTTTACCTTGTTGTACTAAAGTAGAGTAGACAACAGAAGAATGATAAGCAAAAGCAAAAATTATCTGTAAAGGCTTTCGATAAAATCATGAAAATGGCATTAAATAACAACTTCTCACATGACTTGGTTTCATCATCTTAATTCTTCTATCAGCCAAAAGAAGCAACCAATAGAAGCAGAAATCATGCTGCCTGTACTGAACTTTTTTTCTAATCAAGCATGCCTAAAACAAAATCTGTAAATAGGGAGATAAAAAATTGTACTGATTAAATACAACTAAAAATAATTAAATATTAAAGGAAAATTCATAGCATGATTTAAAATGCAAAATTTTCTCATTTTATACACTAAATTAATTTTATTATAATACACAGGTGAATAATCAAACAAAATGGGACACATGTTGATATAACACATGTTTTTCAAATTCAAATGTGCCAGCAGCGAGTTAATGGCTATTTTCATTGTTTAGCCTGCCAATATCAGGTTTGGGTGGGTATTTTGTATATCAATAGGTAAAACTTCAAATAAATAAAAACAAAAATCACGTAAGATACTAAATAATAGTGCTCCCTCTCCAAATGTCACCTCTCTAAGACGAATGAATCTCTACCATGTCTGTTCAATTTCCCACCTGTAATTTTCAACATATTTTTCACTCGGCTACCCTATTAAATGGCTTATGTCACCCATTTTTATTTAGTTGTTATTTAAATCGCCTCCCTTTAGCAGCCCAGGATCTGGTTTGTCTGTTATCGTTCGTCCTTGGCATCTTCGGTAATTGTCAAGTTATATTGGAATTGACAACCGCTACCTGTACGTGTTTACTTATAGCGGTTGGAAGCGTTCATGGCTGGTACCCACATGTATAGCTACTTATATAATGATGGAAACCATATATAAACTTAAAAGTTAGATTGTTTTCACATTTTTATCCATGTGTTTGTATGCAAATGTCTAATTAACATCTAATTAAATGATTATTACACAAAGATTTGCCACCAATCAAACATTTGTTAGTTTAGTTATGTATACAATCAGCTATTATCAATTCTTTATGAGCAAAGAATCGGCTCAAAAATTACACAAATGTAAAATCTTAAAAAAAAGACAACTGGGATGAGTTTGAAGAGTGAATAACCATGATGGTGTGTCTTCTTAAAACTTCCCATCATTATTATCTAGCTAGCATTTTGTCAATGCTTGTAAATATTTCTGCTGTTTAGTAATAATGAGCTCAAAACAGAAAAGAAACTTATTCAGGCTCTTGAGCTGTGTGCCAACAAATTTGTGAGAAAAAATGTATAAATATTTATAAGTTGTTTACAACTACAAATGTACATTTTTATGTTTATAAAAAAAAGGAAAAAAAAAAAAAAAAATATTTTTTTTTTACATATATATATATATGTTTCCTAATTTATTTTCTCTTTTTATTGAAAAGAAGCATACAACATTATGTTCTTTTGCAACCGACAAACTTTGTAACAATATATTAAAATACGAAATCTTCACAAGAATATAAAGATCTTGAATAAACTAAATTAAAAGTAAACTCATCTTTAAATAGAGAAAAAATAAATAATAATATATGAAGTTCTTGGTTAAAGTCATTAAGTACAATTATATTCATCTTATAGGGACTAACTCTCCTGAGTGACAACCTCTCTACAACTAACTCTCCTGAGCAACAACCTCTCTACAACAACGAATTTAACCACTTCTGCCTAATGTTGCTTTAGAGAGGGAGCACTGTACAAATAAAAAAAATATGTTATGTATTCTGCATGTGTCAAGTGAACAAAGTTTAGCAGTTTTAGTATTGTAAAACAGATACAAACAAAAAATGTATTTCTGAATAAAATGTGTAAGGACTTTATTGGATGCATCTTAAAAAGTGAGAGGCATTGTTTATTGGGTTTATCGTCGCAACAACAGTATTTCAGTTATTTGCCATCGGTGTCCACTTGAAGCAGATATAATGCTGCCTTCACTGTGTATATAGCATGCTGTAAATACCTGGCATGACACCACACCCAGTCATATTATCCTGACACCAGGCCAACCTGTTGAGGAACTTCCCTTACATTTGCTTGAGCATCAGCAATGGAACTATATCATTACCATTTTTAACAAATTGTGTTGCAGACCTGGATCAAACCTGAGGCCTACCATTACAGGCATTCTTTGCATGTTCATCTGAATTTGCATGGACAGGAAAACCATATTTTCTGATAATAAAAACCTTGAAATATCAGTAAAATAAAGGATATATCTGTAAAATAAATGCTTAGTATGCTATACAAGCAGTAAAGTTTGTTTTTTAGTAGTACAACGGTTTATCAGAATCAGGGGTATAGCTTGACCGAAACTGACAGGTAGGTACATTTCAACAGTTCCTCTATCTAGTTTTGTATGAAATCTGAAGTATGAAATCTGAAGTATTTTTATAAATTTGATTCTAGAATATTTACGTGGTATTAATTTAAATGCTGAAAAATGAGAAATACTGATATAGGTTATTAATCAAAATCTTGAAAAATCAACATCTCTCACAAGAAAAAATGTTGAGCAAAGTGCTTATATCATTTTATTGAAAGCTACACCCCTGATAATAAACAAACATTGGGAATAACATATCAACAGGTTCTCAAGAAAATACCTACACTGGACATTGATGGTGAAGTTGAATGATGTAATCCCCTCTGTGTTTGCTGCAATGATGGTGAAAGGTCCACCATCCTCCTTGTCGATACCAGATATGGTTAAAACTCCGTCGATAAGGCCGAAACTGCTGATGACACCATCGCTCACTGTGGTGCCCTGGCGTAGCAGGGTGTACGTGACTTTATCTGGGTTAGCGCTAGCAGTTAGGTCGATGATCTGACTGGATCCCATCTCTATGTTGATAAGTGGTTCTTTATCTTTGAACTGAGGTTTAACTGGGAAAGGTGAAATGGTATGAATAGTTACTTTGCAAATAACTGAAATTTTGTCTGAAATGTGTAAAGTTTTAGGTAAAAAATGTTTTTTTATAAAAATACATTACAGCAATTATGATCATTATAGTGACGTCAAGCTTTTACGTGGAGGAAAACCACTGACAAATGTCTAGGTAGAACCACGGGCGCACCGCAAGTTAGCTGGAAGACTTTCCCACATTAAGTCATTTGCCCCGAACAGGACTCAAACCCATGAGGTGAGAGGCTAAGCAGTCAGAGGAGTTACTAGTCAGCTATTCTGCCACAGGTGCCCCCATGGAACTTAGTAACAGAGTATAAAAATATATATTTAAGTACATTAATATATAGAATATATAAAAAGTCTTGAAAAATTAAAAATGTATCAAACAAGTGTTAAAACTTGTCTGGAAGAGGTCTTAGTGTACAAATGTCATTTGAACGTAGGTTTCTTGCCAAAAATTTAGTCTAAATAACAAAACAATTTCTCTTTCTTTTACATAGAGAATAATACTGGTTCTTCATTCTAAGATTCCTGGTCATTAAAGTTGATAAATCACATGAAAGACTTGTAATGACAATTTTCATTGTTTTAACTTTTCAAACAAAATTAACCAATCAAATCAAAGCTTACAAAGCACATCCAGCGTGATTGCATTATGGGTAACCTCCTGCAGCACCATATTCCTTGCCTTACAACCATACACTGCCTTGTGGTCCTGGGCCGTGGGTGTGAACTCCAGTGTGCTCTTGGAGACCTCCCCTCCGTGATTTCCTGCAGTTTTTCCAAGATCCGTGCCATTAACCGGGAGACCGTTATGCACCCAAGTGATGATCGCTGCAGGATTACTGGTTGCTGAGACGCATGTGAGTTGTAGCCGCTGGCCTGACCTTCCCTGAACAGGGTTGCTTGTAATTGTGACATTTTCTGGGGGAACTGTTGTAGACAAAATAAAAAAATAGATGAATATGTCATAAATATACTCTTTTTTTTCCACTGTACCTATACTTGCAAAAGCGCTCTGGTTTTTGTTACAGATGATTGTTTGATTCCCAGGAGAAATGCAAGGAAAAAAATTATAAAAGGTTGGGATAGGTAGGTTGTAATATATACATAATTTTCTTGTAATGGCAAGTTTCATATTGTAGTTCTTGCTTTTATAAGAGTTAAATCTATATAGATAGAAATCTGATTTGAGACCGAGAGAATTCACATAGGTCTACAATTATAACTTTATGGTTTTACAGTAAACCATATTACTTTAGATATTGATTTTATCTTTTCAAAATTAAGAAAAATTAAAATATTTGATTTTATCAACCTTTTCATTTAATAACGTATGTCCTCTTTTTACATCAAAAACTGGATTCTAAAAGATTCTATTTATACTGAAACTTGTATTATATATATTCCTAATTGACTTACAGTGCACAGTTAATTTAACAACTGCCTCCAGGGGAACATCTGTCGCCCGATTGGTGGCTTCACACTTGTAGAGGGCGTTGTTGTCAGCAGCTGTGGTTACTATGGCAATTTCCTGGGAGGGGATGTTCCCCACGGATATGTCTGTGACAGGGAGCACAGTTCCTCCTGGAGAAAATAATAATACAAGATTAAAAGACAACAGTTTAATATCTGTAAAAATTAATAGCTTAAAGATTAATATAGGATATCCATGACCATTGAGCCGTGCAATAGTTACACAACTTGGACTTGTCCAGGTAAGAGGGGTGGATCCATGTATCACTGATAATAAATCCTGCAAGCGAACAGAGTATGTTGTCAAGTTTGGGTAGGTCATTGGGCTAATAAGATGCTCATATTTTGATATATGGGTCATGGGATCGAGTCCCCTAAAATACAACTTTTTTTAGTTTGTTTTATACATTTTTATATACGTGTTCAAAATGGCATACATGCATTTCTACATATCTTACTGTTGCATTAGTTATGTTAAGTAAAAAGTAAAAAAATTAATTTGTTTTACATTTCCAAACCCACAGTAATATATGTATTTACAGTTGCATGTGATTATAGTGCAATGTGAGTACAAAATGGTCAGTAAGGAGACATATGTTGGGCATTTTTGCTGTACTGCATTCTGGACAAAGGACTTAATGTAATGTTGGAAGGTCTTCCAGCTGACTTCCAGTGTGCTGGTTGTTCTACCCAGACAGGGGTCTTCCTCCACCAAATAGCTGGACATCGCTATAGTGACCAATGGTCAATGTGATGTATTAAAAAAAAAAAGAAAAAAAAAAAAAAGAAAAAAAAAAAAAAAGAAAAAAAAAAAAAAAAGACGCGTGTGAAACCACTAGACCACATCCCATACAAGTTACTTATGTAGTGTATTGTAATGTAATATTACCATATTAATTAGTTTTCAGTTAAATAATAATTGGTTATAATTGGTTAGTTAAAGACATCGTGCCGTTTAATTAAGCTAAGTGCAAAGGTTAACCTAAAGAAGGACTAAGAATGACAGGACTAATAATCAAAACAAGGAAATATACTACGATGCACGGGAAAGTAGTAAAATAGTAATAAAGAGGCACGATTCGGGACAGTGGTTAATTCATACGTCAAAACATAAGAAATCATGGGACACAGCGCTGGTCAGAAGACACGATTAGCAATAAAAGTACTATTTTTAGCTTTAATTAATACTAATATCAGAAATGATAGGCGTAGGCAGCGCAATTAGCAAAGGGGATGCGCAGTCAGAGTAGAGTATATATTTTTTGGGTCACAGGGTGAAAGGGAGAAGGAATTGAGATAGGCTAGGGAGAAGGAGAGTAGATCTGGATGCGTTAGAGAGATATTCACGTCTCACTGTTAGATTGTAAAATGTAACTTTCGTTAATAGATTTTTAATTATGGGATGATGTTGCGTTCCCTACTATGGAGCCCCGTTACGCCACAGTATTGCTTTAAACTTCATGTGTGAAGAACTCGTCTGTTATCTTTCTGCCGTACCTATCTTAGCCACTGCGGATAGACTGGCCCAAAGGTCAGAGGTCATGGTTGACTACAGCAGATTACATCACCACAGAGATAAGAGACACAAAAATAACAGAGACACCAAATAAAACCAAACTTTTCTAAGCAAAATAACACCCAAGTAATTGAACAGGACAATGCAATCAAAACTTTTTTTATTGTCAGCATGGGGAATATTCAATTTCAAACACTAATTATCTTCTCATCTTTTCAAAGATAAAGGGGAATATAATTACAGAGATAAGATAGAAAAAAGCAACACTTAAGCTCTTTCTGCCGTGAATAAGTCCAGTATCCACTTTTATTCCACCAATATATTGGGAAACACTACACGCAATTGCCCATTGATCATTTATTCACTTAAGACAATAAAATAAATGACCTATGAGCAGATTAAGTGAGAAAATTATCTCTCACTTGAAGCTCAATATACTGGGAAAATTAATGAATTTATCTAAATCCTGGAAAAACTTTATCCATTTGCTGGCTGATTGATGAGCAGTAATTCGCATACTGAGAAACAAAAACATGCTAAACCTCCTCTTTCAATAAGATATTGCGGAATGGCTATAAAACTTGATGCCAATGTTAGATAGTAGCTGGGAAATCTTAGGCTTAAACAGTATTGTTTTTTTCTATTTAATTGCGAGGCTAACGCTGCATATCACGTCACACTGGAAGCTTTAAAAAAATCCTGTCACGTCTCCAGGATAGCTTGTTGTCTGTCTCTGTGTCACACTTATTGCGCCGAAGTAGAGGAATAGGGAAATAAATCAGGACCGAATCGCTGAAAGAACCAACATTGCTGTCACAGGAAGAATAGTGTACCATGCAGTCAGGGATCCCACAAGATGAATTTTGTTTGTTTATTGAGTTTATTGTCTCAGTATTTTAGTTATCTAAAAACAGTGTTCACTTGAAGTAGATACAGTGTTGTTATTTATTTGTTTGTTTTTGACATACATTGCAGCGACCAAATATGACCATTATAGCAACGTCCAGCTGTTTGGTGGAGGAAGACCCCAGACACATGTCTGGGTAGAACCACTGGCACACCGCAAGTCAGCTGGAAAACCTTCTTCATGTTAAGTCTTCACCCTGGGAGGGACTTGAAGCCATGCGGTAAGAGGCTAAGCAGTCAGAGGAGTTACATATCGGCGACTCTACCAAAACCCCATGGGCACCCCATACAGTGTTGCCTTTATTGAATGTATCATAATGATGAAGAAAGAATGTCACTCAGATGTTTGTGTCTAACAGTCAGGGATGCCACATAATGATTAAATCTACTGATGAAAAAATAATTGCATTATATGCTACTAATCACTGAATGCTTTTGGAAATTAAAAACAAAAATGCAAACAAAATCGAGATGCATTTACAGGGTGATTTAACATAAGTCATTTATTATATATAACATATGTTATAGAGTCTAACAGTCAAGGGTACCACAAAATTATGGTTAACTAGGGTCCATTGATGCTTGTGAAGGGTGGTGGAATTATCAAAAAAATATATTTATGTTATTAATAAGAGCCTTATCGCACAAAGGTCTATGGTCCTTGCCATAAGACATCTTTTACTTTGCTACTCTAGTCTCATACATTCCCTAATGAGAGGCGAATGTGTGAATCAAGCAGAGAGACCTTTCTGGCATATGTATGGAAATTAGGCATTCAGAAAAATACAAATTATTATCTAGACAACTGTACAGTCTGTGCATATTTTGCTTTATTTTCTTGCATTCAAACAACAGACTTATGGAATGCCCATGTTTGTGCAAGCAAGACACTTTAAGGCAGCTGTTTGCAAATAATGGCATTTAAAAAAGTTACTATTACTTTCCAAATGACTGTGGCATCCCTGCACATTTTGTTTTATTTAGTCTAATCTTACAAGTTCATGGTGGCATCCCTGCCTTAAATGCCTTACTTTCTCCACTCTCCATTCCCATAAATTCCTGTTGTGAGACCCATTTTTGTGCAATCAGGAAGACCATGATGGCATCTGTATGCCAATCAAGGCAGCCAGAAAACTACCAGACAAAATGATCACCCGTGGTCAGTGTTAATTTAAATCACTAGACTAAGTCAGCGCTTGTTTAATACTGGTGCCAAGAAAGGTAACAAAGGTCTGGATGTTAAATCATCGACTCAGACTAACAGATGTCTGTATTTCTCGCACAAACTAAGAACTACAACTTACATTCCGGAGTATCAGCATTCAGGACTTTCATTATTATTCCTATATGTAGCAAGTTGCTGCAATTTATTCCCAACCAAACCCCAAATTATTGGAACAAATTTTAAAAGCACTGTCAACACAATTCTAATGCATGGCAAGTATATGGGGTTTTGGGGAAGAAATTAAGAAATAGTCACACACAAATTAACCCCTCTGTCTTTCTTGCACGAAGGAAGACGTCCTGATAAAGGTCAGACTGCTCTCTTCTAATATATTAAGGTGCTGCATTTTTTTTTTAACTTAACCCAACAGTCTGTACTCTTTAAATTTGTCTCATCGCCAACTATCCTAAGGAGTACCACTATTTTGTTTGTTTTGTTTTTTTGCTACAATGCACCAACACAATTGGTGGAGGAAGACCCCAGACTTGGTCCAGGTAGAACAACCGGCATACTGCAGGTTAGCTTAAATAGGCCACCAACACAATTTTAGTGTTTTTGTATTTGTTTTTTTTGGCACATTGACATTTGTTAGAATGGATACAATAAGGTTTAACATAAATAGCATATAATTAGGGAAAAATTAAAAAGTGTGAGTAGAATATAGTGTTTGGAAGGAGAAATAAGGTATCATGCTTTAAAAATGCTCCCTTAATCTGAAGCGTATTTAAATTACATATTTATTCTTGTACAGTAAGTTGATGCAATTTATTTATTCTGAATCAAACCATACTGTGTCGGTACTCACTGAATTGTGAAACCATACCGTGTTGATACTCTTTGAATTGTGAAACCATACTGTGTTGATACTCATTGAATTGTGAAACCATACTGTGTCGGTACTCACTGAATTGTGAAACCATACTGTGTTGATACTCATTGAATTGTGAAACCATACTGTGTCAGTACTCACTGAATTGTGAAACCATACTGTGTCAGTACTCACTGAATTGTGAAACCATACTGTGTTGGTACTCATTGAATTGTGAAACCATACTGTGTCAGTACTCACTGAATTGTGAAACCATACTGTGTCAGTACTCACTGAATTGTGAAACCATACTGTGTCAGTACTCACTGAATTGTGAAACCATACTGTGTCAGTACTCACTGAATTGTGAAACTATACTGTGTTGGTACTCATTAAATTGTGAAACCATACTGTGTCAGTACTCACTGAATTGTGAAACCATACTGTGTTGGTACTCATTGAATTGTGAAACCATACTGTGTTGATATTCATTGAATTGTGAAACCATACTGTGTCAGTACTCACTGAATTGTGAAACCATACTGTGTCAGTACTCATTGAATTGTGAAATCATACTGTCAGTACTCATTGAATTGTGAAACCATACTGTGTTGATACTCATTGAATTGTGAAACCATACTGTGTCAGTACTCACTGAATTGTGAAACCATACTGTGTCAGTACTCACTGAATTGTGAAACTATACTGTGTTGGTACTCAGTGAATTGTGAAACCATACTGTGTCGGTACTCACTGAATTGTGAAACTATACTGTGTTGGTACTCATTGAATTGTGAAACCATACTGTGTCAGTACTCACTGAATTGTGAAACCATACTGTGTCAGTACTCACTGAATTGTGAAACCATACTGTGTTGGTACTCATTGAATTGTGAAACCATACTGTGTCAGTACTCACTGAATTGTGAAACTATACTGTGTCGGTACTCACTTAATTGTGAAACCATATTGTCAGTACTCAATGAATTGTGAAACCATACTGTGTTGATACTCATTGAATTGTGAAACCATGTGTCAGTACTCAATGAATTGTGAAACCATACTGTTGGTACTCATTGAGATGATTCAAAGGAGTACAAGCAGTATAGGCTTTATAGCAAAGATAGGACATTCGGAGAAAGGGTTTGGCTTTTCCTTTTTTCTTTATACAGAAAGCTTGATTAACTTATTTATTCTTACCACAACCATATCATGTTGGTACTCATTAAACTTGTCTCTTTGAGATGATTCCAATGAGTACCACCAATGTAGGGTTTAGAGGAGAAAAACGGCAATAGACTTTGAAAAATGTCCCATTTAATCTGAAGAGCTGAAAAATCAAATTATCATGCAAACAATCTTAAGTCTAGTAAACAGACAAAGGGAGACTTAAGTCTGGTGATTGAACAATGAATTCCGCTTCGTAACTTATTATTTAACCAAGGGAGGGAATTGTCTGCAATGGTACGTCAAGGACTAATTGAATAATTTAAAATGGCTAGTGTTGATAGACCATTGGTGTCATTTCTCTCAGACAGATATCTGTTTATCTTCATTTATTCTTTGTTTATTTACAAATACACCCATTTCCTTATCAACCTTGAACAAATGTTTTAAAAAAGGCAGTTGTTTACCGGCAAAGGAGACAGTGTAACAATAGCCATTTTTGTTAAATATATTGGCAATATCTGAATTGCAATTGTAGGAAGGACAAATGATTAAATCAATAGATAACAGAATTGACAAAACAGATGAAAGCACCATCTATAAAAATTGAAAGTGTAGTCAGAATAAATGTTCTAGCCAAAAGATAAAAAAGACACATAACTGACGAAAGCACCATCTTTAAATGTATTACATCAAAACAAATGATCTTGCCATTAGAGAAAAGAGGACACTCAACACATGAAAGCACCAGCTACAAATGTAACTGCAGAGTGAGCAAATGATCCAGGCAATACATGAAAAAGACTAACCATATGAAAGCACAATCTACAAATGCAGTTGTAGACAGAACAAGAGTTCCAGCCAATATAGAAAAGAAGACCTAACACAGGAAAGCACCCACTACAAATGTCATTGTAGATGTAATAAATGATCCAGATGCTAGGTTAAAGATATAACACAGGAAAGCACAAGGTTCTGAGGCTTACATGACTCTAACTTAAAGGTGTTACAGAGACTGCATTAAAGGGTCAATATATTTAATGTATAATACTTTCAATGCTTCCGAGTTTGGTATGAATAGAAACATAATACGACTTTCACAGCAACTTAAGGTCTTAATTTGAGAAACTCTCCTGATTATCAGGTTTGTAAATGTTTGTGTGTTTTTTTTCTCTCCAAAATATCCCACTAACAATTAAATAATGTCACTTTTTATGCTTTAGGCATCGTTACTTTAAGTCCGAAAGTCAATATTTCTGGCAATCTCCGTAGAGACAATATCAGGCTGTGTCAGGTGGAAAACAACGACAATGTCTACAGGTAAATATTGACAAAGCAATTCGAAAATGCAGTTCTTATGAAAACATAAAAGTGAATACAAGCAGTATAAAGAACCTTTAAATTAACTTTAAATGTGACTGTTTTGGGAAATAGCTTTCTTTTTCATATATAAGGATGGAAGGGGCATTCATGCCCTAGTGGCCATGATGACAAGACCTGAAACCTCTCAGTGTATTACTTGGTACTTGGAAGACCATTGATGATGTTTTGTTTTTGAAACAATACAGCAACCAATTAAAGTCATTAAAGCGACTTCCAGATTTTAGGGTAGAGCGGAAGGACCCTCAACAAATGCCTGGGTAGAATCACTAGCACACCAAAGGTCAGCTGGAAGACATTAAGTCAAGTGGGACTTGAATCCACGTGGTGAGGGGCAGTCTAAGGATTATTACAAGTTGGCGACTGGGCGTCCCCTTAGACCATGGAAAAAAAAATTACCCCCCTCCCCACCCTAAAGATATGCCTATAACTGTAATAATAAAAAGAATCAATTTAAACAACAATAATTCCTCTCTCTTACAAAACTGCACTGCATACCTTTGGTCCACTTGAGAGTGGCTGGAGGGTTGCCCCCGGTAGCGCGGCAGATCATTCGGACAATCTGACCTGCTCTGATGGAGTCTCCTTCGGTGTAGCCGGAGATAGTGGGAGGATCTGGGGGATCTGGAATATGGAAATGAAAAATATAACAAAGTGTAAAATATAAAACTACTTTTCCAGTATGATAAACCTGCAATAAAGACTAATTAATTGTGTCATAGGGTGAATCACCTTGGTTTAATTCTTGAATTATGTAAAATGATTACTGTGTACGTAATAATGCTATTTTATATACTTAGAGTGCGTGTAAATTGTGTTATTAAATTTTATAAGTTGTTCCACATGTGTGAAATGCATCTTTTTTTTCTGTCTCTCTCTCTATCTTTTTTTTTTTTATACATATTTTCTTCTTTCCAACACTGGCTTTGAACATTATAAAGAAAAGATGATTTTGTTGAAGGGTAAAAAGAAAATCAAGCACTTTCAATTAAAAAAGGGTTAAACTGTAACTTGCTTTAAAATATTTTTTTTACCCAAAACCCTACAAAATGGTGTGATAATTAACACCACATATAACAGATTACAATGAATTCTCCATTATGAGAGAAGTTGAGTAGAAAATTAATTAACAAAATTTAATCAATGCTTTCAGACATAATTTTGGGAGAAATTGATAAAATCTTGTGCAAAAAACACCAACATTATCACATGCGCAATAAAAGTTTTTTCTGCAATCCAATATTCATTTAACAAAATAGGGAAGAAAATTTCTCTAAATGTTTTACTCGATCCACTGAGATACGGTTAACAGAACAATGAAAACGTCCTTAAAGGTGGTGTCTGACAGTTTGAACCAAGTTTATTTTCTTGACAGTTTGAACTAAGTTTATTTTCTTGACAGTTTGAACCAAGTTTATTTTCTTGACAGTTTGAACTAAGTTTATTTTCTTGACAGTTTAAACCAAGTTTATTTTCTTGACAGTTTGAACCAAGTTTATTTTCTTGACAGTTTGAACAAAGTTTATTTTCTTGACTGTTTGAACCAAGTTTATTTTCTTGACTGTTTGAAGCAAGTTTATTTTCTTGACAGTTTGAACTAAGTTTATTTTCTTGACAGTTTGAACTAAGTTTATTTTCTTGACAGTTTGAACCAAGTTTATTTTCTTGACTGTTTGAAGCAAGTTTATTTTCTTGACAGTTTGAACTAAGTTTATTTTCTTGACTGTTTGAAGCAAGTTTATTTTCTTGACAGTTTGAACTAAGTTTATTTTCTTGACAGTTTGAACTAAGTTTATTTTCTTGACAGTTTGAACTAAGTTTATTTTCTTGACAGTTTAAACCAAGTTTATTTTCTTGACAGTTTGAACCAAGTTTATTTTCTTGACTATTTGAAGCAAGTTTATTTTCTTGACAGTTTGAACCAAGTTTATTTTCTTGACAGTTTGAACTGAGTTTATTTTCTTGACAGTTTGAACCAAGTTTATTTTCTTGACAGTTTGAACTAAGTTTATTTTCTTGACAGTTTGAACCAAGTTTATTTTCTTGACAGTTTGAACCAAGTTTATTTTCTTGACTGTTTGAACCAAGTTTATTTTCTTGACTGTTTGAACCAAGTTTATTTTCTTGACAGTTTGAACCAAGTTTATTTTCTTGACTGTTTGAACCAAGTTTATTTTCTTGACTGTTTGAACCAAGTTTATTTTCTTGACTGTTTGAACCAAGTTTATTTTCTTGACAGTTTGAACCAAGTTTATTTTCTTGACAGTTTGAACCAAGTTTATTTTCTTGACAGTTTGAACCAAGTTTATTTTCTTGACTGTTTGAACCAAGTTTATTTTCTTGACTGTTTGAACCAAGTTTATTTTCTTGACAGTTTGAACCAAGTTTATTTTCTTGACTGTTTGAACCAAGTTTATTTTCTTGACTGTTTGAACCAAGTTTATTTTCTTGACAGTTTGAACTAAGTTTATTTTCTTGACAGTTTGAACTAAGTTTATTTTCTTGACAGTTTGAACCAAGTTTATTTTCTTGACAGTTTGAACCAAGTTTATTTACTTGACTGTTTGAACCAAGTTTATTTTCTTGACAGTTTGAACCAAGTTTATTTTCTTGACTGTTTGAACCAAGTTTAAACCAAGTTTATTTACTTGACAGTTTGAACAAAGTTTATTTTCTTGACTGTTTGAACCAAGTTTATTTTCTTAAACAAACAGCCGTTGTCTGAAAAGATCCCATGAAATGCTGTTTACTGATATGGAGCATCCATGTGAAACGTAAAGATTAACATCTGACTCCATGTTACAAACTTGTATTTCCTATCTGAACCATGCTACACAGTTAGCTATTTTTAAACTAAGACAACCACGTGACCACTTTAGTTTCGAGATCATATATTATCATCCATAATTAGTGGTATAGCTCCATTGGATAATTCTGTCTGACGTTAATACCTATTTTTAGCAGAACTCACCATTGTGCCTATTTATAGATTTGGTAAGAATGCACATTTAGAGCGAATTTGTTTCATGATTTGTACAGTTTTACATTTGAGGTAGTGCTCCAAATCAACTTCAGTAAGTCTAAAGTATAAGTTTATAGTGACATTATGTTAAATTCCTCCAAACAATGGAGTACATTGGTGAAATGAAAATTGTCTCCCTTATTAGTTAATATTCGAGATATTCCAAACAGTAGGTAGGTCCTTGTAGTTGAAATTCTTGGACTTTATCCCCTGTTCTTTAGTAGATTTTGCAATAACGGTGAATTTCTTACTTAAGCATAAATATAAGCTTAAAATTTATTTAAATACTTACAGAGATATGTTACTTAAAAAAGAAAATGGACATGTTTATTGATGATGGTTAACCTGGGTATCATAAGCAAAGGCAGAAAAGTCAACATACACTCGAAACAGCACAAGCATAAAAACCAAGTAAATGCAAATGAAAGGACCTACTTGCATTTAGGCATTATTCATGGAAGACTATTCATTAATGTCTCTCATTGAAAAATACTGTTACAGGCATTTGATATAGGACAAACTGTCTGTCAGAACCTTTATGTCTTCACCAGCTTAGCACAACTGGATCAGGCTTAGGCAAATAGTGTAGATCCAGATCAGCAATTGCCCTATGTACTACAGTCTCTCGCAATGTGTCTTGTTACCTTTGGTCATTGTTTGTTTATTGGGTTTATCATTCCACCAACAGTATTTCAGTTATCTGGAGACGGTGTCCTGCTTGAAGCAGATATAGTGCTGCCTTAATTCACTGTGTATAGCATGCCTTGAATACCTGGATTGATACCACACCCAGTCACATTATCCTGACAATGGGCAAAACCAGTCTAGGAACTACCCTTATATTTGCCTGAGCGTTAGTTATACCCATGACTTCAGTATGTCACCGCCCGGGATCAAACCGAGGCCTCTCGTACCTGTAGCTGATGCTCTACCTGTTACCTTTGCCTTATTGTAAATGCCGTTTATTAGAAAAGTAATAGGCAAACATTTTTTGTTGTTTGTTAAAAAATGTAGGAAGATATGAGTTAAATGCTTAAGGCAATTATTATGTAAACACCTAAAATTGTGTTTTCATTGAAATATTGAGATTTTTGTTGATAAACATGTAAAAATAGCTATTTTTTTGTCAATAAATTAAAATACTGACATTTTTGTAATGTTTTACATGTAAAAATAACTTTATTTTTTACAAACAATAATAATGAGATATTTTCTTTTTTACATGTGAAAATACCTATATTTTATTAATAAAAATATTGAGATTTTTCGTTTCGTTTTGCATGTAAAAATAACTATATTTTGTTATTAACTAAAAATACTGACATTTTTTGTTGTCTAAATGCAAAAATACCTATTTTGTTATTAATAACTCATTCTGAACCTTCATCAACTAATCTCTTATTTATATTCAATAATCTCTCCACACCTTCAGCTGAATGGCATAATCTTAAATAGTACAGAAAGGTTAAAATATTCTTTTACTGTTTTTAGTTAAAATCACATAACAAAAAATACGCTTCGAGAGTGTTAGTTCTGGATGTTTATCCCATCTACCGAGCAGTGAAAGCCTTAATAAATTAAGCTATAATCTTAGAAAAAAGAAATCATGTTCAAATCTTCTGGGAATAAATTGAATTTACTGACATGACATTTACATGCAATATGTTCAAGGGCATTATTGTACAAGGATTGTGCAAATTGTTCCATTCTCCTGTCTTTTGATAGACAATGATTTAAGGCAAAAGACAAGTTAACAATAGTTAATACAAATTAATTATGGTTAATGTAAATTGTGACAGCAGATAAAGAGTTAGTACTGTGAGCCAGATTTTGATATTCAAAACTCTGACCTGACATAAACAAGTTTGTTTGTTTGTTGGGTTTATTGTCCCACAAACAGTATTTCAGTTATAGTGCCGCCTTCTCTGTGTATAGCATGTCGTGAACACCTGGCATGATACCACATCCAGTCACATTATCCTGACAATGGGCCAACCAGTTGTGGAACTACCATTATATTTGCTTAAGCTTTAGCAAGGGAGCTACCAGGTCCTCTTGACATATACAAGTTTCTTAAAATACTACTACCTAAAATTTCTTCATTTTCTAGCTTTTTTTCATTTAAACTTGCACTTATAGATAACAAAATTAGTCATTTTGCTTAAATAATTGCAATAAGTTTTGCAATATTATCCAGAGACAAAAAATACCCCTACACCCATCCCTTAAGTCAATTCTTTTCTGTATCTCAACGATTTTGGGTGGAAAATTGAATACATAAAAAAATATTTAAAAAAAAAATGGTCAGACTTACATAGCACGCCCACAGTTGCAGTGTCAGCCACCGTTATGCCTAACTCATTATTTGAAGCTGAACACGTATAGATGGCGCGACTCTGCTGAGGACTCAAGGTCACTTCAATCTCTGATATTGTTATGTAGCCGCCATCTGGTGAATTCTCAGTCCGAGTTTTTTCTGCGACATTGTTCGAGCCACTTGGAATCCATGCGATCTTGGCAGGTGGGTTGCTATTGGAAGTAGTACAGGTCAAGGTGACAGTCTCTCCAGCCTTGGCTTCACGTGTCCCAGTGATGTTTGCCCATCGCGGGGCAACTGAAGAACAGATAAAATGTTAAGATTTTAAAAAATATATAAAAAGTGAATTAATTTATTAACACCAAGCAGTAAGTGTAAGCCTGTATAACCAAGGTATCAGGAATATTAGAAAATAAAAATAAGGTCAAATGTCAAGGTCATTTTCAATATTTTTTTCTAGGATGATAAATAGCTATTTCTGATTGTTGAATGTCTCTCTGGCCTTGGTTTCATCAAGGGGGAACAGGAGGAAATAGGACACAAAATTATGTTTATTGGTTTTATCGTCCCACCAACAGTTTTTCAGTTTCCTGGAGATGGTGTCCATTTGAAACAGATAAAGTGCTGCCTTCACTGTGTATAGCATGCAGATAACACCTGGCATGATACCACACCCAGTCACATTATCCTGACACCAGGTCAACCAGTCTTGGAACTACTTTATATCTGCTTAAGCGTTAGCAAAGGAGCTATACCACTACCATTTTTAACAACTTTGGTATGTCACGGCCTGGAATTGAACTTTTGCACCCAAGTCTTAGCAATATCTTACAGCTGTATGTAGTGGTTAGCAGATAGAAAAGACGTTTATTTTACTTATTAAAAGTACCATGATCAGCATTAAGCACTAAACACACATACTCTTAATGATTTTTAATGACTTTGGTATGTTGTGGACCAGGATCGAACCTTGGGCCTCCCGTACCTGGCGCTGAAGCTCTACCGATTGCACTAACAGGTCCGATCAGACACAAAATTAAAAGGTTAAAGTCATTCTTTAGGAACTTTTTTCTTTTTAATGTCTCAACAGGAGAAACAAAAATGCCAAACATGCTTACAAGGACTTTTTATTTCTCTCTTCATCCAATCAATGCTAATTAACAGACCTTTAAGCACTTCCTGTTCTTGTGTGTACACCATCCTTATCTTTAAATAGACCTGTCACAAGATCAATCATTCATACAGCAGCTAACAATTTCCCACATTTCTTTAATTTTCATCTCAATTATATATGATAGTAATGAAATTAGTAGCCGCAATTAAAAGACACAGCTGAAACATGCTGGAAGTCCCTAGTAACAAACACTAGGAGAAGCAGAGACCTTAAAATGAATCGTGGTGGAGGTTCATTAATAATAGCCGTAAGGATGGCATGTTTTAAAGTTTAATGACCATCTTTGGAGCAAGACATACTGACAATGATTACAATTAAGCTCAGATATGGGTCGAAAAGTAGCAAGAAAAAAATGGAAATACTGAACCTTAGACAATATAGTTTACATCATTGAGAAAAAAAGTTGAGGATATAAAAACAGTTTTCCGCAAATTCTATTGCATATAAAAGGGGAGCGTACTCTAAAAGGGGAACCTTTTATTTGGTTTGACTTGGGAAGCAACTTTTATAAAAACACATTTTTTAAATTCTGAAAATTAATTTCTTTTAAGGGCCACATATGGACAAAAAACTTACAATATCACTAAAATGGCGGAGTTGCTAATTTTTTCTCTTTGACTCAGTTGAAAGAGATAATTACAAGAAGATATTGGTAAGTTCTAGATATTCTTTTCATGGTCAGATATCTGTAGAAAAGCTTGGTAGAAGAAATTATCACATGAAACAAAGCACCAAACATTAGGTAAAATACAGTTTGGGAATAGCCTTATGTTCTTTGAGTATAGCAACAGGTAAGGGACTAGGGCTTCATTTGGTTATACTTTTTACATTTCAACAAGGATTTATTGGACCACAAACATATATTGGTACCATGCCACTTTGAACGTGTTATTCAGGGATGGGGTGGGATTTGCCTGGCATTTTTGCCAATACTGTGCAGCAACACTTCTATATAGCACAGGGGCACTTATGAGGTGCCTAGGGACTGAACCTGTCCGGTCCATTATACTGACACCGACGAGTCAGGCATAATGCTGTCCCCACTTGCCCGGAGCGTAAGGAGGGAAGCCACTACTACCAACTTTAAAGTCTTTGGTTAGACCCGGCCTAGGGGTTTTGAACCCATGACGTCCCAATCCGCAAGCCGATGCTCTACCACTTAAACTATTGTGACTAATGTGTTATTCAGGACTATTTCCTCATTTTCTGTTTGTTAGGTGCCTTTCATTGTTCTTCATACCTTCCATGATCATGTTCAATTAACTTTCAAAACAGGGAAAAGTTAAAGATAATCATGTTCTTGTTTTATTTTCAATCATATCTATTTTTTTAATATGGCTTTTGGACAAACTGATCTCATCAAAAAGCTTGTTTCAAATCATGGTGATGAGATGTTATTATATTCAGCTGACAAAACAAGCACAAACCATTTACCACATTTTCTTCAATACAAATTCTTGATGTTACAATCACAGCTGAAACATGTCCAGTTATGATACATTTCATTACATGTAATAGCAATGCTAATTCTACCAGAAAAGGTAATTTGTAACAGTTAGCTTTCTCTTTACTCATCAGTGAAACTTGTTAGCAAAAAGTGAAAATTTGTTTGCATTTTCACAGATTGCTATTATAATCTGATATTTTTTATTTGTAATTTGCATTGTAATTGTTTTACTTTTACTTTCCCCATAAAAAGTATCAGTATTTTAATTCTGTATCAATAAATGGTCAGCAAAAATGTTTGAATCAATGGAAGCTTTATAAGAAACCATTATAAAATGGCTTGTAAAATCTGGATATTTTTTTCAGGGTGAAATAGCAGAAAAACTAGGAGAAAATAAACAAAACAGACGACCCTCAGACAATCAGCATTATACGCCAGAAGCAAGAATGTGATAAAATACTTTCAAATTGATCACACCATCCCAATGGTAAGATATAGCCTCATTATTCCTACTTAAAATGCATTAAAAGTTGGAAAAGTCTTAATGGCTGAACTTCTGTCTTCTGAACAAATTCTTAAGACAGTTTGAATTTCTCAACCTAAAAACATAACAATATCCAAGCAGGATTCAGTGCTTAAATGCATGAGCAACAGATAAAACAAGTGATTTTCGCAGCCAGAATCGAATGTAACAGTACATCTGTATATGTCACAGGGAAATACAATATGCTTCAGGAAATGTGTTTCAATTGGTAAACGGAAGAAAAAAATACAATTCCAGGGAAATGCCTTAAGGTACATGTAAATAAGACAAATCTATGCTAAGGAAACAAAGAATATCTGGCAGTGCCCTAGAACATAGTAATGAAATCTGTTACTATTGATAACCCATTATAATTATATTTGCAGTACACATAAAAACATAATTAGGTTTCTTAAAAGGCATACAAAAGAAGAAACAAGGGGCAGCTAGGTTTTTGTCATATAAAATCAATAAAAAAATCAATAAGAAAAGAATTTTTCACTTGCAAAAGTATATCCATATGTAAAAATGTCACTTATAAATAAGAAGTAAAAAATAATATAAAATATAACATTGAACAAACTATCATTCTCGCAACATAGAAAAAAATAATGTTTTTCTGTGATCAATGTGGAATGTTTGATAATTTGCAACAACCAGACATACCTGCGTAACGAGTTTTTTCACTAACAAATATAAAATGTTTGAAAATTTTCAACCCATCACTTACAATATACAACCAGTTTCCTCCTAGAAATTAGCGGGGCATCACTGTTCACAACGTTCCAGGCATGGCATTCATACTCGGCATCATTATCTGATCGCTTGGCAACCAAGGTCAGCTCGTTGATGGCTTTGTTAGCGCGCTGATTGTACGAAGAGTCGACACGTACACCGTTAAGAAACCAAGCAACTTCAGCGAGAGGGTTGCCCCCCTCAGATGTGCAAATCATGTGGACAGTGTCATTGGTTCTTATGGCTTGGTTGCGCTTGTATCCTTCGATGGTTGGCTGCCCAGGAGGATCTGAGGAAAAGAAAAATGAGCAAACATTAATAACATTTATTACAAATTCTATATGAACTATACAAAGTTAGCAAAAAAGAGCCACATATGGTTGCTAACATTTATAATAATAGGGTATCCAGAGCAACAACATTTAATGGAAAGAACATATAACTATTAACCTGCTAAGCACAAAATGATCCATATTTGCACTATATGCTGTGGAGTCTCTAGCATTATGTCTCGGCAACTTTATATTAAATTGATTAGCTAATAACTAAGATTTTGTATTGGTTATAAAAAAAAAAAAAAAGTGACAGAGCTAGAGCCTTTCTTGCCCTGCATCACTGGTTCCACTCAGCAAAGCAACTTCTGTCATCAATTATGTCTGGAAGTTAGCAAAAGCCCACGTTTTGGTTCAAGGTTGTTTTTGTTTTTCTTCTTCACACGCTCGAGTGCGACGTGTATATATGGAATGCTCACTGAAATTTGCACATGGGGAAAGTTTGTTTTGTGGACCTAAACTGATAAAATATGGGTCCTAATTAGGTAAAAGCGTTCTTATTATTTTATTTTTGTATTTATTTTTGTGTGTCTATATCTTTAAACATAACTTAGAAAAAACTATATGAACAATAATTATTTGCATAATTTAAGGCTAGCAGACCTTCCAATAAGTTTTTGCCTTTAGCAGACCTCGAGCCCGTGTGATTAGTCTGAGTATAACAAGCTAACAAGTATCAGCTCTGCTATAAACACACAATTTAGTTGAATTTTCAACTAAAAAAATACAATTGTAATAATTAATATTATATCTTTTACATTAACGAACAAGTACATGCACAAAAAAAACATTAAATAGCCACAAGAATTCCTTTATTTCTATGGCGATAAATGATTCCTGTGGTCCTCATTGGGATAGGAAAACAATAATTTGAAGAGTTTTAAGTTTTTTTTCCATATTTAAATAATCAAATACCAACCAATTCACTTCAATAGAACCTATTAGTTTGAAATTAATGTTCTGGCCTGAGTCTAAATACCCTTGTTAAAACACTTCTAACTATGGGGCTTGTGCATCTCAATAGAATGTTCAAATACTTAAGTATAAATCAATTTTATAACAACTAATAATTCTGCTCAAATAATGTTCAATTATCAGCAAAAATAAGCATAACCGTCATACATATTTGCTGCAGCATCGATTGAACTACATTTGTATTCTCCCAAAAATAATAATTTTTGCAAATTCATATTAATGATTTCTAGCTTAGCAGAAGGTTGTATGCAATTACATACAGAAAAGAAATATATACCAAAAATACTGATCTGTGTAGGCAATTAGATATCGATAAATGGCTGTTATTCCCATGAGCCTAAACATTATGTCAAAACAGTTCGCACTTAATCATGATTCTACAATACTTCTCAATATAAGCCATGTCAGTGCAAGTAATTGCAACAGCTTTGTATCAAATTTAACAAAACCATCTTTTCCATAACACCCATCGCCAATAGTTATCAAACATGTTTGTAGAAGAAAAAATTTCTTCCCTTGACAAAACCCATTCCTTGCTAACACAAATCAACAAGAAGAATTATTCTCTCTGCTTTACTGATGTAACACGTTGATAGGCTGATAGCCATTAAATGCTTTATGTATTTTCAGTTCTTCAAAGGGGAAAAAAATATTTTTCAATTATGCCCGGTTCTGATAACACGTAACACAATTTCAAATCAATGAGTTCTCTTTTCCTAAAGCATTTTTCTCCCTAAAACTTCAGATCTTTTAACAGTTCCACTTTGGTTGCCATAGAAATAAAAAAATAAATGCAATAAAAATGGCATGAGGATCTGGTTTTACTAGTTCTTTGATGGAACAAAACATGACCTGAAATACAGTAACAAATTCTGGGTAAATAAAAATAAAATATAGAATTTCATGCATGGTAAGATAACATGATAACAGGATTTGTGTCTGAAATGTAACCTTGCTCTTGTAGTTTTTAATTCAGAACTGTATTTTTTTTTATTTACGGTGTTAGCAGTGAATACAATGTTTAATATAACAATATTCAGGAAAAAGCATCTGACCTTACAGAATTCAACTACATGTATTCATAGGTATGACAAGAAATAGATCCACATATTTTCATTATAGGGGGTAAAATGAAAGATATTCACACAATTAAAATACCATGACAAAACCATCAAATGTTTATAATAATATGTCCAGCCTGTTTAAACAAGATGTAAATGTGACTATACAACACAAAATGAACTACTTTATACATAAACCATCATCTAGAGTGCATAGAAATACAGCATCCTGTGAAACATAGTACATGTTGTGTAACCAGCACATAGTGATAGAGACCATCTCTTTTCCCTCTTGGTAAGCAACCATTAACCTTCTTCTTATCATATGTTCACTTCATTATCTTACACAAAAAAACAAAAAATGACCAGACCTGGTAGCGCAATCGGTAGACCATAGGCTCCAGGTATGGGAGGTCCCGGGTTCAATCCGGGGTCATGAGTTACCAAAGTCCTTAAAAATGTTAGTGGTATAGCTCCAATGCTGACTCTTAAGCAAATATTAGGGTAGTTCACGACTGGTTGGCCCGGTGTCAGGATAATGTGACTGGGTGTGGTATCATGCCAGATAACTGAATACTGTTGGTGGAACAATAAACCCAATAAACAAACAAAAACTATGTATGACAGTGATTTGTTAATAGTCAAATGAATAAATGAATTGCTATAAATTCAATGTAGTGGCAATTACAGTGGCAAGTAGTCAAATTACTTTTACAGAGACTCTGTACCAAAAATTGCTGATGCTGATCATATAGTTGGCAGTGGGAGATTTTTGATCGAGAGATTTCCACAAACTCGTGTTTAGCAGGTTACATATCAAAATTTGGATTTTACATATACTGATGTTCCTTATAATAAGTGTTATTTTGTTTGTATATAATTTTCTTTTATAAGATTTAACTTCAAACGCAGCTGCTTGCTGCAAGTTATTTCATTTTAATGGGATATTTTTATTTAAAGCGTTTGTGAGAAAATCAAAACATTCAGAAAGTGCAAGTTGGAGCACTCCTCATCCATAAACCAGGTTTATTCACCCCACTCGGTCCTTTTGCAAACTGACTTGTTTCAAGGCGGCAACTGTTGTTTTTTTCTTTCTGTGTGTTATATCTCGTCTCTGTGTTTTTGTCACTTGAATATTTACTATGTGTTTTTGCCTATAATTTAAATTTTCATATCTGTGGTTATTCTTATAGGACCTTTTCTTATTGTCCTTTTCTCAAATTCTCAGGTGCTAACATACTTTCTTGATGTAAACTACAAAACACTACTACAAAACTTTAGAGATTTCCTTTTTTAAAATCTGAGCTTATAACCATAACTTTGTCAGTTGGACGTAATTAACCTCCAAAAAATTCATTCAATTAGGGCCATATCATGTACTTAATTTAAGAAAAAAAATTGATTAAACAGTTCATCTAATTACTATAAAAATTTAAGACAGAAATAAAAAATAGAAAGGATAATTCCCAATTTTTAAAACTGAAAGTAATGTTTTGGTTATCTCCCTTGTGGGTAGGTATTTTCATGTGCTTTATATAAAAAAGGCACCAAAATTTCTGTTAGAAGTTATCACTGTCATCATTTAGCATAAATAGTGATTATACAATGCATAAAAAATCTTTGTAAGATCAAAATCTTACATTAACAAAGCAATTCTTGAAAGCTGCACAACAAAAAATAGTCCATGGTCAAGTTGTAGGGTCCCAGCTCTGGCCCCCAGTCTTGGTTCTGATGTTATGCTTGAAAATTCTCAAAGTGCCACACTAAGATCTATCACTAACTGACATCATACATCGCCTTGCTATCTGGCAATGTCCTGATACCAATAGAGCAAGTGTATTGACAGAGAATTGGAGCTGAGAGCAGACAGATTGTCATCAGCCTGGCCACCCTAAGATGGCCTCTATCATAGCATCAGACAGATATTGGCAGGGGGCAGCTTTTTTCATAGAAAGCAACTATTTTAAACAGAAATCATTAATGGATTATGGTCATAGAAGTACAGTTGGCAACACGGCCTCTAATCTTTCAGACAATATTGGCAGGTGGCAGTATCTTTATAAACAGAAAAGTCTCTTAACTGCAACTATCTAAGGCATGTGATAGGGGGCAGTAACTTATAACCAAAAATGTCTCTAAACTGCAACTATCTAAGGCATATGGTAGGGGGCAGCAACTTATAACCAAAAATGTCTCTAAACTGCAACTATCTAAGGTATTTGGTAGGGAGACAGCAACTTATAACCAAAAATGTCTCTAAACTGCAACTGTCTTAGGTATACGCTAGTAGGCAACATCTTAAAGCAAAAAAATGTCTCTAAGCTGCAACTTCCTATGGAATAGGGCAGGTGGCTGCATCTTTAAAAATAGAAAGGTCTCTATACTGCAACTACATGTACCTATGAAATGTGGCAGGTGGCAGTATTGTATGAAATGTCTCTCAACTGCAACTCTCTATGGCATGAGGGAGGCAGCAAAGTCTATTACATGAAGCAAAATTAGTTTTAAATTATTTGGTTTTAGTTGAATGGAAATTAATTTCTTTCAAATAATGTGATCCCTACATCTGAAGAGACAACAAGGTGTTCCCGTTGAAAATTATTCAACCAACAATTATTTTTTTCTACATCCAGAAAAGGAAATGATTAGAATAATTCTAAAATAGGAAATATTTACAAACAATCCTACAATTCCTGCAGTAATTAGTATTAAAACATTATCCTTTAAAAAGAAATGCATTATCCACTTTCATAAAACCTGACTCCTGAAGCAAACAGTTATTACTTTTGGAGAACATCCATTAACTGTGTTCAAACAATGATATTTAATTCATTACAAGAAATTCAATTATTCGGATAACATCAATTTTCTGAATCATTATTGTGATTATTCTAATATCTTCAAACCAGGCTTCCAATTCTAGATGTGAAGCACGTCTTTAATCAACTAAATGAGGGAACATTTAAAATTGAAATTTTAAATGCTGATTCCTAGATTTTATGATCCATGTTTTAATGGCTGAACAGGGGCCATCCATAGCCACTATTTCAATATTTGTTAGATTTGAGGCCCTCTCAGCGTCTAAATGCAAAGTTTCTAATCTTGAGAATCTGAATAAAATATAGAGCTGCTTTAACAATCTTATAACAGCCTGTGACAAGAAATAATAACATTATTTTGAGCATTAAAGGTACTGTCCAACAGCTTGCCTGTATCAAATACATGTAATAATATCTTAATTTCTGCATTAACTCAAACTCTAGGCTATGTTTAGACGATTTTAAAAACTACCTCAATAGTAAATAACGGGGATTTTTGCTAAAAAATAGATTTTGATTAAAGCCCAAATTACCATAATGATGATATAATATGATCTCAAAAGTAAGTGGTCGTGTGGGTTTCATTGCTGAAACATAGCTAACTGTGCAGCATGGCTCAGATAGGAAGTACATATTTGTAATCATAAGATTGGTATTAGGCTTCATGTTTTCCATAGATGTAGGACATTAATATACAGCGTTAAGCTGGATCTTGTCGGTAACAATTATTTATGTTTATGTTTATTTGATTTATCGTCCCACCAACAGTATATCAGTTATCTGGAGACGATGTCCACTTGAAGCAGATATAGTGCTGCCTTCACTGTGTATACATGTTGTGAACACCTGCCATGATACCAAACCCAGTAATATTATCCTGATACCGCGCTAACCAGTTGTGGCGCTTCCCTTATCTTTGCTTGAACGTTAGCAAGGGAGCTATACCACCACCATTTTTTAACAACCTTGGTATGTCGGGGCCCGGGATCGAACCCTAGGCCTCCCGTACCTAGAGCTGATGCTCTACTGATTACGCTACCTGGTCCAGTACAATTTTTTATTTAGTTGTTTGCGAAAATAAAATTTAGTCCAAACTTTCAGATATCACCCCAAACTGCTTGCTGTATTTCACATTGTATTGTATCCTAACATTAATAAATTGGCTGAAGCCCACAAGGAAGATTGGATTTATAGACATTGCATTTTTTATCATTATGATTGTTGATGATGGCACTGATATTTTTATCTCTTCATTATTTATTTTTAAAGTTATTAACTTATTCACTTATTATTATTTCTATTCATACCTATTATAACTATTGTGTTGCCAACACTTTGTTCAAGACAAGAACCCTCACAGCTAATTGACAGCCAAAAAAAGCTTTATCAGTTCTGCCTTTGTGACAACATTGTCTACAACATAACTTGAGAACAAAAAAAACAAACTTTTTTGTTTTGTTTTTCTATAAAACTTTTTTTCTAGCATTTTAAGCTTTTAAAAAGCACAATTATCTAATTGTCAACAAAAAACATTTTCTAATATGAAAATAATAATAAACTGACAGCAAAACAAACATCTCCAGAGATCAGTGAAGATCACAATTTTTTTAAAGATTATTTCAATGACAGTTTTTCTTTTCTATATATCTTAGACAATCAAAATCTGACTACATTAATAGTTTTCCATCTAAGAATATTTTTTAAGTATTTTTTTTGCCAAGGATAAAAAATGGTAATTGGCCATTATAAACATATAAATAGTAAAAACATTATTTGTTTATGTCTAAATTTGCAACTTACATGTTATACTCTAAATTGGGCAAACTTCATAGGAATTCTCCCCTTTTCCTATTATGTAGTTTTAATTTACTATTCTCAATAAAGAGTGGGTCAACGGTTGGACAATTGTTGGTATTCATCCTTTCTCATTATGTAACCAACATAAATAACCTCAAACCACTTTGAGATATCCATCCTTTGTCGGATGTTATCAAAATAAATAACCTTCCGTATATTAACAACAGTAGAAGTAACTAACAATAAGATAACCATCCGAGATTCCCCGGATTACGAAGCCCCAGGGGCTGCAACATAGAAAATGTTGACTTAGCTTCTCTTGATATAGCTTCTTGTAAAAATATGACCCATTGCATCCATCTCACCAGTTAATTAACACCAGAGTGTAGAAATACCTGTTTTATCAGAGATCAAAGTGATGGCTTGATTAAATATATGACCTGTCCCCATGCAAGTAAAGGATTACACTAAAGGATTAGCCAATTCTTGATTTAAATCAGTATTTGATGGTCACACATCAGTGGTATAATTCTCGTTGGGTATAATTTTAAATAAAATAGTGTGCTGGGGTTTAGATGTGCTGGTGATAAATATCTAAAAGATTTTGCTTTATCTCTCTAGGCTTTATTTAAAGAGATTAAAATAATGAGATTTGATGTACTTTTCAAGCTAACCACAATCTTAAATTTATTTCTTGTGAAGTTTCTTTTCTTTGTTTTCTAATCAAAATGAAAATACACTGATGTATAAGGCAATGCCGAAATAAATGTGAAAGTGCTGCAGCAAATGGAATTAAATTTTGGTTTTTGTTAACTTTGATCAACAAAGAAAAAATGTTTAAAATTGCTAACAATACTTAACAACAACACTGATAGCATAAAATTAGGCAACAGAAATGTACAAATAATTATAGTAAAAATATCCCTTTCTTCCAAAAAATGTATTTGTTGTACATATGAATCTAAAATAAATTAAATGGAATATATAAAACAGGGAAGGGGTTTAAAAAAAAATGACTGTAACAATGCAGTGTTACTAACATTTTTGAGAAAAAAAGCTTTATGCCACATTTTCTTTTTTCTAGAAAAAAAAATGCCCATAGCAAAAATATGTCAATAAATCATGTCTTTCTACAAGCTCACCATTTCCATGGGAAACTATTTATCAACATTTAGACAATTAACCTTTTCCTTCATAGTACATGATTCAAGGTCAACAGGAAGTGAAAGTAACCAACATTACTTCCTGTTATTACTGTAACTAGGCAACATCTGTTACCATAGTAACAAGATTCAGTTTATGGGCTGACATCTTTTTAAACATGATGTTCTCATTCACTTATCTAATGAGCATTTACTGGCCTTTTATCAGAAGGAATCTTACAGGTATATAAATCATATCTGATGTTTTTTGATAAAATGTAACTTCAATGAAAGGTAATGTTTGTTTTGTACTGAGAAGCTTTTTTTTTAAAGTACCCAACATGGATTTTACAATTTTGTTTAGCATTTTGTAAAATATTCACTGAATATTGATTTTTTCTAAAAAAAATAAAAAAATTGAAAAGATACCCAAACCCATGGCCGATTTAAAGATCTTAGGGATTTTTTGTGTATTTTTTTTAAATAAAACATCTTTTTAAATCTATGCATAAAACAATGTAGAAGAGTTTTGTACAAGATAGTTACGTAAACAAATAACTTCTTTTAGACTAAGATTAGAACTGGGAACTTTTCTGTTAGAAAATAACCTGAAGTATGTTAGTTAGGTACAGATAATCAGGACTTTGGTAACTCACACAATCACATGTTTTTCTTTTATTATTGATTTTATTTCTGTTTTTTAATGATTGTTCTTCAGTTCAGTGTAACCTCCAATACAGCAGATGTGCCATCTACAAAAAACGTTTTATGCAAAAAATGAGAGTTTATGGGAGTTGTTTATGTTTATTGTCTCACTAACAGTATTTCAGTTATCTGGAGACGGTGTCCACTTGAAGCAGATATAGTGCTGCCTTCACTATGTATAGCATGTCGTGAACACCTGGCATGCTACCACACCCTGTGACAATATCCTGACACTGCGCCAACCAGTCGTGGAACTAACCTTTTATTTGCTTGAGCGTTAGGAAAGGAGCTATGCCACTACCATTTTTAAAGACTTTGGTATGTCGCGTCCCGGGATAGAACCTGGGGCCTCTTATGCCTGGAGCCGACGCTGTACCAACTGCACTACCAGGTCGGATTAATAGGATAACAAGATAGCAAGCTTTGAGTAAACGTTCATGGTATTACTATCAGACTATACAGAGCAAAAACTTACACTGTACGCTGAGGATGACCATGATGCGCAAAGGGCCGCTGATGAGGGCATCATTGTAAGCCTGGCATTCATATGCGACTCCATTATCTTCTGGATACTTTGGATTTAAAGTCAGTATACTCTGCGCATTTTCTCGCTTGTCGTTTGCGATGACCTGCTTTGTGTATTCAACCCCATCTGTGATTTCGAACGCCCTTGCGGAACCATTTGAGAGCCGCAGCTGGACGGCCAAGACGCGCCTCGCATGTCAGACGAAGTACAGGTTCAGAGTAAAGGACATTTACTGTTGAGCCGTTAGGGTATCCAACTATTTGAGGCATATTTGGCGGAACTGAAAAGAAAAAATAAATTTAAGGTTAGTTTTTTTTCTGGACAGAACAATATTTACAGAATATATGGGAGAAACAGACAATACAGATTTGTAATAACATTTTCCATTGGATTTTTCACATCATAGAAAAAAAAGGGTAATAAATATAAACAAAAAGTTTATACATGTACTAGATATCAACACAAAATCTTATTAGCTTTAGGATGTAGGTTTGTTGAGTGTAATCTTTAGCAAGGACAAAAAAAAAATAAACAAAATTCCAGCTACAATGAGTAGGACATGACTTCCAGCTGATATTTGCAGGACAACATTTTCATTTGTTATTAGCATGACAAAATTTCCAACTGTTACACATTTTCAGCTATTATTAGAACAGTGCAAACTTTTGTTGGCAGGACAACATTTCCGGCTGTCATCAGAAAAACAAAATGTTTTGCCTTTATTGGCAGAACATTTCCAGCTGATTTTATTTCAATGTCTCCTTGTAGACAATCAGAATCCATAAACGAGCAGAAACGGTACACAATAGTTACATATTTTTAGCTATTATTAGAACAATTCCAACTGTTTTTGGCATCAACATTTCAAGCTGTCATCTGAATCCATAAATTAGTACAAATGGTAGTAGTTACAGTTGTTGTAAAAGAAGATTCTCTGCCATAAATAACTATTATTATTATTTTCCGATGCAACGATAAGAGACACAGTTACCCAATGAAGGTAACTGGGATGACCATAATCTATAAACGATTACCATTCAAAATAGGTGCTGTCCATAAAAAACTACCCTCCTGCCACCTGCCTATACCGTCTGATAACATGATAGAAGTCAAAGTGCAAGCTATGTTACGTTGACCTTAGTTCATTCTCAGAGGCTGTTTCCAGCTGATATTTGACCAATATTATGACCAGAAGTCAGCTGTAGTGTATAGTTTGCGCTGAACGTCTTCACTAGATGCTGGTATTCTGCCAATAATACACAGAGATCTTTGGCATTAGCCCCTGAATACAATTATAATGACAAAGTTTCATAGAAATCTAATCATAAAGATGTAATGAAGGAAATATAGGTCAGAAAGTCTATTGAATCAGGGAGATAGAAGGATGGTTGAAAAACTTCATTAGACCTGAAAAAGAACAGATGAATGGTTAGTGAGATATGCGCAGAATGAAGACAAAAACTGACAGAAAAGCAAAAGGAAGACAAATATACAAGATGGCAACCAAGAGGATGGCAGATAGACAGAGATGACAATACAAGCTTTGAAATTGTCAATATGTCTAATATAGAGAACAAGAACCATTCAGGTTAACAGGAAGTAGTTACAAACATTATAGGAATTAAGACCATGAGCTAGTATTACTGGCATAAGTTGGGTTTTTTTTTTGTTTTTTTGTTGATTAATAGCACTGACCCAATTATGGTCATTTTGGTGACATCCAGCTAATTATTGATGGAGGATAACAGCAGACTTTACATCTAGTTAGAACGCCCGTCACACCATAGGTTAGCTGGAAAACCTCTCCACAAAAAGACAGTTTTTGCCCAGACCAGGGACTCGAACCCCTGTGGTAAGGGGCTGAGGAGTTACAAGTCAGGGACACAAACTATTCAACTATGGTTGCCCCCAGCATAGATGCCTTTTATTCTACCTGAAGATAATTTTTGAAAAGTTGTTAGTATGACAGTCAAAATGATAGCCAAACAAATAGTCACAGAGTCTTCCAAACAGAGTCCTTAAACATTTACCCAAGATGAACGATCAGCTAAAGCAATTAGCTTTTGCAAAATATACTTTTTACTTCATTACACATTTTATTTAATATTCAACCTTTCAACAAAAATTACCTGTCCGGGAGGACCTCCTATCATTGATGGTACAGACATACAACCCTAAGCCCCTCAATGTAATGGTCCTGGCCCTGGGATCAACCCAGACATTCATCTGGGATCTACCACTACCAATAATGGCATGAAGTTGCATAAATGACCATAAATACCAGGGCAGATATTCCAAACAAGTATGAAAAGCCAAGGACTTACCAAGCACAGTGAGATGTGCTGAAGCCAAAAGGGCTGGATCATTGTCCTTAGGGCCGACCTGACACTCAAACTGGGCATCGTCGCTGAGATCCGAGTTCTCTATTCGCAGGTTGAACTCCTGAGGGTTGCTAGCGGTGACACTATAGCGCTGGAAACCTGGGATGTCACGGTCATAACCTGAAATTAGACAAGATAGAAACAAAGGTCAAGAACTATAATTTGAAGTTGAAATAGTAGAAGTGATCAAACCCTTAAAGCAGTCATAGTGGGGTTGGGGGTAGGGGGCGGGATTCCAATTGACATCTATATGTGGTTGGGGTATTTATTTTATTGGGCCAGGCATATGACCTTCTTGTAGCATTTTGACCCAGCTTCCTTATTTCGACAAAAAAAAAAGCAGGCACTTGCGCTCTTTGTCAAATCTGCCAGAAGTTTTGCGGGTATGAAATAAAAAATACAGAGAACAACAGTTCAAAGCCAAATGACAGACTACTGACAGTCATAAACAAATCAGTATTTTTTTCTTATAGCATAAATTGACTGTATGGTATAATGGATATAAAATATACAGGTTTAAAATACCAGCCTCTGAGTTCAGAAAAGAAAACATTTTTTCCCCTTAGATAACTGACGAAGGATTTTAGAAGTCATTCTATGGTGTTAACGAGGAAATAAATGTAAATCTCGACCATATATGGATAAAAGTAACATGTAAAAGGCATTGATACACTGGGAGATTGATGTAATCGGATTAAAAGGGATGCTGGATACTGTGTCTTGACATGCTACCGAGAAATAAAAGATCTTGTTTAATGAAACAAACATGGCGCTAGAATGTACGAGAGGTTGCTGATAAGGCAGTGGAATTCTCCATTGACATGACAGCATAAATGGCAAATACATTCTAAGGTATAGATTTTAGGTCGAACCCATTACAGCATGCCTACTCCATTGCTATAAGCCTAATTAACAGAGTGCTAATTCGTTGTGGAAAAGACACTTCAGTTTGAACACGTAACAGAATTCTAATATAAGTGTTGAAAGTCCAATTTACAGAGCATTTGAGAAGTTGTAAAATTTAGATTTCAGCTTGAATACACTTAAGCATTCATTCAAATTAGAAGGAGTCGCATTTATCGAGCATTACAGCAGTTGTGGAACTAATTTGACTGGAAATAAATCTTATTTACTGTGCAGTAGAGAAGTTTTGAGACTAAAGCATTATATACATATATATATATAAATATATACACACACATCCCTAACTAGGTACACTGATGTCCCTAACTAGGTACCCTGATGTCCCTAACTAGGTACCCTGATGTCCCTAACTAGGTACCCTGATCCCCCTAACTAGGTACACGGATGTCCCTAACTAGGTACACTGATGTCCCAAACTAGGTTTCGTTTCTATTTTCACATTATGAAGTGTATAGCCAATATGGTAAATTACTACAGTTTCCACATTTTCTTATAAGGTACCAAAACCACACTGTCACAATTATGGTCAAGTATGGCAGCATCCGGAATGGTGGAGGAAAACCACCTCTTCAGCTCCTCCCACTCCAATCAATTGTGCAACCAACAGACTGTATATAATTTAACCTAATAAAGTACCAGTATGTAGATTTAATCAAGTAGTCTGAACGATGGATCCATGAAGCATGTTCAGTCAGGTCCCAACAAATAAACAGTCTACAGAAACAATTCAATTCTTTCCAGTTGGCTTTCTTCCTATCAGTTACATTTATGCTGACATCAACATTATGAAGTCAGCTCAACCAGGGAGGCTGGGAATGTTGGATAGGTGAATGTTTTTTATTCGTTTTATGCCAACATTCTGACAAGATGCACAGTAAAATTTTGACGTTTATAATTCTACTTATTATTTTTACTTCTATTATTACTTATACTACTAAAGTTACAAGTCAGGGATCTATAAACTGCCTTGCCATGAGCTTCCCTTTGGCACTTGAAAGGAATTTATATTCACAAAGATACACATAAAACTAATTTACCTTCTTGACTTCAAATTATTTAAGCATATCAATAATTATGAAGCAATCCTAGAGATAGTATACAATAATAGTGAAGAACTCTGGACAACGGATATCACTAGGAAGGGTAGTTTATCTAGACAGTTATAGCAGTGTTTTTTATTCTTACTAGTAACAAATGTGTTTAGGGAATTTGAAAGCTGTATCTAGGGAAAAGTCTTGTGTAATAAAATATCTTCATAATCACACAACTACTGTGGAGATTGCCAGCCAACAGTGTGTCCATAAACATCATTTAGAGGGTTATATTCCACACTATTCCACTCAGGACCCTAGGGAAGGGGGAGAGAGAAAGAACATGGCAGTTTCTAGGAATTTCATGCATAGATTGACTAACTGACAAGCAGTTAATTGAATGATGAGCATTCGTATTGTTTCTTCCCTAAAAAACTGCTGATTTTGTAGAAAAGTTTTTTACTTAAAAAAAAAATCCAAAAAAAATCAAACAACAACACACACACAACAAAAGTTTACAATCCCTTTCACTACTGTAGAGGACTATGTTTTATAAAAAAAATACCTACTTGAGGTTAATTTGATTTTCAGGTCACTCATAAAATAAGATGATAAACAAGAAGAAAAGTAATGAAGCAAGACAGTGTGTATAAAAACAACATAATGGAGTAGAGACAATATGGATAAAGACAAAGAATCTTCAGCTTTATGAGGTTACAGTTCCACTTAGGGTGAATATATTGTCCTTAAGTCTTCTGGTTACTCTATATGAACATTTTGGATGCGTTTACATCATAAATCTAAAGATTTAATGCTCAAAATAATTATTACAATCATAATCATTTTTTTTTAGGTCTTTTCCCCAGCAGCTGCATCTTTCACACATAAAAGTGACCTAGCTGATCGCAGATAAATGACCTCCGATTATTTTAGACGCATATGTTCTATGTTTCCATTAGTGTAATCACCAAGAATTTCCACAATACAGACAGCCTTAAGCAGCTAATGTTCCATTTTAACCCCACCCTAATTGTTCTTAATTGAAACTTTATCACCACATAATGGGGCATTAATTAATTCACTGACACACCAATTAGTGCATACCTAATTAAGCAATATCTCGATAAAGTGTTGACCTGAACATTTACATCTGGAGCAAAGGAGCAAAGATAGACTGCATCTCTATCCATCAACATTTTTCCCATTTAAAAACTTACTTACACTAGTGAAAAGACAACCCTCAACAACATATCTTGACAGGACCACAGGCTCTCTGCCATCTAGGCAGAAAACCTATTTACATGAAGAATAACTTAAACATGGTATCCGAGAGTTTGGCACTAAAACTATTTTCATTAAACATCATTATAAACCACTGTTACCCAGAACAGATCTTGCAAATGCTGTTTATTGATGACCTACACCTGTCTGAAAAGCTGAACCACAACATTACAATTGTCATTACAAATATGCATTTCCTATCTTAGCCAGCATTGCACAGTGAGCTATTTTTAGACTAAGAAAACTAAGTGACCACTTATGTTTTAATCCATTCACGTCATCCTCTATGATGTTGATGTCTATTTTTAGCAGGAATCCCACTTGTTCTTATTTAAAGATTTCAAAATAATCAACATTTAGGTGCTGATTAACCAATTTTAGAGATAAAAGGATTTTAATAAATGTATGTTCAGCTTGTGGTAATAGATTTAAGGCTGAACCATTCTACACATAAACCCTTAGTCATGCAGATTCTGCTAATGATTGTGAAATGTTTGTAACGGCATAAAATGGCAAATAATTGTGAATGGTTTGTAAAGGCGTAAAATGGCATATACATGCAGGAAAGGTTTAAGGAGTGTGAGTAGTAACCATGTGTAATGTTTGTAAACATTGATATTAAGCAGGGATGAACATCCCAAACATGCACTTGACGCTATGCAAGAGTTACATGCATGTCGACTATCCGGGCCGGATAATATATTTTCCAGACTCGTTGATGTATGGAGGAACAAGTTGCTAAATTGCTGCCTAGATGCTGACTTGGTTGTCTCTTCAACAGCATAACTCTCACAGCTGAGCAAATATGCTATAACTGTTATTGCTATGGAGACAAACAACAAAACTGCAATATGTGGGCTCGCAAATTAAAGATACACACCATAGACAAACAATATGAATTTGTATTAAGCCTAAATAATTCGAGATTGTAAGGTGAATTTTAGAATGTTTTTATAACTTAAATACACCTGTAATTAAGACAACTTGAAGCAGACATAGTGCTGCCATCATTTACCTCTTAATTGTGCATCAAATACCTCAGATTGGCCTTTTGTTTAATTCTTTGTTCATATTTATTTTGTAAACAGTATCAATTCTAACTCATAAGTTATGCCATTTGTTTAATATTAAAAAGAAAATGTTGGGTTGGTCGTCCCACTAACAAATTGCTTTTGCATTTGCAGAGGAGCTATATCATTATCATGTTCAACAACTTTGGTATGTAGGGGGCTGGAATGTAGGGGGCCTGGGTTTGAGCCTGGGGCCTTCAACAGAGCCAGCACTAAATCTATAGCACTACCAGGTCAAAACATGTGTGAAAGTTGACTGTCAAAATTGTTACCACCATATACTTAACTTGTCATAACAGTGACTGTCAGGATAATCTGGACCATGCGAGTTCCAGCATTTTATTTACATGTATGCAGGAAGTTCCATGTGTTCATTTTCTTATCAGTATCATGGCAGGACATCCTAAGGTTAAACAAAAATTCTCCTGGTCAGGCAGCAATTTATCATGAAATGAGACACACATGAAACACTGTGGTGACTTGTTATGACCTTTATACAAGATAAAGGCGATGAAAGATTGTTAAAAAAAAACCTATGAACACCTGTCACTGAAGAAAGGTAAGCTGTGTCATTTTCATTGTAAGCGGATTTACTGATTAGAAAAAATTGGCAGAGATGTCAGTTTCAAGAAAAAGGCAGTTTATTCTTTTAATTGATCTGTAAACATTACATCAACAACTGTTAGCAAATGAATCGTGATTTGTTCAAGTTTAGATAAAATTCTGCCAGATGTTTAAAAGTTTTACTTCCGCAAAGTACATCTAATCCTGTATTTTTTTGTTTATATTTTTTATTATTTTAGATTGTTTCTGGTTTGAGGAATATATAACGAAAATTCTATTAAATAACAAAGACTTTTTTAAACCGTAGGCCTGTCTTTTAATTTTAAATCACAGAAATATTATGTATGGGATGCTTAACCTGATAATGTATAACTTAACATATGACTGTGTAAACAAATATCTAATTTTATATCTACTGGTCTTGAGATGTATTACTTTTCTTTTAAATACAGCTACTGTTAATATTTAAGGTCCTATATACTCTAATAATGTAAACTGTCTTTTTATTATAAATTTCAAGTTTTCTATTTTACCAGAATCATAGCATTCCCCATTCCCTCTGTTATGCGGACAATTCCTTACGATCAGTATAATTATGCATTGTGATACACCATAAAGCATGCTGCCCTTCACAATATTAGGCTCGACAACTTAAATGACAATATCTGGGCTGGGATGGGGGTAGTCTGCCAGCTTTCATTATTGAATTAGGACATGTTCCTATCCATGTTTCGCTATTTGCCTTTAAGGCAGGGTCCCCCAATCTTCATCAGCCTATGAGAATATGTAGCGGAAGTGTAATTAAGATCTGAGCCCCCTAATTAGCACGTATCAATCATGGCTTGTGCAAATAGTGTAGATCCAGATTAGCAAGTTCCCATTTGAAACTGTCTGATCAGCTCTGCACTATTTGCTGCCTAGTCCCTAGCAATACACTATCTATTCACATAGTTGTAATTTAGTAACTAATTCTTAAGTTTAGGGCATTAATAAATAATATATAGTATAAGCAGGGTAAGGGTTTACTTGCAGCAAGAAACACTAGCCCTCATTGGAGATAATCTAATTAAAAGACAATCAAGTCCCTATTAATCGAGGCTGCAGGCTCCTCCCCATCCCCTTCTCGGTTGCTACAATGGGTATATGATATCAGAATATGGATATAGCAGAAAATAATTCAAATTTCTGAAGAGAAGAATACGGACAATGTAAGAGATATAACCATACAAGACAAGGCATCACTTTAGATTCTGATGTGGCTTCACTGCCATTAATTTCTCTGGAGGGCAACCTTTCTGTACCTTATACATAACACAGTTTGAAATAATGTGTCGTTTAAATATGCAATAAAACCAAAATTAAAAATTCTTCTTGTATGGCAGCCTAGTTTTCTGTTGACTGCATCATCGAGTTTGATTGCACTACCGGGGTCGGGTTACATTTCCTGTTATCAATTACCAACTATTTGACATCATGTCTTCTGAACACAAAGAATGTCTGCAGCCAATACGAAAATGGACAGAATAGTAATTTAGGCATGCCCTGCAGATATCACAGATTAATAATGGTCCAGCCAAAAAACGAAATAACTGAAAGTTAATCTAGCAAGGCTGGTCAGGGAACAGAGTTGTGTATTGCAATAGACATCTGAACTCTGAGCCACAGATAATAGGAAAACAATCTCTAATTTCTTGCTGCTGTAAAAAAAGTCTTTGTACAAAAAATGTCCATGTAAACTTATGGTCAATATATCCCATAATTCTTAACCAAATTATAATGAGTACTAGCATTAGTGGGTTTAGAAGGAAAAATCAAGATTTTTTTTTATCTATGGCTTGCTTTGTGGAAGTTAATCAGGCTAAGGAAAATAGTGTAGCTCCAGACTTGCTAGCTCTGACTTGTGGCTGTCCATCCAGGATCCGAACTATGTGCACCCAAGTGTGTGTAGCACACCGTGAACATCTGGCGTGATACCACAGCCAGTCTTATTATCCCAACACCAGGCCAACTAGGTGTGGAACTACTCTTTTATTTACTTCAACCCTTAGCAAGGGAGCTATACCACTACCATTTTAATCGACTTTGGTATGTCGTGGCCTGGGATTGAACTTTGCACCCAAGTCTCAGCAATATCTTACAGCTGCATGCAGTGGTTAGCAGAAGATTTTTGTTTTGCTTATTAAAGGTAGCATGATGAACATTTAGCACTGAACAAATTAACTCTTAATATGGTGTCCTTGTTAACTAATAAGTGCATTATTTGGCTGATTTTGCCATATGTTGAGTTCATGTGTCTCAAAGAATGCTGCTCTTTTATGGGCTATCTGGACCATGTAATTCAATCAGGATGTCCCCATTTTGTGTCAATAATGCTGAATTATTTAGTTCTAATGAGGAAATTTCATTGCAGCAAATCCAAGCAACTGTACACTTAGCCAGTGTGACACTAGAGACTTAAAGAACATACTATTGGTTACATGTTGTACTCCTGTGGGGTCTTTGTGTGTCCCTGTTGCACCTTTGTGTATGCTGTTTATGTATAAGTTTCTACAAGTATTGTGTTATTATAAATACATTTCACAATTATGTGATGTCCAGGTATTATTGTCAGATGCAGATAAAAAGACAAATGTCTTGGCAGAACCACTGGCACACTGCAGGTGAGCTGGAAGACCTTCCACACATTAAAGTCTTCAACCTGACCAAGTCTCAAACCCAGACAGTGAGGGACTGAGAAATTTTGTCAGCAAATCTTAACAGCTTGGCCATGCCGTTACTGATGATGATGTGTTTCCTTGTCTTGAATTTTGTTACATCACATTGACACAGTTATGGTCATTTTTGCTGACTAAACGTTCCAAGACAGTAACTGCTGTTTTTTCTTTTTGCATGTTATGTCTCGTCTCTGAGTTAGTTTAGATTTAAATATACCTGTGGTAATTCTTATTGGACCTTCTCTTATTGATCTAAATAGACAATGTCCAGCTAATTATTGGTGGAGGAAGACTCATGACTTGGTAGAACCACTGGCAGACCACCTCGAAGATCTCCACATGAACTATTTAAAAGTGGATATAAACCCTTTTCTTGCTGGAATAACCTTTAAGGTTGGTATGTTTGTTTATTGGGTTTATCATCCCACTAACAGTATTTCAGTTATCTTGAAGCAGATATAGTGCTGCCTTCACTGTGCACTGTGAACACCTGGCATGATACCACACCCAGTCACATTATCCCCATACCGGGCTAACCAGTCATGGAACTACCCTTACATCAGCTTGAGCTTTAGCAAGGGAACTATACAACTACCATTTTTAACGACTTTGGTATGTTGCGGCCGGGGATTGAACCTGGGGCCTCTTGTACCTGGAGCCAACACGCTATCATTAGCGCTACGAGGTCCGGTAAGTTTGGTATGTTTGATGTTAATGGAGTGAATGGCATTTCCAGCATTTAAAGGTGGTGTTCCAGTTTGCCTACACATGTATCTAATACATGTAATAACAAATTATAAACAGTTGCTTTAACACTACTGAAATTGTTAGACAGTACAAAATATCACACTAAATGTCCATTGTTTCCAAATCTATAAATAAGCAGAATGGAGATTTCAGCTAAAAAGATATCGATGTCAGAGCTGTTTACCCAGATGACGATTAATGTGATCTCAAAAGTAAGGTGTCATGTGGTATGTTTCTTAGTTTAAAAATAGCTAATTGTGAACCGTGGCTCGGACAGGAAATACCTATTTGAAATGAAAAGTGTGGTTTATGCTTTACTTTGCACATGCATGTAGGGCATCAATAAACAGCATTTTGCGGGATCTTTTCTGGCAATAATATTTTATTTGGTTGCGTGAGAGACAAAAATAAAGGCCTAAACTTTCGGAAATTACCTGTAAAGGGCTAACACATCTGCCTGATGATAAAAAGTCTGTTACTAACATGGTATAACTGCAGTTATTTATGTATGTTGCAATACTGATATAATGATTTCTGTTGCTGATGGTATTAATGCTGCTGTAAATGTTGCTGGATGCTGATGACCCATTACTGATATTGAAACTGTTGCTGATGGCCTTGAATGTTATGGCGAAAATGTACACATATACCATAAACATGTATTGTTTATGATACAAATGCTAGAATTGATTTATGTTTCTGTCATTGATGATAAAAATATCATCAAACGACAATGATTTAAATCAATAATATAATTCATAATAAAATAGTTATTTCTGTAACCCTGACAACAATTGTCAAGATGGTAGACATATTAAAAGGTTACAAATGCACCATAAAAACAGCAAACATATTTGGCAGTGACAGAAAATGCCATTCAAAAGTAAATCTCGCAAATGCATAAGTGTCTTCACAACAACAAACCTCAAACAAAGACCAAAAATCTACAAATTTTTATTGTTAGACTTTAATAATCGCCAAAGAAATACTCTAAATTTTCTGTCTTTCCAACCCTATTAAAAGCACGATAGTGGTCATTGCTAAAAACAGATATCGATGTCAGAGCGGATTTCCTGGATGACTATACAAAAGTAAGTGATCACATGGTTTTCTAAGTTTAAAAATAGCTATCTCTGCAGCATGGCTCGGATAAGAAACACCTGTTTGCAATGACGAGTGGTGATTTATCTTTGACTGTTCACACAGATCTTTGGCATCAATGAACAGCATTTTGTAAGACCTTTTCAGGTACCAATAACTTAATTTGGTTATTTGAGAAAAAATGTTTGGACCAAACTGTTGGATACCACCTTTAAAGTCTGAGTTTTGAGAGACAATGCCATTGAAAAGTAATTCTTTCAAAAGCCGTCGAGTCTTCTAAAGTTATGAGAATACTGAATTTTAATGCACTGAACCGACTCCTAGCTGTGAATGCAATTGGGAAATATCTCAGCAAATTCTGACAAGAGATTTCTTTATGTCAGTTCCACTGTCATAAAATTTTATCAAGACAGAGACAGATCTATCCACTACAATACCAACACATTATTGTTGAAATGTCGGACTTGTACACCTTTAGACGGGGAGTCTACGAAAAATATTGTCATGATCCTTATCCTGCTGAATTTTCTTGACAACTCCTACCGATTATTAACCATCTTTTAACTTCGCCACGCCACAGCGTTAATTGAGATTCTGCAGCAAAAAGTGTTGATCCTGATCCGAGAGATCCAAGCCGGCTGATCCGAATCTACGCTATTTGCTGATGCCGTCGATCAAGATGGGACTGGCAGGCTTAGAACTTATATGATTTTATTCAAACAATCTCTATCATTCAATTATGGCATCTTATTGCAGCATGCTATTGTGGAAGAAGTGAGACGGAATAGATTCCCTTTCAGGATAAACAAAATATATATTTGAAATATGTCTACAGGTCGAATATATGGATGTTGTAGAACTTCCCCCACCCCAAATTTCTTTTGATTGTTTTCCATGCTATCTGAGAGTAGGTTTTATACATATTGTTTTATCCCAAAGACTTGCCAAAAAATATTCTTATTTAAATAAAAATAAAGAGAACCTTTTTCACTTATCAATCTCTAAATCAGTGAACTAGCTTGATTTAAAAAAGAAATAATGGGTTAAGAAATTGATGTATGGCCAAATCTCAACATGTCTTGTCATCACAACAAATCAACATATTCGATGACAGAAATGAAAAAATCAACTTTAGGAAAAAATCTTATTTATCACTTCTTTCAATCTGATTTCTCTTCACATCAGTGTTTCCATTCGTCATTATATTGTCCTGACAATGCATCAGCTCTAAGACCTGAATGATCCTGGATAAATATTTGTTTTATTGTGTTTTTGAAATCGCTGTTGTGCCATGGAGAATCATGGTCATTATGGTGATTTCCTGCTATTACTGGCAAATGAAAAATGAAAACCCCAAGACGGACATATTAAATATAATAATATTATAACAAATTGGAGGTTCGCTGCCAGCTTGTTGATAGATACACTTCTTTGATTAACAAAAGCCCCTGCTCATATAAATTGGACTGGTTTACAATGCTGATTTTATATAAAAAGATATAAATCAAAGCACTTAAAGCCCTGTACGGACTTTGTTTATAATGATCTTGTTTGCATTTTTCTTTTCAATTACATTGATATTGATGAGCAAAACTTACTTTTAATGCAAAGGACATTGGAATTTGCTAGTTTTGGTTTGAGAAATAAGAATTGCTGATCCTTGAGCTTTTCAAAGTTTCCCACAATAGTACATTTCAACGCCCTTCACTGAAGGATCCAGACTGCTGTGTTCTTGCAGGAAACTGTTCATTCATAAACAAACATTCTGCATAACACAAAGCTCCTCTCAGTGTTGGTAGTCATAACTTTATAAGTATATCCACAGTAATCTCCCCAGTTTGCAAGTCATACCCTGCACCATTAGCTTGACTTATTTGCCTTGATTTTCAAATATGAACTCATTTACACTGTCCCTCCCCTCCACCACCCGCCCCTAAATAAAATAAAATAAAAAATAATAATGCCTTACTAGAGTACTAGCACCAACCAGAAAACAAACAAGCCATAAATGAAAATGGTAACAGGGGAAGAGGTCTCAAATTCATTAACTTGTCTCCTATTGGCCCCCATGAGCAAGACCAAACTCAATTACAAGAAGCATCCTCGGATCTTGTTCATTAAACTTCCTCTAAACATACACAGGCCTTTCAGAGCCTAAGAGAACCCTTACATTATTTCTCTAATAGATATCGACAAAACAATGACCTAATACTGCTTGCATAGTGTAATAATTTTACTAAATTTCTAGAAAAAAAAGAGGTCATCTTTCATATAAATTCATAAAATAATACCGGTAAGTATTGCTAGTGTAACAGATACGGTTTTACAGAATTTCTGAAATAGGTTTTAAGAAGCACAAACATAATTTTGCTAGAATAACAGGTAAGTTTTATTCAATTTCAGAAATAGGTCTTAAAAATTAAGTACATGTACATTTGAGCTTAAAACTGCCAGCACAGCAGAATGATTTTTTCCTCATGTCTAAAAACAGTTTTAAAAAAAGAGCATGGTTATGTAGAAATCCAGTGTCCCAATTCTTAGTGTGCAGTGTTAGAATGGTTAGAAATCCAATGCCCCAATTCCTAATGTGCAATGTATGTTGGCATGGTTAGAAATCCAATGTTCAAATTCCTAATGTGCAATGTTGGCATGGTTAGAAATCCAATGCCCCAATTCCAAATGTGCAATGTTGGCATGGCTAGAAATCTAATGCCCCAATTCCTAATGTGCAATGTTGGCATGGTTAGAAATCTAATGCCCCAATTCCTAATGTGCAATGTTGGCATGGCTAGAAATCTAATGCCCCAATTCCTAATGTGCAATGTTGGCATGGCTAGAAATCTAATGCCCCAATTCCTAATGTGCAATGTTGGCATGGCTAGAAATCCAATGCCCCAATTCCTAATGTGCAATGTTGGCATGGTTAGAAATCCAATGCCCCAATTCCTAATGTGCAATGTTGGCATGGTTAGAAATCCAATGCCCCAATTCCTAATGTGCAATGTTGGCATGGTTAGAAATTCAATGCCTCAATTCCTAATGTGCAATATTGGCATGAGTAGAAATCCAATGCCTCAATTCCTAATGTGCAATGTTGGCATGATTAGAAATCCAATGCCCCAATTCTTAGTATGCAATGTTGGCATGGTTAGAAATCCAATGCCTCAATTCCTAATGTGCAATGTTGGCATGATTAGAAATCCAATGCCCCAATTTTTAGTATGCAATGTTGGCATGGTTAGAAATCCAATGCCCCAATTCCTAGTGTGCAATGTTGGCATGGTTAGAAATCCAATGCCGCTGTTCCAAGTGTGCCATGTAGTTATTACTGTTTGTAAGGTCCTATCACTATAATGGTTTTCTTTATTTCTGAAATACTTTTCGAGCAGCAGGAACCTAAATAATACTAGCTAAGAAGACCTGGTTACAATTCATCAGGCCCCATCCTTCATCAAGGTATTTATATTTGTTTTGTGTGGTTTTATTGCTAATGGGTTTGGATGAATAAAACTAAACCTTTCCATTTCAATTACTTTCCTGCAGGCTTTCAAATTCAATTACTTACAAAACTTTGTTTTAGATCACAACTCCATTATGGAGGCTATCGGGAGAAGCTTTTATGTGTATGATAGATGCACCCTGTCCTAACATATTTCTATGATTATTAATATCAGTTCTAGAGCTTTTGTAGATGATTTTTACTTGTTATTAGGTTGCACTATTTTTTTTAAAGAATACTATGGCAAAAATGGTTTTAAAAATATTTGTATGTTACAATACTTTTATCAATAACATCCATAGGTGTGTGGAGTTCAGGGCAACCACACCCACACAGTACATATTCGCCTAATTATAAAATAGCGAAAAAAAAAGAAGATAAAAATAAGGACAATTAAACAGGGGCCCAGAAAAAAGTAACAAAAAAAAAGAAAGAAATAGTTGTTGCATGCATATTTGACATAAAAAACAAAAGTACTTCAACATGTTAAACATGTATATCTTCATTAATATTAACTATATAAGTTTCCTACTTCATACTGCTGTTAAGTCTAGAATCTTTTTTTTTTTAAATTAAATCCCAGAATGTACTTAAATATTTTTTATGCCAAATCCTAACAGTCCTATTGGCCAACGACATAGTCATGGCGACCCAGTTCAGAGAACTATGCACCTTATATAAAGTTTTACCATCTTGAAGACACAGTGGGGGTGACATATAGAACAGAAGCCAGTTTTAATGGCTCCTTGAATGACAACTACTGCAATAAAGCACTGCCTTCAACATAATAAACAACATTCCAACTTAGCAGCAACCATAATTGGGGGAAAGTTTAATTATTTCGCATTGCTAGGGTCATGAAAGCCACCATTGTAATTAGTCTAGATCCCACAAATCACATATTTCCCCTGCATTTCTTCCCGAGGTCTTGCTTGGTTTTATTTCCTGCAGAAAGGGAGTGAGTGAGACAATTGTCGCAGCTCCCTTAAAACTAATTAAGTGTCAACAACTGATCCCACATAATGAAAGAAAGCACATCCTAGGATAAAGAGTCCGACTGCAGAATTTCAATACCAATTTTGTGTTTCACCTCATTAGAAAAAAAAATGCTTTAGTGTGGTGTTATATCACATGTATTTTAACTATAACCTTAAATTATGCAATTATTGCTTATATCACATGAATCTTTACCATAACCCTAAATTATGCAATTATTGATTATATCACATGAATCTTAACCATAACCTTAAATTATGCAATTATTGCTTATATCACATGAATCTTAACCATAACCTTAAATTATGCAATTATTGCTTACATCACCTGAATCTTAACCATAACCTTCGATTATGCAATTATTGCTTATATCACATGAATCTTAACCATAACCTTCAATTATGCAAGATTCTTTCAAGGAAGTCAGTGGTCAAAATGGATTAAAGGATGAAATAAGAAATTTGTTTGTGTTTTTTGTTTGTGAAATACATCAAAGCGACCGATTATGATCATGACGGCAACGTCCAGCTAGTTTGGTGGAAGAAGACCCCAGAAAATAACTGGGTAGAACAACCAGCGCAATAAGAGAAGTTGAAAGAGACCACCAGACGACCTTTGACCTTCAAGACAGGAAGTGCTGCTGGAGGTTGCTGTCAGGTGATTCTATTGTAGTTTAAGTATGCAGGTAGAATTGGCAGTCTGCAGACTGGTTGTCATCACTGACCCACACTTCCTGGCATGATGGATGCACTTCATCAGCCTCTTGTCAGGGGGTTCAGACAATGGAGAGAAAATATGATTAAGATTTTTGGCAATTTATTCAATAATTCTTCACCAAAACCTACCGACCTTGTACTCATTGAAATTGCCTTATCCAGACGATTCTAATAAGTACCAGGTATCTATAGTTTGGAGGAAATATAAAGGAGTTAGCAGGAACAATATTTTCATTCTAACTCTAGCTGGTCCTCTAATGAAGTGTGTCTGGTTATGGCTTGACATCATTTGGACAAGAAGTCTACAACACAATGGCAAATCTGCTTCCCATCTGTGCAGCTGGTTTTGTTTGCATGTTACTTTCTTTTTAATTCAAGATTTGTAGAACTTTAATATACTGCTAAACCAAATCCGATTAACTGACATGATCATTATCATAAAACACCAATATCCCCAATACTGTCCAGATAGGCCAATGTATCAAGACAACCTCCCTTGTTCTTTCGCAGATCATTTCACAGATCAAGTCAGGTACATATTTTATGAGGGTATATTTAATTAATCAGTACTTATCACAACATCTTCATATCTACTGCCATCTTTCTTGCAAGAAATCATGCTGACATTCCTCCTATGAATCGGGGTCTGGTATTTCTGTCTGTCTACAACTATGATTCAACAAGTGCAATTTTTTTTTTTATTATTTTCTTGAATATCCAAGTTGATTGCTGTTTTGTTAGTTGTTGGGCGAGTTCAGTAGGCCAGCAAAAATCAGCAATTTCAGTTATCCAGACTTGGCATTCCTTTGAAGCTAATACAGTGTTGCCTTCACCTTAAATAACATTCCATGAACATCTGGCATGACATTACACCAATACAGAAACACTTATCACATGACCTACCGCGTGAGCGGAGGTAACACTCCTGCGTTATTTTTGGTAACACACAAGTTACTATCTAGTGTGGCGTCACTAAGTATGTGTATATATATGCCATTTCCTGATCATTTGTTGTCGCTGTTAGGGGCAATAAGCAAGGGTCCAATACGAATACAATATACTGACTATGGTATGTTGTGAAAGACTGAGCCACTCTTTCTGTATGTGAACTTGCATTCTACATGTACCCTATGTGCTTCCCAAGGTTAGTAAAGAAGTTTTTTTACTTTTGTTTTTGAAATAAATTGCATTGACACAATCACGTCTATTAATTGTACTGGTGATGTCACCAGACAACTGCCTGGGTAGAACCGACAGTGCACCGCAGGTCAGATGGAAGACCTTCCCACATTAGGTTCTTTATCCCCTTTTTTTAGAGTGTTTATCGCCCCCACCAACAGTATTTCACTTTTCTGTAGACAGTGTCCAATTGAAGCAGATATAGCCCTGCCTTCAATGTGTATAGCATGCCATGAACACCTGGCATGATACCACACCCAGTCACATTATACTGACAATAAGCCAGCCAGTCTAGGAACTACCTTTATATTTGTCAGAGCATTAGCAAGGGAGCTACACCACTACCATTTTGAAACATAAAACAAATTAAAAAAAAACACATTCACACACACACACACACACATTATCAACTCTCACAATAAAAAACAACAACAAAAAAACAACAACTATTACCAAATATCAGAGAAAATCACAGCATTGGTGAAGGTGCTGTGACATAACTATCAAGACAGTTTTAATGGCCAGCTAATTCCATAACAGTATCACTAATGGAAATACAAAATAAACACTAAATAGATTTTCTCCAAACAAATAGCGTTTTATTTCAGATTTAGAAACCTAATGCTACATTTGGATAATGTCAATTACATGGAATGCTATTTCATCAGGCTTTTTTTATTTTCCAAACATTTTAACTAGTGGCACATCTCTTCATTAATGACAAAATCTGAGGGGGACAAATTTCTAGCAACTGCTACTAGGGAAGTGCTGCACAGAATAACCTATTTTATTAAGCCAAATGCACTCTAATGATTGAGATATTCTGTCTAGATTTTACTTGAACTTTACAGACATGGAACTGTTTGTCTTGTTAGATTTTTATCCTTGATGCAGAGTTGTACAGCCTTCACTGTGATTACATATATATTGTAGTAGAGTTTTCACTGTCTATGGCGAAGCTTTTACTGTGTTAACATGTAGCAGAGCTGCTTTCACTGTGTTAACATGTAGCAGAGCTTTCACTGTGTTAACATGTAGCAGAGCTTTCACTGTGTTAACATGTACCAGAGCTTTCACTGTGTTAACATGTAGTAGCGCTTTCACCATGTTAACATGAAGTACAGCTTTCACTGTGTTAACATGTTGCAGAGCTGCTTTCACTGTGTTAACATGTTGCAAAGCTGCTTTCACTGTGTTAACATGTAGCAGAGCTTTCACTGTGTTGACATGAAGTGGAGCTTTCACTGTGTTAACATGTAGCAGACCTGCTTTCACTGTGTTAACATGTAGCAGAGCTGCTTTCACTGTGTTAACATGTAGTTGAGCTTTTACTGTGCTAACATTTAGTTGAACCTTCACTGTGTTAACATAAACAACATGAAATAATTTTTAAAAACATGGTGTTATGTAACCTTCAACCTTAGGTGCTTATAGCCACAGATTTGGGATTTTCATAACAGTGAAATTTACATGCACACAAAAATCGACAGCAGACGATAGCACTCAGACGATAAACGCTGTTGTTTATCCTGTTGTTTAAAAACATTTAAAATGAAACCAAATTAGATTATAAATAGTTATTTAATAATACGACTGCCCTCGGACAAATAACAGGGCCTATATCAAATCACTTATTTATTAACATATAGTACAGCCTTAACTGTGTTAACAATAAATGCAGATCACTATATTACATGTAGTGCATTCTTTACTGTGTTAAAAATAAATGCAAACCACTATATTACATAAAGAGCAGCTTCTGGTAACATGTAATGCAGCCTTTAATGTGTTCGCAAGTAGTGCAACCCCCACTGTGTAATAAACTAAAAATAAACATGAGAATAATTAAACTTTTATTGTTTACCGACAGAAAGAAAATGCTTAAATACACTCCTATTTTAAGTTAGTTCTAACTGAGCCAATATCAAAGTTTTACACACCGCAAAATGGTCAATGGTTACATAAAATTAAAAAAACATGACTTAGTAGCAACCAGCTGCCATGGCCAAATGTATGAGTCACTAATTTGTAACTCCTCATCAATTTTTTCCTTCTCATTAAGTGGGACTTAGACCCCTGTTAACACTTCCATGTGTGAAGGTCGGACCTGCATTGAGCTGGTTACATTAACCAAATGTACATGTTTCCGCCTACTGAATTATACAACAAAGGTGTAATTGCTACTCATCTCAAAGCCGTGCATGTGATACATCATTTAATGCCTCGTTAAGGTATTTCAATGACAATTCTGCCATTTACACTGAACCCTGCAATCTAGAAAAATCGTAAAGGACAACTTGATGATGGCAATCACTATTGAATCTGATAAACACTTGCAGGTGAAACAGTACTAAGAGAGTCTGGTGGAATGTCCTTTACACTTATCATGCTACTTTTGTTTAAAACCCATGTCTAGATATGAGCTCACAATTTATTGCTAGCCTGGCATCAAAAGTGCAGATCCTGACAGCTTCTAGCAATAGCAGTATATCCTGACCAGTTTTGTTTTGGTTTTGTTATTTTGAATTACATTGCAGCGAACCATTTATGATCATTATAGCTGATGTCCAGCTATTTTGGTGGAGGCAGACCCCCAAACAAATGTCTGGATAGAAACAACAGATTAGGGCAGGTCAGCTGGAAGACCTTCCCACATAACGTCCTTCGCCCCGAACGGGACTCAAACTTTCTTTGGTTGTGTCTTCTAAAGAAGAGGCTAAGCAGTCAGAGGAGTTACAAGTTGGCAACTCTACCCCTACACATGGAAGCCCCTTATCCTAATCAGACACCTCCCAGGGTACCCTGATTAATATGTCACTTATCAATATCTACACTATTGATCTTCGCCTACCAAATTATGGTTGATCTGAATCTTCACAATTTACCAAAGTCTGATCAATTCATGCCCTGCCAGGATTTTCACTTTTTGCTTAAGTCTGATCAATTCATGCCCTGCCTAGATTTTCACAATTTACCAGAGTCTGATCAATTCATGCCCTGCCAGGATTTCCACCTTTTGCTGAAGTTGTATCAATTCTTGCCCTTCCTGGATTTTTACTTTTTGCTGAAGTCTGATCAATTCATGCCCTGCCAGGATTTCCACCTTTTGCTGAAGTTTGATCAATTTGTGCCCTGCCTGGATTTTCAACTTATGCCTGATCAATTCATGTTCCTCAGGTAAAGAATTAACAGGTAAAAGAGCTGTAAAGAATGTGAGGTAAAAAGGGTAACTCGTTAAGCTCATTTAACAGCCAGTTACACAGTAAACATATCAACTGTAATCTAAGCTCACTACCATTCACTCACTTATGTTGCAGAAATAATCATTAAAAGCTTATCTATCTGCTCAGAGCAACTTTTCCAGCAAGAGATGAGCAAATTTTCTGGGTGCTGAAATGAATATCATGCTGTGGAGCTCAGGTAAGGAGGCACTGATCTACATTAAAGCCATAGTGTCTCTGAAGAAACTATGTCACTGGTACAAAACTGAACAAAAAACACCAAAAAATGTATTTTCATATGGTACTTTACTGACTATCACCTCAACCAAAGGCCTGATTTTAATTTAAAAAAAAACACAAAAACAAAACGAAAAATGGACCTGGTAGCGCAATCGTTGGCTCCTGGTATGGGAGGCCCCTCGTTGGATCCCGGGCCATGACATACCAAAGTCATTAAAAATGGTAGTGGTATAGTTCCCTTGGTAATGCTAAAGCAAATATGAGGGTAGTTCCATAACTGGTTGGCCTGGTGTCAGGATAATGTGACTGGGTGTAGTATCATGCCAGGTGTTACAGGGCATGCTATAATATACACTGTCTCCAGATAACTGAAATACTGCTGGTGGGACAATAAACCCAACAAACAATAATTAAAATTAACTGATAAATGACAGCTGCAACTCAGAAAAAAACATAAATTGATTGTTAAGTGTTGCCATGTATAACAAAACTTCATAAAACAAGCATGTATCAAGTCCCAATAGAGCAGTGTGTAGAGAACTAAATAGAGATCTCAAGGTTAAATCATACTAAAAAACAAGCATTGTTTATATTGGTTTTTTAATACATTTTTGTCTTTGTAGTCTTTTTTCATATAAAACAGATACTAGACTTTACCTTCAAAATAAGTTCTTTATTAATATTTTTAAATAAAAGGCCATTTAAACAGTTATTGATTAGGTAAAAAAATGTGCCAGCCAGAGTTATTATGGCTTTAATGTTAAAACTCACCTTGAAGTTGCTGCATTTAACTCTTTGTTGTACACATATGCCATTTTACGCCAAGCCAGATTTACCTCTTTGGTGCATACATATGCCATTTTACGCTAAGCCAGATTTACCTCTTTGGTGCATAAATATGCCATTTTACGCCAAGCCAGATTTAACTCTTTGGTGCATAAATATGCCATTTTACGCTAAGCCAGATTTAACTCTTTGGTGCATAAATATGCCATTTTACGCCAAGCCAGATTTAACTCTTTGGTGCATAAATATGCCATTTTACGCTAAGCCAGATTTAACTCTTTGGTGCATAAATATGCCATTTTACACTAAGCCAGATTTAACTCTTTAGTGCATGCATATGCCATTTTGTAAACGCTAAGCCAGATTTAACTCTTTTCGTGCATAAATATGCCATTTTACGCTAAGCCAGATTTAACTCTTTGGTGCATAAATATGCCATTTTACGTTAAGCCAGATGTAACTGGTGCATACATATGCCATTTTACGCTAAGCCAGATTTAATCCTTAGCTTGCTATATTTTCTTACTAACCATAATTAATTCTTAGCAATTTTCTTTCAACTTCAAACAAAAGTATCGGACCATTATGATAAAGACTTAACAGGAAATATTGTAGATCCTGATCAAATTCATGGTTGGCAGATGAAGTGTCCAAGACTGTAAGACCCATTTAACAACAAAGAATTCTAAATCATTTTAACTATGTTAATGAGACAATAAAAAAGAATGTGCATATTTCTTTCAACAAAAGAAAAGTTACAAATTTAGTTTGGCTTTTTTTTTCGTCTTTTTTCTTTAGAAAATGAAAATAACACAAAAAAGACAGATAATGCAATAAGAGTATCAAATTGTCATACAATATCTAATAACAAACTTAACATCAGACATAGACTCTAACCCAAGGCAGCTTTTATTCTGATCATATCCTGATTCAGATAGATAAATGCATTAGTGAATTATTTCTGTAGACAATGTCATCCTAGACTGAAATTCTTTCCAGTCAAAATAGAAACCAGGATGCAAAAACGACCAGGAAGCGACATATTTTTTGTAGATTTCAGGAGAAAAGGTGCAATCAGAACTCCATGGACAATTCCAGACAGTTGATCTATCAGTCACCATCCTTTTTATGTATATTGTAGAAGGATAAACATTTTCTTTTTATTTCTTAGTAAGATGAACAGTAATTAAGTCTAAAAAAGGATAATGTCCAGAAATAGGTCCTATGAGAAACATTCATTGGTATTATTAAACATTCCTCTTAGCACTTGCATTTATAATGTGGCACTTGAACACTTGTTATTCCAACAAAAATACTTTTACTAAATCAACTAAAAAACTTGTTGCCAAAGCAAACTTCTTACTACTTTCCTATTTTTCTCACTTCAATGGATGTAATAATTAACAGGCATCCTTATTTAAGAAAGTCACTGAGCTCAGAAAACCTTGCTGCTCTTTATTTTTTAATAGAAGGATTTCTAAAAACCTGATTGGTTAAAGTGTTGTTCTGATCTGGCCAATCAAATGCTTGAGAATAGTCTTAAATTTAATTGGTTAAGTTAAAAGTGGTTAGTTAGATCTGACCAATCAGAAGGTTGCAAATGTTAATAACCTTAGACTAGTTCTATGTAACATTTAACCCTTTACATTTTTTTCAGATTTCTAGGAAAACCAAACTGTGATGACTGCAGGCAGGTCTAAGTCTGAGCCAATGAGGAATGTTATCAGTGAGCACACAAGCAGGTGGGTACTCCATGCCTATTGTTGCCACGGTAATGCATCACCCAGCTTTGCTCTGCCTGCCTGTGTTCATGTTCAGCCCTATTAACTGCAAGTCTTCAGCACAATGCTTACAATGTATCAAGCTAAGTGTTGATAATTTTTTGCTTTCAAGTTTTTAACTTTTTATTATTGTCAGCCACCAAAGGCTCACAGATGTGATTTCTCAAGTCACAGAGTACACTCATTAATTACCAAACCAACTTGATAACTGTTTCTGTTTCCCAGTTTCCAAAATGTAACAAGAAAACTGTTGATGCGAAGCCTAAAAGGCAATGCAAACAAAACAAACTTAAAAGAAATTGTGACATATATTTCAAAACTTAAAGATGGTATCAGTCATCTTTCTTTATTCAAGTACATGTAAAATAGAACTTCATGTACCAAATAATGACCAATATTTTATCAGGGTGATGAAAGTCTGCAAAAAAGACTTCCCAAAGTGCAAATTTCAGTCAGAATTCCATATATAGGTGTCACGCTTCAGCGTGTCGCCAATGATGAAAGAGTTTTTTTTGTCTATTTTGATCTTGTTTATATTTTCTTTATCATGTTATGATTACTGTATTTAGAGAGCAGACCAAGATCAGGCTACTATTTTGATCATGATATTTTCCTCTTGCATGTTAAGTCAAAATAACTTTTCAAATCTTTAAAGAAACACAATGCTTTGCCTAGAAAATATCTTAAAACATGTTTTAAATCCATACCAACTCCCATAAAATATATTCTTGATTTTTTTAAACAGCTAGATGCAAAGTTTGGAAGCTAAAACCAGGCAAATCTACGCAAGAGGACTAGATTAAACCGAATGTATTTATGGTTGATTGGGAAACAATTTCTTTCAACTGATAATACCAGTAAATCCTTTTGATAAAGTAGAGTAGAACTAAGAGCTAAGTAGAACCAGTACTAATTTGTCCAACAGATCCGGTGCTACAATATTAATGTTAAAACTTACAGTGGAGCTGAACAGTGTGTACCCCGAATAATCATCAAATGCATTTTAAACACACTCTCATAAACAATACTGAGTACCTGGAGCAATGTCCATTAAACAGTCTTGCCCAAAGATTTACATGATGAGGTGGGCTTTAGGGTTTGGACCTGGGACCCTAGTCCAATGTTTTAACCAATTGACTATGGATGCACAAAAGAGAACTATATTTTGCTCGGTGCCAGACACTCTAAAGTCATTAGAAGAAAGGGCTGCCAAGCAGAATCCATCATAAGGTCATCAATCTGGTCTAGACCCCCTCTTCAACACTATCAACCACTCATACTAACTACAAGATCCTCCACTTACTGGAACCCCACCCCTCTCCAACAAATCATTATCCCCATGTGACCAATTCACAGAACCCCTACCTGCAGGTTCCAGGAATGTCCTGGTATGCCCACAACAGCCCTTTGATGATTGGTTTATAGATTACAGGTGCCCCATGGACAATTCCAGGTAGATCAAAGAATGACCATTGACTTCCTTCCCCAACATAATTTACCTGCAAGATTGATTTGGAATTGTTCACCCCATGTGGGAAGTCTTTATTGCAAGCAGCAGTGGCCATGTCTTTTACTCATTTCTCACTTCAAAATACCAATGGTCCAGGAGTTAAGTCACGAAAGCAGGCCACATCCATTTACTTGTCTGTGTTCAAATCCTAGTCGTAATACAAAGATTCATAAAGAACATTGAGACCTATCCGCTGATATCCAGTGTATTGGTCATTGTTATAACATTTGTCTGGGGTCAGCAATAACAAGTATATCACTATTGAGACTTGTATCAAATATATATATATATGTTTGTTTGTTTATTGGGTTTATCGTCCCACCAACAGTATTTCAGTTATCTGGAGACGGTGTCCACTTGAAGCAGATATAGTGCTGCCTTCACTGTGTATAGCATGCCGCGAACACCTGGCATGATACCACACCCAGTCACATTATCCTGACAACGGGCCAACCAGTCGTGGAACTACCCTTATATTTGCTTGAGCGTTAGCAAGGGAGCTATACCACTACCATTTTTTACGACTTTGGTATGTCGCGGCCTGGGATCGAACCCGGGGCCTCCCGTACCTGGAGCCGTATATATATATATATATATATATATATATATATATATAATATGTTACAACCATAATCTTTGTCCTATCAGTGTATTTCTTTTCAAGTTTAAAATATATTTATATTTTACTATCTAACTTTTATCAAAAATTCAAAATACCAATTAGAAAAACAACAAGGGCAAGTAATAAAACACATTGGTTAGTTTGTTTTCGTTTTTAAAAGCTTTTCATGCAAATTTCTGTATCAATAATTTTTTGTTTTAATATCTTGAATCTCTTAACTAATTTATAAACACCAAAGTTGACCAATAGTTCTTATTACGACATCTTGTACCCCAAATCTAATAAAACACCAAACCATTTCTACTTATTACACCATCTTTGTGCCAAAAAAGACAAATAAAGCAGAATGGGTTTGGCATATGGAGGGCCATGAAAACCAATTCTGTGACCTCTTTGACATATTGGAAAGCAATAAAAGTAACAAGCGTATATCACTTAATTAATACCGAGATTTTAGCAACCGGGGGTCGCTGAACTGTACATGCCAGTCTTCATGCATCGATTCTTAGACATATATAACCCTGGTTTATATATTTCTTTTCCAGGACTGACATTTAATGGCTTTGTAAGTTAATCATTTACTTCAGGATTGTACATTGTAAATGACACACAAGGGGTTTTTGTAAGTAAATCCGTCCATCTAATTACATCTGCTTACAATTTCCCTAACATTTGCTATTTCTCCAACAGATCTTTTTCGTATTTTCTCTAGTAAATTCTACTTGCTCAAGTATGAAATCAAAACCACATTCTACAATTGCTACTCCTGATTAATGACATCAATTACCAGATTTATTGTAATTTAGTGATACCAGGTGCTATGAGTACATAAGAACATGTAAGCGACAAACATATATCATTAATTTAATTTTGCAGGAAATGAATGGCAATTCAATATATGATCATAAATTTTTTTAGAAAAATAAACAAATATTGTCTGGTGACATAGTAATCTTCCATGCATACCAGACTAAAAAAAAAACTAAAAAAAAGATAGCTGTTTTTCTGTTTAAAACACAGAAAATACTTTACAGCATAACAAAGAAGACTGACAAAAAAATCAACACTAAACAACAAAGGAAACATTGACACACATAAAAAAACCTTCACAATCCTATACATCTCTCAGACATGTTCAACCACATTGCAATAAAGTATATCAGTAGCAACTACTACAACTACATAATGAGCTCATTTGTCCTGGTATTTGTTTACTTTGGTCCTCTGGAAATGATGGTTGTAATTACCAGAAGTGGTGTTTTATGTTTCCAACAAACACTCTCCCATCAAAACTCCTGGCACTGGTTCAACTTTGGTCTGGACTAACTTGGCTGGAGAGGGCAACATGGATGCAGTATAGGAACAGAGGTGTACAGATTACTTAAAGGTGGTATCCAACAGTTTGTTGGATTTATCATCCCACCAACAGTATTTCAGTTATACCAACAGTTTGTTGGATTTATCATCCCACCAACAGTATTTCAGTTATACCAACAGTTTGTTGGATTTATCATCCCACCAACAGTATTTCAGTTATACCAACAGTTTGTTGGATTTATCATCCCACCAACAGTATTTCAGTTATACCAACAGTTTGTTGGATTTATCATCCCACCAACAGTATTTCAGTTATACCAACAGTTTGTTGGATTTATCATCCCACCAACAGTATTTCAGTTATTTGGGGATGGTGTCCACTTGAAGCAGATATAGTGCTGCCTTCACTGTGTATAGCATGTCATGAACACCTGGCATAATACCACCCCCAGTCACATTATCCTGACACTGGGCCAACCAGTCTTGGAACTACCCTTATGTTTGCTTTAGCGTTAGCAAGGGAGCTACACCAGTACCATTTTTAACGACTTTGGTATGTAGCAGCCCGGGATCGAAACCGGGGGCTCCAGTACCTGGCGCCAACACTCTACCGATTGCACTTCCAGGTCTGGTCCCAACAGTTTGCCTATATCATATACATGTAACAATTACTTACCACTGCTTTGGGAAATTTGGGCATATGTTTGTACTAATCCATAGTTTAGTATTCATTAATGTGATTTTAAATGCTAACTGAATTGTTAGACAGAAATAATCATAAAAAGAATAATTCTGAATGTGTACTGTTTCCAGCAGTATAAAATGCTCGAAAGTGGTCTCTGCTAATAATAGATATTGACATCACAGCAGTTTACCCGGATGACTATAAAACGTGCTATCGAAAGTATGTGGTCTCTGTGCTATCTCTGCAGCGTGGCTCGGACTGTGTGCAATGACAAGTAGGGATTTATGCTAGACTGTTCACACAAATCTAGGATATCAATGAACAGCATTTTGCAGGACCTTTTCAGGTGACAATGACTTTTTTGGCTATTGCAGAACAGACATTTTTGGTCCAAACTGTCGGATACCACCTTTAAAAGCATGCTATATCCTTCATTTAAGCAATTTTATAACAATGAGTCACTGACTTACAGTACCTCTTTTAATTTAGTCTTTGTATTTGTAAAGGAGTAACAGACTTGATGTATTTCTTGAATTAAATACTTGCATTTGTAAAGGAGTAACCGACTTGATGTATTTCTTGAATTAAATCCTTGCATTTGTAAAGGAGTAACCGACTTGATGTATTTCTTGAATTAAATCCTTGCATTTGTAAAGGAGTAACAGACTTGATGTAATTTCTTGAATTAAATCCTTGTATTTGTAAAGGAGTAACCGACTTGAAGTATTTCTTTAATTTAATCCTTGTATTTGTAAAGGAGTAACCGACTTGAGTATTTCTTTAATTTAATCCTTGTATTTGTAAAGGAGTAACCGACTTGAGTATTTCTTTAATTTAATCCTTGTATTTGTAAAGAAGACTTGCAGGATTTCAATTCTTGTATTTGTGAATTGGCTTTACTGAATTTCGATTCTTGTATTTGTGAAATGGCTTTACTCGATTTCAATTCTTGAATTTGTGAAATGGCTTTACTGGATATTAATCCTTGTATATGTGAAAGGGAGTTACTGACTTATTGTAGCTCGGGGTTTTTTTTGTTGCTAATTTAAATGCTTGCCCTAGATCAATCTGATAGATTCTATCTCGTAATTGCCCTAGATCAATCTGATAGATTCTATCTCATAATTATGTTTTCAATTTCAGTTGCTGACACTGAGTGCATCAAAACATAACCTCTGTTCTGCCAGCCAGTCATCATACAATGTCACAACATGACCTTTCCACCTACAAATACTCCTGTCTCAGCAGAGAGATATGCACACCTACCCCCACCGCCAATTGAGTCAAAGGCCAAATTTGCAAAACAAAGCGGTACACAAAGCTGCAATTACCACTACAATAGAGACCAGCAACAACAGAACCATATACACCCATCAACATCCTTAAAATACAATATTACTTAATATATAACCCCATATTAGTTATTGGACCATCTTTTTAAATTGACATACAAAGTTGCCTTGACATATTGATAGAAACCGAGAAGCTATTCAGAGCAGATCCTGATCAGTGGAAGCAGGCTTATCTGGTTTTACACTTTTCTCACCTAAATCGTACCAATTTTTGATTGGCAGGTTAAGGGTCAAGATATCATGTCAGTAATCTCAACAGCTTTTATTCATTAAAAAAAAATAAATCAGTTTTTGCCACAATACAAAACAATGCACTGTGAAGTGAAATGACTTTAGACAGTACAAAGACAGAACAAAAACTCAACATCAAAATTCCTTTCACATGAATGGTGACATTTTGTCTTTGTGGAGTAATAAAGGTCAATGTTCAACAATATCGAGAATTGTAACTCTGTCTCATTTGATCATTAGGTAAGAGTTAGAAATCTAATGGAATGTTTATGCGACTGAAGGTGTGGTAAATCCAGGGCACTGTAGCAGCTAATCAAGAGCAGCCAGTCCAAGATAACATACCTCAAACAAAGAAGGAAGTTATTGGCTTCCAAGTTGGGAGATTTCTGAAAGTGTCTAAAAAAATGTTTAAAGTAATTTTGAACCTTAAAAGTGGGAGTCTCCCTCCAAAAGTGGGAGAGTTCATGTGTATGCATGTGTCTATCAACTTGATAGGACAAAGAATAAAAAAAATGCAATATGGCTAATGTTTTCCTGATCTAGCCAAAGGCTGAGTTCAAACCCAATCAAGTCTGAAACTAGTTTTTAATTGATTAAACCTTATTTTCAGCTACCTTGAGAAGTGTCCTGTGCTGTATCTTTCTCCACCAATAATAAGTCAAAATGACAGCTGATGAGTTTTATCCAACAGTTTGCCTATATCTAAAACATTCAACACCATAATAGCCATTTTTTTCTGGGTAATTTGTGCATAAATGCTGCATAAGCCTTTACTTTAATTTTAGTAAAGATTGTATTAATATAACCGAAATTAATACCGACAGTGCAAATCATGATATAAATTGCACTAAATGTCCATTGTTTCCAATTCTATAAATAAGCACAATCGAGATTGCAGCTAAAAAAAGATATCGAGCTCATTACCTGGATGATCATGAAACTTGATGTAAAAGTAAGTGATCAAATGGGTTTCTTAGTTTAAAAAAAGCTAACAATGCAGCTTGGCTCAGATAGGAAATACATGTTTGTAATGACAAATATAGTTTTATGCTTCACTTTTCATGTAGATGTAAGGCATCAATAATCCGCATTTCACTGGATTTTTCCAGCAATAATAATTTACTTGGTTGATTGCAAGAAAGTTAAAGGTTCCAAACTCTCTGATATCACTCTTAGAATCAAACATAAATATTAAAATATAAAATGAATTTATTAATTTATAAACTATTCAAGTATGTTCATTAAAATACATTAAAGAAATACTTAAATTAACTTTCAATATCAATAAATTGGTAAGTATTCAATTCCACCCACACACATATCTGAAATTAAAACTGTTTAACCTAGTTCAAATTGAAATACAAAATACGAAACATTTTTTAAAACAAATTTTATTTATTTAATTCCATATTACAACTATCTTTTCTAAATTAAAATATGCTGACATCTATCTTGCCTTATGCTGAAAGCAGCTTCCTGATTAATCTTGAAATAGACTGTAAAATAACATGTTAAATTTTCAGTTAATCACTTCAAAGTTAAATAATTATTTCCATCAACTCGAAACATGTGGTGTTTTCTTGGTTGATGTTTCGAAAATATCCATTTCATTTCCAGGCTCACTTAGGTGTACTTAAAACCGAACATTAATTGATTTGAAACACACTTAACATCAAACTCGATTTCGATGAAGACTTCCCATATGTTTCGGAACAATGTATTGGGGCATTAAAATTGAAGAACACCATCATGTCAGAATTAATGTAGCATGTATGGTTGAAAATGCATCTTTGTAATATAAAATGTGGCATTTGTCAAAGTATACTTTACTGCATGTAGATGCAATATAAAGGTGAAGTACATCTGAATTCTGATACCAACGTTTCTATGTCTGTGTGTTTTTTTTGTTTTTGTTTGCGAAAATGTTCAATGGGGGGACTCGTGCTGTAGAGGTAGAGTTGCTGATTTGTAACTCCTCTGACTGCTTAGCCTCTGACACAGTGGGCTTCGAGTCTTGTTCAGGGCGAAGGACTTAATGTGAGAAGGTCTTCCAGCTGACTTGTGTTGCTCCGGGGGTTATATCTGGACATAGTGTCTAGGGGTCTTCCTCCACCAAAAAGCTGGACATTACTATAAATGGTCGATGAAATGTATTTCAAAAAACAAAACGAAACAAAATGTTCAAGCCACATCAAAATAGTAGCCACTAGAAGCATTTATGATGCAGAATTAAAATCAATGTGTTGTCATGTGCTTCCCCCACTGTGTAAAGCATACCGTGAAAAACAGGCATGATACCACACCCAGACACATTATCCTGACGCCTGGTCCAACTTGTCAATGAACTACCCATATATTTGCTTGAGCATTAGCAAGTGAGCTATACCACTACCATTTTTAACGACTTTGGAATGTCGTGGTGCAGGATCGAATCCTAGTAACCTGGAGCCGATGCTCTACCGATTGTGCTACCAGGTCTAACAGACTTGTATATCCACCAACAATTATAGTCATCATAGTAACATTAAGCTACTATTGTGTGGAAGAAGACCTATCTGTGTAGACACCCCACTTAGTTGCTGAAGACCTTCACTAAGCTTTTGCTATGATCGGAACCTTTACTAACCTGGTCCCAGGGAATCTTGGTTTCTGGCAATCAAAAGACTGATTAGCTTTTGACCTTAAACAAACAAACTAGATCAGCTTCACATAAATGCCTTTGTAGTACCAAACTAATCAAGCTGATTTAAACCAATCAGAATGGCTCTATTTGCACTAACACCCCCACCACACCCGTTTTTTTTTTTTTTTCTTCTTTTTTTTCTTTCTTTTTTTCATGGTGTAGGCATACAGCAACAACATTTATAGTGTCAAATGAACAGTAACTGAACCACTTTATATGAGGAGTAGAAAGGAAGATTTGCTTCTGCTCCAAAAAGAGTACATTATTTTAACCAATCAGAAATTACATAATTTAATCCATCAGAAAGTACTTAATTTTAACCAATCTGAAATTAAAAGTGGAGCATAGCAACTGTAACTAAGGATGTAATGAAAAATGGTGTACTGCTAACTATGTCTTGATAAATCAAGGCAAAGAATTGAACCTTTAACCGCTCCTGTCAGATTAGGGTGCTTCACCACTTTGAATCCTATTGGTAAGTTACTTAATGTTTACTATTTCATTGAAATATGTAGAAGGTCCCTTTAAACCAAGGCCGTACTTTATTTCAATAAAGTGCAACTTATAGGTAGTTTTCGTTACATCTTTGACATTTTAATGCCATTGAGTGCCTTTGCTGATTCCCTCATTCTTCAGTATGTGTGCCAGAAAGGCTTAAAATTAGAATTCAAATTTAAATTTAGTCAAGTGCATCTGTAGAAAGTTTTTTTTTTCATTTTTAAGCAATGCAAATAAATATTTAGCTTTTAACACAATATGTTGAATGGGGGTTGTCAGGAAAAAAGGCCAGTCAGTTTATCCACTTGACAAACATTAGAGCAACCAGAGGCTGGAATCTGAAGTGATCTAATGCTACAATTCCATGAAATTTCATGCTCAAACAATGTTTGGTCCCCAGCTTCTCATCTAATCATTCCCCCATTTTATCAATGGAAACTGGAACCAAGTGAGAAGGAAACCAGATTCTGAGATAATCCCACATTCTGATTGGATGCTATAAATATACATCCTGCATTCGGATTGGATGCTATAAATAGGTTTCTAAAACCCTTTTCACTTGGTGCTTTATTCAATGAAATTCCATTCTATTTCCTCACCCCAACCCTTCTTTGGTTGTGCGGGGACCTCAGGCATATCAAAATTTACTCATTCTGGCTGGGTTTTATTGTTTTCTTCTCCCTGGGACTATAATGTTAACTCCAGTTATCCTGATCTTATCTTATGATGATGCCTGTTGTGGCTTGTAGAGGATGTCTCCCTGAAAACCACATCATACATGTACCATAATATGAACCCTAAGCTTGCTATGTTCTCAACAACTTCTAATAAACTCCCATTATTTTTTTTCCCCCCTAAAACAAAATGCAACCAAAACTAAACATACTACCAAAGACTCGGCGGCTAATAGTGCTGATTACTGCAGCTGGGAGCTGTCTGATATGGATCTACACTATTTTCATAAGCCTTATATATATATACATGCTTAGCAGGCTAAGAGTTAACACATGGCAAACTTGGATCTGCATACCCTAGCAATTTGTCTTTCCTACACTTCAGAAAAAGGTTGGGATTGTGCCCTAACTGAAAGTTGTTGCAAGGCATATGGAGAGTTTTTGATTACTTTACAGATATATTTCTTGGGTTTATTGTCTAACCAACAGTATTTCAATTTTTTGAGATGCCATCTACTTGAAGCAGATATAGTGCTGCCTTCACTGTGTATAGCATGCCATGAACACCTGGCATACTACCACAGTCATATCCTAATACTAGGCTGAACATTCCCTGAACTACCAGTTATTTATTTATATTTGTTTGAGCATTAGCAAGGGAGCCACTGTTATTTTTAATGATCGGTGCAGCATATTTAGGACTGCTGTTACTATGAATCATTTAAAAATGATGAACCCAAGCATACATATTGTTCCCTTTAGAAAGATCCTACAGTAAAGAGTTCCACCATCTTCTTTAAACAACATTAAGTCATTTGACTATATCAGGGTTGATTTTATAGTAGTTTGGGTTTTTTAAGCGATTGTAACATATTTTTTTACGCATGAATGACCGTTATGAACTAAACTAATTTGTAAGACTGTTAGGGTTAATTGAAAAAAAAGAAAAAAGAAAATGATCAAGTAAAGCAACTGAAGGAGATTCAAACATATCAGTTAATAAATTGCATACAGCTTCCTTTAAAAGTAATTTAGGCTTGATTTTTATTGATATCAAAAAAGTTGCAACTTCAATTATCCAACATCCATGACAATAAATCATACATAAGAAATACTAATGCTGCGAGTTTTAAATCTCTAATAAGCCTTGAAAAGATATATGTATCACATTTAACAACAAGTTTAGACTGGCATTTTTATGACAAAACTTTCAATGTTTTTATCAGTTAATATCAGATAACTGTTAAAAAAGCACTGAGCAGACCATTAAACCTTATCTTTAGAAGATAATTCATGTAACTCAGAAGCAATTTCTAACTATCCATGCATGATCTTAACCCTTTCGCTCATACATTGGCCATTTTACACCTTTGTGAAGTAACTACAATTATCAGTCTTTATCTTTAGTAGAATCTGCACTACTTAGGCTTTATTTGTTGACTGGTTTGACCATGGATTCACTATTAAATGATGAAACATGTATTAGAAATACTTTCAAATGTTTTAATTTTTTAAAGAAAATAAAAAAATAGGTTAAGTTTCAAAATCATATATATGTAGTAATGAATAAAAGGGGTAAGATAGGCAAATTCCAAAACTGTTCACTGACAGTGTCTGGCCCACCCAAAATACCTTTCAATACTAATAGGGCAAGAATACAATACAACTAAGAGTAGAATTCAGTTGATAGCAGCACAGAAAATAACAATGTTTCAGACAGAGACAAACAATACATTGTTATTGAAAAAATAAATATATTTTCTGAAACTATTTTGATGTGATAGTTCTCTTAAACTCTATTTTGTGTTGATGCCGCTGAAGATAAAATGGAATAATTGTGAATGCTTTACAATGGCGTAAAATGGTGTATGCATAAGCAAAAGGATTAAATAACAGTTTAATAAAAGACTGTGCAATAAAGATTGATAAACATATAGATGAATATGACCTGTCTTACCTGTGATCATAATCATCAAAGCAATAATAACCAAAATAAGAAATATAATGTAATTAGTAATTAAGCTCATTAGTAAATGATCAATACCTAGAAAAACTTTATGGGATTGGGATTTGCCGGCATTTTGCCGATACTGTGCAGCAACATTTCTATCATTATAGCACAGGGGAACTGATGAGGTGCCCATGGACTGAACCCGGCTGGTCCATTATACTAAGACACCGACGAGACAGGTTTAATACTTACCGTTTAGCCCTGAGCGTTAGGAGAGAAGCCAATACTAACAACTTTAAAGTCTTTGGTTTGACCCGGCCGAGGTTTGAACCCACAACCTCCCAATCCACGTGCCCACGCTCTGCCACCTGAGCTATTGCGGCCGGTCGAAAAACTTTATATTTTTTTTTAATATAATCTTCAATTAAGTTATGTTGCTTAAGTTATACATACATATAATTCCTCTGTAGCATATAAATATATTTTATATTGTTTGAATAAAAATCCAGCAATAAGACTCTTTCAGAAAATATATAACATAATTAAAAAGCTAATTTTGCGAAGTTTCCAAATATCTTTATTCAAAATTGGTTTTCATCCAAATAAAAAATAACCTTAATTAACCCAATACATCATGCAGTTTGCACAATGTTGCACATTTCAATCAATTAACAATAAACAGGTGTCTCCAATTAGACCATTTGGCAAGATGGAGATAACTAAGACTGTAGACACAGGTGTGACTTCTCTTAAATCCAGAATCCCCATTTGTCAAGCTCTAATTTCTACCATCCTTTATATATTTATAGCTAGATGTCAAACTTTATTAGAAAGTTATAGAATCTGATTAGGGTAGGCTTTTTTCGAAAGAATCACAATAAATAACAATAATTGAAAATCAATACAAAATCTCTTAAATGAATCTGTTCAAAAAACACCCACACTTTTAAAATAAGAGGTTATATGTTTCTTCCATTTAAAATGCAAATGAAATCCACATTAATAGTTATTATATTATATTGTAGCATTTACCTCTTCAGGAAAAAATAATATTGAAACCCTTATTAATCATATTCAGATTCTGAAGTTAAAAAAATACTGAATTGGAAAGTTGATTTCCATTCCCTCAATAAACTGTTCATAAAAAGTCTGAAAATACGACATCCCTTAATATGCTAAATATCTAAACAAAAATCAATTCAATAATAATTATCATTATATTCAAGACTGCTTTCGTACCTATCACAATTACAGGGCAGGCAAAGATGATTTGCCACTTAACACAAAGATGCAGTCACAGAGAAATCAACAGTCAAGCATTCAAAAATGATTTTCAAAAGTGGGACCACTTAACACAAAGATGCATTATGAAGCAATCAGAGACATCCATCTACAGTAGGTAAATTAATTTGTAACAAGCCAATAAATTATCAATGAATTATTTGTGTTGTTCAAATTTGCATGAAATGCAGTAACCAGTGGATGAATGTTTCATTAAAATGCAAAACAGTAAACAATTTATTCTAGTGTGTTTAAAAATAAAAGAGGCTATATCCTTTAATCCATAATCCTTTACTCCTTAAGATGAGAACTTACTTTTGCATTTTTTCTATCTTTCTTTATTTAAAAATATTATTTATGTGTTATACAGCTCTCGATGCAACTGCAGTTCTACTCCTGTATTTGCTTGAAAGATTATCTTTTACAAATAAGGCTGCACCTGCATACATGTGAACTCTCTTGCTTTTGGATAAAAACTCCCTCTTTTAAGGTTAAAAATTGTTTGAAAATGCAAAGTGTTTTACACATTTTCAGAAATCCCCCTACTTGAAAACAGAAAACTTCCTTCTTTGTTTTATATCAAAATAATAAGTCTCCCCCTTTGCAAGTGAAAATCTCCCACTTTGGCCTCAGAAAATGTTCACATGTATGTACCTGTGGTCTTGTTGAGTTGTAGCTCCTCAGACTCCACTGCCCTTCACCTTGTGATTTCAAGTCTCAGCTGGAGCAGAAACTTTCACAAGAAGAGGTCTTTAAGCTGACCAGCTAAAAAACAACTAATCCACCAAAGATGGCTAGAAGTCATCTCATGACTAAATCAAAGCGCTGAAAGCGTTGGAAGACTGGCGCGCCGGTTGAAAGCGTAGTTCCAAGGGAGTAATCAAGATGTCTTGAATGGCGAAATGCACATTAAGGACTTGGAAAGATTGCTGTTGATGGTCTTACATTGGTTGTCATAGGGGAGCAGTGAATAACAATTAGTCGTTTTCATATAAGAATTTAATGTAACAAAACTTTGAAAAACATTTGAAGATGAACAAAAGAGAGGTGGAAAGGAACAAAAGAATTAAACTTTTCCTGCACAGATATTATAACTCGAAACAAATGAAACTATGTGCATGTTCTTTTCGTTTGTAAGTGACAGTCACTATCAACAACATTAGCAAATAATTCAGTATATTCAGGGATTTCAACAGATCTAAATATTTGCATTTTGATGCAAGGAAAATTGAGGTTTTCCAGTTTTGACCTCCACTAAATCTTAGGTTGGAGGTCATTTTGATGCAGAAGCGCAGGATAAGTGGTCACATTTTGCAAGAATTACCATAAATGTAGTATGTATAGCATTTAAAAAATGAAGTAAATACTAAGTGGACCCTTGTAAATGTATGGAAATGAAGTTAAAGCAATTTTACAATTAGTTGTGTCAATCTGATCACGTTTTCTAGAAAATTGTCAAAGAAATTCTCAACAAAAGTGAAAGCTATTGAAATCCCTGAGTATACAGTACCGTGGTGATAACCATTAACCTGGCTGTTGTTCTTGCAGTAGAAGTACAGTGATTGTCAACAGTAGCACAGCATGAAGGTTACGTAAGCGGTTGCGGTCATCAGTATTGAGTATTGTAACATATATGTACATAATGCAGTAGGAAATAAATATTAATAATGCTAGAAGTAGGAGTCAGTTTAAAGCCGGACATTTTCTTTCAAGTAAAACATGAAAACATACCAGAAAACTGTATTCCACCAATGGATGTCACTGCTACCTTAATATTGCTTAGGAAACTGTCAATCCACAGAAGCTTACAAAAATGGCAACCCACGCTAGATTTTCCCGCAATTTTGGTCACGTGACTGATTTGTTTATAATCATAGCCTCCTGTATTTAGGTCTAGATTTCAAGACAAAAAATGCCGAAGTCAGTTAGCTTATTAAACTAACACCACACCACAAACGTTACGAAAATGCATTATCTGAAGTAAACAATAAAAAACCTTCTAGTTCTAATGCAGTTATGATCAACTTCAGCCACAACTGAAGTAGTGTCAACAATGAAATGCACAAGGCCCACGTAACTTAAGAGACTGTCGCATTTCCTTACAAATGTTCGCATTCCTTCGTAATATTTGTGTTTTATAAAAACGCACTACTTCTTATGCCGCACAACTACTTGAATACGCTCTCGTGGTCGCAATGATACACCCGAAGTTAACAACCGCACGTCGCCGTGTTCACAGCATCGTTACTTAAGACTGGTGCATGCGCACCAGTCTAAAAACCTGGGGCAACTAAAATCTCCATTTTTTTTTTTGCCCGGCCAATACTTCTTCAGGTATCGTTGATCAATATTTCCAGTATTTAAAAAGCATTTTTGCATTTGTTTAATGTTAAGAAAATATAAAATGAAACACACATTGTTTACAAAGTTTCTTAAATAACCTGACTGAAAGCTAGGCGCATACCTTACATATCCCGTCTTTTTTCCCCCCAAGCTTATCTGTCAAAGTAACTAAAAAGAAACTCTTAAAGATAACATGAAAACAGAATACTGCAAGAAGACAAAGGTGGGGAGTAAATGATCTATGAAATCCCACCCATAGGTAACTTTTAGATTGATTGGACAGCCTGACAGTGACATACCTGAACAGGTACAGATATATATGTAGGTGTAGCTTCTGATTATCTTATTACAGGTGTCCATGTAGGAATCACACTTCTGTGAGAATCAGACCTAAAGTACTTCAACAGCAGTGGAGAGTAGAAAGTTTTGTGATCGTGATGTAGACCTAGTTAGATTTTTTGTAGGAGGTTAAAAAGTGAACATGTGCTGATAATTTGGGTAGGGTAACAGATGTTTCCAGTGAGGATAAGTTTAAAGAAGGGCTGTCTTATCCAATCAAAAATGGGCAAGGTGGTCAGGAAATCCTTCAGACAGTTATTATACACAAGATTATTAGGATGGACATTCCATTAAAATAAAGACCACTCACCATTCTAATATATAATAATATATGTCTTTTCATTGTTCAAAACCAATGAGTTCATACTTGATACAATTATATATACTACATTACAAAGGTAGTATAAGGAAAACCAATATAAATTACTTAAAGTTCAGCAATTAAGTATAATTGAATAGTTTTATTGTTTGTTTTGATTTCTTTTTGGAAATACATTGCAGTCATCATTTATGATCATTATAGTAATGTCAAGCTTTTTTGGTGGAGGAAGATGCCAGACACATGTCTGGGTAGATCCTACCAGCGCAAAGCAAGTCAGCTGAATGACCATGCTCATATTAACGTCCTTCGCTCCGAACTGGGACTCGAACCCACACAGTGAGAGGCCTAAGCAGTCAGGAGTTACAAAGTGGTGACTCTACCACTATGCCCCTAGTTTTAAGTAGACATTTAAAATAACCAAGGCACACACCGTCCCCTCACAAGCCTCCCACCCCACCATCATTGTACAAGTATCATTTGTTTGTTTGTTTATTGGGTTTATCGTCCCACCAACAGTATTTCAGTTATCTGGAGACGGTGTCCACTAGAAGCAGATATAGTGCTGCCTTCACTGTGTATAGCATGCCGTGAACACCTGGCATGATACCACACCCAGTCACATTATCCTGACACCAGGCCAACCAGTCGTGGAACTACCCTTATATTTGCCTGAGCGTTAGCAAGGGAGCTAAACCACTACCATTTTTAACGACTTTGGTATGTCGCAGCACGGGATCGAACCCGGAGCCTCCCGTACCTGGAGCCGACGCTCTACCGATTGCGCTACCAGGTCCGGTGTATCATTTTCATTTATCAATTATTTCATTGTTTCATTATTTTCTTGATTTTGAACACTCAAACTGGTGTCTTAAACCACTATGTCAGTGCCATATTCATGTTTTCTTCTTTCTTCCCATTATTTATCCATACACCATCTATACCCAGCAGGGCACCTTTTCCTGTGTCCATTTCATCCATTTAAATGGACACCCAATTATGTCCTAAATCAATCCAACTTGTGACAAAATCTTTAGCTCGACCACTTCTTTCTTGGTAGGAGTTGCTAGACCATCAAGACATGCCACACTCTTTGACAGGACAAATTGTTTTAAATAACATAATAGCTGCATAAACATTTCACGGTCTGACATTCCTCTCAATATAAATTATCCCTACTCCCGCTAGATTTGTAAATTACCCATACTCCTTCTTATTTATTCATTTCAAACAGCGTCCTGCATTGTGCAAAAATAACTAAACATATTGCTTAAGACATGAAAACATTGGCAGCAAATAGTGCAGATCCCAGGTGGAGCTCGCTGATGAGGATCTACACTATTTTTTTATTTTTTATTTTTTTAAAGCAGGCTAAGAAATCGCACTGTCTGGTCTTTCCTTACAACCCCTACCAGTCAGTATGGCATGTTGTTACTTTAAGACATATAAACAATTACCTCTAATTGTTTGTAATTATGAACCCCTGGGTGGGTTAAGTCCAAGCAGTATCATTTGTTGTTTTATATCTCTTTGTCTCAAACATGTCTTTGTTTTCTAAATCTGCATAAAAAAAGATCAACAAAGAGCATGTTTTATTCTGCTATCAAATAACATTTTTGATGGATCCTGCTTTTATTCCTGCATTTGTTCAGATGTCAAATTATTTTTAAAAACAAACACTCTTGTGTTCCAACAATCTAAACTGCACATTTTTTTTGTATGTTCAATTATTTTTCTTCTATTTCAAAATTTTAAATCTAGCCTTAATAATTTTTTCTCTTAATTATTTTTGTAGCTTTGTTCCAGAAACAAAGATGTCACAGTAGAGACTTCTCAGAGACAGACTTAGCAAAATAATGCAAGATAGAAATTTACTTAGTTTTGTGTTAAATATTTTGGAATACATTCTGCTGAAAAAATTATGGTCAATATGGCAATGTTCAGCTTTTATTGATGAAGAAAGAGGCTTTAAGTCAAACTCGAACCACCTGCATACCACAACTGTGCTATAAGACATCCCCACATGAAAGTTTTCAGAGAAATCGACACCACAGGTGTGCTAAAAACCATTCCCATAAGAAAGCTTTCAGAGATTCAACTTGCACACCACAGGTGTGCTTAAAACCATCCCCACATGGAAGTTTTCAGAGATTCGGCCCACATACTACAGGTGTGTTAAAAGACATGCCCACAAGAAAGTTTTCAGAGATTCGACCCACATACCACAGGTGTGCTAAAAGACATACCCACATGGAAGTTTTCAGAGATTCGACCCACATACTACAGGTGTGCTAAAAGACATACCCAAATGGAAGTTATCAGAGATTCGACCCACATACTACAGGTGTGCTAAAAGACATGCCCACAGGAAAGTTTCAGAGATTCGGCCCACATACTACAGGTGTGCTAAAAGACATACCCACATGGAAGTTTTCAGAAATTCGACCCACATACTACAGGTGTGCTAAAAGACATACCCACATGGAAGTTTTCAGAGATTCGACCCACATACTACAGGTGTGCTAAAAGACATACCCACATGGAAGTTTTCAGAGATTCGACCCACATACTACAGGTGTGCAAAAAGACATACCCACATGGAAGTTTTCAGAGATTCGACCCACACCACAGGTGTGCTAAAAGACATACCCACAAGAAAGTTTTCAGAGATTCGACCTGCACACCTACATCCCCACAATGTTTTCTGGAATTCGAGTCCATGTGGTAAGGGGCTGAGAAGCTACAAGTCTGCAATTGATCTATTGACGGGTACATCTTGAACAACTGTTCTCTGGAACCTGACCATGCAGAGTGTGATTCTTGTGCAAACAGATGCATATTTACATGTGACAACTCTTGACATATTAAAAATTGGTCATACAATGTTTGTGATTAGTCATCTTATATGATTTAAAGGTATTTATGCTTGGGAATTAAGTTAAAAAAACAGATTATGAATACTTTAACAGAACAGAGTGCAGATCCTGACTTTGGTTATTTTGTGGATCAAAATGATGGATCAGTGAAAAGTCCATCAAGCTAAAGAAACCATTATATCACACAATCCATTCCATAATAAGCCCATACTATGTCACTTTTAATGATTTTTATGTACTGTAAATACTAAAACTTCACCTGCCACCAACAAAACTTAGCCATCAACAAAACTTAACATAATTAGGGATATAATCAATCTCCATCATCTGATAGTTTAATGTTTGTCCAGATTGACCCATAACCTGTTGGTAGCATCATCCAGATTAAATTGACTCTTTTGATTGGTCAGTTCTAGCCAATACTGCTGCAATTTAAAAAAAGACAAACCCAATAAATATGTCAATAATTGCATAAGTGAGCTAAATAGCTTTTTAAAAAAACATAATTTCTAAATTCTTAGGCACTTGCATACAAATGCATAAGGTTAATATGATATTGACATAGAGACATAAAGTAACATAACCTGACATACAGTAAATAACCTGACATACAGTTACATAACCTGACATACAGTTACATAACCCGACACACAGTTACATAACCTGACATACAGTTACATAACCTGACATACAGTTATATAACCTGACATGCAGTAACATAACCTGACATACAGTTACATAACCTGACATACAGTAACACAATCTGACATACAGTTATATAACCTGACATATAGTTACATAACCGGACATACAGTAACATAACAGCAAAAATGATGTGATCTAACAAGTATACCCCATTTCACCGATGACTTAGACAAGACAACTATGCCACTCGAGCATACCATAAGAATGAAGAATCATATATATTGCTAATCACGTTACGAGAACATCTCTGCAAAGTACCACTAAATATGCAACTGACACGTGCCAAAAAGGAATAGCATGTTTCATCAGAATCAACATGCATGGATAGAATGTATCTAGTGGATACAGTGTGTAACAAAAGCATTCCACAGAACAGAGCATAAGCTTCTAGGCTTAACAACTACACTGTATCATGCAACCATGTTATATTTATAAACAACACGGAATCTATAGCAAGTTGCTTACAACTTAATTTTAAAGTAACAATATTTTACTCAGAAGCACTTAGTGTGGATCCTGATCAGATTGACTGATCGAAGATCTAATCTAATTGTTTATACCTAACAACATTTAACTAAGCAGGCCGAGATAAAACGTTTCAGGGCACGGAATGCTACGAAAGCAATTCAGAGCACTAATATAAATGCATGTTCAAGTGACGGCATGCTGTACACAGTGACGGCAGCACTATATCTGCTTCAAGTGGACACCGTCTCCAGATAACGGAAATACTGTTGGTGGGACGATAAACCCAATTAACAAACAATATGAAAATATTTATACTTGCCTAGGTTGAACCATTCATTAAACGCTTCCCACAAAGCTTTTTTTTATCTCAGTTCTTGTTCCAAGTTTGAATACAAGTTTTTTTAGGAATCAATGGGTCAAAATCAACATTACCTTTTTAAAAATAACTTTTCATTTCATATGTTAGATGTTACATTTTATATCGCAATTGTATTTGTGTTTTATTTACCTTTCATATATTAAGATGTCAGAAACTATTGTATATTATACACCTGCCACCTCTTGTATAAGTTCCATTTACAATTTAACATTTTCTCCAAAGGAATTAATCTTGATGATGCACATGCTTAAGCTTGATGTTGTTTGAACTTCAAGTGGACATAAGTTCAGAGGGTGAAGGGTCAAGACCCAAACTGACCCCATTTTTATTTCTGAAGTGCGTATGCCACATCGTGCTATGCTTTTGACCTCACACGAGAGTTCGAATAAAGCATATGTACCCTTAGAATATGACATGATTTGGCTCTGCTAAGGGATTTTAACTTAGTGACTCTGCCTTTGTTTGCACCCTCGGAAATAACGATTTTTTCTTTGAAATAAGAGCTACTTATTTTTCTTGGAAATAAGTAAAACTACTTTTTTCTTCGAAATAATAACTACTTTTTTTTCATGGAAATAAGTAGAACTACTTTTTTCTTGGAAATAAATAGGAGTACTTTTTTTTCTTGGAAATAAGAAGAACTACATGTCATTATTTATCTTGGAAATAAATAAAACTACTTTTTTTGCTGAAATAAGTAGAACTACTTTTAAACTTGGAAATAAGTAGAACTACTTTTTGTCATGCTGGAGACAGGAATAGCATTTAAATTTTGTGGTCGGCAGCTTTCTGAGTAAAGCATTAACATTTACTGCTAATTCAACTATCCAACATAAACATTCCATTAAAGAATTATGTCTGTGTAGTTTCTTACATTGAAATCTTGGAGACAACTGAGAAAGCTATCTTGGTTTCAAATCAAGAAGTGGGTTACCATTTATTTAAAAAAAAATATGATTTGAAAAAAAATAAAAATGGAGAAAATAAATAAATACAGATAAAACACAATGATGTTAGCATTGTTTCCATCCAATGTTACTAAATGATGACAATACTGACAAGTCTATTGATATTTCCAAGCTTTTAATCATGATCAAAATGTATTCATGCCAAAAAAATGTAAATTCTTCTCATTATTACAAAAAAAAACCCAACAGAACTCAGCTTCCTACACAAATTGCATGAATTCATTCCAAAATTATTCAGGGTAAACTGAAGTCTTCTAAATGTTATGAATGAAAGCCAAGATGGGATGCGAATGGAATGACTCTGTGATGACATTACAAGAGTTGTGGAGTATTGTCGAGCATCGTTCCAGATGCATGATGCCAGCGTTTGATGCGAAACATGGAGAGGGCAGCATGTGAAACACACATCTGTGCATTCCAGTGGCTGTAACAAAAGAGCGAATGGCAGACTAGATGCCACATTTAATCAACAGATAAAAAAACAAGTTTAGAGGACACTCGTTATTTTTTGTTGATGCTTAGCTTTCTCTTTCTCTCTACCCCTATCACTATGTTAGATTATAGATACGATATGTAAATGGCGAAGCATAATGCAAATGGGTTGAACAGCAGGTCCCAAACAGAGAGTATGTCTAACTGAATCACCATTTGTCAATTACTACCATTGCTAGTTCTTAGCCAGACAATAACGATCAGAAACTATTTTGTTTAGATAGGCAGCTTGATGCAACTTTCAAGCTTTCCTGCCCCCCCACATTCTATTACAGAAACTTGGCTCCAGTTATTCTTCACCAAAAAACAAGATTAGAAATTTATTGTCATGGAAATCATTTTAAATACCGTATTCAAAAGTCCATCAAATGTTTAAGGAGAAGAGGTGGGGTGGGGAGTCAAACATATTTCTTGAGAAACTGCAGAAGCAAACAGTAAAGGTCCTGATCAGACAGTCTCCCCAATTCTGATCAATTTGTGCCTAGCAGGCTAAGAGTTGAAAGTGATTTTGATTCTATCTCTTTTCAGTCTTCCCCCAAAATGCATATTGCTGGTTCTCCTATGAATTGTCTGTATGTGGTAATTTTAATCTGTACCCGCAATGTAGGTTCTGGTTGAGAAATAATGCAGACATGTTTTATGTATCTTGTAAATAAATTGTGATTAATTATATAAGTTGTGCACTGCCCATGCGTTGTTGTAAGTGGTAGCTGAATGGACCTTATTAAGGGAATACAACAAAGTTTGTCAGATATTTGGTAATGGGGTAGGTTACTTAGTGCATAATGTCTACTTTCAGCATTATTTCTTTACAGTTTTACTAGCATTTAAACATTATTTCAGCAGCATTCACTGTATAAACACAAGCGTGCCAGGCATATGGCCAGCATTCAGGCAGAAAGCCGACATCAAGAACTGCTTCACTTCTCAGCCTGCTGAACTTAAATCTTAAAAATGAGAATTTTATATTAAAACCTGTTTTAGTTAGAAATACTTACCAAATGCATGTTTTATAGCAGGTGAAGTATTCCGCTGTTAAAATTATGATCAGGCAAGTGCAGAACCTGATCAGCTCCCCCCCCCGGACCCTACCCCGCTCCCAACTCCAAAGCTAGGATCTGGCTCACCAACATCTGCATTTTTTGCTGCAGCCTAAGGCAATATGTCTAGTAACCTTTTTTCATGTAGTTTTAAGCAAATAACTTGCTATATTTATTAATAACCCACAGTCATCTTCTTACCTTGATGTGCAAAGTTGCCTTCACCTACTGTTAGAGATTCAGCAGCAAATAGTGACCCCCAGAAGGAACACTAACTAATCTGGATATACACATTTGTGCCAAAATCATTTAAGTAAGTGTTCAGCAAGCAAAGGGTTAACATAAGTATGTCTCTAGAAGAATAAGGTTAGCAGCAGCTAGAATCAGACAAGGCTTGGGGAAGTGTCTGTCACATACTTCCACACATCATTAACTAAGCAGAAGGTCTGATCTTTCTCAAAGTAATATTTGTTTCCAGTTAAATACTAAATAAGATTTTCGCCTTCCTTTGTGGAGATGGAGGGTTCCTTTCTCTTGCAGTGTCTGTTGAACAAATATATGAGGGAACCATTTGCTTATTGCTTCAAGTGAATACATCAAATTTGTTTTGTGCAATATTTTTTTTTTTTTTAATTTTAGACAATTAACATTTTTAGTGAAAAAATTATTATGAAGTTAATGAGATACCTTCTACATTGAATTTTGTAATTTTTGGTCTTTTAATAAATGTAAATTACAAAAATAAGAAAAACTTAAAAGTATTGATGCCATTTATTCAAGCAAATCTTTTCATAAACAAGATGTTTTAAGTAATAAAATGCCTCGCCATGTTTTCTTATTGCAAACTGATTTCAAAGATTTCTTGAAAATATCCAGAAAATTCTCCACATTAGAGGAAAATTCACTAACCAATAAACCTACCTAATACTGAAATGTCTGTTTAAAGCTCAATATGAGCCAAAGCAGTCTATCTTTCTACAAGGTTCATTGAAAACTGTTCTCCCACAACTGAGATCTAGATACTTTGAGTAAATCGGATAGGGCTTAGAAATATATTCCACAATATACTACACCATAAACCTGCTACTCATCAGAATCTTTAGTTTTAAAATAGGCTAAAAATCATTACAGAAAATCAGACAAAATTGGCCAAGGTATTTTTTTACCAATCATCAATGATGGATTGTAATCAAAAGGTAATAAAACCATTGCTTATTATGAATATTCATTTTGTAACTTTTTTTTATATTAAGCAAATAAAACATGTACAACAGACAGAAATATTTTAAAAGCGTTGTATATGCAGTCCAGTGCATCATGTCTACACTGTATACACATGTTCATATTTTTCATTTTTGCCAAATGTTGCAAACTTCTTTGCCCTTTTGCAGTTCTCTACTGGCACAGAAAATGATCATTGTCTGGAACCAAGTTACTCTAAATAACTTACAAGGAAACTCATCTTTTATTACATAATCATTTATATTGGAAGCATCCTACCAATTTCATCGATATCTTAATCACTTTTATAACCATCTAATTAAGAAAATCCTAAGGAGAACCAGATGTATAATTTTTGACTAAAAAAAACTTCCTTAACATGATTATTATTTTTCTTTAAACTTAAGCCCAGCCTGATATTTTCTGTCATTCTCTAACCAACCTGTAACCTACCAAACTAGCTGCAGTACGTTGTGATGATACAACTTTGCAACATGTCCCATAATTCTCAAAATAACCATATCACCCTGATACTTATTAGAATCGTCTAATCAAGACAGTTCTAAAGAGTCTAAGGTGTACATGGTTTCGGTGGAAAGTAAAGAGTTTAGCACGAGTACTACTTTCAATTAATCTGAAGCTATTCCTAATATTTTCTGTCAGGCCTTTTACCAATCTGAGACCTACCAGGCTAGCTGTCGAGTCCATTAAACGAGAACAAATTCGCCTTCCAATGACAATTCCAACCCTGGACAATAACACTTTCCATAGAGCTGGGAGACACAAGCATTGGCACTGTTACTTAGGAGCTATTGGTTTCTTACTTTCATTACACTACAATGGAACAATATAAATGTTTAGTCTAGACATTAATTCCTACTCCTGGAACCTTAAAGGGCAAGACTCGTTGAGGATTTATGTTGACAGGACCAGAACTTCTACGGGCCAGGCTGTCGTCTGGACGATAAAACAAGACTACAGTGCTTGATTAGAATACAAAAATAAAAGAAAAATCAAAGCGCTGATATGCCAAACTAACAGCCTCGGGCCTAATGCATGTTCTTGTTACAGCATTAATAGTACAATGCATTTTCTTGTTACAGTATTGTGGGTACAAAGCATGTTCTTGTTACAGCATTGTGGGTACCATGCATATTCAAGTTACAGTCTTGTGGGTACAATGCATGTTCGTGTTACCTCATTAATAGTATACTGCATGTTCTTATAACAGTATTGTCGGTATATGACATGTTCTTATTAAGCAATGGGTGCGTAAATAATGTTATTTTTTAAACAAATTAGGCTATAATCTTCGAGGCATTTTGGGACAACAAAACCATCAATAGTAGCACCTGCAAAATCACTTCTGAAATAAAATTATATGTGTATATTTCCTTTAACATCACTACAGTGGATAATGTCAGCATTTTGTAGAAACAATTATGTGAATATGTTCAATTTTTTAACATAGATTAAAAGTAAAAAAACACAAAATTACAGTTTGGGATCAATGCCTAGTTGGTTGATAAGAGCAGCTTTAAGCATTGGCATGTCTTGGTTGCATCTCAGCATTGGCATGTCTTGGTGGCATCTCTTGGACATCTTCATGTTTTGTTTTTCTTCTTAGAATTATTATAATCACTTCATCTACAGTTCTTTTTGATGCTTCAAAATGTGCATTTTTTATGCCATTGATAAAGAGACACTTACCTAACATAAGGCCATCCTTGGCCCACTGTATCTGTCCCTTAAGGTTCTCCACTGAACATCGTAACAAGGCAGTTTGACCTTTGATAACAGACGTGTCCGAGGGCCTCTCTAAGTACTGCTGGAGCCCACTCACTGAAACATACGTTACTGAATGGTAAACAAATTGTAGGTATAGGTTTGGTTTGATTATTAATACATAACACTAGCAAATATTTTTTTCAAAATCCAGGAATTTTATTTTTGATTCTTTTGTTTTTTTATTACATCAGGCCAACACATTTATGGCCATATTGGCAACATCCAGCTTATTATTTGTGGAGGAAGTCCCCAGACATTAAGTCTGGGTAGAACCACCGGCACACAGTAGGTCAGCTGGAAGACCTCCCACATGGAAGTTCTAGCTTCCTGACCGGACTCAAACCCATGCGGTGAAGCGCTGCCGAGTTACAAGTCTGTGTGTGACTCAAACCATGCTTTCAGGGCACCTCTATGTATTTTGGTGTAGAACACTCTTACTATTTAGTATAACTGAGGAGACTTATGGTAAACTGTTAAGTCGGATGGAAGACCTCCCTGAATGAAAGTTTGACCCCAGACAAGGACACAAATCTTAAGCAATGTGGCATTACAAAAAGTAATTTAGCCACAGCTGTCCTCTCATAGGTATAGAGAAAGGCAATTTAGTCTTAATCCAAGCTGTCTCATGCTACGCGAGTTAATAACCAATATTAACTTTTGAATTATTTGCTTACAATTTTATGCATAGGTTATAATATTAATATTATTAACATTTTGCAGCAAACTTTTGGCATCCCCCTCCACTGAATCCATCTCTGCTTTCTGGGTGCCTGTTTGCTATGTAACAAACAACTTCACTGTTAAAAAAGTTCTTTCATTCATTAATAACAAAATCAGAAAGCTGATTGGTTGTAGGATATTTATTCCTGCCTTTATTATATCCAATAATATTTATTTTATTTAAGAATTGTCCAAAACAAATTGAGAAGCTTCACCTTCTAAATAAGATTATTTTGCTATGTTTTCCAAACTGCATGGTTCATAAAGCAAATTGATGCAAACTACAGCCTAAATTGAATTTTTTACTTCCAGCTAATATGCCATTTGTCGGTGGGTCTACCCAGACGTCTGGGATCTTCCTCCCCAATAAATTAGCTGGACAAAGCCAATTTGAACATTATTTTGTTGGGGTCTATGTAACAAAACAAAAACAAGTTACTACAAGAAAGCGCTCTATATATTGACTTTTCACAATTTAATATCAGACCAGAAAGAGATCAATTGGCAGTATTTTGAAGATGAGATGAAATGGTGATAAAGTAATGGTTCAATTTGAATTGTGAAGTCATCATTTAATATTGATCTTGCCTAAAAATTGGATTTTAAACTGAAAAAACAATTAATTCTGTGTTTTGACTTCATTAGGAAATCCAATCATGAATTGAAAACAACAACAAACACTGCCAGTGAGAATAAATGAAAAAAGAACTGCACTATTGGTTGAAATATGCTGTTTTCAATTTGGGAAGGAAAATAAAAACAAGAGGGCCATGATGGCTCTGTATTGTTCACCTGAGTGCCACAGATGATAAAACAAAATCAGCAAGGAATATCAGCAATGTTTAAACTGTTCTGAATAATTGCAATGCATGTACACAAGCAAATTTTGGACAATCAGTTTCTTCTCTTTTTTTCTCTCTTCTTCTAGGCTTCATATGGAAAATAGTGGCCATGTTTTTATGACATTGAACATTCTTTTAACAATATTGATACAGCCACTCAAGGGACATGTATATCAAATATCAAGGCTCTAGCTTTTGTAGTTTCTGACAAGAAAATTTTCCAAGTTTTTTCTTTTACATGTAGCAATTTATGGAAAATGGCCACACCCCCTGGTGGCCATGTTTTTAACAAATAAAAATTCTTTTAACAAGATTACATTACCCATGCCTGCTGAAGCTTTAGAAGAAGTATGCTTGACTTTGGGCCAGTGGTATAAGACAAACTAGAATATTGATGGACATGTAAATCGGGTAATCACAATAGCTCACCCTGAGCATGAGCTCAGGTGAGCTAAAAATAAATGCGTAAGTCTAGCCTTGAAATAAGTTCTATGTTGTGCATAATCTTTAAGCAAAGAAAAAATCACTGGTAAAGCCAGCATGGTTACATAATGCTTTGATTCTAACACCTACCAAAAAAATCTAAGTTCCATGTAATATGTGTATTGTTGTCTTTTTTGCTTTGCTTTTTTTTCATTTTTCTGGCATGTAAAATGAAACCACAAAAAAAATTCAACTACACTCGATAAAAGCCCATGCAAGATTTTCTTTCATCTTTTTTTGTGTTTCCTTTCATCTATTTTATTGAATAATAAAATAAGCAGCAAAGACATATTTTCCACTGGAGGCCTACTTTACGACAAAAGGGAAACAACAGGCAGAAATCCAGGAGTAAACAGAACAGAATAGATTTCAAGTTAACAGTACTTTTGTGGTCATTAAATATGCTATTAACAGTTAACCAGGCACAACCAAGTATAGAATGTGAGGTCATGATGCAAGGATTCACAGAGTCTTAACAGACAGGATGGAACCTCCAGCTATGTCAATGATCAAACAAAATTGACCAAAGGCAGGGGCGAATCCAGAAAATGTGTGTGCTGTGTGTATGTCTGTGTGTGTGTGCGTGTGTGTGTGTGTCTGTGTGTGTGTGTGTGTGTGTGTGTGGATCAAGATCAATTCAACTTTATCGCAGTAAAAACCATATTTATATGTAAAATCTGAATTTCGTGTGAAAAATGTTTTTTGTGTTGTCTTTTTTCGCTTTGCTTGTTTCTTTATTCTGGCATATCAACTGAAAACCACATACAAATTCAACTACAGTTAGGGACCATAACTTCAACCTAAGCAGTCAACAGACAACATTTACTTCAAAAACTTAGTATAATTTAAGCTTACATGTATGTGCTTTTACAACTCTACTCTTTTACCTGGTAGTGGGGGGTGATGCATCCATAAGGTCTAAAAATATTTCTTCAGTAATTAAGTCACTAAGAACATCAACTAATGGACATAATTTTGGCTTTGTGGCAACTTTTAGTTTTTTACAGGTTGAGGGGGACACCTAGACATTTGTCTAAATATAACCAGTAAGGCACTGCAGGTAAGCATAACCTTTCTACATGTTATGCGACTTTGAAATCACGGAATATAACCTCTGCCATTTGTGAAGATGGACATGGGGTTTTACAAACAGAATATGAATGGAAATATAAAAATATTGGTGTAGTTTTTAAAATGTCCCCCATCACAATAATTTCATTTTAATAAAAAAGTCTTGGGATTTATATTTGAAAAAATATTTATTTATTTTTTTATCTTATTACATTTAAAGTGTGTGGAGCATTGACATCAGTGGTCATTAGTGTGAGCTTTCAGGATCATATCTACACTTTGGTTACTTGCGTTTCAAGATGGCAGTAATTTGCAGTGGGCATAGCTGATTATGTTTACTGGGTTCATCATTCCACCAACAGTATTTCAGTGATCTGGAGTTGGCGTCCACTTGAAGCAGATATAGTGCTGCCTTCACTGTGTATGGCATGCTGTGAACACCTGGCATGATACCACAACCAGCCACATTATCCTGACACCGGGCCAACCAGTCATGGAACTACCCTTATTATTTGCTTGAGCATTTTAGCAAGGGAGTTATACCACTACCATTTTTAACGACTTTGGAATGTAGCGGCCTGAAATTGAACCCAGGGCCTCCCATACCTGGAGGAGACACTCTACCAGGTCCTGTGCATAGCTAATTAAAGTTATTGGTTTGTGAAATAAATTTGTAAACTAAAACACCTTCCCATAATTATGCAATTTTCACCCTAACTGGGATATATCACTGAAGGTTGATAATAATTGCGAGGCCAAAGGTGCCAGCTTGACTCTAGACAGATGGGTGGCACCTCACACCCATGTGTGATCCCATTCCCAGATATTTAAGACTGTTGTAACACTCAACCGAACCAGAAATGCCACATCTTGCTTCTTTTTAAACTCTATTGAGCAGTTTATGTACAGTAATACCAATAAAACCATTTGATTGAAATATTTATGGGGAGAAAAGTGTTCTTTTTCAGACTGCTGAATCAACTGAGCTATTAATCTGCAGAAGATATATAATATGCTCCGGCATAGGTTAAACATAATTACTCGATTTTAACTGTACTAAGTAACAAGATTTTTTTTTGTTTTTTATTTTACATTGCACTGACACAATAATGGTCATTTGGTCATACTGGCAACATCCAGTTAAACACAGAAAAAAATCTAGGGAGGCTCACTGCAGGTTAGCAGGAAGTTTTCGCCTGACTCTGACTTGTACCCATGCCTTAAGGGGCTGAGTTGTTACAAATCAGTAAGTCTAAATGCTTGGCCACAGGTGACCTCCAAACAAGAAGTTGTTATATTAACTACTGACATTACCTCATTTTTTAATGCGTGAAAATCAATGTGGTAAGACTGGAGAATTAATATAATGTTCTTGGCTTTTGACATAAAAGTAGCAATGATTTAATGTTAAAAGAAAACATTTACATTAAACCTTCATTTTACAGACAAAACAGCAACATCTTCATTATATCAAAAATACCAGTACATAAATACTAGAAAACAAATCAAATTTGGCTTTAAACAACCCACCTAAATGTATAGTCATTTTTTGCGAGTTAACAATTTCAGTTGATATTTAATTGCAAAAAGGACATAAATTTTGACATTTATCAATAAAAGGTCACATTTCCTGTGCTTGACATGTTTGTTGTAAGGGATGACCTGGATAGGGACAACTCCACTAAGTGTTATGACAAGAGCTCAAAACAGTAGGGTGCAGTTAACTAATAGTCAAAACAATCATAGTGACATTTCTACTAAATGAAGCCTCAGCACCTTGTAGCATTTTATTAACTAAAAAAAAAGTTCAAACATTTACCACAGCCTTTCAGATGTACTCTTGGATTTATCAAAACAACTGCTGTGAACAATCACGTAAATACAAGTAACAGAAACAAAGAACTTTTCTTTTTTTAAATTTAAAATCAAACTCAGCTTCAGTTCTTGACTTATTTGTTATTTTAAATATATTGGTTATGTCCCTTTAGTCTACTGGTTATGTCCTTTTAAGTGATGATAGTCATAAAGAAATATAAGAGGTTGTTTCATAATCCTGACATTTATGCCAACACAAATCTAAAGAGACTCTTTTTATTTAAAAAAGGACAAGTAATACTATTTTTGAGACTTAATGATGGCTTGAAAGAAAAAATTAAAAAACAACAACAAAAACACATAACCCAATATTATAAAAGCATTTGAATTCATTAACATCCACAATTCGAAACAGGACACCCTATATGGAATGCATTTTTAAATCGCTGTTCTCGTAGATATTAGGTCATGTGCAACTTCTCGGCAGTATCCCCGATGAGTCAAACAGAAGAAATAACTAAAGTGTTCCGCATGGTTATTTGGTGTAACAGACTTTGTACCAGTTCAACTTCATACCACGTATACAAGGTATTGTTTTTGACAACTTCGAACCTTATTGGTTAAGCAGGTTTTATACTTACCTGTTAGTTGTGCTGTATAAACGTTTTTAGATTGTTGTTGCTTCACTATTCCATAAAATGGATTCCATACAAGTGTTGTAACAGTATTAAATGAAATAGTTAAGACATTTTGACTGTATGCATTACAAATGGCACAGCATGTCACACATCAAGGTCAATGGCCCAGACATATTTTTTCAGATAAATTATTTTTCATGCATCAGGAAACGTATTATTGTTTAAAACATAAATTGGACGCCATTTGATGCTTTGCATTAATACTTTTCTTGTGATACTATCTAATAAATATTTTTTTTTTTTTTTTAAAAAAAGAAGAATTTCTGACAACAACCACAAGAAACACAACAAATACTTTTTAATCACTGAAGCTGGCTAAATTTTCGGGACAAGACCATCTAAATATACAGAGAAAATAATACCATTCACAAACAAAAGCCGGCTATGATGTTTAAGAAACAAAAACTGAAGAGTAAGAGAATGCGACACTATAACAAAGCTTGTCTAGCTGAACTGATGGGAATGGACAGGTGTACTGGCTATTCAATTAACTAATCACCTGTTGGAGAGTGTGTGCAATTATCTATATGTGAGATACCAGTAAGATCTAAATCTTCTAGAGTACCTCCCACCCCACACCAGGACTCCTGAACAGGTAAGATAATGGGGTTTGGTGGATGTATTAATGGTTTAGTATTACAAATATACAATGTTTATTAAAATTACAAAATTAATACTGCCCTAAAACTAAAAATCTGCCTCTTTAGAACAAAACTTTGTCCACTGTTAGACTGTTGTTGTTATATCACACTGACAAAAACTGTCATATCTGCGATGTCCAAGTCAATATTGGTGTAGGAAGACCCCATACGGACTTACGTCTGCATAGAACCATTGGTGCACTACAAGTATAGGCTGGAAAACCTCCCAAAATGAAAGTTCTCGCCCCAACCCATGTAACCCATTCTAACAGCCCCACAATAAAATTCACTGATCAGCATAGTACACTGATGTTCCCCTATTACAACAGCGCACTGGCATAATAATGCAGTATTTGTATCATCTTGTTATATGTTATAATAATTATCATCTTTATACAGTATTTCAAGAACAAACAGAACAGGAAAAGGAAAAAAAAAGAAGTGATTTATTTACTACCATACCATAACTTATAATTACCTGAAAATACTTTTAATATCATAACGATTTATGAGCAACTTCTAAGTGAGTGAAGCTTAAATGCATACCTTGAATACCTTCATAAGTTGTTTGCAAGTTGTACTTTAACATTTTACCTCAGACAGCATATTGCTAGGCTGAATCACAAATGTTGTCATGTTTTTCCCACATTACTGGAAAGAAATGTCTAAATATTGATTACAAATTCTGGTAATCACAACCAGTGGTGGTCAGACAATAATTTCTTGTATAACAGCTCTGTTGCATCAAAGAGCTAATCACTTGATTAGCATTCCATTGCATCAGTGGACCAGACAACAGGCAGCAAGAACATTAGGCAAGCAGATTCACAGACAAGAAGATTCCACAGTGCAAAGGTGCGGATTAAGATGTGTTTTTGAAAGCAAGATCATGATTTCTCATGAAAAATAGTTTTTTGGCTCTCAATTCTTTATTTCTCAAGTGAAATCCTTCAGTTTTCCATTTTAAATCCTTTATTTAGCAATAGGTATCCTTTATTTCTCACATAGAATCCTTTATTCCTTATTCTAACTGCTGTTTCTCTCATTCGAAATCCTTGATTGCTCATGCCAAATTCCAATGCCGAATCCTTTACTTCTCTTAGAGAAAACCATTATTTCTCATGCCGAGTGCTTTATTTCTCATGAGAATCCAAAACATATCATTGTTAATTCTTTCCCCCACCCCTAATCTAAATGTTTTAATTATTTCTCATGCCAGTTTATTTATATTTTTCATTCCGAAACCTTTTTTCTGCTCTTAAAGGTTGTTTTTTTTGCTAGCTTTTAGACTCAAGGATGTTTCAATGTAGCATACATATCATGAAACATTGTCCATTTAAAAAAATCCTCTATTCCTAAAGAATTCTTAGAGCTTGAAATGGTTGCGAAATGAAGAGTCTGCAGCCTACAGCTGGTGATAACAATGCTGCTGTTGTTGATACTGATGGTGATGATGAATGGGGGTAGTTAGAAGTGAAAGGGAAAGATTTTGATGCAGTTCAGAGATATAAAGGGAGATATAGTGTCCATGCAGAGGTCTTGAGCTGCTAATCTTTCCCAGACACTGACTTCTTCAACCTTCCCCCACCACCACCCCACCAGTAGTCTGAGGCATCATATTATTAATGACCTGAAAATGATCGGAAAAATTGTCTCTCTTTTTTCCCCCACAGAAATTTTTGGAAGTGGCTATCAACTATTAAAATGTCAAATCAATGTTAACTCTTACCCTACTATACACATACTGGTAAGACTTCAGCAAATAGAGAGTGTTTTTGAATTACATTGCAGCGACCAATTATGATCATTATAGCAACGTCCAGCTTTTTGGTGGAGGAAGACCCCAGACACATGTCCAGGTAGAACCACTGGCACACCGCAAGTCAGCCGGAAGACCTTCCCACATAAAGTCCTTCTACCCAAACGGGACTCGAACCCACGTGATGAGAGGCTTAGCAGTCAGAGGAGTTACAAATCGGCAACTCTACCACTACGCCATGTCGCTCCCCCATCTCCTTTTGGCTATTATCATTAGTAGTATTTATTTTAAGTGGAAAACTCTCCACTGTAGAGCAAAATGAAGAAGGAAAATAATCGCTCTCTAGAAATTATTCATAAAATATTATAAAAAGGTGGATCTACAAAAACTGTATCAAAGCTGCTATATTGGTATAACTATAAACAGTGTAGATTCAGGAATCCCAGCTGGACCTACACTTGTCCAGGTTTCTTGCAACATCTCCAGACCCTTTGAAAGACAACTTAAAATATATGATATAAAATATATGATATATAAGATGACTAAAATTTAATTGAGGTAATTAACAAAATGCAGCATGAGAAGGGTGCAGGAATCCTGAATAAATTCCACAAAATATTGTTCAACTTCATGAACCCAGCTTTACTTCATTGATGTAAGATCTTCATTGATTTATGCTGCTTTGAGCATGGGTTGACATTGCAATGCTTCAATTTGTAGATGTACCCCGAGGACAAGCTATCTGGTTTTCTGTCAAGACTCTTGTATCAAGGTCCTAACTTATGTTCTCCTTCCAAGAAATTCTAAAGCAAATAAAATAAAAAATAAAAAATAAAAAAAAATGATCATCAACATGCTTTTAATGATTGCAGACATCAAGTATATTCTTCGCAGATTAATTCTAAGGGGAGTGCATGTATTATTTTAATTGAAAGTGTTTGTATCGCTTGACCATAATATGATTTAGCTATTATCAAATGATTTTGTTTGTACCTATGTCTATTTATAGCACAGCGTTTTTGTTTTGTATTTATTATAAAACATTTTAGCATCAGGTTTGATTTACACGTAGCCTTGTCGCTGAATTGAAACTCCTCAGCCTGTGGGTTTGAGTCCCGGTCAGAGGTGAGAACTTTCATGTGGGGAGAACCTCCAGCTGACATGCAGTGTGCCAGTGGTTCTACCCAGATATTAGTCTAGGCTGTTCCTCCACCAATAATTAGTTGGATGTCGCCAATACTACCATAATTGTGTCGGTGTGATGCAAAAAAAAACACATCAAAACAAACATGTAGCCTCTTTCGCTCCTTCAAATCAAAACAAACCGAGAATATCAAAGTACATAAAAAAAGTAAGTGAATTCTTTATTACAATATTGTACACAGATTAGAAATAGTCAGGAAAAGCTATGCAGTCATTAATTCTTCATCCATGAGTTTGTCTTCAGAGCTAAGTGTTTGAAGCATCCACTTGTGCCTCTGAAGTTCCAAGAAATATAAAACAAATTCCAACCCACAGATTTTTATTTTTTTATTTTGTATATACTGCATTAGCAGTGATTATGTACAGTGTTACGGCTTAATGCTTATGCAGCCAACCAAACAAAGTTCAACTATTCCTAGCTCTACAAAAAGTAGTTCTATATATTCCATGTGTTATGAAAAGCTAAGTCATACAGTTTAACTCTTGTAGATGAATCCTCAAATGTTGATATTAGTACGCCCAGCCTGTTTAAAATGTTTAAATGATCGCCCCTCTTGCCTAGACCGGACCTGGTAGCACAATCAGTAGAGCGTCGGCTTCAGGTATGGGAGGCCCGGTTTTGATCCGGGGCAGCGACATACCAAAGTCAATAAAAATGGTAGTGGTAAAGCTCCTTGCTAACGCTCAAGCAAATATGAGGGTACTTCCACGACTGGTTGGCCTGGTGTCAGGATAATTTGACTGGGTGTGGTATCATGCCAGGTGTTCACTGCATGCTATACACAGTGAAGGCAGCACTATATCAGCTTCAAGTGGACAGTCTTCATATAACTGAAATACTGTTGGTGGGACGATAAACCCAATAAACAACCAAAAACATCTCTTGCCACACTCCTCACACAAGGTACATTTTTCTGTGCTACTGTGATCCGATCTGACCCTTAACCTTCTGCTAATGTCCAAACATTTTCAGAGTTGATAATTGTGTATTTTGAGAAGAGACAGTTAAATTACATACATTATATAACATATGGCAATTTATCTACACCAATGTTAATTGTCTCAAAATATACGTTTCCAAAGCAGTGAATACCACAGTGCTTGCAGCTCTTTGATTTTCTACTCATCAGCCTTTAGCCCCTGTATTTATTAAGAAGCACTACAGATCGTTAGTTATTTACTTACATTTACTGCATGCAAAGGTAACAAGGAATATTGCAGAAGATGGCCTGGCTGGTCTGTATCTGCTTAAGTCTGATTAATTTATGCTATGTTATGCTACCAAAAAATTAACTTCATAATTGCAAACATAAAACCATGCTGCAGCACTTGTTAAAAGTGCTTTAGTAAGGTATACATAAAACTTAATGATATATTAAAATGAATAATAATGATTATTCACATACTGTTAAGTATGACTTGTGAAGATTCTTTTCTTTGATAATTATATATTGGGAGTAGCCAATATATATCATGGCTGCTTTTAAGAGTATAGTGATATCTTACTCTTCTTACAAGTTATTCCATCGTATGAAAATAATATCATACTAATGTATAAATAATTCCTTCATGCTGGGGTAATCATACTGAGCAAAGAAGGTTATCACCGGAGACACGTCTTTATAAGGATTAATGGAAGTGAAATCTTCATATAATGGCCATTTTTAACGGGAAGCTTGTTGAAGTTATGTTAATGATACTTGAGCTTTTTTTCCCAGTAGAATGGGTGTTTGTGGCAAAGTGATTAGTCACAAAAAGTTCAGTTCCTCTTTGCTGAGTGTACCTTTATTAATTGGCTTAAAAGTGGTATCCGACAGTTTGGCTGAAAAATATTTTCATTAAACATCATAGGTAACCATTGTTACATGAACAGATCTTGCAAAATGTTGTTTATTGATGTCCTATACACCTGTAGGAATCCCAATTGTTCTTATTTACAGATATTGTTACATATACAAGATGCAGCAAACTGTTGGATACCACCTTTAAAAGCTTTTTTTTACTTTTTTCAGATTTTATTCTAAGCAAGACACAATACAAATTGTTTGCTAAATACCTTTATACAAAAGTAGCAATACACACCGATAGACTCCGTAGGATACAGTGCAAATCTTGACCGAAAAGTTCAATAACTTCAATGAAAGTTTTAAGGAGAGTTGGAGAAAAAGCATAAATAAATACAATCCAAACAAGATGTTACAAGTCTGTATATTTCTTTTTTCATCTCTAATCATTACTGTGGAACAGGTTTATTTTAGCCAAATCTTGATTAAACAGAGCAAATGATAAATAGAGGATTACAATGTTTTGTAGCATTTACATCTAATAATTCTCAAACACACTATAACTGAGCACTTATACAAATTGTCTCAATACGATTCCATTGAATGCCTGGTTTGTAGGGTTTGGGTTAGAACAAATTGAGTTAGCATGAAAAATATACTCCGTTAACATTGGAACTCTGACAGTCTATATCAATCCTATACATCAATCCACTATCACACTCACCTAAGGGTCCAGCCCTCTAAAAGGCCTATTAACTCACCCTTACACATATTAAGAATATATCAAAATAGTTCCCACCGATTAGACAAGAAACCTCTAGCTATCTACCCATAATAGCCCTGCCAATATGGCCAATTACACTTCCCTTAATTAGGCAATCTTCGTACATGTCAATTCAATTAGGTTATCAATATACTAAGTTTGGCATCTCTTTGCAAAGTTGGTACTGGAATGATATATGGTCACAACATGGTCAATAAAGAAAGCCAGATTCATCTATTTGGTAATTATACAGAAATTGTTTTTATTTATTTTCTTTAATACACAGCTGTCATTTAATTACATGTGTATACCTTAAATACTTTAAGACTGACAATATTATACAACTAATATATACTTTAATACTCTGCAATATATTTTTTCTTCTTCTTGACATGAAAGTAATATCAACTCTATAATTGGCTCTAAACTCATATCGTTTAACATTATTTGGGGGCAAATGTTTGTTGAGACACATTTTGAAAAAATTTATTCTTACAAATAATTCTCAAACTTTTTTTTTCTTTTTTAATTGCTCAACTATTATTGGTTAGATTATAAAAAAAATTGAAATTGAACCAATCAGATTCTTGCAAATTACCCTTAGCTTTGGTATCAAATTTGGTATCAAAATGTAAAACATGAAATCTTTAAGCAGCTGGCTGAAGATCTGATTTTGGAAGATGACAATATTTGCTGCATCCAGGTGACAGGCGGCCATGCCCCTGCAAATGTGAATTAAAACAATATTTTCAAATTTAAGTTCTTCCACAGTATTTTTTTTACCAGCTGTTCAACTACTTTTTTTGGTATTCCAGGAAATTGTGAAACCCAAGAATATTTGTCAACAGATGTTTATCCCTAGCAACATTTTACCAAGTGTTCAATTACTTTTTTGCAACCTAGAATTAAAAAAAATAGGGCATTAAATATATACTTTTTAATACAAATGAGGCATCTATCTCACAAAAATAAATTGAAACTGAAATGCCCCAAAAATATTTAACACTCATCCTGTTTAAACATTATCTTGAACTTGGCCGGCTGGATGACGACAAACATCTGTGAGTTTAATTGTCACTTTCTTGGCAGGATTCTCATCATGGCAATAATAAATGGTTGATATTAATGATGGATCTATTTAAGGTGGCAGCACCAGAGTTTGTTTTGGCAAATGGCGCTAACCACATTAATTCCCCTCATTTTTCAAAAATTATTGCAGAAGCAGGTAGAAAGTGCTTGTCGAAAAGTGTTTCTAAGGTGATTTCATTTAATTTTCTCTCAGTTTTTCTTTCCTATTAACGCTGTTGCAAACGGAAACCTGCAGAAAACTTGTAAACTTGTGACTTTACTAATGTCGGTGTTTGATTCAATGGCTAATTTGGCAACGTAGAGCTTTCTAATGAAAACGTTGGGATTCTATAAGAATCATTAAAAGGAAAGCTGTTAATGATCATCTTCTTATTTGTTCTTAATGAGAGCATAAAATATTCAATTAGTAAAGTTCACAACTTTAAATTAGTGCAATTAAAACATATCAGAGCATCATTTTTACAGTATTAACATTATGATTGATTTGGTTATTAAAAAAAATAATGGATGATGATGACGATGATGATGACGATGAACAGTGGCAGTGATTGAAGTACTGAAAACGTCGTAACAATGTAAAGTTGTGCTACAAGTATTTACATGATTTTAGTTCTAATTATGGAAGGAATAAATGAAGTTAGGTTTCATCATTAATTGAAGACAACAAACTGATTTTAAACTCTGATAAATATGAAAACAATGATTATCTCGATGAAAATAGATGATGCGATAGAATGTGCTGATAATGCTGATGATCATTGTGACAATAATGATAATGCTGCTGATGATAATGGGGAAAAGATAATTATTAAGGACACAGTTATGCTTATGATAAGTGAAGATGGTTATAATATCAGTGAAACCAACAATGTAGGCGAGTTTTTGGTCCTAGGCAGTCTGACATCAACAGGCTTGCCCGGAATTTACCATAATGTAACCACTTCACCCATCAGTTACTAATGGAAGGTTACCTCCCAAGTTAATTGTTTTGAACCCAAAAATGTCAGATGCCGTCGATTATCTGGATAGCAATATTATCCAACAGTGGCTGAAGATGTATGCTTTTTTTCCTAAGCAATCTAACATCTATTTATACTGCTCAGGCAAAACATGTAGATCTGTCTTCTATTTAAACTGCTTCAGCAAAGAGTGTAGATCTAACATCTATTTATACTGCTTGGGCAAAAAGTGCAGTTCTTACATCTATTTATTCTGCTTAGGCAAAGAGTGTACATCTAATATCTATTTATACTTCTTAGGCAAAGAGTGTAGATCTTACACCTATTTATACTTCTTAGGCAAAGAGTGTAGATCTAACACCTATTTATACTTCTTAGGCAAAGAGTGTAGATCTTACACCTATTTATATTGCTTAGGCAAAGAGTGTAGATCAAACACCTATTTATACTTCTTAGGCAAAGAGTGTAGATCTAACACCTTTTCTAACACCTATTTATACTTCTTAGACAAAGAGTGTAGATCTAACACCTTTTTATACTTCTTAGGCAAAGAGTGTAAATCTAACACCTATTTATACTTCTTAGGCAGAAAGTGTAGATCTAACACCTATTTATCTATTTATACTGCTTGGGCAAAGAGTGCAGATATAACATTGGGAGCTGTCTGATAAGGATCTGCACTTAGGCTTCTGAGTCTCCTGTTATAAGGCATTTCATCCTGCTGATAAGTCTTTTGCTAACAATTAGGAATTAAGAATGAGATATTAACAAACAAGCGGGCCAAGTGTTAATTCTTATCATGCTACAATAATTGTCAATAGCCTACTTTGAATTCTTCAGTATTTTCTATTAGTTAAATGTCTAGTGATATGCCCTCCCAAAACAGGGGTAATTATTGTAACAAGTATAAGATATACCGGCAAACTGTCAGATACCATTTTTAACAGTAAGTTTTCTTACTATTGTTTGTTTACTATTACAGGGTTCGACGTTAACTTTTTTGAGAGCTGGACCAGTGGTCCAGTAACTTAGAAAACTTACTAGACCTGACCTAAACTGGACTGGACCAAAATGTAAAACGCATAATACACATACAAGTCATACTTAAATCAAATTGTTATATGAGTTCAAGCATTGTGTTGCAATAGCATACCAATATAACTAAGTATGAGACATTTATGACTAGAAAATTAGTATGAAACTTAACATTCTATTAATGCAATTTTCTAGTCTAATATAGGTATCATACATTGGTAATTATATGACTAGAAAGTTAAGTATGACCATACCTATATGACTAGACGTTTTCACACAACTGAACAGGCAAGACTCACATGATTGATTGTCAACCTGCTTTATTTCCCCAGTATAGGATGCAACAAAAGTAGTGAGCGGTGAGCTGTACTTAAGATCATATTTTCGTTGGTGAGATATATGGGATTCAAATTCAGAGGCCCCTTTATATTATCGATTCTGAAATTGTCCATACCGACAACAAATCCTCCAAACTCTTCATACCATCTGCTTGTCTTACAAACCATAAGATTGCTTTTTTCTTCAAAATCTAGCCAACTAAACTCATCTGTTCATTTTGGACAAAACGATCTTATCCGCTTTGTTTTGTCATACAGTTTCTTTGAAGCATCCTTGCTCTTTAATTTCGTATTGTCGTCCGTCTTTTTTCTTTAATTTTTTTGTCGGATGAAAAACTTCTATACATTGCTCGACATTTTTGTGTCGTCTGCGCACAGTGCGTTATAAACAAACCGTATTATACTAGTATGTTGTCGTAATACTCGAGATCCTAACATTACAGATAGTATTCATGCTTTTGTATCCCTCGCATTTTTATTGAAATAGTATAATTAATAATAGGACAGTTCCGTAAACATTAGAAAATAAGAAGTTAGATGAAGAAATAAGCATTTGTATCCGCTTAACAATTAGTATCACGACATTTGGATATTTGACAAGTGCGTAGGGGAGAAAACCCCGTTCTGAAAACACCAGCCAATGAGTGAACGAATGTCAAGGTTGTTACAAAATATACCGCTAAATATAGCACACGGGTTTCCCCACACGGGTTTCCCAAGAAACTGTATCGACAAGGTCAATAGCGACCGAGTTTAACCATTCTAAATTTTTTTTTGACTTTTGATTCATTCATAGGCGGATTTTCGGCGAACTTTGTCCGATTTAGAACACGACCAGTCGGTCCAGCTAGCCTAGGACTTAGCTAGATCGGACCGCCAATCTACTAGTGAATGTCGTTCGGTCGGTCCTTAATGTCGAACCCTGTATTATCCCATTTTTCCTTATTAGGTGCACAAACTCACCTATTTACTGTAAAGTTCCTATTTCATTATACATTCTTGCATAAAAGTAGTTCAGTTAAGACCAAAAATATCCGTTTACCTACAAATTTTTACTTTTTTTCAAACCATCTGTCGTTTAACGTCCTTAATTATTCCAGTATAAGATTATACCATTCTCTAAGGCTGCATTCCCTTTCTTTGCAGCCATACACTTACAGCTCATAAAATCTTAGTAAAGACTAACTAAGAGTTAATTTTATAATAAAAAAAAATATAAAAAAATAACTTTAGAAAGCATAAACACTAATTCTAAATTAGTTCCCTACCTAGAACTTGCTCTGAATCAATTAAAAACATTTCAAAATCACAAAATGAATTTTTTTTACTGCACCCAATGACTCCCAAGAAAACCACATTTAAACCTGTTGAAGTATTTTTTGTACTTGTCACAGGTCATTTAATGTCTGTTTTCTTGATTTTGTCATTACCTCATCAAAGCTACATTTTTAGAGGTCAGATGTTATCTGAACCAAAATGAAGTATAAATAGTACGAGTGATCAACGAGGACCCCATAAAGCCTTCAAACCTACCTTTTCACATAAAACAAATTTAAACTTAAGTCTAAGTAATAATTTAAGGATTATAAGTACGATCTCTGAGTTATGACTTAAATTGAAAACTGTGATGTGATCTAAAAAGTTATTTTAATACTTTTAAAGACAACCAAACAAAACACTAATAAGGTATTAAGGGAGGCCCTGAGGGTTCGATTCTGGGCCGCGACATACCAAAGTCGTTTAAAATGGTAGTAGTATAGCTCCCTTGCTAACGCTCAAGCAAATATAAGGGTAGTTCCACGACTGGATGGCCTGGTGTCAGGGATAATGTGACTGGGTGTGGTATCATGCCAGGTGTTCAAGGCATGCTATACACAGTGAAGGCAGCACTATATCTCATTTAAGCAGACACCATCTCCAGATAACTGAAAAACTGTTGGTGGGGCGACAAGCCTAATAAATAAACAAATTGATATATATGTACACTATCAAACTTCACTTTTAGGCTACAAAATATTTCAATGACGTGTTAAAACTACAAAAAAATTGACATCTTAATCTATTTTGAAAATTCTTACTTTTGTTGAGTTTAAATTATTCATTTAATTATGTAGATGCTAGGCTTAACCAGTTTACAAATAAACCCTTCGTTGTGCAGATTCTACTGAAAATAAGTGATAATTGTGAATGCTTTGAGTAAGGCGCAAAATGGCACATGTATGACCGAAAGGGTTAAAGAATGCTACATATAAGCTGAAAAAATTTATAAGCATGGAAACGCTTAACTCAGAAAGGATAAGTACTATAAGTTAGACATGACAGATGAATATCTGCCAACCACTGATGCATAGGTAAATAAATGATGAAAATTGTGATAGGCATAATGAATTTCAACACCAAGCTCTAGGTGGGTGCTTATGAAAGATTACACTGGTAATCTTTATGAAAATCTTAAAATATGCAAAACATTCATAATTAAACAATTTCCACAAAGATGACAAAAGTAACAAAATTAACAAGTTATGTGACATACTGTCAGTTTAAATCCTCTATCAACATTCAAGGAGGTCAGGTTTTGAAAAATGAATATTCAATTGACGAACAAAAAAAAATACTAAAAATACTGTTACTTACTGTTTTGGTATAAACATATTTATTCAAGAAATGAATAATCATATAATCATAAGCAATGTATACAAGGTCAAAAGGAATCAGAAAAAAGAAAACATCCTTATCATATGTTCGTTTCCCAAAACTTTTTTTTAAAAAGTGTTAGCTTGTATTTTAAAACAAGATCATAATTCTTAAGGGTCTGGTTTTTATATAAGCTACAATATTACAAGTATTAGGGGATGCTTTTAACCTGAAGCAGATTTAGTGCTGCTTACAATAGGATAGCATATTGTGTACAATTGGCATCATACTGTATCAAGTCACATTTTTATAATCCTGATATCTCACCCACATGATCAACCAAGTGTCAGGATAATGTGACTTGGTGTGTTATAATGGCAGGTGCTCCAGAAAGGGTCGTACAGTGAAGGCAGTTTCCTATCTGATATCTTCTTCAAGTTAACAGTCTCCAGATACTTGGACAAGTCAGTGACTTTTTTAATGTTTCATTTTTTTTTGGTCCAAGCATTAACAACTTTACCAAGATGGTGGACTCGGGATCAGAATGTCCCAGGTTCAAACCCTGAAACTGACCATGTGATGTGACTGGTTCTACTCAGGATGTGGGCAATCGAGCGAGACTAATGTAAATTGAAAGATCTTGTTTCCCACTTATCTATAAATGTGATTAAAGTCTACCCAGAGATCTTTCTCCACAATTAATTAGCTGAATGTCACCAATATGACCATAGTTGTGCCGGTGTGGTGCAACAAAAACAACAACATAACGAGACAAAGAAACAACTTTTTCTCAACTCTGCCACCTGTGTTAAGACCGCCCTTTAAGAAATCTTGTAAAGGTAGATGACATTACACCTTTCTCATTGTGTTGGTTTGATATTTCAATACATCTATAATCCCTTGGATATTCAAAATGCAAATGAGTGTATGCTAAAAATGAACTATAACCAACAGCTGACTATCTTTAACATCTAGTTTACTGAAAGGTGTAAACTAATTGAATTATACTTGAAGATTAGATGAGCTTTAAAGCACTTAAATTACACTAAGAACTAGCTTAGCATTGCTGTGACAACTAGTAAATCTAAAAATAAACCAAATAAATAAAAAATAAACCAAATAAAAAAATGCAATAAATAAATAAATAAATAATAATTATACCCGCTTGTAAGTAATGGTGAGATTTTATTGTTATCAGGAACTATATATAAGTCTTTTAAGGTCATTATATAATTGAAACCCTTTGAAGTTTTTTCTAACCCTACCTACTTTAAGATTTTCATTAAAAATTTAATTATTATGTATTCATGTGAACTTAGTGCAGTCAATTTTGTCATTTATTGCCACATATTACAGCAAAAAGCATTAAGATTATAGAAAAATAGTTAATTATGCTTAAAAGAATAACTTAAATAGCAACATGGTTTTTGATCTCAAATGAGCAATTGAGAATAATGTGACCACAGTTAAAGCGTGTGACAATCTCTGTTTGATCTATTTCAAGCAACACACTGTAGTTTGGTTTGGTTAATCTGGAAACTGTGTCCACTTGAAGAAGATATGATATAGTGGTGCCTTCACTGTGTATAGCATGCCCTGAACACCTGGCACGATACCACACCCAATCACATTATCCTGACACCGGATCAACTAGTCATGAAACATCCATTATACATGTACTGGCTTAAGTTTTGGCAAGGGAGCAATATGACTACCATTTTTAGCACTTTTGGTATGCTGCTGCCTTGGTTTAAACCCTGCGGCCTCCATTATAGGGTCACAACACTAACTTCCCCCCACCTAGCAGGTAAAAGGGTAGAGTTGGGAAAACACATACATGTAAGCTTAAAAAATACTAAGCTTTTGTCAGTTGACTGCTTTTGGTTAGGGTCCCTAACTGTATATGTATATCTAGTATTTACTGCGATGAAACTGAATGAATCTTGATTCATACCCCTCATCCCCCCCCCATCAATTTTCTGGAACCACCCCCCCTGTGGGCAGCAGAAAGTGAAGGTTGGCCTGTGCTCATCGGACGTGCTCAGAGACAGCCTCCGTGCAGTCGGCAGCCTTGAATAATACATTTCAAATTAAATGAATTGAGCAAACAAATAATTCCTCTATGGCCATATAAGTCCATTGAGCTGCATCAACGTTGAAAGTTTCTTATTAAGTCTAATTACTTTCACTTCATTGAAACTTCAGCTATTCATTTCATACACATATCTCTCCACGATGCAGTGATTTATTACTGATTAATGAGAAGATTATTAATAATAAATGATCTGCAGTGGGTATGACCTGTTGTGAATGCTGATGCTTCACACCTTTCCTCAAATGTTGACATTATAGCAACCATCTCTTAATCCTAATTCACTATCAACAACTACCACCATAGACCTGGTAGAAACATTGGTGCAAAATAAATGAAGATCGAGCAATAACAGATGATACCACAAGTAAGATCATTAACATATTTGAAGCTGCTTGGTAGATCAGTTATAGCAAACAGCTCCACAGCATATACTCTCTTAGTTTGGTATAAGATCTCAAACTCCAAAAAGTAGTGCGATATATGTGATCATGTGGTAAAACCTCCCCACATGAAAGTTCAAGCCCCGACAAGGCCTCACTTGCAGAAACATTTCTCAGTTTTGAGTTTGCTCAAGCTCAAATTTTGAATACTTCTTACTGGGTTATAATTCTTCATTTCCAATTTGTTATACATCATGAACATTGCAAGGTTAAAGTATTGTTATATTACAGTGATGTACCTGTATTAAACATATTATAAGAGTAAATACTGAGAAATCAAATCTTCAGCTTGAGATAATTCTCAAACGAGAACGGATTTTGCAAGATGGGCCGGGACTTGAACCCATAGGTTAAGGGGCTGAGTTACAAATCAGCGACACTTACCACTCGGCAATGGGTGCCACGCCACCCACCCCCGCCACCCCACAAATCTTGCAAATGCAGGTCCACCAATAAATAAAAGGCAACCTTGAATATTCAGCTCAATGTGCCGTAAACATTTTTAAAAAAAGAAGACATAAACAAGACATAACTAAAAAAATCTCTATTCCAGTTACTTTTTAAAAAGAGTTCTACCTTTGTTAAAACACTAACGGCGCTTCATCATACTACAAGTGGCTAATTACATTCTATGATCATGAATGTTCTTATTTCTCCTCTCCACTTCCACCAACAATTTTGTTCTTTCACTCTTTCAATATCAAAGTTTTATGGTTTTCTTGGGAGTAAGAACACCCAGGCAAGATCAATGTCGGCTGCTCTGAGAGTTAAAACGAGCAGAGGTGCCATAATCGTTGCAAATATTTCCAGAATTATGGATGTTAGCCAACTTGTAAGTGGGCTGCAATATTGTTCATTTATAATCATAGCTCGGTAATTAGTTACTGTTTCATGGTTTTCTTCAACAGAGGGAGATACATATCTGTTGTCTTAACGCCCAATCTAAGATTTAATATACACATTTTAGTAGCACTTCATACCTGCGTGATGCAGGTAGTAGAAAGTTTGGTTCCAATGATGTTAAATGGAGATGAGGAAGGTTACTCTAACAGATATACATGGAGTAAAGAATGATGTCAACATCACAGTCTTTTTTTTTTTTAAACAAACTGGAATGATGAGCATGCCCATGGGGGCACCAGACCTGTAGTGAGCTATATCACTACCATTTCTAAGGACTTTGGTATGTCGCACTTCGGGATCAAACCCGAGGGCTCCCATACCTGGAGTCGACGCTCTACCAATTACACTACAGGTCTGGTACCCCCATGGGCATGCTCATCATTCAAATTTTGTTTTAAAAAAAAAATTATGATGCTGACTTTGAAAAGAAAAAAAAAAAACCAACAAAATAATCCCTCATTAAGTTCCATTTTAGTTTTCTACACAATCTTCAATGTTTTTTTTTTGTGTCAATCATACAATCATATATACAAAACTCATCAGTACTTTCCTCACCACAAAATCTATTTATTTTGGGGGAGAAAATCCTTAAAAAATAATTATCATGTCTTTGAACAGAGAAATTGTCATGTAACTACTGATCAAATAAGTCAACATGAGAATAACAGGGTGAGGGACCCTAATTGAAGACTCAAACCATCCTACCAAATTTGATTTTATTTACCCTCACTGCTTCAGTGAAAATTATGACAACCCCCTTAGACAGATCCATAGTGCAGAAGTACAATGAAACAACAATGAAGGCGTGAGCCCAATCTGTTTTGTTATGCAGGCCCAGTTTTAGGAATTGGGATTATTCCAAATTAAAGGGAAATATTTCTCGAGCTAAATTATTGATTCCTCCCCAAAACTCTAAAAACCTTGTACTCATTAGAAAAGTCTTATTCAGATGATTTTAATCAGTACCAGGTTCATAGTGTTTGATTAAGAATTATGGGATATATTTATCAATTTGATTCAGCAAATTAGATTTACTTCCCTTAGTTAGGTCTGGTTTTGATAAAACCCTAGTAGGGGAGCTTATAGAGGCGTAAAGACCTGTGGCTCCACCTATTGTTACCCAGTGACACCCACTTGTTGACAGGGCGCTGTGACTGAGGGACGAATGTATTTGTCAGGATGGACAGGTGCTATTGGCAGCAGCATTTACCAATTAGTAACGATTGTTAGGTGAAAACTTTGGGAGTTATCTTGACCTGGTGTCAAGTGTTTGGAAGGGTGGATGGGCATGGGGTGTGACCATGGTTGGGGGCAGAATAGAGAATGGTACAACTGTGGATGGCTGGGGCATTTTGATGTATTTTTAAATGTGGATGTAGTAATAAAGATGAAAACAACCTCAACAAAGGTGGCTGGTACCTTTTGGTGTGGTTTTGAGGTGGTTGGGATGGTCTGATTGTGGTGATGGTGACTGTAGGCAACAAAGTAGGGAACTTAATTAAAGATGGACTGACTCGATGGCAGGGCTTTTTTCCTTTCTATATTAGGAGCCGTTTACAGGTGCCTTCCCCTCAGAAAATTTATTTAAAGTCATGCAGTTTTTCCCAAAAAGTAACTTTATATCAGTTTTTGTCATTTCTCTTTAAGAAAGAAATCATGCTATTTTCTCCAAAATTATTGGGCATGGGCCCCTTTTCCTAATAGTGAAAAATAAGCCATGGATGGTGATGCTCAATAGCTGTAAAAATTTAGTTTTAAGTTACCTAAGTATGGAAGACAAATGAGTAGATTATACTCATCTTTCATATAATTATGTTAAGATAGAAAAGAAGTACAGATTCATTAATAAAGGTTTATATCTAATATTATATTCCATAATTCTCAATCAAAGACTAATTAAAAAAAAAAAATCACTCAAAAATGAAATGGCAACATGCATAGCATTTGGGTGAAAAATAATCATTCAAAACAATTTACACTTATCTGTATTTTAAGGGTAACAAACTGTAGGAACAGAACTAATATATATCTTTTTTTTTTATAAATATAAATAATAAAACTGCCAAAAGGGTGGAACAGTTGGCGCTGACACTTTATCACTGTAACAGGATAATCAACACTTAATAATAGAAAGTACCCCTACAAGTGCTGGTGGGTGGCAGAGGGGGTTAAGACTTGGGGTAGGAACATCCTAGCCCCGCAGGACACAAAGTAAACCCACTGGTCTGTAGACTAGCTGATAAAAAGGATGGCAAAGGATGATGTCATAAAGGTGCTGTAATCTTGTTAGCTTCAATTCAATACTACAGGAAGTTGTAATGACACAGCACAGCTGCACAGCTGGTGAGCTGCAGGCATAAGAAAGTTATTGGATAAAATTAGTGTAATAATTTTGGGGGCTCATCCCTTTTGTAATGGGAACAGGTGTCTGTCACAATATCAAAGCTTAATCGCTGCTCAAGCAACCTCTAATTAATTGTTCCAGGGGTGGTAGAGAAATATGTAACAATTATGTAGTAATGTATTGTGGGAGATCTTGGTGCTATGTACAGGTGTTTATCATTGAACTAAAGTCCAACTTTTCTGATACTTAAGTAGTTGATAAAAATGAAACATTGAATCATGGCCAGTATTCACCAATTATTCTTAAGTAAGAATTGCTCAGTCATGGATTTCAATCCACATTATCTACATCATATATTCATTTTCTGTATTTTTACTTGAACTTTGCTACTTTGAACTTAAAACGACATTGAAACTTCATTAATAAGCTTAGTTTAGTTGGTATGAAAATTGTGACTTGGGCTTAAGACATGACTTAGACTTCAGGATGGTTGGTGAATACCAGCCCATATCTTGTAATTTGATTTCAACCTGGGATGTCCTCTCAGAATATGCATGTATGTACTGTATTTCTCTAACAATAACTGCTACAGTAGAAATTGTCATACTGCCATGGTATACAAGGTTTCCAAAATAAGGTTAGGTTGCTTATAATTATATAAAAAAAACAATTTTCAGTATCAGTAAGGAAAATTTAGAAAGCATACATAATTTAGAAACCTACCATGCCAATTTATTTAAACAAACCAGTAAGTAGTCCCTGAATTTTAACTGTTTCAAATATATCAGTGTCATTCCTAAAACAAAATAATTTGATAAATAAAAATGAACAAAATCTTTGACTTACCTTTCAAAATTGATAAACTGATAATAAACAGATATCCTAAAAAGATATCCAGATGTATATCCATGTTGGAATTTAGTTCACGTCACTTCACAAAGTGCAGCAAAAATACGATAAATCCAAGCCACAATTATAAACTTGATTTCTTGGCACAGTTACCACTATTATCCTAGCACAGTTTTACATTCCTTTATATTTTGTAATTCCTTGATGTGTGATGGCGTAAGATTGGCCATGTAAAACAATAAATATTTCTTCCCCTACTCTTGGCAGTTTCACTTGCAGACAGAAACACTCAACGTCCTTTAAGAGTGTTGATAGTCATTTAGAAGCATCTGAAAAGAGAATATAAAATGAATTGTTAAATTAAAAACAACAACAAAAACGAATAAAATGTGTACATGTATACAAATATAAAATATGCTTACATCCTTAAAAGACCTACAAATTAATGGCACACTTGTAAAAATTTGTGAAAAACATGTAGGTACAATAGTTCAAAATACAAAAACTGATAATAATCATAAACAAACATTTTGTTTAAATTCATAATTATGTCAATTTTTTCTATAAACAATCAGTATACAAATCTCATTTTCCAAAAACAATAGCCAAATAATTAATGACACACAATCTTCAAATATCACAAGTCAACAAACCATCTCGTAAATTCATTAACTGAAAATTTAGACATCAATTATAGCAAAAAAGAATTCCATTCATTTTGTGACCATTAACCTTTCATGGTTAAGATTACCATTAACCAACTCTCCCATAAAACCGCTTGCATCCCCCTAAAATAATTTCAAGATCCACGCATTACCGAAATTGCTTTAAAACAATAACAGCATTGAAGATGATCCAACAAATACTCCATAAAAATGAATACTAAATCAAGCCAGCATCTCTAAATCAGACCAATTTTTTTAAAAAATCCAGCACACAGTCAAATGACACACACACGCACAAATAATGAAAAAACCTTTAACAAACACGTATAATACCACAGAATGAATCCCAACATTAATAAACACCCCCTGTTCTCATCACTCATCCCAGCCCCTCCACCCCATCCAAAAATGCACATATGCATCACAGAGAGAAACAAAAACAAAGTTAAAAATTTTCCTCACTGTGAAAACAATACACTGAATCAATCACAAATCGTGAAGAAATTCCTCTCCCCTCTGCCTTTAGTGAGCCAATTCAGGTTAATGACAATACTGACTAAATCATAGCATGTTTAAATTATAGAGGGGGCCTAGTCCTTCTCCCCTGTGCTACACATCACTTCACTCCACTCTGCTTGGCTTTGGCCCAATAGAGTAACAATCCTTTTAAACCCCCATTGCAGCATCTATTCACTCTACTGGCTACTACTGCTCTGTGCCATTGGTTAAAAGGTACCAAAGGTAGACTCAACTGTAATGATAGTGACAGAGTTGTAGTTGGTAATGAAATACTGCACTGCTGAAATTTATAGTGTAGGTAAATGCTTGATAACTGTAGACACTAATAATAAATCTTAATATAATACAAATCTATTGATGTAGGTGAAGAGTATTTTGTTATGCCATTACATGAACAATAACATACCTTGGCTACTTTACCACTGTTACTTTACCTCAGTACTGAGGTACTGAAGGTACTCTAGGTCAGGGGCAGATCCAGGCTTTACCGTACAGTTGGGTTTGATTGTTAGCAAATGTTTTTGTTCTTGAAATTCATTGCAACAACCATTTATGATCAGATTGATGGAGGAAGACCCAAAACAAATGTCTGGGTAGAACCACCAGCACACTGCAGGTCAGCTGGATAACCTCCCCACATTAAGTTCTTTGTCCAGAATAAGACTTGAATCCAGGTGGTGAGAGGCCAAGCAGCAAGGAGTTACAAGTCGGCGACTCTACCACAAGCCACAGACATCCGTCCCTATAAGCAAAAGTTACTTGTGCCTAAGGAATGTTTTAACACCTGATATATAAAAAATTCTGATTTTTCGAATGCCTGAAATGCATTCTGACCTGTACGTAAACCAAAATTCATACTATCTACAAGTTTATAAAATTTAAATAACATAATATATAAATATGTTTGGAATTATTTTAGATAAGGTGCATTCACACCCCCACCCTCACCCAAATCTAAATTTTCTTCAGCTTAAGATAATAATAGACTTGTATAGTAAAGGGTTAGGTTTCACAATACTGAAGTTTGCAGACTAGATAAGCTTTGATAACCATTTCCTAGATGTTTAACAGTCACAACCCTACTGGTATTTCTGCACCATACAAAACTAACTCTAGTTATTGGTAGTTAAAATAATCATAGTTCTGTTGTACTTGGTAATATAAATATAATACTGCGGTCTGGCAATTCATAGGTAAACTACTATAACTTGTCTATTTAATGTGTTATTATAGTATCAGAACTTGTAACTGTACTATTGCACCTAACAACGTTATTCTCAAGTGTCGCTTCAAGGGAGTTGTGTAATTGTAAGATAGTACTGAAGTATATTCTACGTAGATTTGTTAATCGTCCACTTGAAGCAGATATAGTGCTGCCTTCACTGTGTATAGCATGCCTTGAACACCTGGCATGATACCAAACCCTGTCACAATATCCTTACGCCAGGCCAACCAATAGTGGAACTATCCTTTTATTTGCTTGAGTGTTAGCTAGGGAGTTAAACCACTAATTGTTAATGACTCTGGTATGTCGCAGCCCGGGATCGAACCCAGTGCCCCCTGTACCTGGAGCCGACACTCTACCAATTACGCTACCAGGTCCGGTATATTCTATGTAGAATGTAGTTTAAGTTTATATCAGTAACATGGGTGCCATCGTTTTCATAGGTTTACGATGATGATGATGGAGGTGATGATGTTGATGATGGAAATTATGATGTTGGCAATGATGACAATGACGATAATGATGATAACTAAGCTAATAAGGATCAGCATATCCTGAAAGTGTATATAGTTTACCAGTAAAGGGCTCAGCGTCTGTTAGGGCAACAGTTTTTAGGAGCTCAGCAAGTGTTAAGGGCAACATCGCTTTTAGGGGCTCTGTACCTGTTATTGCTCTGTTCCTGTTAGGGCTCTGTTCCTCTTATGAGCAACAGTTTCAAGGTCTCAGTACCTGAGTTCTATTCCTGTTAGGAGCAACAGTTTCAGGGTCTCTGTACCTGTTAGGAGCAACAGTATTAGGGGCACTGTACCTGTTAGGAGCAACAGTATTAGGGGCACTGTACCTGTTAGGAGCAACAGTATTAGGGGCACTGTACCTGTTAGGAGCAACAGTATTAGGGGCACTGTACCTGTTAGGAGCAACAGTATTAGGGGCACTGTACCTGATAGGAGCAACAGTATAAGGGGCACTGTACCTGTTAGGAGCAACAGTATAAGGGGCACTGTACCTGTTAGGAGCAACAGTATTAGGGGCACTGTACCTGTTAGGAGCAACAGTATTAGGGGCACTGTACCTGATAGGAGCAACAGTATTAGGGGCACTGTACCTGTTAAGAGCAACAGTATTAGGGGCACTGTACCTGTTAGGAGCAACAGTATTAGGGGCACTGTACCTGATAGGAGCAACAGTATAAGGGGCACTGTACCTGTTAGGAGCAACAGTATTAGGGGCACTGTACCTGTTAGGAGCAACAGTATTAGGGGCACTGTACCTGTTAGGAGCAACAGTATTAGGGGCACTGTACCTGTTAGGAGCTCTGTACCTGTAAGGGCTCTGTTTCTGTTAGGGGCTCTGTTCCTCTTAGGAGCAACAGTTTCAAGGTCTCAGTACCTGTTAGGAGTTCTATTTCTGTTAGGAGCAACAGTTTCAGGGTCTCTGTAGCTGTTAGGGGCTCTGTACCTGTAAGGGCTCTGTTTCTGTTAGGGGCTCTGTTCCTCTTAGGAGCAACAGTTTCAGGGTCTCAGTACCTGTTAGGAGTTCTATTTCTGTTAGGAGCAACAGTTTCAGGGTCTCTGTAGCTGTTAGGGGCTCTGTACCTGTTAGGAGCAACGGTTTTCAGGGTCTCAGTACCTGTTGGGGGCTATGTACCTGTTAGGAGCAACAGTTTTCTGGGTCTCAGTACCTGTTAGGGGCTCTGTACCTGTTAGGAGCAACAGTTTTTAGGGGCTCAATACATGCTTGAAGGTCTGTACCTGCTTGGAGCAACAGTGTTTATGGTCTCAGTACCTGTTCGTGACTCTGTACCTGTTTGGGGTGTAATAGTTTTTAGGTAGTCAGTACCTTTAATGGCATCTGTACCTGTGAGGTGCTCAGTTTCAGATAGGCACTCAAAACAACATAGAAAATGTGCTTTCACTTCATTGTCATTTTCTGATGTTATATTCAGATAACTGCATATCTCATGTTTTATAACTCACAGCTGGTTTAACTGTAATGATAAACAATCAATTTACAGCATATAGAATAATTTCAACTCACAGCTACTTTTCCTATTTTATCATTTCCATGTCAGGATTAGTGCATTCACATTACTTTTAACAACCAGTAATTATAAAGGCATAACAACCACATACAGTGAATGGTGGTGACAAGTGGAAAGGTAATTGAAATATAAAAAACAACAACACAGAACTATAACTATCAGTAATAAATGTAACTAAATGTTATAACTAAGAGGTAACGAGTTTGTTTAATGGGTTTATTCTCCCACCAACAGTATTTCAGTTATCTGGAGACAGTGTCCACTCGCAGCAGATATAGTGCTGCATTCACTGTGTTAGCATGCTGGAACATCTGGCATGATACCACACCCAGTCACATTATCCTGACACTGGACCAACCAGTCGTGGAACAACCCTTATATTTGCTTGAGTGTTAGTAAGGGAGCTATACCATTACCATTTGTAAAGACTTTAGTATGTCGCGGCCAGGGATCTAACCGAAGGGCATCTCGTACCTGGAGCAGGCGCTCTACCGATTGCACTACCATGTCCATTAATGAGTTTCAAACATTTATAACACTTTTTACACACATTCAACACATCTTGATTAAAATCAATAATGTCATCTAGGCTTACCAAAGACTGTATCATCAATTTGTAAGAAGCTATTTGTAAAAAATGTTTTTCAAATATTTAATTTCTAATCCTTGCACCGAATGGTATTAAACCATTGTACAACAGATAAAGAATGTACACCACTCTTGATGGAATATAAGCAACTAGCGATTGAAACATTTTGATAACATCTGCCTTAGTAAATCTGGATTTTCAAACTAATACTTTGTGATTTAATAAATTTTATGGGATGGGATGGGATTTGCCGGCATTTTTGCCGATACTGTGCAGTGACATTTCTATCATTATAGCACAGGGGCACTTATGAGATGCCCAGGAACTGAACCCAGCCGGTCTATTATACTGACACCGAGATTATGCTGTCCCCTTAGCCCCAACCATTAGGAGGGAAGCCACTTCTACGAACTTGTAAGTTTTTGGTTTGACCCAGCTGGGGTTTGAACCCTCGACCTCCCGATCCGAAAAGCCGATTCTCTACCGCTTGAGCTACTGCGGCCAAAATTTTATGAATATACTAAAGCAGACATGTAATGATTAACTGAAAATAATTGAATGGATTTTAATAGGAGTTTTAACTTATCTTGTATAGTAACTAGGACAGTTTTCACAAATAAAGTGGGTTTTTTACGTTTTAAACTTCTTATATTGATGATGAAATAATCAATAAATATTTTTTTTAATTTCATGAGGAGAGAAAGAGGGTGATAAAGAGAAGTAAAAAGAAAGAAATAAGAATCATGATGAACAGAAGCACAAAAATGATAATAATAATGATAAATAAAAAAAATGTCCTTTCATATGATCAAAAGCACATTCATAAACATGACATTTTTACTGCCTGAAAATAATCTGAGTAAAAAGCAAACGAAAAAAAAAAAAAAATTAACCTGTGGGAGGCATTTCACCATTTTCTGACACTTCAATTTTTGCATGATATTTGCTTTTTGTTCTAAATCTATGAAAAATCTTTCAGTACAGTCATCATCACAACTTCACACCCTCATTTTTGTTTCAAGAGGAAACTCCAATCATTGCTCCTATATTAAAGATGCATTATGATTCAACACAAAACAGTACCAATCTGTTTATTGTACTTGTTTAAACAATAAATCAATCTATTGTCAACCAAAAAAAAAAAAGAACAACACAACACAGCCCGACAACTTAAAAGAAAAACTAAAGTTAAAAACAATTTAAATGTCGTAAATAAGACAACTATGAAACCTCCTTATTAACTATGATACATCTCAAGTAAAAAGCTGTGCAATTCATCGTTTAAACCCATATACTTTTTCATTTATAAATAACCAAAAACTTAATTCTCTGCCATTTTCTTACAATTAAACACAAAGGTAACAAATCATATAACAGTAGACTCAGCAGCAAATTCTGCGGATCTTGATCAAAAACCTCCCAAGGGGGATATGATGGATCGGGATCTACACGTTTTCCAACGGTTGTATAAATTCTTAGTCAGCAGGCTAAGTTTGTTTATTGGGATTATCGTCCCACCAACAGAATTTCAGTTATCTGGAGACGGTGTCCACTTGAAGCAGATATAGTGCTGCCTTCACTGTGTATATACACCCAGTCACATTATCCTGACACCGGGCCAACCAGTCGTGGAACTACCCTTATATTTGCTTAAGCGTTAGCAATGGAGCTATACCACTACCATTTTTAATGACTTTGGTATGTCGCGGCCTGGGATCGAACCCGGGGCCTCCCGTACCTGGAGCCTACGCTCTACCGATTGCGCTACCAGGTCCGGTGCAGGCTAAGTATTTGTTTGTTTATTTGGTTTATTGTCTGACCAACAGTATTTTGCTTATCTGGAGATGGTGTGTACTGAAGCAGATGCTGCCTTCACTGTGTATAGCATGACATCAACACCACACCCAGTTACATTATCCTGACACCAGGGCAAATATGCATGAAACTACTACTATATTTACATGAGCAAGGGAACTATACTACTATCATTTCTAACGCCTTCAATGTTGCAGCCAGAGATCGAACCTGGCGCTTCTGGTACCTGGAGCCAATGCTCTACTGATTGCACCATCATGTTTGATGCTAAATCTGTCAATACATCTCATCCAAAGCAACACAAAAAAAAATATAAAAGCAAAATACTTATTCACCACTCGTGCTAACAAATTCCTTTTTTATTAATATAATCCTCCAAACAGGGGTAATAAATCCATAAAACGTATATCGAGCAATCTGAGTCGGTCAGAGGTTAACTGGAATGATTAAACACAAAAAGGAAATAAAGGGCCATAAAGGCAACGACAAACACACCTAGAAGATCATATGACTAAGACGTTTGATACGACATTCATCAAAAAAAACTTTGTGACGTTAGATCAGTGAAATGTAACCAGACGGTGAGGGGCTAATTCTTTTCTTGTTATTGTCACCATCATCCACCTCACCATGCCTCATTACACTGTGTACTGTGACTAGGACCCAACGTGGACCCGTGAATTGGAAAATTGTCAAAAACACCTCACACCCGGGTGCACAGTTCAGAAAGACTATCAAATGGCCAAATAAGAAGTAATTTGTGGCAAACTGAACATAGTGTACACCCTTAATATATTAGACATGGTTTCACCTTAACTGCTATACTACTACAAATAGGTAAGGAAACGGTGTAAACCCTGATCATGAAAATGTACTTCTCAGTTGTTCTTACTTTCTAAAAAAAATACATTTCAAAGCAACCAGACATGTTGCCATTGATGCAGCAACAAACAGTGTTGATCAAACAGCCTGTGGAAGGTAGCTGGACTATGAACACTGCCTCCCTAATTGTTGATTGACATGTTTGATTGACATGTTATGGGTAAACATTGTTACATTTATTGCCTTTTCAACATATGATAATGGAAACCTATGGCTATTACAAATCATGTGGTTGAATTAAAGCCAAATCATTGTTTACTTCAATTATAATCCCCCACAGCATTCAAACAAATCAACCACCTGTAAACTGGCTTGCTCAAGGTTGATAAGTTGTGTATCAAAACAATTATTGAGGTATTTTTATCTAATTAAAACAATGAATTCCACTGGTAAAACAATATCCCAATGACATATAAGTCTTCTCTGTTTCAAATACATACCTGTTATCTTTAACCTATTTTGATTCTATGGAATGTAGCGGTATCTTGTCAATATGAACTGATACCAAAGGATACATTTTGTTTTAAAGTTCAAATGTCATAATAAATATATATATAAACATACATGTGAACTTTTTCTGAAGCCAAAGTGGGAAATTTTTACTTGCAAACTGGGAGATTTGTTATTTTCATATAAACAAAGAAGGACGTTTTCTATTTCCAAGTAGGGAGATTTCTAAAAAAGTGTAAACAGCCCTCATTTTCTAATATTTCTGAACCTTCAAAGAGGGAGTCTTCCTCCAAAAGTGGGAGATTTCACATGTATGTATAAATAAAGAATAAATAGTATTTCCCTCCTTTTCTCGAGTCTTTCTGACCAATAACTGCTGCACAAGGCTAAAATGATCATGAATATGATAGTATAAGGTATATGTTAAACAAACAAACATATCAAGTGAATACTGCTGATAAACAACAACTTAGCATCGTCTAAAAGGTGGTATCCGACAGTTTGGATTTTTTCCTCTCAAAGAAGCACATTTGTTTACATTTCAACATGTATCACATAAATTGTTGTTGCCCAAAAAGATCACACAAAATGCTGATTATTGATGTCCTACAGCTATGTAAAAGTGAAGCATAATACATCACTCGTCATTACAGATAGGAATTGCCTATCTAAGGCACGCTGCACAGAAAACCATATAACTTTATTATAATCATTCGGGTAAACCTAGCTTTCCAATATCAATATCTTTTTTTAGCAGAAATCACAATCATGCTTATTTATAGTTTTAGAAAGAATGGGCATGTAGAGTGATTTAGTTCATGATTTCTACAGTCTTACAATTTACACAATGTTAAAAATTGTCTTTTGTTAGACTTAGGTTTGATTTTTTGCAGAAATAATGCCCCTATTTCCCCAATCAAGGTTTATGTGCATTTTATGGAAACAAACTGTTGGAAACCACATTTGAAGTACAAGAGTTGGCCTTAAATAACAAAACTACAGGTGTATAGGAGAAAATAACTTCTGGATATAATCCCTTCTGTTCATTTTAGCCTAGGCGGACACAATCTCTCCTGTAAAGAAATAAAACTAAAATATCTCTCTATTTTGGATTTTTAATAAGGCAAATCCCCATGGTTACTTTAATTATATTTACAAGATACAACTGTGCAAGCCAAATAAAGGGTGATGCAAAATTTATAGGTGGGATTTAGTCCTGCTGGAAAATATAAGCCATGGAAAGGAGTAATCTGGGTAGGATTTTGTCTGTCCCACCAAAACTACTGCACTGCCTTAAGTTTTCACAAATCTCCATTTTTGACATCCTTATCAAATACAAGACTTTGACAATACTTCTCTTTAACCCAATCATTGAAGTATGTGGCAAAACATCATGATCACTATCATCATCATCATCATTACCATGAACACCACAATCATCATCATCATAACCTCAACCTTCGTTATCATCATCATCACTGTCACAATCAAAATCATCAGCAGCACCATCATCATCCCCAAACATCTACACTACCACAACCATGATATTCTTGTCTTGTTGAATTCCAAACTTTCCACTGTGGGCCGAGCGTTTTCAAATACAAGACATAAACCCTTGCCCAAAATAGCCAAACTCCCATATTACCATTAAACCTTGTCAGTAACTATATACCACATATTGTTGATCTCTCAACCCCTTGATTCTCCTCTATTGACAGCTACTGCCAAGAAATATACAAACCTGACCTGTCCAATAATTACATCATGACACAGACTGATCTGACATATGTCCAGTTATTCAGCGACTGACCCAACGATTTCTATGATCGTCCAATTTCTCTGCGGATCCTATGACCATGTGACCAAGCACTTTGTCAGGTCATTAGGAGATGCTGCCAATAATGATCTAATGACCAGCATATGGTTAATGCTCTAGATTTGGGGACACAAGGAGAGAAAACCTCATATCTCCAGCTGCAATGTATCCCATATTTCTCAACCAAACCCTACATTTTAACCCAATCCTGCAAGTATATGCCATTTAACACCTTAACAAACCATTCACAATCATTAGCAGAATCTGCATGACTAAGGGTTAATGTGTCGACTGATTAAGCCTTAAATCTATTATTACAAGTTGGATATACATATATTAAAATCCTTTAATCTCTTTTAAAGAACGACAACAAAATCAAATGAATTTTCAAAATTATAGATGAGCTATGAATGAGAGTGTTAATGAGCATTTCATGTAGTTATATTTTTATTTCATATCAAAACCTTATATAATGTTAATACTTAGTAGAATCACCATATCCAGCCAAATCATTAATCAAGCAGCAGGGTACAGAGTTTGGAGGAGAAATAATTGATTTATTTTTGTACTACAATATATCCCAAAATTCTCAACCAATTCCTATGTTATTGATAATTAATAGAATTTCACATCAATATGATTAAAAAGAGCATCAGTTTTATAAATTTAAAGGAAAGAACTGAAATGCGAAGAGAAAATGTCAAAGTGACCTCAACCCTTTGCCTGCTATATTTTAATATACGACACTTTAATTCTTCATTTATTTCTCAATTCTTTCTATAGTAGGTGACAACACATATTGCTAACGACTAAGCATCATATAGTGTAGATCCTGATCACCTTGCCACAGCATCTGGCTGATCTGAATCTATTCTTTTTTTTCCTTAATCTGATCCAATTTAGATTTGGTGTTTGTTTATTGGGTTTATCGTCCCACCAACAGTATTTCAGTTGTCTAGAGATAGTGTCCACTTGAAGCAGATATAGTGCTGCCTTCAATGTGTATAGCATGCCATGAACACCTACCATGATACCACACCCAGTCATATTATCCTTACACCAGGCCAACCAATAGTGGAACTAGCCTTACATTTTGTTAAGGGGTAAGCAAGGGAGAAGACATGCCACAACCGTTTTTAATGACTTTGGTATGTCTCAGCCCGGTATCGAACCTGGGGCCTCCCATACCTGGAGCAGATGCTCTATCGATTGCACTACCAGGTCCGGTCAATCAATATTTGCTTCACAGGCAAGGAGTTCTGCTATATGACCTATAAGGGTCAATTATGATGTAATGACCATAACAACAGTAGCAACAGGCTGATGACCATGTATAATTAACACATCACCTGACCTCAATTATTGGAAACGGAACACTTCCTAATGAAACAAATCACTTTTCCTAGCAAAGATGTCATAAATTCATAATTAGCTACAATTACACAATGACACTGAATTACATACATACATAACAAAAAAGCAATACTCTAATGTTGTTATGATAGATTATGAAATACAGAAAAGCTATAAATTATTATTGTCAAATTCACTGACTTACAATGACAGATATGATGAAACAAATTTAATGGAAAAGTTTAATAATGTTTTGATATATATAGAAATGCTTCATCATATTTTCTTATTTATGATATATTATGATTTGATTACTGTTACATTCAGTAACTTGTTTTCCATAATTTTCCTTAGTTGTTATTATAATTTAGAAGTAAAATATTTTATACGTTTTGACTACTTGGTGAAATTAAATAATAATATTTACAAATCTTAGAGATAAGTTTTGAGACATTTATTTCAGGGGAAAATACAGACAATATTATTAGGGAATTATGAATATTTATATCATATGCTATGAAGGATTGGCAAGTTGAGCTTCAAACGGCCAGAGCTGAAAAGTCGGGAGAAAACATTTTTGCAGAATATACATAGGAACATAGGAAAATAATAACCATCTTATTCCCAAATTTATAGGTTTATTCTAACTTTGAAACTTTATATTGATGGAAATTTATGGAAAATGACATATATCATGTTGGGAAAATGCAGTAAGTCTTTTTTTTAAAAAAAAACTGTGTTAATTGTTGTTGTTTTTCCTGGATTTTTTGTTTCCAAAGAAAACTAGATGTGATAAACAGTAATAAATATCCAAATAACCAATTTTACAATCATTAAGCATATGATGGAAATGACAGTTGTATAGAAGGACAAAGTGACGCATATAAAGACCCCACTAACAATACAGGGGGTAAATTAAGTAACATAAATCAATAAAAATTCACAAAATCACAGCTTAAATAAAGAATAGTTTAACAAAAGAATTAAGACATACACCTCAAAAATAAAAGAGTTGAAGTACTTAGATATAATTTTGTTAATCAAATAAAACCACATTCAAACGGTTTCTAACAATTAACAGCAAATTCACTGCAAACTTCAGTGAACTAAACATCACTTTGATCTGGGGATTGTTTAGCAATTCATGGATGAAGACCCTCAAGTCTAGACTTACATTATACTTCATCATTTTTTTATACCCAAATAAGCACCCACTTCGATTGAAGATGTTTAATATTAAGGAGAGCTTGAAGAGCCTATGGAGTGATTGATAATGCAGTTAAGGACTCAACTGCTCTTAAGGCACAAGGCACCCGTGACAATGGCTGTTATCGGTCTTTTTAAACAATCGTCAGTAAAAAAAAAGAGTTTTTCTTAACAGTTTGTTACAAGTAACCAAAGTTCATCTTTCAGGCGAGTCGAGCCTTATTTCTGTAGAGAAATGTCTTAAATAGGCTTAATTTTTTTCCGTTTATCTTTAGCTGCATCAATACAACTAAGGCTTTAAATTGTAGACTAGTTTAATCTCGGTTATATAATTATATGCCTAAAATGCATGTGTTAAAAATATTTAAAACTGTTTCAACGAAAATCAATAAAATCAAGTGAATTTTTAAAACCCTGTACATTTAATATGAGTGAAAGGGTTAAGGCACAAGGCACCCGCAACAAAGGCTCTTATTAGTCTTTTAGACAATCAACAGTAAAAAAAAAAAGAGTTTTACTTAACAGTTTGTTACAAGTAACCAAAGTTCATCTTTGGGGCAAGTCAAGTCTATTTCAGTAGTGAAATGTCTTAAAAAAGTCTAAAATTTGTCTTCAATTATTTTAACCCTTATTATGCTTACTTTATTTTGAAAGCTTTAAATCTGATTTATAAATAATAAAATCTGTTATTTCAGCCCACAATTCCACGAGATAATAACAACACATCTAAAGATAGTAATTTTTTTATAACAAACTCAAAGTTTTCAAAATGCCTTTTTTAAGAGTTTAAATATAAACAATTGTTTTTTCTACATATTGAAAGCCACCATGAAATAAAAAAAATTAACAAAGATTTTGAAGAATAAGATTTTAACAAGATTATAATTTTTTTTATAAGTTTTAAAAGTGATCATACGATTAAAGTATTATAATTTTCTGTATAGGAAATAAAGTCTTAAGATTGTGGCACTCATACACAGTTGAAAATGCGAAGAACAGGAAAAACGTTTAACTCTTGAAAAAGTGGTATTTTGTCAAAACTTTGAAATTACGTTTTTTATGGAAAAAATATTTTTCTACAGTTCACTATGGAAGCAGTTTACAATATTATATTACCAGAGATTGCAGAAAACAGTGCATATGTTGATCAGACTGCTCTCAGGAGATGCTGGCTGATTGGGACCTATACCATTTGAAAAAGTTTGATCAATTCATGCTTAGCTGGCTCATGGCGTGGTGGTAGAGTCGCCAAAGGTTAAGATATTGCCTACATATATTAAAAATGGTAACAGACAGTTTGCCTATGTCAAGACTTCTGATCTGTGATATTAGTGCATACTTTCTGCAGAAAGATCATTCTTAACTCTAAGCTTTGATGAGCTTCGTCAGTATCTTAATTTTTAGGCAGTAAAACTCGTTAATCAATATTTAAGATGTACATTCTTTTTAAATATATAAATAAGAACGATTGGGATTCCTGCTAAAAATAGACATCTATGTCAAAACAGATGACATGAAAGAGCTAAAACATAAATGGTCTTCTTAGTTTAAGAATAGCTAACTGTGCAGGGTGGCTCAGATAGGAAGTACATTTTTGTAATGACAATTTTGTCATTATGGTTTACTTTTTACACAGGTGTAAGACATCAATAAACAGCATTTTGTGAGATCCTGTTTGTTGAGTTTATCATCCCACCAACAGTATTTCTGTTTTCTGGTGATGTTGTCCACTTGAAGCAGCTATAGTGCTGCATTCACCGTGTATAGCATGCCGTGGACCTGATACCACACCCAGTCACATTATCCTGACATCGGGCTAACCAGTAGTGGAACTACCCTTATATTTGCTTGAGCATTAGCAAGGCAGCTATACGACTACAATTTTTAATGACTTTGGTATGTTGCAGCCCGGGATCGAACCCGGGGCCTTCCGTACCTGGAGCCAATGCTCTGCCAATTGCGCTACTAGGTCCAGTAGAGATCCTGTTCAGCAATATTTATTTGGTTGCTTAATGAAAAAAAAAAGTCCAAACTGGCAAACACCACCTTTAACAACTCAAATCACTCCTAAGTCATCTGTGTATATTAACATACAGAAGTGCCTTAACATATTGCTAGAGATTCAGCAGCAAGAAGTGCAGATCCTGACAGTTGCCATCAGGAAGCCAGCTGCTCTTTTTTTAAACTTTATACCAAAATCATATAAATATGTGTTTAGCCAGCTAAGTGTGGAAACAAGATCTTTCGTTGAAGCTTTTCCAATTTCTCGAATCTCCGATACTGTTAGTGTTAGCTGCTCGTTTTCTACTGCTGTTAAATTAGCGGACACTTAAAACACACCAGTATACTGTTTAATTGGTAGGTAATTGAATAAGTTGTCCTATCTACTGAATTAACGCCCATAAAAGTAACAGAAGAATGACAATTTCCCAGCCCTTCCCCTACTAGGCTGATTGCACATGGTGGTGCCCCCCTGCAGGCAAATAGCTAAAGTTTTTTATTGTTGCTTTTTCAAAGTTATTTTTACCATCTTTGTAACATGGTGGTAGAGACGCAATTTCAGGAGAGACAATTATTGCAGGCATAACGGGCCTTTCACAGACGATGGATTTACATCAAGCTTTAGGGCAGTTATAGTGTTGCCATTACCGTGCAATCATGTGCAGCGCCGTGGCGTAGTGGCAGTCGCCAATTTGTATCTCCTCTGACAGCTTAGCCTCCCAACGCATGGGTTTGAGTCCTGTTCAGGGTGAAGGACTTACTGTGGGAAGATCTTTTAGTTGTGGTTCTACCCAGACATGTGTCTGGGCTCTTTCTCCAACAAATAGCTGGACATTAATGATCATAAGTGGTCGTTGCCATGTTTCTCAAAAACAAAAACATGAAATCATGTCCTTAATAAAGGTGACGATGGTCCGTCCTCTTTTTTATTTCTCTTTATATCTCTGAGACAAAGATGTACCAAACTGTCGATTTTAGAAGCATGTTGGCAGTTTAAATCCTCAGTTATTTTTTACTATAATGACATACCTGGATTATGTTCCATAATACTTTTTAGTTTTTAGTCACTTTTGTAAGGGTTAGAAGTAAAATTCTAGTGATGAAGTTGAAGCAGCTGAATGAAAGCAAAGGCAGTTGAATGAAAGCAAAGACAGTTGAATAAAAGCAAATTACAGTTGAATGAAAGCAAAGACAGCTGATGAAAGCAAAGACAGTTGAATGAAAGCAAAGGCAGTTGAATGAAAGCAAAGGCAGCTGAATGAAAGCAAAGACAGTTTAAAGAAAGCAAAGACAGGTGAATGAAAGCAAAGGCAGCTGAATGAAAGCAAAGACAGCTGAATGAAAGCAAAGACAGTTTAAAGAAAGCAAAGACAGCTGAATGAAAGCAAAGGCAGTTTAATGAAAGCAAAGGCAGCTGAATGAAATCAAAGGCAGCTAAACTGTTATTTGTGTCCCCTAAGAGATTTAAAAGCACAAACTGTGCTAAAAGTGTTATTTTTTTGGTTAATTTAATTATTTTAGGTTTTTCAACAAATCAACAATCTTTCCCTTTGAAACATAAACAGTACTGCTGTCACTGTGCCAGCATGTCTCCATGGCAACTCCCAAAATAAAACCAATTCCATTCCCATAATCTGAACAAAATTCTTACTTGCTTGAGTCTAATCACCAAGCTTTTGTTTGTGCTTTTCTTGTTTTTTGTTACGTCTCACTAAACCAATTATGGTCATATTAGCAAAGTCCAGCTAATTATTGGTGGAAGAAGATATCGAGGACTTATGTCTGGGTATAACCACTGGCACACTGGGGAAAACCTCCCCTACATAAAGTACATCAAGATCAAGTAACCTGTCACAATGAAGAAAAAAATTACCAAAGGCATTGATGAATAAGATTTGAGGGAGATTATATTTTTTATATAATTTTTATGATTATCAGTCCATTATAGTTTCATTTTGCCATAAAAAAAAAATCATTGGCTAATGTATCATATCTTAATTTACATGGGGAGTGTGATGTCAATTATGGAATTCCTATAATAGATTCAGCATGAGCAAGGGAGTTTACTGCACTATTACTTATTTCACTCCATTTTTTGTCCATGGGTGTTTTTTTTCAAAACTTTGAACTGGTGCCATTATGTCATTTTTTTTTAAAGATTGGCACATTTCATTGCCATTTCTAGTAACTTCTATACAGGTATGACCACTTCTGTGCTGCATCATGTGAAATTATTGATATCAGATGTAAATGTATGTTCTCTCTGGAAATGTCAACCAAATTGATTAAATATGCAATTCTTTTAAAAAAAATACACCAAAAAACAACAACAGAGGTAAAGAGACCCTCTAAGACTTTGGTAAGTCTCCATCTGGAGCCTCCCGTACCTGAAGAATTTAATCTGCACTAACAGGGTCAGTTCCACTTATGATGCTGCTGCTGATGACAGAAGTGATAATTTTAATCATGTTTTGATTTTTGGGGGGTATTTTTTTTATTTTATTTTTTTTATTACACTGCACTAATGGTCACTGGCGATGTCTTGGTAAATACTAATGGAGGAAGACCACAGACTTTTGTCAGGGTAGAACCACCAGCACACTGGGGAAATCCTCCCCATATGAGAATATCTATGAAGTTTTATATGTTGGGGTGAACTGAATGGCTAGTTTTACTATAGGTGATAATGTAATAGTCTACATACTGTGTACCATGAGTATTCATATAAATGAGTGGACATGTTATCATGTATAATGAGTATATCAAAGGTTCCTAATTGGAGTCCAGACCTGGCTAATTGAATGATACATGCTAATGACTAGTTTAATTGAGATAAAGCATTCCAGGCACCGACATATTTAAAACTATCAAGCTTAAACTGGTAAAAGGGTTGATACCTCCAACAAGAGTAAGGCAGTTTGGAAGGTGGGCTCAATGACCTGAATTTCTTAATTATTTAATTAAGAGAGACATTAAGAGTCAAGCAGAGAGTGCTTCTAAAACATATAGACGAAAAATGTGGGAATTCCTTAACACATTCCATGTGATAACAATTACCAGTATTATTTATATGTACCATCAACATTTCTCTAGGTGCTGATTCTTAAAATTGAAAAAATAGCCCTTCATCACCCCCATCACTTCACCCTCTATCATAATTATTATCATCATCATCACAATCACTTATTATCCTCACCATCATCACCTCAAATCTAGCCTCTAGCATGAAAAGTACCATCCTTATCACCATCATTTATCATCATCATAATCACCACCAACAACCCTTTCTCTATAAGAACCATCCCTATCATCATCACTATCATCATCCATCTTCTATCAACATTATCATCATCACTATCATCAATGCATCTTGTAGTATTAATATCATCATCACTATCATCAATCAATCTTCTAGCATCATCATCATCATCATCACTATCAACAATCCATCTTCTATCATCATCATCATCATCACCATCACCAATCCATCTTCTAGCATCATTTTTTTATCATCACTATCATCAATCCATTTTCTAGCATCCTTATTATCATCACTTTATCTACCACCATCATAATCTTTTTTATCCCTCACCATCACTACCTACCACTACCACCACCACTACCAAAGTAAAGGGAGTGACCAAAAGAACTAATCAAACCAATTACTGGGCCTGTATACAGTTCTATGATAGTAGTCCCTGATTATCTGGGGGTGTCCAGTGGTGTAAGACAAAGCATATAAACCAGAGATGGCAACTTAATTACATCGGTTCCCCATTATCTCCTGCCCTGATTACCCTCTCACACTACAATTAGCCTAGTAGGAGCCGGTAACCAGTCAATAACCAGATGCTTCGTCATAAAAAATAATAATAATAAAAAAAACGAAAACACTTTTTAAGTAAGGCATTCTTTAAATGTGTCGTTTATTTAAGTAACGTTATGTTAAAAGAAATAAAAAAATACTACCAATGCTTTATGTTTACCAGAGCAGAGAACATGAACTTTTGTGAAAGTCCTTATTTAAATAAAATTACAATTGTTCAGTTCTCTTGATCAACGTAATAATAATGTTTCAAGTAGGTACCTGAATATCTTTTTTCCTTTAAATTTAATTCCTGTTTTTTTACTTAAATTTGTTTCTCTAAACATTGAATGTTGTCCCAAAGATATTGTTTGGTGTCAATTTTAAAACATAGACGATCTTGAAAGAAATATATTCAGTGTCTTAGTAAACTATAATTGCAATTTGATTTTCTTACACATTACACTTAAGTGACTAAACTTCTGTTTATCTTAGTGGAATGATCAGAATATCAAAATACTTTGATTATCCTAAGTGGAATCAGTGAAAAAACTCTGACTATCTAAATGGAACCACTTCTGTGTCTAATACTTAAATAATGACCTAAGTGCAGACAAGTGTCTGAAATTTTGATGTTCTATATGGAGACAAGTGTATGAAACTTTGATGTTTTAAATGGAGACAAGTGTATGAAACTTTGATGTTCTAAATGGAGACAAGTGTATGGCACTTTGATGTTCTAAGTGGACACAAGTGTATGGCACTTTGATGTTCTAAGTGGACACAAGTGTATGGCACTTTGATGTTCTACGTGGACACAAGTGTATGAAACTTTGATGTTCTAAATAGAGACAAGTGTATGAAACTTTGATGTTCTAAGTGGAGACAAGTGTCTAAAACTTTGATGTTCTAAGTGGAGACAAATGTCTGAAACTTTGATGTTCTAAGTGGAGATGGGTGTCTGAAACTTTGATCTTCTAAGTGGAGACAAGTGTCTGAAACTTTGATGTTCTTAGTGGAGACAAGTGTCTGAAACTTTGAGGTTCTAAGTGGAGACAAGTGTCTGAAACTTTGATGTTCTAAGTGGAGACGGGTGTCTGAAACTTTGAGGTTCTAAGTGGAGACTAGTATATGAAACTGATGTTCTAAGTGGAGATAAGTGTCTGAAACTTTGATGTTCTAAGTGGAGACAAGTGTATGACACTTTGATGTTCTAAGTGGAGACGGGTGTCTGAAACTTTGATGTTCTAAGTGGAGACTAGTATATGAAACTTTGATCTTCTAAGTGGAGACAAGTGTCTGACACTTTGATGTTCTAAGTGGAGGCAAGTGTCTGAAACTTTGATGTTCTAAGTGGAGACAAGTGTCTGAAACTTTGATGTTCTAAGTGGAGACAAGTGTATGACACTTTGATGTTCTAAGTGGAGACAAGTGTCTGAAACTTTGATTATATAAATGGAACCCACTTTACCTTACTGAAACCTTGATAATCATAAATGCTCAATAAAGGTATTTGATTATCTAACTCTTAACAACTTAAGTGTCTAAATCTTTGGTTATCTAACTGAAATCACTTTAGCTGGAACTGATCAATGTAAGTGGTACCAATCATAAGCCTATAGGGTCTTAGAAAATTACTTTTCTTTGAGGAACCACTTCATAATGTGATTATAATGTGAAAACATGGATGTTTTAAGTTAATTGTCTTTGATGCAGTATTTAGCACTTTGAGCGAGAACTTACCATTCCTTAGCAAAATTATACACTTGTCTTAGAACCTTTTATATTCTCCTTGGCGCAACTGCAAAATTATACGAACAAGAACATTTTTCTGCATATTCTCTATGCAAGATAGGAGACAGTTTCTACCTTGGCTGCTAGTTATTTATAACTGCATTGCCTGGGTCCCACCAGTTAACTGTTCTGTCACTGACAATTGTCTTTTACATTTTCAGTTTTCTCCTTTCAGTAGCTGTAAGCCTTCTTACATAGTCAGTTTTAACAGCTATCTTATGAGGAGAACAGAAAAGAAAAAAAAAAAAAAAAAAAAAAAACAACACACATTGTGCTGGTGTTTTCTTTTCATTTTGTCATTTTCTTGAAAAGAAAAAAAAGAAAAAGACTATTTTCTTAAATGATTGTGTCAGTTGTGCTCAGCGAAAAAAAAAATCAACAAAATAATTAAGAAACAATGAAAAAAGTCCAAAGCACAACACAAATGTTGTTGTATTTTGTTTATTGGGTTTTTCATTCCACCAACTGTATTTCAGTTATCTGGAGATGATGTCCACTTAAAGCAGATACAGTGCTGCCTCCACCGTGTATAGCATGTCATGAACACCTGGCATGATGCCACACCCAGTCACATTATGCTGACATTTTATGGGCCAACCAATTACAGAACCACCAAATGATATTTGCTTGAACGTTAGCATGGGTGCTGTATCATTACCATTTTTTACGACTTTTGTAAGTCACTCTATCGACTGCACTACCAGGTCCGGAGAACAAAACTAAATGTCAAGTATGTAATGCTGCCATCACTGTATAAACATGCTACAAGATCTTGGACTGAAGCACAATCAGTGACATACCACATAATAATTGTAACAACCCTTGCTGAAAACTATATCTAAACTATGTATATTGAACGTTTTGGTACCCTCTAAAAGTAGATACAATTCTGCCATTTATGTGAAAGAAAGTAACGATGTTTAAGACACAAGCATAATCATTACTGGTTAAGTATCATAAAAGTGTTTTGCTATTGAGAATCATATTGAAAACAAGATATAAATTTAGTACCATATTTTCCAACAAAATCATTGTCAAATACAGCCCACATAACATGCAGACTGTTCTTATAACATACAGATTCCACATATAACAGATATTCCATATAATCTACAAACTCCCCATATAACAGACTCCCTGTATAACATATTCCCATGTAACACACACCCTGTATAACATACTCCCATATAACAGACTTTTCAAATCTATAAATAAGATTAGGATTTCGGCTAAAAATAGACATCGACGTCACAGCGGATGACGTGGATTAGCTTAAACATAAGTGGTCAAGTGTTTTTTTTAAATTTAAAAATAGCTAACTGAGTAGTGTGACCCAGATAGGAAATACATGTTTGTAATGACGACTGTGGTGTTATGGTTCACTCTACAGACAGACATTAATAAACATCATTTTGCGAGATCTGTCTAGGTAACAAGAGATTAGTAAGATGTTTGATGAAAAAACTTTCAGTCCAAACTACAACTGTTAGATACCATCTTTAGTTTTAAGAATCAATTCTTCTCAGATTAAAAATATTTTTTATTTATCCGGTTCTAGAAACACTCCTCTTTTTTTTTACAAGTTTGATATTAATTTGCTTTACAAAATTCACATCTAGGTCAATCTTCATATCACTCCCACTTTAGATTTTGTACTTTTACCATTAACACATGATTTTTCAAACTTACCTCTCCAAAAATAAATTCCACCACTTTAATTACATTGTTTCTAGAAATAGCACAACCATTAAACACACTAGGATGATAAAATTCCAAATAAAACTGCCAGAAAGTATGGGAATATTTTTCTCTTTACTGCTCCTGTACTTAGAAGTTATCTATCCCAAGTGATCCCTGGTCACTTGATATGAACCAGGGTCTGTTTAGAAAGCCAACCTCCACATATTACATCATATCTATATATACATCTATATCAGCTCCCTATCCACTGGTTCCCCAACATTGAACCATGTGGTGAAGCTGGGCTCCCCTGTATGGCACCAAATCACCATAGTAACAAGTGATACCATAATTCCTCAGAACATGATGTTACTGTAATTGTGGCCCAAAGGAGTTCACTTCTTGCATCATAGGTGTCTATGTTCATTCAGATGTTTGTAAAAAAAAGCAACCCTGAAAATAATTCCACATAAAAAAAAATCCAAGATTTAAAGTGAGATTTTAAAAGAATCCCAAGAAAATCATTTACATGACGTACACACAAACATATTTGATTAACATCTTTTGTGATTTTTTTTCGTAACAACCATACAATTTTTTCTGTTTTATGGCTGAGAACCAGTACACAGAGACATGCAATTACCGGGTTTATTGCATAGTAAGTAGTATTTCTTAGGCGAGGTCTGGGGGACTTGAACCTGAAGTCCACATCTTAAACACTCACCTGCAATCCCTTTTCACATCATGCAATGGCTTCAATTTGATGATAAAATATTTTGTAAACGTACAAGACACATGGAATCCCCTATACCACACTTAAGTCATACTTAAATTATTGCATTACTATCGAGCCAATCAGTGAAATGTTTATGTCTGACGTATACACATAGGTGTTCGGAGATCTAGTAGATAGTAGGCTTAAAATGGCTAACAATACTTAAAAAACATCACAATGTTTTTGTTTACTGAGTTTATTGTCCCACCAACAGAATTTCAGTTATCTGGAGATGGTACAATGCTTTTAAATCTGGCAAACCTAGAGACGACACCATCTTTTGAAGTAATTGAGATTAAAAAGTTCATCATAATTGAAAAAAACAAAAATCAAAATTGAGCAACAGTGACCAAGCCCCTTTTATAAATTGTTCCAGTATTTACATAAGTATTGTTTTTTGTGGGTTTTTTTCTTCCCAAACAGATAGAATCCTTAGCCTATAAATAAGACAAATGTTCAGGTCAACCACCTAAAATGGTGAACCAGTCAAATGTCAGTTATACCATTCAACTGTCATTTCACTTTGATAACCAGTCCAGTGGTTGAACCGACCAATCATCAATCAGATAACAAACTGGATCCATTCAAGATAAGTCACCCTTAACGAGGGATAACCATCAAAGATTAGCAAGAATAAACATGGATGAAAATCATTTAAGCTCCATAATCATAAGGGCATACAGATCATGAAAATGCTAATTGAAGCAGAAACAAAATAATCAAATGAGAAGACAAACTGAATGATACTGTTGTTTGAAACCAGTGAACATATTTTTAACAAAATCTGTAAATTGAATTGATAAACACCTGCAGAAGAACCATCTATCTCCAAGGTGATCAGACCAACTGATTAAACATACTATCCTTGTGTAATATTCTCTATTGTGCCCCAAAATAAGAATGTGGCCATTTAAATAAATATCAACACGATGTGGATTTTAAAATCATTAAATCAAAGCATAGTATTCATATTGGTGACATCAATTTTGGGCAAAAGACATCCAGATACACACTGGGCGCAAAAGCTCAGGTAGTAGAGCGTCGGCTTGCGGATCGAAAGGTCGTGGGTTCAAACCCCGGCCGGGTCAAACCAAAGACTTTAAAGTTGGTAGTAGTGGCTTCCCTCCTAACATTTGGGGCTAAGGGGTCAGCATAACACCTGACTCGTCGGTGTCAGTATAATGGACCGAACGGGTTCAGTCCCTGGGCACCGCACAAGTGCCCCTGTGCTATAATGATAGAAATGTCGCTGCACAGTATCAGCAAAAATGCAGTCAATTCCAATCCCATCCCATCCAGATACAACAATCTGCTCTCCACAACTGGGCAGTCTGATCAGGATCTACACTATTTACTGCCAATTACCTTGCAATGTCTATGCAGCTTCGAATGTTGATGTAAGAAGATAACAAAGAGTAAGTCAAGAGTTATTAACAAATGTAGCATCCATTAAAAAAAAACCCGGGTAATTGTTCTAACTTAATATATATGGAATAGGTTGAGTAAAGTTCATATTCATTGACTTCATGAGTATTTATTTCTTTCAATTGGTAGTTTAAGTGACTATAACTAATTGTTAGTCCTCATCAGCTGGGCATTGAAGGTGTCAGTGTGTAACCCACACAACCACCCCTACCATCCACCCACCATATACAATTAACTGTAAAATTATAGTCCATTATAGTCACCACATGGGAGTCATACCCTTCATCTCCCCGCCATCTAAATGAATGTTATCTATCTTAGAGTTTCTAGTTAGTGAACAATTTTACAAAATAAAAAGACAGATTTACAAATGAATAAACCAAATCATAAAGTCAAACAGCGTTGATTATATTTTGTAATAGATTATCGTATTCACCGACACAGTTGTTTTTATCATTCATTGTTTGAAAACTATCACAAGAAGAAATGTTGCCATGCGACAAAACCAAGTTTTCTTTTGAAGTATTAATAGAAATCCGATTACTCTTGAAAATAAAATATCTGGCTGATAACTGTAGAATCTGACACTTGAGAAAGAAATGTCTTTTTCTTACTGAGAAAAAAGACAAACTGAAACAAAAAACTTAATGAAAATGCTAAGTGAAAAGGGGGCATAACTTTGGCAAAATATTGACAGGGGTTATAAAACTTGTCCTGAAAATTGCTACTGTAATGACAAACAACTTGTTAAATATCAAAGCTCTATCTTGAATGGTTACAAAGAAAAAGACAACTTTGACAAATAGCTAAATGACAACCGCCCGCCACCCTCCCAATGACATACCCCAATCCAATAACCAGGATTTTCCGAAAGAAAACCTTGTTATAAACTTCTAAGTTTCACCCAGTTCAAGTACTGGCTTAATTCATACATATATTATTATGCCATTTTTATTGTTAAAATAATATAATATATGCAAAAAACCTTCATTTTACTTCCACTTACAGATGGCTCTAAAATGTAGCTGTGGTTGATTTACAAAACAAAAAAATGGAAGCCCTGATAATACTTGTATATGTAAATTGATGTATCTTATTCTTGATATGACCATACAGTGGTAATATCCTCAGTCGAATGTTTCAATAGGTTAACCAGTTATCAATTTTATAACCATTGCCATCCTTGGTTGAACATTCTTCTTTTCTTGAGTTCAAATCAATGTCTGCAGCCTTGTTTTAAACGCACATTTCTGACTCATTTGAGACCATGATACCTGTTCTGTCTTGAATGGCTGCCAACAGTGAAGAATTTTTTACAATCTCTTCATTATGTCTGTTAATAACTTTCTGAAACCCGCCTCTCGTAGACTGATATACCAGACCAGGTAAGATATTAGGAATAAGTTTGGGTGGAGAGGTTTTTATAATTAGCAAGTGAAAAAAATAAAAACAACAACATTGGATAAAACATGGTGTCAGATATCTCAGAGCAATCTGTTTTGTTAATTCAGGCATCGTTTTTTGTCAATTTAAACAATGGTATATTTCAGCATCCAGTTATAAATTCAAACAATAACAATAAAAGTTAACAGCAAACAATCAGAAGAGGGAATGTATAAATCCGGTTTTGATAAAGCACAATGAAACTGCAGAGGATTACTGAGAAAAAGTATGTATAATCGTTGTGAAATTGCATACAAAAACTTAACGAAAGTACATTTAATAACAAACAGTTGAACGATAAAGATATGAACATATAAAAATCATTAGATTTTTTATTTATGTTGGCTTACCTATAACTAATGGTAACAGTGATGTCAGGACTGCTCAAACACCTTAAGACGAACTTCTGTAAAATTGGAAAAAAAAGAAGTTTTGAAACAAATACATGATTTTTTTTATGTATAGGAAAGTTTCTGTAGAAAATAGAAGCCGAAACAAGCGCAGCCCCATAAAACTGTCAATTAAACTGTCAATTGTCTTGACATGTTTAAACTTGTCGTCACAAGGGAAGGAGTTAAGCCAGAATGTGTGGTTTGTATTGCACATGCGCAGTTGGCTATAAAACCATTTAGTAAAATAGATCGATCTATTTTGTTCATTGTAAAATAGAAAATAAAAAAGGAGTTCTAATGAAATAAATCGCTGAGAAATTTGAATTTTCATTGTTTCTGATTGGCTACAAATGTAATGGGACTTCTAAATCATGAAAATTCATACAATGCAGAATGTTAGATAATCTTAAAAATCCAATCTTCAAGAAAGGAATTCCTTGATTGAATGCTGAATTCAACTTCTACTGTAAACAAAGCTTAGCATGGAAAGGTTGAACAAATAAATCCAAGTGGCACCTGCAGCAGTAAACCTTCACCAATGGGCCTAAATCTTCAGGTAAAAAGCTAAGGAAACTTAGAAATAACAAGCATGTTGACACTATGATTATCGTTGGGTTTCACGGTGATCCAAAGGGTAAGTTTGTTCATAGTTTGTTTATTGGGTTTATCGTCCCACCAACAGTATTTCACTTATCTGGAGACGGTGTGCTCTTGAAGCAGGTATAGTGCTGCCTTCACTTTTAACAGCATGCCATGAACACCTGGAATGATACAGAACCTAGTCACATTATCCTGACACCGGACCAACCAGTCGAGGAACTACCCTTTTATCTGCTTGAGCATTAGCTAGGGAGCTATACCACTACCATTTTTTAATGACTTCGGTATGTCGTGGCCCTGGATTGAACCAAAGGCCTCCCATACCTTGAACTGATGCTCTACTGATTGTGCTACCAGGTCCGGTAAAGCTGTTAGTTATTGTTGGAAAGATGGATGGCTTGAACTATGAATACATATTGATTTTCATCTGTAAAAATTATGGTTTAGCCTAAGATTATATTCTTAATTTCTGATTGATTAATCTATTTAAATAATTAAATATTGAACAATCAAGATTGGGATATATCAGTCTGCATCTCAGATTTTTTTTTATGTTTTTATTTATTTTTATTTTTTTTATAAATGTCTTTGGTTTTTGTGTGTGTGTTTTTAATGTGTTTTTTTTTGTGTGTGTTTTTAAATGTGCATTTTGTGTGTGTTTTTTTAAATGTATGTTTTTTTTGTTTTGTTTTTACTGTTTGTGGGGTTTTTTAACACTAGAAGGTGTCTGAAATTAACCTAAAGTTAAAATAGGTTTGACTGATCTTGAAGATTAATTTCTAACAAATGTGATTGATTTCTTAATTTAACAGGGCCCCTAATTAGTCTAAAAATGTAATTGAGCACTTATTTGTCTGTTGCAGATAAGACCACTCAAATCCATTCACCGTCTCCAGAGAGGAAACGGTGATGATTTCAAAATTTCTTGAAAATTAGGAAATTATAATAGTAAAATGTTGTTCCATTGTTAAAGTCAACACACATTGTTGCACTCTACACACTCTCCTAAAGACTTCTATTTTTATTTTCCAAAAGCCCCATCATCACTTTCTTCTGAGCTGTTTAAGTCAACTGGGCTGAAAACATCGTAAATAAACCTTTTCAATTTTCCTAATGGAAGAAACTCTGAAAACAATGGTCTTTAATCTTGATCACATTTCTTCACTTTCACTCCCAATTCAATTGCCTTTAAAGTTTAATATTTAAATCTTACTTTCTTGATATAGAAAATAGGACCAGGCCATTTTATTGCAGGGTGCAATGGTAAAAAATGGATATTTTGTTGTAGAACTACTCAACCCATCTGTTGGTGGGGCTACCTTATTTTATCACTTTTCATTATTCTATTATTTTCTCAGGTAGCATTGTTAAAAAATAGTTACATTATTTTGTGGGATTTTATCCGTGAACAAGAAAATAATCATGCAGAGACGGGCTCCATTAGCCAGGCTTGATAACTTCAAACTCTCAACCTGCTTAATACCTTCAGTATAGGCAACTACTGTAGACCATGATCAACAATGCTTGCTGGAAGCTGTCTGATCAGGATCTGTACTATCTGCTGTTAGAGTCTCCTAATATGACTAGATACTTTTTATGAAGTTTTTAAGCAATTATCTAAGAATTTAGTACGACAAATGAACAATGAAGTAGGCTATGGGTTAACAATGGATAAAAATAAAGGTTTTGATAGCAATTGGAAGTTTAAACATAACAGAAAGGATTCTGCCAGAAATAGACATTATCATAATTGATTCTGAACATCATTTGCTTTTATCCTGCTACATTTATTAATAACCCAGACTCATTGCCAAGTTACATGTATCTGCTAACAATTACTTCCATGCAAGTGTCCAGACATCATGTTTCCTGGAGAATTAGTGGCAAAAAGTGTTTATTGGGTTTATCATCTCACCAACAGTATTTCAGTTATCTGGAGACAGTCTCCACTTGAAGCACATATAGTACTGCCTTCACTGTGCAAAGCATACCAGGCATGATACCACACCCAGTCACATTATCCTGACACTGGGCCAACCAGTAGTGAAAGTACCCTTGTATTTGCTTGAGTTGGCAAGTGAGCTATACAACTACCATTTTCAACGACTTTGGTATGTCACAGGGCGGGATAAAATGCCGGGGATATATTACCTGGAGCGACGTTCTTGTGATTGTGATACCAGGTCCGGTGGACATCATTATTGTGACAGGGATGGGATGGGATTTACCTGCATTTTTGCAGATTCTGTGCAGCGACATTTCAATCATTACAGCACAGGGGCACTTTTGAGGTGCCCAGGGACTGAACCTGGCCAGTCCCTTATACTGACACTGACAAGTCAGGTGTAATGCTGTCCCCTTAGCCCTGAGCAGTAGGAGGGAAGCCACTACTACCAACTTTAATGTCTTTGGTTTGACCATGGTTTGAACCCACGATCTCCCAATCCGCAAGCCGCCGCTCTACCACCTGAGCTATTGCGGCCAATCTTATTGCGACAGACTTAGCAGCATATAGTGCAGATCCTGATCAGAAAAGCTTCTGGAGGGAAAGTTTCTGGTATGAATCTTAACATTTTGATGAAGAATGAGTCAGATCAATCCATGTTTAACATAATAACAGCTATGAATGTGGTAATTGTTTGGTATAACAGAAAATATGATGGGTTTTCCCCCAGAAAACGTGAAGTAATTTATTGACTAAATATAGCATTTGCTGTGTTTCTGAAATAAATCCCAGCGAGCAATTTTGATCGTTATAGTGATGTTCAGTTATTTTAGTCAAGGAAGACCCCAAACAAATGTCTGGGTAGAACCACCAGCGCAGTGCAAATCTGCTGGAAGACCTTCCCACATTAAGTCCTTTGACCTGAATGGAACTCGAACCCAGGCGAGAGGTTAAGCAAAAAAATTACAAGTTGGCGACTCTTCCACTATACCAGGCAACCCCAAATAGAGTTTTTCTTTAGAAAAGAAAGTGTAAATAAGTTAATAGCATAATGAAATGTTCTACCCATTAGGTACAATGGAGAATGGGGACTGTTTGTTTATTTGCTTAGATAAAAAATACTAACTTAAAGTGGTTTTTCTGTTGTTCAATAGTAAAATTCAATCAAGAACTTAAATGGAGTCAATTAACAAACTGTTATGTTTTGGTTATATTTTAAAACCTCTTGCTTGACATACCTGCAATGTGTGCTAAGTGAAGGTATTGCAATGAAACATATCCAATTTGATTTTTTGTGAGTGTATCTACATAAAAACAAAAAAAATTAATAAAAAATCACACAATCGAAATGTAAAAAACAACAAAACTCCAAACAGATTTTAATAACTGAACTAAACTATACCAAAACTTGACAATATTAAAAAAATTTGAAGGTGCTCCACAATAGCACGTACTCTACTGATACAGCTTGCTGTGCCTAGACTTTGAAGAATGAATTTAATAAACAAACAAGCAGCGAGTGAAGTTTAGGGGATAATCATCAATTCTAACATAATGACTGAATTGTTTGGGAGAAGCTTAATGTACGTAGAGCGTACGTCACTGGCATCAAACTGGCTTGGGGTAATAGTTTTACAAGATTTTATCTCTATCTTTTTCCTCAGAATTTTTTTTAACAAATTTTTCAGGGGGTGGTGAGGAGGGACCGACCCAGGGTTGAATTACTTCAAATATCTTCTTTTTCTCGCCTGGAGACTTTTGTTAAGTTTGATAAATAAAATTAACACATGATTTGGCAGACTTTCAATAAACAAATTAATACAGGACAAGCTGTGATTACACAGTGGAAGACGTATACACATTGTCTGCCAGATAAAACTAATTGTTTCAATGTTCCATTGTTCTTGTCTTTCACACATGTTTTGGCCCACCCAAAACTGAAAGAATTTGATGTGTCAGAAGACAGAATCGGCTTAGATAAGCATAGATACATTTTCCTGATATGTTGCAGGCTTTTTCTTTCTTCAAATGATTTTTCTTCCTTTTCTTTTTTTTATATACTTTTTTTTTGAAAATTATATTTTTGAGGGACAAGAAAGTTGGATTTGTAAGTAGATGATGTGTCATAAGCCAATTTATTAAAAATGATTAAATAACTATTAGTCCTATAAAAAAGCACCTGCCATTCAATAACACGACAGCCTGCTTTATAAACAGTGCCCATATCAATATTACTGATTTGGCCTCGGGCCGAAAAGTGATATTGATATAAAGCCCGCAATTAAAGTGATTTGATTAACTAATAAGGCAGGGCTAAGGCAAGGCAAGGCAAGGCAAGGCAAGAAGCTCTGGGAAATGAAAGCCATTTTTGTTTTAACTCAGTCTATGTGCAGACGCCGACAGGTTGCATAAATTTATGAAACAAAATATTCTCAGTTTTCAAACATTCACAGCATGAATTGGTAGTGTTTAACCGTTATAAACTTACAACATGTAGATTTCACAAAAACCCCAGTCATATTGGCTCTCGGCCTTCAAATCAAATCGCTTATTTATTCACATATAGTACTAACTTGATATTTGGAACATTTTATTTCTGTTGCAATCTTATATAACATATGATAAAATATGCAAACAAATTGTATTGTTATGTTTTTGAGATACATCGGAGACCAATTATGATCAATATAGCGACGACCATCTATCTGGTGGAGGAAGACCCCAGAAAATGTATGGGTAGAACCACCAGCGCACCACAGGTCAGCTGGAAGACCTTCCCACATTAAGTCCTTTGATACAAACAGGACTTCAACCCACGTGGTGCGAGACGTAGCAGTAAAAGCAGTTACAAATCGGCGACTACCACTACGCCAGTGGTGGCCCACAAATTGTAAAAAATATGTATCACAAATATATATATCAATGGCCCACAAATTGTAATAAAATATGTATCACAAATATATTTATTAAAACATATAATGAAAAAAACATCAGAATCCAATATGTTTCTAAATCCTATCTGTAATTTTGAAATATATGAACTTGGTGGATAGTGACTTGTAAGATGCAATATAAATGGCCAAGAATAACCAAACTAAGCACTACTTAGCACTGCTATCCTTATTCTCTCTAAAAAACAACAACAAAAGAATCCAGAACAATGCTGGCTGGATGTAAATCAGTCTAAAATCACCTCTGTATTTGGCCTGGTCAACCATTTCTCACCACCAATCCTGACAAATAGCAGATGAAAGATTAATGTACTTTCTATCAAATTTCCTGCACCATTTCCGTGGCAGCATAAATCGTCTCTATCTGACTCATATTACTGTTTTCGTGATAGATAAATTCTCTCTTTAAGTATGTCCATTCTAAACCCTTATTTCTCTGAATTTGCTAAAAAACCATAAAAGTTTTTGCCAAAACACGATAACAATACACTAGAGATTATGTTCGAGACTCTGGAGCAAAAAGTGCTGATCTTGATCAAACAACTTCTATTGAAGCTGGCTGAACTGGATTTTCACTATTTGCCTAGGACAGAACAGCTTCATGTTAAGCAGATGAAGACTTGACATGCCACTTTCAAGGACAGAAGGACAGGGGGGTCAAATATACGTCCATTGTTTCTGTAACTCACAGCCTCTAATTATAGCCAAAGACCATTATTAAGCTAATATAATTGCATTGTTTTATTGGGGTTAAGCCAAAAGAGAGACTACAGAATGCCATCAAGCTGAAGGACCCTTGCTCTCAGTCTCTCAGCCTCAGTTTTCTAGATTGACCTGAACAACTCTGCTAAGGTTTGAGCAGCATATAATGGTAATTTTCAAATAAACAGTTGCCACATTGCTACTGCAATGCTGAGTGAGGATTATCCAGGCCAGGCTTCATGAATTTCCAACTTGCAACTCCTCCTTTCTATATGTTATAAATTCAAGCCATATACACCATACCATTACATGATTTGTACATACCTCCCCCCCCCTTTTTTTTCTTCTTTTTTTCTGCCTATCTTGGAGAGCTTACAAACAGTATCACACATCTACTTTTATTTAAAGTTGGCCAAGGACTTACTGCATGCTTTAAACTAAAACTGATTGAATTAGCTGGTTTATGTAAACAGGCTTGATCGACTTGTTTTGAACTGTCCATTATGTATATATTATCGATGTCCAGCCATTTTGGTAGAGGACAACCAGAGGCAAATGTCTGAATTTCACCAATGGCACAACACAAATCAACAGACAAAAGAACACACACAAAAACAAAATTAAACTCAAATTAAGGTTTTTGCCCTGAATGGGGATTCAAATCGACTCAATGTGTATTGACGGGTTATAAGTTAAAGCCACTTGTCTCAATAACATGTGCATATAGTTATTTAGCATACAGATGTCAATCTGAAGTGATGTAGCTTATGACTGTGGCTAGTGCTGGGTCAATTCTAAGCAGGGCAGTCTGCTGGTCAATCATGTCAGGTCAGTTGTTCAAATATCAGAAACAGGTGCTTCAATTAACCACCATTAGGACGGTGGTCTCATAACACCTCATTAGGTTGTTCCAATTGTAGATCAACATACCCAATAATAAATAATCCAATTGTCTTATACTGCCTGCACAATACTGTTATTTTGGTAAGTCTGGTTATGCCTCACTTAATGTCAAATACATGATGAGTTGGGTTTTTTTAAATGCAATTACCAAAAAAACAAAAACAAAACCAATATTAAAGATGGCGAAGCACAAGCCACCAAAATCTGACATCCATTGACCTTAATGTGTCCAGTAGGCAGTAGATGCAGCAGCAATCTCAGACAGGTGGGTCAGTATTTTTCCCCCTTTTTTATAAATTGCAGTAACACAATCATGGTCAGTATAACGACTTCCATCTATAATTTGTGAATATTTTTTTCAATACATCAAAGCGACCTATCACAGTTATAGTGAGGTCCAGCTATTTTGTTGGAGGAAGAGACCAGAAAATTCTGGATATAAATGTGGGCAAAGTGGAGGTTAGCTACACCTTCCCACATAAGGTCCGTTGCCCAAAACAGGACTCGAAACCACTCGGTGGGAGGCTAAGTGGTCAGTGGAGTTACTAGTTGGTGACTCTACAACTATACCATAATGGAGAAAGTCAGCTCTGGTTAGAACCATTTGTGCGCTGCTGGAAGACAATAATGACTGGAGGGACTAACTCCTGGAAACACTGTTATGACACCAACAGAACCCTGTGAATGGTCTGTTTATACAGCACTTTATACAATTTTTACCAATTTTCTTCAAAGTTGTGCAGCAATTTTACAACTTCATCCCCACTGTAACGGCTTAATTTACTAAGTTAGATTAATTAATATCCAACTACCACTGTTAATAACCCACATTTATTTTAGTTACTAACTAATAGTGTTATATTCAAAATGAATCTTAGTTATTTTTTATGACTTATACAAGAAAAATTCCTTAAATCTAACATAAAATTTATTCGTAAAATCTCTTAAAGTAATTTCTTAGCATAGAATAGATCCAGATGAGGTTTTTTTTTTTGTGTGTATTTTTGTTGTTGTTGTTTTTTACATCGCACTGACACTATATTGGGTTTTCGCCCAGACTGGGACTCACGTGAGAGGGGGAGGAGTTTCAAGTCAGCGACTCTAACCGCTCGGCCACCGGCGCCCTCGCTCCAGTTTGTAGCTGTCTGATCGGGATTTACACTTCTGAGTGCACTACCGAGTCAGAGAATATGTCTTGGCAACTTTGCATGTGGACACAAAAAGAGGACTAAGAAGTAGTCTGGATATTTAAATGTCGCAATCTAAGGGTCAACTTACAACTACAGTTATTTTAAAGTAAGCGTACATACTGATAAAGACTTTGTGGCTTACAGTCCCACCTCCTGGTCAGAGAGCTCCCAGCTAGTGCTGCCGAAACTGGCTCTATATGCTTTTTGCCTAATTGTCTCATCAATTTGGATTATCAGGATAAATGGGGTACACTAATGAAATGGAAATTGTATCCCTTGTTTGTTACTATCCAAGGTATTCCAAATAGTAGGTAGGTCCTTTAAGTTGAAATTCTTGGACTTTCCTGCCTGTTCTTTGGTAGATATTGCAATTACAGTGTAATTTCTTACTTTTGCATAAATTTAAGCTAAAAATCCATTTAAATACATATAGAGATTTGTTATTCAAAAAGTGTTTTTTGATGATGCTTAACCTGAGTCTCACAAGAAAGCATACACTCCAAAGAGCACAAACATAAAAACTGAGTAAAACAAATGAAGGACCTACTTAGATTTATGGATTATTCAGGGGAGACTATTCATAAATGTGTCTCAATGTGCAATAACTTTCATATTGAACATAATCAGATCCAACATAAACACAGTGATACTGAAACAAAGATTTACGTATGAATTCACTGGAGTGGCTGATACGGATCTACACTTTTGAGCTAAGCTTGATCAATAAGAGGTCCGCAAACTAAGAGTGTAAAGTGCAAAAAATAATTTGTAAAATTGAAAACAGTCAGTCCTAATTTGGACATAGTGCTGGAGAAACAGTGTTAATTACAGGCTTGATTGCCTCAGCTTTATTATATCACACAGTTTGCTGAGAAACTAAATAAGCACATGTGCTCAAAGCCTGTTCTTCAAGAAATGTGTTCATAAGAGTTTACCCAACATTATTTCTAGAAGAAAAATGAATGTTACAAGTAACATAGATTTAATTAATTTATTTTTTTATTGTTGTTCCTATAAAGGTGTCTATCTTTGTTGTAAATGGGAAACTCATTTTAACTATCACAATGTCAGAATATCTTTGTTTTGTCCTTTTTTTAAGACATTGAGGTGTTACAATTAAGGTCAGTTTAGTGACGTCCAGCTATTTTGATGGAGGAGGACCTCAACAAATGTCTGGAGAGAACCACTGGCATGCGACAGGTAAGCTGAAAGACTTTCCCACGTTAATTTCTTCTCCACAAACAGGACTCAAACCTGCTCTTTGCACGTTTTGGCAGTCAGCAGAGTAAGCGCTAGAATGTACCAATCGGCCACGGGCGCCCCTGACAATATTTTTGTGAGCCCCAGTAACACGTACTGCACAAGCATACGAAGAATCTTTTTTTTTTTTTTTTTCATTTTTTTTTTTTAGGAAATCAACAATAAAGATAATGAAAAAGCAGGGGGATATACAAGTTAAGGGAAAGATAACTCCACTTAAATTGGACAAACTATACTGACAAACAACTGACAAACAAAGGAACCACTAGCGTAAGAAGACTGAGGGGCAGATCTAGAAACTTAATAACCAATTTTTACTCCATACATTACAGCCAATTAAACAAGTCATATCCGATCCTCCTTAAACAGTCAAGCATGCGATCCACCCAGGGACAGCAAGTCTATGATCCTGTACCTTTGCGACCCATGAGCAATCAAGAGCCTTACTGACCAAGAACTATAAGCAGAAGAGAAATAAAACCTCCATATAACCTTGAAAAATATGTAAAGTCATCTAATACACATTGAAAGCTCATCTTCATCATCTTTCTTCTACTTCATAAAAAATACACCTGCTTTTGTTCATTGGGCAATTCAGAAAAATTTACTACCAAGGTGCTATACAATTACAGGTAATGAAAACTGACAGATAGGCCCTAGATCAGATGATTTTGATCGTGCAAAATGATCTGACCCTTCCCTATTTGCATATATATACTTATATGGCAATCCCTTGTCAAGTACCAGAAATGATTTACATTGAAATGATACCACAGATTAATTAATATTATATATGCCAGCAAGAGATTATTTCTCTTTTTCAAAATGCATCACATCATACACATTGCTTTCTTTTTTACACATACACATGCCAGTGACACAATGTAGGTCAGAAATAATGGTGTTCAGGAATTTTAAGTGGAGAAGGACCACAAGTTATTATCTGGGTAGAACCACCATGCACATTAGCTGGAGAAGAACATCAGACAGGAAACTTCTTGCCCACTTTAAACCAACACAATGTGTGGTAAAGCAGTTAGAAGGTAATTTAACTATTGTTCCTTTAAACTCTGAATTGCTGCTACCCATTAGCACTCTCGAACCAGGATGATTTCAATGAGTACCTACACTTTAAGGTTTGGTTGAGAATTATGTGATATATTGCTACAAGAAAACAACATTTATTTCCCTTGTATGAAGCTTTTGTTGGCTCTTTGTCTTGCAAAGATATGAGTCTTTTATTTTTCTTTTCTTTTCATTTATAAGCATATATACACATTCTATGTAGGTATAAATATATTTTTGTGATAGAATAACATCAAATAGCTTGATCTCATTTCTTTTTAAGGAATTTTAGATTTAAAATTGTTTTTGTTCACTGAACACACCTTTTTCACATTATAAAATCTTTATTAAATGATTTGTTTATGGGGTTCATCATCCCACAAACAATATTTCAGTTATCTGGAGATGGTGTCCACTTAGTTATAGCGCTGTCTTTACGCTGTGAACACCTGGCATGATACTACACACAGTCACATTATCTTGACATTGGGCCAACAGGTTGGGAAACTATCCTTTTATTTGTTTGAGTGTTACATTAGCAAGGGTTTATCTAAACTATGTATACCGCCACTGACTTGGTATGTCCCAGACTAGGTTCGAACCCCGGGCCTCCTGTACCTGAAGCGGACATTCTACCGATTGTGCTACCAGGTCTGATTTATTACAACATATTTCCTAAGACAATTAATGGATTTATCAGGTCTTCCTAGGTATGAGAAAGCAGCAAAGGTGCATGATTTTCAACAGTTGCATTCTTCACTGAGCTATATATAAGCTCATGCTTCACATTACAGCCAACATGCTTGCATTACAGACTTAAAACTGGCAAGACAGGTTTTAAACCAAATCACATTTACAAGAATCCATCTTTTCTAATGACCAGATATTTTTGTATTAAAGTTTCCAAAAGTGGCGACATCTTGAACTTGAAGTTGCATCAACATACAATCTTATCCATTCATGAAAATAAACAGACTTCACAATACAAACCTGAACCTTATAAACTGATTACATATATAACCTGACATTTTCTCTGAGATCTATTAACAACTACATGCGGCACGTAACAAGATATGTTGATGGAAACATAGGCCAGTATTCCTCAACTATTCTTAAGTAAGAATTGCTCAAGTCACGGATTTAAATTTGCCATCTTCATTGTATATTTAGTTTCATGTTTGTATTTTTGGATGGCACTTTAACTTTGCTAATTCGAGCTTAAAATCATATTGAAACTTCATAAATAAGCATGTTTTGTTGGTACAAAAATTGTCTCTTGGGTTTTAGTGATTACTTCGGCTATTAGTATTTTTTAATGCATGTATTTCAGCATATATAATTAGATCCTATATAAAACCTGTCTGCAAATAAACCCATTGTTGTGCAGATTCTTAGATAAGTGATAAATGTGTATGTTTTGTAAAGGCGTAAATTGGCATATGCAAGAGTGAAAGGGTCAAGAATAGTTGGTAAATAAGGGACATTGGAGCAAAAAGTATATATCCTGAACAGTCAAGCTCCAAGCAAGAGATGGCTGATCTATTCCCACTTACAGAATCATTTCTCTATTGACATTTTGCTCAAACTTATATTTTGAGAGTTTATCATTTACTCCTGTAACATCTGTCAATATCGATGCAATATAGCAATACCTTAACCTTTGCCAGATTAATGGAGTATAACATACTGGAATTGTAACAGCATGACTGTGTCAGTTAGGTGTTTTCTGTGAGGAAAAGTTTAGGCTTGAGCAACATCTCAACTGAGCAATGTTTCTGCAAGTCGGGTCCAGACATTCACCTGTTGCCTAAGCCTGATTAATTTATGTTTAGCAGGCTGAAAATGGTGACTGCGGGAAGAAATAAGACCTGTTGCTGTATCATGGATCCGTTAGGATGGTCAGTGGGTGATACTCAGGTAAGGATATATGATATGACATTAATAAGGGGTATATTATAGCTATAGACATAGATTGTTATCAGTTATCTGTTGGTGGTAGGATGGGGGATAGGTTGATGATGCTGATGATGTGATGATAGTTTTAGTACCAAAAATAGTACTGCTGACTTGTTGTTAAGTAAGTTGGTGTAGTAAATTATAGGATGATGAAGTTGTGATGATGCTGATGTTGCTGTCTTTGTTGTTGTTGTTTTTTACATCACACTGACATAACTATAGTCATATTGGCGATGCCCAGTTATTTATAAGTGAAGGAAGACCCCAGACTTATGCTTGGGTAGAACTAATGCAGGTTAGCTGGAAAACCTCCCCACATGAAAGTTCTCGCTTCGACCGAGACTCGAACCCATGCAGTGAGTGGCTGAGGAGTTTACAAGTCAGCAATTCTAACCAATCGACCATGAGCACCCCTTAATGATGCTGATATTGTCTATGATCATGAATTTATTTCATGTTTCTATGTTTATTTAAGAATATCATTAAAATAAAACCTTTTTATAAAGAAACATGAGCCATTCCACACATCAAGCTTTTTTTTCTTTTTTTTTTTTTTTGACATACTTTGCTGTGACCATTGATGACTTTATAGTAACGTCCAGCTTTCTGGTGGAGGAAGACCTAAGACACATGTCTGGGTAGAACCAGTGGCGCACCCCAGGTCAGCTGGAGGACCTTCTCACATTTATTTCTTTGCCTGGATGGGACTCAAACCCACGCGGTGAGAGGCTAAGCAGTCAGAGGAGTTACACATCGGCGGCTCTACCACAACGCCATGGGCACCCCCACACATATTAAACTTTGTTAAAAGATTGTACACACCTGCAAAATGTAAGTCATAAATAAGTAGGATTATACACGCAACCAATTTTCAATGTTTTATTTTTACTTCTAAAAATGTGACCATGACAACAACAATCCCTGACTATATGGTCTCACTATGCCTGTAGGGTACAGAGTATATACTGACATCTCAAGAACCCTGGGGTGGAAGGAGATGTTTAAGGTACCATAAAGCTGCTGGTGTCAGCTCTGGTTAGCTATTTCATACACATTACACCCATTATTACTGTCAATCCTGCAATCGCCAACACTAATTTTGGACCAAACATTCTAAAACCAAACTAAACACAGGGTTGGAAATCATGGTTTTACACTGCAAATTGTTGTTGAAAACCTAAATGTTACCAAAATATCTGGCAACAAACAAACAACACCTGATTCTGAATTTCAATTAAAGAACAGTTTTTGGGTGTTTTTTGTTCAGATTTCAATTTATAAGATCTTTTTCTAAAGTTTTACCATTACAATAAAAAAAAAAGAAATTAAAAATCATAAACAAACATCTTGTCTCTGATATAATACTATTGTTCTTCTCCATTTTAATTCACAAGTTGACACACAGGCTTAGATCGAGAAGGTACGGTAAAAAAAGACACAATAGTTTCTTATGCAAAAGGAACAATGCAAATAATTAGGATGTAAATATGCGCAAAATTCTGCCTAGGAATTTACCACGTTTGTACATTGTTTTCACTGCCTCCCTAAGGCTGCAGCGCTTAAAGTAAAACTGCATTCAAGTTCTGCTTATAGCAGCTGAAAACTAATTGTATTTATTTGGTTTTCAAATTGTATTTCAAAAAACAAAATATAATGGCATTTGTTAGAGAAGTATTTCCAAAATCATTATAACAAGTGCCATCATCATCATCATCAACAATATTATCATCAATATCATGATGACGATGATGATCATCATCCCCAGTATCATCATCATCACCAATATCATCATCATCATCAACACCCCCACCAATATCATGATCATAATCATCATCAACATCATCACCTATATCATCATCATCACCAATACCGTGAACATCATTATCCTCATCACCACCAATATCATGATCAACATCATCATCACCATAATCATCTTCAACACAACCAATATCATGATGATGATGATCATAATCAACACCCTAATCAGCATCATCTCACCACCACGAATATCATGATCAACATCATCATCACCAACACCATAATCATCTTCACCACCACCAATATCATGATGATGATGATGATCATAATCAATACCCTAATCATCAGCATCATCTTCACCACCAGCAATAACATGATCAACATCATCATCACCAACACCATAATCATCTTCACCACCACCAATATGATGATGATGATGATCATAATCAATACCATAATCATCAGCATCATCTTCACCACCAGCAATATCATGATCAACATCATCATCACAAACACCATAATCATCTTCACCACCACCAATATTATCATGATGATCATCATCGTCAATACCATGATCATCATCATCCGTATGCATTTTTTCAGTCTTATAAATATCTCAACAAAATTCTATCAAATTACAAGAATTTTTAAGTCTCATTTATAAAAATAGTTTCTGAAAGATTTAGACAACACAAAAAATCAGGTGATATTTTGCATTTTTAGAAGGTGTAAATTGTTAATCAGCCATTATTGGTCAAAACTACAGCAGTACCAACATAAATGTTCATCAGCCTTTCTGACACCATCTCAAAGACTGCAGTACTTCTGTTGGCTAAATGAGATGCGTGAATAATGAATTGGTTACGACATGCAACGAGGATCTAAATAACGGGCAATTGACTCCAGTCCTAATATCTTGAAGCAGACTAAAAAACAATGCAAAATATTAAGTTGCTCAGAAGGAATCAAGTTATGATAATAGTAACATGATTCGGAAGCTGGCTAATCTGGATCTAAACTATTTGCTGCCGCAAAGTTTTCCAACCAATGTCAAAGTAGGTACATACAGGAGTTGCTTGCAAAAAAACCCTTAAGATTAATAGAAGATGAACTTTTTTAACAAATGTAGCAAGTTTAGGTTTAAATTCAGATAAATAAATAGTCTAGATTTAAAGGACTGTTTTAGATATAAAAAAAGAAAATGTAATATAAATTTTTTTAATGTTTTCTTGTGGTTTGAATTCTTCGAACATGTCTGTTAACTGATTTAAAATACTTTAAGCACTGCTAAGAATAGATATTGACGTCAGAGTGGATTACCTGGATGACTATATAATGTGATCTCAAAAGTAAGTGGTCACATCGTTTTCTATGTCTAAACATAGCTATCTCTGCAGCATGGCTTGGATAGGAAACACCTGCTTGCAATGACAAGTAGTGATTTATGCTTGACTGTTCAAAAAGATCACTGAACAACATTTTGCAGGACATTTTCAGGTAACAATGACTTATCTGGGTATATGAGAAAATAATTTTTTGGTCCAAACTGTCGGATACCACTTTTAAAACAAACCACTGCCAGACCATAAAAGGGAGAAATCAGAGAAATCATTTACTAAACTGTCAGGGAGCATGTTTTATTGCCTCTCCCCTGATGCTTCATTGATGCTTGCTACTCTGATAACCTCTAAGCCATCAAGCCCAAGAGTAAAAAAACAAGGGCCATAACTCTGGATAATGATTTCCGGACCAAGAATCATCTTATTTCATCCTTGCTTCTCTTAGGATTTTGAACATTATCACTTTGACAGAAAGTTGTTGATACTTAGTGGCATTGTGTAAAAGATTATTAAGATTGCAGTTATTATTGGTGTTTTTATTTCTTAATACAATTTTAAAGGAAAATTTAAAATATAACATGTTTCTTGGTAACATGACTTCTTAATTTTCCCTCTCATAAGAATCTTGCTAGTTTATTGGGTTTATCATCCTACAGAGAGTACTTCAGTTATCTGGAGACGGTGTCTGGAGATGGTGTCCACTTGAAGCAGATATAGAGCTGCCTTCACTGCGTATAGCATGCCATGAACACCAGGCATGATATCACACCCAATCACATTATCCTGACACCGGACCAACAAGTCCTGGAACTGTCTTTATATCTGCTTGAGCGTTAAAGGAGCTAGCTATACCACTACAATTTTTAACGACTTTGGTGTGTTGTGGCCCAGGATAAAACCCAAAACCTCCCGTACATGGAGCCATCGCTCTACCGATTTAGCTACCAGGTCCAGTAAATCTTGCTCGTAAACGCCTGGTGTATACACTCTTTTTCAAAGATGAATGCAAATATATTCTTCCTTAGAATGTTCCTCAAACTGAAAACGATGCCAAATTTTATCACCTCGCTACCAAGCATTACTCTCCCATCTCTCCTACACATCTAGTTTCTCTTCAGTCTCTCTTAGGATTCAATGAATATGGAATCTTCATTTACCCATGTACAGCCATTAAAACAAACCACTGTCAGACCATAAAAGGGAGAAATCAGAGAAATCATTTAATAAACTGTCAGGGAGCATGTTTTATTGCCTCTCCCCTGATGCTTCATTGATGCTTGCTACTCTGATAACCTCTAAGCCATAAGGCCCTAGTGTAAAATAACAAGTGCCATAACTCTGGGTCATGATTTCTGGACCACTAACATCAACTTACACTGCCCTTGATTTTCTCAACATGGTTTGCTTTAGATTTCTCATCTCATGGATAGCTTGGCTATTAAGTGAAGTATTTGATTATTGGTAGATTACATTAAGTCCTGCAGTGTAAATGCAAAAATTGATGCCAACAACCATTAAAATAAGTGTTTCCCTCACCAAGTGTCGTACGTTTTTCACATAAGAAAACTGACATTTTGTTGTTGTTCTTGGGGGTTTTTTTTGGTGTTTTTTTAAAGAAAATAAACAGTATGATGAAAATTACCACTTCATCCTTCTGAGTAAGGATTCGTGGCTTGGTGTATTGGAAAATGGCAATTAATCATTGGTGTTTTCTGTGTTAAATACAAGGTTTCCTAGAATTAATGACCACTGATATACCATCTATTTGCTATTAAAAGCCTCACATCCTCTTCTATATTGTTACTATACTTCAATAACTTATAACCCATTCCACATTCTAAGATATCACCTATTACAATGTAGCTACATACACATACAGGTGAACTCTCCCATTTTTTGAGGAAGACTCCCACTTTTAAGATTCATAATTATTTGAAAATGAGGGGTGCTTTACACATTCAGAAATCTCCGTACTTGGAAACAGATAACTTCTGTTTTTTATTTGAAAATAACAAATCTCCCACTTTGTAAATGAAAATCTCTATTTTGGCCTCGGAAAAAATTCACAATCATGTATGCATACACCGATACAAAAATAGTGCTAGATACACAGCAGCTTATGGTTCAGATTCAAGTTAGACTATTCCAAGCAGAAACTGGCATATCAAAATCTACATTATTTGCCTAAGACTAAACAATCCTTGCTTAAAAGAATAACAGTAAATGATTTGGAAAAAAAGTAGAACACTTGTATATTAGAGAAATGAAAGAGTCAGAAACATTGTATTTGGTTCATGGTGTAACATTACCTATGTGCAGAATTTGTTGCTCATATTTTTTATCACACAGACACAATAATGGTCATACTGGCGAAATCAGGCCAATTATTAAAGTAGGAATATGTCTGGGTAGAACCACTGGGGCACAGCAGGTCACCTGGAATACCTTCTCAAATGAAACTTCTCAACCTGCCCTTGAGTAGAATCCAAGCAATGAGGGGCAATGAGGGGCTGAGGAGTTACAAGTCATCTACTGTAACCGCTCGACTATGGGCACCACTGTGCCCCATAGTCTATTTGCAAATGGCAAGTGGCATTTTAATCCCCAAGTTCATGTCAAATGGGGACTTTATATAAAACAACCTGTTTCCACCAATTCCTTACATCTAATATTAGAAAACTTATTTTTGATGGTAATTGGTTGGAAAGTGTATTGGAAAATTTGCAAAAAAGCAAAGAGCCCTTGCATGCCATTACATTTATATTGCTTTTTGACTCTGGCATAAGCTTTCTTAGGAAGTTTTCCTCAGCAGAAAGTCCTTTCCAATGAGTAACAGGACCTAATGGAAAATTGCAAATGGTGTTTTACAGTGTTAATACCAAGGTTTGATGCCAAACAATCATTGCTGCAGGACCATTGTGATGATAGTGTAATTATGACCCTTGCTCTAATGGAGGGGTCGGCTGGAATGCCAGCAGAGGGACTTACCTCTTTATTGATTGGTGGGATACACAGATTCAGTGGAGGATCAACTTCTAATTGATGACTGTAATTTATGAGCAGCCGCTTGAACCTTTCTAATGACCCTTCCACTGTTCTTTACTGAGGTTTTCTGCAATAAAGAGAATACAAAAAGCTGAAATAAGTTTTCTATCAGATAAAAGCATGTATGTTTCTCTTTTTTTTCATTCATAAATTTTTTACATTATCATTGTGCAAGGTGTGTGTGTGTGTGTGTGTGGGGGGGGGGGGGGGGGGGGGGGGACGTTTTTGTTGTTCTGTTTATTCCTAATTACATTTTTCGCTGTTTTAAATGCTTTGTTTCCATGTGTACCAAGTATCAGTCTTTCAAATATCTCAACACAACTATTAAATAATAACACTGACATAACTACTGTTTGGATATTATTGAAACCCTCAGCTTTAATTAATTAAGAAAGACCTCACCTCATATGTCTTGGACAACTATGTGTACCCTGAATATAAGTTGAACAGCCTTTAAAATGAAAATTTCTGCTTGACCCGGACTCAAACCATTTTTTAAGCCTAAAATTCCAAGCTGATTGGCAAAGATATTATTAATTTCTGATTGGCTAAAGGCATCGTAAAACCTTTGACAAGGAAGTGTGACCTTGTGCGTGAATTGGTCACTAAGAGAATCGTGACAAAAAGTTGCACTGTTCAATAACCAGGCTTAGTGTCACATTTTTCCATTAATGCATTTCCTCCATTCATTCTCTCAACCATACATTTCTCTTCCAATAAAAACGTTTTTCTTCTTTGCTTTTGTTTCCCATGTTGGACAACTCCACTGTCCTTAGAATGGGAGAAAATTTCATATCTAAAACCTTATCTGATGGGACAGGCAATAGACAACCATTTTCTCCTTTGAATAAATCTTCTTTGTTTTTCTAAATCAAAGGAATTCCGCATTAATGTTCTGGTCTTCATTGGCTACAACCACTAGAAACGCTCTCGTAGCAAAACAAGCTCGTCAGCTATCTAGCAAGGAAGATACACATCTCTTTTGTCAATGGACCCTCAATGCTCAATACTCTAGCCACTATATATGGTTATCAGACAACCAGATAATGGAAAGAATTTTCATGCTAAATCATCTGTTTCTTCTCCCAATATTGCTGGGGTTTTAGCCTTAAAGAATGAAAGTAATTTTTATCTTATTTAAACTATAACATTTTTTTTTTTAAATCAACATATTTTCTTTAATTTAAAAATGTATTTAATTTTATTTACCTAAATTTGATTCCACATAATTTGTTAATCACTGATTCTATACAATTTGCCTAACTTTGAATCTACACAATTTGTCAACTATGATTCTACACAATTTGCCTAACCTTGATTCTACACAATTTACCTAACCTCGATTCTAAAAAATTTGCCTAACTTTGAGTCTACACAATTTGCCTAACCTCGATTCTAAAAAAATTGCCTAACTTTGATTCTACACAATTTGCCTAACCTTGATTCTACATAATTTGCCTAACCTTGATTCTACACAATTTGCCTAACCTTGATTCTACACAATTTGCCTAACCTCGATTCTACACAATTTGCCTCACCTTGATTCTACACAATTTGCCTAACCTTGATTCTACAAATTTGACCTTATCTTGATTCTAAAAATTACCTAACCTTAATTCTACACCATTGTTTATCATTGATTCTACACAATTTGTCTAACCTTGTTTCTACAAAATTTGTTTATCACTGATTCTACAAAATTCTTTCTTCAACACTATTTGCCTAACCTTGATTCTACACAATTTGCCTAACCATGCTTCTACACAATTTGCCTAACCTTCGTTCTACACATTTTGCCTAACTTTGATTCTACACAATTTGTTTATCATTGATTCTGCAGTTTACCGAACATTGATTCTTCACTATTGACCCATTGCAAAAATAAATTCCATAAGAGGCACTGGCTCTCCAGAGCAGCGACAACAACCAGTTTTTCCCTCCTAGAGCAAACCAGAATATCTAATTATGAAATTATTGCCTCCATTTCTTTTCAACAAGAAAACACAAAACTCAATTTCATGGAATAATGACTGAATGAAGACAACAGTTATATTGGCATGTTGTTTTGGTGAAATTCATTACGCTATCAAACTGAAAGACGCTGGCTACAGAATGATTTCCCCACTCATTAATTGCGGATGATTATGCAGGTTTATTGTCCAACAATTACTGCTTTTCTTCCCTGTTTTACGAGGCAAAAAATTAAAATGCTAACTAATATAATGAAGAAAAATAGAATGATAAAGTTAGGAAAAGTTTTGAAAATTCATGGGAAAAACTTGTTAAGAAGAGATAAACTGAAAATAACTGATTATTATTTATTCTCGTGTATTAACTTAATTTTATGGATTAATTGTACTTCAAATATATAGTCAATAATTATTTAATTATTAAAAACTAAAAAATTAATTATTATTTACAATGATAGATATAACAATTCAGATATTTAATTTTAGTAAAATAAAAATTAAGAATTATACAGCGCTCTACCAATGCAGCTATTTTGCGACATTCTCACATTAAATTACAGTACATCTTACACATAATCTCTATAATTATTACCTAGCTAAAGGGGCACTTCATGAAAGACCAGACCTGGTAGCACAATCTGTACAGCGTCGGATACAAGAGGCCCCGTATTCGATCTAGGGCTGCGACATACCAAAGTCGTTAAAAATGGTAGTGGTAGAGCTCCCTTGCTAATGCTCAAGCCATACACAATATTAAACACCATTTACGACCCATCCGATTTTTTTAATTAAGTATCTACTAAAACTAAACAACGATCCTTAGCAAATTTTGAGTAGTATATTCATTCCTTACTTTTCTTCGTTCATGTATCATATTTAATATAATTGATTAACCTTCATGAAGTTATTGGGGTTATCATCCCACCAACAGAATTTCAGTTATCTGGAGACGTTGTGGCTTTGAAGCAGATATAGTGCTGCCTTCACTGTATATATCATGCCGTGAACACCTGGCATGATACCACACCCAGTCACATTATCCTGACACCGGGGCCAACCAGTTGAGAAACTACCTTTATATTTGCAGGAGTGTTAGCAAGGGAGAAAACACACAACCATTTTCAACGACTATGGTATGTCGCATCCCCGGATCGAACCCTGGGCCTCCTTTACCTGGAGCTGATGCTTTACCGATTGCGCTACCAGATAAGGTCGACCACTTTGCTTTTGAAGACCCTCCCAATGGCAAAGACCAAATTACTTTACCCTATTAATTTTGACAATAAAAGTGAAATTAAAAAAAGACATACACACAAATACACAAAATCACTTTTTTTCAAAACTGTTGGATAATGGAGCAGACCCCCACTTGGTATGCATTTTAGAGAAAATGATAAAGAATATATCCTTATATGCAACAAGTGGGAACAAACTAACCATTACATCCAAAATCAGGACAGTTAAAATTCATAAACCCATACCATCATTTATAAACCCATTCCATCATGCATGCATTGTAATAAAAAAATAATAAAAAAATGAAAGCAATTATTTTTTTTTGAAGATAACGAAAGAAATCAAAGTGTCTTTTTTGTTCTTCAATTGAATGAATTGCTGCTTAAATTGAATGAGAATATTTTCCTGCACAAGATAATAACAAAAATAGCTGAGTTAAGAAGACCTTGAATTACCTCAAAAACATTTATCTCCTTACAGGGGGCAAATTCATTGAATAGACATAGCGTCCTAGCAATTATAACGGTAGAAAAACAAAGTCTTTATAAAGACATTTTCCTGACAGGTTACACAATGGTGACAATGGCATGACTGAACTTGATATGCGAGTAAAATTTAGAAGAAAAGGAAAAACATTATTAAAAGATCAAATGCATGCAGTTTTTGTGTGTTTTTTTTTTCTTCAGATATTTTTTCCATATATAGACTAGAGTACACACATCTTCATTCGAGAATGGCTTAAAGTACATACAGAGCACAAATAAATATAAAAATATTAATTGTTAATCAGTTATAACAATAATTCAGTCATTCAGAGATGTTTACTTTAAGTAAATTTTAGTGCTGCCCACTCTGTAATTGCATGCATTGGACACCTTATGCCATGTCTATTTACTAATTGTCTCTTTACTTATCAACCAGTTTTGAACCATCTTTAGCCAATGCAAGGCTCCTATACTGGTACATTTTTTGTCTAGAATCAAACCAGGCACATTCGGTAACTGAAGCTAAATATACATTTTTTGCTGGAAACATCATTTACCACATTGAAAAAACAAATCCAACATTTATGGTGCTTCTAGCAAGAAAAGAATTAATTAAACAAGAGCTCTTACTGGACAGTGCGCTCCTCTGTTCCATTGGTTGATAGTACAGCTATAACCTTGATAGTATTTGCATGCAAAACTTCAACCTAATGGCGACACCAACCCTGGGGTGAATATAATAACAATGCTAAAAACAAAAACAAGTAATCATTTTCAACAACATTCAAGATCCCTCCTCCCTGTTAATTACCAACATGTAATCATGACAAATTGAATGCATTTCTATTTTCAAATTGTCTTCAGTTTTTTTTGTCTCAAAACTTCAGCGAAATTGAAAATTGTTTTCACTAAGAGTTCACTGGGTTAACATCCCACCAACAATCATGCAGCCAGATGCATTTTACCTGAGGCATACACAGTGCTGCCTTCACTGTGATATCTTGTCATAAAACACATTGACTGATGCTATACCACAGAGCCCAGTAGTGCAATTGGTCTTGGTCTGTGATGATGTGACTGAGTATGGTATCAGGTCAGGTTTTCACAGCATGCTTAAGTGGACACCAGTCTCCAAATAACTAATAAGGTTGGATCCTGGTCAGTTATAAACCAAAGACATTAAAATGCTCCTATAGCTCCATTAAGTCATGCTTGGGTGACATAGAGGGGTCAAAATAAAATACGAATGTATGTGCTGACCATTTAATAAACCAGCTGACAGTCAATCAAATACAAGGGTAGTTCCACAACTGGTCAGCACAGTGTCATGATAATGTGTGACTGTGGTATCATGCCAGGTATTCACAGCATTGCTGCTTTTTTAAGTGGACACCAATCTCTCAGAATTATACTCAGATTGCTCAGATTAACATTTACAAAGATGAATTGGACACAAACAAACAATAGTCATCATGTGGGCTCAAGTCCCTGCAGTGACTTTGAATGTTAGTTTTGCCATAATTGGTATTATTTCATTCATGAATACTCTGGATTGGATTGGGATAAGCCGGCATTTTTGCCGATACCGTGCAGTGACATTACTACCATTATAGCACAGGGACACTTATGAGGTGCACTGTGACTGAACCCGGCCGGTCCATTATGCTGACACAAACGAGTCAGGTGTAATACTGTCCCCTTAGACCCGAGCATTAGGAGGGAAGCCACTACTACCAACTTTAAAGTCTTTGGTTTGACCCGGCCGGGGTTAGAACCCACGACCTCCCGATCCGCAAGCCAACACTCTACCACTTGAGCTATTGCGGCTGGTGAATACTCTGGTAAGAGCTGTATGATGAGAATCTGCAATTGGCTGCTTATTTTGTAACTAGCTGATGTGCTTAAGATTCAATTATTTCAATAATGAATATGCCCTTATGAAGATGATAAGGACTTAAGCACAAAAACATCATCACTAAATGTACACTGTATCTTGAGAAATAAATACAGTTTATCAGCCCTCATCATTTACATCTGTTAGTTTAATCACAGAAACAACAACATTCCAATTAAGACTACTGGTGTATAAAATTATCACCCAAGATGAAGCAACATTTTACCACTAAGCCTTCTAATCACTAACTGATTAGATTTAGGCAAATAGTGTAGATCCCAATCAGATTTATGCAAAAAGTGTAGATCCAGATCATATTTAGGCAACTAGTGTAGATCCAGGTCATATTTAGGCAAAAAGTATGGACCAGGTCATATCCAGACAAATAGTGTAGATCAAGATCAGATTTAGGCAATAGTATAGATCCAGATTAGTTTAAGGCAATAGTGTAGATCAAGATCAGATTTAGGCAATAGTATAGATCCAGATTAGATTAAGGCAATAGTGTAGATCCAGGTCAGATTTAGACAAATAGTGTAGATGCAGGTCAGATTTAGACAAATAGTGTAGATTCTGGTCAGATTAAGGCAAATTGTGTAGATGCAAGTCAGACTTAGACAAACAGTATGGACCAGGTCAGATTCAGACAAATAGTGAAGATCCAGATCAGATTTAGACAATAAGTATAAATCCAGATCAGATTTAGGTAAATAGTGTAGATCCATTTCAGATTTAGACAAATAGTGTAGAACCAGATCAGATTTAGGCAAATTGTGTAGATACAGGTCAGATTTAGGCAAATTGTGTAGATCCAGATTAGATTTAGACAAATAGTGTAGATCCAGATCAACTTCTTCTGGGAGCTTTCTGATCAGGATCTGCAACATTTGCTGCAGAGAGTCAAGCAAAGTTAAGTAACACTAACATGAAGCAAGAAACATAGAACTAAGAATTTAGCATGGGTTATTAAAAAAAAACGTATGAAAGAGGGTTATTAATATAATATGTCCTCCAGGACATCATTATTGTTTTAATTTTTGCATCATTTAGCAATGTTCCATCCCCATATAATGGTAGAATTATAATCTTAAAATGAATAAGCAATGAATCAATGCAGTGTTACAGATTTCATTATAAAAAACTTTCTTCATAACATCACTTAAATTACATGTCCTGCCAAATAATGAAAATTGTAAAAGTAAAGAATTTCCTATCTTTTCAGGCACAATTAATAAAACATTTAACAAATGAGCCAATCAAATTACTAAATACTTATCCACACAATCTACAAACTTTACAGATTTGTTTGATCACCAGCTATTGTTATAAGATCACTTTTCTGTTCTTATGAATGTTTTGTGATTACCTTTAATGTTTAAATATGACCTTGACCTTCTGGGCTGTGCTGGCAACTTGCATACTAGACACAAATTCAAATGTTGTCAGTAAGGTGGTACAGTTTGATTAAATAAAAGCAAAATTACAACCAAGATACTAATACATAGCATGAGTAGCATTTATAAGAAATTATCTTAAATATGACTTTGTGGGAGATACTTGCAAATTGCATGCTAGACACAATTTTAAGTGTTTGTCAGTCAGATGGTTGAGTTTGATGACATATCTGTAAAAAAGGCAAAGTTCTGGACAAGACATAAATATATAGCATGAGTAGCATTTACAAGAAATTATCTTAAATATGACCTTGACCTTGTGGGGTGTAATTGCAAATGTTATGTGTGTCAACCTTCCAGTGCACATGTGTAAATTGCTGAGGTATAATGTACTCTAAATAACATGAAAGTAATAGCTTAGACATGAACATATAGGATGGACTGACAGATGTTAGGATGGATAGTGTGCCTGCAAAATGTCCCAATTCAAGGACATAAAGGGCATACAAACACTAACCCCCCCCCCCCCCTCCAAAAAAAAAAGTGATGTTTCTGCAAAAGTTAAGAGAAGAAGCTATAGCAACACACACCTTGCTCAAGATCCAATTTAGGTAAACAATACACACAACACAAAAACCAAAACAAAAAAATAACAATTTTGAAGCACTGGTCCACAAGTCGATCTGATCCTTAGGCACAAAGCTCTGCTGTCCAACAGTGATAATATGATGGTTAAGAAATACACAATCATAATTGTAATTTGTGACTTTCTATTTAACAAAATTTCTGCAATGATAAAATCACCTGTCATAGCCATCACAATTCCATGTCAGAATGGGAGACAGTTTGAAATTTAATTGAACAAACCTTTATCACTGACTTTCACAAAATGTAAAATACCTCAATCACTCCATCCACTCACCTTTCAAAAGTGTTGAATCATAATTTTGTCAAATCAAATAAATCACAATACTTTTACAAGGAGATGTTTATGATATTTATGATATCCACTGTATAATGATGACAAAAAATGATAAAATAAACGATGAAAGCTCACTTGTCAATAGCTGAATGGGTTTCCAATGAAGGAGGTGAAAACAGTGAATGTACTATAGATGATTACTATACTATGAACTTATTAAGTGATAAGATCTGCGAGACAATTATGGATTGCTAATCAGAGAAATAAATCTTATTCCATTGTCCAAACCTATCAACTAATGATTTTACCCACCCAGATCAAGGGAAACCTGTTCTTGAACTAAAGGTGTCCCATGCACATCATCATTATGTTGAAGTCAATAAAATGTTCCCAAATTTACATAATGATCATGGTAGGGGAGGGAAAGCGGGGTAGAGGATGGAGAAGAGGGGAAGGAGTAGGGGAAAGGTAAAAGGGAAAAGGGGGAGTGGGAGAAGTGTGATGTGGAGTGGAAGAGTAGGGAGACAGCGAGTGGAAGGAGTGGCAGAGTGGAAGTGGGGAATGTAATAAGGGAGAATGGGGGAGTAGGTGAGTTGGGAGTAGGGAAAATGGAGTTGGAAAAGGGAAGTAGAGGAATGAGTGGGGAGTAAACAAGTGGCATAGGGGAAGGGGAATAGGGAAAGGGGAGTAGGGGAAGGAGTAGAGGAAAGGTAAAAGGGGAGTGAGAGAAATGGGGTGTTGTAGAGAGAGTGGCAGAGTAGAGAAAAAGGGAGTAGGGGTTAGTGGAGGGGAAGTAGGGAATATAATTGGGGGAATGTAGGGGAATTAGGAGTTAGGAAAGGGGAGTTAAAATGGGGAGTTAAAGAATGGGGAGTGAGACAATAAGGAAAGGTTGAGTGGGGACAGAGTGGGTAGGGAAAGAAGGAGTAGGGGAAGGAAAGTAGTGAAGGTAGATACAAGTGTAGAAAGGGATTGTTTGCTTTTTTTTTTTTGTTTACTGTTGTTTCAATAATTTTAATAAAATTTATTCATAATTAATTTTGATAAAACTATTCAAGGTAAAAGGAACATTCAAATTGAGCTGAAACATCAATCATTAAACCACATGATGCAACGTCAAATGTATCTTAACTAGAATATCAATTACATTTTTGAGCCTATGAGAAAATTGTTGATGATTGATGTTTACATATGACATATATTCTCACATGCACAGTTCAGAAAAATCGTTCATCAGTATTGCAACACTAATCCAAACCTAGAGAAAACACAATCTTTTGAATGACAACAAGTTCACATAAAATATAATTTACGTATAATCTTATCTGTATAAAACACAGGTAATAGTATAAAACACAGGTAATAGTTTATTCCATTATCCATAGTGGTTCAACAAAGTTTAGCCTTTTTGAAGAAAGATCACAAAAATACAACAATGACCAACTGATACCAAATCAATTATAGTCCATGGTAGATCCAGGGAAGTATCTTGTTGTGTCTTTTTTAGGAGAAGACTTTCTCCTGAAGCTGTTTATTTTACTTGCCTCATCGATTATCCTAAGCTGTACCTATGATGATCTATCCTCATTTTATTGTTCCTATTATGTCTGGACTGTTCTAACCTATATTACATAACAACATCATTAATTGATTATTAATTAATGGTAGATGTATGAAACAGGAGAATAATAATGAGATGTTAAAGTACCTATGTCTAATTATGCATTTAAATGTCTAGTTTTATATATGGAACAATACAATACAGAATACTTGGGCATGTTATGTCCGGGATTTGCTCCCCATGTTTACTTTTCCTATTCTGGGATATGCTCCATGCATTTTCTTTCCTATTCTGGGATATGCTCCACATGTTTCCCTTTCCTATTCTGGGATATGCTCCACATGTTTCCCTTTCCTATTCTGGGATATGCTCCGTGCGTTTTCTTTGCCTATACTGAGATTTTCTCTACGTTTTCTTTTCCTATTCTGGGATATGCTCTATGCGTTTTCTTTGCCTATACTGAGATTTTCTCTACGTTTTCTTTTCCTATTCTGGGATATGCTCCACATGTTTCCCTTTCCTATTCTGGGATATGCTCCATGCGTTTTCTTTGCCTATACTGAGATTTTCTCTACGTTTTCTTTTCCTATTCTGGGATATGCTCCATGCGTTTTCTTTGCCTATACTGAGATTTTCTCTACGTTTTCTTTTTCTATTCTGGGATATGCTCCACATGTTTCCCTTTCCTATTCTGGGATATGCTCCACATGTTTCCCTTTCCTATTCTGGGATATTCTCCACAAGTTTTCCTTTCCTATTCTGGGATTTGCTCCACATGTTTTCTTTTCCTATTCTGGGATTTGCTCCACAAGTTTTCTTTTCCTAGTCTATTCTCAACAAACAACTTCAAAGCACTGGCCTCCACATATCTATCAAGTTGCATCCAAACTCGGCTCTACATTTCAACATAAAGTCACTTATGTCAGTCTTATCATTCATTAATTTTTATTTTTATATGAGAGAAAAATGCTTCATAAATTGAAGCCTCATTTATTCCTACAAACCTTTTTGTAGCTTCAATCAGTCAATTTTTTTTGTTTTTAAATGACTGTGACTATAGTCCTGTGACTGTTCCATCAAATGTTGATCCTGATTTACTCAATTTAGGCTTGCCTTATTTTGCTAATGACTTCCATCGCATATTGTGAACAACTCTTTTAATTAAATCAGTCATCAGCAACTTCTGTTTTATCTTAATAATAACCATGGTAGGATAGAAAGAGAGAAAGCAAGCAATAGCATTAGAGAGGGAGGCTGTTGTGGGTAGGATGGTAGGACTATGATTGTATGACAATTGGTTACCACGGTAGCAGGTTCAGGAGCAGAACTGATAGCGAGGGGGGCGGGTCAAAGGTCCAGGTTAAGAGGGTGATTGAAAATTGAAGCTAGCCATTAGGTGTGTGTAGCAGTCAATCAAGAACAAATAAACTGAGATAAGGTAACAATTTAGATAACCTAGCACTATTGAAGCATGAAAGAGCCAGATAACAACCTGAAGCGGTTTGATTTAAATGCTCCAAAAATGCTATTCTTTTTTCAATAGGACAGGGAGGGTGGTAATTATGCTAGACACTCCAGTTTCTCTGCTCCAACCTCTCTCTACTCGTAGTTCTGACCGGGGGTTTAAGTAAATATTGATGGAAACAGTCTGATACAGATCTATTACAGTTGATAAGGTGTTAAATGGCAGATGATAGTTTGAAAATTAATTCTGAAAGACAGAAAATCATGATAAAAAGTTAAGAAGTTGAGTTTTTGTGTTTTTTTACTTTAACACTTTAGATAAAAATAAACAAAATAATTGTTAAATGAGGAAACATTGATGATTAAAATGGTCAGGTTGGAAAATTTATTAGTGCATAAAAATGAAACTTAACTTTTTATCTTGGTTGACAATGGCCACTTAGCATGTTTAGAATGTGTAATAAATTTCTATACTATACATATCATATTGAGATGCATAACAATAATATTGTATAAAACCCCCTCACTTCCAGGTAGTTGGAAGTTAATATCTGTTTTACATTTGCAATATGCCCTTAAATTCTCAAGCATTACCTTTATTTTCTTTTATTTGTATTTTTTGAAATCAAACCGACCCAATTTTAGTTATATAACTGCCATTCAACAAATTATTAATGGAGGAAGACACAGGCATGTATTTTCTTTCTTTTTTAAATACATCCCAGCGAAACAATTGTTGTCTTTATAACAATGCAGTGATGTCCAACTGTTTCGGTGGAGGAAGACCCCAAACCAAACCAAAGTTTGGGTAGAACCACCGACACACCAATAATAAGTCCCTCATCCTGACCGGGACTTAAACCAATGCTGTGAGATGTTTAGCCGTTTGACAACTTATGAGTCAGCGACTCGATCACTAGTGATGCGTCGATAATCCGAAAATATTGATTAGCAGCGTGTAAAAGCTTCTCGATTTCGATAATCGATGTCATTCTCTCAAAATCAATTAACAGAAGAGTGCAAATGCTCTACAAATAAAGGTAAGGGTTCTAGCTTTTTCACTTATCTGGCCGTAATGGGAAATCACTCTGAAAATTTAAATGGCGGCTGTGAGATTTACAAGCATATAAAAATAGAAAGCAAGTGAAAATTTTGTATTTTGTCCTTGAAACACTAAATGTTTTGTAGAAAGTGGCAGCAAGTACACTATAACATTGAGTAATTATGTTAGCTACTAATCAAACACCATTTGTGATCGTAACACTGCATAGATTAATACACCCATTACAATCAGTGAAATCACATCAGAAGAAACAACCGATTCCAAATGACAATTGATTATGATTTGCAACCGATTTCCCAACACTAGGTCACAGGCGGCTATGTCTATGGGCCCCTGGTTCAACAGGAAACATAGAAAAACCTCCCAACATGAAAATTTCGCAATTATTGTGGGTTCAAGTACATGTCACAATTGTACAACTCAAAGAAGAATTAGCAGTAATTTGTATAAGTGATAAAAATGAAAATAATATGTAAGAAATACTCCATTAATCTAATATTTTGCATAATAAGACTGAAACATTAAGAAAAATAACAGCGACTGAGAATCTTGTTATTTCCTACAACAACAAAAAAAACATCACCACAATAAAGATTCCTCTGTTAACCCTCATTGCCAGAATTTAATCAAAAGTCCCTATGTAATTATCAGAATTCTAGCAAACAAACCCTCTTATATCATACTTCCGACACACTCCCTAGCCAATAGCCACATACATATCAAACCATTCTCAAGGCACAAATCTGCTACAAACTGAGTTACATCAACACCAAAAGACAAGACATGCTGCAGACATATCATCATCAGCATGCATCCCAGAAAACCCAGGTTACCAACACACGTACCACCCTGCCAAAACACACATATTATTATTCCCTCCTATCCATCTATTCCTTCATGTTTCCGAGGACCAGATAATAAACTGAACTGGATCGGCATAATTTGACCAGAGGTGGCAGAAACAGTGTAGATCTCAATGTTATACTGTTAGATCATGACTTGTATTATCTTGAAGACAAAATCGTAATACTCATCCTGCAAAAACCAAAAGCAGAAATTGATCATTCTTAAGCATATTATGAAGATCATACTGAGGGTTGTCTTATCAGGATCTGCATTATTTACTGCCAATACATCTTACTAGCAGTGCATGTGGCAGTAATCAGAGATCTTGAGATAAAGTTCAGGTGATTAATATCTGCAGCAGGACCAGGGTCAGGGTACACTATGCCACAACCAAACAGCATCTCCATCCCCCCAAGCCCCCCACAAATATTTCTGCCAGGCAGGTATGTATATTGGACTTCAAGTTGTACCTTTATACCTCCTTTTCCACTGTTGTGTTGAGTGCCAGGGAACGATGCTACCTCACCCAAATATACAATCTACACATCATATGGACATATAAATAGTGTTATATACCTTTCTTCGGCTGCATCAAATACAAGCACTTCAAAAGTGCTAAGCCATTAGACTACTGATATTTCTGTTTGTAGAAAAGAAGTCTAAAAGAAGGCATTACTTTTAGGAAATCTAGTCTTGGACAATAATGTTCTCTTATTTTAACAACAAGTTAAACCGAATGCAGGCTACCAAGATTGTCTTCAGACAAAAAATTATGTCCATCCTTACGCATTAACTGAATAAAGTCATTCAATTCAGTTATGGTTGTATTAATGACGTACAAATTAAACTGTAATCTGGACTATTTATTTCAAAACATAAACACAACTTGTTATCTACAAAATAATTCATAACTTCTCTACACATTCCCACCTACCCCCTCTCCCCTCCTCTAAAACAATGGCGGATTGGCTTCATAGGTAGGCATCTGTGAGTCAGGTATATAGAAGCAATGCTATCACAAGATGCCTAGATGAGGGGAGTTAATCGGACTTAATGTTGCGATATATCCCATAATTCTCAGCTAAATCCTATATAACTTGTACTCATTGGAATTGTCTCACTGAGCTGATTCAAATGAGTACCAAGTATATGGGGATTGGTTGAGAAATAAAGGAGTTTGTTAACAAACAACAAGAAAGTTTCTTTTTACCCTGGAGATCTACATCATGACAGGATTTCAGCACAAATGTTCTGTATGTTAAGTCTGCCAACAGTTGTGCTGATATATTAGATGTACAGAAGATGGGTTGAATCTGATAATTCTAATGAGATTTCATATTATTGTGCTAAGTTAAGATAAAGACAAGATAAAACTGACTAACACAGTCATATTTTAAGGCCCTATGCTATATAAAAATAATAAAGTTAAGACCCTCCATGTACGTGTATGTAGTTTCATGAATTTTATGATACCCTCTTAAAAGTTTACCAGTTGTTTGTTTGTTTATTGGGTTTATCATCCCACCAACGATATTTCAGTTATCTGGAGACAGTGTCCACTTGAAGCAGATATAGTGCTGCCTTAAGTGTATAGCATGCCGTGAATACCTGTCATAATGCCACACCCAGTCACATTATCCTGACACCAGGTCAACCAGTCTAGCAAGGGAGCTATACCACTTCCATTTTTAACAACTTTGGTATGTTGTGGCCCGGATCGTACCCAGGGCCTCCAATACTTGAAGCAGATGCTCTACCGATTGCGCAACCAGGTCCGGTTTACCAGTTGCAGTACAATAGTTGTAGTACAATGCATTTAAGCATTCAATACATAAGATTGTAACTCTGACCAAAAAACATGTGAAAGTGGTCTGTACAGAACATATAAATTATTAAATTTTTTGTTCGAACTAATGGCATCATAATAATTAACATATTTATCTGTTTATAAAATATACTAAACAAAACTACTTATATCATTTATATATTTATCAATATAGCACATCTCTTTTTTATTGACAAAGAAAAAATTAATGTAGAACATGAATTCAATTAAAAATTAAAGTAAAAATTGTCTATCAAGTCTACTTACACTTGCCAGAACTCAAGTCTTCTCCTTTAAAAATTAAAAAATGTTGCAGAGAAAAATTGAAAACAATATTCCAAAAGGTCATCCTTCATAAGAAAAAATCTTCAAATTTGTCACAGTAACGGGTCAATGTCACATTAGTTCAATATATCTTGACTTACACAGAAAACTAACAATTTTTGTGTGTTTTTTTTTACCTTTTTCTCTTGCACGTAAATTTCTTCCACAGTTATCAAAATCATTCAAGAACTTGCTGTTATGAATTTAACAGCTGTTACACACAATTCTCGTTTTCTTGAAAAAAATATGCACACACTAAAAGAAACATTCACATCACTTGACAAACCAACCAATCCAATTCACTTTTAAAAATGCTCAAAAACCAATCCAATCTAATCACTTTATTTCTTTTTTCAGCTTCATAAACCACAATTTTCCAAAGACCACATCATCTAATGGAGAACATTTACAACACAACTTCTTCCAACTTCTTGAACGTATATCAACAACACTACTTCCACATGGTTTTCAGTGAGTTCACCAAGTTTACCTTTATTAATTAACACAGTCTATAGACTACCTTAAGATCTATACCTCCCTTCTATGATACATCCACTGCTGAAGCCAGACAGCATACAGTCTCCTTTTCACCATAGGGACTGAATGTAGCCTGTAGAACTAAAATTGCAGTAATTCTTTCCTTGTCATTTTTTTTTTTTCTGCGCAACAAGGAGCAGATAACTCTCAAATGAAAATCTGCCTGGAATTCTTCCGCATTTTTTTTTTTTCACAACAAGGGGCAGATAAATCCTGGCTGAACATCTGCTTGGAATTCCCTCTGCAAGAAACACTTGATAAACACAGTTGATATGTCTGACAATAAAGTATCTTTTACAACAGACTGGGAAGATTATTATATACACTGGGGGAGAGAAATATCCTAAAAGCACACTCAGAGGGAATATGAATAAGCACCCATGGTATAACTTCTGTAAAAGCCAGTCTCAGAGGAGAAAGAAAGTGTGTGAGAGAGTCTGAGACTATTTCAGCAAATGCCCACTAGTTACCAGTGAAGCCTGAAGAGCTGAAGGGTTCACAGCACTCTCTACTGTACAAAGGTCCAGTTGATAATATCCAGTAGGGTGAAGGGAGATGGGGCTGAGTAACTATGCAAAAAGATGGGGAAGCTGGCTGAAAGGGGTGATACCCATACTCTTCCCTTGAAGTGTAGTCTTTCATGTCTGTCTGTCTGTCTGTCTGTGTTTCATTATTCTGTGTTTGTGTTTGTATCTGGTTGCCTATGTGTAGCTTTGTTTCCCTCTGTTTGTCTGCCTGTCATATACTTTCTTGGCAAGAATTGGGTTGTAATAGTCTATATCAATCCAGTCACTTTGTGTACATTTATTTTTTTTATTTCTACTTGCAACAAATATGCTGGGTTTTTTTGTTGTTGTTTTGTGTGTTTTTTTAAGAACTAAGCAGAAACAATATTATGGCCACTATAGTTACATCAATTTTGTGTGTGTGTGGAGAACTTTGAAAAGACCCTGAGACAAAAGTCTGGGTAGAACCAGTGATGCACATAGATCAGCTTGAAAATGTCTCCATATCGAAGTTTTTAGAGCATACTGGTATCCAACAGATGCTGTGAAGGGGCAGAGAAGTCAGAGGTGTTACAATTCAACGAGTCAACCCCCCTGGGCTATATGCACCCTGAAAAGTTTCTGTTAAAGTTGTTTTGCAAAACATTAAGCTTTTACTGGAGTTTCTGCAATTTAAAGAAACAACATCTTACTGCAAATAAAACTTCAATATCAACATATATTTTTTATGTTTTGTTTTTGAAATACATTGCAGTGACCATTTATGATCATTATAGCAACGTCCAGCTTTTGGAGTGAGAAAGACCCCTGACACATGTCCAGGTAGAACCACCGGCGCCCCAGAAGTCAGCTGGAAGACCTTCTCGCATTAAGTTCTTCGCCCTGAATGGGACTCGAACCCATGCGGTGCGAGGTAAAGCAGTCAGAGGAGTTACAAATCGGCGACTCTATCACTACGCCACGGGTGCCCCTCAATTTTTTAGTTTCCAAGAGTTGCTCAATAACTAAATGAAGCCTCCTGCAAGTTGCCTACTGCTGTACTTTTTCTCAATAGAGATTTTAAGGAAGTCTTGCTACTCATATTCTGAATGTATTAAGGATTTCTTGCCACAGGCTCAATAAAACTTCATTTTCACTTCCTCAATTATTTAATAATTTATGACTTGACAAAGTCTATTTCCATTCTATTGGGTAAGAGACTGTTAGGAGCCTGGAAGGCAAATGTTCCACAGAACATACTGATCATGGGCAATTATTATTTATTACTTTTTTTCAATATACTTATTTTCATTATCTTTATGTAATTTAATTTAACATGATTTTTTTTCTTCATCATTTCTTTTTTGGGGGATAAAATCGTCAAAATATGATTTTGATGCTGCTTTTTTTTTATTAATTTTAAGTAAAACTTTCAAAGTAAGATTTTCAGTACAATTTTCCAAAAAAAAAGAGAGTAATTTATGAAGTAATTATTGGATTTCCATCAAGACAAGTTTACACAACAACTTGAGTCATGGAGGTCTAAATAAAGTTTGGAACAAACTTTGCTTTCAGGCTACATGGAGTCAATCATGCCATATTTATTGATAAACCAAACTAAATTCTCAATCAGTTGCTGACAGTTTCACACACTGGTAAATATATCAATTTATAACGACTAAGCAGCAAATAGTGCAATAATTTATCAGACAGCATCCCATGTCTTATTTTAACCACAATTAATAACCGTATTAACAAATAAGCCCATCAATTCATTGTTCAGACACAGTAAACTTGACAAAAAGACAACCCTCTTACTGTACCATCTTCCTTTCAGCTCTTTTTTTTTTTTTTCCTTTTTTTTTTTTTTTTCAAATTCCATGTAACCATACATTTTGTTATCAAATATACTGTTACTCCAAACATCTTTCTTTTAATTATTTCACCTTCACTATGATCTGCAAATGTTAAAATTCATCCTACATCAAAATGCCCATGCCATACTTTAACCCAAAGGACAGGGGCAGATCCAGATTTTTTTTGTTGTTGTTTTGTATCGCAGTAAATACTAGATATATATACACAGTAAGGGACCTTAACTTAGACCGAAGTAGTCAACAGACAAAATTTTCTTGAAAAGCTTAGTATTTTTAAAGCTTACATGTATGTGTTTTCACAACTCTACTCTATAACCTGGTTGGTTGGGGGATGCATCCCCACATCGCCTACCCCCCCCCCCCCCCCCCCCACACACACACCCTGGATCCATTCCTGCCATTTGGCAATATTGCCTTAAAACTATAACTAAATACTCCTTTAGCCCTTTGTAATTGTATTGCATCTGCAAATAAATTTTGAAATCCAATCCACATACTTTCCTAAGCTTCGTTTTTCCTTTCTGTCAAACACTACCTTTACACCGTCTCCAGATAACTGAAATACTGTTGGTGGGACGATAAACCCAATCAACAAACTACCTTTACCTTAAACAAGCATTATTCCATCTTATTCTGGCAGAAAATAATGCAGGCTTTACCATAAAATTATCCTTTTTCACCATTCTGTCGAAAGTACATTGCCTTAAACAAGTGTAAAATGCCCATAAATTTACTTCTACAGATTTCAGAATTTCATTTCACAACAAAATTACATAACAATGTCCCTCTTTCAGGCCAATATTGACTTAAACAAGCATATAATACATTTTATTTACTTACCTCTGAAAATTTCTAAATTCCATTTCACTACGAAATTATCTAATTTTGTCCTTCTCTTTGGCCAACATTGCCTTTAACAAACATAAAATAGAGCTCATTAGAAGTTACACCGTTTTATTGCATGCAATAACCTCTTAATTCATTTAAGTCTCAGCTCTAGGATTGCCTTCTATTCTCATCACAATTTCATTAACTCTTGTCCTGCTAAGCACGACTTGATTGACAAAGGCAAATAGTGTATATCCAGATCCGCTAGTTCCAGCATGGAGTTGTCTGATCCAAAAATTGCTCCGTCTGCTTAGAAGCCTCGGGCTATATATCTAGCAACCATTGCAGGTCATTTTTTAGTGAATATCTAAGATTTTATTTTTGCTTACTATGAATGTAATGGAACAAGGTTTGGGTCTATCTCAACAGACGTTCTAGAGAAACACCGATCTTGTTTTATTTATGCAGTTGCTTTATGACCAAACATTTTTGGGCCAGTATTTAGCTGAAAAGTTTATTGCTTCAAGCCACCTTGTATGTTGAGATTTCTTTCATCTGTGGGGATAAATGTGCCACTGATAGTAATTTAAGTCATAAATAGGAAGTTTTTTCTAACAAACAGAAACATTAAGAACACAAGTATATCAATAATGTGCAACATTTTACTTGATCTAATCACCAGCTGATCTGGTGTGAATCAGTGGTTCTACTTACAGGTTTCCATGGGGACTTTCTCCATTAATTATGGCATGATGTCACTGCAAAAGTGCAATATGTTTGAGATTCAAATATAAGACATGTAAACAAATTTGATATTCCAGTCCATCTTATAGTAACATGCCCAGTTTGTCAGGAAACTAGCTTTCAATGTAAGTTTAGATTAGAATTTTAAACAGTACTATTTTACAAAATATGGAATGCCCTTAGATCAATGCCTGAACTTTTGTAGTGTTTGATGAATTGTACTGAACAATTGTTTTGTTTTTGAAATACATCGCAGTGACCAATTATGATCCTTATAACAACGTCAAGCTATTTTGGTAGAGGAAGTCCCTAAACAAATGTCTAGGTGAACCACTGGCATACTGCAGGTCAGCTGGAAGACCTTCGAACATTAAATCCTTCTTCCTGAACAGGACTTGAACCCACGAGATGAGAGGCTAAGCATTCAGAGGAGTTTACAAGTCGCCAACAACCACTACACCAAGGGCACCCCACTTTCTAAACAATCTCTCGAGACAACAGCCCACAATCATCAATGCATAGGAAAAAAAAGAGAGAGAGAAGAATTCTTTGAAGTTAGTGCAGAAATTCCATTTCAATGCTTTAATATGGACCTTTTTTTAAAAAATCAGAAGGGCATAAATTTATATTGTACGGCAATAATATAAATGAAAAAAAGAAAAAAATGCCAAGAAATTCTCTCAACGAAAAACCCACTTCTTTAACCACACCACCGGCAAGCTAATCCTTGTATGACAGAGTCCAATATATTACATCAACAAGACCCATTAATATAACATTAATATCAAAATACCAGACTTCTCCTAACTGCCCAACCAAAAAATCCAAAAGCATCGACAAGTATGTAAATGGTATATTATGGTGGAAGATACAGCCAAAAATTATTTAGATCAAGATAGCAAACCAACTGTAGCAGACGTTATGACAGGCGTTTAGGCTGGATGCTAGCTATAACATGATTGGGTCTTTGATTTGTAACCTGACATGTATGAAATGATCAGAACTTGATCAGACCGATGCAAAAATGAGTAAATCCTGATCAGACAGTCCAAGCTGAGATCTGCTGCCCCTGTCAAAAGCTGTCTGATCAGGATGTGCACTATCTGCTGGGACTAGATCTTTGACTTGAATTGACCTAACCAATAAAGATGAATTGATCATAAATGTTCATACAGACCAGTCAACTACTGTCAAAAGTTTTCTGTTTAGGATCTGCACTTTTGCTGCCAAGTCTAAACGGGAGCAGTCTGATGAGGATCTGCACTTTTTGCTGCCAAGTCTAAATGGGAGCAGTCTGATCAGGATCTGCTAACGGGAGCAGTCTGATGAGGATCTGCACTTTTTGCTGCCAAGTCTAAACGGGAGCAGTCTGATGAGGATCTGCTAACGGGAGCAGTCTGATGAGGATCTGCACTTTTTTGCTGTAAAGTCCTAACAGGAGCAGTCTGATGAGGATCTGCACTTTTTGCTGCCAAGTCTTAACAGGAGCAGTCTGATCAGGATCTGCACTTTTTTGCTGTAAAGTCCTAACAGGAGCAGTCTGATCAGGATCTGCACTTTTTGCTGCCAAGTCTTAACGGGAGCAGTCTGATCAGGATCTTTACTTATTGCTGCCAAGTCTTAATGGAAGCAGTCTGATCAGGATCTGCACTTTTTGCTGCCAAGTCTTAACGGGAGCAGTCTGATCAGGATCTGCACTTTTTTTCCCAAGTCTCACTGGGAGCTGTCTGATCAGAAACTGAAATATAAGCTACCAAGTCATAATGGGAGCAATCTGATCAGGATCTGCAAGTTTTGTCCCGAGTCTCAACAGGAGCTGTCTGACCAGGATCTGAAATATTATCTGCCAAGTCTTTGTATCTTCACAGATTATCATTTTCGAAGTTCCCTTACAGGTTTATTACCAATGGAGCAGCAGCATAAAGGCTTTGAACACTGTCTTAACAATGATTGATTAAAATGTTAATGGAATTTCTGTGACCTTAACCTTGCTACATCTGTTCCTTGCTTCTTCACGGTTATAAACTGGGTCAATTAAGGGCCAATCAAGGGGCCTGGTCAAATAAACCCTTGAGGAGGTACAGCTGCTATATAGGGCCCTAGGGAGGAAGAAGAATGACCCTTATTGACTTCAAAACAAGGGTCTTTGTGACATGCAAGTTTTAGTACTCCAAATTGTTTCATTTTAATGATGTATTAGTTTTCTTCATTAATCTGGGTGTCTTTCAGTGGTAAGATTATAGCTTTGCCATCCCCACTCAGAGTTGGAGGTTGTTGGTTCAATCCATGTTTTTTTTTTTCACAAACTAGTATAAGTATAGATTATCTAAGCTTAGACTTGAAAAATGACAGTGATTTGTTATGTTTTAGGGATTTGCCTGCATTTTTGCCGATACTGTGCAACGTTATTTCTATCATTATAGCACAGGGGCACTTATGGGGTGCCCAGGTACTGAACCCGGCCAGTCCATTATACTGACACCGATGAGTCAAGCGTAATGCTGTCCCCTTAGCCCCGAGCATTAGGAGGGGAGCCACTACTACCAACTTTCCAGTCTATGGTTTGACTCGGCCGGGGATTGAACCTGCGACCTCCGATCCGCCAGCCGAGGCTCTCCCACTTGAGCTATTACGGCCGGTTTGTTGTGTTTTTTTTTCACTATGCAAGTGAAAGAAGAGTAACATCTCTATACTGGAAGGTCGCCACCTCATAATCTCCATCGACAGTATGACAAAAAGTAGTTATATTTGTAAGTAATTCGTAGTCATACAGTTAAAATACCACAAGAGAACAAAGTCATCATTTATTGACTTTAGTGTTTTCCAGTTCAATCTACTTGTGTTTATTATTTTGGTAATTACAGGAGAAGCAGCAATAAATTTGCTTCCTAAGTAGATGTTCAATATGTAGAATGTATATAGGGATTATACAATAATTACATAATTCATCATTATGTTTGTTTTGTTGGTCTAATCATCCCACCAATATCTGAAGACGGTGTCCACCTGAAGCTGAAATAATGCTGCCATCACTGTGTATAGCATACCATGGACACCTGGCATGATACCACACCCAGTCACATTATCCTGACACCGGGGCCAACCAGTCGTGGAACTACCCTTATATTTGCTTGAGAGTTAGCAAGGTTAGCTATACCACTACCATTTTTAACAGCTTTGGTATGTCATGGCCCGGGATCGAACCCGGGGCCTCCGATACCTGGAGCCGATGCTCTAATGACTGCACTACCAGGTCCGGTCTAATTTCTTGATGAACATGTTTTCATTTATAAATCAATTAAAATTTATGTTAAAACAAAACAAGTCCAAACTTTCAAGCAGACAAAAGTAAATAAGTTAAAAGAAGTTTCAGTTAAGCTTGTTTTTCATCAAACCCAGGAGAGAACAGGAGAAAACAGACTTTACAGAAGAAGTGTTTCCTTCAAGTTCAAGGGGCCGATTATTTTCACTAGCCTGTGTAACAAACTATTCAGACCAGCATATGACAATGCCATCAAGTGCATATATATAAGAGAAAGCAAGTAATTGTTTATTGATAGTGACTAGAAGGCTATGTATTGAAGCTTGGTCAGTCTGACACATTGTATGATTAAGTCTGGCACCCTCACACCATCGGGGGTCAAGGTCATTGATACAAGGCTGGCCCAACTTTCGGGGTTTACATTTACAAAGGCGACACTTATATTGATTGGTTATATATACCTATATAATTGTTGCTGTCAAGAGGCATTACTGAATATACAAATCTTAAAATACCAAGAAGTTTTTGTTTGTTTTTGACATACATTATAGCAACATCCAGCTTTTTGGTGGAGCAAAACCCCAGACATGTCTGGGTTGAACCACCGGCACACCACAAGTCAGCTCGGAGACCCTCTCACATTAAGTTCTTTGCCCTGAACGGAACTCAAACCCACTGGGTGAACAAGAAGTTTGAACTTCTCCAGATCAACTGAAAGGCTTTTGGTGGCAAACAAAAAATGAGTCTACTTTAAGTCTATTGGCGAAGGAAGACTACAGGGTCTAACAAAGGTCCTGGCAGTGCTATCTGTAGAATCTCGGCTCCAGATTGGGAAGGTCCTTGGTTCAAACCTGGGCCGCAACATAAACAAAATGTTAAAAACAAGAAACATGGCCATGCCACGAAACCAGGTTTTCATCAATTTAACACAAATTATTAAGTGGAAACTGTTTTTCTATTTTTAGAAACACTGACCTGGACCTTGAACCGACTGACCCCATATCCAAATTCAAGCTAGGTTTTCAGGCAATCGTGCTATATTCAAAGTTAAAGCAAGATTCGTAGACCTGGTATCAAGGTAATGTGACTTGGTGCATTGTCACAATGATTTTTCACAATAAAGGCAGCCCTATCCCGAGTCAAGTGGACACCTTCTAACTAAAAACAATTGTTGGAACGACTATTCAAATCTATCAGCTGACCCACAATCCTGAAAAGAGTTACACTATACTACAAACACCACTGCTCCAAAAGACCATTTCGGAGATCATGCTAGAATACATCGATAATGATGTCAATGTAAGAATTACCAATATAATTCAATAATAATTTAATACAATCAAAACATTTTTTCAAATGTTACTATTCCTTAGACTTGATATTTCAATAAACTATAACGGTTTTATATTTAGAGAATTAAAAAAAAATATCAATATATTATATACTCATTTGAATCTCATTTGTAAAGCCCTTTGCTGATACTCCCTTGTGTTTATTTGTTTATTGGGTTTATCGTCCCACCAACAGTATTTCAGTTATATGAAGACGGTGTCCCAATGAAGCAAATATAGTGCTGCCTTCACTGTGTATAGCATGCCAGGAACACCTGGCATGATACCACACCCAGTCACATTATCCCAACACCAGGCCGACTAGGTGTGGAACAACCCTTATATTTACTTCAGTCTTGGCAAGGGAGCTATACCACCATTTTTAATGACTTTGGTATGTCAATGTCTGGGATCGAACCCGATCACGCTACCAGGTCCGGTATTCCTTTGTGGAGGTAGAGGTTATATACTGTGATCGGTAATGCATGTGATTCTCTTGATGAAAAAATTGCAATAATCAGCCCATTTCAGGCCAATAGTGAAAAAATGAACTTCAGACTGAGAATGGTCTCTGTTTAGTATTTTTATGGAAAAATCAACTCAAGAAAATCTTATTATAGAAAAAATCTCAAAATAAAGCTTAACTATGGTGTACAATATATAAAAAATTGTGGATAGTCATGACACTTTTCAGGTATAAGCCATATTTTAATGGGACATTAAAGATGGTATCTGGCAGTTTGCCTTTATCAAATACATGTAAAGATATATTTCCACTGCTTTTGTGGAAATTGTGCACAATTTCTTCTAAATTGATCCTTGAGGCCAAAGAAAAACTATTTTTTAACACAACCTATACTGTTTGACAGTTCAAATCATGAGAAAAGTCTCTCTAAATGTTCATTCCTTCCAAATCTACAAATAAGCATGATGTGTGATCTTCACTAAAAATAAATATCAATGTCAGAGTGGATTACCCAGATAATGATAAAACATGATCTCAAAATAAAGTTAATTATCACAAGATTTTCTAAGTTTAATCTCTGCAGCATGGCTCAGATAGGAAATACCTGTTTGCAATGACGAGTGGGGATTTATGCTTTACTGTTTACACAGATTTAGAGCATCAATGAGCAGTATTTTGCAGGACCTTTTCAGGTAACAATGACTTATTTGGTTATTTAAGAAAAACAAATGCAGGTCCAAACTGTCGGATACCATCTTTAATATCAGTGATTCTTCTGAATTCTCCGATAAAATCAAATTATGATGGGGAACCAATATTAAGATATCAAAACGGCTCTGTAATGATGGGATGATCACTAGTCTTGCATGTGACAAAACTGATTTGACACAAACCAGAACCCCTTAGAGCACATCACACCCTTGCAAGTTCCTCTGATACAACCCAATCCACTAAATTCACTAAATTGATGACAGAAGCAGTTATTATTAGTGCTGTGAGATATGTCTTCTGGAGTATCATTATTCATTGGTTGACATGCATTCTGTGTTTGATATTTTTTTATGAGAATATTGTCCATCTTTGTTACATAGTGGGATTAGTCTCTAATGCATTTATTTGTACATTGAATCAATCGGACAATGTAAACCAACCTTGCCATCAAAACAGAACAAGAACTAGATTGGGACCACACGCATCCTGATGTTTATCTGATTTTTTTTTTTTTTAAAACATCAAAACGTCCAATTATTTAAGCCATATGCAGCTTATTTGGTACAGGATGTCACCAGTCCGATGTCTGGGCAGAACCACTGGCGCACCGCAACATGTGACCTGAACAGAACACAAAACAACCAATAGTTAACTTCAATAATGTTCATTTAAAGATTTAAACATATTCAAAACATCCAACAAAAAAGAACCAGGATGTGAGACATCCAAGGCACCATAGACAGCATGTGCTTTAAACAAGAAGATGACTATCCTGGGAACTAAACATTCTCTTACTCTGTTGATTAATTACATAAACATTTGACAGTAACGAACCATAACTCTGATGGGAGGTAGAGTATTTTTGCTACTTTGTTTGTTTTCCTTGTTCTCTGCTACATCTGTATCTACAAGCTGCATTTTAAACATCGGTATACTCAGTTTCTTTTGTTAAGCAAAATTTCCCCAAAAGGCTATGTTTTTTGCTACTTTTTATAATTGCAAGCTACACTTTATTGTTGCAAGCTACTCTGTTAAAAAAACCCGGAACACTTGGTTGTTTTCTCTGAAAAGTGTCCCAGGGAACACCTCTGACATCCTGTTATTGACTGCTACACTATTGTCCCCATAAAAAAAAATGCATTCCTCGAGAGCATCACCAACAATATTCGGGTAACATCATCATACCAGGATCAAAATTTCAACTGGAGAGAAACTTACGTTGAACGGATGGTTATAACCAGATCCTATTAGTCGTATGTCCATTTTGGCAATCTTGTGTTGTGTGGCAGAGTGTTAAACTTATTAGAACTTTTTATTTTGCAGGCTTAAAACACAAATGGAAAGTGTTCGCCGGACATACGCAAAACCAAAAAGAATTAAAAAGCTTTTTGTAACCAGATATAAAAATAAGACAATTGTTAATTAATAGTTTTAATACAAGATCAGAAAGCTTTCCTAATTTAGTTTTCAAGCATTTATTCTTAAATCTAGGTACTTTTCTTGGGAGACTCAGAAGTAGGACAAATAATTTTTAAAATTATAAGTGCAGATCACTTTTCAATTTAAAAAATAAACTAAAAACCATCCTTGCCTTTTAATTCTGAATAAGATTTTTCTTTTCTGAATCTTTACATCCAAAATACAGTGGTCATTTCCTTATGTTGAATTCTATTAAATTTACTGTGTTCTGACTCTGAAAGTAAATAGATTTTCTGTTTCTAAGTCTGATATACACTAGATTTTCTGTTTCTTAGTCTGATATCCAATAGATTTTCTGTTTCTAAGTATGATATCCAATAGATTTTCTGTTCATAAGTCTGATATCCAATAGATTTTCTGAATTTGAGATACAACAGAGTCTGTTTTTAAATCTAAAATTCTACATTTTTTGTTTTAATTTCCGATTCTGAGATCCTACAAATTTTCTGTTTTTGAATGTGAAATCTAATCAAAAGTCTGTTTCTGAATGTGAAATCTGATTGATTTTTATGTTATCAGATTAAAGACTTTCCATGATAACTTCCAATATCGTCCAATATAAAAAATACAGGAATTATATAATGTTCTGGCAAATAGCCCACTTAGTTCTGCGAGTCCATCTGACCAAATTTGTTTCTATTCTAGATGACAGAAAAGTAAATGAGAGAGACAGACTTGTAGTTCCGGTGGGAGGGGCCTGCAATCATGTCAGTGATGTAGGAGATTGCAGGAAAGACTGTGATTTCGCCTGTCAACACTCTACTTTAAATGTTACCAGAAGGTAGACAAGGGCGTCAAATAATTGGGAAAACCTGGCATACCAGCATTTAACAACTTTTCAACCCAAAGGCTTAACTCTTAGCCTGCTATTTGCAAATTTACTGGTCTTAGGCAAATAGTGTATACCCAGATAAACCAACTGTCTGCTGAGATCTGTCTGACGAGTATCTACACTATTTGCTACAGTATTTTACTGCTCAGTCTCTTGTTTATTAGTATTTTAACCCTGACATGTAACATATATAATATTAAAGCCAAAAACCCTGAGAATTTAGCTTGTTTTTTGTGTGTTTTTTTAAGAAAATGTAGCCAGCTAAGGGTTAAAACTGAGAATGTGTTTTAATCTATGATCTTCATTTTTGTAATTTAAATACATAGCAGCCACTAATTTTAGTCATTTCAGCAACATTCAGCTACTACAGTAGAGGATGATGCCAGACAAATGCCTGGGTAGAACCAAGTGTGCACCACCAGTCAGATGGAAGACCTTCCCATATTGACCTTCCCATAGTAAGTTATGGAAGACCTTCCCATATTGACCTTCCCATAGTAAGTTATGGAAGGCCTTCCCATAGTAAGTTATAGAAGACCTTCCCATATTGACCTTCCCATAGTAAGTTATAGAAGACCTTCCCATATTGACCTTCCCATAGTAAGTCCCTCGCCTTGCAAGACAAGAAGCCCCAGGGTGAGAGGCTAAGCAGTTGTTGCAGTTCGACACTACAACTCAGCGAAGGTACCCCACAAGATCTTAGAATGAAAGATGAATAAATATTAAGCATTTTTATTGCGATTATGACAGATTTGCTCTGCTAAGAAACAAACTGTTTAATAACAGTATTACAAATCTGCAAAATAATCTAACACACACACAAATGTAAAATAAAACTTAAAAAAAAATGCACTTTGATAACACCTTAGAGTTCTTCAGACATACTAAGACTCAAAATCGAAATGTTAAAATTTAATTTAATGTTAAATTTTATTTAAATTTAAGTTAAATTTAAGTAAAAAGTAAACAATTAAATATTTTCTTCAGCTTCATGACTAAAACTTTATTGATTTGGCAGCCCAATGGACAGCTCCTTCTTATCCTATTTAAATGTAACCACGAAATTCTTTCAAACCATTCAATATTTGCAACCAAATCAATACCAAAATTTAATCTTCAAGCAGATTGTTTATCAACCACAAATCTAATGGAAATACAAATATATAGCCAGGAAAGGAATATAATTACATTGCAAAATTCATATAAATCTTTGACAGATAGAATCTCATCATCATACAGTAATAGGTATAGCAACTACTCGAAAAGCAAAAAGTAACAGAAATATACCAGAAAACACACAATTGGCTATGTTGAATGAAAAGAATGATTTGTGAAATCAGCTTTATTCAAGCTTCGAAATCTTAACACCCACACAGACAGCACATTTATAAACATGCTTCCTCAACATGTGACATTTTACAGTTTCTGCACTGGGAATAAAATAACAATGTAAATTTTACTTCATGTTGTCATTTAGTAATGTAAAAACAACACTTGAAACATTTTTTTTAAGCTACCTGACTTAAACTACCTTGTTTATTCTCTGGATGAATCAAGGGTGTGTGATTTAAGTCAGCAAATAGTTAGACATCCTATAAATGGCAAGTTGAAGCCGAACTTGTAATATTGTGCATGACATTAGTTTTAGATCCTTATTATGCTGTATTTCATTAAAATCCATTCCTATATTTTTACATTTTTGCTTAAATACATTATATTATTACATGTAAAGGTTAACATACTGATAGGGGAGCCCGTGGCATAGTGGTAAAGTCGTCAATTTGTAACTCCTCTGACTGCTTAGCCTCTGACTACATGGGTTCGAGTCCCATTCGGGGCGAAGGACTTAATATGGGAAAGTCTTCCAGCTGACTTGCAATGGGCCGGTTGTTCTACGGAGAAATTTGTCTGGGTTATTTCTCCACCAAAAAGCTGGACATTTCTATAAGTATCATAATGGTCACAGCAATCTATTTTAAAATTAAAACAAAAAAAACCATACTTATAAATAGAGACTAAACAGCAAATAGTGTAGATCCTGATCCAACACCTTACAGCAGTGGGCTGGAGGGTGGGGAGACAGGCCAAATGATCTTGATTGAAACTATATGCCTTAGCCTTATTACTTTGTGAACAGCAAGCTAAGAGCTTAGTGACCTTGCTACAATTCAACATACTGAAATGTACAGGATATATAGGTAGGAAGACTATTTGGAGATTGCCTCCAGGAAGATATAAAAAATTCAAAATTTAGCATCATTCAAGCATTTTGATAAAACTGGTCATCACATACTACCTAGAAACACCAAAATAATAACATTGGATGATCAATAGTTGAAAAGATGAGTGAAAGAAGCTATCATCATACAGTGGTAGCAAACATTCAACACTTAACACAGGAGGACCCCTTGCATGGTTGTCCAATGTTCTATTGAATGCATCTCTGCCTGCACCTTGGTTCATGAATGTCTAAATAGTTTTACTACACATTGCAACTATTGTTTTGAAGATTACATAGTTTCATTTGAGTTAGTATTCCTTTAATCCAAGAATTCCTACTACTTTTGTCCAAGTCTTATGGAGTCTGTTTTATACTGCGTTGTCATCACAACAATGCTGTTTGTTGGAAATAAGTCAATCCAACAATAATTATTTTAGTTACACAAACCCTGTGTAAATGTTTATTTTCTGTTACATTGAAACAACATTATTATGGTCATATTGGCGACATCTAGATAATTATTGGTGGAAGACCCGAGTCTTATGTCTGGGTAGAACCACCGGCGCACGGCAGGTTAGTCATCCCACATGAAAGTTCTCACCCCGACCAGGAATCGAACATGCGCGGTTATTTGAGGAGTTATAAGTCAGCAGCTCTAACCACTCGGCCACAGGCGCCCCTGGTTATGTAAATGTGAAGCCAATAAAGTACTGCCCTCACTGTGGTAGCATTGCAAATTATCTGCCATAGTAAAACATGCAGGATAAAGAACTAACCATGGCGATGTCTTGCCAACCACTGGTGAAGGAAAATCCCAAACATGTCTGAGAAGAACCATCGGTGCTAGAACACCTCTGCTCATGAAAGTTTTCACCCCGACTGGGACTCGAACCCATGGAGTGAGGGAACTGAAGAGTTAACAATTAGCAACTCTAAACTGCTCAGCCATGGGAGCCTTAAGTTAATCTGTAACCAGTGAAGTGCTTCTTCTCGAGTTCCCTAATGGCACCTTTACAAACTGAGCCCTTGCCACCCTTGGTATCCCTACATCTGACACAGCTACATCTGACCACTGGTCACCCATGGCTGGTCCCTGCTGGACACTGGTCACTGGGGTCACATCAATCACTAGACACAATGGTCACCACACAGAATACAGTCATTCAATCATCCACTACATGACACTAAATGGTCAAAAGGCAAGTGGCCAAAGTGACAAAAACAAACAACAATACCAGCAGGGAGGATGGCCCAGAAATGACTGGGGGTGGGAATAAATAACTCTTAAGGCTGTTTGCAAGCTGATAAGATTTTTTGTTGGTCACAAAAGGCAAGTAACCAAAGTGACATAAAAAATGTGGGGACAGACAAAATCCCTCCCAGACAAAATCTTATGTCAATGTATTTATGGTGGACAAATTTCTTCCTATAGAAAAAATCCCTCCATGAAATTAAGAGGGAAAGGAGGCAGGGATGGAGGGGGTCAGCTGGGGGGCAGAGTGAAAAGGGATATTCAGTTTTTTGTCCCCTTGAAAATTTTATGGGAGGGAATTTGCCCACCTTGGAAGATTTAAGGCAGGATTTTGTCTACTAATCTGTGTTTACACTGGGAGAATTTAATGTTAACCAAAGAATCTTAAAAGTTGTAGTGCTTATGTAGATTCCAGGAATTCTCATAATTTAAATTTGATGGAGATGTATGTTTATAAAACCTTGTAATTCAGAAAGGATCTGTTTGGCTGGATTTTTATTGGAATTTTATCCAATCAATTACTAGAAAATGACTGCTGACACTGGCTTAGCTGTCAATAAGCTTAGGTCAGGGTTTGAATTTAAAGACTCTTTAGTTGTTTTTGTAATATACATATATATATATAAAGGATTGGATGGAGATTTGCTTGCATTTTTGCTGATACTCTGCAGCGACATTTCTAACATTATAGCATAGGGGCACTTATGAGGTGCCCAGGGACTAAACCTGGCTGGACCATTATACCGACACCGACGAGTCAGGCATAATGCTGTCCCCTTAGCCCCGAACGTTTGGAGAGAAAACACTACTACCATCTTTAAAGTCTTTGCTTTGACCCGGCCAGTGTTTGAACCCGCGACCTCCCGATCCCAAAGCCGACGCTCTACCACTTGAGCTATTGCAGCCGGTTATATATATATATATCTATATTTATGCGCATGGATGACATGAAAGAAATGTTAAAAATTTATAATTTTTTATCAAAGCTTTTTGCGAATGACAATTATACCTTTGCCTTATTTTGGTTACGCTAATTTAAAACAGGAACTTTTGAAGCTTTATGATTACAGTTGCTTTTAAAAAATGAAAATGTGACTGATTGTGATCAAGACATATCGATGAACACATTTTTGAAATGGCTGTGATTTATGCTTTCATAAATAGAATAGAAGAAACTTACATTATAGTACATCCTGAGTTGCTATATTGAACTGTATATACAGCTTTTTTTAATCTTTCTTTAATTCCATAAAAGGACCGAGTATCAAATTGCCAAATTAGCCTTGTAAATTGATTTCATCCAGGACATTTGAGTTATAACTAGTATCATTTTTATTAAACTAGAATGAAAGAATAAAATAAAGATATAAAAATGTAATTTAAACATTTTTTTTAAAAAAAAATTCTCTGAAAAACACATGTACCCAAGAATTTTCATTTTTAGAAAAAATAGACAAAAAAAAAAGATATAGGTTTCATTAGTCCTGACATAGAAATGACAGTCTAGAACAAAAACAATTACTATTTTTTAACAACTAAAAAGTCCAGAGGCATTACCAGCATTTCCTGTTTTTTGAAGTGTTAACGTCATAATTTGTTCTTTAAACAAAAATCACCAGAATTTAAGTGAATTTAAAATGTTATGGCACGAACAATAGCAAATACAAGGCTCAATGGCCAATAATGGTAATTCTTTTAAGTTGTGTTTTTCCACAAGCACTTTGCTGAATAATTTGTGTGGTAGGAAGACCTCAGGGGATATTTATGACAGAAAATGTTTCAGGATTTCACAGCAGTTTGACAAGATCTTGCAACACAGTGTAATGCGGTGCAGAGTAGTGTATGAGATGTTAAATTGCAGCTCCTCGGCACCTCACAGTGTAGGTTCGAGTCTCAAACAAGAGTGAAATATTTCAGGTGAGGTCTTCCGGTTATATGGAGTGTCGGTGGTTCTACCCAGATATTTGCTTTTGTCCTTTCTAAAACACTTATAGTAAAATCACTTTCCTCACCTCCAAACATGTAAATGTGTGTTGCAATTAAAACCCAATGTCACACTATATGGTAATGAACAATAAATGGTGAGATGGATTTGTTTAATTAAATAAAATAAAAATAGCAAAAGCAAAAGTAGCAAACAAAAATATATACATATTTTTTAAAAAAAGTTCACAAATTTTGCTAATGAGGTATGAGAAAATTCTGTAAGTTACTTCAATACTTCAGTAACAATTTTTCTGAGTTAGATTTAAACATCAAAGAAAATTTCTAAAATGCAAATGTCAGTTGTTAAGGGTGGTATCGGACAGTTTGGCTTAAAATGTTTTTCTCAAATAACCAAGTAAGTTAATGGTACATGAACAGGTCTCGCAAAATGCAGTTCATTCATGACAATCTGTGTGAAGAATCAAGGTCAAATTCACACTCGCCACTGCAAACAGGTGTTTCTTATCCGAGCCATGCTGCAGAGATAGCTATTTTTTTAACTAAGAAAACCACATGACCACTTACTTATATATTCTCTAAAGCAGTGGTTTGTACATGTAATTAATATAGACAAACTGTTGGATACCACCTTTAAGACATCCAGGACACATCTCTAGGGATTCCTGGCATAACCACCATAATGCTAAAGCTAAGATAGACACAAAAACAAATATTCAATTAACTAATTTGGTTTAGTGCCTGCTTCATTTAAACAGTAATTAGTAAATAAGATAACGAAAGCGAAAGAAGAAAAACTGTCCCGCCTAAACAACCACAGAACACATCGTAAATATAATTGTAACAGTTACAAGATCATGACTACTTCTTCTTTAAATGTTTTCAACATACTTTTGACAGACTTTTAATCTATATCTCTTTCAAGCAAAATGTTGATTGGATTATTTTTATGTCTTTTTTGTTTTGAAATACAAGGCAGCTGTACATTTAAGATAGAGAAGGTCTCCAGTTAGTTGTTTATTTTGTTACATTGCACCGACACAATTATGGTCATATTGGCGATGTCCAGCTAATTATTGGTGCAGCTAATTATTGGTGGAGGAAGTCCCCAGAATTATGTCTGGGTAGAACCACAGGCGCAAACTTCCCCACACGAAAGTTCTTTCCCCCGACCAGGACTCGAACCTACGCCGTGAGGGGCTGAGGAATTACTAGTCGGTGACTAACCGCTCGGCCACAGGTGCTCCCCCAAAGCACTTAAGTCTGAGTAAAACCATTGGCTTACTGCAAGTCAGCTAGATGACCTTGCCACATAAAGTCCTTTGCTCAGACCGAGACTCAAACCCACAAGTTGAGAGGAGGGCAGTCAGCAGAGTTATAAGTTCACAGATCTACTACTCAGTCACAGGTGCCCTGATTTGGTCTACCAATCAACAAATGACTGGAAGTTTACTTTGAACCCAGTGTATTTTGGTCGTGTCCGGTAGCACTGATGACAAGTTTTTATAGATTCAATTATAGTTAAAATACATAAAAATGGAAAGTACTGCACATGTTTAATACAATAGTTTCCTTAATTGGCTGTTAATAACTGTGTTGTAGCTTTTGTCTAAATGTATAATCAATATTTAGAAGAGATGGTTGTTTTGCAGCTGAAAGCTGCTTTCCACAGAAAAAAATTAAAGTGATCATTATTTGCATACCTTTAATCACTTACAGGAGAAACTTAACCCAAACAGCACTTTTCAGTGCTTTGATTATTTTCCAATAACTTCTGAAGATCTTGGTGAAGTTTGAATAAATTTTAAGCTGTTTTCAAAGATTTCAATTCAGAAATGGTGATGAATGCATGATGCAAGACACATGATGGAAGAATGCTGGACACTGGAATGTAGGTGAACATAAAAGCTCACCTATAGCAGCAACATGTTCAGGTTAGCTAATAAAACAACTGACAATTCATTTCAGCAAAACAGTTATAGCTTTTTTTGTACATGTACACAAATATGTCAGTACTTATCATACATCATATATCAGAATGGGTGGCATAGACTTCCTGTCTTCAGCAGTCTTGATAGAGTATCATGGGGAGCAGAGACCTAGGTTTGTATGGTGATGGACATAGAATGACAGCTATGTGTCAGGTTCATATCCACATTGTATGTGGCTCGTCATCCCAAAATAGCAGATACTACCTCACCTGAGTCTACTGGTCGTGGGAGGCAATGGTTCGAGGTAGATAAAACATTAAAGGGGTCCTGCTAATTTGGTTGGCCTGTTTTGTGCTAAAACTTTTATCTACTTATATTTTTTATTGTTTGCTTTTTGCTGCTTTGCATGGATACAATTATAGACACATTGGGAGTGTCCAGCTTATCACTGGCTGAGGAAGACCCCAGGTCTGAGAAGAACTGCCTGCACAGTATAGGTCAGCTAAAAAAGCTCATCCCATGAAAGTTCTTGCCCTCACTGATAGTAAAACCCACATGGTGACAGGCAGAGAAGCTGAAAGTTGGAGACTTTTACCATTCAGCCACATTTTGCAGCAACCACTTGGCTACAGGCACCACCTATATTTCTGTAGCAACCAGTTGGCCACAGGCGCCATCTACAGTATTTTAGCAACCACTTGGCCTCAGGCACCCCATATCTTTTTGTAGCAATCTGCTTAAGGAACTACAGGCAAAGATGGGAGGATGAAAAGAAAGATATATAACTTATTTTCAACCATTTCCACTAGTACCTCATACTTTATACACTATCTTATAAAGCAATTAGTGTAATTGCGAATAAATATTATTTGACTATATGTAAAACCTAATAAATAGCAATTATATAAAAAATCAAACAAACCATTGAAAACTAAAAATAATAAAAATAATAAAACTTTAGTTTACCTTGACTTTCAGTTCAAATGCTTCCCTCCAGACAAGGCATTTTAGCTCTGAAAAGAGAATATGGATGCGGTAAATCTTTCAGAACTACAAAAACAGAAACACATATAAGTGGGCAAACTCTCCAAGAAACTCTTGCTGAAAATTATTTAACAGTATGAATCCTTGGTTACTTTGTTAATGTAATGAAATATTGGCAGCACTTGCAGATTTGGTTAAAATCAAACCAACTATAAGTTATCTTACATTCAAGCAATGTGTCCAACTTTTGACAAGATATACAAGTATACAGAGCCTGCGACTGTATGGAGCCTATATCTATATGAAGCATATAACTGTATAGAGCCTGTAACTATAGAGCTATTCCTTGTACAGGGTCTATAACTGTATAGGGCTTATAACTATAGAGCCATTCCTTGTACAAAGTCTATAACTGTATAGGGCTTATAACTATAGAGCCATTACTTGTACAGAGTCTATAACTGTATAGAGCCGATAACTATAGAGCCATTCCTTGTACAGAGCCTATAACTGTATAGAGCCTATAACTATAGAGCTATTCCTTGTACAGGGTCTATAACTGTATAGGGCTTATAACTATACAGCCATTACTTGTACAGAGTATATAACTGTATAGAGCCAATAACTATAGAGCCATTACTTGTACAGAGTCTATAACTGTATAGAGCTTATAACTATAGAGCCATTACTTGTACAGAGTCTATAACTGTATGGCGCCGATAACTGTAGAGCCATTACTTGTACAGAGCCTATAACTATAGAGCCATTACTTGTACAGAGTCTATAACTGTATAGAGCCCATAACTATAGAGCCATTACTTGTACAGAGTCTATAACTGTACAGAGCCTTTAACTATAGAGCCATTACTTGTACAAAGTCTATAACTGTATAGAGTCTATAACTATAGAGCTATTCCTTGTACAGGGTCTATAACTGTATACAGCCCATAACTATAGAGCCATTCCTTGTACAGAGTCTATAACTGTATAGGGCCTGTAACTTTCTGAGGATTTTAGACAAGAGGTGTCCTAACTTTTGAGTGCGATAAAAGATAGCAGGACATCTGAAAAAATTGGACAAGTTACAGAATTCTGCATCTTCAATAATCTGCAGGGTAATCTAGTTAGCGTTAGGCCATGTGCACTTCATTTACACCTCCAGGGGTTCACTCACAGTTTCCAGCAAATTGCATTTAGCTGTCTAATAGTGAAACAAAATACCAAAGATACAAGAAAACAGTGCAATACATAAATGTATCCATCCACTCCATCAGAACTTTTTGTACCTCCTTACTTTGACCATCAGGGAATTGTTTTTATGCCCAAAACAAAACACTTAGTCAGATATACAAATGAATGAATACAGCTGTGTTACATATACTTTTTTAATCATGAAGCAAGAGAAATAAACATACAAGACACTGGATGGAATAATGAAAACAAACCATTTTATCAATATTAAGAAAATCTAATACCCTAGGAATCAAGATCTATAAAAAAATCAAAACTTGTTAAGAAAGAAGATAGAATAAGTGATGGATGTGCAGAAAAAACAAAAACAAACAGGTAAATAAGAAAAGGTCCTTCAATAATTGCCAAAGATATTTAAATCTAAACTACGAGACGAGACATAACACACTTAAAGAAAAACCAGCAGTTACAGCCTTGGAACGGTTAGTCAGCAAAAAGGAAGAAAAAGTGCTTAAACCAAAATAAGCATGAATTATCATTTAAGATGATAAATACCCTCAGGTACTGCCTTGCCACAGTTAGTGTAACCATAATCAACAAAGGGCCATAACTCAAGTAAAATCAAGCCAGTCCTGATGTGCCACAGAGGTGCCCAACTAGGCTTGGTACTCTCCAGTCCTGTAAAGTTACATTAAAATCTCTTGCTTAGAAATCGCACAGACATTTTCACAGGGTATAACTACACCCTAAAAACTGGACCTGGTAGCACAATCGGTAGTGCATCGGCTCTAGGAAGTCATTAATGAAAATGGTAGCTGTATGGTCCCTTGCTAATGCTCAAGCAAATATAAGGGTAGTTCCACAACTGGTTGGCCCAAAGTCAGGGTAATGTGACTGGGTGTGGTATCATGCCAGGTGTTCACTGAATGCTATACACAGTGAAGGCAGCACTATATCTGCTTCAAGTGAACACCATCTCAAGCTAAATGAAATACTAATAAACAAACTAAACAAACTGTATCACTAAAAATATTATCTACTGTCTGGTATTTAACTTTCAAGATTTGTTAAATAATCCTCACTGACTGATCTGGACCTATACTATTTGCCTAAGTCTGACTAGGATCAAAATGAACATTTAACACCTTCAATTACCATACTGATCATTACTTGCAATCCATCATAATATTTTACACCACCCCTGTCAAAAAAATCAATTAGGGAAAAGTAAAAACATACTTTCTGCTCTGTCTACAGCAGCTGGGAATGCTCAAGTATTTAAATATTATTTCAGTACAAAATCCCTTAAGCAAAACAGTGTCTGTCTTAAATTTCCATCAGAAAGTTGTGAATTTTTTTGCCTACAGGATTTACATACTTTAATCCTACAAAACCAGAAACTGAAATATCAAGAAAATGCTGTTTATATGCATACATCTTAATTTTACATAAATTTCACTTAGTTTATTTTTTTGAAATTAAGAAAATGTTTGTGCATTCATCTTCCTTTAATTCTGAGAAATGTTTATTTAAGTACATACTCTATTTCAGAAACACTTGAAAATAAGATTCCAAGGGATTACAGAGGCCTAAAGAAAATACTGAAATGTCAATCCCTACATCACCTTACATTTAAAATATTTCAAGACACCTGAAAGCACCTGTATTTTGACTATTTCTTGGGTTTAAAAGAGATCTACAAAGAAATATAAATAAAAAAATGATGGTTTCCATTTCATAACAACTTTGGTGCTGCTTTCACTGTGACAGGATCTTATCAACATTTGGTATGAGACCAACTCCAGTATGAGTATGCTGTGAGTATGAGTATGGTGAGAATATAAGTATGGTGTGAGTATGGTATGAGTGTAGGCCTTGTGTGAGTATGAGTATGATGTGAGTATAGGTCTGGTATGAGTATGGGCTTGATGTGAGTATTGTTATGGTGTGAGGATGAGGATGGTTTGAGAATGAGTAGGGTGTATGGTACGAGTATGAGTGGGTGTGGTATAAGAATGAGTATGGTGGGAGATTTAGTATGGTATAAGCATGGTATGACTATGGGTATGGTGTATGGTGTGAGTATAGGCGTGGTGTAAATGTGAGTATGGTATGAGTTTGGTGTGAGTATGGTGTGAGTATGGTATGAAAATGGGTATGGTATGTGCATGGTGCGATAATGAATATGTTGTATGGTATGAGTATGGTATGAGTTTGGACATGGTGTAAGTGTGGGTATGGTGTGAGTATGGACATGGTATGCGTATGGTATGATTATGAGTATGGTATGAGTATGGTGTAAGTATGGTAAGGGTATGGTGTATGAAAATGGTGTATGGTTTAATTATGAGCATGGTGAGAGTGTTGGTATGTTGTGAGTATGAGTATGGTATGAGTATGGTAGGATAAGAAGTATGGTTTGATTCTGAGTATGGTGTGAGTATAAGCATGGTGGGTGTATGGTATATGGATGGTATGGTTATATGTATGGTGAGTGTATGGTATAAGTATGGTGATTATGAGTGTGGCATGAGTATGGTGTGAGTATGAGTAGGTTATCTATCTTATTAATTGGTGCCATCAACTGAGTGTATTATAAAAATAGAAGGCACACAGATTTCATGGAACGTATGGCAAACTTTCATTAAAACTGATAAAGCTGTAGGAGATGAAGCCCTTATAAAACTGCATACATTTATGACATTTGTGTCAGATACACAGATATGGCAGATTCAAAGGAATTACTGAGGTATTTAACTTCTTGAAATCAGGAATTACTGAGGTATTTAACTTCTTGAAAAATCAGGAATTACTGAGGTATTTAACTTCTTGAAATCGGGGATTACTGAGGTATTTAACTTCTTGAAATCTGTAAGGAATTACTGAGGTATTTAACTTCTTGAAATCAGGAATAACTGAGGTATTTAAATTCTTGAAATCGGGGATTACTGAGGTATTTAACTTCTTGAAATCTGTTAGTAATTACCGAGGTATTGAACTTCTGGAAATCAGGAATTACTGAGGTATTTAACTTCTTGAAATCTGTTAGAAAATTTTGCATTTCCACAGAATATTATTAGGTATACAGTGGATCTAAGACATTTTCAGACTTTAAAGATGATTTTTTTTAACTTCAACGCTTGAATTTGCAAACCACAGCTGCAGAAACAACAGACCAATGTGTATTTATCTTTTTTTGTTGAAGCTCTGGGTAAATATAAGGCTTAATCATTCATGATCAGCAGTTCTTTAAACAACCTAATACTTCCTTTCCACAATAGATTGCCATTGTCTTATGCAAATTTTTAGACTCCCTTGGGACTTTCTAAAGAAATTCCATTCCAATAAATATGATAAATAATGATAAAGGAATTACAGGTTTAGTTTTGAAATGTTCAGTATGTTTATAATAGATTTTGTATATGAAGTTTTACGTATCAGGTTGATAACCAATAATGGTACTTTGCATTTTTTTTTGTGTGTTTTTTTTTTTGGGGGGGGGGGGGGGGGGGGGGGGGGGGGGGGGGTTTATTATAAAAATCCCTTCACATATTAACATTGTGTTTTTTTTTACATCACAACATAACCATGGTCATATATCTAGCGACATCCAGCTAATTATTTGTGGAGGAAGACCCAAGACATATGCCTGGGTAAAACCACCAACACCATATACTTTTGATTAGCCGGCATTTTTGTCGATTTTTGCGACATTTCTATCATTATAGCACAGGGGCACTTATGAGGTGCCCAGGGACTGAACCCGGCCGGTCCATTATACTGACACCGACGAGTCAGGCGTAATGCTGTCCCCTTTGCCCTGAGCGTTAGGAGGGAAGCCACTACTACCAACTTTAAAGTTTGACCCGGCCGGGGTTCGAACCCATGACCTCCCGATCCACAAGCCGACGCTCTACCACCTGAGCTATTGCGGCCGGTTATACTTTTGAAATGATCCAATTTATTTGAACACTGAATACCAATGAAATGTTATTACTATAGTATTAACCCTTTACTTGCTACATTCGTTAATAACCCAGCCAAATTCTTAATCAACTTCTTAACAATGACATACAGAGGTGCCTAGACATTTTGCAAGAGATTCAGCAGCAAGAAGTGCAGATCCTGATCTGATAGTTTCCATCAGGAAGCCAGCTGCTCTGGATCTATACAATTTATCAAAGTCATATACATTTTTTTTAACAATCAAAGGGTTAATTGTATGCATCTATTCAGGAATATCAAAAGATGTTCTTAAAGGTGATATCCGACAGTTTGGACCAAAATAATTTTTTTCTTAATTAACCAAAAAGTCATTGTTACCTGAAAAGATCCTGCAAAATGCTGCTCATTGTTCAGTGTGAACAGTGGAATATATATCTCTATTTCTCATTGCAAACAGGTATTTCCTATCTGAGCCATGCCGCAGAGATAGCTTTTTTGACTAAGACAATCACGTGACAAATCACTTTTGAGACTATGTTAAATCGTTATCAGGGTAATTCGCTCTGATGTCGATATCTATTTTTAGCCAAGATAGATTTGGAATAATTGAGGGGTTGGAATCGAGATTAGCCAGCATTTTTGCTGATACTGTGCAGCGACTTAGTGTTTTTATAGCAATTTGTACTCTCTCGCAAAACAGTCAGAGTTCAAAACAATCTTTACTTATACTAAAGTATGCGTCTATGCAGAAATTATGCCCTAATTCGCTAAAGCTGTTGTACAGTATTGTTACATGAATTTGACGTAGGCAAACTATCAGATATCACCTTAAATGCCAACACTGTATTAAGTTAGGACAAAATCAAGGCATACTGCAAATATAATCTATTTAAGTTTTCACAAGTTATTATTTTGCTTAATAAGGTAAAAAATAAAAGTTACAATAATTATACAATGAAATTTAGGAATCTGTAATAATATGCTATATGAAACAGAAATTATAAATTTGTTTTTTTATGGCTGATAAATTACTGTTTAATTGATTTATAAATTTCACAAACATGCATCTTATTAACAATTTAGAAGTTTAAGTGTAATTCAAAATGCTAAATTGAAATTCTCTTTAGATAAATGACAAATCCCCAAACAATCTACTTAACATGCTTCTATTGCTGAATTTACAATACGGGAATGTCCTTGAAAAAAATAATGTCACTTATTTGGGTTTTTTTCGTCTCGAAAATAGGAGCCACTTTTTTAAATTTCATCAAAGATTTGTTTTCACTTAAATAAAATACTGCTATTTATACAGCAGACTAGCTATGGAAACTTGCTCCTGTCAACACACCACCACTCTCCCCCACCTCCTCCTGCCCACACACCACCACCCTCCTCCGCCCCCTCCCCCATGTTTTCATTTTATTTTATTCAAAAATAATAATAATGCCTTTCCTATCATCAAATTTACATGAGTACTTTTCAATCCAAGAATACTGTTTCTTCCTCCTAATACACCCAAAATTTTATGTCTACAAAAAATATATGCATATTTTACATTTAAGCATGATAAACCCAATAAACAAACAAACAAACATTTAAGCATTTTTTCTTTCAATGTCTGACTACACTACCAATTTTCCATCACGTGCGTTACTGTATGTTTTCCCATTTTGAACAAATAACAGCAGAACATGCAGAAGGAACTGTCTGATATCCAACCATAAACAAGATCCTAAAGATCATTTCATCCCAAGCTCAAGCATTTGACTCAATTAAGGTTATCATTAGTTAGCTTTATGACCACAAGAAACATTGATCTTTATGTGGGTACTTTCATTTTGCCCATATGGACAATGTAATAAGGCTGATTTATGCTACGATTATAGCTAATAATAATCCATTTTCTGTGTAAAATTAGACAGAATACATTGTAAGTTTGAATCTTAGGAAATTTAGTCAAAATGTCCTTTTTTTATGCTTTACTACAAATTTCGATTAATTATATTCACAAACCATATTCTCAAAATGCCACTTTAAGTAAGCAAGTTATTTAACTGCAATATTTTAATCTTAAATGGAAGACAACATTATACAAAAAATCCCTGAAATATTTACCCTAACAAGCTTGCTTCTGCTTATAAATCCTTTAAAAAAATATTCCCACAATTTTTTTTTTTATTCCAGAATTGTTTTTAATTATATAATTTCATTTTAAATATAATTTAATTTTTTTAAATTTATTTTTCCTATGCCAGACTTCATGCACCACTTATTCATCTAGCGCTATTTGTCACCTTCTGTTCAATGTAACGGAGATCGAGAACAGTCCGATATCAAACAATATTAACATGATCCCAACAATCATTAATTACCTCCAAAACACAAGCATGTGACTCAATTAAAGCTATCATTAGTGAGCTTTATGATCGTATGAAACATTGATGTTCATGTCTGTACTTTCATTTAGTCGCTATGGACTATTTAGGCTGATTTATGCTATAATTATATCTAATAGTAGAGGGTGTTTGTTTTATCTGAGAGATAACGATACCTCAGCACACACCATGGTGAAGTGAATTCAGAATGAAATATATTCTAACAAAATCTTATGCAGAAATTATATAGAAATGTTTTTTGAAGTTTTGTTATAAAGTTGGAAGTTACTTTAATCTTGAATGCTGACTCATACGTAACAGTGCAAAAACTCACTTTTCTCCAAGATGCAGGGCCTGTGGAAATTAGCAGTCTTTTTTTTTCTTCTTTTTTTTTTTAATGCAATTAAAATGTTTTTCATAGATGTTTTGTTTTGTTTTTCAGGTACATTGCAGCAACCAGTAATGATCAAGGTAGCGACATCCAGCTGTTTTGGTGTCGCAAATCCCGAGACTCTGGGTAGAACCACCGGCGCATCACAAGTCGGCTGGAAGACCTCACATTAAGTCCTTCGCCCTGAACCTCTAAGCTGTCAAGGACTCTACTACTATGCCATGTGCGCCCCTACAAAATCATTATTTTTCTTCTTAATTAGGTGCAATTAAAACTGTTAAATGTAGAACAATACTAAACTCTATGACTGCTTTGCATAATGCACTTAGATTTATAAAATATTTGCTGCCATACATTTGTATGAATGCTTTCAACGTTATAGTATTTGCAGAAGTATTATTGTAATATTTGCCATGTAAAAATAATTAATAAAAATTAAAATACATGCCATTGGTATGTGTCACTAATTTCTTCATTTTTATTAAATGTCAATAACTTTTGTTCAATTTATTATGTATGAGTTAAGAATATTACACAAATTATTGATTTACACAAACCATGTTGCCAGTAAAACTTCATGTTGTCTACTGGAGTAAAAAGGAGAGGGGGGAGGATAAAAAAATAGAAAAAAAAAGTTGTTTGTTGATTTGAAAGCCAATACAATGCTTCCTGTTGACTTTGATTACATTTGGGAAAATGAAAAATAATTACACTAATGTAGGAAACATGTAACCCCTGCCTCAGCCTCATGCTTGAATAACCATTACCCTAACATGAGTGAGCTGCACCATATAAGGCAATGCCTGCTTCCAACCCTTGCAACGCTACGTAAGTTTTTCACCCTTACTCATTCCACTATAACCATACTTATTTTAATAATCAGCTATCATCATGCAAAAGTAAGTAAATATATGTGACAGACATTTCAGCAAATAATCCAAATCCTGAACAGATCGTTCCCTTCTAGCATTAGCTGATCTGGATCAACTCTGTTTGCAAAGACCTTACCAGTTTCTGCTTGAAAGGAGTAGAGCTCATTACTTCAGTTGCACCCATACTAGAATGGATTTAATTGAATGAAGCTATTGGCTGAATCACAGTTAAAAGACAAATTGAAAGCTGTGGATGGCTTAATTAAAACATTGTACACTACTGCAAAGGGCATTCACGCTATATTAATACCTTAAATGTTATCTTTAAGTCATGCAAGACTCCTTTTTATGTATTTTCTGGTAGTTATTAACAAAAATATGTCATAAAATTAAAAAAAAAAAGATAAACAATTATCAATTGAAGAAGTCAGAAAATATGATTCCTTGCTTGATAAGTAGAATTAGTTTCCAATAAAAAAAAGACAAATATGCATACACTTAATACAGACTCAACATCCTGCACATTGGGATGCATTTGCTTTCAATTGCCTCAACTCTTTCCATCACTTCATAATAAGGTGTTCAGGGTTTGCCCAAAGCTAAGGGTTGAAGTAAAAGACTTGTTATCCCTATGAACCTCGCTGCTTAGGTTCAAATCTTGGTCAAGGCAGGAACTTTGAAAGGGGAAGGTCTAACAGTTGAAGACATAAGGTGTGCCAGTAATTCTACAAAGATGTATGTCTGCAATCTTCCTACGACAGAACCACAATCCATAGACACAGCTAGAGACATACCCATAACCCAAAGACACAGCTAGAGATGACCCCCAAAACCCAAAGACATACACACAACCTATAGACACACCTACAATCCATAGACACAGCTAAAGACACACCCACAACCCCAAAACACACCTAGAATCATACACCCACAACCCAGACACAACTAGAGACACACCCACAACCAAAAGACACAGCTAGAGACACACCTATAATCTAAAGACACAGCAGATAGAGACACACCCACAACCCAAAGACACAGCTAGAGACACACCCACAATCCAAAGACACAGCTAGAGACAACCGCCAAACCCCAAATACACACCCACAACCCATAGACACACCCACAATCCATAGACAAAGCTAAAGACATACCCACAATCCCAAAACACACCTAGAAACATACACCCCCAACCCAGACACAACTAGAGACACACCCACAACCAAAAGATACAGCTAGAGACACATGCACAACCCAAAGACACACCCACAACTCAAGACACATCTAGACACATGCACAAGCCAAAGACAGATTAAGAGGCACACCCACAACCCCCTAAACACCTCTGTACAACACCCACACCTAGACTGGTTTACATCCACCATAATAACATATTTATTTGTAAGATAACAAAGCAAACTTATTAAAGACAGTCTGCTAACTGTGGATGTACACTAATATATAATGGGGACACTTTTATTGCAGCATTGAAAAGGTCTACAAAACATTAAATAATACCAAGTCAGTTCATTTTAAGGGATGATTTTAACCTGGACAGGTTTTGTAGCAGACCTGAGGTAGCCAAGGACCAGACACATTTTGGAGACAAAATTGCCGTAACAGCAAGGGAATATAATAAAACAACGAAGAAAAATAAAAAAAAACCCTGAGGGATTCAAATAATAGAAGTGAATTTTACAACATTAAGGAAAACAAGGAACAGAGACTTTACAAAATCGAAGAAATAATTGTTATTTTGGATAGTAGAAACAACAAATACAGGTAAAAGACCTGACTAGATTCGATATAGGAGACAACAACATACAAACATAGAAGAAAAGACCATAAAAAATTATAGTATTGGGAAGTTTATTCCAATATTGCCAGAATATCTATAAAAAGATTCCCTAACAATGAATCCTAATTTGTGGTATCTTTTTTTGGAAATATAATCTCTTATATGCTGACATCTCAATCTACTCCAAGGCTATTCTGAAAGAAATTCCCCATGAAATCATTGCAATGTTTCATTTTTCACAATAATCTCTGTTTCATCAACAGCACTGCCATACATAGGAAGTTCATCTGGGCAGTTTATCTTATTATATATCTTCCTCAATGTGCTCTAAAAAATTTCAACTTAACTCTACTATTTTGGTTCTCAATTATAATGGTCATGTTAAAATGGTTCATACAGTAACAACACAAAAGGGTGAACAAAATGAACAGTGTAACTTTTTTGGTTGTATTTTGGTTAACTTTTAATGTATCAAAATATTGTTTTGATATCTAAAATACTTCATAAAAGCTGTTAAATTTGATATTTAATTCAGTAAAATAGACTGAAAAATAAAAACACAATAGTGAGTTTAATAGAGCACATATTTCCGGATTTCAGCCTGCATTGGCTTCTGCCTTCACCAATGACTCAGGCATAATGCTGTCCCCTTAGCCCAGAGCATTAGGAGGGAAGCCACTACTACCAGCCTTAAAGTCTTTGATTTGCCTTGGCCAGGGTTTAAAACCCGGCACCTCCTGATTAGCAAGCTGACACTCTACCACTTGAGCTATTGCGGTCGGTAAACCTCTGAAATGTGGTATTTGACAGTTTGCCTATGACTAAACAAGTAACAACTTCTTTCCCCTGCTCTTGGTAATTTGGGTATAACTCCTGCTTAAGCCTTTACCTTAGTTTAAGTTAAGGCTGTTAACAATATTACCTCAATTAATTCATGAAATATATTGCTTTAAATGTTAATAATTTTCAAATTTATAAGGAACTACCCTTATATTTACTTGAGCATTTGAAAGGGAGCTATACCACTACCGTTTTTTATGACTTTGGTGTGTCATGGCCCAGGTTCGAAAACAGGACCTCCCAGAGCCAACACTCTACCAATTGCACTACCAGGCCCGGAAGGCAGGATATGGATTTCAGCGAAAGATATATAGACATTAGAGCTGATGAATGATTAAGCAAAATGATCTAAAAAGAAAGTGGTAACATGGTTTGCATAATTTAAAAATAGCTAACTGGGTAGCGCTAGAACTGTATGTACTTTATTGTACTCAGTTTGGAAGGAAAATATCAGATTAATCATAATGACTTCTGATTGAATTAGTTTCTGAATGAAGGTTACTTTAATGGATGGCTCAGTTCTAGAATAGTTATCTTTTCAGCAGGGTAACAAAGAGAAGGAAGCAACGTAATGGCCACATATGTACAGGGTTTGATGCAGAAATAACACGTTTAGCATGAGCTATAATCTCCTAAAATCAGTTCTTAGCATAAAACTTGTTTACAAAAAATACCTGAAATGGAGGGCTTTGTCCCTAAAAGAAAACATTGATTCTAAAAGCAACGGTAACACAGTGAAGGCTAAGCTGTTAGTGTTTAAAATATACAGTGTTCGGAGGAAGAAATAACAGCTTAGGCAAGTCTAATAAACACTTAGGCCCATATTTACCCATCATTTTATCTAAGAATTTCTCAATCCATTGATTTCAGAGGAGAAGCTATCTTTAAATTACTTTCCAATACATGCCTGAAATTTTGCAAGATACTTTTTTTTTACTGGACTATTTTGAGGTAACACCCACATCTAAACAAATAAGGTCATCTTGGTTTGTCCAATACAAAAACAATGTTTTTAAGTTCAAGTCATAACTTATGCTTGAGACCGGACCTGGAAGCGCAATCGGTAGAGCGTCGGCTCCGGGTACGGGAGGCCCCGGGTTCGATCCCGGGCCGCGACGTACCAAAGTCATTAAAAATTGTAGTGGTATAGCTCCATTGTTAACGCTCAAGCAAATATAAGGTAGTTCCACGTCTGGTTGGCCCGGTGTCAGGATATTGTGACTGGGTGTGTTATCATGCCAGGTGTTCACGGCATGCTATACACAGCGAAGGCAGCACTGTATCTGCTTCAAGTGGACACCGTCTCCAGATAACTGAAATACTGTTCGTGGGACGATAAACCAAACAAACAATAACTTATGCTTAGAGAGAACCAGCCTATACTTTCATCTGAACCTCTGCATTCTGTCCTGTGAATCATGGCCTTCCCTAGGTCCTCATTAGTTGGGCCAACAGCGATATTCACTGAAGCATTCATTGGCACTCTGGCTTCACGGTGACCCCTGCTGACCCTTAACTCAATAATCCCCTAAATGCAGCGTTAATTGCCATTCAAGACTGCACGCCTGTAAGTGAAGCAGAAAAAATACATTTGTTTCCAGGGGCCCAGCAATGGCCAGCAGTCAGTTGAGGAATTTGTGCAATCTGGCCATTACTTTCATTGGAATCTTTCTTGGTCTTGGGTGAACAATGTTGTGGCAGAGAAAATGAAGCATGAGTTTCTGCCACAAAAAAAAATAAAAATATTTTAGAGGTGCTGATTATGGTGACTACTTTGCTTATAAGAGTTCCAACTATTTGAGACCATTCATCATTAAATCATATATAATGAATTTATAACTAGAAACTTTAGTTTCGGACAAATATCCATTATTTAATTGGTTGGTTTTGAAAGACATTTAACATATGGCCACTAGGGTGCTTGAGAATGATTTCAGACTCTACATAAGAGACAAATATAAGTAGATGGTGATATACAAAAAATATCCATATAGTAGTAATACATATGAATATGATTCATTTCAAATTCCATATGGGAAGTTTCCATCATCATTTAATATGTTCTGGTGTCATTATATGGAAATCCTTTCCTGGCATTAATAACCTTGCCTTAATTTAGTACAGTAAGACCTCTGGACAGAAAAGACACAATAATATTGTCACTCGCTGATGATATAAAAAAAACAAGGCAGCCAAGTGTAAGCTAGTTGTCATTAATTCTCATTGAAGGATATCACTGTACTAAGCTCCTCTGCCCCAAGTCTGTTTCTGTAGCACATTTAATGATTATATATTGGTAAAAAACTGTCTGGGGCTTCCTGTTTACCGCCAGGGGCCTGGCTGGCCAAGGGCCATAAATCAATCAGCAGGGAAAGACCTCAGCAAGCCAATTATTGATCCCTGGACAGAAGCTCAGTTCAACAGACTGCTCCCTTAATGCATGTAAATTTAGACAAATCACAGACCTTCATGATACCAAAGTAATTGTCACTTTGTAGGATGAAGTGATGGCTCCAATGGTTAGATGATGGCTAATGTAAATTCTTTTCACAATGATACTTTATAGGCACACAAGAACACTTAAAATTAAATCAAAACAAAAAGGTTAGATGATGGCTAATGTAAATTCTTTTCACAATGATACTTTATAGGCACACAAGAACACTTTAAATTAAATCAAAACAAAAAGGTTAGATGATGGCTACTGTAATTTTTTTTCACAATGATACTTTTTAGGCACACAAGAACACTTAAAATTAAATCAAAACAAAAAGGTTAGATGATGGCTACTGTAATTTTTTTTCACAATGATACTTTTTAGGCACACAAGAACACTTAAAATTAAATCAAAACAAAAAGGTTAGATGATGGCTACTGTAATTTTTTTTCACAATGATACTTTTTAGGCACACAAGAACACTTAAAATTAAATCAAAACAAAAAGGTTAGATGATGGCTACTGTAATTTTTTTTCACAATGATACTTTATAGGCACACAAGAACACTTTAAATTAAAGCAAAACAAAAAGGTTAACCTGTTGTTGTTTTTTAGCTAAAGAATTATTCATCACCACCTTGTAATGCATGTAATGCATTCTACCACTTAAAGAGCACCACAAGTAGAGGCATGAGGCTAACAGGTAAAAAAAATGTTTCCAGCTTAATAAAATATTTATTGATTGCTACCTTGCTTATTACCATGATATGACAATAAAATAAATCATACATCTTAATTAATGGCAAACAAACAAAAAATCTTATGTAGAAAATAATCAGATACCTAATATTAAGGTCAATAAAATGTAAACAACCATTTAATTAAATATAAAACATAAGAAATGTATCAATGTGGCAGAATTATTGGTATGCAAGTAGATGAGATTTTCAACACAAAACATTGTATTATCTAATTTTGCTACAAAATACTTCACTGTCAGTCTTCATAATATCCCCCAAAAAGAAGTTACACATTTTTAATGTATATTTCTACTCACGTAGTTTTTAAACCTCAAAATTGTAACCAAATCTAGCAATGCCAAAGATGGATTTGTCTGCTGAGCATGAAATATGTTTTCCGCTATGTCTCGTTCCAATATCGACAGCAATGATTCATGGCTCTGTAGTTTATTGATAGTTGTGAAGAAAGTGTCTGTTATCGCTGAAAATTACATCTAAACTGCAACGACTGATATGACACTCGCAATCATAGTCTGAGCAAAGGCAAACAGAGAAGAGGCAGATTCTCCAGCGCTTTGATGACATGGAATGGTAATTCTTGTAAGATGGATTATGGGAAGTGTTTTTGCGTTTTTGGTTTAGACAGTCGATTTTAAAGGGATATCACAGTCTAAAAAACCTTATTAGACAGGAAAGTCCTAAAACTTTGGAGTCAAAATAATAGATAAATAATTTAAATAATGTTTAAGGGCCTACAATACACTGCAACCATAAACATTCAAATTTTCGTAAGAACAGTACTAGTGAATAATGTCATTTATTTTCCCTGCCTCAGCACAATTATTGTTATACTTGTACATAAAGTGCAGGAGAGGTCAACTGAAATTGTTGATGCCAAATTGTAAAAAAACTTACATCATGATGGGAATATTATGGTAAAACTAAGTGCAACCAACATAGATTACCAAAGTTGCGATGAAAATGTTATCAACATTTTCTATAATCGCTTATAGCAAATCATGAATATATAATAAAATTCATACAAATTCGATAGAGTACTGAAAATCAGCTAACTCATAACTCAAAATTAATACCAAAAATCGCTGTGGCAAATTAATTTAGAATAATTTTTCTGTTATTCCTATTTAAATCAGAGGACTGACTGGCATTTGCTTCTTTATTACTAGTTGCTTATGGACATCAGTGAAACATTTTCCAACCTTAAACCATTTTCTGAGAAAGCTGAGAATGCAACTCTGACACCAGACTATATACTGCCAGTAACACAGACCATCTGCTAAATGTCCAACTTTTCGTCTGCAAGAAAGTCTATAAAAAAAACACTTAAAAACAATACTGACCATTTCTTAGCATTTCTTCTTGGAAATGATGAAATACTGGGAATACTAGTCAAATAATAAAACTCGGAACAAAGTTTTTCAAATGTACCGGCTATGTGAATGCAACCTGCAGTCTAGTTGTGCCGTCAATGCTCCAATGTGTGGGTGGAAGCTTGGATCACGATGCATCTGATTAGCACATTCAATCGCATAACAATCATTGTCCCTTAAATTATGTACTTTAATGGATGCAGTTTTTTAGGAATAAGGATGCAGGTCAGCATGTTGTTATCACATCTCTCGAGTGACAATACCTACTCTCCAACCTATTTTGTGTTGACTGGCACTTATATACAAATTTAATTCAAATACAATGAGCTTGTCACAATTCTTTGAGTAATTTAGTAGGATTACTTTGAGGACATTAAAGTTTTTCATGAAGTTTGACCTGAAATTTTTTTTTTTTTTTTTTTTTAAAAAGTCTATAATTCTAGTTTTGCATTTTATTCCATTATTAAAGAATAATTATATCACAGTGATGACATTATAACAACAAACTAATCATTTACAGCATAAGATGGTCAATACATGTATTATGCAATGCCTGCCATGGAAGTTTAGATTTTACAAATTATGCATTATTTATCAATTATTGATTAGGTGGCAATTTGTAGTATCAAGATATACAGTAGTAGGTTATGAGGAAAAATAGAAAAATACAGTGAACACTTGAAATAGGAAGGCCGGATAGCATGTACTGGGCTTCCCAGAGAAGTAAAAACTACTTTGATTTGTTATAAGAAAACCACATCTAGCTTACTACCCACAAAATGGAACAACCCTTACTAGGGCATACAAGCCATGTTTTGGCAAGCTAAGCAATGTATAGTATGTTAAGACCATGCACATTAGTACAAAAAAACAGGTCCTAGGTAAGAACCAAAGCCAGGGTACAGAAAAAGTGCCGTAATGTTTGTATCACTATAATAATCAAACTTGGCTTGTATGTGAAGTGAAGAACAGGTTTGTCTCATGACAGAATAATGTGACTTGACGTTACATTCTATTGATGTGAGCATGGTGAGGTACTATACCATGGTTATCATATAGCGAAAGCACACACCCGTTATTATATTATACATGTTGGTAGCATGTTCAACTAAACAACAAGAAATTTTTTAAAAAGTGTAACAAATAACAAAATCCAACAGTATGTAAAAGTAGATCAGTTTACAAAATCTTCAGTGAGTCTAAATAACTTTGTATTTGTAACAAGCCTTCCTATGTAATAAAGGTGTCAAACACTTTCTGATGATTATTTATGATCAGTCATTTCTTTTTTATCAACATATCTATTACAAGTAAATCTCTCTGTTCTTTGATGTGTTTTTACTTGTTAATTTTGTGGTATGCTAAAATAAAGGCCAAGCCAAAATATGTAAGTGGTTCTTGTGGTAGAAATCAAACTATAATGCATAAAGGCATGCAGGCAATCAAAAAACAACTGTAGCTGCTTTAAACAGTGCTATTGAGAGACTAGCTTGATGCAAAGGTACTGCTGCCACGACTATGATACCCTGGATGACAGCATGGTTTGTTAATTGGGTTGATCGTCCCGCCAAACAACAGTATTTCAGTTATCTGGTGATGGTATCCACTTGAAGCAGTTATAACGCTGCCTTCACTGTGTATAGCATGCAATGAACACCTGGCATGATACTACACCAAGTCACATTATACTGACACTAAGCCAACCAGTCATAAAATGATGCTCTTATATTTGGTCAAGTGTAATGTGTTTATTTGTTTATTGTCACACCAACTGTATTTCAGTTGTCTGGAGACAGTGTCCACTTGAAACAGATATAGTGCTGCCTTCACTGTGTACTGTGAACACCTGGCATGATACCACACCCAGTCATATTATCCTGACAACAGGCCAACCAGTCGTGGAACTAACCTTATATTTGTTTAAGTGTTAGCATGCGAGCTATACAACTACCGTTTTCATTGACTTTGGTATGTTGTAGCCCAGGATCGAACCCTGGGCCCTGGAGCCGATACTCTGCTTATGCACTACCAGGTCCGGTAAATTGATATATCTTACTCTTAATACGAATGCATATGTCATAGCCCGGTATAAAACCTTGAGCCGACACTCTACTGATTGCACTACCACTTCCTGTACTAGGAGAACCTAGATTGTGTTGGCATTGTAGATTGTAGGGAGGTCTTCAAGCTGGCTTGCAGTGAATTTTGTTTGATGTTTTTTAAAATGCTGAACTAGCGTCTGAGGTGAAGTTTAATAAAAGATCTGGACTAAATTGCAGAAATCTTTTTCAGTTGTGATTTTGCTCAAGCTCTGACTGTGACAACTCCGTGTTGACTAATAGTATCTTAAAACACTTCACAGTAATATGACAATTTACAATGCCAGGGATGGGATTGAGATTTGCCGGCATTTTTGCCTATACTGTGCAGCAACATTTCTATCATTATACCACACGCGCAATTATGAGGTGCCCAAGGACTGAACCCAGTCAGTCCATTATACGGACACCGACAAGTCGGGCAAAATGCTGTCCCCTTAGCCCAGAGCGAAGCCACGACTACCAACTTCAAAGTCTTTGGTTTGACCCGGTTCATGGTGCATAACAAGCAAGATTTGTACCATTAAGTCCCTGCAAGAAGAATTCCGAGATTCTTCTGCGAGTTAAAATATAAGCCAAATCTCAACTAAAAAAATGTTTCTGCAAGTGTGACATTATTTTTCTAAGAATGGTGGTGGCATTAGTTTTTTCATGTGTCCAGAAACAAGTGATCCTTTTTTGTTACAACTTTAATAAATATTTATCTTAATTTAATTTAAAATGGTCTCATGTATTTGTCTATGCCCAGCCTTGTTTCATTTTTTCTCTAAAACCTCAGCAGTCAGGGTAAAGTATGGAACACTACATTTTGCTCTAACCAATACCTTATTCTTGCTTATCTCTCCCCAATTAAAATAATCTTTAAAACCTTAAATATCATGGTTAATAGAGAAAACCACATATTTGTATTAGTTTGGCCTTATTGTTGTTTTGTTGTGTCCAGCTTTACAGGCCCATCAATCCTCTGCCACAATGTGGCCTGTCATGAACTGACATCCCTGCCATGTATCCTGTCACCTTGGTTACAGCCCTGCCGACCCCCTGATGACCGACTTCCAATAGAAATGTTGTTTTCTTGTTAGTGATCTGATAACATGTTTGTTCAGATGTATTTGTTGTGTATGGGAGTTCTTATCAACAGAATAATCAAAAACATAACAAACAATTATATGAAACAAAATCAGTAGTCATTGCTAACCAATAAAATAATAATAAAAAAAAATCATAAGAAACAATATTATATTAAGTGCTAACCAATAAAATAATAATAATAATAATAAAAAAAGACTATTGGAAACAAAATAAGTTTTCACTATAAAATAAAATAAAAATTCATCAATCATTAGAAACAAACTAAGTATTAAGTGCAGACCAAATAAAATAATATTTTTTTTAAAAATCACTAGAAGTAGAATTAGTATTAATTGCTAACCAAAATACTAAACAATGACAGTTCTGAGTGAAAACGGTGTACATCTAGCTACCTCAGGGCCGGAGAGGAAATAAAATGTCTAAGCCAACAAATGGGCTAAACTTAGTCAAAACTAATTAACCTTCCCTTTGAAATGAGCTGCACTTTTAATACTGAACAAGTATTCCAATTTTGAAGTTAGTATCTTTAACGGTTTACAAGTATTCAAAGTGAATGTCTCTGACAGATTTCCAAAAATGAACGTTAAAAAAACTAAACTATGCAGATACTAACAATAGTGTCATGACAACAGCTACACTGTTATGTTTAAAAAGTAGAGCTTAAATTAGATAAAAATAAGATTTTTACAGAAATGTTAGTAATATGCTTACCAATGTATTTAGTTAAAAGCAAAAGAAGAATTACAAAATGTTATAATGATCTGATCAGCAATTACATGTTTTTATGTTGAAGATATGTGACCAACATGTGACCAATATGTGACCGATATGTGACAGCTATGTGACCGATATGTGACAGCTATGTGACCGATATGTGACAGCTATATGACAGCTATGTGACCGATATGTGACAGCTATGTGACCGATATGTGACAGCTATGTGACCGATATGTGACAGCTATGTGACCTATATGTGACCGATATGTGACAGCTATGTGACAGCTATGTGACTGATATGTGACCGATATGTGACAGCTATGTGACCGATATGTGACAGCTATGTGACCGATATGTGACAGATATGTTAGTACAGGTATGCCTGTGCACAGGTTAATTTTTTTGTCTTAATTGTTGCATTTGTTGGAAAAGTTTAGATTTTAACACTTAACGATCTTAAAGTCATGCACTTTTAGCCCCAGTTGTTGGTTCCCTCACACAATCAAAGAAATCGATATTCACTTAACATTGGATTTTCTTCCCAACTGCCAGAATTAAACAAAAAATCCTATTTTAATGATTTTTTTTCTCTCTAAAATCAGTGCATTTTTTAAATATTTAATTAGCTTCCCATCTCTTCTAATGAGAAAACAAACCAATGTCCATATTTTAAATGCCTTGTTCCTTCCTCATTGCCAGAAATAGTCAATAAGGACCCCCAGATTGTATGCAAAGTACTGACTCTTTTGTGACCTCTTTTTTTTCCATTTTTGTGACCTTGCATCTTACAAATTAATATGTAAAGCCATATTTTTTTATCAGATTGTCTATGTTGCCAAATATTTATATCACAAATATAAAATGCATAAAATAATAAAATATAACATTTTCTTGACAACTTTCTTCACTTATCTTTTCTCCAAACCAGCAGTCATTGCCAGTCATTTGCCTCACTTCCATTAATAGGCTTAAGCTTAAGTCAATTACTTAGCGAGCTAAAGAACTGGTTCGTTGACTCCGGCCAGTTAGTTCGCTTATTGTTTCCGAGGGCAACGGTAGCTGCAGATTGAACTTGTTGACATGTCGGAGAGCATGCAACTCTCACGACATATCCAATCTTCGATAATTGACATGTCGCAGAAAAAAAATCCATATCTGACAGCCCTCGAACATGTGATGGCATGAAAAGGTAAAGCCTAGAGTGTTGTTGGCTCGGCAATGACAGTATGTTACCTTGAAGGATAATTATGGCTTGAAGTCTATGACAAGGCACATGCAAGGCCTAAATCCTTTTGATTTCAAAGTCGCAACATAAAGAACAATGTTTTCATATAATGTAATAAAGTTAAAAAAATTTCAACTAATGACTTTATGATGCGGCTTTAATGTATTCAAGACATTATAATTAGTCTAGAATGGCATTTCTTTACAGGAAATGTGTAAAGATGTATAAAAATGTTAGGTTTTATAGGTAACAATCAGTAAAGGAAAAAAGACAATCATAGAGTATAATAAAGCCAAGAAACCAAAAATAGAAAAAGGAACTGTCGTTTTTTATAAAAAGTTATGCCAACAACATTTCAAATTTAGCAGAAAATAGTGCATACAGCACATTGCTTTTGCAGATAAAGGAACACCATACATGGACAATTTTTTTCTAAAAAGCAAATTTTGAAAGGACTAAGCCCACCATGCAAGACAATTATTGGCTACACATTTGAAGATTTTTTCATGGTTCAACCTGTGAAAAAATCCTAAGGCAAGCATCTCTTCTGCTGGCTCTAAATGTGTTTTGCTGTACAATACACTGCAGTAGAGTGTTTGAAAAGATGGAATCTCGCCAGTTTAATTACATCCATGTTTCTGCCTGGGCACCATCCCCCGGAACTTGACCAAATATAAGCTGATTATCGACGAAGGGAGATCTCCAATACCTAATCAAGGCGTCGAGCAACATGCAATCTTATTACTGCTTTTCTGCAATTATTGGTGAAAACGCCACATGCCTGGTAGATGGCTACAAGAGATGGTTTTGGCATAGATGTTTAAAGTATTTAGCAAGTTTTAGTATTTTTTGCCTTGTTTAACCTGCTGTATTTGTTAGATTTTAGCCTCATGAGCATAAATCGACCAGCTTAGACAAGAGTAGATCCAGACCAGCCAGCTTCCCTGTCTATTGTTTATTGGGTTTATCGTTCCAACAATAGCATTTCAGTTATCTGGAGACGGTGTCCTCTTAAAGCAGATATAGTGCTGCCTTCACTGTGTATAGCATGCTGTGAACACCTGGCATAATATCACACCCCGTCACATTATCTTGACACCCGTCAAACCAGCAATGGAACTACCCTTATATTAGCTTGAGCGTTAGCAAGGGAGCTAGCTATACTACTACCATTTTTAACGACTTTGGTATGTCGCGGCCCAGGATCAAAGCCAAGGCCTACCATTCCTTGAGCCGGTGCTCTATCGATTGCGCTACCACCAGGCCCCCTTAAAGCCCTCTGTCTGAGCTGGATCTGCACAATTTCTTACTGAATCACTAAAAATACATCTTGTCCCTTTTGCTAGTAGCCATTTTCTTTTAGCCATTAGCCATTTTATTTGTAGCCATTATTAAATAATTAAGATTTTCTATTGCTCAAAATAAATGTAGCATGATATAAGTTTCAGGTGGTATGTACCCTACAGTTTGCCTGAAACAATTAATAAAGCCTTATCCCTGTTTTCGAGAATTTGGGCATAATATCTGCATAAACTTTGCTATATTATAAAGTGAGACAATTTTGAATAGTTCATCAATTGTTAAGTTAAGACTGTACAAATTGTGGAATAATCTTGCTGAACTTTCATTTGTCCTTACTCTTATTAATAAGGATTACTGCATAAATAGATAGGATGTGAGAGCAGATTACCCGGATGATGATATAACGTGATCTCACGAGAAAGTGGTCACGTGGATTTCTTACTTTTAAAAAAGCTAATTGTGTAGCTTGGCTGAGATAGGAACTACCGTTATATAATGACTAATGACGAGTGAGGGGATATGCTTCGCTTATATCATAGATGTAGGACATCAATAAACAATAAACAACAATTTGTTTTTTCAGGTATCAATAACATATTTGGTCATTTGAGAAAAAATATCCACAAACACTGTTGGATACCACCTTTAAAAAACGATGCAAAACATGAGACTCCTCGGCAAATAGTAAAGATCTTGAACTGACGGCTTCAAGCTGTAGCTGGCTGGTCTGGATCTGCACTTTCTGGCTGAGCCTGACTAACTTCTGCTTGGCATGTCGAGAGGTATGTTGTAGAATGAAGGGGTGGATCCCCAAGGCAGTAATGCTATGAGATATAGGAATCTCTCCACCAAATGGACATAAACAATTTATTCTGTAAGACTGACAGGGCCAATATATGAAAATCAGCGATCAGGGTAAATTATTTTAGAATATCTTGAGAGTTTTTATTCACCCCTTGTTAAAGCATATTTTTCCTGTTGAACCCAGGCTAAGATTTAACACCTTAGCAATATTTTAAGCAAACCAATCATGCTTTACAAAAAATTACAATACAGTTTGTTACCCTCCCACAACAACAAATGACCAGGTTAGTTTAACATCACAGACAACGCTGGATGCCAAACATCTGTCACGCCCTTTTATTGGATGAAAAAAAGTGAATCTTTGAGGACATAATTGGGCGATATTTTGTTGATCAAATACACATATTGATCCCATTTTCACTGACATGTACCATAAAGAATTACCAACAATGAACTATAGCAGTTGTTGTATTGAGCGTTCTTTCTCATGTTTGTTAGAGTCCAATAGTCCATTGTGAGATGAACATAAAAAATGCTAAAATTGCAATATGAAATACTCTTCCATAGAAGACAAATGACAATAAAAGTGTGGACAATAAATCAAAAATAAATTCTGACCGGTCAGAAAATGCGAAATGAAAACTATGAAAATATATGGCTCCCATGAATTGTTTCATTTCAAGAATCAAATAGAAAGGTAACAAATATGACAAAAAAGATTTTGAATGTCTAATTGGAAAGAAAACAAATTGATTAGCAACAACCAAGAGAAATAGCAACTGTTCTACTGTATGTCAATTAATTCAAACAAAATAAGGTTCTATAAATATGACTGACTGTGTTGTGCTTTATAGATGCTTTTTAAATGATCAGCTGGGAAAAAAACAGATTTTATATTCAGCCCTGGTTTTATTTTGAAGCTAGTCCAATGGTTCTAATGACTTGCTTTAAAAAAACAAAAACAAAAAACACTAAAAAAAACAACAAAAAAAACAAAAACTTATAACCCACAATGCATTTAGTTGATATCCTATAGGCAAGTATTGCTAATCAGGATCTACAACACATGACATGTCTCTAGTAATATCATTGGAACGCTTGAAGTTGTCAACAGAGAATTTAAGCAGTATAATTAACAATCATATCAACAATTATTGCATATGTAGCATGCTTTAGGTTTAAAAGTCATTAGTACGTCTGGACTTCAAATCTTACTGTTTTAATTAATTAGTCTCGACTTCAAATCCTACTGTTTTAATTAATGAAACATGTTAAAATCACATGTGGCATAACAATTTTAAAAGATGTTTAATTTAAAATCTGCATTTGTGGACACACCAAAATAAACAATTAAAACATTTTTGACGTATCAAATATAATATAGGAATTTTTTAGTACACCAAGTGGGGTACTGTACACCTCAGGACAGTTTTGAGACATTTCTGGAATGGGATGGGATTTGCCAGCATTTTCTGCCTATATTGTGCAGCAACATTTCTATCATTATTGCACAGGGGCACTTACGAGGTGCCCGAGGACTGAACCTGGCGGGTCCATTAAACCAACATCAACAAATCAAGCGTAATACTGTCCCCTTAGCCCGGAGTGTTAGGAGGGAAGCCACTACTTTCAACTTAAAAGTCTTTGGTTTGACTCGGCCGGGGTTTGAACCCGCGACCTTCCGATCCGCAAGCTGAGACATTTCTGGGTAAAACCACTGGTGTTTGATACCTAACCAATATTCACCCAGTACAGACATTTGTTAAAAATCTACAAAACCTACAAACTATCCACCCAGTAACCACAATCAAACAAAAAAGAACATCACTGAAGTAGAAATGATCGTATCAGTATTATCTCTCCGAACATGGCAGAGAGAGTAATGAAACCTATATGGACACTGTTAACAATCTAAAAACCAATAAATCTTGTCACACAATGTCACCATGGCTATTTAAGCATCCATAAATTCAGGCAGACCCTTGGCTGACCAACCATGTGACCCCACCATGGTGGTCAGGGCACAGAAAGGGCCCACAACTCCTGTCACATTAGGGACCTTTAGGGTCCTATCAGGAGAAATATCATGATAACCTTTAACCTTCTTCAGCTGTGTTATTGTTGACACTGCACATATCTCAACAACTTTTCAAGGGTCATCATGGTCAAGCTGAAAACTAAAATTTATTGCAACTTTTCAATACAATTAACTATCTGAATGGCGTCAATGGTCAAAATTTAATAAACTGGAAAATATTTTTGATATTTGCAAGGAATTCAAAGTGCAAAATGACACCAACAATTTTCAAGGGACATCCATGGTCAAAAGGATAGGCAGAATGCCATGAAATATTTGTAGAGCCCAATTTTATTGTGCAGATTTTATGTTGACACTTTATCGTAAGATCTAAACAATGTTAAATGCTGTAAAATTAACACTTGGTGGGGCATCCATGGTCAAACTGCTTAATTTATCCAAAAATGAATCAGAATGTTTATATATATTTATGAGACATCTCTTATCAGAACCAGATGCAGAAATGTAAAATTAGCCTATACATGTTTGCTTGCTTGTTAGGTTCATTTATTTGGAGATGCTGTTTACTTGCAGCAGATATAGTGCTGCCTTTACTGTGTATAGCATGCTGTAGACACTTGACATGATACCACATCCATACACCAGAACATGGAACTACTCTTACATTTGCTTTAGCATTAAAAAGGGAGCTAGCTACTTTGTAAACCTCTACCATTTTAATGACTTTGTTAAGTCGCAGACCAAATCTCATTTATAGTTATAAACATGACATACTATATTTGTTTTACGATACTTGTTTATTTTTTGTCTATATTTGAAAATATTTTCTTTTTCAGTAAATGCACCTGCAATTACCTACAATAGAAGTTCAAACCAAAACAAGATAATAATACACGAGTTTTTACTCTTACAAAGTAACAATTTACTATAATACTAACCTATACTTATTCTTAGCAATTCTTTAAAAAACATGCAAACTCAGCAGGAAATGTTGCAGATCCTGATCAGACAATTTAAATTTGGATAACCTAGATGAATTGCCTAAATCTGATTAATTCATGCACAGCAGGTTAAGGGTCAAATATGATTCCATGTGGGTTGTCTCCAATCAAGTTGTAGTGGACCTGTCACTCTGATGACAGGAATAATTAGCTGACCCTGTCTCCTGAAGGGCCATGGCCTTGGGCTACATGGGAACTAATGAAAGGGGCCAAAATAACAGAACCGACCTAATGAGATAGGCATGTTTAGGCAGAGCTCCATATAAGAGGAGAAAATCTGATTTTGTTTGCCATATATCCCATAATTCTTAACTAAACCTAAATTGTTATCCATTAGAATTGTCACATCAAGACGATTCTAACAATATCTGGTATAAAGGGTTACGAGGAGAAATAAAGCAATTAGCCGTACTGTCTGCAACTCCATTTTGGGGGCTCATCCTTTGTCTTTGACTTAGAAGTTTGTTAAAAAATAATCAGGAAGTACTGACATAGGTTGACTTGCTTACATAGACCTAAAAATAAATGTTTTCACAGACCTAAAAATGAATGTTTTCAAGTTAATTCATCAAAAACAAAAATATTTTTAGCTGATAAGGATTATTAGGACTGAAAATAGCTATATATTACACAAACCACTGAACTGGGCACGGAACAATATTGAAAACCAGCTTCCTGCTTAATTGTAAAGAGAACTGGCTGGGTAAAACCACTGATGCAACACTGGTCAGGTGAGAGACTTCCCTCATCGAAGTTTTCGATCCAAGTGGGACTAAAATCTAAGCTTTAAGAGACTGAGCCATTACAAAAATATTCAGAATCCTAGAAGTGTCTTGAAGAAGGAATAAAAATGTTACATGATGTGCTTGGCTTTGATTTTTAAAACCATTAACTTTAATGGAGGTAATAGGATGCAAAACTGGCTTGTTCAAAGACAATGAACCCTAGATATAAAGGCTTAAAGTTTTTTTTTTAAATCCAAAGTTTTTTAAATATCCAAAGTCTTCAAGTAGAAGTGCTTTGCACAAGAATAAAAAATAAATAAAAACTGGACCTTTTTCCATGACCTGACTTTTATAACAATGAACTTCATGAAATGCTTCCTCAGTATCCATTTAACATCACTATCAAAGCCTTTACACAGATTACCTTTATTGCAATTACATGTGCCTGAATAAAACATTTTATTCCTTGTTTATTTCTCATTTGTATGCAGGTTTTACAATCAGGTAATATACCAATTTCTCATACGGCCACTGTCTGCAACCTAAAGGTATTGTCAAGATGCCAAACATGGTTTAGGACAGAAAATATAACAATAAACTTCTTTTTATTGGCCATACAAAGTGACTTTATAATCAAAATGCAAAATGTGGCTTATCTATTATTTACAGGAGGAAAAAAAGTATTGCTCTCCAGTTGAACAAACTCCAAGGTAAATTCTCGTAATTACAACCTTTCCTTATTGCCATTAAGGATGTTTATTGTCGACCTTAACAGCATGGGGTCAGATCGACATTTATAAAACTAACATATTTTTTTTTATTTCCATTGGTGGATCATGATAGCGTGCATGACGATGATGTGGCCGAGTGGTTAGGGTTGCCGACTTGTAATGCCTCTGCCCCACACCATGTGGGTTCAAGACCTGGTCAGGGCGAGAACTCTCACGAGGGATGGTCTTCCAGCTGACCTGCAGTGCACCAGTGACTAACATCACCATAATTGTGTCGAAGTGATGTAACAAAAAACATCAACAACAACAAACTCAGCAGATTTCTGTAAAATCTCGTAACTTTTGGAGAGCCAAAAAAGCCTTAAAGGTCTATGTATAGGCAGGATGAACTTTAACTTGTTAAGTCAATTGAGTTAAATAAATATATATTACAGGAAAAGATTTAGGATCTATCTAAAAAAAATTAGTGTTAACTTGTACTTAAGATAAAACTTTTACTGTGCAAATTCAATTGGATCAGAAAGGTCTAGCATTTACATCTACTGATTGTTATGATGTCTTTGTAGGGAAGTTAGTATGGTCAGTAGTACGTTATATATGAATAATTATTCATCAACATGCTATCATTTTCCTTCTGAAATTAATGGTAAATTAACAGATTGTCATTAATTTATCAACTGTCACATTTTTAGTGAGATACTTCTTTTGTCTGGAATGTTAAGTCTGCAGAATTGTAATAATAGATATTTTTCAATTTCCTGATATGAACAACTTTAAGGAGAGGTGTCCTGCTAAGATTTTGACGTAGGTTATTTTATTATAGTCTCAAAACATTTTCAGTTCACAGCAGGTAATTGCTAAGCTCAAATAAATCTGAATATCCATAATATATTTTCTAGGTTCTACTGTAATTGGAAATCACTTATATGATGTTTAGTGCTAATGGATTGCATGCTGCATTCAAATTCCCTTCTAACTGAGTGATTCACTTGGGTTTTAAGTAAAGTCTATTATATAGGAAAACACAAAAACAATGAAAATCATTAAAAGTGGAAAACTTATTGACTTTAATTGGTTTGTCTGGTCCAAGTACAGAACGGCAGAGGGAGCTTCCCTGTCTGGTGATTGGGACATGCCACCATAGTAAAGGCAGCACTACATCTACATCAAATGTACATGGTCTCCAGATAACTGAAGCATTCTTATAAGGATATTTAACACAAAAACAAAGAACAAGGAAAACTGTGGCATTTGTTCAAATTTCTAATTTTCTATTAGAATATACTGTCCTATATATAAATTCAATGTTTAGTAGAAAACTCCACTCGTCTGTACAAACATGTCGTTCTTGTGCATACAAAACCTCGTAGATATGTTTTGGGCATTTCTTTTTTTCTTCTTTTTTTTCCCCTGCTAAAGTCATGCATCTCCTATGTGGTATTTGTTATGACCACAAGATCAAAAATTGTATAGTTTTTGGTCACTTACTTTTTGCTTACTAAAGGTCATAAGAATAAAAAGGAGCTGGTCAACACTTTTGTCACAAATGCTCAGTACAGCAGTGCAAAAGTGTACAATTTTTAACAAAAGTAGATTTTTTGTTAAAACTGTTTTCAAACATAAGAACTTGCAAAAAGCAAGGCCCCATCAAAGATACAATGTACATTACATAATGTATGAGTTCTTTCATCAATTCTTCCATGTATTCAACAGGTGACCCACTGGTTACAAAAGTCTGCTGTCTCCAATATTTTACAAGTGAAGCAGCACAACTCACTGTGCTTCTTTGACGCATTCCAGGAACTACCCAGACGAGGCGTGATCAGGAGGGCTCTCAATGACACGTCCAGTGTTCCTGTATGGTCTAAAGTGCAGAGAAAACCACTGCCAACCATGGCTAGCAAGTATCAATAGAGGACATTCAGATGTTATTCTAACTGACTTTCATGCATTCTACATTATCTTACCACACTCATTAAGCCTGTAGTGACACCTATTGGATAACACCAGTGTTGTTTAGAAAGTATTGCTTGTTATAGCATGTTGTTTTGACATTCCATGTATGTTTCAAGATGTGTGGCTTAAGAGAGGTAGCCTTTAAAGGAAAGTCGACTTTGATCCCATTGTTCTGTAAATTTGGTTTCTATCAATGTTTTTTAATAGTTATTTTGATTCAAAGAGTAAATAACTAAACTGTATTGTGTATGCATTTATTATAATGGAACCTTATCTCATAACATTGTATCATAAACATCATGCGTTTCTCAACACAATAACATGTCGTACGGGGTCTAACTTATTTTTTTAAGATATAATTGAACCCCAAAAGCTAGTAAAACTTCATTTATCCAAGGACATCAAATGATCATAAAAATAAACTAATAACAACTCAAATGTTGTGGATTTATCATCCCACAAACAGTACTTCAGTTATCTGGAGACGGTGTCCACTTAAAGCAGATATAGTGCTGCCTTTACCATGTATAACATGCCGGGAACAGATACCACACCCTGTCACATTATCCTGACACTGGGTCAACCAGTCATGGAACAACCCTTATATTTGCTTGCATGTTAGCAAGGAAACTACACCGCTACCTTTTTTAACAACTTCGGTATGTCGCAGCCCCAGATTTAACCCGGAGCCTCCAGTATCTGGTTCAACTCAAATGTAATTCTTAACTACACAAGAATAATTTAAAATCTTAATAAAATACTAAAACGTTTTATTTACGTTTTTAAATAAAACCTTTTCTTTTTTTTCATATTTGGATTTATGAGGATTTGTATATACATTAACAATGTATTTCCTATCTGGACCGCACTGCACAGTTAGCTATTTTAAAACTAAGACAACCATGTGACCACTTATCTTTGAGATCATGTTATATCATCATTCGGGTAATATGCTGTGATATAGATCACTTTTTTTTAAACAGAAATTTCCCTTTTGTGTTTATTTACAGATTTATAAAGAATAATTGATATTAAGAGTTAATTATCCTAATTTATACTGGCAAACAATTGAGGTAGTGTTGAAAATTGTCTTTGCTTAGAATGTGTTAATGTGGAAATTATGCCACAATTCCCCAAAACAGGCATAATATATTGTTACATGTATTTGATATAGGCATACTGTCAGACACCAATTTTAATATCAGGAAATTTTAAATTATTATTTTTATTTTTTTTTAAGATAAATCGCAGCAACTAATTATGATTATTATAGCAACATCCAGCTGTTTTGGTGGAGGAAGACCCCAGACAAATATCTGGATAGAACCAAAGTCGCATCATTGGTCAGCTGGAAGACCTCCCTACATTAAGTCCTTCACCCCAAACTAGACTCAAACCCATGCGGTGGGAGGCTAAGCAGTCACAGGAATTACAAATCGGCCACTCTACCACTACACCACGGGCGCCCCCAATATAAGCCAGAAGATACAATGTATTTATGTCTGAGCAGCAAATAGCACATATCATGATTAAGAGCTTTCAGCGGGAGATGGCTGATCTGGGTCTGTGCTAACCAGGCTAAGAGCTCAGTGAAATGAAGGGTGTCAAAAGACAGCAAGGGATACAAACAAGATATCACTTAGTGGTTAAAATGCTAAGCATGTTAATTTCTATTTTATGACAATGGCAACATGGAAATGGAATCTAAAACCAAATGTCAAATCACCATGTTGATAAAATTGTCTTTGTAACAAGATATCCAAAATAGAAACAGAAATGATTAAGATTGTATATCGGTTACTACATTAACTTGCAAACACACATTGAACAGGCTTAGACAAATAAAACATCTGTTTTTGTTTTGTTTTTTAAATACATCGCAGCGACCATTAATGATCATTACAGCAACGTCAAGATTTTTGATGGAGGAAGACCCCAGACATATGTCCGGGTAGAACCAATGGCGCACCGTAAGTCAGCTGGAAGACCTTCTCATAGGAGTTTTTTAGATAACAAAAACCGAGTTCACAAAATACTGTTTCGGTAGACTTTTGATTAATGGATTATTTGATAGTGACCAACTGTCAGACATAGCATACAAGAAGATAAACATATCAAAGCATCTATATATTGCAATAAGATCAAATGGGAAGTACGATGTAAGAAATTTTGTTATTCTTAACAGTGAAAACTCCATAGCTTGAGTCCAATGCTTAAATAAAAAGTACATACTTCAAAAAAAAATAAAAAAAAAAATATAAAAAATATAATTTTTTAAGTAATGGTGGAAGACTTTTGAAGATGGAAAACATGAGCATCAAAATGCTACAGCTATTACCTTAATGCAGATGACAATGGTGTGACAATGGCCAGGTATATAGAGGATCTGATACCAGTGTTCATTAGATACTGAAAATATTTAACGAGTTGGATGAAATGATACGAAAAAAGGCTCTGCCGTGTTACATATCTTTTTAGACGAGTTTAATATTTACAGCAAATAATGAACACGAGTTTAGATTCTCTTTATCACATAACCAAACTCACAGCTGTTTCTTGTTTACAAAGCTTCATCTTTTTATTGTATGAACCTTCAGCCTTTACATGTGTAATTCGATTTGGGAAAATCCACGCAAAAAAAAGTTCCACTCTTAATTCGACCATTTTCCGGAAAGAGGGAACAGATTTGTTTATAAGGCCTGGTGCAAATAAGGATTAGTTTAAGTGAAGCAGATACTAAAATTAAAATAATAAAATGTTTATTTGTTAGTTGAACACAGTTTTTATGTGTTGTTATCAAGACAAATAAACCTTCACATGTTCCAAATTTCAGACAAATCTGATATATGGTTCTTAAGATATGGCCATGTGAAGTTGTTGGAAACCATCAAATTTTACCCATTTTAGCGTGACATGCAAAAAAACTTTATTTTATTTTAATCCGTGCAAAAAATAGCAAAAGATTTCAGTAATTTTTATATTAAAAATGTTTACATCACACCTTTCTTCCAATAAAAATAAAGCAAAACATAAAACATATGCACTCTTAAAAAAAAAAAAAATTATTAAAAAAAATATGCCCATTTGAAGCAAATTTAGACTTTTCATACCTGTCCCGTTAACAGTATAATATGTAGGGAAAAAAATACATAAACATGCAAAATCAATGTTATTTTTCATAGATAATAGACTAAATTGTCATAGTGCATCATTGCCTTTGCCCTTTTCATGTATGTCAGTCCGCTACACAATATCTTTCCAAATGGTATTTTTGTCCCAACAGTAACGGTTTAACAACCTAGTTGCCTAATTTGCTCCCAACATTAACTATCACCTGCTTTTAAGACTAAAATTTGTTTCAACATAGTCCTTAACCCTTGCTTATTGCACTGCATTTCAGGTACAACTTTCTGCTTGTGCTTTTTATGTGTAGGGCCAGATAAAATTCTGTCCCAACAGTAACGGAATTTGTCCCAACAGTAACGGCCATAATTATTTCACAAGAATTTTATATTAAGAATGTTTTTTAATGAAATTTAGCTTTTAATAGAAACAATTTTCAATAAACTTAAATAAAGTGATAATGTAATTCACATAATATTGGTCATAATGGATTTATTATATATAAAATGCAGGTAGCATTAATGAAACTAAAGTGGAAGTGAAAGTAGCTGTGCTAACTGTAAACAATTCTTGGAATTACTCTGTTTCCTATTCAAACCAAATTGAACAAGTGAAATTTGGTTAAATAAAGTTTAAAATCATGTAATACATGTCATTTAGCACAGTTTGCATGAACATAATCCACACTGTTACTGTTGGGACATTTTGCTGTTTTGGATGTAGTTAACAGATGTGTTTTATAGGTTCACAATGGAAAAATTTGGGTTAAAGTTTGATTGTCATAAACAACCCAGACACTCTAAAAGGATTTTGACTGAAAGTTTAAACACTATTTCCAAAGGAGATGTGACAAAGCCAAGGGGCAAAACCAATGTAGAAAGGCAAAGACGCTTTAGGGCTAAGCAGGAGAATTGTGAAAAATTAAAGATTAAGAATATTGCAAGTTGTGCTAAATACCGAATGAAAGTTAAAAGCATACGTCAGAAAAATTCACAGCTGGATGAACTTATGAAAAAAAAGGAGAGAGAGAGAGAAAGGCAGCATATAGAAAAAAGCAGATGGAAGAGGCATACAAATGACATTCAATCCAAATGCAATTGCGAAGTGCAAACAGCATTTACTCAAACGTAACTGCCAAATGATGAAGTTGCAAACTTTGAGGACATGCCTGTCCCAACAGTAACAGTGCTTACTTGTTACAAAATATGAGTTAAACAGTTTAGTAGTTCTTTGTTTCCTGTTACAAAGGTTTTAAATGGCAAAGTAGCTGTAGAAAATATTTCTACATTGTTTGTATATTATTACAATATATAATAATATGTTTTGTGAAGTTTATTAAAGCATAGTCACATGTGTTTCATTTCATGTAAAATCCCTAAAGAAACATAAAATGTAATTATTTCATGTTTACAAATGGTATTATATATGTTTATTTGAAATTTGTTAAAAAGAAAATACCATACAAACCATAAGAGATAGGATATTTCAGAATGGTGTTCTTGTTGTTGTTGTCCCAACAGTAACGGTTATTTTGTATGTGTTATTCATTTTATTTTTTGTTAAAAACTGATGATATTTGTATAAGTCTATGTGTCAAAAGTCAATGTTATGTTAATTTAAAAAGCTGTTATATATAAAAAAGTTTTAGCAATTGCTTTTTTATAATCATCTGTCTGTTAACTGGAATTTTCACAAGAAAATAGGATTTAAATACACAAAACATGCAAAAAATTTATACTCAGGTACATATTTAAATCTTCACTATATATTTCAATAAACAAATATTGATGTGATACAAAATTCAAATTAAAAACAACATAGATATTAATAAATTCTTTCACTAAACAAGTATTAATGAAATGTCCCAACAGTAACGGTTAACAATGAAATAAGGTTTCAGAATGACATAACTCATCATGTACATTGATTATATGTACCAAACTTTGACAACTTTACCTGAATGTGTATTAATTCATGTTGAAATGTTTGTTTTTTGTTTATGTCTTCATATGTCTTGAACATAAAATTGCAAAATAAGCATTTGATTTCTTGTATGTTGTTTTGAGGCATTTTGTCATATAATACAGCAAAAAAAACTTTTTATGAACCAAAACGAATGACAATTTTTCAACAATTATATACACAGTTAATAAAAACAAAACAATGAATATAGTGTTTTCAATAATGCATTATTTGTCTTAAAATTGAATCATGTCCTATTTTCAAAAATATGGTTTATTTACATATTGGCATGTAAATTTTTGGTATAATGGCTAAAAATTTCCACAAAAACAATATATTTCCATAAGGAGCAACATATAAGCTACCAAAAACAGCCATCAAAAAATTAATTTTATGAACTTTTTTTTTTGACAAAATGTCACACCTTATTTGCACCAGGCCATAACATGACTAAAATGCTATTTTTTTATTAATTAAAATGAAATTGTACAACAAAATGCAGGTGACAACAAAGTGATCTGGAAATGGCATATACACAACACATACTTAATGACGTCACACTACGATAAAGACATCACACTACGATAACTAACTAGTGAGTTACCAAAAATTACGCAGGAGTGTTACCTCACGCTCGCATGAAAAGGTAATGTGATAAATGTAGTTGCTGATTTACAACTTCTTAGTCTCTCACTGCACAGACTGACTCTAGGCTGGGTGAAAACTTTTTGTTTTGTTTTTTGTTATATCATATGGCATCAATGCATGTATGATCATAATAACTACTTCAGCTAATTATTTGTGGAGGAAGACAACAGACAGAGGTCTGGGTAGATCCTCCAGCACTCCACAGGTCAGTTAGTAGACATTCCCACATGAAAGTTCAGGCCCTGACCAGGACACAAAACAATTAAGGGGACAAGTTATTACAAGTCGGTCACTCGGCCACAATTTACCATTTTTTCCACTGTATTTTTACAGATATTAGTTTCACACAAACTACAAATGATCCACCCAGATACTACAAACAAAATAGAACATAAGGCCAGTAAAGATGCCCACTGCCTTCCTAAGACTTTCATGTCATGTGTGTGGACTTTCAACTGACCAGTGGGGTAGCAATTGAACTACCTATAAATAAATCAGGGGACCTTCTTTCACCAGAATGGCCATATCCATTTTTTGTTTTTGTGGAAGGAGGCCCCTAGACAAATATCTGAGTAGAACCACCCAATACAACAGAGTTCAAATGGAATACCCTCTTAAAATGAAATAACTTGACCCAACTGGGGATCAAACCAACTTGGTGAGAGGCTAGAAGGTACAAAATACAACTCAACTATGGTTGTATCAAACTAGGTGACATCTATTGTTCAATAAAAATTTCTATCACCAGATGGCTCAAGAGAATGAAAGTAGGGACCATCTTCCTAGTAAAATAATGCCCCAATGTAAAAGCTACCTGTAAGGATCAAACAGGGGTCAATAGGACTGCACATGAAACTAAGACAAAATCCTTGCTACAAAGACCTTTAAGGATGAAGAGACGGTACCCATGTAAACATGGGGCCCCTATGAAAGATAGGATTCAAAACGGGGGTTCAATAACAAGGCAGACATGTAGCTATGACTGGATCAAACTGTAATCTGACAGAGGTCATCAATCATCGAGCAGTCAATATAGCTTTCCCTAGATTATCAGATGCTAAACAGCTTCAGCTTTGAGGAACACTCTGTTCAATGACTTGTTGTATCAAGCCAATTTTCTTCATAAGAAGTTGTAACTCTATCATCTTTCATGAGGCAGCCTAAATGATCAAATTCTTACATATTTTGCAAGATTTTACAAAAGCCATTAAATCATTGCAGACCATCTTGTTTGTTTCTGACAGACTGTAGCAAGTGAATGACTGTATCAAGAAACAGACTGTATTAGGTTTCTGTGCAGAACAGGTCAAAAGAATATTTTTAGTAATACATACAAGTACATTGTTTCCATTTGTAGCATATTGCTGGTATATTGTGCTGCCTTAACCTTGATAGCATAGATTAAACAAATCATGCTGAGTCTTCCCTAAACATTGTCATTACATCTAGCCATGGAGTCCTGGTACAAATAAATAAGCCTAGCTTATGCAACTGTTGCTGTGGCACAGTGGTTATAAACTTAACAAGTTACTAAGGAGACTGAACCAACAACCTTCAGCTGCTGTGTATTTAGATGTACCTTTAAACAACTGGGGCTTTATAAAAATACTATCCTAAAACTTGTACAATTCTTCTGCATAAGGTTAACTTAATCTTTCGATTTAACAACTCAATGTGATATCTAAAATAGTACACCTTACAAGAACACAAAAACTACACCTTACAAGAACACATAAATAGTACACCTTACAAGAACACATAAACAGTACGCCTTACAAGAACACATAAATAGAACACCTTACAAGAACACATAAATAGTACATCTTACAAGAACACATAAATAGTACACTTACAAGAACACAAACATTACACCTTACAAGAACAGATGAATAGTACATCTTACAAGAACACATAAATAGTTCACCTTACAAGAACACACAAACATTACACCTTACAAGAACAGATGAATAGTACACCTTACAAGAACACATAAATAGTTCACCTTACAAGAACACACAAATAGTACACCTTACAAGAACACATGCATTTTTTTTTTAAATCTTGAATAAAACGACTCAAAGATTAACTGCACATAGTTGATATAATCTTGAAGTGGCACAATGACATGGAGAAACTGCTTCACACTGACAAATATTCCACCAGACTAGACTTTATGAATGGGGATAAGGACAATTAAATCAATCAATCCATAACAATACAAACACTTCAGCTAGCTGAGGTGGTCCTACAAGACAGAATGTATCTCTATACCTGCTTATAACTTCATCTTGCTTAAAGGTGGTATTCGACCGTTTGCCTATATTAAATACACATACCAATATCTAACCACTGCTTTGGGAAGTTTGGTCATACTTTTTGCACAAATTCATATGTTAGTAGTTTAAAAGACAACTTTTGTTTAAACCTATTTATTTATAGTCGATTGGGAAACAAGTTCTTTTAACTTATATTAATTCCTCTTGACTGTCCACTTCCTGGGTAGAACCAGTACTCGGGTACTGAATACCTGGAGCAATGTGCAGTAAATAGTCTTGCTCAAGGACTAACATCACGTGGTCAGTTTCGGGGTTCGAACCCGGGACCCTCGGATTCGGAGTCCAAGGTCTTAACCACTAGACCATGAAGGCTCACAAAAGACAACTTTTAACACTAACTTTATTGTTAGACAGAACTAATAGCGAAGAAAATGCCCTAAATGTTCAGTCATTAATACTCTATAAAAAGCGTGATAGTGGATACTGCTAAAAATAGATACCCACCTCAGAGCAGATTACCCGGATGATTATATAAAAGTGGTCAAATAATTTTCTCAGTTTAAAAAAAAGCTATCTCTGCAGCATGGCTTGAATAGGAAACACCTGTTTGCAATGGCTAGTGTGAATTTGTTCTTGATTGTTCACACAGATCTTCGTCATCAATGAACAGCATTTTGCAAGACTTATGAGGTGCCCAGGGACTGAACCCGGCCAGTCCATTATACTGACGCCGAGTCTTTAGTTTGACCCGGCCGGGGTTTAAACCCGTGACCTCCAGATCTGCAAGCCGACACTCTCACACTTGAGCTATTGCAGCCGGTGGTAAGCTTTTGGTAATTGTATTTGATGTAGACAAACTGTCAGATACCACCTTTAATAAAATAGTGTAGATCAAAACTGAAATCAGCCAGTTGCCACTGGTAGCTGACATACCTGGATCTACACTATGTGTAACAATGTCTTTTGTAACAAGAAAAATAACTTGGCATGAAGATTTATAAGCAAATATCTAAGATTTTGTCTTGCTTAGTAAAAAAAATGTGGCATGATAAGGGTTTACAAACGTGACAACTACATGCCATTAATGTTATGTTAGTAAAAGTTTGAAATCTTTGTTATGCTACAAAATGACAGCTTTATCAGGGTATGTATATTTGTTTTAAAAGTGAAGGATTCAACACCATGATTTTTTTTTGTAAAACTTTAAATCATTGTCTTCCTAGAATTTTAATCACATACATGACTAAATTGTTGCCAGAGAATTTTCTCTTTTACAGTGGAACAACCTTATATAATGCTTAATTGTTTCGTTTAAATTTTTAAAATACATCGCAGAGATCAATTATAGCAACATCCAGTTTTTTGGTAGAAAAAGACCTCAGACAAAATGTCTGGGTAGAACCACCGGCGCACTGCAAGACAGATGGAAGACCTTGTCACATTAAGTCCTCGGCCTCGCATGGGACTTGAACCCACACGTTGAGAGGCTGAGCAGCCAGAGGAGTTACAAATCAGCGACTATACCACTACGCCACGGGCGCCCATATAATGCTTTAAGGAGGCCCCATTTTTTGTCCAAAAAACTGTAAGAGAAACCAAACGCATATACTGAAGTGGTGTTAACTAGGAGATTGTTTTTCCTATCATTTACACAATTACCATCTTTGTAGTAAATGACTGTTTATTTAAAAAAAAAATTAATAAACAGAACTGAATCTTTTTACGGGTTGTTCACTTGCTAGTAATGATACTCCATAAATACCTCAATAACCTTGGATATAGAAATTTCCAATGACTTGCCTAACCTTGGATAAAGGAATCTCCAATAACTTGCCTAACCTTGGATAAAGGAATTTCCAATAACTTGCCTAACCTTGGATAAAGGAATCTCCAATAACTGGCCTTACCTTGGATAAAGGAATTTCCAATGTCTTGCCTAACCTTGGATAAAATAAATTGCAAATAACTGCCTAACCTTGGGTAATGAATTGCATAACCTTGGATAAAGAAATTTCCAATGATTTCCCTTAGATTTCACTCATAAAAAATATAATTAAGGATATAATACATAACTCCGAAGATAAGAACAGTACCAGCTAAAAAATCAAGCAGTTTTCAATATTGATTGTGGACATGTATCTCAATGCATAAAATTACAGTTAAAACTATCTCAATGAAGGCAGCATTTTATTAATAACATACAACAAGCAACAACAAAACATCCACACCAAAGATATAAAGTAAAAAAAGAATAGTTTTTGTATGTCTGCAGACCGACAGCCAACAACTTGACTCTCATAAAATTCCAATGTACCAGTCTCCAGCCAGTGGACATGCACTAATGTAATTCTTTGTAGTACAATGCAGCAACCAATTATGAGCAACGTCCAGCTATTTGCTTGGAGAAAGAATGATGAAATGTCTGTATAGAACCACCCGAGTGTTCGTGGTCTAGTGGTTAAGACGTTGGACTCTGGATCAGAGGGTCCGGAGTTCGAACCCCGAAACTGACCACGTGATGTTAGTCCTTGAGCAAGTCTATTTACTTCACATTGCTCCAGGTATTCAGTACCTGAGTACTGGTTCTACCCAGAAAGTGGACAGTCGAGAGGGATTAATATAAGTTAAAAGAACTTGTTTCCCAATTGACTATAAATAATTAGGTTTAAAATAACCACCTGCACACTGCAGGTCAGCTGAAAGACCTTCCTAAATCATGTTCTTCAGCCCAAAATGGGACTCCCACACTACCAAAGTTACAAGAGAGCAACTTTACCCTTATGCTAAGGCATTCTCAGGCATTGATGTAGCAAAGACAGAAGACAAGACTGGAATGATATTACACTAAAGGCAGCAACATACAAGGTGTTATTCAGATGAAATACATAAAACAGATGCACACCAACAGCAAAGTTTTAAATGTAAGTTTTTTTCTTGCTGAGTGACATATAGTAATTTAACTCCGTTAAAAATTCCCTTGGACCAGTCACTTATCAAGTAGCCACGTATCAAATACTTGTTCAAATCTTGTTCCCCGTGTAAGGAAGACTGGAGACAAGGATTTGCCCATCTAAAGGGTTACAAGACGTGGCCCATCACGCCACTAGGGGGCTCAAAGGAACCAATTTGACACATGACAGCTTACAGGGCACCGGCTTCAAGGGATCTCAGCGAGGAGCTATTAATTTAGGAGTAAATCCTTTTCTAATTAAGCCAACAGTTCCGTCAACGGACACTCATGCCCCTGATGAGGTTATAAGCTCGTCACTAATATGCAGTTCCTGACAATGCAATTTTTATTGAGATTAAGGGAAAAAAATGAATGTTTTGAGTTAATTACGGAATATTTTCAGTAATGAAATGTCTTTGGTCTTTGTCATAATCTAGGGCCTATTAGCAGCTCAGTGCTCCAATGAAAATGAAACACTTTTGCTTCAAAACTTTCTAGTCACCATCAGCCTGTCTCACTTCATCAAATTTAAATATGAAGTGCAAATGCATCATTATAAATGATCTGAATTCTGATGATATTGCAAGACAATATGTTCATATATATATATATATATATATATATATATATATATATATATATATATATATATATATATATATATATTATTCTTTATTATAACTGCATATTGCTAAAAAACAACAACATTAAAGCAATTTACTTAGAAACTTAAGTTAATTCAAACGTATGATTATTGATGACCTCAAATTGTGCCAATTGACTGATTAATAATTATTAATGCTAATTCTTGTATTTTATTATTAGTTTTTTTTTTAATTATAAATCCTAAAAATGATAGTTTAAACTTACCAGTATGCATATAACAATATTGTTACAGTATGCTTTTCATTTAAGTACATAGAAAGAACAGCTTACTTAAGCTTATTCTTTTTTTAAACAGAATGCATTTTTGGTTTAAAAATAATTATTGGACCCAATCAATAGAAGCATAAAGCAGTTTGGAATGATTTTTAGTACAAAAAAGACACTAAAACAATGTCTATGTAAATCCACTCAAAATGCAGCAAAACAAGCAGGAATGTCCCAACATTAAACTCTTTTCTTTTGTGTGTATCTCTTTTAATATTCAAACAAAGCTTCTGATGGATAAAAATACAAAACCAATTAAAATAAATCAGGTAAGTCAGTTACATCAAGCCCATCGACAAAATGTAATAATCTTCCAACTGTTCTCAAGTTGATTGAACTCACCTATCAGAACTCACCTATCAGATCTTGAAGCCTTTAAAACGAGACATTAATCCACTTAATCCTCACTGAATAAACACAGGAGATTATCTATAATCTGTACTTCAAATATAGACACCACTCAACTTTCACTTCATAACAGTAATAAACACCACAAGTAATTTTGGGAGGTTTCTGTAAACCCCCATTAAAAAACTTTGCAACTGTTGTGAAAGTTCCCACTAGACTAAACTGTTAAACCTTGTATAGATTAAAAACGAAAAATACAATCCCTTGCAAACCCAGTTTTAGACATGCAAGATGAACGATGGTAGTCCAGAACGATTCAAAACTCAATCTTTAGTCCCCCAGTTGAGATTTTGATTAAGTACCAACTTGCAAATTTATAATGGAAACATTTCACAAGAAAGTACTGCACAGCAGTGATCAATATACCTTGAGTTGTCACTATTATAGCATTCACTATAGTGGTGTGTACCTCCGTTTTGTAAATAGTTCGCTTTCTATGAAGTCTTATTGACTAGTTGTTAAAGTTAAACAAACGTGGGGTAGGATTGTTGCAGCTGTGTTCGGGGGATGGGAGAGGGACAATGGAATGGAAACAATCCTCGGACAAACATCTCTCCATGGTCAACCAGCAGGATTACCGGTTTTTGAACAGAGTGTCGTTTGGTTCTATAGGTAGCTTTAGCTTGACATGTCATGACAATACAACAATATGGCTTCTTTTTTTGTTTGTTAGTAAAGCATGTTGAAATTTTACTGACTTGTTTTACTTGTGCAAAATGTCAGTTTCTTACATCTTATGCATCTTACTAATAAATCTCACATATTACATGTCTATTTTAGTAAATATTTTAACCTGCAGAATTTATTCCACTTGTCAATATTGCAAGTTGTTTTCACCCAGTGTTTTTACCTGTATAACAAGTCAATTTGTTGCATTTTACCGACTTAAAGGTGTGTTGTTTTTTGTTGTTGTTTTTTTGTTTTTTAAATCAAACCACATGTCAGGCTTACCGCTTGTCAAGGTTGCATGCTGTAGTTACACTGAGTGTTTTAACCTGCACGACTTGTAAGGCTTACAGTCCATAAAAATTGCACATTACAGTTACACTTTAAACCTGCAACACATGTCAATCAATTTATTGCAGTCTGACCACTGATGTCAATAAAATGCACTTATCATTTCCACTTCTAAAAAGCATGCTATTTTAAATAATACATTTTCAATATTCATCATAAATAACACATTTTAGGGGATGTTTTTTTTTTTTTTTCATTTTAATACAACATCTTTATTAATGAATATTGTCATTACATAGCACTTTATTGCATTTTAATGCTCATTGATTTTTTTACATGTCAATTGCATTCAAGCGTCTACATTTGGGGATTTTTATAAGGGAGCTGCTGTTGGGGGCATTTCACTGCATGGTTGTTGTAGTTTTAGACATACATCTTTAAAATGCAAAAAAGAGAAGATATTTAGTTGTTTTTTTTTTTTATTTTCATGCATTTTTCTAAAGGTTAAAATAAAAATCATGTATAGATCTATTAAGAATAATTGGGGATATGATCATTACAACTGTGTAAGGGCATGGGAGAGGAACAAAGGAATGAAACAATCTTCTGACAAACAATTCTTGCCACAGAGGGGTGCCGTGACATAGTGGTAGATGCCGATTTTTGTTTGTTTATTGGAATTTTTATCCCACCAATAGTATTTCAGTTACATGAAGTTGATGTCCACTTGAAGCAGATATAGTGCTGCCTTCAATGTATATAGCATGCCCTGAACACCTAGTATAATACAACACCCAGTCACATTATTCCGACACCGAACCAACCAGTTGTGGAACTGCTCCTATATCTGCTTGAGGGTTAGCACCATTTTTAACAACTTTGGTATGTCGCAGCCTGGAATCAAACCAATGGCCTCCTGTACCTGGGGACAATGCTCTACCGATTATGCTACCAGGTCCAGTATGCCAATTTTTAACTTCTCTGACAGCTAAATGGGTTCGAGTCTAAATGTGGTAAGGTCTACCAGCACACCTGCAGTACACGGGTGGCTCTACACAGACATTTGCCTGGGGTGTTCCTTCACCAATATATCTGGATGTCACAATATTGACAATAATTGGTCAGTGTGATGTAAAAAACCAGTAGATTTATTCATCTCCGGAAAAGTTTTCCCGGTTCTATAAGCAACCTTAAGCTTTATTCAACAAGTCATGATTCTGCATTTTATCTCATAAGTAAATATAGTCCACTTGACATTTTCACTTAAGATTAGACTAGCATGACATGTCAATATATTGTTGCGCTATGCAATTGTATTCAATGTTTTAACTGGCATGACATGTCAAAAAAGAGGAGTTTTTGCCAAATGTGTTCAGGAAGAAATTTATAGATTGCAAGAATTATCAAACATATTTGCAAAATTTACTGTAATGAGGCAATAAAATATTGCACTTTTTATAATAAAACATTACAATACAATTAGAAGACAGTACAATGAAACATTTTTCTTCTACAATGTTTTCTTATTTTTTTAATTTTGTTATTTGCAGCGCGTTGGAGCGCGACGCCTATATATGTAATGCTCACTGCATGTGGGAAAAGTTTGTTTTGCAGGCTTTCCTAACCCGATAAAATACGGGTCCTAATTCGGTAAACGGCGTTCTATTTAATTTATTTATTTTCATCTTTATTTTTGTGTGGCTGTAACTTTCAAAATAACTTTGAAAATAAACAATAAGATACTAAGAAAGAAAAACAAGAGGCCGTCAGAGACGGGTGATGCTCCCCGAATGGGTACTTTGTCACAAAAAAAAGGTTAGTTGTATGAATATTGAGGTTTATTTTGAAAATGTTGTAGTACTATGAAATCAGACATAAACATAAACAAAGGGCAATGACTTAACAAGAGCCGGTCAAACCGGGTAGTTTGTCAAAAACAGTTGTAAAATCCGACTTCAAATAACGAAGTTATGGGCCGGACAAGGTTTTGCTGCAAGGTCATGTTGTGACCTTGACCTTCAAGGTAGCGACCCAAATGTTGCGCGCGACATGTCGTCTCAACATGGTGATCATTTCTGTGAAAAAGTTTTGAAATCCGACTTCAAATAACGAAGATAACGGCAGGACACAAGTTCACTGCAACGTCATGCTGTGACCTTGACCTTCAAGGTAGGGACCCAAATGTTGCGCGTGACACGTTGTCTCAACATGGTGGTCATTTCTGTGAAATAGTTTCGAAATCCGACTTCAAATAACAAAGTTATGGGCCGGACACAATTTTGCTGCAAGGTCGCGGTGTGACCTTGACCTTCAAGGTAGGGACTTAAATGTTGCGCGCGACACGTCGTCTCAACATGTTGGTCATTTCTGTGAAATAGTTTCGAAATCCGACTTCAAATAACGAAGTTATGGGCCGGACACGATTTTTCTGCAAGGTCGCGGTGTGACCTTGACCTTCAAGGTAGGGACCCAAATGTTGCGCGCGACACGTCGTCTCAACATGGTGGTCATTTCTGTGAAATAGATTCGTAATCCGACTTCAAATAACGAAGTTAGGGGCCGGACACGATTTTGCTGCAAGGTCACGCTGTGACCTTGACCTTCAAGGTAGGGACCCAAATGTTGCGCGTGACACGTCGTCTCAACATGGTGGTCATTTCTGTGAAATAGTTTAGAAATCCGACTTCAAATAACGAAGTTATGGGCCGGACACGATTTGGCTGCAAGGTCACGCTGTGACCTTGACCTTCAAGGTAGGGACCCAAATGTTGCACGCGACACGTTGTCTCAACATGGTGGTCATTTCTGTGAAATAGTTACGAAATCCGATTTTGCTGCAAGGTCACGCTTTGACCTTGACCTTCAAGGTAGGGACCCAAATGTTGCGCGCGACACGTCGTCTCAACATGGTGGTCATTTCTGTGAAATAGTTTCGAAATCCGACTTCAAATAACGAAGTTATGGGCCGGACACGATTTGGCTGCAAGGTCACGCTGTGACCTTGACCTTCAAGGTAGGGACCCAAATGTTGCACGCGACACGTTGTCTCAACATGGTGGTCATTTCTGTGAAATAGTTACGAAATCCGATTTTGCTGCAAGGTCACGCTTTGACCTTGACCTTCAAGGTAGGGACCCAAATGTTGCGCGCGACACGTCGTCTCAACATGGTGGTCATTTCTGTGAAATAGTTTCGAAATCCGACTTCAAATAACGAAGTTATGGGCCGGACACGAATGGGACGTACGGACGGACTGACGGACGGACGGACGGACAAGGCGGCGACTATATGCTCCCCCGAAAGTTTTCGGGGAGCATAAAAAGTACTATTCTCAAGAAAATTACTATAAATAACTATTTGTGTAATGTGAGGCTGCTGCATATGTGCAATTTTTGCTTGTACACTTTAGATATATAGTTGACATAAACATCTTGAAACTATCTTTCATCTTGGAAAACCTATTATATGGTGTTGAATTTTGCTTTTTATTTTGTTTTAAACCAATCCATGGTCTCAGGAAAAAACGTCATACATACTTTTGCTCAAGATTTAAAAACATTACTTTTCAAATGTCAAATATGTCAGTTTACCTCTTCCATTTCTTGTGTTGCCTTTGATAATTCGCATCAATGCCTTTTCTTGTTCAACCTTTAACGTGCTGGAAACACCACTAGGGTGGGTTATGTTTTACATCAATGGGGTGAACCATGTTTCCAGCAAAAAAAAGGCTTTGCCTTAAAAGAGCGGCTGGGACTTGAACTGACATGGACAGAACTGAGGACACAACCTCTTAGCATTGGATGCCTTTTTAAAGTTTTTGTTATCCTTTGTCGCAAATCAAATAACACCATTCCTACAATCACAATGAACTCTATTTGCTAACATACATGAGCCCTGGAACTCTGTTTAATTGGCCAAGATTGATTTTGATTGGTTGTATAATTTAATTTTGTATCCATTACTTCCATAACCCCGTAAACTGCTGTTTAGGATAAGACTCCTTTCTTATTTGTTTAGGCATTCGATAAGTGTTGTCACAATTGACAAAAGCTGATTTTTTTTTTATTTTGCAGGGATTGCTTTCATCTTTCTAAAATAATATGACACATTTTTTTATTATAGATTTTAGATGAAAAATATCATTTCTTTAGTGCTACATTTTAATGCTTTTTGTTTGGTTTGACAGTGTTTGAATCTCAACCCTGTTATTTGTACACTTTATGACAGTATAAAAGATTGATACATGTTTGTCTATATTTGTTTACCAGATCTTTGTAAGGGGGGACAAAAGCTAGCAAAAATACAAATATTGGGACAACAGTGTCATTTTATAGCATTCAGTATCCATTGACTCTGCTGATCTCTTTATTGTCAAAATTTATTTAAATAAGTGAGTAATCGTGCCAGATGTGCATAAAATTCTAAAAACATTTTTGACATTTGTTTAAACTGACTAAAAAGATACACATATTTACACACATATGTATACATATTTATTAAGTCTGCTGTTTGACAGTGAATGTATCTGAAATAAAATTCTGCTCCTATTTTTTAGGAGATTTTAACAGTTTAAGAATGAATTATGCCGGGATACAAGTAGTCACTGACACAAATCTTAACATAAAAACAATAATAAATTTAATAAAGAAATACGTAAGTGGAACTAACGACCAACATCGGATTATATAAACTGTTTTATTGATCAACTAGTTTCGATGCTAATCGGGTCATCATCAATATACAAATTTTCACTTCAGGCTTACTAAAGTACATAAAAAAGGGAAGCAATGGTCACGTGAGTCAAGTGATCATTTTAAAAATAGAAAAAAGATAGCATACTAAAGTTAAATAATTTTATCAAGGTAGAAAAAGACTGACAGCATTTGATCATATTAGAGTTTGTTTTTGTTATTAAATTATTAGGATTTGCCGGTATTTTTGCCGATACTGTGCAGCAGCATTTCTATCATTATAGCACAGGGGCACTTATGATTGCCCAGGGACTGAATCCGGCCGGTCCATTATACTAACACCGACGTGTCAGGCGTAGTGCTGTCCCCTTAGCCCCCAGCGTTAGGAGGGAAGTCACTACTACCAACTTCAAAGTCTTTGGTTTGACCAAAACGGGGTTTGAACATGCGACCTCCCGATCCGCAAGCCAACGCTCTACCACTTGAGCTATTGCGACTGGTTTACATCAATGTAAAAGTCCATATACTGAATAAACAAATATATCTCATAAAAACAGTAATAAAATTGGTAAAGACAGTATCTCTTTATGATTTAATATTTCAGCCAGGATATCCCTGGTTTCCAGCAGGTGAGTCCTAGGCACTAACCAGTGGAACAATGGGCAGTTGTTTCAAAATAAGCTAAAAATCAGAACAAACAAGAGAGCATTGATGTAATGCATTAAACTCGCCATCGAGGTCCTGTTCAACAATGGAACCTTTTTTCCGTGTAAGAAACCGACCAAGGAACAGCAAAACTTTGTTGTTATTAAAAGATATGTACTACTGACAAATTCTTATGTCTTAAAATTACATGAAACTATTAATTGGCTTTGGGTGCATGGGAAAAGATCCGAATACAAACTACAGAATAGAGTGTAACATTGAACTTATGCATAGAATGTTGTCGTAACTAATGCAAATTCAAATTAAACAAATCTTACATATATGTATGGAACATTAACCATTTCATGTGACAGGTAATAGTTTCATTTTAAACTACAATCTAATTTAATTCTGATATTCAACAAAGTTGAATAATAACTGAAATTAAATGCAAGAAACAGCCGCACTTCACTTGTTTGTACAACAATACAGCACCATCTACAGGACTTTTCAAGGAACGATTACATACAGATGACATGTATGCAGGGCAACAATAATAAAAAAAAAATCAGCCAAGGTATTTAAATCAGAAATTGATTATGAACTTTTTTTTTTTTTTTGAGACATTGCACCGACACAATTATGGTCATATTGGTGACATCCAGTAAACTATTGGTGGAGGAAGATCCCAGATTTATATCTGGGTAGAACTATCGGCACACCACAGGTTAGCTAGGAAACCTCATATAAAAGTTCTTGCCCCCATTGGGACACGAACCCATGTGTTGAAGGGCTAAGGCTAAACTGCTCGGCCACAGGAGTCCTGAAGCCTTTTTTCTTCAACAAGGATGTGTATAATGTTTGTTTATTGGGTTTATCGTACCACCAACAGTATTTTAGTTATTAGTTATCTGAAGACAGTGTCCACTTGAAGCAGATATAGTGCTGCCTTTACTGTGTACAGCATGTCGTGAACACCTGATACCATATCCACTTGCATTATCCCAACACCAGGCAAACATGTCATGGAATTACCCTTATATTTTCTTGAGCATTGTCAAGGAAGCTACACCACTACCATTTTTTTGCAACTTGACTTTGGATCAAATCCTGAGTCTCCCGTACCTGGAAGCAAAGCTTTACCGACTGAGCAACCACAACTGGTGCGTATAATGTAATTTTTTGGCAAATTAAATATGTACACCTGATTAAATATTAACAAGTGATAAAACTGTATATGCAGTCTAAAAACATACTTATAAATGACATACAGAGTTTGAGGATATGTTTAACATGTTTTTTTTTTATTTTTATGAAATTTTGCCAGTCTTCAGCCATTGGTGACGACCAGCCAAACATAAACCTTCTTTCACCAGTGCAATCTCAGCCATGCTAAAGTGATGGCTATTTTTAAACTAAGAAAACCATATGATAACTTACTATCAAGATTATGTTATAGCGTCATCCAGGACGTCTGCTCCAATGATATCTGTTTTTAGCAGAGATCACTATCGTGCTTATTTATAGATTTGGAAAGAATGAACATTAAGAGTGGTTTTTTTTACAATTTGTACTCTCTAGCAATGATACTAGTTTTCAAAGCCATATTTACTTAGATTAAAATACAAGGTTATGTAGAAATCATGCAAAAATTGCACAAAACAATAGAAAGATATTGTTACATGCAGATTATATACAAACTGTTGGATACTACCTTTAAGATTCAACATGTATGCATTACCTTTCCTTTGTTATAAACTTCATACAATCAGCTGTTTTTCATACATTTATTTGCTTAAAGTTCTTAAAATTTATGCCAGTGGCACAAGTCTTTAACAATGACAGTAACCGTATTAAGTTAAGACATATGTTTGCACATATCCGCTTAATACTTCTGCTGAAATTTCATTAAGTTGCACAAACAAATCAAACATTGGTCTTGTCAATAATAAAGTGGATAAGAAAACATTCCTTTTGGGACAAGGCACAGGTATATCTGAAAATAACACTGCCTTTGAAACAACCTGCAGAAATGCCTAATAGAAATCAAACAGTGCATATAATATCAGAATGTAAACCCACATAAAACCAGCAAACATTGCCAAACACAATCATTTCAGGGGGTGACAAATTTCAATTTCCTGTGTTTTCAAAATTTAACCTATAGCACCATTGAGTAATCCCGACAGAAGGGAAAGAAATTTGTAGAAAGTAAAAAAGAAAAATTGGGTAATAGAAGATACAATAGATTTCTCAAGGGAAGGTGTTTACATTTGAATTGTGGGTAAGGTTTTTGTAAACTCTGGAACAATAAAAACACAAGAAATTAAGTTTTAAAAGTTCAAGGATAGGTAAGTATTTTCGAATAGGGTTTTTTATAAGATGCAGGAAGTTTCCCTGTGTAGAATGCATCATCTCATGTGTTCCAATAAAATTACCAGATTTTTTTTTTCTCCAGCAGTTTAACAAAGTGCACAAGGCATTACGTCTTCTTTGTGTCCTTTCCTTGGAAGTAACCGCAGAACTGGGCTATGCTTCCTAAAGTGAATTTAGAACACAGGAACATTAGCCGGAAAAAACTGAGTTATGGTTCTTGTGCACTATTAAAAAAATGAAAAATAAATATAAAAAAAACAAACACACACACAAAAAAAACTAAAAAATAAATTCAGAAAAAAAAAAACTGAGAGAGGTAGCAAAATATACTGAAGGTTCTGTTTTGAATCTTGTTTTGTTTGTTTTTTAAATACAATTATGATCATTATAGCGATGGCCAGCTATATGCCGGAGGAAGACCAAAGACAAATGTCTGGGTAGAAACACCGGCGCACCACAAGTCAGCTGACAGACCTTCCCACATTACATCCTTCAAATGGGAGACACTATCGGTGAGAGGCTAAGCAGGCAGAGGAGTTACAAATTGGCAACTCTACCAGTATGCCATAGGCATTGCTATGATTTTATACCTAAGCACATCTTCCCATCACCAAGTACCTATATACTATGTATGAACTGAATCCAAATCATAGTTTTCATGTTATTTTCTGAAAAAAAACTAAGGGAGATAACAAAAATAATGAAGGAAGAGTTAAGGTCTTTGCATACTGTACTTTTATGCATATATCCAACCTCCAAGTTTGAGTCAAGATGTGCGTGTTTTTTTTTTTTAGCTTTTGACATAAATATGATGGATAGACAGAAAGATGGAAAGATAGATAGATGGACAGATAGACAAAGTCCTGTTGAACCCTGTGAAATGAAAACTGAAAAAAAAATCACCTTATGACAGCTTAATATCTTACTTTTATTGCAAGGAAGATAACCTATGTTTAAGTCCAATGTTTCCAATCTAATTATAGCACTTCAGCAAAATCAAAACAATGACTCTATCACTGCGTCACAGGAATCCTTATGACTTTTTTACCTATGCACATTTTCCCCATCACCAAGTACCTATAAACCAACAAATGACTGGGTATAACCACAGGCACACCCCAAATTAGCTGGAAGTCCTTCACCCCAAACAGGACTCGAACTCAGGCAGTGATGGGTTGAAGAGATATAGGTCAGCGACTCTAACATCTTGACCTCAAGCGCCTGTTTATACTTTAGGTAACCAAATTGATTATTCTCTAAAGCAAATTGTGCAGATCCCAATAAAACACCTGGAGCGTCACTATCTGCCTGGTCTGAACAAGGTGCTGAAAAAACACAGGTAAGTTAACTAGATAATAAGGGATTTAGCTTTTGACTTAGATCCCTATAGAGTCACTGCAAAACTATATGAAAACTATAAGCAATTTAACAAATTACAAAAAAACACTACTTACACAATATAAACCCAAAAGAAAAGCACTCCTTACAAATATTTATAAACAATTTTACCAAAAAGCTGAAAAAAAGTTCAATACTAGACAGTAATTTCACTATCAAAGTGTCATTATTACTGTCGGCTTGGGTATACAAAATATCATAATAGGAGATAATCTTTTCTGTCCAATAATTGCCGTTCCTTTATCTAGCCTGCCATCGACAACATGAAATCGTAGCTTATCCCTGTATTAACCTTAGCGAAATGAAATCTGTACTATCTGATTTCACACAAAACGTCAGATCAGGCACCTTATCAAGTCATTATTACAAAAGCCTGTCAGCTGTCTATAGACAGTGGACAGTTTTAAAGGTAGCTTTGCCATTTGGTTGTGTGTTTATAAATTTACACAGAAAAGTCAGGTATCAATGGACAGTGTTCATTTGAAGCAGAACATATAGAAGAATCTGTTTATTGGGTTTATCATAGTATTTCAGTTATCTGGAGACTGTGTATGTTTGAAGCAGATATAGTGCTGCCTTTACTATGTATTGCATGCCGTGAAAACCTGGCATGATACTGTGCCCAGGCACATTACCCTGACACCAGGCCAACATGTAATTAAGTTACCACTACCATTCTTTAATAGCTTTGGTATGTCAAGCCAGGGGATCAAACCTTAGGCCTGTAGTACCTGGAGTCGATACTCTAACAAATGTGATTCCAGGTTCAATAGTAGCATATGCTAAGTTCAGTAATTAAATGATTGGAATTCAGATTAGAGGGTCTTGTGTTCAACCTCCAGACCAACCCTGCGGTTTGTTTGTTGGGTTTATTGTCCCACCAACAGTATTTCTGTTATCTGGAGACAGTGTCCATCCACTTGAAGCAGATAAAGTGCTTCCTTCACTGTGCAAGCATGCATGATACCACACCCAGTCACATTATCCTGACACCCTGCCAAGTAGTCATGGAACTACGATTATATTATATTGAGTCTTTTATTTTGATATTTGCCGGATTAAACTGCAGTTTAACTCTTAACAAAATATATATATTAGTCTTGATGTATAAGATGCATTTAGAATCAGTTACAGAATAGAGACTTCAGGTTATTGCAGACATACATATGTTATAAGAAAGTATGCCAACAACTTATAAACTCTTTTCAAAAGCATATCACCAGGGAGGTTGTCACAAGACAAAATTGGAAAAACAACACAAATGTGACAATGTGATTGTAACAGAAAAAAAACAAATTTAAAAAATGAAGAACAATATTTTTTCATGTCTGCATACAAATATACAAGTCTCAGGTTTTACAAATTATGTCTTTTTTATTTATTTACTTAGATTAAGACCAGTGAATACTTTTTTGTTCCAATTGGAAAATTTTCTGTAAAAATGGGATTAAAGTATATTTCTTCTTTTGAGAATATGACCCAAAAACAGCTTAACATTGGACAAAAAAGTGACCTGATCATATATATATATATATATATATATATATATATATATATATATATATATATATTATTCCCGACTTCCAACAACAGTACCATAAGTACATATATGACTAACCACAAGGTAATATGCCAAAATATTACACTGGCATGTACAAAGGGAAAGTTAATTCTTCTAGTTTTGAAGAAACACCCTTTAAAAACTGTCACTGAATGTGAATGAAAAACAAATCAATTACAACAATTTAAGTCTAGTCATTTCACAAAAATGATCCACACTTTACAGACAGTTTATAGCGAAACACAACCTCGAAATACAACCTCGACATTGCCTGAAGACATCCCCGCAGTGCCTCATTTAACTTGATATTAAATTCCAGAAGCTAATAATGGCCTTAAATTCATGTCTTAATCGTAGGATAACAAAACAGTTGTAGTATATGATTACAAAGAGTTTACTTCACTGTTCAAATTCAACGCCACAAAAGAGCAATGAGGCGTCAGTCACAAATGATGTGGTAATGCCGATACTGTTTGACTTCATCTTGGGGGCTTTATTCTGTGTTATTTGAGGTCTCCATGTTTTATGACAAAGTAATTTCTGAATAAATACAAAAATACGAACTGCTGGTATTTCGATGACAATGGCAAAGGTGATGTTTATTTACATATCAATAAACTTTGTCTTCTAATTATGGAAAGAAGTTCTTAATAAAGATTTTATTAATTTGATTGCATTCTTCAGGGCTTGAATTAAATTGACTTGCAAATTCTTCTTCAGTTTTCCTGAAAAAAAATATTTTGTAAATTTGAGATTAATGTTATACACAATTACATGATACTTTTCTTGTGACTTCAGGGTTCTAATTGGTAAAAGAATACTTTCCACCCATGAAACGGCATGAGTAGATCTATATAGTGCACAATATTTTTTAGCAACAAGAGCATTATATGCCTGTAAATGAAACAGGGAGTGCAAATTAATTTGATTCATCTGTGAAGAAATTCTTCTGAGAAATAAAGGGGCATTATCCACACAAGGTGTCGCTGTGAGAGAAAGCAATGGGCCATAACTCTGGCATAAACAAATGAAATATACTTTATTTCAGCTCTATGCACAATAAAACATTAAATTCTGTCAAATATACAAGAACGATGAATTTGAGAAGAATAATAAGGGAAGAGTTGCCCACACAAGAATAATAGCAAAGGGCAATAACTCCAAAAGGAATAATGTGGTCTGATTTTTGTCAACTCCATGCACAAATACATATCACTATAAATTATCCATGCAAATTATGATGCATTGGATCTGTGGTGTGTGTAAGTTTTATGAGTACACACGAGCACATCAGTTTCAACAAATGCTGTAATCTGCTGACAAAATTGTGCCAAGATGCGATGACGACACACATATAATTAGCATTAGTTTGTTTTTTGTTTGTATCGGCATGTACGCAGGTCAGTTGGTAAATGTTTTTTTAGTTATTCTGTCATGTTAGCTGTCTGAATTCAAGTGCATGCATATTCATTTTTCTACATATTTACTTGATTGAAATCGGGAAAGATCACATGTCTGGGTGTCAGAAATCGAGTTCAAGACTTTTTGGCCAAACTGCATGGAAAGCAAAGAATTAAGAGGTCACAACTGTCCAATGTAACACTCACAGTGACTAAGCTGGTATGGACATGCTGAAAGAGCCACTTTGTATATCATTACAGTAACTGGCCGAGCAAATTTTGGCTGCAGAGGTCGAGAAGACCAAGAAAGACATGGACAGAAAGTGTCAAGAGTGACCTGATGTGTGCAATCTTCTGAACAGAGTTGCATGGAGAGCTGGTGTAAGACACTCTAGCCGCCGGGTGCCTACCCCAGCATCTTGGACAACCCCAGCAGTAAACTAAAATTAAATCAGATAGACAGACAGATGCAAGTATGGAAAAAAAAAAAAGAAAAGTAAGAAAGGAAATGTTATCCTCACAAGAAACTGCTAACAGACAGACATATAATCAGATAGATGGATGACATGCATCATACCATAATAAAATCCACATATGAAAATGCAGTGCTAGCATGCAATGGTCCAGAAAACTGACATCTTCAATAGTTTTCAATTCCTTATTTTGATACAATTTCCCAATAAAGTTTCTTACCTACTACAGATAACAAAAGCAACATCCCCAACCTAAAAACATCTTTCTATTTTTTTTTTTTGATAAATAGTCTCTGGGACTTTTAATTAAGTGAACCCCATCTACTAACATTCCTGGACTAACCACATACCTTTCAAGTGTTACATCACAATTAAATTGACCAATCTGATGTTTATGGTTAACTGAACTTTTCCCCTTTGAAGTACATCTTGTTCTCATCAAGCAGATTGTATGCTATAAATTAAACCATACAAATAAATTATTTCATGGTCAAATGACAATGGCATCACTAGTTCATTAATTACATCTTTACATCAAGAAGATTTAACATGAAACACAGGTCAGCCTAAAACTTGGTTTTGCTTTATTTTGCTTCTATTTTAATAGCACAAAACAGGCTTGCAGGTGCAGAAAGTTAAGTGAGGGCTGTCATTTATTCTAATGATAATGATGTATTGCTTTGCTAATCAATTACGGGTACAAACTATCAAATATTGATTCTTTTGGCGGAAAAACAAAAGAATAAAAGAAAGAAAATAATTTTCAAATTTGGATACATACTTGTGACAGGTATCAGCATAGCTGTCAAAGTGAGTTGAGTATCAAACTTTCAGCAAAATAGCATATTTAAGTCGTGCTCGGTTGTAGCTAGCTGTAAAGGCCACCTATCAGAAATTTAACGCATAAATATAGTTCTATCAACTCATAAATAAAGTTCTATCAATTAAAAATATAGTTCTATCAACTCAGAAATATTGTTCTGTCAACTCAGAAATAGTTCTATAAACTCATTAACATATTTCTATCAATTCATAAACATAGTTCTATCAACTCATATAGTTCTATCAACTCAGAAATATAGTTCTGTCAACTCAAAACTCTTCAATATGCGGTCCGTACCTGTATGCATAACATGTTTCTTTTCTTGTTGTTGCATGTTTACACAGGTAAAGTAGAGATTGTTATTATAGCATACATACATATGTAGTTGAATGTATATGTCAACTTTCATCTTAAAAGGTTCCTACTTTTTTTCAATATAAACAAAGACAAAAAACATTCACTCGTGCTAAAGGCCTGATTATTAATAAGTGGACAGAAAGTTTACAGGTAGAATATACATTAGTATCAGAACTAACAGCAAAGCTTTATTTTACATATGAAAATACCATAATTATTATGTTCACACACTGATTATTTTGTGACGATAAGAGTTAAAGATACTATATCTTCAAGATACCCTTCTTTATTCATTTCGTGAGAAACTGAAGAGCTGCTGTGCTGTTAAATATGTTGTTCATTTTATTAACTTTACGAATTAAACATGTGACATAATTATGTTATTGGCAGACAGAAAGTGTTGGGAAATGTTTCTGTTTTAGTTTTACCTACTTACTGTTAGATTTTATTCATTTCATATTTAGCATACATTTAGCTTTATTTCAACTAGCATTCATCTATTATTCAGTTTACATCTAGCTTACATTCAGTTCACATTGAGCATTCATTGAGCTTACATTCAGTTCACATTGAGCATTCATTGAGCTTACATTCAGTTCACATTGAGCTTTAATTGAGCTTACATTCAGTTCACATTGAGCTTTGAGCTTACATCCAGTTCACATTGAGCTTTAATTGAGCTTACATTCAGTTCACATTGAGCTTTGAGCTTACATCCAGTTCACATTGAGCTTTAATTGAGCTTACATTCAGTTCACATTGAGCTTTAATTCTACTTTTATTCAGGTAATGTTCTTTTCACATTCAGTTTTTAACTTTGACTCAGCATTCTGCAAAATTATATTCAGTTTTCATAAAGTTTACATTCAGCTAAAGTTCTCTAATCAATGCCTGAAATATGGTTTTATAGGGGCAATAACTCCTGCAATTTTCATCTGATTAAAACTAAAATAGCAGGTGCACTGGTCCCCATGGTACTTAAGATAACTGTGAAGTTTCATCAAAATTGATGCAAACAAAATAATAATCACACCCGCCTGCATCTCTAAATAATTTCTACAAAATTTATTCTAAACCAATTTTGCACAATATCTGCCAAACAAAACGTACAACTATGCAAATTTCACCATGCACATTTGTTTTCAATGACAAACACTTTAGAACTTAAAATCTATAATTCCACAGAGAATAATAGTAATTTTTCCTTGCATAGACATGCTATTTTCTATAAAATCCCTGCGAAATTATATTAATTCAAAGATAAGATTGAATTTTGTATTAGCAGCTAAGGTTTTGCAGGATAAATCTTGACAATATAATAAAAGATCTGGAAGAATTTGTCAGATACCAAAAACACATACATTTATATTTGGTAAAACATGTGTTACATGGCTCAAAATTTATTGTTCAACGTTAGATATATATACAACTCAAACACTAACTTAGGCAGTATCTAAAAGTGTTATAAGATAATGCAGTTCCAATTAAATTATCAACTGATGATCAATGTATGATACATTAAATTTTGTTTGAAGGAAAACATTTATTTACATCAAACTTAACTAAAAATTAAAAATGATGAATGAAGACTGCAAAGATGGGTCAATAGAAAACTGACTAACTCAGTTTTCACATTTTCCAGAAGGTAACAAATCTAATTACATCTTCTGTAGTGAACAACTTAAGAATTCTTCTGTTGACCTTGCAATATAATAAAGCAATGTTTCCTGGAATCTTTTTATATAGAGGTATTTATTTTTTGTTAGAGATGTACTTGTATTGCAATTTTTTGTAGATAGATTTACCTCTGTTTACGATAGAATACTTCTCCGTTGGCATATGGCTCTTTTTTTAGAAAACTGGAAAAAATAATGGCCAATACATTTTTTGCGCTTAGTTTCAAATCTGTTTGCATAAATTGTATTACAAAGGTATTTTTATTACATATTAACTGCAAAGATGCATGTTATGAATTGTCATAAGTACTTTTTTGTTACAAATGTCAAATCTTTTAAGTTTTGACATTTTTGACACAATAAATATTTAGTCAAAGAACGCATTGCAATATAAAAATACATTTTATTATAATGTATATTTTTTTTAAATATGTAATAAATATAAACAAATCACGCAGTTTATGCAACCAGATTTGAAACTTAGCAACAAAAAAAAGTGATGGCCATTATTTTTTCCATTTATCTGTAAAAGAGCCCTATTGAAAATTCATTAGCCATCAGTTTTCTGAAGGAATCACTTTGCAAGGTTTACTTACCAAATTAGTGTCCCTTTTGTTCGATAGAGACCTGTATATAATCCTGACTTTCCTTGGCAAATCTGAAAGAAAAAGAAATGGAGTCAAAAGTAAAATATGATACATTGGTGTTAGCTCTGAAAATAGTTTTTATTCTATTTGTTTCTTGTGTCAATAATTTAAAATTGAGAGAAAGTAGTTAACCATTATTTATAACGAACAAGTGTAAATTTTAACAATAAATCATGCAATAATTGGAATTTGTATACAAGAGATAAATGGTACAAGAGAAATCATTTGTTACACTCACTTTTACAATGTATTTAAAATTAACAAACTGCATCCATATTTTATCAATATCCAAATGATATATTGTAAATGCAATGTTTATTAAAGGTTTATGTTTTAGGTTTACTGGAAATTTTAATAGAAGGTAGTAATAAAAGTGGAAAAAATAAAAATAAAATTCAAAATTCCTGCTTTCTTAGAAATAACATTGCTAACTTTATTCTTCTGGGTTTATATTTATGAAAATCTTTGCTAGCTGATGGTGCCACCAAGGCTCCGTCATTACGAAATGAAGAAGCCAATGAAAAGCACCAATACAAATGAAACAAATGTTCTGACGTAAAAAAACAGCCCTAACATTAAACAGCTGGGCTTTATTTGTTTTATACTTTTATTCGAGGAAATGCAACGAACAGGTACCTCATCAGACTGCATGGATATGAGATCTTCCAAGTAATCTTTCTTATGCCAGTGGTTCTACACAGACATCCATTTGAGGTCTTCCTCTACTACTTACACTGGATAGTGAGTGCTACCTCTACTACTTACACTGGATAGTGCTAAACTTTGACAATAATTTTAGGTTTTTGATATAAATAATGAGAAACATCAACAACAAAACTGCTGACCAATATTTCTATAGTTGACCAGATCACATCAAACTATGTAGGTAAGATTTTTTTTTTTTCTCCTTGTATCTCATGAACATTCACAAGAATGCAAGCCAGCTCTCAAACAAATCCTTGAAAGCACAACCTTGGTTCCCTGTGTTAAGAATGATTGCATGGTGTATACAGGGTGATTAACTTTGACACCTCAGTTCTGAGATAATTGCTGGAAACAATAGGTCCACTGTCTGCAATGCTAATTAAAACAAAGGCTTTAGGTATACAAACTTTCTCTGCTATTTGTAACATTATTTCTGTCTGAACACCTGTCTTACTTCATTTACAGCTGAAAGCTGACGAATGGTTTCAGGGAAATAGGTAGGGGAATATTGTACAATAAATACAATTTGCTGATGTTTTGGGGTTATTTTTGGCGATTGTTTTGTAAGGGATACTTTAAGGTGATGTCTTCTTAAATTGAAAAAACACACAAAAAACGTGGAAAGTATTGTATCTGCTGCATTTAAAGTAGTTTCAGACAGTTTAGATCTTTTTTCTCTCTCTCATGCAATCAACTTGTAGATAGTTTCCATGTGATGTCATAGGCACTGATAAGACAGTTTAAGGCAGCCATCTTTGAAGGCAGAAGCTAACCGAAATCTGGAAATATGTGCTGTATTAAACTCACCACTGTTTTTATTTTTCAGTCTATTTCACTGAATTTTATATCAAATTTAACAGCTTTTATGAAGTATTTTATATATCAAAACTATATTTTGATAGTTTAACAGGTAACAAAAATACAACCAAAAAAGATACACTGTTCATTTTGTAATTTTATCTATTTCTATGTATTAATTCTGTGTGCATTTATCAATTTTAAAAGTATTGTATTTTAAAAATATGATTTTAAAGAGCTTTCCATTGGTGTATAATTTTTAATTTTTGCACCACAAATGAAGAAATTACCAGAAAATAAAATTTACGCTTCTATACAATTCATCTGAAAATCCTGTGAAGTTGTCATCAAAGATGGCTGCCAAGATGAGGGATTTTCACTGATGTTAAAACTATCAATTTGTACTTAAAGTAAAGCAAGTGTCATAGAAAATATAAAGAATTTAAAAAAATTAACACACCGGATGAGTTGTACACTTTAATGTAGATGTGCATGCCAATTTGAAAGAAAATTCTCCATCCAGTTTTGAACTAATTGATATTTTTGTTTTCTAAAATTGGTATTAAATGTGTCTCTTTTTTAGAAATAAGAAAACTCCAAAATACTATGTTGTATCCTCTTTAGGAGAAGTGTTTTGCTATTGAGTATCATTTGGCAACAAGATATAGCATTAGACAAACAAACCAAACATGTAACTTGATTGGTTTGACTCAACTATCCCAAATATGTAATTAATTGTTTACAAACCCAACGCGTATATGACTAATTTTCCCAATTTTTCTGCTTATTGTACTTTATTACAAAAATTGCGGAGCTCTTGATAGCTACACGATTGATTTCAGAGTTGCCCAAAATGTTTTAAAAAGTATTTTTTTTGATGCTGCAAAATAAAAAATAATTTCGCCACATGATTTTGATTTATTTAGACTCTAAATATATACTAGGCAATGAATCGGTGATCAAATTTAGCACAAATCATACAAGTAAAATTCATGTACAAGAACAAAATAAAAAACTTTACATGTTTCCTTCTTAATCAGGTACAGTGATGCAGAAATAATTGTAAAAGTGAAAAAGTAGAAAGAACAAAAGTTGGCCATTTGTGCCCATACCGGGATTCGAACCCTCATCGCCTAGTTCTAAAGCATTTTCATCCTAATTTTGATACTCTTCAATTGGAGGTGCAGCATAACATTTGCTCTACCTTAAAAAGATTCCGCAAAATGCAGTGTTAAGTAAAGCACAACAACCCAGTATCATAACAAAAATTTGTTTCCTATCTGAGCCACGCTGCAGTTAGCTAGTTATTTTTAAACTAAGAAAATCATATGACTACGTACTTTTGGGAAAGCGTAATATGATTATCTGGAAATTGAGCTTTAACATCAATATCTTTATCTGTAATCTCCTTAGTGCTTATACAAAGATTTGGAAATAATGGACATTTAAATGCCAATTTTACCATTTGTAATTTGTAACAGCCACTTTTTCAGATAATAGAAAAAATAACAGCCATCAGTTTTTTGCTTAGTTTCAAATCTGGTTGCATAAACTCAATGATTTGGATGTATTTATTTCAAATTAATAAAAATATAAATTATAATAAAAAAGTATTTGATATTTTTGACAAAAAAAAAAAATATTTAGTCAAAGAACACGTACCCTTTGACTAAATATTTATTTTTTGTCAAAAATGTCAAACTTTAAAGTTTTGAAATTTTTGACAAAAAAAAATACTAATGACCAAGTGATGATAAGAAAAGCAACACAAAGCAATGTACATTTTTAAATAATATCTTTGCAGGTAATATGAAATAAAAATACCTTAACAATACAATTTTTGCAAACAGATTTGAATCTAAACAAAAAAATGCAATGGTCATTATTTTTTCCAGTTATCTAAATAAAAGAGCCAACATTTGTACAGGAAAGTATAAAGTATAAACCATTGGCTCATTGAAGGTCAGCTGGAAGACCTTCCCACATTAAGTCATCCACCCTGAACTGGACCAGAACCCACACAGTGAGGCGTTTTGCAGTCAGAAGAGTTACAAGTTGGCGACTATCACTACACCAAGCGCCCAACTCAACGTTATGATTTCGCCCTCTGCCAAGTCAAGAATATAAATATGGATAATACTCATTCCATAGCTCCAAAACCTACCCTCCACCCTATTCAAGAGCAATAATGGACAACAGAAGGTCTATATGGCAGTATCTTTGTCTAGACACTATGGCACCATAACCATGACTTTCTTAGCTTTAAATCAATCATTACTGAACATTTGATTCTGTCTATTTAACATATCTGGAATGGAAATTCTTCTAATACTATATTTATGTTACACTTAGGTTTCTGACATGTTATCATATATATTGTTTACCATGATATCATTTGGTATTATGTATGGTAGAAAAAAAAAAAGATGGATAAAAAATAACCTAAAGAAGCTTGTTTATTGGGTTTATCATCCCATCAAAAGTATTTCAGTTATCTGGAGACGGTGTCCAGTTGAAGCAGATACAGTGCTGCCTTCACTGTGTATAGCAAGCCGTGAACACCTGGCATGATATCACACCCAGTCACATTATCCAAACACCGGGCCAACCAGTCGTGGAACTACCCTTATATTCGCTTGAGCGTTAGCAAGGGACCTATACCACTACCATTTTGAACAACTTTGGAATGTCATGGCCCTGGTACCTGAAGCTCTACTAATTGCGCTACCAGATTCGGTTAAAACCTAAAGAATCAATTCTCGCATAACTTTTTACGCTGAGCAAAGTAAACTATGTACTATTGCCATTAACTTTTATTAAAAAGAACTCCTTGGGTAATATTGTCCTCTGTATGCTTATCCCTCAAATGTATCAGGCGCAATGATATTCACAGAATCACAACTTATTATTATTAGCCAAACTATGTGAGAAAAAAGTCCTCCCAAAAAGCTATCAGGGTAGTCTATTTGTGTAGATTATTTCTTCCTATCAATGTTAATTCATTAATTCACTCTCCACATTTCATAACAATTAAAAGTGTTTTACAACATTTTCAATAGAGGTAACAACAAAAAAATATGTGATGTTATTTTCTCGCCATATATCAGAGAGATGATTCATATTTTATCCGAGGCGTGTAAGTTGCAAGGTATATCTAAAAGTGTCTGTCAATATAGTGTTTCACTTCTGTTGTTACATCTCAGAAGTGACTTAACTTGTCCCTTTCTGATTGGTCAAAATCAGTGTTTCAATTACAGTGTATGCATCATACATCTAACCATTTACTTTTCTTTTCAAGAAATACTCAAATCATCACAATTTCCATTTTCTATTTACCATTCATTTGTACGCTGCATCAAATTTTGAGCAAACTCTAAACAATCTGATGGAATCACAGAAAACGAAAATAATTCTGAATGATACTGGCAATCAAGCTGCAAATGACACCATATTCTAGCCCAATAATGGACCATTCTAAAGGTCTGTATTTAATTGCACCATCCTTGTCTAGACTCTATGGTACCAAACCAAAGCCCAAATCAATCATTTCAAAACCTCAGATTCTGTCTACATTACATCTCTGAAATTGAAATATTTCTAATACCGTATTTATGATACACTTAAATTTCTGGCATGATATCTTCAATATTGTTTATAGCACAAATTATGTTAGAAATTTGTGCTTGGCAGAGAAGGAAAAAAACATAGGGATCAATTAGATTACCTTTTTTTTGCTTCAGTTAAACAAATTTATTCAAGTTAAGTTAAGTATGTGCTCAAGACATAACATATTAATAAGTTAGTAACATAAATTTTGTGCTTAAGATATAACATATTAAAAAGATATTTACATAAATTATGTGCTTGAGACATATTAAAAAGTTAGCTACATAAATTATGTGCTCAAGACATAACATAATAAGAAGAAGCAGGATTAGTATGAATGTTCTTTCATAACAAAACATTTGATTGTGTCTACTTCACATACCTGAGGGTAAAATTCTTCAAATACTGTGTTTCTGTTAACACACAGGTTCCTCACAGGCTTTCTTATATTTTGTTTACCATGACATAGTTTGGTATTGTATATGGTAGAAAAAAAGTTTGGTATTGTATATGGTAGAAAAAAAGATCAACAGAAATTAAGCTAAAGAAGAAACAGTTCTTGGCAAGGTTTGCAGGCTGAGCAAAGGAAGCTGTACACCTACCATTGCTAGTAACTTTTGCACTGAAAAAGGCACAGTATGGCATACAGTGTTTCCTTTGATACTGTTTCTATACCTCATAAGCTACTAAATTTGCCCTTTGTCAGATTGGTTTTACATTGTATTCAATTAAATTTTGTTCAACCATACTACCCCTCCCAATATTTGTTTACTAAAAAATGAAACAAAATTCAAATTATCAAATTTTCCAAATTTTTATTTACCATTCATCTGTACACTGTATCATATTTCAAGTAAATTATACAATCTGATGGGATCATACAGAAATTGAGGATAATTCTGAATGATACTGGCCATCAAGCTGCAAATGACACCATATTCTAGCCCAATAATGGACAATTCCAAAGGTCTGTATTTAATTGCACCATCCTTGTCTAGACTCTATGGTACCAAACCAAAGCCCAAATCAATCATTTCAAAACCTCAGATCCTGTCTACATTACATCTCTGAAATGGAAAACTTTCTAATACCATATTTATTATACACTTAAATTTCTGGCATGATATCTTCAATATTGTTTATAGCACCAATTATGTTAGAAATTTGTTTATGGCAAAAAATATATTTTTTTTGGTCTATTAGACTGCCATTATTTTTTCTATTCATTTTTGGTTTTTAGTTTTAGGTGTCGGAAAAAGTTTTAAGTCATTAATATCATACCTGTGAACCTTTTCTGAGGCCAAAGTGGGAGATTTATTATTTTTTTATAAACAACAAAGGAATTTTTCTGTTTCCAAGTAGGAAGATTTTGTAAAATGTGTAAAACACCCCTTGTTTTAAAATAATTTTTAACCTTTAAAGAGGGAGTGTCCCTCTAAAAGAGGGAGAGTTCATATATATGCAATCAAACCATGTTCCCCAGGATTCAGAATTGACTGTATATACTTGACATTTATGCTTTACATAATCCAACATCCACCTACAAGAGTGTTTCCAGCAGTTTGGACCAATTTATTTTCTATCATGCAACCAAATAAATGATTGTTACCTGATAAGATTCCAAAAAAGTTGTTCACTGGGGCTCTTCATCCATGTGCTAAATACTGTAAGGTCTTATTGATAAGACGCACACAAAGATAAGACGCACCTCCTCTTCGAGGTCTAGACTCAAGGCAAAAAGTAAATTCTCAAAGACAAGATGCATCCCTACTCATTAATCCAGCCGGCCGCCATTGAAGATATTCGCGCGTCGCTGAATCGCTTGATTTGACTCCAACAAACATGTTCCAATTGTTCCATAATTCGGTTTTTGCGTCAAGGGCCCCAGTATATCGTTTACACGCCAAACTAAAATTTGTATAGATAAGATGTGCAACCCACTTTTTTTATCATAATTTGGGGCAAAAAAACCCCGTCTTATCAATAAAACTTTACGGTAAAGTTTAACACCCTACTTGTCATTAAAAAAAGCAATCTTTCTTATCCAAGCCACAGTTAGCTATTTTTAAACTAAGATAACCATGCAGCCACTTAATTTTCAGATCATGTTACATGATCATCCGTGTATCTGCTCTGACGTTGCTATCTATTTTTAGCTGAAATCCCCATCATGCATATTTATAGAATTGGAAAGAATGAACATTTAAAGCAATATATTTTACAAAATGAACTGTCAAACAGATGAGGTAATGTAACAGCCTTTACTTAAACTAACATATAAGTACCGGGATCTAGTAGCGCAATCACTAGAGTGTTGGCTCCAGGTACAGGAGGCCCCAGGTTCGATCCCGGGCCACAAAATGCCAAAGTTGTAAAAAATGGTAGTGGTATAGGTCCCTTGCTAACCCTCAAGCAAATATAAGGGCAGCTCCACGACTGGTTGGACCGGTGTCAGAATAATGTGACTGGGTGTGGTATCATGCCAAGTGTTCACTGCATGCTATACACAGTGAAGGCATCACTATATCTGCCTCAAGTGGACACCGTCTCCAGATAACTGAGATACTGTTGGTAGGCTGATAAATCCAATAAACAAACAATAAAGTATAAGTTTATGCAGCCATTATGCACAGGTTTCCCAGAACAGAGGTAAGATGTTTTCAAATGTATTACATATAATCAAACTGTTAAATGACATCTTCAAGCAGACAGGATGATTGTAACAATCGGAAGCAATGTTATCACCAAATGTGCCTCTATGGTTCAATTAACCTTTACTCCTGGCGCACTTTTAAAACTTCCTAAACATTGTTCATCCAATAGCTTTTACATTAATTTTTTTTTTACGAAGAAAGACAACCCAAAAAAATCTCACTACTATCTCTCAGTTGGCCTATATCAAATGCATGTTAGTTTTTTTTCCACTGTTTTGGGAAAATTCAAACTTTAGTCTGTGTAAATCATAACTTTTGCACCAACCCATACTTAAGACTGTTTTAGACAAAACTTCTGCACAAACACAAATTTTAGTCTGTGTAAGTCATAACTTCTGCACACACACTTTAGACTTTGTTAGACATTACCTCTGCACAAAAACATACTTTAGACCATGCAAAGATGATTTTCAACACAATCTAAATTGTTTGAGATCAGAAATCACGAAAAAATTCACTTTTAATGTTCATTCTTTTCCAATCTAAATATAAGCATGATGGAGAGTTCTGCTTAAAACAGATTTCAACATCTGTACAGATTACCCGGATAATGATATAACATAATCTCAAAGGTAAATGATCACATGGTTTTCTTAGTATAAAAATAACTGACTGTGCAGCGTGGCTGAGTAAGAAATACATGTTTGTAATAACAAGTCGTGGGTTGTTGTTTTTTTCACATTTGCATAGACGCAGGATAATAAACAGCATTTCATTGGTTGCTTAGGCAGGAAAAAAACTTGCTCGAAACTGTCCAGGATACCACCTTTTAGTTGTATTGCTGCTTTATGGAACAGTTAATTGCCCTTTTGCCCCACCAAATCATTCTGACATTACTTGGTTATTTGCAGATCCCCAGGTAAGATAACAAGACTCATACAAAAAAAACAATACACAAAAACAATTGATAATTAACTTCAGCTTAATTAGATGTCAATTAGTGGCCTGTCACACTTGATGACATTTGAAATGCTGGCAGTTAGGGAGTTGTAGATAGATGTAATGTTGTACTTATTTCTACAATGGCCCACTTACTACAGTTTATCACTGGATATTGATTAAAGGTGGTATCCAACAGTTTGGTCTAAATATTTTTTTTTTCTTCAAAAAACCAAATAAGCCTTTGGTACCCGAAAAGGTCTTGCAAAATGCTGTTCATTGACGCCAAAGATCTATGCGGACAGTCAAGAATAAATCCCCACTCGTCATTGCAAACAGGTGTTTCCCATCAGAGCCACGCTGCACAGATAACCTATTTTTAAACTTAGAAAAACATGTGACCACTTATTTTTATATAGTCATGCAGTTAATCTGCTGTGACGTCGATATCTATTTTTAGCAGAGACCACTATTGTGCTTTTTATAGAGTTGGAAAGCCTGAACATTTAAAGATTTTCTTTCGGGATTCGTACAGTCTAACAATAAAGTTAGTGTACGAAATCGTCTTTATAACGACTTAAATATGGGTTTATGCAAAAAGTATGACTAAAGTCCCCAAAGCGGTGGTTTAGATATTGGTACGTGTATTTAATAAAGGCAAACTGTCGGATACCACCTTAAACACAAGGACAAGGCAGGTTACAAAGCTTTCGTGTTCAGAAAAAAAAATTAACCTTAAAGGTGGTAAGAAAAAAGAAATCATTCCAAACAGGGACACCATCTTTAAAGCACCTATGTCTGTACAAGAAGTCCATCACATGTGCAGGGTTTTCATGAAGATTTATTTCGAGAGGGATTGGGATTTGCCAGCATTTCTATCAATACTGTGCAGCAACATTTCTATCATTATAGCACAGGGACACTTATGAAGTGCCTAGGGACTGAACCAGGCCGGTCTATTATACTGACACCGACAAATCAGGCGTAATGCTGTCCCCGTAGCCCCGAGCGTTAGGAGGGAAGCCACTACTGCCAACTTTTAAGTCTTTGGTTTGACCCTGCTGGGGTTTGAAACCGCGACCTCTCGATCGGCAAGCCGATGCTTTACTACTTGAGCTATTGCGGCCGGTTATTTCAAGAGGCCAAAAGATGACTGAAGGAGGCCTGCTATTGTGAGCCCTTTTGCGGGCTACATAAGCCACTCTGGTAAGGCATCACTTTTTTCCAAAAACACCATGGAAAATTCTTGAAAAGCATTACTTGGAAATGGACCAGACAGACAAAGCAACATATTTATTTTGAAAACTTACTAGATTTCTGTTTAAATTTTTTAAAAATCATCTATCTAATCTACAGACAAGGAAAGGAACGTCAATCACCAGAATGGTTAAAAAATACCGGAATAAGTGGCTAGGTTAAATACTGAAAAAGAGCAAAATTTTCACGAACCAAATTACGGTTTTCCAGCATTCATTGGTGGTAACTACTGGATTTCTAAGCCGCCCAAAATGTGCTCTAAGCGGCCCAAAATGTGCCCTAAGTGGCAAAATCTGTGAAAACAGTTTGCTCCATGGTAAGACTAATAACCACATCTGTATAGAAAGCAAAGATTTGGGATGGAACATTTTCTTTTCCAAAATATGGTAAAAATGTATACTATTTTTGTGAACATAACAAGTTATTGCTAACATCATAAAATATTTCTAAAGAAACTTCCAAATTGAAATCTTTTATCTACATTTTGACACTTAACCAGAAAAATAATAAAATTCTGTGAACACGGAATTTTCTTGTCAACAAGTGTTTTTGTGTGGCAGTTTTTCTTATTACTGCGAATAAAATCTTTGAGAAGAAAGTTGTGATTGAAATGTTCAAGTGGCACATTCTAAACAGAGATTGAACAAAGAGATACAGTCTTGCCTGCCTTACCAGTCTTATAACTGATTAATGGCACTCATAAGTTTGCGAGTATTGAAAACTTTTTTTCTCAGATAACAGAACAACCTTTAATGAAAAACAGGACCCTTCAGTATAGTAAGCTCTGATACATGTAAAAGAAATGCTATTCTTTATGTTGCTCTATGCTTCAGAAACCTAAGAATTCAGTAATTGTTACAGTTTTCCCATACAAAGGATTCTTAGAATAAGGTATAAATTATGTTATATTAATCAAGAAAAGTCCAATAAATTGTGCTTTAGATACCAAATAATACACTGTATAATGCTCTAAACACTTAATTCTTTAGCCTTAGCAAAATTTTGTATCAAACATGCACAAATATTTTGTATAAAACATGCACAAATATTTTTAATGACCTTTGATTTAGCACATTAACCAATACAGGCTTAGGCTTACTAATTTTCATATGTATGATGGGAAATCTGGTAGTAGAGTGCAATGAGTTTATTTGTTTATTGAATTTATCATTCCACCAACGGTATTTCAGTTATCTGGAGATGGTGTCCAATTGAAGCAGATATAGTGCTGCCTTCACTGTGTATAGCATGCCGTGAGCACCTGGCATGATACCCAGCCACATTATCCTGACACTGGGCCAACCAGTCGTAGAACTATATATCACTACCATTATTAAAAGATAGGTTTTTTTTGCTACCAGGATTTCCACTTTCTTTGCTCATCAACTGTTGACAAATGTCTAGACTGAAAATGCAATTTACAATACTATGTTTAAATATGATGGCCATATATAATTAATGACACTAGGATAATTGTACTAACATAATTATGGTCATATTGGCGACATTTGGCCAATTATTGGTAGAGGAAATCCCCAAACTTAAGTCATGGTAGAAACACTGGCAAGTAAGATGGAAAAGCTCCCTCATGAGTTTGCGCCACCACCGAGACTCGAACCCATGCATTGCGGGTCTGAGGAGTTACAAGTCAGTTATGCTTACCGCTCTGTCTTGGCCATGCCTTATTTTAAATGAAGGAAAAGCCTTTGATGAATGTCAGAAAAGAACTAGAAGCATGCAACACTCCTCAGCTGGAAGACCTCCTAACATAAAAAAGAAGCTTTCACTGAACTGCGTCCAAGATTATAAAACTTTGAGCAGAAGTCTAAGACCAACCTCAAGAATCTGATTGGCCAGAAATCAGATGTCAGTTAAAATTCCACCAATCAGAGCCTTGAGAAGGACTCAAGCTCAAAGTTATATGACAATGGACCAAGGGGCACCAACTAGAGCAACAAATGACAAAAAACAAAGTAAGACAATCCTTGAGCCCACATTTACTCTATGCATCACTGAATTCTTTGGAAACTAAAAAAACAGGGACAAAATTCCTACAAATTTATTCACCCTGAAAAAAAAAAACACAACTCTTTCTCAAATGAAAAAAAGGCCATACCAATGCCCCGCCATAAATCATTTTTTGTTCAACTACTATCAGTTCTTAATCTACAATGAATATGGATGGCTATGCAATGAAGAACTGGGAAAATTAAAATGCCCTTTATCATTCACAGTTTCATTTCCACATACACAATTTTCTTAGAACAGTACATAAAGCTTCAAGCATACAAAACTAGCTTCAGAGACTCTTTTCAAATCAGTGGGTGGAAAGTTCTCTACATCCATTTCATTCTTCTTCAACACACTCAATTTATGGCATAGATATTTCGTTTATTTCTGGCTTTATTGGATAAAAATGAACAGTTAATTTTGGTGAGGAAACATAGGTCTAAGTTAAAGGTGGTATCCAACAGTTTGGACCAAAAATTATTTTTAACAAATAAGTTATTGTTACCTGAACAGATCTTGCAAAATGCTGTTTATTGATGTCCTATACCTGTGGGACAAAAGTGAACCATAATGACACAATCGTCATTACAAAAAATGTATTTCCTATCTGAGCCACCATGCACAGTTAGCTATTTTTAAACTAAGAAAACCATGTGACCACTTATGTTTCAGCTCATTCACGTCATCTACTCAATCTAGATATATTTTTAGCATGAATACCAATCATTCTTATTTAAAGATTTAAATAAAATGAACACTTGAAGTGTTGATTAACGAGTTTTACTGCCCTAAAATTGAGATACTGTTGAAAATCATCTTAGATCAGATAAAATATAATCTCTGTGCGGAAGCTATGCACAAATAACCCAAACAGAAGTCAGATATTCTTACATATATTTGACGTAGGCAAACTGTCGGATACCACCTTTAAATTGTTGATTAGAAGATGCAACAAACTATATAAATTGCTTTTTATTCACGGAGAATGGTTTTCTGACATGATGAAGGCAGTACATTCAATTATTATAAAGCTTGTAATCTATTTTACCCTCTTTAGGTTGCAACAAAATTTGGAACCCTATTTGTCAGATAAATATATTTTTCTTTTTAAATAGACTTTTAAGCATATAGCATTAACAGATGGAAATTCCATTCTTTAGGGCTTAAAACCATTTGGCAAAACTGTTTTTTCTAAATTAAGTTAAATTTTTGAGATTAGCTAGTGTTTTTTTTAAATTGATGAAAAGTCTTAGTTCCTCTGAGATGAAAATTATTGCAATAGAAATGATATTTTATAAAAAAAAAAAAACTATCAATTTGAGCAAAACGTTTAACAAAAATTGAAAAATTATAATTTGGGTTCTGGAAGATGTTTTTCCAACATTCCCTGTTACTACTCCAAACTTTTATTAGTTGCTACGATACAACGAGCTAAGAACTGAGTTTAAGTTTCTTTTCTAAAACTATGCAATGCTATATCACCAAAACAGCCAAAATTCTCCTGGTCAATAATCATCAATATAAACATAAATATGTTATGTAGAGCAATTACCCAAGGCTAAATAGTTTCTCACTACCGTCTTCATAAAACTTGAAGGCATGTTCACAGGACTGGAGTACGGTAGCCCGACATCCAGGACAAGTAAAAATGCAGTTTCAGGCTACTGGTCATTGATCATTAAATTAGTCCCGGACAAGTCATAAATCAGCAGTTGGACAAGTGAAAAATAAACAGCAGTTTGTAATTAACGATGAAGCCAATCAATTTCACGCAAGGAGCATTTATCAACAACACGAAAATGCGGTACATGTACAATGCACGCACGTGTCCAAAACAGCCAATCATCACGATGTGCCATACATAAATGCTTCTAGATAAAAAAAGTAAGTTGTAGATATGACCAATGTGTTTGTTAATTGCAAATGATGCAAATTTTTTATGACAAGTCATTTTTAGTCCATGTTACTAGTCCGGTACTAGTTATTGAAAAGAACAATTTTCCAGCCCTGGTTCACAAGAAAAGTATAAGGAAAGAATAAGTTGTAGATACAGAGATACAATACAATACTAATTTGATGTGGATTTGAAAGCAAGTTTTTGAAATACATCACAGTGACATTGTTAAGGTCATTAAAGAAAGGTTCGGCTATTTTGATGGAGGAAGACAAAAGGAAAATGTCTGGGTAGAACCACCATCACACATCAGGTCAACTTGAAGTCCTCCCCACATTATTTCCTTCAGTCTGAACGAGACTCGAGCACCAGAGGTGAGCAGCTAAGCTGTCAGTGGCATTACAAGCGACTCCACCATTCAGCCCTCTGAAAATTTAGTATTCATGTAAAATTTGAATGCCGTAGTCTTGCACCTTCAACAAAACCCAATGGACCATTGCCCAGTCTACCAAAATGTCTGTTGGTCCATTAAAATTTTATCAGTTAATTGGACCCACGGTGCACCAGAATTTTCAACCACATCATTTTCAAAATTCTAAATTATAACGAAAGCATATATACTAAAATAAATTTAACAACACTTTACAACCTTTTACTGAATACAACCATTCGTAACACCTCCGTATGCATACCAGCCTTTGTGTTCACATGCCAAAATCATACTGGTCCAGTAAAATTTGGTCCGGTACAGTAGATATTGCCAGCTTGGCAGACAAAAGGTCCGATGTTTTTAATTTTCTTTTGTGAAGATTGCTTAAGTATACATCTCATAGCCAGTTAAGACTCAGGACTAGTGCAAATATTGTAGATCTGCAGATCAGCCACCTTTCCTAGTAAACTTTATAATCAGGATCAACACCATTGACTGTCAATGCTCTGACAGTGCAGTACCTGTACTTCATTTGAATAAATTGATCTGCAAAAACAGCATATATATATTTCTTGTTTGAAGCTTCCTTTTAAAGGAATCATGTACTTTTTTTGATAACTCATATAAATACAAAAAATCCTCATATAATTGCAAACTACTGTCATTAACATTTGAAAATATGCAGAATATGACAGGGATTACAATATGAACTTTTTTCCAAATTTATAACATGCCACTTAATCAATCAGTGGGCAGCATTTACAAATAATTACATGTTTTAAAAAGTGAAAGGGAAGTCTCTGTAAGGTTGAATTTTATAAATCTGGGTTATAAAATGTTTAACAATCATCGTATTTAAATCCTGAATGACATATATTTCCACAGTTTTATACCCGCATCTTGTTTAAACTTTATGATATAAATATTTCCAAAATGTTTAACTCTGTTCTTATTCAAATCTTCCATAATATAGATTTGATCAAATTTTAAACCTCTTCTTATTTTAATCATGCGTTCCATACAGTACAAGTTTTATTATTTATTATTATTTATTCTTATACAAATCTTATTTTACATAGACTTCCACAAATCCTTTGCTCAATTTTATACCATCCAAAATAAAAACATATTGCCATATTTGTTATTGATTTACATAACATGTCCCATAGCCACAAATAAATATTCAAACCAGTCTCTACACTCACAGACGATGTTATAGAAATTAATTCTGAACTGCATATAATCCGCCAAGTCGTCAACAAAACAAGATCTGAATTTACAACAATAACATAAAAGGGCAAGCCAGCTTGACTTAATCATCAACATTTGCATCACAATGCCTGAGACGTGTATAAGTAGAGAGTAGACGATGATGTTGAACAAGAAAAAAAAAAGCAACGATGTAGTACAAATCCTTGTTTAATGAGCCCTGGTGGCGAGAGGCCAACATTCTGCATGGCCATCTCATACAGCCATGGTGAGACATACATCAAAGGCGACGCAAACAGTGATAGAGGTAAATAGATTTAAGCAATAAGTCAGCAAGAAACAAAGACATTTGAAAAGTTATGGTTTTTATTTGAAAGGTCTCAGTATACTATAAATCCAGGGAAACATTAGGTGTGTATAAAACACAAAAACCAACAACATTTGGTTTTCGTATGTAATATTATGTAGAAAAAAGTGGCAAATTTATTATAATTGACTATAAATCTAAAGTGTACAAGCAGAAAGTGCACATGTGCAGCAGCTTCAGATTACACAAATTAAGTATTATTCAGATAGTATTTTTTGTAATATGTTGTTTCTTTTTCAGTATCATATTGTTTATTTTCGAATTTACTTTGAAAGTTACAGACACACAAAAATATATAAATATAAAATAGAACGCTGTATACCGAATTCAGACCCTTATTTTATCAGGTTTAGAAAGTCCGCAAAACAAACATTTTTCCATGTGCAAATTTTAATGAGCATTCCATATAAGGGCGTGGTGCTCCAGTGAATCGCCAATGAAGCTTTGTATAAATTAATCCTTTCATTCCTTGTACTTGTATATGATTTGGAAACTTTAACTTATTCTTCTTATTTTCTTTAAAACAGTTCAAAGTATTTCTAATACATGTATGCTTTCATCATTTAACAGTACATCCATGGACAAATCAGTCAACAAATAAACACTTAGTAGTGCAGATTCTACAAAAAATAAGACTGATAATTGTGATTGCTTCACAAAGGCATAAAATGGCCAATGCAAGAGTGAAAGGGTTAATCAGGTTGAGGTACATAGTGTAGATCTAGACCCGCCAGCTCCCAAGTTTTCAAGATTAACTAACTTTTTTTTTGTTTTTAAATACATCGCAGTGACCAGTTATTATCAATATAGCCACATCAAGGTATTTTGGTTGAGAAAAAACCCAGACAAACGTCTGGGCAGAACTACCCATGCACCACAGGTCAGTTGAAAGACCTTCCTACATTTAGTCCTTGACCCCAATTGGAACTAGAGCCCAAGTGGTCAGAGGCTAAGCAGTCAAGAGTTACAAACTGGCATCTTCACCACTACGTCACAGGTGGGGCAAACCCATATTTATAAAAAAAATTTAGTAAACAATGGGCTTGATTTTTATTTTTTAGTTATTATACTGCAATGCTTCTCTCAAATACTTATGTAAAACTGAAGGCAAACAAATATCAGTGTACTTTAATTCATACAAATAAAGTTACTCTGTATCTTCTATCACTATCTAAAATGACTTTGCTCACTTTTTATTCAAATCTTTATGCTCATTAGGCTCAGGGTCATGGAATGTTACCTAAATACTTAGGAGAAATGCTGAATCACTTTACTTTCACCTCTGTTAACATGTGCGATATAAAAAAGCAGTTTTACAACAGAATCAGAAACCGTGACCCATAAAACATTAATAACAAGTTAGTGTACACTATTAAAGTCAGATTTACCGACATTTAGTCTACACAATACATACATCATTTAGACAGTATTCTTACAACAGCAGTTTAGTAAACATCAGCCTTTTTAATTGGTCTGCTAAGGAACAAGTAATTTTTTTTTTAATATACATGTAATTATGTATGATGTATTATAATTTCAATATTCACAGAATTCTTACAACGGCAGTTAAGTAAACATCAGCCTTTTAATTGTTCTGCTATGGGACAAGTTAATTGTTTGTATATACTTGCACTTATGTATGGTGTATTATAATTTCAATAACGACACAGCACATTTTTCCATGGCTATACTTAAAGATAATATATCCGACAGTTTGGGACAATTTCTTTTCTGCCAAATAACCAAATAAAGTATTGTTACCTGAAAAGATCCCATGAAATTGTGTAGAGTGATGTCCTACATCTATGGGAAAAGTGAAGCACAACACACATTTTGCCATTACCAACTTGTATTTTCCTATCAGTTATTTTTAAACCTAGACAACCATGTGACCATTTCCTTGTTGTAACATCATCTGGGTAATCCGCTCTGACACCGACACATCTTTTAAGAAGATATCGACATCATGCTTATTTATAGATCAGAAATAAATGAATAATTGACGTAATTTCAAAATTGTACCATCTAACAATTAAGATAATGTCTAAATGCTTATACTTAAGTATGAGTTTAAGCAGAATTATGTTCAAAAATTCCAAAACATGTATAAGAGGGATGGGATTGAGATCGGGATTTGCCGGCATTTTTGCCGATACTGTGCAGCAACATTTCTATCATCATAGCACAGGGGCACTTATGAGGTGTCCAGGGACTGAACCAAGCCGATTATACTGATGCTGATGATTCAGGCGTAATGCTGTTCACTTAGCCCCGAGCATTAGGAGGGAAGCCACTACTACTAACATTTTGTTTTAGTTTGACCCGACTGGGGTTTGAACCCGCGACCTCCTGATCCGCAAGCCAACGCTCTACGTGAGCTATTGTGGCCAGTTCATGAATAAGAATTTTGTTGTATGTATTTTATACATGCAAACTGATGGATACCACCTTTAAATATAATTCTTAAATTGATTGAGCTATTTGAAAGCTTGACTTAATACTATGATAATTTCATTATGTTACAAATCACCAGGGCAAGTCATTAGGATTATGACCATGCAGCTACTTTTTGTTGACGATTGGACCACAGAGATTATATGGGTTGTACCACCAACTCACTGGTCAGCAGTTTTTACATATAAGTTATTGTCCTGAGTGGAATTTGAACCCACATGGAGATGGGGCTGAGCATGTTATAAGTACATGTATGGACCTCAAAATGCTTGGCAAGCCCTCTGAACATAAGTACAACTTCAGAATTAATTTTAATAAGTATCCCCTTTCATGAAAGAAAAAAGAAGAAAAATTGTCTGAAAATGTCTTTTTTGTCTAAAAGCAACCAAGAGCTGTCTGCAGACCGTGCACTCAACTTTTCTCAGTGCTTAAAAGTATACAAAAAAAGTTCAACAAGGCGCACAGCTTTTTAAAAATTACGTGTTTTGGGGTTACCTGCCCTTTGAAATGGGATTTGCATTTCGTTGTGAACAAGTATCCATGTTTGAGGAGAAAGTGTTCGATAGTTTTTTAAAAATGGACCGTAATAAACGTTGATGTCGATAAGAGTGTCATGATAATTCTTTGGAATGTGGAAGTATGGAGAGAAAAATGGTGCTGTATAATAAGCCTATTATTCATGGAGGCAAATATTGCAAATATAAATTTGTTGCAGTCAATTATTATACAAGGTCACATGTGAATCAAAACTCAACAAATTACAATAGCAATAAGTAGAAACAACAATACTGCTTTTAAATTAGATATTATGTAAAACAGAATAATATATAGTTATGAAAAAGTTAATTGTTTGTAAACTATAACATACATATAAATAATCCCCTAAGATTTAAATTAAGTAGAAAAAATTATTTGATGAAATTCAATATAGTGTCAAAACAATTTTCATAAAAACATGTTTATCTGTTTTTCTTTTCATTGACATCCTATTGACATCACAATATAATGTCAAATAACGCCAAAACCCTGTATTCATACACCAATATAATCAGCACTATTTTCTAATCACATCTTTTTATTGTTGAACAAAGCTAACGAAAAAACATTGGAACCATCAACAACAAAACTACCACATTTATATCATACTTTTTCCATATAACCTCACTATGTTATGACAAACATACCAACTTATTTTAAGAAATCACTTTGAATTACAACAAAGACCAAGTACAAAGAAAGTACAAAAAAACAGTCCAAATAAATTGAATTTGCTCCTTCTAGTAAACGTGATCGTTTCAAGTTTTTTAGGGGGTTTTCTGTGGGAGGTGAAAATTTACTTGCAACCAAAGTCGAAAATTATCAAGAAAACAAAAATAACCTCCTTCACCAACTGCACAACTGTGTTGCCACTTTTCCTATGGCTAATAAATAAATCCCCTAATAAAAACAACAACAAAAACATCCTTAAACATTACAAATAAAGTTAGTCCCTCTTACAAATGTAACATCCTCGAGCAAACCTGATAATTAAAAGTTATTTTCTGATGGGGGCAAAACTTTATTTCCAACTAATGTCTAAAATTATCAAGCCAACAAAAATAACCTCATTACCCATCTCCACGGTAACTGTTTTGTTTCTTTTTACCATGGCTATTATTCCACAAACATACAATTTGAAATAAGGCCTAGCTGCTTTTCCGAATAATAACAGCTAGGATAGCTAGGTCCTCTTTAAACGAAGCATTTATCCCAAGTTATTGTGGATTCACAGAAAAAAACACTTCTATAGAACACATGAATCAATTGAATGGTAAAGCGCTTAAGATTTTTTCACATATTCTCACAAGTTATCGCCAGCCTTAGAGAAGAAAGATTCAAATGGTTTCTGTTATTTTAGAGGAGACAATTGCATTGATACTGATATTGAAGGGTGCGGAAAATTGCAACTATATTTTGATGGTATTATATGTGGAAAAGTTCCACAAGGTTGGAACAGGCACAGTTATGTACTATTATTAGCAACTATGAATTATTCTTTTGCCCTGATTGTCACTGATATCATCTTTTTTATTATTTATTTTATTTATTTTTATTTCCATTATCATCATTACCCTGACCATCATTTTCATCGTTAGCATTATAATTATCAACATCACCTTTTTCATCATCTTTATCATCATTACTATGATCCTTCTTATCATCATTTTCATCATCCCTATCATCATCATCACCACAAAGAAATATCATCAACATCATCATCATCACTATCATCGTCATCAACGTCTACATCATAATTATCAACATCAACATCATCATCATCATCATCATCATCTCTATTATCACTTTAATAATCATCGCCTAAATCATAAATAGGACAAAAAAAAATCGGTCTCTGAAAGAGATACAAATAAAAGACATTTTAATTTCCTGTTGTTTTAAGTTCATTCCTTTTTAATGATGTAGGTACTATCAATTAGCTGACATTCTATGACCTTTTTTCCTTAAGCATCATCAATCAAACACATTAACTTCTTAATTAATTATTTCCTTAAATAGGCATGTGCTTATTGGCAGTGCAATTTAAAACCTGCAGTAGCTGTGAGATTGAAATTGCTTCTGTGATACCAATATTTTTTGCATGTAATATAAACACAGGCAGAATGTCTGCATTCCTTCAAGTTGGATGAAAGCTGCAATCAGCAGCTTAGAGAGATATGGCTGGCGGGAGCTGCTTTTCGTTCACTGCGCGTTTGGGTCCCCATCTGGACAAGAATATTTTGGGAGGTCTTCCAGCGGACCAGCACAGCAGCAGTGGTTCTACCCAGACATTGGTCTAGTCTTTTTTTACAAACAATAGCTTGACATTGTCATACTGAGCATAGCTCCACTGAAAGGGGAAGCCATATATTAAGCCTAATCTATGGAAGCCAAGCTAAGAAGCATTTAAAAAAATCAACAAGTATATATATATATCAGGTAACAGACATGAAACTTTCAACTCTTTTGACGGACATTCATCCTAGAAAAACCAAGACAACCTAACAGTCTAAACAAACATTTTCTGGTATTCAAAAGTACCAGCTCAGCTTCGATACAACTCTTGAATTTTCAAGATCTATGCAAATGTATCATCTAGCTATATCTGATCAGAGCAAGAACACTGCAGGGACAAATTGGACTGTGTCACTATGTCAGAGGACACTGTGATTTGGACAGTTCATCCAGTCTCTATAATGACAGTGGGACAACCAGTCTGAAAACAGAACCTATCATTACGAACATCACTCTGTCTCTGGATTTAATCTCACAGCCTCTACAATTTGCATCCCCCCACTTCTTTCTTTCTAGTACAGCTCAAGACCCAATATAATGGCTGGCTAAACATTAATTTATGCAAATAGAGTGCTGCTACATTTCATTTACCAAGGTAAGTATATACTGTTTTGATGTTGCAATACATTGCAATGACCATTTATGATCATTATAGCAAACTGTAGTTGCAAATTGGAGTCAGATGAGTTGCCAGTTGGAGTCAGATGAGTTGTCGGTAGAGTCGGATGAGTTGCAAGTTGGAGTCAGATGAGTTGCAAGTTGAAGTCAGATGAGTTGCAAGCTGGAGTCAGATGAGTTGCAAGCTAGAATCAGATGAGTTGCAAGTTGGAATCAGATGAGTTGCAAGCTGGAGCCAGATGAGTTGCAAGGAGTCAGATGAGTTGCAAGCTGGAGCCAGATGAGTTGCAAGGAGTCAGATGAGTTGCAAGCTGGAGCCAGATGAGTTGCAAGTTGGAGTCAGATGAGTTGTAAGTTGGAGTGTTTACAACTCAGCGACAGGCATTCAGCTGTTATTAGTTGAGGAAAAGCCAAAATAATTGTGTCGAACCACTGATATACAGCAGGTTAGCTAAAAGTCCTCGTTGCATAAAGTTCTTACCTTGATTAAGTACTCAAATCTGCGCAGTGAGAAGCTGAGAAGTAACAATTTGCATTTAAACGGCTTAGTCATAGATGCCAAAAGATGCTTGTCTCAAAAAAGGTACCTGTACAGCTTCCACTTCTTTGGCACAGGCAATACCAAAATAACACAAAGATTGATGATGACAGTTTCCATCTAATAAACAAACAAAACATCCTGAAAATAATAACAAAGAGGCCCACAAATTCTAATTAAACATACCTAATAGTTTGCAATATTACCAGTTTTAATTTAGGGTGAAGATAAATTTTCTCATTTTGGTTGAGCCTGAATTTCCAACAGTGAATGACCTCAGCTTACTTTTATCTCATATATTATCCCTTTATTGTCAAAAAGCAGCCATTCATAAAACATTGCATTGATTTTCATTATGTTAAAAAGATCATTTGCTTAGTTGTGCTTTAAAGGCAATTATTTTTCTATGGCAACACTATAGATAGTGCTGTCATGGATATGGACCGCAACTTATAATTCTGAGGTATATGTGAAATCAGAACAACATGGTGACCTCTGCAACTTTTCCTTGAATTATTTCTATGTATGCATTTTGTTTCTCAAACAGTATTAGTGCAAAACATTACAGTGAAACAAAATATAACAGAAAATAATACTAGAGTAAAAGGTACCAAACCAAAAAAAATATCACAAGAAAAAGACTTATGATGAGTTGCAAGTTGGTGTCAGACGAGTTGCAAGTTGGTTTCAGATGAGTTGCGAGTTGGTGTCAGATGAGTTGCAAGTTGGAGTCAGATGAGTTGCAAGTTGGTGTCAGATGAGTTACAAGTTGGAGTCAAATAAGTTGCAAGTTGGTATCAAACGAGTTGCAAGTTGGAGTCAGATGAGTTGCAAGCTTGTGAATTTGTGTCAGATGAGTTGCAAGTTGGAGTCAGATGAGTTGTAATTTGGGTTCAGACAAGCTTGAGGTCGGTGTCAGATGAGTTGCAAGCTGGAGCCAGATAAGTTGCAGGTTAGAGTCAGATGAGTTGCAAATTGGAGTCAGATGAGTTGCCAGTTGGAGTCAGATAAGTTGTCGGTGGAGTCAGATGAGTTGCAAGTTTGAGTCAGATGAGTTGCAAGTTGGAGTCAGATGAGTCGAAACTAGAATCAGATGAGTTGCAAGTTGGAATCAGATGAGTTGCAAGCTGGAGTCAGATGAGTTGCAAGTTGGAGTCAGATGAGTCGAAGCTAGAATCAGATGAGTTGCAAGTTGGAATCAGATGAGTTGCAAGCTGGAGCCAAATGAGTTGCAAGTTGGTGTCAGATGAGTTGCAAGCTGGAGCCAGATGAGTTGCAAGTTGGAATCAGATGAGTTGCAAGCTGGAGCCAGATGAGTTGTAAGTTGGAATCAGATGAGTTGCAAGTTGGTGCCAGATGAGTTGCAAGTTGGAGCCAGATGAGTTGCAAGTTGGTGCAAGATGAGTTGCAAGTTGGTGCCAGATGAGTTGCAAGTTGGTGCCAGATGAGTTGCAAGTTGGTGCCAGATGAGTTGCAATGGTGCCAGATGAGTTGCAAGTTGGAGCCAGATGAGCTGCAAGTTGGTGCCAGATGAGTTGCAAGTTGGTGCCAGATGAGTTGCAAGTTGGTGCCAGATGAGTTGCAAGTTGGTGCCAGGTGAGTTGCAAGTTGGTGCCAGATGAGTTGCAAGCTGGAGCCAGATGAGTTGCAATTTGGTGCCAGATGAGTTGCAAGTTGGTGCCAGATGAGTTGCAAGTTGGTGCCAGATGAGTTGCAAGTTGGAGTCAGATGAGTTGCAAGCTGGAGCCAGATGAGTTGCAAGCTGGAGCCAGATGAGTTGCAAGTTGGAATCAGATGAGTTGCAAGCTGGAGCCAGATGAGTTATAAGTTGGAATCAGATGAGTTGCAAGTTGGTGCCAGATGAGTTGCAAGTTGGAGCCAGATGAGTTGCAAGTTGGTGCAAGATGAGTTGCAAGTTGGTGCCAGATGAGTTGCAAGTTGGTGCCAGATGAGTTGCAAGTTGGTGCCAGATGAGTTGCAAGTTGGTGCCAGATGAGTTGCAAGCTGGAACCAGATGAGTTGCAAGTTGGAGTGTTTACAACTCAGCGACAGGCATCCAGCTGTTATTAGTGGAGGAAAAGCCAAAATAATTGTGTCGAACCACGGACATACAGCAGGTTAGCTAAAAGTCCTCGTTGCAGTTCTTACCTTGATTAAGTACTCAAATCTGTGCAGTAAGAAGCTGAGAAGTAACAATTTGCATTTAAACGGCTTAGTCATAGATGCCAAAAGATGCTTGTCTCAAAAAAGGTACCTGCACAGCTTCCATTTCTTTGGCACAGGCAATACCAAAATAACAGAAAGATTGATGATGACAGTTTCCATCTAATAAACAAACAAAACATCCTGAAAATGATAACAAAGAGGCCCACAAATTCTAATTAAACATACCTAATAGTTTGCAATATTACTAGTTTTAATTTAGGGTGAAGATAAATTTTCTCAATTTTGGGTGAGCACTAATTTTCAACAGTGAATGACCTCAGCTTACTTTTATCTCATATATTATCCCTTTATTGTCAAAAAGCAGCCATTCATAAAAAATTGCACTGATTTTCATTATGTTAAAAAGATAATTTGCTTAGTTGTGCTTTAAAGGCATTTTTTTCTATGGCAAAACTATAGATAGTGTTGTCATGGATATGGACTGCAACTTATAATTCTGAGGTAAATGTGAAATCAGAACAACATGGTGACCTCTGCAACTTTTCTTTGAATTATTTCTATTTATGCATTTTGTTTCTCAAACTGTATTAGTGCAAAACATTACAGTGAAACAAAATATAACAAAAAATAATACTAGAGTAAAAGGTACCAAACAAAAGAAAATATCGCAAGAAAAAGATTTATGTTACCAACTATGCAAGATGGCAAAATTAAAAAATGTTATACACCAGATGTTACTAATTCTCAGCATGCTAATAACATATTTACAAAGCTTTGGCAAATAGTGTAGATCCAGATAAGCCGGCTTCCTGCTGGGAACTGTCTAATTAGGATCTGCACTACTTGCTGTCGAGTCTGTGACAGTACATGTATGTCTAGTTTTAATTTTCATGTAGTTATAAGCCAAAAATTAAAACTAATAAAAGGTTAATAAAATAAAGCAAGATAAAACTCGAGCATAAAAAACATCATTATCGAAGATTCCATGGAATTTCCCTTATCTTTATTGATGAAGATTTCTTTTATCTGTATATCTGTTTAAACACTTAGAATATTACAATATACAGCCAGTGACACTTTGAGTAAATAATCTTAGCATTAATCCCAAATTAGTTCTATTATTTATCAATTAAGCCTCCCTGTCAATTAAAGCATCTGACATCTTAAGTGTTTTGTGTCTCACAGATTCAGCTAAAGCCACCTGCCTCAGTCCTGACCTTACATACATTTTAACCATCCCTCTAACTAGATTTTAGGCAACTATTTCCATCCAAAGTCTACCAATGTTAGTCACTGGCGACATCCGAACTGAAGACTGCAACTTTAAGAGGATGTGTCCCAGATATGTGTTACTAGAAAGAGCATGGATGTAACACAGCCAAGGTACAGCATAGAACATGCACATTAAACAAGATGACGAATCTGGGAGCTTTATGTTCTCTGACACTATCATTTTATGACATAAATATGTAAGATTAACGAATCTCAACTCTGATACATACACATGAACTCAACCACTTTGGGAGGTACACTCACTGTTTAAAGGTTCAAAATTATTTTAAAACGAGGGGTGTTTTACATGTTGTGTCTATTGCCAGTCTATATGTTGTATTTTTTGGTAACTAGCGGAAGCAATAGATGTGGCTCGGAAAATAAAGAATAGCATATAGTCAGTTGTGGTTATTTGAATCTGTGAATACCTGACTTTAGACTTATCATTACACATTTTCAAAAATCTCCCTACTTGGAATCAGAAAACTTCCTTCTTTGTTTATATGAAAATAATAAATCTCCCACTTTGCAATTGAAAATCTCCTTCTCTGGCCTCAAAAAAGTTCATATGTATGCTGATAGGATTAAACTATCTGCTACTTAGCTTTCTTCAATGTTATTTGCTGTACATCTGTAATTACAAGCTGCAATGTTAAAATTGACATACTCAAATTCTTTTGTTTAACAGGATCTCACCAAACAGCTGCAAATTCCTGTTAATGCCTGCTACCTTTTCTATAATTGCAAGCTATACTTTATTGTTGCAAGCTATACAGTTAAAAGCAGAATACTCTATCATATCCATAAATTAAAAAAAAAATGCATTCCATAAGAAACTCTGCTCGCCCAAGTGTTGCCATTAACAGCATGGGATCTATCCTCTCCACATCTGATGTTACAAGTATTTCAGATCACTGTTACTTCTACCACAGTGATGACAATTTGACGAATGATTTGACAATTGAACTTTGAACAAGATAAAAATATTTAAGGTTTCCTTTTTAAATGATAATAACAATTAAATTTTATTTTAACAATAAAAACTGGGGAAATTAAAAAAAAACACAGCTTGTTTTAATATTTTTACAATTAATTTGTGTCAAAAGGTTTTATATTGACACCTGTATTGTTGTATACAAGCATGTTCTACACCATGGTAACATGCTTTCTGCAATGGCAGCGCTAACTGTTGCATAACAAAAGGATACCTGTGCGGGGAGGGTGGGGCATTAATTGTGGCATTTAAAACTAATTATTTTTGTTGCTTTTTTTAAATTTTTGTTCAAGATTTTCTTATAACAATGTGATATAATGTATTTTTTTTATTAGAGTTCAACTATTCCTAACATGACAAGAAAGAGTTCCATTAGAGGATGTGAAATGAAAGTGCACAGTCAAAATTTTATAGCAGTACAAAATCATCAAATTTTCACAGAAGTATGTCTAGCCTGTTTAAACTAAATTTCAATGTGACTTTATAATGCAACACATATGAACTACTTCATACATAACCCACCATCTAGAGAAAATAAACAAAGCATCCTGTGAAACATGGTACATGCTATGTACATATAACTAGTATAGAATGACAGACATCACATCTCCTGTCTCGGTTCTTGATCCTCAACTTTCTGCTTATCACACGTCCACAACACTGAATGCTGAGTACAATTTAAGAAGGGGCAGTTTACTTAACACAATCACTGTCTCAAAATGTGACTATGTTTCCGAGGCAATGAATATGGCAAATTCAATAGTAATATCGAGGAGAATTAATATCTAGGAGAAAAACTGCAAATCGGTAAGTTGTCCTAACCAAAGCACAGTCACTTTAACAGGCTATGTCCCTAATAGTTGCATATCAACTCTCATTAGGAGAAGTTTTGTTTGCTTTGTTTGGTTTTTTAAAAATATCGCAGCGGCTAATTATGATCATTATAGTGTTGTCCAGCTATTTTGGTGGAGGAAGAATAAATTTCCGGGTAGAACCAGTCGCTCACCGAAGGACAACTGGAAGACCTTCTCACATTATGTCCTTCGCTCCACATGGGACTCGAACCCACGGTGTGAGAGGTTTAGCACTCATTAAGAGAAATTCACTATATCAAAGACCAATAATGGTCCTAATAACAACTTCCAGCTATTCTGGTGAAGAAAGACCCCATACAAATGATTAGGTAGAACAATTGGCATCCGTTGTCTTGAACTGACTTGAAACTACATGGTGCACAGTGAGAGGCTGCACAGTCAGAGACGTTAGAACATGGTGACTACAACTACCCATATTTTATCATATAATCATAGACACAAGACATGCATCTCTTAACCAACGACCTATACACACAGTGTGTGCAAAGGTCTGCTTATTACCATCTGATGCCACTAAAGGCCATGTTTTTCCATAACTGTACTAAAGAGGTGGCACCTGTAGTGTACTGATTGTTGCTGACCTGTTACTCCTCTTACTGCTTGGCCAGGGTTTAAGTACCATTCAGGGAGAAATACTTAATGTGGGAAGGTCTTTCAGCTGACCTGTGCTGCGTCGATGGTTCTACCCAGACATTTGTCCAGGCGTCCTCCTCCACCTGTAGTGTACTGATCGTCGCTGACCTGTTACTCCTATGACTGCTTGGCCAGGGTTTGAGTCCCATTCAGGGAGAAATACTTAATCTGGGAAGGTATTTCAGCTGACCTGTGCTTCGCTGAGGGTTCTACCCAGACATTTGTCTATGGTCCTCCTCCACCAAAGTAGGTGAACATTGATACAATGATTATGATACTTGGTCACTGCAATGTTGCTGGGGTTTTTTAAAAGAATAACAGAAAAACAATAGCTGCAAATATGCCAGGAATGAGGTGAATGAAACACCATTTGCTGTCAGCTCTGTCACACTAGTCTGAATTGTCTTCATAGAATTTTAATAATTTAATCTTGCTGCATTATAACAATTTGCAGTAAACATGTTAATTTTATTGATGTTCAAGATAATCATCTAATGTACAGATCAGTTAATAACACATACATAATACATAAAAGCCTATTTTTGGACTTGGTTAAGAGGCGAGTTTTACAAAAGAAATACAACTGCCTTTCAATAATCTATGATTGCAATTATCCAAATAAGTAGTCGACATAATTGGCAAATGAATGAAGAGTTCTTAATTTATTATGTAAGTTAACATTTTCACAAGAGTAATTAAGTTTAGGGGCTATATATGTATTTACAAAGCTGGTGGAGTATTGTGGAAAATAACCTTAAGTTCATTTTAACAAGAGTATTGTCTGTCATTAAATTAAATGGCTCCTATTGTTTAATGTTACTAGTGAGTGATAATATTTTGCTTTATTTTCACTTATATGCAATTATACAATCTTATAAATACTTTAGATAACTTAAAATTAAATGATTATAATAATCATATGGACAACCAATTTAATGCCCTTAAATCTGTCATCAGGCAATTATGCAACATGAAAATAAATAAAAGGTAGTCAAATTCACAAATCTTTTCTTCCAGTGATCATTAGCAATGATACCTAAGTGAAAGGGAATAATCCTAAATTATAGAACAGGAAATGTAGTCATGTATGCAGGTCAAGGTTAATGTTGGTGCATTTTGCAGATACAGGTACCAGAGCAAATATGGCCTGAAATATTATTGTTTATTGGTTTTATCATCCCAACAACAGTATTTCAGTTATCTGGAGACAGTGTCAACTTGAAGCAGATACAGTACTGCCTTCACTGTGTACAGCAAGCCATAAACTCCAGGCCTGATATCACACCCAGTCACATTATCCTGACACCCCGAGCCAATCAGTCATGGAACTACCCTTGCTTTTTTGTTAACAAAGGAGCTATACAACTAACATTTTTAACAATTTTGGTATGTCGCGGTCCTGGGTCGAACCTGGAACCTCACATACCTGTAATATTAACCCAAGAAAATGTTTGAAGGTCTTCCAGCTGACCTGCAGAGCAGCAGTAGTTCTATCCAGATATTTGTCTGGGGTCTTTAATTTATTTTAAAAATAACCCCTTCACTCATGCATATTCCATTTTACACCTTCGTGAAACATACAATTATGACTTTTACCTTAGAATCTGCATTGTTATTTATTACATGAATCTAGGGGGTTTTGAAGACTGGATAGCCCAGAAATTATTCTGTATGCTGAACAAATTGTGTTAACACTGCCATGTTTTCCATATTATAATTTTCTTTAGAGCATACCCAGCAAAGTCTCTTTTTTTTAAAGATTTTTTAAATTTTGGTAATAAATACCCTGCAGCAGTATATACCCAGCAACATATATAAAATGTAAGGAAGCCATATCCTCAGGTCAAACATGTGTCAATTGTATTCAAGAATCACACCAAGTCAGCGTAACCTGTGTTTTGTAACACCAATTAATCAATTTACAATCCTCCTCGCCTTAACTTTAAAGAAAATCAGCAAAGTTAGGTGAATTTTGAAAATCATATGCACTACGAGCGAGTCAAGAATAGGAGGCTTTCTTTTTTCTTGTGGACCCATCATTTTTGTCTCCTATTCAAAGCCTCTTCAAATAATAGCCAAAAGCGATAAAATGTGACGCAGAAGTGTGCGGAAATTCAAGGCTTCAGATGGTGGTGATGTGGCTGTGATTTGGTTTTTAACTGAATTTAGGACCAACATCTTTTAATATGAGCATTTAACTCATTAAATATTTACCACAACATGGTTGATTATTAGAGCAATGCTGGTAGTGACGGAAGTGAAGACAGTAATGCTAAAAGAATGCGACTGAATGAGAAAAAAAAAAAAAAAAAAAAAATACACATTAATGAGCACTGATTGAAATGTTGCAATCAAAATGATGTTTTCATTATATTATATACCGCGTTTAAAGGTTTGGTACACTGTCATTTGAGATCGAAGAATTAAACCCTTTAAATGGGAAATTAAAACAGAAAATATAAAAGCATAGAACAAAAAAAAGAAGGATGTGTTGAACATTGCAGGATATTGCTTTTCTTATGGGTTTATATGTCAATAATTTAATATGTTTCGGCATGAAGTTCCGCCTCAACCAACAGTCAGAATGCTTCGACGGACATTAGCAATTGTTTCAATTTAAAAAATAAACAAAAAACAAAAGCAAAATAAAAGTGCTGCAAGCACTGAGATATTGCTTTGGAAAAATGGTCATATACTGCGACAATAAAAACGGATGTAGATAAGCTGCACACAGTTTTTGTGTGAGACAAACTGCCCCTCCTTAGTCTATACAACTCCATGTTCAATGTAGAGGATATATGACAAGGAGAAGGTTAAGGGTCAAGGACCAAAACATGGAGAAGAGATCTTTTTCACCTTGTGTTTGTTATATATAACACATACAATGTTTTACAGGATACTGTTTTTCTACATGCACTAAATAGTGGTTTATGTATAAAGTAGTTCATTTTGTTTAAATTTAAAGTCACATTTACATCTAGTTTAAAAGGCTGGACACATTGTAAACATTTGATGATTTTTTACTGCTACAGGATTTTAACTGTGTGACTCTCCTTTGTTTCACACCCTGTTATGGAAAATTCTTGGAACTACTTTTGTCATGCAGTCAAACATAAGTAACAATTCAGCAATAAAAGTTTTTGCTGCCATAATTGAATGATCTTTTCCTGCAACTTCCAAACTGACAGAAACTTTTTGATAGACCCTCATACCACACAAAAAAAATAAATAAAATACATCGGAGAAAAATCTCCCGACTAAATTCAGGAATTCTAATGTGAGCATGTGTTGAAAGGTCCAGGTTATTGTTATACTGCCGCTCCTGACATCTGACTTGAGACCCTCATTAGCTGTGTTACTCAAACTGGCACAAAATTGTCTATTTCAGAACAACGCTCACGCACTTATTGTGACCGAGACAGTTTTAGGAAGCATGCACCATCACCAAATCAGCACCAGAAATGTTAAATGTCTCAAGATCTAAAAGTAAATGTGGCTCATAAAAAAGGATTTGGAAGAAAAGCATGACTGTAGTTTCTTATTTAAAGGCGGTATCCAACAGTTTATACCAAAGTGATGTTTCTCACACAACCAAATAAAGTAATTTACCTAAAAAGATCCTGCATACATCTATGTGAAATGTGAAACATAACACCCCACTAATCATTGCAAAAATGTATTTCCTATCTGAGCCATGCTGCAGACAGCAATTTTTAAACTAAGAAAACCACAGGACCACTTACTTTTAAGATCACATTATATCATCATCCAGAAAATATGCTCATATATCGATATAAAATCTATTTTCAGCCGACATCAACTTTCGTGCTTGTTTATAGATTTGGAAAATAATGAGCATTGACATACACATGAACTCTCCTACTTTGGGAGGGAGACTCCCAGTTTTTAGGTTCAAAATTACTTGAAAATGAGGGGTGTTTTACACATTTTCAGAAATCTCCCTATTTGAAAACAGATATCTTTCTTCTTTGTTAATATGAAAATAACAAACCTCCCACTTTGCAAGTGAAAATCTCCCATTTTGGCCTCAGAAAAAGTTGCTTGCACTGATTACAATTATATTAAAATTTGTACTGTTTAAAAATTGAAAAGGTGTTCAAAAGTATTTTTTTAAGTAAATAACAAATTAATGCAGAAACTATACACATATTCTCCAAAACAGGGATAAGATATTGTAACATGTATTTGATAGACAAACTGTTAGATATCACCTTTAAGAAACAGGGATAAGATATTGTTACATGTATTTGATAGACAAACTGTTAGATATCACCTTTAAGATAGAGGGATAAGATATTGTTACATGTATTTGATAGACAAACTGTTAGATATCACCTTTAAGATACAGGGATAAGATATTGTTACATGTATTTGCTAGAGACAAACTGTTAGATATCACCTTTAAGATACAGGGATAAGATATTGTTACATGTATTTGCTAGAGACAAACTGTTAGATATCACCTTTAAGATACAGGGATAAGATATTGTTACATGTATTTGCTAGAAACAAACTGTTAGATATCACCTTTAAGAAACAGGGATAAGATATTGTTACATGTATTTGCTAGAGACAAACTGTTAGATATCACTTTTAAGAAATAGGGATAAGATATTGTTACATGTATTTGCTATAGACAAACTGCTGGATACCGCCTTAAGGGAAAGTTACTCTTGTGTTGCTTTAATGACAAGCTTAATGAACAAAACAAATCAATGCGATATAAAGTTAAAAGAGAAACCCAACAATGGTTCTTGAATTATTAAATTAGAACTTAAATTGGAATCATGCAGGCATAATGATAAATCAAAAAAAGATGGCAGGCAAGGTTTACTGTACAGATGAGGTAATTTTTTCGGAAGTGTGACAAACATTTGCCAGAGCACTATAACATGTCTTCTTCAGCAAAACGCACACACATTTATTGTGATGGAGAGAGTTAACAGATTTGTAAATGAAGATTTGTAAATGAAGATTTGTAAGATGCTCTGTTTGCCTATAATAGCCAGTTTGAGGAATAATTTAACAGTCCTGCATGACGGTAAACCAGTTTCAGCAAAAATGGAAATTTCATTGACAAAAAAACATTTGACACAACCATTCATTAAAGAAAAAAGCAATGCCAGCCCTGTCTTATTCACTGGTTTGTAGTTTATTTGAAGTTGCATTTTATATTATCACATTTGTGTCTCGGTAAAACAGGCTATATTATATCGAACACGACATATTATCATAAATATTTGATAAGTTTTGCTCTGCTTGACTCTTGACGGAAATATGTAGAATATTTTTTTTTTGTCACAATGGATTTGATTGAAAATGTCTTCAATTGTTTGATTGACAGCTTTTCTGGTAAAGAAGTATTCCCTGTGTTAATGCTAATACAATGAATAAAAAAAAAGAAAAATTGACATTATGCAAGTGTCATGTCAACAAAATAACCATGATAATGATGATGACAACACCAGAACGGCAAATTCTCCTTGCTTAAGAGAAAGTGAAACATGATTGCATAGTGTCTTAAATACGTCTGCAAAACATGAAAGTGTCATTTACAATTACTGTTGGAACTATTCAAGGAACAGCAGCCAACCGAAGAGAGTTTAATAATTCTTAGCAAACAAGAAAAAGTTTCATGTATTATCGATGTCGTGTGTAAAAATATTCAAGTAGTTACTATCTTGTAGCGATACAAAATTATCAAATGTTTACAACAGTATGTCCAGCCTGTTTAAGCAAGAAAATTAAGACTACGAAATGTTACACAAAAGGAACTACTTTATACATAAACCACCATTTAGAGTGCATAGAAATACAGCATCCTGTGAAACATGGTACATATGTTATGTAACCAGCACAACGCTCGGGGCTAAGGGGACAGCATTACGCCTGACTAGTCTGTGTCAGTATAATGGACCGGCCGGGTTCAGTCCCTGGGCACCTCATAAGTGCCCCTGTGCTAAAATGATAGAAATGTCTCTGCGCAGTATCGGCAAAAATGCCGGCTCATCTCATCCCAGCACAAGGCAACAGCGATCGTTTCTCCCAGTCTTGGTCCTTAACTCGTAACCTTTTGCTTATCATATGTCCACTACATTGACCGAGGAGTTGTATATTTTAAGAAGGAACAGTTAAACTAACACTAAACTCTGAGTCACAGTTTATTTACATTGGTTTCTAACATGACTTTTTTTTCTGAAGCTGTAAATATCACAGATATTTTTTTTTTTTTTGTTTGCCTGACAAAGTTATGATCATCATGGCGAATTCCAGCTATTATTGGTAAAACAAGTCCTCAGACCAATGCTCACTGCAGGGCAGCCAGTGAACCTATCCACACAAAATGTTCTTGCTCAGTAATTGAAACCCACACAGTGAGAGGCCCCTGAGCAATTTTAATTCTGATCACTCTTCCACTGGCACCCCCAGCAGTGGTCTTAACAGCCTAAATCTACCACATTTTCTATAATTGAATGAGCAAAACAAGTTACACAAACACTTTATCACATATCAAAAGAGTCAATATCCACATAGATTACAAGAGACTGACATGTTTTCATAAAATGACATCATTTATCTATGAAATGACTCCATTTAATTGATTACAACTGATACTCATTTATCCTTTGTCTTAAACCTCAAGCTTTAAACACACAATCTGGCTGAAACAAAAAGAAAATAAAAAATAACAGACGGGGAGACAGTGGTCAATGTTATTAGATACAGGATTTTAGAGGCATTTCAATTTCCACTAAATGCTGATAAAATAAAATTGTTAGGAAAAAGAACGAGACTTAAATAAAGTAGACTAGTACAGTTTAATTTTTAGGGAATCTGTTCCATCTTATGTTTGGACTAACCTCAGATAAAATAAAGTTGGAACAAGAAAGAAGTAGCCTTAATAAAGAAGGATATCAATTTGTGATGGTTTTTCAATGATCTACATAATGGTGGTTTTATATTTATGTGGTAGGAAACTTTGGCCTGCACCTTTTTAAACCTATAGCTCAAATTGGCATTTTTTTTATATTCCAGAACAATGGTAATCTCACAGTTTTTTTTATTCTTCATTTCAATCACAAATTGTTGAAATGCAAAAGAATGGTTTCGATGTGACATACTTATTCAGTAACAGTTTACATAATTAGATTGAGAATTGTGAATTATATTGCTACAGCTTTTTACAGTAGATATATACTTCCTATCAGAGTCCGAGGATGTTGCTTCATCCACTTCCAGTAGATATACACTTCCTACCAGAGAACAAGGTTATTGCTTCATCCACTTACAGTAGATATTCACTTCCTATCAGAGTCCAAGGATGTTGCTTCATCCACTTACAGTAGATATACACTTCCTACCAAAGAACAAGGTTATTGCTTCATCCACTTACAGTAGATATACACTTCCTACCAGAGAACAAGGTTATTGCTTCATCCTATAACAGTAGATATATGGTTCCTGAGTCCAGGGTAATAAAACTGGAGTATAAGATCATTCAAGAATATTTTTGGTCAGATTTTGATTCAAATTTAAAATCTTATCAATGAGATGCTTAAGGTAGGTAGGTAGCAGATTCAAGCTCAGTTTGATAACAGAAACAATGCTGTTTTTACTATGAACCTGGCATGATATCACACCTAGCCATATTATCATAACTTAGAGGAGTAGCAGCAAGTGTAGAAACCAAACCACAGAACTAGGAAAGACTCTCCTCCATCCCTTAATGTGTGGGTTTGAGTCCTGGTTGGGGCGAGATCTTTCAAGTGGAAATCTCAATCAACATTACCTGAGGTGCGCTACTGGTTCTACCAAGACACATATCTGGCATCTAAACCAATCATAGCTGGACATAGTCAATAAGACCATAATTGTGATGGTGCAATGTATCCAAAAAAAACAAAACAAAATAAAAACATGAGACTCTCAATTCAAACCAGAATGCTTTAGCCCAAAACAGTGCAGATCCAGATAATCAAGCCCCCAGAGAAAATATTTTCCTTCATCGAAAAATATTTACAAGCAAATACCTAAGAATAAGTACAATGTATGGCAGAATGTCAAATACAGCAGAATGGAGCAAGAGTGACAGGCAAAGCCATTGCAAACATTTTTGCCGGGTCATTTGAATCAGATCACCTGTGGTGTTATCTCTATGAATATTTATTTTGTGAATTAGATTGTTCAAAAAACCATGAAATTTCTACGGGTATTAAAATTTATAAAGACGAATCCAATTTGAAACCCTCTGCAGTATCATGCATTCAAACAAGATAATCTTTTCTAAATACAGTGTTTGGAATAGATGGAAAATCCAATTTGAATTTTCAAACTATCAACCCTTGACCTGCTTCAATATGTTGATAAATCTGCAAATCATTGTTGCATTTCTTTACTAAATGCTGCAATTTACATGCAAAGGTAAGCAGAGATTATCTAAATGAATATTGCAAAATGCTGAGATCCTGATCAGACAGCTCTCAGTTATAGCTGGCGGCTCTGGATCTTCACTAATTGCCTCAATGCCTGGTCATGCCGGACTAAGCAGGAAGGGAGGTAATATTTTCAAATATTAAAGCAACTGTGCAGAAAATCGCAGAGTGAGAGGTCGGGGAGTGGAGGGGAGGAGGGGAAGAGGAGGTAGTGATAGTGTTTGCTCAATGGGACCCTAAATTTAAATTTTCAGCCACATTTTGGACTATCGAGGGGTTTTACGATAGACCTTATCTCCCATATTGGTGACAGTTTGGACAAAAATGACCACAATATTGAATTTGGAATTGGTCATTATTAACACCTTATCATGATTGATGGACACTACTAGACAGAACAATATCTGAATAAATAACCCAGGTCAGGACTTGATCCTGCAGATGCTTTGAAAAGTGACCACCTCTACCTGGTATCATGTAGTAGTTGACAAAGGACTGAGATATTTATCTCTGGTTTGTACATAACTTTTGATTTCAACGCTACATAGGCGAAACATTTCTCAACGTTAGGTGTTGGTTAAATGTGGTTTGATTCAAGGTTGCACCGTAGTTATAACTTTCAAAATATAACTGTTATAGCCTTCCTGTTGTTCTTTTTTACTGTTTTTTTAAAGTGTGCTTACACTAGGTTCCTGTCCCCTAAAATTTCTTTGAATGGACGTCTGTTGCCCATAATGTTCTGATGATTCCAACCCTCAGTTACTGTAACAGACACTTTTTCCCTTGCTCCAGGGACGCCTTTGATGTTGTGGTAGAGTCGCCGATTTCTAACTCCTCTAACTGCTTAGCCTCTCATCACGTGGGTTCAGGTCCAGTTCAGGGCGAAGGACTTAATGTGAGAAAGTCATCCAGCTGACTTGCGGTGTGCCGGTGGTACTACCCAGACATGTGTATGGGGTCTTCCTTCACCAAAAGCTGGACATTGCTAATATGATCATAAATGGTTGCTGCAATGTATTTCAAAATCAAATCAAAATCAAATCAATTCCCTTGTTTAGGATCTGTTTATAAGAGTTGATCCTGGGTTGATAAACATGGAGAAAATATAACTGGATGAGGTTTTCTGTAAAATATTAATATGCAAGCTATCAAAGTGAATGCAATAATAATATCTGCCTCATGTGAAAGCCATCTCCATTGGACTGTAAGTTTCTTGGGACATTAAACCATCGCCCACCACAAATAAACTATTCAGTTTCTTGGCAACAAAAAATTAGTTTCTCATTTGTAAAATGCTCCTGTAGATAAAACAAAGCTGCTAAAAACTTAGTTAATTATAAGCATAATTCTACAAGCAGCAGGAGGTGTAAGGATGCATGCAGAGGAAAATAACTTTATAATTTCATACTAAAATTGTTAATCCAAACTTATCTCAAATTTTAATGGAAAAAACAGAAGTGTTTTATTAAAATATGGTATACAGTGTATTATTGAATTATCTCAGTAAACAATTTTTTTCACACAACAATTCTTCTTGTAAACTTATTCTTAAACGGAAAAACCTCTTTAGACTTCTCAACTTTGGCACAGTGTACACTTCCTTATTAGGACTGCACAGTTTTGGAGTAGAGGTTGGTTTTAATGCTAGACAGGCAAAACATAGCCATAATATCCATGTCTCTATGAGTTCATTAATCAAATCTTTTAAAGTTCTTAATACATGCAGCAGCCTTTTTGAAAGCAAAATAGCAAAATATTGGAAAACCTGATATTCAAACAAGTTTCTGCTTGTTTTTAAAAAAGTCTAAATAGGATAATTTAGTTAAGAAGTGTGTTAATAGTAATTTAAAAAATAAGATTTTCCAGAATTGTGTTAAACCCTTCTTAATGCAATCGTGGCCACTAAAATTGTCCTTCTGATAACCATTATAACCCTGGCAGGCATATTGCTTTATTTTATCTGTTTTGTTTGCTTTTAAAAATATATCACAGCGACCAATTATGATCATTATAGTGACATCCAGCTACTTTGGTGGAGGAAGATCTCAGTCAAATGTCTGGGTAGAACCACCGGCATACTGCAGGTCAGCTGGAAGACCTTCCCCCAGTAAGTCATTTCCCCCAAATGGGACTCAAACCCAAGCGGTGAGAGGCTAGGCGGTCAGGAGTTACAAGTCAGTGACTCTACCACTCTGCCATGGGTGCCGCTTTACCTTATTTGTAACAGTTCTAAATGGTATGTGGGTAAATCATTATAACCCTGGCAGGCATGTTACTTTATCTTATCTGTAACAGTTCTAAATGGTATGTGGGTAAAACATTATAACCCTGGCAGGCATGTTGCTTTAACTTATCTGTAACAGTTCTAAATGGTATGTGGGTAAAACATTATAACCCTGGCAGGCATGTTGCTTTATCTTATCTGTAACAGTTCTAAATGGTATGTGGGTAAAACATTATAACCCTGGCAGGCATGTTACTTTATCTTATCTGTAACAGTTCTAAATGGTATGTGGGTAAAACTATTACCCAAGAAGCTTGTTAAAACAATGAACTTAACATAAAATGATTAATATAGCATTTAATGTGAGCTAGAGAAATAACATCACCAACTCTCAACAGCATGGAAGCCCTACCAAGGTTTCCAGCTGGACTGTACAGGCGTCTGTAGTCTATTGATTAAAACATTGAACTCCTGATCGGAGGCACTGGGTTCAAACCCAAAAACATACCATGCGATGTTAGTCCTTAAGACGAAAGCACATACCAGGAACAGAGTACTGGTTCAAACCAGGAAGTGGCCAGTCGAGAGAGATTAATATAAGTTTCCTAATCATCAATGGACAGGTTCAAACCATCAGCAGGATTTGAGCATGGAGACTGGGTCTATGACACCCTCACTATGCTGCACAGATCTATATTTGTCAACCCAGGATGGGAATGGGATTTGCCGGCATTCTTACCGATTCTGTGCAGCACATGTCTATAATTATAGCACAGGGGCACTTATGGGGTGCCCAGGGACTGAACCCGACCGGTCCATTATCCTGACACCGACAAGTCAGGCGTAATGCTGTCCCCTTAGCCCCGAGCGTTAGAAGGGAAGCCACTACTACCAACTTTAATGTCTTTGGTTTGACCTGCCTGGGGTTTGAACCCGTGACCTCCCGATCCGCAAGCCGACGCTCTACCAATTGAGCTATTGTGGCCGGTTTTCAACCCAGGTAGTCAGGAGTTGCTATCCTTCAGACACAATGGTAAACAATCAATTAAATGATGCCTAAAGGGCCTCAGAGAACAGTCAATTTGCATGCAGGACTGCAAGTTGTGTCAAAATGAATGGGTGAGCTTGGCTTTCCAAAACCGATATATATAATACAAAATATTATTGTAGCATATAGTAATATATCTAATGCTGCTTCCAAAGTCACTCAGGAAAAACAAAAAATATAACAAAAACAATTTGAATTCGAAATCTTTAAATAAAATGATTTCTTAAACAAAATCAATGTTCATATGAAATTCAAATTTAAGAGATGCCATTATAAAACATCTTACAAACTTGATGGAAATGTCTCACAAGAAAGGTGAATGTTAAATGGCCCAATTTATTTTATTGTTTGACGATAATCACATCAAAGTAGTATTACATTAGGTAAATTTACAACTTATATCAATACTAAGTGAAGCATTTAACAACCTCAGTGAAGCATGTTAAAGGCTTTTAAAATAACTTAGAGCAGAAGTTATTTTCATTTTTATTATGCTGTTATATTTAAAGGTGGTATCCAACAGTTTGGACCAAATTTTCTTTTCTCAAATAACCAAGAAAGTCATTGTTGCTTGAAAAGGTCCTTCAAAATGCTTTTCATTGATGTCCTAGATCTGTGTGAACAGTCAAGCATAAATCACCACTCGCCATTTCAAACAGGTATTTCCTATCCGAGCCATGCTGCTGTGATAGCTATTTTTAAACCTAGAAAACCCCGTGACCACTTACTTTTGAGGTCACGTTATATTATCTGTATAATCTACTCTGACACTGACATCTACTTTTAGCAGAGGCCACTATTGTGTTTTTTTTACAGTTGTAAAGAATACACATTCGGAGTGATTTTTTCAGGAGTAGTTCTGTCTAACGATTCAGTTAGTTTTCAAAAACGTATTTATTATGATGTAAGTATGGGTTTATACAAAAATTATGCCCAAATTTCTAATAGCAGTGGTTCAATATTGCTATATGTATTTTGATATAGGCAAACTATTGGATACCACCTTTAAAGCATTTACAAAATTGAAGTATATAAACATATATATACACACACTTATATATGTAATGATTCACTCTTTTGCTCAAACAGTTAGGCTTAGAGTTACCAGCTTGTAACTCCCTAGGTTGGTATTCACCAACCATCCTTGACTTAAGCCCAGGTCACAATTTTCATACCAACAAAAATAAGCTTATGAAAATTCAATATGATTTTAAGCTGAAAGGAGCAAAGTTAAAGTGTCATGAAAAATTAAAGACATGTAGCTTAATACATGATGAAGATATTGTGGATTGAAATCCATGACTTGAGCCATTCTTACTTAAGAATGGTTGGTGAATACAGGCCTTAGCCTGAGTTATGAGTCAAGGCAAGAGTTTTCTAGAAGGGAGGTTTTCTAGCTGACCTTCCATGGGCCAATAAGTATACACAAACATTTGTCTGGGGTCATTCTTACCCATTTCTTAGCTGGACATTGCTAAACAGAACCATAACTATGTCATAGTAATGTAACAAAAAACAAAAAAGGGAAAAAATTACATGCATGGTTAATTAACTTTTAATTAACTTTTTTGATAATAGCCTTTTTGGAAACAAGTTCTTTCATTTTTTGTATCAATTTTAACTTTCTTCTTTCTGGGTAGGACCAGTACTCAGGCAGAAACTATCTTAGTTTAGTAAACAGTTTTGCTCAAAGACTTACAGTCTGTGGTAGGTTAGAAGGTTTGAACGAAGCACCCAACGATCACTAATTTTTTTTAAACGACATCCATGCTGATGCACAGCACGCTTTTAAGATGGTATCTGTCAGTTTGCCTATATCTAATACATGTAACAACCTCTGAACCCTATTCTGGCATAATTTTTGCATAAACTTATACTTTAAGACAAGGATATGTATGCACCTGAGAGTGAAAAATGGAACTTTCTTGCTTATAATATAGGAGTTAATTATAGGTCCCTTTATCTACTTAAAGGCCAATTAAGTTAAAGATTTACCTCAAATTTGTAGGGTATCTGAAAATATTTCTTCCACATTCCATGAACTTGCAATGAAATTTACCTGAAATGTGGTGCTCAGCCCCTACTCCCAAACCTTTACAACAAGAGAATCGGTAGAACCAAAGGATGCTTCCCAGATAAATGCTTATTCCAAAATGTGGATTGTTTTTGTAGTTGTTGTTTTCAAATATGTGAGCTTAAATAATTAGAGTATGAAAAACAACAAAGGGAAATAACTTCTAAACTACACAACAAAGAGTTATGGTTCTTGTTAAATGCAATTCTCCTCATTAAGATCTATCAAGTTTCATGTTGATAAAAAGTTTGTGTTATGCTCAGGACAAAATTTAAGCATTTAACATAACAAAGGGTAATAACTCCTAAATTATGCAAAACAGAATTATGGCTTTTGCACATTGCATTTCTCCCCATTGAGATCTATCTAGCTATGAAATTTCATGTTGATAACTCACACAGTTTTTGCATTATGTTCCAGACAAAATTTAAGTATTATCAATAAAAATGTGCAGTAACTTCTAAATTATGCAAAACAGAGTTATGGTTCTTGTAGGCTGCACTTTTCCTTTGTAAGATCTATCTGCTATGAAGTTTCATGCTGACACCTCTTACAGTTTTTGTGTTATGGTCCAGACAAAATTATGATGGATGGATGGATGGAAAGACGAACAAACAAATGAAAACATGGCATTTTAATGCTGAATCTTATGATCATACAATAATAAATATACATCCAATTATTTCTTGTTTTGAATTGTTTCAATGCAGTTATCTCACTTACAAAGTTATGGTGAATATGTTGACATGAAATAATATATAGTAGGCTGGAGACCACTTTAATTATGCAGCCTGATTGGGACTCAAACCTACACAGTAACATGTGGGTTCGGGGGGCTGAATTGTCACCTTGTCATCACAACTTTACACTTACCTCCCAGTATACGAATCTGAGCATTTTGAAACACCTTCCCCATTAAAACACTACCTTTGCAGGTTGGAAAATTACTATTTTAACACCTGATGTTCTCAATTTGCATAAATGCATCTTAATGTCTGTCGCGGCTTGTAATTTTGAGATCAGCTGGGTATAATAAAGTGTAAACATGGAGCATGGCAGTGAACTTTCTCACACTATGTGCAATATAACACGTGGTTGGCTATCAGCATTAACATAACAATAATACCCACAACTAATGGATGGGGGACTATGTAGAACTCTTTTTATTGTATTTATTTATCGTCACAACAATTTGTACACTCAAGGGTTAATTGAGAAATGTAGAATTTATCCTTTAACCCTTAGCTTGCTACATTTTGTTAAAAAACCCATGTTATATTATTTGTTTGTATTTTTTTGCTTGAATATTATATATGTTACATATAAGGGTTGATATACCTTTAAACAGAGACTGAGCAGCAAATAGTGTAGAACCTGATCAGGAAGCTCCCTGCCCAGGATCTACACTATTTGCCTAAGCCTTAAATTAAGAAAATGGCAGGCAAAGGGTTAATGTGTTTCAAGGAATTGGTGTAAATTCATGCTAAATATATAAGCGAAAAAAACATTATGAACTGCTGAGAATTAAATGGAAAAAAAAAGATGAATTGATTAGGCACAAAAAGGGACAAAAATAAAAACAAAATATAATGAAGATGCAGAAAACAAAAATTACAGGTGGTGCTTTTTGGTGTTGTTTTTTGTTTGTGTGTTACATTGCACAGACAGAATAATATAATATAGTATCATATTGGCAAGGTCCAGTTAATTATTAGTGGCGGATGACCCCAGACTTATGTGTGGGAAAATCAACCAGCACACTGCAGGTTAATTGCATGACTGCCTTTGATCTGCATGAAATAATGATTAAAAACACAAAATTGTTTACAACGATGGTAGACTATCTTCTCTATGCAAGATTAATTAACATACTCGAATGACAAATTAATAAATTATGCAGCAAAACATTCTCTTTGTTTAAAATTAAAATACAAGTAAAAAAGAGACAACTTGATGATTGCGTTTATAATTTTTTCCCATGGAAGAACCTTTCATTCATTTCAGAAACAGTATAGCTATCTAAAAGCCCACAATGAGCGAAACTTTATCAGTGATAATTATTATTATTATTATTATTATTATAACTATTATTGTGTTTATCATTGCTATTATATTTTAGGCCCTTATAGATCCTGTGCCGCGACATACCAAAGTCGTTAAAAATGGTAGTGGTATAACTCCCTTGCTAACACTCAAGCAAATATAAGGGTAGTTCCCCGACTAGTTGGCCCGATGTCAGGATAATGTGACTGGGTGTGGTATCATGCCAGGTTTTCACGGCATGCTATACACAGTGAAGGCAGCACTATATCTGCTTCAAGTGGACACGGTCTCCAGATAACTGAAATACTGTTGGTGGGACGATAAACCCAATAAACAAAACAAAAAACAATCACCCTTTGCCTCTAGGTATTCCGATGGTTTCCAAAATCAAAAGGCCAACACTTACTGTCAGTCTTTATGACAGCCCTTACATGTTTTACCATGCTTCCTATTAAATCTATAAGTACCAGTCTTATTTTTCCGATATTTGACAAAAGCCTGAAACAAGCTCCTACCCAACATTTTTGTTGTACATAGATGCTGTAACCGCAAGGTCACCCAATGCCTCTTGGGCCCCTACAATCAGGATTACTTCAAATAATAAAAGGTTTATTTCAAATATAAAAGAGTTTATTTCAAATAATAAAAGTTTTTATTTCAAATAATAAAAGGTGAGCCCTTAATGTCATTCCTGATTATAACATTCACTGAAATCATATTCCATCTTATTAAAACTTTAAGTACCCTTTTATTTATCCAGAGCTCAGGCTGGGTATTACAAAAGCCTATTTTGAACTCAGCCCCTATCCAATCTCAGGGCCCTTTCAGACCCACTTCTGTGATAACTCAATGACACTTGGGCACTTACTTTCCTTGCTGGCCCCTCCCAAAAATGACTTAGTCTCTATTAAAGGGGGACATATTCAGAAAATGGCAAAAATAATTTTAAGTAAAACATAGGAGACAAATCTTATGAAAGATTTGAGTCACTTAATGCATTATGAAGAAATAGCGATAATTGTAAATACAACTTACTTGTAAATTATAAACAAATTTTAACAAATACCTTTGTAAAGGTATTCTAGATTTTCTAGACAGCATTGTTTTTAAAACATTCTAAAGTATACAATTTTTGGTAAAATTTTAAAAAAAATTATGATTTTAAAAATTCACTGATTTTGTTGTTTTTCCTTGATCCAGTTTGAATTAATTTTAGACACATGCATTTTTGGCATATAAGTATATAACCTAGATTAAACTAGTCTACAAATAAACCCTTACTTGTGTTGATGCAGCTGAAGATAAAAGGAATAACTGTAAATGCTATACAAAGGCGTAAAATGGCAAATGCATGAGCTAAAGGGTTAATTCAAACATATTATAGCGGCTTGGCTGCAAAACGTGCATATCCTAATCAGCAGAGATGCAGTTGATCAGGATCAACACTTTGTTGCCAAACCCTGGTCAATTTATGCCTAGCAGTTAAAGGGAGTATCTGACAGCTTGAACCAAATACTTTTTTTTCTCAAATAACCAAAAAAGTCATTGCTACCTGCAAGGTCCTGCAAAATGCTGTTCACTGATGCCTTGGATTTGTGTGAACAGTGAAGCATAAATACCCACTCGTAACTGCAAACAGGTATTTCATATCTGCAAAATGCTGCAGAGATAGCTTTTTTTAAACTAAGAAAACCATGTGACAACTTACTTTTGAGATCACATCATATTGTTTTACAGATAGTCTGCTCTGACGTCACATATTATCAAGCTTATTTATAGATTTGGAAATATTCAACATTAAGAGTGATTCTTTTCACAATTTGTACTGTCCAACAATATATGTATTGTTCAAAATCGTCTTTACTTAGACTAAAGTATGAGTTCATGCAGAAAATATGCCTAAATTTCCCAAAACAGTGGTCAAAATATTGTTACCTGTATCTGATGTAGGCAAACTGTCAGATACCACCTTTAGAGGTAGGCCCCCTTCAGATTGTTATTTACATGTAAGTCCTTTAAGAGTTAGGCCACCTTCAGAATGTTTGTTTGTTTATTGGGTTTATCGTCCCACCAACAGTATTTAAGTTATATGGAGACGGTGTCCACTTGAAGCAGATATAGTGCTGCCTTCACTGTGTATAGCATACCGTGAACACCTGGCATGATACCACACCCAGTCACATTATCCTGAAACATTACCGGGCCAACCAGTCATGGAACTACCCGTATATTTGCTTGAGCGTTAACAAGGGAGCTTTACCACTACCATTTTTTACGGATCGAACCCAGGGCCTCCTGTACCTGGAGCCGACGCTTTACCGATTGCGCTACCAGGTCCGGTCACCTTCAGAATGTTAATTAAGTCCATTGGTCCCTACTGTCAGATACCACCTTTAAGAGTTAGGCCACCTTCAGAATGTTAATTACATGTAAGTCCATTGGTTCCTACTGTGAGATACCACCTTTAAGGGTTAGGCCACCTTCAGATGGTTAATTACATGTAAGTCCATTGGTCCCTACTGTCAGATACCACCTTTAAGAGTTAGGCCACCTTCAGTTCAAAATGTTAATTACATGTAAGTCCATTGGTCCCTACTGTCAGATACCACTTTTAAGAGTCAGGCCACCTTCAGAATGTTAATTACATGTAAGTCCATTGGTCCTTACTGTCAGATACCACCTTTAAGAGTTAGGCCACCTTCAGAATGGTAATTACATGTAAGTCCATAGGTCCCTACTGTCAGATACCACCTTTAAGAGTTAGGCCACCTTCAGAATGTTAATTACATGTAAGTCCATTGGTCCTTACTGTCAGATACCACCTTTAAGAGTTAGGCCACCTTCAGAATGTTTATTACATGTAAGTCTATTGGTCCCTACTGTCAGATACCACCTTTAAGAGTTAGGCCACCTTCAGAATGTTAATTACATGTAAGTCCATTGGTCCCTACTGTCAGATACCACCTTTAAGAGTGAGGCCACCTTCAGAATGGTAATTACATGTAAGTCCATTGGTCCCTACTGTCAGATACCACCTTTAAGAGTTAGGCCACCTTCAGAATGTTAATTACATGTAAGTCCATTGGTCCCTACTGTCAGATACCACCTTTAAGAGTTAGGCCACCTTCAGAATGTTAATTACATGTAAGTCCATTGGTCCCTACTGTCAGATACCACCTTTAAGAGTTAGGCCACCTTTAGACCAGAATGTTAATTACATGTAAGACCATAGGTCCCTACTGACAGATACCACCTTTAAGAGTTAGGCCACCTTCAGAATGTTAATTACATGTAAGACCATAGGTCCCTACTGTCAGATACCACCTTTAAGAGTTAGGCCACCTTTAGACCAGAATGTTAATTACATGTAAGACCATAGGTCCCTACTGTCAGATACCACCTTTAAGAGTTAGGCCACCTTCAGAATGTTAATTACATGTAAGTCCATTGGTCCCTACTGTCAGATACCACCTTTAAGAGTTAGGCCACCTTCAGAATGTTAATTACATGTAAGTCCATTGGTCCCTACTGTCAGATACCACCTTTAAGAGTTAGGCCACCTTCAGAATGTTAATTACATGTAAGACCATAGGTCCCTACTGTCAGATACCACCTTTAAGAGTTAGGCCACCTTTAGACCAGAATGTTAATTACATGTAAGACCATAGGTCCCTACTGACAGATACCACCTTTAAGAGTTAGGCCACCTTCAGAATGTTAATTACATGTAAGTTTATAGGTCCCTACTGTCAGATACCACCTTTAAGAGTTAGGCCACCTTCAGAATGTTAATTACATGTAAGTCCATTGGTCCCTACTGTCAGATACCACCTTTAAGAGTTAGGCCACCTTCAGAATGTTAATTACATGTAAGTCCATAGGTCCCTACTGTCAGATACCACCTTTAAGAGTTAGGCCACCTTCAGAATGTTAATTACATGTAAGTCCATAGGTCCCTACTGTCAGATACCACCTCTAAGAGTTAGGCCACCTTCAGAATGTTAATTACATGTAAGTCCATAGGTCCCTACTGTCAGATACCACCTTTAAGAGTTAGGCCACCTTCAGAATGTTAATTACATGTAAGTCCATTGGTCCCTACTGTCAGATACCACCTTTAAGAGTTAGGCCACCTTCAGAATGTTAATTACATGTAAGTCCATTGGTCCCTACTGTCAGATACCACCTTTAAGAGTTAGGCCACCTTTAGAATGTTAATTACATGTAAGTCCATTGGTCCCTACTGTCAGATACCACCTTTAAGAGTTAGGCCACCTTCAGAATGTTAATTACATGTAAGTCCATTGGTCCCTACTGTCAGATACCACCTTTAAGAGTTAGGCCACCTTCAGAATGTTAATTACATGTAAGTCCATTGGTCCCTACTGTCAGATACCACCTTTAAGAGTTAGGCCACCTTTAGACCAGAATGTTAATTACATGTAAGACCATAGGTCCCTACTGTCAGATACCACCTTTAAGAGTTAGGCCACCTTCAGATTGTTAATTACATGTAAGTCCATTGGTCCCTCCTGTCAGATACCACCTTTAAGAGTTAGGCCACCTTCAGAATGTTAATTACATGTAAGTCCATAGGTCCCTACTGTCAGATACCACCTTTAAGAGTTAGGCCACCTTCAGAATGTTAATTACATGTAAGTCCATAGTCCCTACTGTCAGATACCACCTTTAAGAGTTAGGCCACCTTCAGAATGTTAATTACATGTAAGTCCATTGGTCCCTACTGTCAGATACCACCTTTAAGAGTTAGGCCACCTTCAGAATGTTAATTACATGTAAGTCCATTGGTCCCTACTGTCAGATACCACCTTTAAGAGTTAGGCCACCTTCAGATTGTTAATTACATGTAAGTCCATTGGTCCCTCCTGTCAGATACCACCTTTAAGAGTTAGGCCACCTTCAGAATGTTAATTACATGTAAGTCCATAGGTCCCTACTGTCAGATACCACCTTTAAGAGTTAGGCCACCTTCAGAATGTTAATTACATGTAAGTCCATTGGTCTCTCCTGTCAGATACCACCTTTAAGAGTTAGGCCACCTTCAGAATGTTAATTAAGTCCATTGGACCCTAACTGTGGTGAATCAAACACTGACAATAACTCAATTACTACAGTCCCACTCCATGTCAGAAGGGCTCAATTTAAACTTTTTCTCTTGTTAAAGAAGAGATTAGTGGGAAAATGTGAACTGCACGGATTATTGGCAATTGAATTACTATAATTAGACTAAATGTTGAATAAACCCATTTATTGTGGAATGCCTGATATCGTCATGCTAAACAGGATTTGTCTAAAACCAGATGCAAGATTTCAGCATGCTACTGCAAAGAGCTTGGTTTCTGATAAAATAACAAAACAAGGCAACTGAAAAGATCAATAAAAAATTGGACAGAGCAAACTTGATTAGAAATTGTAATATCCTGTAAGATTTCTTCTTGATTTGATATCCTATTTAGAAGGCAATTAAGGCTAATCATATATGAATGAAGAGACTAGCCAGTGAAAAACAATCAGATTACCTCACTAATTCTAATCAATTGCACACTTGCATTTTCTGTGACCAGCTTCTGAAGGAGGTCGTAGCACAATGGAAAAAGTCCAGATGTGCCACAAAAGATCTATAATTGGTAAAACAAGGCCATTTTATATTAATGATAGCTTTGAGAATTTATGTTATAAGAAGATTGTTTTAAACAAGTAAAAAAGACATTAAGCTACGAGATCTGGATTCATTTGAAAAATTAATAGTCCTCGAATAACAGACCTCTCCAAAAGTAGACAGGAGCTGAAATAAGCACCCCCCCCCCCCTCCAAAACGTGCCTGCAACATTGTTTTAAAGTATATGCTGAAGTTGTACACATAATATTATTTACTAACTTAAATTAACCCTTTCCTGCATGTTTACGCCATTTTACGCTTCAACAAACCATTCACAATCATTAGCAGAATCTGCATGACTAAAGGTTTATGTGTAGACTGGTTCAGCCTTACAAGTTTATTACAAGTTGAACATATATTTATAGAAATCCTTTTATATCTATTTAATAAAGACAACAAAGTCAGGCAAATTTCCAAAGTTATAAATGAACTATGAATGAAAAGGTTAAGAAATTTCCTTATTTAAAAAAAAAAATACAAAGAAATGTCTCGGAATAAATATTTCTATAAATAAAATGCGAGAAATTTTCTTTTACTGAAGGTTATACTTCAAGATTTAAGAAAATTTCTTACGTCAGAAAAAAGAAAGAAAAGACTCTTTATAAATACAAACCCGAATCTAACCAATACTCCCACTAGCTCTTGAGCAAAAGAAGCTGCTTTCATTGCCAGAATAATATTCTTGAAGCAATAGAAATATTAAATAGTGACATAAACATGACTAGATATCTGGCAATTCCCAATATTTTAATATAAATATGAACATACCTTATGTTTTACTTTGTTGAATATCCGCTCTTCTATGTAGAAAGTATGGAAGAGACACGGAAACTTCAAATTGTTAACACAGCTGAATCTATTGTTTCCACAAATACTTTTACAAGTCTTTCATGTAAATGCTAAAACAAATCCAGAATTATATAATGGCCTTCCCAACATTCTACATGTACTCTTGTATTAGTACTTTTGTTCCAAAGAAAGTGCTAAAGTTCCTTTAGCACACATCCATAGAAATGAATGTAAATATTTATTTTACTCATAAAACTGAAACTTTTGACAAAAAGCACTAACTGTTAACATTTATAAGATTGCAAATTTATTGCATAAAAGTTAAATTTAAAAAAACTGTTAGTTTAAGATGGATGTCAGTCAAGTATTAAAATTGCAACTTTCACAGGATTATCCAGTTAATTTTCCCTCCAGTCACCAAATAGCACAGTTTACGATAATATTTTAAATAATTCTAAAAATTCATAAGCTACATTTTATTATTCACTTTCCATATTCAATCCTTAATGAACCGTCACACCATCAGCATGTAAGTCACTCAAAGTTCAGCAAATAAATAAAAGACTCCTTAGTAATCAACACGATACAACCATAAAGTATTTAAATGTTACCTAATTATTAAGGCAAATCACCAATAATAATCATCCACAAAGTGATACAAACACACAACTGAAATTAATGCATAGTTCTAAAGAATGTCAATTATTTTTTAATGTTCACACATAAAACAAAATTAGTCACTCCAAAAAAAGAAGAAGGTTGTCAACCTCTCAATTGACAATCATGGTGTAAATCAGTCACTTTTTTTTATGAGACACATCACCTGTGCTAATCAGCCCCAAGTGAAATTAACACATTATCGCTGGTGCACACAGCTCAGACTAGTAAAGTCATGGATGAGACTGTAATAAAACAAGGACGCTCGATTCACACTACTGTTCAAGGACTGTATCTTATACAGGTAAAGGAGTATACCCAAACAGAGACAGGGTACGTCTAGCCTAGGCAAAAAGAAAAAAAAAGCCAATATATGTGAATGAAAAGGGTTTCCGCCAATGCGAGATATGTCAACATTCGACAATGTCTATAAAACTGGATTACTCTAGGTGTCAGTACAGCAGGATGCTTTCACTTTTTTTTATTTTACTGATTTTCCACAACAATGCACTAAGCAGCCTAGGATCAGCAGGAGAGAGGACATAAATTTGTTGATTTGTGGTTTGTGAATGAAAAATCTTTCTCAGTCAATATTAAAACTTTCTCATTTGTGTGTTAACCCTTACTTTGCTTCATTTTGTTGAAAACCCATGCATAATTCTGTTTTTTTGTTTTGTTTTAATATTATATGTTACATGTCAGGGTTGATATACTTATAAACAGAGACTGAGCAGCAGATAGTGTAGATCCTGATCAGACCTCCCCCAACTGGAAGCAGGCTGATCTGGATCTAAACTATTTGCCTAAGCCTTATAAATATATGTTAGCAGGCAAAGAGTTAAGGTACACAGATAGTTTGGATAAAACAAACATTTAAGCAATGAATCGGAGCTAAACTATAGATAATAAGATTTATTTTGTATTTCAATCTTAAGATTATTTGTTTTGCTTTTAGGCGACAAGGAAAAGGTGATTCAAAAAGTTAAAGTCTGCATTTTGAATTTATTTTGAACAAAATATCATTCTTTATATAAAATATAACATTATTAGGCATGTAAGTTTAATCAAACTTATAGCTGCAGTTATTTCTAAGGCATTATATAAGTAATATTATTAATATAATTATTATTTCATTTCAATATGAGTACTAAAGTGACTGAAATTTATGTTTGTTTTGATTTTTTGTTACATCGCACCAAGACAAAACTGGTCATATTGGGCGAAATCCAGATATTTATAAGTGGAGGAAGACACCAGATACATGTCTGGGTAGATAGACCAGCACAATGCAGGTTAGCTGGAAAATCTACTGACGTTAATAATGGTTGTTTGTTTGTTGGGTTTATCATCCCACCTACACATCCCATAACACAAAAAACAGTCATAAACTCAAACCAGTAATGTTTGTTCTGCTTCGACTGTCATTGGCTGTATTAAAGTGGTTTTGAAAATAAAACTTTCTGTAATGATGGCTGACTGATTTTGTCTGAAGGATTACAAAATAAACATGCAGAAAACAATGTCAATATTGACCTCACTTTTTAAAGCTTTTTATCACTCCGCCCTACCATATCACAGGTGAAAACTGCTGGATACAAGGATAGCTATCCATAAAGGTGTAAAATGTCAGTATTGAAAAATAAATCACACACACAAAGTTTTGTTTGTTTAAATCATTTTAATGTTCAGCAAACAATCTTCACTAGTTATGCTTAATGAGGTAGAGAATGGCTACAAGAAGTGCACTGCTTTACTGTGTTACAATGTCACTGAATTAATTACTATTAAGAAAATACACCTACATCCTCCCTAATCACAACAGGGCATTTCCACAAGATAGAAGCCATAACTGATGTTTTTAAGGGGATGTCCACAAGTTAGGAGCCATAACTGATGTTTTTAGGGCATGTCCACAAGTTAGGAGCCATAACTGATGTTTTTATGGACAGGTCCACAAGTTAGGAGCCATAACTGATGTTTTTATGGACAGGTCCACAAGTTAGGAGTCATAACTGATGTTTTTAAGGGGCATGTCCACACAAGTTAGAAGCCATAACTGATGTTTTTAAGGGGCATGTCCACAAGTTAGGAGCCATAACTGATGTTTATAAGGGGCATGTCCACAAGTTAGGAGCCATAACTGATTTTTTTTAGGGGCATGTCCACAAGTTAGGAGCCATAACTGATGTTTTTATGGACAGGTCCACAAGTTAGGAGCCTTAACTGATGTTTTTATGGACAGGTCCACAAGTTAGGAGCCATAACTGATGTTTTTTATGGACAGGTCCACAAGTTAGGAGCCATAACTGATGTTTTTTATGGACAGGTGCACAAGTTAGGAGCCATAACTGATGTTTTTATGGACAGGTCGACAAATTAGGAGCCATAACTGATGTTTTTATGGACAGGTCCACAAGTTAGGAGCCATAACTGATGTTTTTATGGACAGGTCCACAAGTTAGGAGCCATAACTGATGTTTTTATGGACAGGTCCACAAGTTACGAGCCATAACTGATGTTTTTAAGGACAGGTCCACAAGTTAGGAGCCATAACTGATGTTTTTAAGGGGCATGTCCACAAGTTACGAGCCATAACTGATGTTTTTAAGGGGCATGTCCACAAGTTAGGAGCCATAACTGATGTTTTTATGGACAGGTCCACAAGTTAGAAGCCATTACTGATGTTTTTATGGACAGGTCCACAAGTTAGGAGCCATAACTGATGTTTTTAAGGGGCATGTCCACAAGTTAGGAGCCATAACTGATATTTTTAGGGGCATGTCCACAAGTTAGGAGCCATAACTGATGTTTTTAAGGGGCATGTCCACAAGTTAGGAGCCATAACTGATGTTTTTTAAGGTAACTGCAGTAGCATAATGAAAGCGCTATATATTTTGAGACAATGACTGTGTTAAATAAAGTGTCCTTTCTTAATATATATAAATAAATATATATAAATCTGTGTTCAATATAGCGGTCCTATGATAAGCAAAAGGTTAAGGGTCAAGGGCCAAGACTGGGAAAGATGGTCTCTGTTGCCCTGTGCTGGTTACATAACATATACCATGTTTCACAGGATGCTGTATTTCTATGCACTCTAAATGGTGGTTTATGTATAAAGTAGTTCATCCTGTGTTACATTTTATAGTCACATTTACATCTTGTTTAAACAGCCTGGACATACTATTGTGAGCATTTGATGGTTTTGTGCTGCTACAGGCGTATAACTGAGTGACTCTTAATGGAGACCTATAATGGAAATCCTTGGAACTATTTCTCATTGCACAAGGAAAAGCTGAACTCTGTTAATTTCAGCAGGTTTCCTCTGAATAGTAACATTATTCTAATGATATTTATTTTTATTAAATAATATTATTCATTACTGATAAACTGAATACCAAACAACAAGAAAAAATCAAATTTGTGAAGAACACTATTACTTTTAAGAATTTATTGTAGTAGGTGGCTGAAACTATACAAGAATAGAGCCCTGTTCTTCAAAAGTTCTAAATGTACCAGGTACAACTACCAATGGAAGTCACCACAGCAAGTTTCATATCAAATCTGCCAAAGCTTCATTAAGACTGATTACTGAGAGCAATTACAGTAAAACTGTGTTAAAATAAAAATCAAACATAAAAAACAGATGAATTGGACCAGTTTTAATAATTTCAAACTGAAACCTTATATACCACAAAGATCTATAAAAAAACAAAAACATTCCGCTTAATTGAACTTGCTTTTTTTAGTTGAATATTCAATCATTTGTTAATTTTAAATTATGTGAGCAATGTCAAAACAAAAAAGGAGGGGGGAAAAACATGATAAAAAAATAAATGATGAAAGGTTTTTGCTCATTTTTGTCCCCCATTTTTCAAAGCTGAGTCATACTATCATACAACAATACTTGTTCTAGCCCACATATCCTGCCAATGAAAGAGACCTGCGTGAGAAACTTGTGGAGGGTCGTTAGTAATGTTGTGAAGAACGCTGTCAGAAACGTCACCACCAGAAATGGGGTAGCCCCGCGATCCAATCACAAACTCCGTCAAAATAGCACTCTACATCACGCAAAAACTAATTCCATCCAATTTAGAAATAATTACATCATATTCTTGTTATGCAATGATACTGGCATGGTCTGGTGGTCCTGGATTTCTGAAATACGCTGACAACTAGAGTGAGCTGTGGCTCCCCCTATAAGGTTTCTCTTATTGTTTGTGGCAAAGCCTGCTTGTCAATATCTGATCTTGGTGAGCAGAGAGCGGGAGAGCATGATTTGCAGGCCTCTCTGATACTTTCCAATATTAATCCAGGGGACTATAATCCAATGTGAAACTGTGACATAAACAGAAAACAGTTAATGAAGGATTACATCAACATTGAAGGTCCTGTGTGAAAAAAAAAAATCCACAGTATGGAATGATTTTAATTTATTTCAAATGAGTTGCACATTTCAATTAATAATTCCCGTACAGGGGTCAATTAAGAATGCTTATAAGTTTATATTGTGTTGGTTTATAAATTATTATACTGTACAATGAGGTTGTTTGAAGTAGGCTGAGGCCTTTATCATTTTGTCCAATGTCTAAATCAATCTCACTAAAGTCAGATCTTACAAAATGTAAGATCTGAAGACAGCCCGCAAATACAGTCTATAAACACAAATGGTTTATTCCCCAATTACTTATATCATAACAGCCAATCAGAGAGCGTAATGCATAACGCTTTAGGTAAGAGTCAAATATTGGCCGCAATGGATGATGCATTAGAAAAGTGTTTGACAAAATTAGGAATTCGCAAGTTAAAACCACATCAGAAGCAAAATCTTGATTGCTTTTTATGGATACCGCATTCAATGCACCTTTCTTCAGTGACATAAGTCTTGCGCGGGGTGTCCATGTTTACATTTCTTTGTAAATGCCTAAAATGATATGTTCAGAATGCTTCGGATCATCATTTACTTTTGCAATTTTGTAGGCGACAATCTGATTGGTTGGGAAGTGTTTATTGACCCGTCAGGTCCTGATAGTGGAGCAGTTTTCAGGATATGATTTCAATCAGATTGTGTCTAAATATGTTACTTACTTATCTAGATAAGCAACTGAGATAAAAAAAAATCGGGCCTTGAACCACAGCATCACATCACTTCCAGCATTGATAATATGCAACTTTGGAATAACCACCTCTCTAAAGCTTCAATTCATTTTAGTTTGTTTACTGGGATTATTGTCCCACTAAGTTTTTCAGTTACATGGAGATGGTGTCCACTTGAAGCTGATAGTGCTGCCTTCCTGACACCAGGCCAACCAGTCGTGAAACTACCCTTAAATTCACTTGAGCTTTAGCAAGGGAGCTATACAACTACCATTTTTTACGACTTTAGTATGTCGTGGCCCGGGATCAAAGCTGGGGCCTCCTGTACCTGGAGCCGATACTCTACCGAGTGCGCTACCAGGTCTCTGGCATTTTTTATCATTGGGACACAATGTATAAATGATATAGAAACGAACCTGACAGCAGAGGACACTTATTTACCTGTTTTCTGTGCACATTTTTGGTTTTGTATCCAACTATATCTAAAGCTGCTATAACCTTCATATATAAGTAACAAAAGAAGTCAATATTGGAAGAAAGTAGGCAGGAAGGCAAAAAAAGGAATACAATTATGAAAAGTATGTTTCCAAGTAAGGCTTATTTATGGCCATATTGAAATAAATAGTATACAATTTTCTAAAATGGCAAAAAATCATCTTTGTTATCAATTTCAATTTAGCTAGTACAAAATCCCATTTTTCCAGTAATCTGTTTTCATGAACACATAAATAGTTTATGAGGAAATTGCAAGAGTCTGAAGAAATGCGATGTAGATCTCAGAATTATCAAAAGCAAAAATTCAGAAGACATATGTTTTTTCACTCTATGAGATCATTAATCAAAGATCCCATTGCTCATAATTATAGTACAATTAACCTATGTACCAAATTTACAAGGAAGAACTAAATTTGGTTGGTTTTCTGCAACCAAACTAGAACTACCAGTTATGCAAAGAAAGAGAAAGTGTCAACAAAAAAATAATATAATACTGTTTTTTCACTGTGATAGCATTTGGTAAACACATTACATGATACTCCATCAGTCATATTGTTCAGAGTCCTTGACCAATTCACATACTGTGATTGGCCAATATAAAAAAATTTGATACACAGGCATTGGCATATTCTTACACCATTCTTACACACTCAGTCCTTGGCTGGTTCTTACACAGTCAGTCCTTTGCCAGTTCTTACAGTCAGTCCTGGGCGGGTTCTTACAGTCAATCCTTGGTTGGATCTTACAGTCAGTCCTTGGCCGGTTCTTACACAGTCAATCCTTGGTTGGTTCTTACACAGTCAGTCCTTGGTCGGTTCTTACACAGTCAATCCTTGGTCGGTTCTTACAGTCAGTCCTTGTCGGTTCTTACACAGTCAGTCCTTGGTCGGTTCTTACACAGTCAGTCCTTGGCCGGTTCTTACACAGTCAGTCCTTGGCCGGTTCTTACACAGTCAGTCCTTGGCCGGTTCTTTCACAGTCAACCCTTGGTCGGTTCTTACACAGTCAATCCTTGGTCGGTTCTTACAGTCAGTCCTTGGTCGGTTCTTACACAGTCAGCCCTTGGCCAGTTCTTACACAGTCAGTCCTTGGCCGGTTCTTACAGTCAGTCCTTGGTCGGTTCTTACACAGTCAGTCCTTGGTTGGTTCTTACAGTCAGTCCTTGGTCGGTTCTTACAGTCAGTCCTTGGTCGGTTCTTACAGTCAGTCCTTGGCCGGTTCTTACAGTCAGTCCTTGGTCGGTTCCTACAGTCAGTCCTTGGCTGGTTCTTACAGTCAGTCCTTGGCCGGTTATTACACAGTTAATCCTTGGTCGGTTCTTACACAGTCAATCCTTGGTCGGTTCTTACAGTCAGTCCGTGGTCGGTTCTTACAGTCAGTCCTTGGTCGGTTCTTACAGTCAGTCCTTGGCCGGTTCTTACACAGTCAGACCTTGGCCAATTCTTACAGTCAGTCCTTGGCCAGTTCTTACAGTCAGTCCTTGGCCATGTCTTATACCGTCATTCCTTAGCTAATTCTTCAGAGTCAATCAGTCCTTGATCAAGACAATAGACCATAATTAGTCCTTGGACAATTTTACATGGTCCTTGGACACTTTTTACATTGTCCTATGACACTTTTTTACATTGTCCTTGGATACTTTTTTTTTGTCCTTGGACACTTTTTACATTATCCTTGGATACTTTTTACATTATCCTTGGACAGTCCTTACATGATCCTTTGGCTTTTCTTATATTGTTCTTGGACACTTTTTACATGATCCATGGACACATTTTAAATTGTCCTTGGACAATTTTTACATTGTCCTTGGACAATTTTTACACTGTCCTTGGACATTTTTTACAATGTCCTTGGACACTTTTTTTACATGGTCCTTGGGCAGTTTTTACATTGTCCATGGACACTTTTACATATTCCTTGGACACTTTTTACATGATCCTTTGACACTTTACATGGCCCTTGGACACTTTTTGCTTGGTCCTCGGAGAGCTTTTACATCGTCCTTGGACAGTTTTTACATGGACCTTGGACAATTTTACATGGTCCTTGGATAATTTTTAAATGGTCCTTGGGCAAAACTTATAATACTCAATATTATTAGAACCAATTAAGTTAAATGTATAGTATTACTGATAATACAATATGCACACGTTAAAACAATGCACAGATTTAATTGTACTGAATTCATCTGAGCATGTCAACATGCATTGTTTACACCATTGGAAAATATTACACAGTAATGCAACGGGAAAAAATATAATATCATGTCATAATTATCACAATGTGCAATCTGTCAATGTCACTTGGAACATGCAATTGAACAATTGCATTCTTATGTTTATAGTTTTAAATGTATAACATGCAGGTTTATAATATAACTGATCATAAACTGATAATGGGCGTCTATGGACTTATGGTTAAGGCATTGGACTTTGGATAGAAGGACCACAGGTTCGAACCCCAAAACTGACTTTGCATTGTTTGTCGTTGTGCAAGACTATTTACTGCACATTGGTCCAAGTTGTTTTTGTACTGGTTCTATCCCCAAAGTGGGAAGTCGTGCTGGATAAATATAAGCTGAAAGTTTCCCAATCATCGATAAATAAATAAGTTATTAATTGATATTCATGATCATTTTACATCACTGCAAACCCTTTATCCTCTACCTGCTTAGCACAAAATTATCAGGTCTAGGAAAATATTGTTGATCCTGATCAGTCAAATCTGGAGCTGTCCCACTCTGACCAGGATCTGCACTTTTTGCTGCACTATCCCTTGAGCAATATGTCAAGGCATGAGTACAAGTAGACATAAAAAGTGGACTATATGAATGTGCAAATACAAATTATAGCAAGAAACAGGTTAAAAAATAAGTGCTGAGGATACTTCTTCATCTTGATAACCTCTAACAAAATGATGCAACGGACAAAAGAAAGAAACAGATTTGAACGATCACAATGTGCAATCGTGGTTTTTCTTTCATCTCTCCCATCATCGGTTATGGTTGCTGGGAGAGTGCGAGTGAACAATCACCAATTTCTGATCAATTATAATCAGCCACAGCAGTCGTGAGATGATGGATGACATGCCTGGTAAAGGAATATCGCCCTTGGATGCGAGCCCATACAAGGGGGCAACATACCATGCTAGACATTGTCCTGCTTCTTAAGGCATTAATGTTGTCAAAGAATAAAAAAGAGGGTAATCAGCAAAGTCATTGAGTGGTCAGGCTTTTCACAAGACTGTAATAAGGCAAATTCTACATAGAACTCTTTTTTTTTTTGTTACTCTGTGATAATTTCTGTGCTTTTAATTATGTCTTCTTGCACTACTTTCTGTGCTTTTAATTATGCCTTCTTGCACTACTTTGTGTTTTTAATCATGCCTTTTTGCACTATTTTTTTGTGCTTTTAATTATGCCTTCTTGCACTACTTTGTGCTTTTAATTATGCCTTTTTGCACTACTTTCTGTGCTTTTAATTATGCCTTCTTGTACTACTTTCTGTGCTTTTGATTATGCCTTCTTGCACTACTTTGTGCTTTTAATTGTGCCTTTTTGCACTACTTTCTGTGCTTTTGATTATGCCTTCTTGTACTACTTTCTGTGTTTTTGATAATGCCTTCTTGCACTACTTTGTGCTTTTAATTATGCCGTTTTGTACTACTTTCTGGGCTTTTAATTATGCCTTCTTGCACTTCTTTCTGTGCTTTTGATTATGCCTTCTTGCACTTATTTCTGTGCTTTTGATTATGCCTTCTTTAACTACTTTCTGTTCTTTTGATTATGCCTTCTTGCACTACTTTTATTAACACAAAAAGCATTTACCCTGTTTATACTCATACCAAGGTACATGTAGCAAGTTGTTGACAGTTGGAAAATAACTGCTGAACAGGAGGGAGGAGCACACTGACAAGATGGGCATTTCTTGAAATGTTAAACATATTGCAGGTTGATGGGTCCACAAAGGAAATCTGATTATATTTCTCAAGATGATTTCTTTTTTTCAGTACAAAACACTTATAATTATAAGACAGTGCTTTTCTTGTTTTTATATAGAGTTATGTAATCTTTGATCACTGTATTTTTGTTGCAATTGTTTGAAGAGAAAATAATTGTGTCACTAGCCTATCACAAAGAACTGTGTCATACTCATGCAACGAGAAAACTCCCCACCTCATAAAAAAATTAAATCCTACCATTTACTATATTATTTTCCCTCCCCTCGAAAAAATGTGTAGAAACCACCATAATGTTAATGTTTTGCCTATCCATTTATAGCAAACACTTAGCACTGATTTTAGTTATGTAAATATTAGTTTTCTGCAGGGCTGGTAACAGCAAATTGTAAAAAAAGAGGAAAATGCGCTGGGGTTCAAGGGGCCATGGTAGGCCCCCTTGCCAGGTCCAGGGCAGAGCCCTGGCGGGAGGCCTGGGGGCAACTTTAGTGTGCTGTACGCCATTTTTTTGTCAGGAGCAATATGATTGGTCGGGCGAAACACGTGGTAGGAAAGACTAAAGTATTTCCAAAAAGTCCGAGCCGAACTGTTTGCGAACCGTCTCTCTCGCGAAGCCCCCGGAAGCTCCTGGTTTCTAGTTCTTTTGGTGGCCTTAGAACCCCATCTCCTGCAATGTTTTTTTCCCCTTGAGAGTATCATAGTTTCTATTTATTGATCTATACACAAATGAAAAATACTCTTACAGTACCAGTAATATTTATTCCTTTGTAGTCTTATTTTAAATGTAACACAAATGTTTTGGAATTATATGATATTAGTAGATGTTTTTTTATTACGAATAGGCACCTATATTTTCAAAATTTGGCACATTTACGTCTGTTATGATAAAAATGCATCGAGAATATGGAGTTCGATTATAATAAACTAATCATACGAGCTACGCTACTAACCTGTGACTAGATGACTGCTCTTTCAGGATTGAAACGTGTTTTTTAGATCTAACATGATCTTGAAGGGCAACCAAACCTCCTGATCCATAATTCGTCTGCTTTTTGCATAGTCTGCAGAACGCCAGACCGGGAGAAGCAAGTTTAACGTAATCGTCACCGAAACTAATAGATTTCGTCGCCTTATCTACTTTTATGTCCACTTCCAACAACTTGAAATTAAATTTATTGACAACATCTCTGTCTATTTCTTTAATCCTTTCCGCGTCTTTTCATTTCATTTTAATTTCAATATATTATATTAATTTCTAATCTCCCGATTTTAGTGTGCTGTACGCCATTTTTTTGTCAGGAGCGATACAATTGGTCAGGCGAAACACGTGGTAGGAAAGACTAAAGTATTTCCAAAAAGTCCAAGCCGAACTGTTTGCGAACAGTCTCTCTACACCCCCCCCCCACCCCCCCCCCCCCCCCATTTTTTTCCTTGGATTTACATCGATCTCAAAATTGGTCCCGGCGGACCCAAAATCCGCGGAAAATCGGCAGCCCTGTTATGTTGTTTGTTTTTTTGGTTAATTGTCCCACCAACAGTATTTCAGTTATTTGGAGATGGTGTCCACGTGAAGCAGATATAGTGCTGCCTTCACTGTGAAAAGCATGCCGTAAACACCTGCCATGATACCATACCCAGTCAAATTATCCATGACACCAGGCCAACCATTCATGGAGCTACTCTTATCTTTGCTCAAGCATTAGCAGGAAAGATATACTGCTACTATTTTTAACGACTTTGGTTTGTCGCGGTCCGGGATCAAACTCGTAGTCTACTGTACCTGCAGCTGTCGCTCTACCGGTTGCGATACCTGGTCCTGTGATTATTGTTAGAATAGTTTTCTAACCAATTAGAAACGAAGAACTGTGTCATACTCATGCAGATAGAAAACTCCCCACCTTTTTCTAAAAATAATTAAATCCTACCATTTCCTATATTATTTTCCCTCCCCGAATGAAAATGCGTAGAAACCACCAAACTAATTAAATGTTTTGACTATTTCCTTATAGCAAACACTTAGCACCGATTTTAGTTATGTAAACATTAGTTTTCTGTTGTAATAATAAGTTTTAAGCAGTCAGGGGTGGAGAAGAATATCAAATTGTCTAAATTGCTGAGGGAATGTTGGTAATGAATGGTTTATCATGTCAATTCAAAATTATCCTGTGTAATTTCTCACTATATATGTTCATCTTTTAACTCGAATGATGGATGGATGAAGAAAACAATTTAGTTTTATCAATGGTGTACAAATTCATTTTCTTTTTTTGTTTGTGTGTATGGTGATTTAGCTGTACAGTAAACAAAAGGAGTGATCTGTCTCTAAACTAATTAAATGCATTATTTTCTTAATAGATATATTTCTTTGTTGTTTGCTTGTGTGTGTGAAAGAGAGCAGTTAAAATCAACAAATTCATCTAAATTTAAAAAAAAAAAAGGTTGTCATTAAATGAATATGTACTTTGTTTCTTGGACATTCGCAATATATTTAAATGCAAATGAAGACCAAATTATTGTATTTATATGAAAAGACCAAATTATTGTATTCATTTATATGAAAAACCAAATTATTGTATTCATTTATATGAAAAACCAAATTATTGTATTCATTTATATGAAAAACCAAATAATTGTATTCATTTATATGAAAAACCAAAGAATTTAAAGTTGGTAGAAGTGACTTCCCCCCTAACGACCATGGCTAAGGGGACAGGATTACGCCCGACTCATCGGTGTTAGTATAATGGACCGGCCGAGTTCAGTCCCTGGGCACCTCATAAATGCCCCTGTGCTATAATGATATAATGTCGCTTCGCACTATCGGCAAAAATGCCTGCTAATCCCAATCCCTCTCTATGAAGGTTATATGAAGTTGATCAGTTTATTTGGCCGTTCGTATCACTTTTGTGTCTTTTCAATACACTGTACCTCCAATTGTTTCTACTCAAATCAAGCACCATTAAAATCAAACCTTTTTTACATTTCTTATTCTGTGTTGTGCAGCTGGTTAGTGGATTTTTGGTGCAACCTTTTGACTAACATTTGTAAGATTAATATCAAATAGGTTTCAGAAATTTTAACATTTTAAAATCTACTTAAAATAGTATGGCACCATTTAGCAAAAAAATGCTAAATTGAACTAATTCCAATTTATTTTTAATAAAGCCGCTTAATTTGTCAACAATACATTGTTAATTGGCAATTAGAGTTCCTCCAATACAGAACATTCTGTGGCCTGATCTTGTACAAATAAAGAAAATTGAAAAAACTAAAAATACCTCCAACACCTTTTTCTATATTTGATTATCTCTTTGTCAACTTTGAATAGATTTAAAATCTTTATTTGACAGATGGGCTCTTGCCTACTCCTCAATTAAATTCTTCATCTGAATAGATCCACTGGAATTCAATTAATAATATTTCACAATGGTTTGTACAAAATAATAAACCAATAATTTGAGCAAGTTGTCTACAAGCATTTCATTTACAGGAACAATAGGAGCATCATTGAGGTAATACAGGTGCATGAGAAATGACAATTCACAGAGGGGAGGATGAATCAATTTGTGTTTAACAACTGAGCAGCATGCACAAAATATTTGGATAAAACAGGCATGACGTATTTCTTCAAAGCCTTACAGATCAATAGACTGAACCCTGGCTGGGGTGCATATATTGAAAAATGACAATTTTAATTTTCCTTCTTCTGAAAGCTACTTACATTAATATGCAATATTAATGCTATTCTTTTCTACAATTCAAAAGTCTTAAAATGAAAATTTAAATAAAGTAAGTATAATACAATTTGTTTTCAACATTTCAAAGTCTTTGAGATCAAAGGAGTGCTTACACATCTAGAAATAGCAAAGACTTTTAACAGTGATGCAGGGGTTTTTACCAGACACAGGATCCCTGTGTCTAATATGCATAAATTACCGACCTGTTCGCACAAAAAATAAATTCTGTGTCCATGAAGAGTCCTGAGTAACTTCCATTTTTTAGCCACAATAATGCATGATTATGGCAACTCTTTAACAATTTGACATTTATCAGGTTTCCATGATGCCACACTTCTTCAATGTTGGTATAAAACGTATCTGGTTATCAGTCAAGGTCTTTGGATTTTATCTAGTGTATTTATAGTATAGCTTCGTTGTGTTTGCATTTATAAAATGCTATCAACAATAAAAATAAATAATCATTAAGGTGCGCTAGCGTAACCCGGATGTTATCATCAGGAACACTGTATTGTTCGGTGCATTCTGTTGTTATCGTCTGTATTGTTAAAAAAACATACTTTTGATTCAATTATGGAAAAACAAACTTAAGAAGTTTTGGGGGCAAAGGGAAAGATCGGGACGACGAACAGGACACTGTCATATTGAAATTTATACAATGAACATAAAAATTAAAACATGTGTATGTGTATTGGGACTAAAGTGATGTTTACTTCAATGTATAACTATAGTACTTCGACACAGTGTTTCTTGTTTCAATGCAAAATAAAATTGTTTTGTGTTTATGAATAAACCTTGGAAAGGTTATAGTCATTTTTTATGGGTTAAACAGCCATCTATATTGCAAAATTGTACTTCTTCTGCAACTTTATTGTGTTGGACCCCTGTATTCATAGATCTTGCGTCCATTAGACCCCTCAAAGAAAAAAGGATGGTAAATCCCTGATGGTGTACAGTAAGGTGCCGATATAGATGTAGCCTGCCCTTTCCCTTGCTTGCCAGTTGTTTTTCTTACAAACTTGGACATTGTGAAGCATCATGAAAATTTTGGGAAAATTGCAGATGATTTCTGTATTATAGAATACGAAATAGTTAATATTGTCTAAACCCGTTCATTACCCTACCCAGATTATGTTCAGGTTAATACTTGCTTTCTATCTGCCTTAGGACGAGCGTCACTCAGAATTACTGCAAATTTTGTAAGTGTTTAAAAAATAAAAATCTCGTAATTTTTAACATTCAAATATGTTGGAAGAGTTGCCATGCTTTTTTCTATACATTAAGGCCATGCCAAATTGGAATTTTGTTAAGCGTCAACTCAAGTTTGACAAACCTAGGTACCTATTCACAAAAACACACAAACCGAAAACGAAAACATAAATATTTAACGACAAAAAACACAATGCATTATATATATTTTTAATGGAAAAACATCATCATAATATGAAACAATGGTCTGAATTACTTAAGAAATGACTAGTGTAAGCGCAGACATTTTTTTGTGTTTTTTACATAAAATTTATATTGTAATTAGGGCACAACTATGGAAATATTGTCACAACATATTAGTCAGTAAGAAGGAATGTGGAGTAATGTGTCATGTACAATGAACCAATGCATGAACTATATTACACTGGTAATACTGCCATAATAGAATTAAACAATACATAAATGGCACACTTGATACAAAATACTTTGGAGATCTATGTTTCAAAATTTTATAAATTTAAGGGCATGTAATATTAACATGTTAATATTAACATGTCCATCCTAGCTAGTATTCACACAAATAAGTACTTGGTTATACATGAATGTTGATCACATTAATCTGAGATTTCACATTGTCAGAATTACAGACAATTTCACACCTGGTGTTGGTTGTATCTTTTAAGATAATAGGGTGTTTAAACCTGTTCCCTGGTGTTGATTCTTCACTACCATTGGCATTGACGACAGGGGCGTGCCTGGGCTTACGCACTTACGCACGTGCGTACAGTTGCTTCCAAAAATTGAAAAAATGAAAACGTCAAAAAGCAAATAAAAATCGTACATAACCTGTGTGTAGCACTTGTTGTTAGCTGTTTCATTTTTTAAATTAGAGTTCTTTAACCCTTTTCCAAATTCTACAAATACTTCTGCAATCCTACCTGATGTATTTCTGTTCCTTCCTGCTCGTTGTACTGTGACATAGTTTCTCCCCAGAATGTATCTACGGGGTTATAAGGAAAAAAAATCCCCCCCCCCCCCCCCCCCCCCAGAATAGTGCGTATACTCAAAGGTCGCCTAGGAACGCCCCTGGACGATTCTTTCAAATAACGAACTGAAGGTTTCCTTTTTGTCCACGGTCAGAGCGTACCAATCTAATACGTTTTTGTCATTTTCCTGAACCCTGACCGCTATAATTTTGCTTGCCATGAGGACTGCTACTCACCAAAACATGTTATTCACGAGCGAACTAATAAATTCGAATTTATTTATGACAGAAACCCAAAGAGAAAAGAAAAGAAAAGTAAAAAAAAATATCGTGGTTCTAACGAACAGTTTGACTGGATCAGTATCTCTAAACGCTTGAATGTCGCGTTATTCTCTTATTATCAAGCGTCTACATGATTAAGGTTATGATAAATTGCTTACGAATAATATACGTCGTTACCAATACATTTTCTCCGAACGAAATTGTCCTTATCGATTCACGGAACATAGGAATTATTTAAGAAAATTTCACTAACAAATTTGTTTTTGTTTTTTTTTTGGATTGGGGACTCCAAAACCTACGCGCACGCGGACGCTTAACAGAATTCCGATTTGGCATGGCCTAATTTCACAAGGAAAAATGGACCAGTCACTTGATTTTACTTGATAAACACAATTTGGGTAGCTTTTGTTGTTGATTGTTAGAAATGGTATTAGCATATCTTGGAAATGCAACTTGATTTTGTTAAATATTGTGCAGGCCGAGCTTCAGAGTAAGTTACTTGGTGATATATAGATATATGTGAGATGTGTGACAAACTTACACCTTTTTGTATAAGTGATGCCTTACAGCAGAGGGCTATATATGTCTGAACCCAGTGAGATTCTCCTGTATAGGCATGTAGGTTCCTGCACCCTGTGACATTTACGAGCATAGGGCTATATGTGCCTGTACCCAGTGACATTTACCAGCATAGGGCTATATGTGTCTGTACCCAGCGACATTTACCAGCATAGGGCTATATGTGTCTGTACCCAGCGACATTTACCAGCATAGGGCTATATGTGCCTGTACCCAGTGACATTTACCAGCATAGGGCTATATGTGTCTGTACCCAGCGACATTTACCAGCATAGGGCTATATGTGTCTGTACCCAGCGACATTTACCAGCATAGGGCTATATGTGCCTGTACCCAGCGACATTTACCAGCATAGGGCTATATGTGCCTGTACCCAGCGACATTTACCAGCATAGGGCTATATGTGCCTGTACCCAGTGACATTTACCAGCATAGGGCTATATGTGTCTGTACCCAGCGACATTTACCAGCATAGGGCTATATGTGCCTGTACCCAGTGACATTTACAAACATAGGGCTATATGTGTCTGTACCCAGTGACATTAACCAGCATAGGGCTATATGTGCCTGTACCCAGCAACATTAACAAGCATAGGGCTATATGTGCCTGTACCCAGTGAGATTCTCCTGTACATGGCTATGTGTCTGTACCCGGTGACATTTACCAGCATAGGGCTATATGTGTCTGTACCTGGTGACATTTACCAGCATAGGGCTATATGTGTCTGTACTCAGTGACATTTACCAGCATAGGGCTATATGTGCTTGTACCCAGTGAGATTCTCCTGTACATGGCTATGTGTCTGTACCTGGTGACATTTACCAGCATAGGGCTATATGTGTCTGTACCCAGTGACATTTACCAGCAAAGGGCTATATGTGCCTGTACTCAGTGACATTTACCAGCATAGGGCTATATGTGCTTGTACCCAGTGAGATTCTCCTGTACATGGCTATGTGTCTGTACTTGTGACATTTACCAGCATAGGGCTATATGTGTCTGTACCCAGTGACATTTACCAGCATAGGGCTATATGTGTCTGTACTCAGTGACATTTACCAGCATAGGGCTATATGTGCTTGTACCCAGTGAGATTCTCCTGTACATGGCTATGTGTCTGTACCTGGTGACATTTACCAGCATAGGGCTATATGTGTCTGTACCCAGTGACATTTACCAGAATAGGGCTATATGTGCCTGTACCCAGTAACATTTACCAGCGTAGGGCTATATATGTCTGTACCTAGTGAGATTCTGATGTAAAGGCATGTAGGTGCCTGCACCCTGTGACATTTACGAGCATAGGGCTATATGTGCCTGTACCCAGCGACATTTACAAGCATAGGGCTATATGTGTCGGTACCCAATGAGATTCTCCTGTACATAGCTATGTGTCTGTACCCGGTGACATTTACCAGCATAGGGCTATATGTGCCTGTACCCAGTGACATTTACCAGCGTAGGGCTATATATGTCTGTACCCAGTGAGATTCTGCTGTATAGGCATGTAAGTACCTGCACCCGGTGACATTTACAAGCATAGGGCTATATGTGTCTGTACCCGGTGACATTTACCAGCTTTGGGCTATATGTGTCTGTACCTGGTGACATTTACCAGCATAGGTCTATGTGTCTGTGCCCAGTGACATTTACCAGCATAGGGCTATATGTGTCTGTACCCGGTGAGATTCTGCTGTATAGGCATGTAAGTACCTGCACCCGGTGACATTTACAAGCATAGGGCTATATGTGTCTGTACCCGGTGACATTTACCAGCTTTGGGCTATATGTGTCTGTACCTGGTGACATTTACCAGCATAGGTCTATATGTGTCTGTGCCCAGTGACATTTACCAGCATAGGGCTATATGTGTCTGCATATGATTCTCCTGTATAGGCATGTGATTCTCCTGTACATAGCTATGTGCCTGTACCCGGTGTACTATATGTGTCTGTGCCCAGTGACATTTACCAGCATAGGGCTATATGTGTCTGCACCTGGGTCTGCTATAGGTGTCTGTACCCGGTGACATTTACTAGCAAAGGGCTATATGTCTGTACACAGTGACATTTACTAGCATAGGGCTATATGTGCCTGTACCCAGTGATATAACGAAGCGAAACTGCCAATCTTTCATAATATACCCATACAAATGTCTTTCAAACAAATGAATTCTGAAGACAGACATTCTCTCATCAGCCACTGATATTGTATTCAGGCATTCTCAATGTCCATCCAGGCACCAGCCAAGGATCATTGTGAGAAACCAACCAATCAAATACCACATGACTTTTGTCAGTCCATCTTCAATTCAGTCTGTCGGCTGTGTCATTTTCAATTGACAGTTATGCGTTAATCCTGCTGCATTGGGGGTCATGGATGACAAAACGAATGACAAGTAGCCGCTAGTAGCGCTAAATCAGTGACTTAAAAACCCATTTCTCACTTGGTCAAGAATGCATCCAATGACCAGTGAGGACATCCTGCAAATAATGAGGGGATATCTGGAAGACAAGTGGACAAATGGCAGTCAGAATGACAAGCTAGCTGAATAATAGTGAGAAGTCATAATTAGAAAATATGGCAAAGAAATTATTCAGCATTACATTAAATTAGGGTAAATTTTCTGGAGTGACAACTGGAGGCCAGAATGGTTTTTTTGACAATATAGGAGCACATCTAATCCATGTCTAATTGCCAAGAATGTTAAATTATTGCAGATTATATGAGTTGATGGTGAGCACAGAATGGGAGTTAGAGTCAAGGGTGTCGAAAGGTCTTGATTGGTCATCCTGAGAAACAATGCAATTAATATTAATTAGGGAACCTGCCTGCGCATTAATGTAAAGGCAATGGGATATGTGCCTCAAGTCATTGAAAGATCGATGTTGCCTTTCCTGTAATTATTTTCAGTCTAGTCATTTGATGTAAAATCTACACTCTGACTTATTAATGAGTTAACGAGCATGATAGATTAAAATTTAGAACAAAAAGTGTTCTTGCTCCCCAAAAAACTGCCTCTGTTGTTTAGTGACATAAATCAACTAGCTTGTTTACATATTCTAAAACAGACATTCATAAGAAGTTTTAGAATTTAGTTGGTTTTGTTGGTTAAAGGTGTTTAGCAGCCATCAACCATCTAAAGTCATCAGATGTTGTTTTGTTTTTGTTACGTCACACCAGCACAATTATGGTAATTTTGCAGATGTCCAGCTAATTATTAGTGGAGGCAGATCAAAAACTTCTGTCTGTGTAGAACCACCAGTGCCACACAGTTATCTGGAAAACCTCTCCATATAAAAATTTTCACCCTGTCTGGGACTTTTAGCCATGCTATGAAGGACTAAGGAGGTACAAGTTGGTGACTCTGAATATGAAGCAGCAGAAATAGTACAGCATAACTGTGATTGCATCTTGAGAACACCAAGTGCCTTGAATTTTATTAAATAGACTCCAAAATTTATTAAGCAGTTCTTTGAATTAGTACCCATTGAAATTAACCTCCCTTTCAGTAGCCCTGCCATTAAAATTAACCTCAGCCTCTCTTTCAGTAGTCCTGCCAATAAAATTAACCTCAATCTCTCTTTCAGTAGCCCTGCCAATAAAATTTACCTCAGCCTCTCTTTCAGTAGTCCTGCCAATAAAATTAACCTCAATCTCTCTTTCAGTAGCTCTGCCAATAAATTTAACCTCAATCTCTCTTTCAGTAGCCCTGCCAATAAAATTAACCTCAATCTCTCTTTCAGTAGCCCTGCCAATAAAATTAACCTCAGCCTCTCTTTCAGTAGTCCTGCCAATAAAATTAACCTCAATCTCTCTTACACAAGCCCTGCCAATAAAATTAACCTCAGCCTCTCTTTATGTAGCCCTGCCACTAAAATTAACGTTTAATCTCTCTTACACAAGCCCTGCCAATAAAATTAACCTCAGCCTCTCTTTCAGTAGTCCTGCCAATAAAATTAACCTCAATCTCTCTTTCAGTAGCCCTGCCAATAAAATTAACCTCAATCTCTCTTTCAGTAGCCCTGCCAATAAAATTAACCTCAGCCTCTCTTTCAGTAGTCCTGCCAATAAAATTAACCTCAATCTCTCTTACACAAGCCCTGCCAATAAAATTAACCTCAACCTCTTTTTCAGTAGCCCTGCCATTAGAATGACAGTTAATTTTCTAAGTATAAATGACCAGCCGTTTTCAAATAATACTGATCCAGACCAACCATCACTAGTCAGATCAGTATCTTCTTCATTTGTTTTGCAGACTTAGTCTCAAACACTGCAATTATTGAAATTTGCTTGAAATATTTTGCCAATAACTGAAATTAATATAGCCATTACCCAAGATAGTAGGTTAAGGTCTCAATCCGATTGGAGATTATGCAAATGTAAAATCAATTAGCACGGACATGTTCTTTATCGTGTTTTGGTGAAATTAACACAAGCATGATAGAAAACAGAGCTGCCAAGGGAGGTTGGCAAAACAACGTTTTTATAAAAAAAAATTGAATCACAGCAAAAGTGCTTTCACAGTCGACATGGAAAATCATCTCACACATGCAACAGAGACTCAAGTAATACATTAGTCTCTATCACGCTACATTTATTTATAAGATATACACAATCTTAATTTTTTGCTAATAACTAATTGCTAAAGTAACACTATATTGTTTAAAGCTCTGCTGCAAATATCACAGATCCTACACTGTTTGCCAAAGCCTTATCAATTAGCGCTAAAGAAAGCTCAAAGTAGATATAGAAAGAGTCCATTAATGTCGGAATATGATATCAAAGATCATAAGAACATTGTTAAAATCTGGCATATCTCAGAACATTAAAAGAACATTGTTAAAATCTGGCATATTTTAGATTTATACTTCTGCTACAAAAATGTGTGGATCAACTTTTTTATTTATTAGATTATGAACAATGGTGACAAAGATTGCAAGTACATACATAATAGAATTATTCTTATATTAAAACATTTACGCATAAATCAATCCATTAAAAAAAAAAATGGTGTTCATTTCTTTTCCTTCTTTCATGCTAATCCAGTAAATTTTGAACAAGAAACACGGCCATGCCACAAAACCAGATTTTCAACAATTAAACAAATCGTATCCCAAGCTAGGTCTTCATGCAAGCTTGCTGTATCCAAAGTTTTAGCATGATTGGTTTATCCAAACTGAAGTTATTGACTGGAAACTGTTTTCTATTGTTAGTAACAGTGACCTTGACCCGACTGGCCCCCTAATGCAATCCCAAGGTAAGTTTGCACATAAACTACTTACAAACAAAATTTCAGCAAAACACCTCCATTTTAACACAAATTATTAAGGGGAAACTGTTTTTCTATTTTTAGTAACAAAGACCTTGACCTGACTGGCCCCAAATCCAATCCCAATCTAGGTCTTCATGCAAGCTTGCTATATTTAAAGTTACAGCAAGAATTGTTTATTCAAACTTAAGTTATTGACTGGAAACTGTTTATCTATTTATAGTAACAGTGACCTTGACCTTGATCTGACTGGCCCCAAACCCAATCAAGCTAGGTCTTCATGCAAACTTGCTATATCCAAATTTCTGGACGATTGGTTTACCCAAACTGAAATTACTGACTGGAAACCCTCTGTTTGACGCCGCCCGCCTGATCAACTGCCTGACCGCCATACATCAATCTAACAACCAGGATTTTTTGTTGTAAACCTGGTTAATAAAAGATGAGAAACTTTTTTTTTTACCAAAAAAAAACACAAAAACATTTGAAATACAGTGCGGCGACCATTTATGATCATTATAGCAACGTCCAGCATTTTAGTGGAGGAAGACCCCAGACACATGTCCGGGTAGAACCACTGGCGCTACATACACAAGTCAGCTGGAAACTTAAATTATACTTTTGATCAAAACTATAACAAGCATACATGTCAAATGATTAAAATAACAACAAACTTTTAATAAAAATAAATTATTTATAAAAAATTAGATTAACAAAACTAATAAATGTAAAAAAAAATCCGTAAAGTATCTACTTAACTATTCAACATCTGATGTTTGAAAGCACTACAAAATAAACCTATAACAATACAGTTTTATCCCACCATAGTAATTTAAAACTTTGATGCCTAAGGCCATGAATTCATAAAGAGCAGCGCATACAACCTGAAACAAAACTCAACACCCTAACATATCATAATACAAAAACAAATCAATCAATCAGCAATTCTAGTTGAAAATATATCACAAAATCCTCAGCTTTAGGAAATGTTTTTTTTAGCCCTTTAAAGGCTGGAAACATTAAAGGTGGTACAGGACACTGTCTTCACCAAATATACGTAAACCTGGGATGGCATTTGGGATTTTCTGAATTATTGCATATACTGTGCAGCGACATTTCTATCATTATAGCACAGGGGCACTTTTGAGGTGCCCAGCGACTGAAACCGGCCAAACTATTTTACTGACACCAACGAGTCAGATGTAATGCTGTACCCTTAGCCCCGAGCGTTAGGAGGTAGCCACTACTACCAACTTTAAAGTCTTTGGTTTGAACCGGCGAAATCACAATCCGCATGCTGACGCACTTGAGCCATTGTGGACGGTCCGTAAACTGGATCAGGGGATTCTGGTATAATTTCTGCAAAAAGTCAAACCGAAGTCTAACAAAAGTCGATTGTGAACATTGTCCGAATTGTAAGTCAGTAGAAACCATGAACTAAATCACTCTACATGCCCATTCTTTCTTAAATTATAAATATGCATGATTGTGATTTCTAAAAATAGACATCGATGTCAGAGCATATTACCTGAATGATTAAATAAAGGTACAGGTCACATGGTTTTCTTAGTTTAAAAATAGCTAACTGTGCAGCATGGCTTAGATAGGAAATACATATTTGTAATGATGAGTTATATGTTAACGCTTCAATTTTCACATAGATGGAGGACATCAATAATCAGCATTTGGCGAGATCTTTCCAGGCAACAATAATTTTATTTGGTTCTTTGAGATAAAAAAATCTGGTCCAAACTGTCGGATACCACCTTTAAAGTAAGCTATGTTTTATGTTAATGAGGTAAATGGTGTTTCCATCAAGACAAGGGTGTAGTCATCAGCAAATTGTGTCAAATCTTTTCACTGGTACATGTAATCCAGTTTACAGATGTAGAGAAAACTCATGATTTTATATTTGATCAATTCTACCCATTCAGTAAATACAGACAAAAAACATATTTCGAAATAAAAAGTCTAAGAATAGTTCACAGTTTAGGTTTCAAAAATAGATAAATCAAACAGTTAGCAAAACTTTAGGAAAAAGCTGCACTGCCCTTTAAATATTCTACACATGTGGGATAAAATCAAACATAAACAAGTATAAATTACATAAAACCCAATATTAAAATTTATTTCGGAAATACAAATATTGGAAAAGCAAATTGGTATTTTTTACAAGCATACTGTTAAGATCTGACATAATGCAACAACTTATAACTTATAGGGTAGGCTACAGTACTTGGTGGGTTTATAATATTATTGATATTGAATCTTTCAGTTACCCCGGAAGGGTTTGTTTAATGTTTACCAGCAGTATTTCAGTTATCTGGAGACGGTGTCCACATGAAGCAGATATAGTGCTGCCTTCACTGTGAATAGCATACCATGAGAACCCCTGGTAAAATACAGGTTCATGTGATCACAAATGTTCACATTATTCTGTCACTGGACCAACCAGTCAGCAAACAACCCTTTCTATTTTTTGTGCATAAGCAAGGGAGTTATACCGCTACATTTTTTTAACAAATTTGTCACGCCATGGAGTCGAAGCCAACAACTCCCATACTTTGAGATGACAAACTATTTTGCTATTAGTATCAGTGACAGTATTATGAAAATCATACCTGCTCAATTGCTCATTCATTATTAGTCTTAAATGTTTAAATTTCAGGATTTCTATTTAGTCCGGAAAGCTTGCCATGTCTCTGGGAATTTAAACTCTATTTCGTTAAATTCAATGTCAAGTAATACAAAGTCTAAAAGATATTTACTTCTTTTATCCCAAAGAAACATGGCATATCGCAAGAGGTTTATTAGCACCAAAAAATGTAGATCCTGTGGGAGCTGAATGTTCTGGATCTACACTTTTTGTCTAAGCATCAGATTCAGTCTGAGAAGGTGAAAAGTTTGTTTGTTGGTACATCCCAATAACACAATTATGGTCATATTGACAACATCCAGTATTATTTGTAGAGGAAGACTCCATACTTAATTCTGTGTAGAAATACTTGCATACCTCAGGTTAGCTGAAAAACCTCCCCACATAAGTTCTCATCCTAACTGAGACTTGAACCCGCCCAGTGAGGGACTGAACTGTAACAAGTTGGCAACTCTGACCATATCTTGTTAAAAGTAAATACACAGATTACTTCAATGACCTATTACATGCTTTATAAGCTTTACTCAGCTAACAATTTGGTACCTACACATTATACTCAACTCTGCTCTAGCTATGATATATATAACATCCCTTGAAACCTTTGTTTGCATACTGGGTTAATCATCCCACCAACAGTATTTCAGTTATCTGGAGGCGGTGTCCACTTGAAGCGGATATAGTGCTGCCTTCACTGTGTATAGCATGCCGTGAACACCTGGCATGATACCACACCCTGTCACTTTATCCTGACACCGGGCAAACCTGTCATGGAACTAACCATACATTTGTTTGAGTGTAAGCAAAGGAGCTATACCACTACCATTTTTAACAATATTGGTATGTCGCAGCCCGAGATCAAACCCCGCGCCTACCTGGAGCAGACACTCTACCAATTGGGCTACCAGGTATCTTTTAACCTTTTACATGCTGTCAACAACATTCAGGCCATCAATATACAAGAAAAGCATTCATACACAGCATCAAAGGGCATTAAATATATGTTTAAAAAAGATAACACATTATCTGACTAACGACAATGTCAGACATCCAATGAGTACTTAAGTCAGCTGAAAATGTTATCAAACAATCGGCATTCACAAGGACACAACATTATACTGAACAAATAACAATCTTAAAACCCTCCTACAGCATGCAGCTAAGAGTAAACCCTGCTTTACCCACGTTTATTCAAAGTTGCAATAATCGGTGCGTCATATGCACTGTATGAAGTTGAAGCAGTACAAATCTGCTAACTACAACAACAGCCCATAGCAAAATTTCTAACGCTTTTCATGAAAGGATGCCGTGCTTCAGAGAAGATGCCAAAAACATACTCCAACCTAAAGGGATGGGATGGGATTTGCCGCCATTTTTGCTGGTACTGTGCAGTGACATTTCTATCATTATAGCACAGGGACAGTTGAGGTGCCCAGGGACTGAACCTGGCCGGTCCATTATGCTGACAAGTCACCAACGTAAAGGTGTTTCCAGCAAGAAAGGAGTTAAATCTTTACACTACACTCCATGCCCAAACCATCCCAGGTTCCTAACATTATGTTGTCCCAACTGGTATATTGATACAGGTCTAAAAGTAGGTGTTTTTCTCATAATGGTATCTTATTTCCTAATTATCTAACCTTTATACCCAATAGTCATGTACAGTACAGCTCGTGTGTTTTTTGCCTAAAACAATCGTCCACTGCGGTAAATTTTCAATTTGAGTGACAAAACACGGTGGTTGCCACCGTGTTCTTCCACTCGACAATTGTCACGCACCATGATCACGGTGTCAAGTGAAGTCATAAAAAATGCGGTGTTCGCGGTGGCCACGGTGTTTGCGCGGAAATTCAAGGTAAGACCAATACCATCATACAGCGCTCGATATATAAACTACATTTGAAAAGTATGTTATTTTATTCTCCTTAAATCTGTTTCGTTGGATATAAATATTAAATACAAACGTATTCTTATTTCATTATTATTATTATTCTGTCAACTTTGTTTTAACAGGTTTAAATTTACGTCTGATTGTACATTGTTTCTGTTCCGTAATTATGATTATGTTTACAGTATTTTATTTCAGATACATGAAAACGTACACTGTATGCCGTCATCCTGGTTTATAAATAGATGCGCGGAGATTCTAGTTATTCACAATGGATCTTGCATTACGGACAAAATCTACAGTAACAAAAAAAATAATGTATTATTACTCTTTTTATTACAGAATTCAATGAGAAAGGCTGCGGGAGGTATACTGTTCACCTTGTTATATTTTTCGCATTTCATGTTATGTTTAAGAATCCATTACTGATTTATGCATGGCCATGCATTTCTATTACTGAAATTTTCTCACTTACATTTATAAATGAGTTTGTTGTTCAGATTTAATGTTTTATTTGAACATTGTTTGCGTTGTTAAAGTGTCATATGTCATTTTTAAGTCGTTTTTCTCACCATTGATGGCCTCTAGACTCTATCAGTCAATGCAATACTTTAATCTCGTCTCATTTAATTTACCAAACATTCATAAAACTGTTTGAGACAAATTCGGTTTCAAGTCAGCGTGCGAACGTTTCGTTCTGGGGCAAGTTGTAGCAACAAGTAATTGAACATTTTCTTTAGTTTAATTATATTAGCCATGATGGTTATACTTAAATAATTTAAATGTTTAGTTATTCTTATTAAGTAGAATGTTACCTTTGTAACGGTTCACTTTGTATACTATATATTTGCATCTAGCTAATATATTTTTGCATTAAAATGTACTTTAATCTACATTATAGAATGTTTTCATTTGTTGTCGTGCTATTTCTAATTTCATTCAAAACTCTCCATCTATTCCATTATTTCAGAGCAAAGTGTTGAAGTAGAAGACGCATTTACAATGAGACATTTGGGTACATGTTCACAGGGCTGATGTGATAGGCCTTTGGAGCAGTAATTGCCAGGATTAACAGTAACAGACCAACAAACAAACCGCCGCAAATAACTTTATTGAAGAGTAATAATAAATAATAAGTAAGTTAATTCATTAATCATTCATTGTAATTTAACACATAAAACAAACATAATACAAACATAAAACCTATACATGTACATAAAACCAAAATCCAAATAGAACAAATATATACAGGCACACTTAACAATAAAAATTATTTACACCATAATCCCGAGTTGTATAACTCTCGTGTCTAAAGATTTGTATATTTTAAAAGTGCACTGAAACTTGTATGACTAAGATTAATGTCTGTTGACAGTGGCAAGTCCTGGACACCGGGCTTCTGAACTGGGCGGCGCAACAGTTCATTCGAATTTGAAACGCACTGTGCTTTATAAGCACCCTCGGACACAACTTCTGGATAATGCCGAACAGTCTGTCGGCGGACAACATCCCTCCGTGTTGGGCTCAGTTGCTACTTGTTCAGCGCGCCCCCGCCGTAAAAGTTGTAGTGGTGTCTGAGATTTGCGTCCGTGAACAGTTCTGGAAACAGTCTCTGGGTCAGATGTGCCGCAAAGAGGCCAGGACTGCTCGACCGCCGGAAGATCTGTCTGACCTCTTCCTCAGATACACCGACATCTGGCAGTGGAGTTGTAGCCGAGGGTGTATCTGCTGTTGGCACCATTGCCACCGCTCTGGCCGAGGAGCACATGCTCATGGCCGCTACCTCCCCATTCAGCTCGTTTGTTTGCCGATTGTTGGCCTGTACCAACTGTCTGAGTTGTCGGTTTTCAACCTGCAGACTTCTCACCATTCCCACCAGCTGGTTCAGTGTGAAGATGACCATGCCGTCTCCTGGATGCACCGACCGGAAGCGTGGCGTGTTGTGGTGGTCCGGCGTGCGTGGTGGGAGCTCAGTCTTGGCGACGACAGGTGTTGGGGTCGCCACCACTGCAGCCGATCACCGTCATCGTCTGCTTGCATGGAGGGCAGAGGAATGGCCATGTGCTTCTTGCTGACGGCAGGTGGTGTGGTCGTCCGCAGCTATGGTGCCGGGGTCTCCACCGTTGTCGTCCGGTTGCATAGGGGGCGGATGGGAGGGCACCTGAATTTCGCCTCCGGCTGATTCCTCTACAATCAACCTCTCCAGAACTCTGGCTGCTGGCCTTCCACTCTTTGTCTGAAATATACAATACACACACAATAATCAAAAATACAATTACTTCTTTCGCTGATAGGCTTAAAGGAGATAATTTGGGCTCTATATTTTTTATCTTTCTGTAACTTCAGGAAAAATAATGTTTATTCTAAGATAAGTTATTTAAACTATTAGGTCTCATCAAACATAAAAGACGTGACGTTCACTGAGTTTTGACAATAAATTTAGTATCTTTGTAAACTGCAACGCCTGCTTTTTTTGTAAAATTATTGGGAGATTGTTATATTAATGCAGATAGTTGGAATACTTTGACACTTTGGCTAGATTTTACTTTAATTAATGTAAAACACCCAGCGTACCAAACAAATCTAAAGCGACGCTTTGGACTTTTTTGTTCAACAGCTGACGTATTGTCAGTATTCACCATTTAGTCATATCAGGACGGTCAGTTAACCTTTTCTCAGCATTACCAGTGTATTGATATTATGGGGTCAGTCTTCAACTCACCTTTTGTCGTTTCTGGGGTGGCGCATGTGGTTGTGGTTCAGGGCTGGGGGCGGGAGAAGACTCTGGGGATATGTTGTCTTTGAGTTCCGACATCCTTGTCTTCTTTGCATTGTACGTCCCCATTTCTATAACAACCGCCTCGTCTACATGGTTGGCCTTGCCCCAACGGACCTTGTAAACGCTGCCCACAGTGATCTGTAAGAATATAAATATATACAGTGGCGTAAGGGGTAACATTTTGAACAAAATAAAAATGTTCATTTCTTTTCGCTTCGCTCGCTCATGATATTTACAGTTCATACATCACTGATTGTCACCCGCTTCGCTCAGGTTTTCAAGATATTGGAGACTGATCAGTTATTTTTTACTTCACGATACGCCTTAGTTATGAATATTATTTATTTTTTTTATTTTATTAATATTAATAGTTTCGTATCTGAATTTTCACGGCTTACATGTCAGATAATTTCATAGACAACACAATAACTTGACTGCCGCCGCTCTGTCTCCCATTAAGTGTCACGTTGGCATTGACATGTCTAATCAAAACATCCGCTATACCCATACTTTTAAATAGTGTAATACATGTATGTGTCGCTTTTGTTGACCCTGGTTGATCATGATACTGTAAGACCAATAGGCCATGACTGCGTGGTTAGCACCCTCTATCATCTAAGTTATTTCTTTCAAAACGCACTAGCATCATCAATTGTATTCACAACTTTAATTCTTTAAATTCTTGTGCATACGTAGTACTAATTACTTACTGGTTCTGAACTTTATAGTGGGTAAGCTTACTCATAAGTGTAAGTTGAGGATTGTGCATTTGTATTCCTCAGGAAGGCGTGTTTCTGAAATTCTAGGGGAATTAAGTGCAAGCGGTGTCAACGTATCTAGGCAACAAGTGTCCTACTGGATAAGCCAGTATCGTAATGGACAGTTTCCTAAAGGTTGTGATTTGCCCAAGGTGACTGAGTTCAAGGTTGCTACTTTCCAGGATTACGAAATAGTGAAGGACACTCTTTCACGCAAACCCTACCAGTCCAGCAGGAACATACATCAGGCACTTTTAAATGATGGGGCAAGGTTATCTATCAGCACCACAAAGAGACTCATTAGAGCATCAGGTTTTACGCACAGCGCTCCCAGATATGCCCAGATGGTAAGGGAGAAGAATTAGCAACCCCGTGTCGACTTTTGTAAGGCGTTGATTGAGACCAACGTCAACCTGAGTGATATCATATTCTCTGACGAGAGTACCTTCCAGCTACAGAGCAACAAGGTATATAACGCCCATGCAGTATATTTGTGTCTGTCTAAAGATTTTTATCAGAAAAAAATGTTTTCGAAATAATCCAACATTACTTCCAAACTATTCATTCTATGTGTTTTAGGTAATATACTAGTTTACCAGTCTACGCACTAAAAATTCTAACTAAAAATTGCATGTTTCTTAGTAAATGCTGTTGAGATTGCGAAAATGTTTGTAAATAATTCTTTTCTTACACAGTGTCTGTTGCATATGGCCAAATGTTTGTGATGGTTCCCATTTTGTCAAAATTTCCGAAATATTTTTGGTGTAGAGACAGACAAGTGTGCACTTGCGGAAAAAAACAGTGATTGATTGCTCTTGGTGTGAAGTTTCCGAATATATATAGTGTTCATAGTGTTGAATCGCTCAAAATGCTCTATTTTTTAGCTTGAAACATAGCCATTTTAATTAAATAAAGAAGGGCCAAACAATGGTAGTACGTAACCTTTATATACGGTTATGGTAAGCTAACTTTTTTATTATTTTCATATTTTATACTTCAGGTGACGAGCTACAGACCAGATGGGAAGGCGAGATTGAACCCTGGCAAGGTTAAGCATCCCCTGAAGATACACGAGTGGGGAGGCATCAGCCGGCGCGGGCGGTCACACATGGTCATGTTTGACGGAATCATGGAGAGTGCGTTCTGCACAAATGAGATACTTGCCAACACACTGCTACCGTTCATTAGACAAACGTATCCAGACGGCCACTGCTTTATGCAAGACAACGACCACAAGCATCGATCTAGGTTAGCAAGGCAGTTTATGGCAGAAACTGGTATCAACTGGTGGGACGTATGGCCATCAGGTATGAGCGAATAGCAAATTCATTTGGGAAAATCAGTGTATACACAAGTCTTATACTAGTTAAAGATCTAGGAACGAAAGGCATGTTAAGGCCTAAAAATAATAACTGTTTCTGGTTACATTTTTGTTAAACATTTGTCTTTGATAACTGCATGTCAACCTTTAAAGTATCAAATTACACTAGGAAAATGTAATACATGTTAATATTTTCAAGTACTACATGTATATATTTTCAGAAAGCCCGGATCTGAACCCCATCGAGTACGTTTGGGCCTAGATGAAGGGGTTTGTCCGCAAACAAGAGCCCAGAACAAAAGAAGACCTTCAAGCAGCAATTAGACGGTTTTGGTACCAGGACTTGACAGTAGAACTGTGTAATCGTTACATCGACCATGTCTTTAAGTTCGCGCTGGTATGTGTAGCACAACGCGGGCACGCCACCAGGGATCTACCCAAGAAGATATTCAGGGAGCCGTCAGCAGGCAAGAGCTTTGCCTACTTTTCCGAACGGATTCAGACCCCGAGATTCAGGAAAGGCTTGCAACGCTTGGCGTTAATAAGTGACTGATTGTGTAACTGAATAATCGTGCCAGAAGTAATTGGTTCAACTAAAACAACCACTGGAATTAGAAGAGTTTTATTTTTTTCTTTCAACCAAGTGCCACAAGTGTTAAAATTAGCAGTGTTACTTTGTTGTGTATATATAAAATAGTGAAATCAAGTATATTCAATGAAACTTGCGACCAGAATTGTTTCTCGTCTTGTTCTTAAAGGATATTTTAAGAGAATATTGATGCACTCATAAGTTTATGTAAAACTGTCGGACTGCGGTATATTAAGCAGAATTTAATAAGTAATAGATTGTCATATCATTCTGATAACCACATCCTCGATGTGTATTAATACTATTAAAGTTGTGCTATACAACTGAAAATTATACCAAATGACCATTTGAAAATAGGAAATATATAAGCTTATTTTCTAGCAAACTTTAAAAATTTCATCAATAACCAGCTACGTTATCAAATCGAATCTTACAAAATTTGACGGTAATGACAATTATAGTCGTAAACGAACATGTTGTTACAGACTATTTGCTATTTTAATATAATCTAATTACAGTATAAAATTAATGGTTGTGCAACAAAATATTAATATTTGACCAGTATATAGCTTTATTTAAATCAAACATACATTAACGACACGAGTTCTTCTTGGAATGTTCCATGAGAATATCTATTCTAAACGATTTCAATGGTTTGGGAAATTAACCTGGAAAAAGTAACCATTAATGAAAATCTAATTTAACACATTGTTACCATAGCATACACATGCATGCCTTTCAAAATTAACAAAATGATCTTTTTCTCAAATATATACATGTCCAAACTTGTGAGTATTGTCAGTAAATATGTTGACAAATAATAATTTAAATTGCATGTCGAATAAACCTTGATGTTCAATAATAAGAATTACGTCAATTTGTCGTATTCACTATTTCATTTCACAGAGACACTGCTTATAAAATCTATATTTCCATTTATTGAAATACTTAGTAAATGTTAGACAACTAGAATATAAAAGAATAAATATGATGCCCGGGCTTAAGGTACCTTTTCCCGTTCTGAGCCATATGCTATTACGAGTACCGTTTTCATGCAATAAAAACAGTCCCTATGTAAAATAAATTATACCTTTGATTCGGCAAACAAAGTTATTATTTTGCTTAATCTATGTGAAATTGAACAAAATGTTGGTTTACATCAGTATATATAAAACAAGTACTTACGATGGTCTCGTTGTTGACTTTGAAGAACGCTTTCGTCCGCACTTGGTACTTTTCATCACATACATACTGCACTAAATAATGAGTCAGACTTGGTCAAGGTGCGGAGAGACATTCTCTCAAATTACAAGAAACACTTGAAGATAGTTAAATTATATATTAATTACACTTAAACACACATACACAATGAATATAGCACTAAGTTAATAATCCTGAAGCGTTTAGATAAATAACAATGTAATAGCAATGCAGAGAAAACTTGTACGAAGTGTTTTTAATAAAATAGCCTAGCAGTATTTATATATAGACCAACATGAATATGTAATAAACAAGTCATTCATAATCAGTCAGCCAATTAAAAACAAAATCTAAACATTTTCTAATCAATTCCCTTAAAAGGTCTACAATGAGCGTATACAACAAACAAGCCTATAGAATGCCAATTATAATGTGTAACAAATAATTTTGTTAAATATTTACACCTGGCTATACATTAAACAAAGCGGCAAGGAAGTGTTTTTCCAGAAACAGTGGTCAGACAATATGTGTAATTATCACCACACCTGCACATCAATAAATTATGTATGTATTCTCCTTAATATTTAAAAAAAACAACATTATACAGGGTCTCAATGATAATTAAGGAACATATAGTTGTACAGAAGCAAATTAATTTGACTTTGATCTTATCAACCTAAATATAAGAGCATACATTCTCTTTGATATCAACCTGAATATAAAAGCGTCCATTTCTTTTTTATATCAACCTAAATATAAAAGCATCCATTCTTTTTTATATCAACCTGAACATAAAAGCATCCATTCTTTTTGATATCAACCTAAATATAAAAGCATCCATTCTTTTTGATATCAACCTGAATAAAAAAGCGTCAATTTCTTTTTGAAAGCTACATTTCTCATTCATCCACAACTGCAGTTTTTCTTTAAATAAATTCAGTTTATAATGTTTAGATATACTTTTAACATAAAAGTGTTAACAGAGATAATTCCATGCAATAAAAATGTAAATTTTCAATTTATTTGTCTAATAATATTATGGTAATACGATGAAATATGCTCTTTTTAGAGGAAATAGACAACTTTTTCTGGAAACAGATTATTCTAATAATAAATAATAAAAAAACATAATTGGCAGAACTTTGTGAGCTAACTTTGTTCCTCTTTTTACACAAAATCCTAACATGGCACATCAAATTGCAACTGATGGCTTCATCAGAACTAAGAGTGGAAACGTACAATCTACAGCCAACAAATATGCCCAATCTTCGAGATTCCCAATCTTTTCCTCCACATCTGAATGCATCCCCATTCTAGCCATAAGACCTCATTCCGACAAACAATAGTAACCCTACTGTCATCAGAGACAGACAAATTGAGCACAGCAAGTATTTTTCTTTTCACAAAAACAAAATTAGATTGAGCCTACTAAGAAAATAATTCCAGCCTTTCGGATTTCGTCCTCGCAATCAGCCTGAAAGCTTTAGGATGAATTGGACGCAATTGGATTTACCCATTCCCAAATCAATCTATGGTGAAAAAACTCCTCGCATCATTTCATTGTTCGTCTCCGAGTGATTTACCACTATTTGCAGGCATCTCAACAAAAACAATCTACCTATTTGGTGACAATCTCCCGGCAAATAAAACGTGGCACTAAAGACATCCACTTAAGCAAGCACAGAGGGACCCTCATTAGCTGGGAGAAAGCCTAGGGGGACTCTACAAGAACTGTCTGGGTAACTGAAAAAAGTGTTTTTTTACCATTACAGTAAAGCTGTCTGCACAGGATAGAAACAGTTGCAAGTTTAATTCCCAGATGTGTATCAAAGGGCTTGCTACTAATGTTCTCCCTCAAAAACAGCATCTTAGCATCCTAAGGGTAAGGGTTCCACTCAAAAAGCATAATAAATGTGCTTATGTTAAACAAAGTACCAAATTTCTATTATTTTCATAGAAAAAATAGCATTTAAGCTCTATAAATCAATGATTTTTGTCCATATGGACAACATTAACTGTGACAAAATTATCATGAACAAAATATCCAATTAAAAAAAAACAACATTTTACATTTTATGATGTAATTTAAAAACAACCAAAAATTGTATGAAGAATGTATTAACTTGGTTACAATACCAGGTAACATGAAATCAGTTGAGGTATTTGCTGCTTCGGAAAAGAAGTCACATGTTGAGCCAATGAAAACTGGTGTATGTAGTACTGCCCCCTTCTAAAACTATACAACTCCACATTGAATGTAGTGGACATATACTACACAAAAGGTTAAGGGTCAAGGACCAAGTCTTTGTGAGTTGATCTCCACATGTCCTGGTTATGTAACATGTACCAAGTTTTACAGGATTCTGTATTTCTATGCGCACTTGATTGTGGTTATGTATAAAGTAGTTGATTTTGTGTAACATATTTTGCAGTCACATTTACTTTTAAACTGGCTGGACATATTTTTGTGAACAATGTATTATAATTTTTTTACTCCTAAGGGATTTTAACTGTGATTCTCTTTCATTCCATATTTTTTAAAAGAAATATGTGGAAATACTTCTTGTAGCACTAGGAATAGCTGAACTCTGTTGGACTGACCGCTTTTCCGTAAATGGGAACAATGTACGCACTGCTAACATAATGAATACAAAACTGGCAATAAAGACATTCACTTACGCAATATAAACAAGTACACAGGGGTCCTAATTAGCTAGGAGCAATCCAAACGGGACTCGAGGAATAAACATCCAGTCAATGACACAAGTGCAAACTGTTTTTATTTGACTGCCTTAGTGACATAAAGTTTAATAAAAACATAAAACATAATTATAAATTAAAGGATCTTTTGACAGAAAATATGATGTTCTGGCATAATACATCTTCAGTTTATGCAAATTTGAACAAGACATGAAACAACTCTCAAGAACTGCTTTGTGTGCTTTAAAATAATAAAGACTGCAAGAACTGTATTAAACCTTGCTAGCCTGGTGTGAGGATCATGCAACTGGGTGCTGCTGTTATGGCGTGTCAACTCGCAACTTGACATCTCTCCAGCTTTTTGAAAGCAAAGCAATCTGGTAACATGCAATTTTTGGAATATGAAGTCTTCTAAAAAGAATAAAAAAATAAAAATTAAAAAAAGTTTCTTTAAAAATGAAAGAGTAGTGGTGTTTGGATCCAAAATGAAAGGGTAGTGGTGTTTGGATCCCAAATGAAAGGGTAGTGGTGTTTGGATCCAAAATGAAAGGGTAGTGGTGTTTGGTTCCAAAATGAAAGGGTAGTGGTGTTTGGATCCAAAATGAAAGGGTAGTGGTGTTTGGTTCCAAAATGAAAGGGTAGTGGTGTTTGGATCCAAAATACAAACTTTGAACAAGGTTGAGATAATTGTATAAACATATATGTAGTATTTTCAGTGATTTGAAATTAATGGGTATTTGTCAAATGAACAAAGGTGTAAACCTTTAGTCATAATATAGGGCTTCAAAATAGACCTTTTTCTCTCACCTAATAATGTGTGTTAGCCAATAAGATCTTGTATTGCAAATGTTTAAATACTCTAAATGAGTAAAATGTAACATTTACTCTTCTCACTAACCAAATAATATGTACTAAAACCTTACTTTCGCATTCGTCGCCATAGTCAATTATAGCCGATTATTTCATCAGGCATTTCCATTAAACAAGACGAAAGTTAACGGTTTTGTCAGTATTTTTTCTTTCATTCAGGCTTCCTTCATCCACCCTTGTTATTTATGAATTAAGGGACAAAGACAAAATTAAATGTGAGTCATGGGATACTACCATATTATGACTACCCAGAGCTAAAGGATTTAATATTTTTATAAAATTAATTTTGACTTTTGAAATAATATTAACAACTATAAACAAATGGCCATTATATATGTCACATAATGTATCTGAAACATTATTTGCAACAAATTAGATGATGAAATTCCAAACCATATATAACTTTAACAAAGTTTAAACCAGTGACCAGAATCCAGTAAAATTATGTGAAAAGCTATTGTGTCTTGAAACCCAGCCTTGGTCAATATACATAAAAAAAATTGTTAAGCCTTAATTTGTTACAATTACAACTAAGCAATACAAATTCTTCAGATTTTTATAATTAGATTTCATGCAAAAAGAACTAGAAATGATTTTCGAGACTAAACAGACAAAGGTGTCGATCAAGAAGTGGACCTACAATACCTCTCAAAGCCTGTTTTACACACACATAGCAGGCTTGGAGACAACCCTATTGTTCTTCACTAGAAAACAACTCATACCAAACACATTCAATTCTTTGTTCTTGAAATATATCAGTGACACAATATGACTACTATTGCAATTTCCTGCAACATGCTTTATTTATGAAGGAAAGGCCTGAAAAAATGTTTGAGAAAAACCACAGGCAAGCTGATATCGTCCCTGACAAGCATTCAACCACCATGCTGTGACTATAAAAAGGAGTAAGAAGTTGGCAACTTTAACTGCTCAGTCATGGGGGCCTTTAAGGGTTATTGGCTTACTATTGCAATTAAATAATGCACATTAATGCAGAGGAAATAAGGCACATCAATGCATGGGAAAAATGCATAATTAATGCACGGAAAATAATACATCTTAATGCAGAGAAAATAATGCACATCAATGCATAGGAAATAATGCACATTAATAAGGACTCGGCAGCAGAAAATGTTGATCCTGATCATATTGCTTCTAGTGATTTTGTTTATTGGGTTTATCATCCCACCAGCCGTATTTTAGTTATCTAGAGACGATATCCACTTGAAGCAGATATAGTGCTGCCTTCACTGTGTATATCATGCCATGAACACCTGGCATGATACCACACCCAGTCACATTCTGACACCGGGCTATACAACTACTATCTTTTACCACTTTGGTATTTCATGGCCCAGGTTCAATCCTTGGGCCTTCCACACTTGCCACCGATACTACTTACCTTAACCAGAACAATATGCGCATAGCAGGTGAGGTGAATGAGGGACCAGTTTCTTATTGGGTAATATGTGATTCAGATTTTTTTCTGCCTGTTTTGAAGACTGACCATGGATAGTGTTCTCACTTTCAAAAAGTATGTTTTTTTTAGCAATTTCAAGGAGAAAATTCTCAATTTAAAGAAGGAAACAAATTGTTATTCTCACCCCTGGTAAATACTTGACATAATTTGACTACTTCAGTCACATGAGAAATAGATAATTCTTTGTAAATGAGTAAAATATAAAATGAGTTGAATGAACCAAGTATCTGATTTTTTGGTTTATTTATTTTATTTATTTGGATTTTACGTGTTTTGGTTTTATATGATATATACAATATGGTTTGAGTTTTTCCAGATTTTGTCCAATATGATGTAAAAAAATTCCCCATTCTGGGGGGTAGGGTCATTTTCCAGACATCGCGAAAACCGTCGGTCCGACGGTCCTGACCGGTAAATTTTGACTCGGTCCGACTAAATTTGTGATGGGGTCGGTCCGTCTGACCGACAGTTTTCACGGCCAGATGTAAAAAATAATGAAGATTTAATCTTTAACAATTATCAAACACCGCTTAAAAATCGCCTTTTATATCAATGATATTGTCAAATAACCATTTGTTTACGAATCCGATGTCATTTCCGGTAGAGTAGATGTCGGAATGCGTACCGCACCATCAAACACCATGCAGCATTTGCCTCCCTTTGCAATACATTACCAAATAATGTTAACAACTGTGTATATATCACGCGATGTTTTGAAACGCTAAAATGATAAACGTTTGTCATGAACATTGGAATGTTTTAAATGATAGTTCCAAACAATATTCTTATCCTTTGGAACATGTTATTCGATTCTATTACGAAACCGGTACCGGTTCGGTCCGACAAATACAAATTGCCAACAAATCGACCAATCAGAATTTACATAACAAATAAGTGCGAGTGATAAAAAATGGCTACCCTCAAGTTTTATTCCGGGGCAAAACCTGGCAAGAAAAGAAAAATCGCAGCGGATGAAAGCGGAAAGAGAAAGCAAGACTATGAAAAGAATCGCCCTGAGCGTTCTTTCAATGAAAAATGGAAAACTAACAGAGAGTGGCTTGTTTATGACGACGAGAGAAAAGTAATGCGATGTAGCGACTGTGTCGAATTTTACGGACAGATGGGGGGAGCAAAGAAGGCAAAGGTAGAGGCTGACAATCTAAAAACAAACACCTTTATAAGCGGCTGTTCGAACTTCCGACTCTCAACTCTTGTTGACCATGAAAAAACGAAAGTTCATGAGAGAGCTCACATTTCGGTGGTCGGGAAGAAGAAATCCAGTGATGACCTGACAAAGACAGAGGCCTGCCAAGCCCTGTACAAGTTAAAGACAGCTGAAAGAGCAAGGCTGTCTACACTGTTCAGAAATGCCCATGCAATTGCAAAACACAATCGACCATTATCTGATTATGAATGGCTGTGTAAAATTGACAAGGCAAAAGACATAGATATAGGATCAACCTATTTGAATGAGAAAGCTGCCTCAGACTTTATACAATGTATTGCTGACTTGGAGCTTCAGAACACTGTAGACATTATAAAGCGGAATGAATTCTTTGCTTTCTTAATGGACGGAAGTACTGATATTTCGGGTGATGAACAAGAGACCTTATACATACGGAGTGCAAAACGTGGTGTTATAACAGAAAGGTTTCTCAATATTGGCACACCCAATTCCACCCGATCTCGTGACCTCATGGACCATGTAATGGATGTATTCGACAAGAACAAAATTGACAGAAGTAAGGTCTTGCTTTTGTTTTTAAATATTATTTTTGATTTTCTGTTGTCAATCTATAGAGTCTGCTTTTAACTAAAATACTTTTTTAATAAATCAAACTTTTCAAATTTGAATCACAGAAATATTATAAAATCTTATTCTCTCTTAACCAGGTAAACTTGTCGCTATGGGTAGTGATGGAGCGTCAAACATGACTGGAGTGCGGACAGGACTCTCTACTCTGTTGAAAGACGAAGTTTACGCTGAAATCGTTAATGTGCATTGTCTCTGCCATCGTCTAGAACTAGCATTTCGAGATGTGGCTAAGACATCTAAGTTATATGACAAGCTCATGACATTGCTTATTGGGATCTACTACTTCTATCACAAGAGTTACAAGAACAAACAGGGGTTGAAACTGTCGATCCAAGCAATGAAGGAAGGGGTCTTTCCAACCAAAGTGACTGGTACAAGATGGTTGCCACATCTGTTTAGAGGTATCACAGCCTTCTTGAAAACCTACAATGCTTTGGAAGCCCACCTGTCCACAACTAGTCACAGCAATCCAAAAGCAGGGGCATTTCTGAAGCTGATGATGGACAAACAGTTGATGGCTTTCATTTTGTTCCTACAGGTACTATTCATGTTTTCATTTTAATATTAAAGTCTGAATAATTTAGCTTGACTGTGTTTAAAACTTAGCTTAAGAGGTATAGATACTAATAACTCCTTGACTTTAAATCAATTGCATACACCTGATACATATTTAACAAAATCATAAATGGATTCATGCTACTTTATTCAAAGGATGCTCTTGACCCAGCGATACGACTGTCCTTGAAGCTTCAGAAGCCAGGCATCACTCTGTCAGAAAGCCTGTGTTGGGTTGATTCCACCATTGAGCTTCTTCAGGATAAAAAGGAGAAGTATGTGTTGAATACTCTTTTAAATCATATAGTACGTTCTGCAATGCTTAGAAGAATATATAAACTTTAGTCTACGTCAGACCTTTCATTTATTTGTTTAATGTTTTGTTTTGTTTTTATATTCATAGTACTTGGGAGGAGGGAGCTAACATTTGATAAATAATGTACTTATGATTAAAATTAAAATACTGAAAAAGCATGCAATTAATACCGCACTAAATATATGTTCACCATACTGTTTTTATTAGGACCTGTGATTCAGTGAATGAACTTCTTGCGACAGGAAAGTACAAGTGCATTGAGCTAAAAGGACAAACGCCAACAATGAAATATGCAAATGAAATCCTGCAAGGGTTTTGTGATGCAATTAAATCTAGATTCCAGACTGAGTCCAAAACTGTTCTTAATGCAACTAAAATCCTCAATGTTGGAAGTTGGCCTTTAGCTGGAAGTGTTGAATTGAAAGGTTATAATTTCTAGCTAGCCCAGTGTTTGGATGTTTTTTGTTCTGTTCAAAGTTATGTTCTGTTCAAAGTTTTGTTTGATGTTTCAGCATGTATTCCAGTTTACAGTTTCAGCAGTTCCAGTTCCTTTGTTTGTTTCCAGGGGATAAAGACATTACAGTATTCTAAATAAAAATTATAACAGCTAGCTTTAAGTCCATAGTTAAACAATTTTCAAACAGTAGATATGCAAGAAGCTAATACTTTATGACAACTATATGCATACATGTATTGAGAATCAAAACTCATTGTTTTCAGATTATGGGGCAGAGGAGATACATCAAGTGTTTGAACACTTTCAGCAAAGCCTGACCAGAGCTATCCCTGAAATATCTGCAAACGCAGTGGCCAATGAGTGGAATATGCTCAAGAAACTGGTGAAGAAAAGGTGATGATAAAATTTGCTGTTGTATATGGATAGCCATTGTCAAAATTAAAAAAAGCTAGTGTTCACACTTAATTCAGTTCACATGTTTACTGTAAATATTTCACTGCATTCAATTGACTTAAAGTTTGTTTACCAGGGCCAATATTCATTACAGGTATGGTGATGGAAGATCCCTGAGTTGGAGCACCATCTTCCGAGAGATAGCAGATCTAGACCAGATAATGCTACTAGTTGATCTGATGCTGACCATCCCATCCACAAGTGTGACATGCGAGACTTCGTTTTCACAGTTAAAGCTGTTGAAAACATGCCGGAGGTCACGCCTTGGTGCTTCACATCTTAACGCCCTGATGACAGTGAAGCTGGAGTCCCCTGAGATAGCAGACTTTGATCCTGAGAAATCCATTAATTATTGGCTGGTATTCATTATTAACATTATACATAATTCATGCTATCTAAAAATTTGATGGTAATTAAACAATTGCAAGTGAAAACATTTGAATCCAGATGAAGTGCTCCTGTGGTAAAACATGTTTTTAAACTGTTCAAGTTGAATATCATTATCTTCATTGGTATTGGTTACACATTATTTTAACATTTTATGGTAGTAATTGTTGTTCAGTGTAAATGATTAAAGCTTGAACATTTTTTTTTCAGACAGGGTCACAAACGGGAAGGAGGTTGACCTACAAGAGGCAGTCAAAAGCTGACCAAGCTGCCAGCCAAGACTCATCCAAAGAGCCATCTACGCCCACAACTTCAACATCTCAGCCCTCAGCAACAACGGAAATTATAATCATAGGTGAAGGCGAGAAAGACTCGATTACCCCAGCTGAGCCTGAGATTTTGGAGGAAGGCGAACATGAGGCAGCTACAGAAGAACCAAGCACCACAATTGATTTTCAACAAACTGACTATATGTCATTGCATGACATGATAAACACTTTCTGTGACAAGAATGATGATGATGATGAAAATGACGAAGAATGCTTTGACTTCCAAAGTGAAATGATAAACTTTGAAAGTTTGTTAATGTTTACCAAAGAGTGAACTGTTTAGTTGAATAAGAAATTAAGCTGGTTTAATTATTTTGTCAAATAAAGCTCTTTGAACTGTTATTTGTGTTCAAGTTTAACTGGTTAATATCTCAATACATTTTTATTTCTTATAAATGTAAAATTAGCAACAAAGGCTTTGAAAAAGCTAGTTTTTGAACAAAAATTGTCGGACCGGCAATTTTTCTTTCGGACCGGCAAAATATCAGAGGCTGCCGGTCCGAATGACTGACACTTTTTCTGAACTTTCGCGATGTCTGATCTTCCCAAAATGGTGAGAAAAAGCCCTGTAATTGCTCATTACACCTGTCATGTTCAGGTATTCAGACAAAAAAATGTATTTAGTAAATATGCAATTATTGATGCTTTCAATGTTTTAATTGTATTAGTTTATTAGACTGAGAGATATTGCTTATTTATGAAGTGAGAAAATGCACTAATCATTATTTTTTAAGTATCAAATACATAATTACTGTATAAACCTGAAAACTTTAGATTCCTATTATCTGCCAACTGAACAGTAAAAGTTCTATCTGTCTGATCCATGCTGCAGTAAAGTCTGATCAGGTCCAGTGACATTTCATGTGCCCGCCATTATTTGGTAGAGTTTTGTTTGTTTTGTTTTTTGTTACATCTCACCGACGCAACTATTGGTGACGCGCTGGAGCGTCACCCCTATATATGGAATGCTCACTGAAATTTGCACATGGCGAAAGTTTGTTTTGCGGACTTTCTAAACCTGATAAAATATGGTCCTGATTTGGTAAAGGGCTTTCTATTTTATTTATTTATATATTTATTTATATTTGTGTGTCTGTAACTTTCAAAATAACTTTGAAAATAACCAATAAGATACTGAGAAAGAAAAAACATACTACGATCGAGAAAATACTATCTGAACAATACTTATTTGTGTAATGTGAGGCTGCTGCACATGTGCAATTTCTGCATGTGCACTTTAATTTTATAGTTAATGAATTAAAATAACCTTGCCACTTTTTGTACATATATAACATCTACATATGTAACAACTACATATCTAACATATACATATGCAATATCTTACAAAACCTATGAAATTGTGTCGTTTTTTTTGCTTTTATTTTGTATAAATTCATTCTATGGTCTCAGGAATATAAGTTATACATACTTTTGTTGAGATTTATAGTATACTGAAAACATTCAAATAAATAATATAACGTTTCAAATGTCTAATGTTACTTGCTCCCATATTGCATAAATCTCTTTACCTCTTCCACTTTTTGTGTCGCATGTGATGCATAGCATCAACGACTTTTCTTGTGGTCATACTGGCGACGTCCAGCTAATTATTGGTGGAGGAGGACCCCAGGCTCACGTCTGGGTAGAACCACCGGCGTACAGCAGGTTAGCTGGAAAAGCTTCCAACATGAAAGACACAAGTTGTTAAAGAGTCAGACTATCTCCAAGCCTGGTAATTTATGGAGAAGACATGAGGATACACTGCTTTCTGGGAGGGGTGGGGGATGACAGGCCCTGACCAGGACTCAAACCCATGTGCTAACGGGAAGTTTCAAGTCAGCAACTCTAACAGCTCAGCCACTGACGCCTCCTTATTTGGTAATGTTGTTGGGTTTTTTTGTTTTTTTTTTGTTACATCTCACTGACACAATTATGGTCATACTTGCGACGTCCAGCTAATTATTGGTGGAGGAAGACCCCAGACTCATATCTGGGTAGTACCACCGACGCACCGCAGGTAAGCTGAACAATTTCCCCAATTGAAAGTTCTCGCTCCGATGGGGACTCGAACCCACGCGGTTAGGGGTTAAGAAGTTTCAAGTCAGTGACTCTAACCGCTCAGCCACTGGTGCACCCCAATTTGGTCATATTGTGATTGTCAATAAAAGCTTACTGAGCTCTTGTCTTGGGTTGACAAGGAAAGCTTTTAACTTGATGTCTGTGACTACTAAATCCTTATCATGCTATATTTATAACTCAGCAATAAAAAAATATTTTTGTTCAAACAACTGCAGGCAAAAATAATAAGAAAAACTGCTAGATACTCAGTTGCAAGAAGTACTGATTCTGATCAAACTGCACCAGCAGGAGCCGGCTGATCTGGATCTACACTATCTACTTAAGTCTGATCATTTCATACTTAGCAGTTGAAGAGATAACTTGATGGCTGTGACTTGACTGAAGTCTTTACGACAATAGGATTACACAGCCTGGGTTGCAATTATACAGTCTGGTCTTCACCCTAAGACTGATTCCTTAAACATGGCAATTAAATAGAGAAGACGAAAGGACATCTTTCCAAGGAACAAGAAGGTTGGAAATATATATACAAATTTATGCAGACACATGGTTTTTATGTGGCAGTACATGGGAAGGATGTTTTAGAAAAAGAAACAGTTATTGAAATGATAAATGTTTAAGACTATCAATACCTGGTATTCAATGGTCAAAATGATAGGAAGAGGTTAGAAATGTGGAGAGGTAAAATATATTGATTGGGAATTTTTTTTAAAATATTTTGCTGGATGGAGATATTATTTCAGAAATAAATAAAAAGTTGTTAAAGAGTCACAGATTATTTACAAGCCAGGTAATTAATGGAGAAGACATGTGGATACATTGCCTTTCAAGAGGGGTGGGGGTTTGATAGGTCCACCTGGACAGATAACTCAGCATTGACACAGCAAATTCAAGGGGCTGCCAAAAGCTAGGTTTTCTTTTGCAATCATTCTGTAAATTTTGAGTTTCATATTAATTTGTTAATAAGAGGCTTAAAAAAATATACAGTAATCATGAGATGGAAGAAACAGGAGAGTCTGGAGTACTGGAAGAACAAAAATATAAAGTACAGTAAAACCTCTCTAAAGGACCACCCAACTAAGCAGGACACTTTTTTCCTGAACCATTTTATTTTTGCTTTTTTAAATGTCCCACAACCTTGGTAAGTGGGGCACCCGCTCCCCGGGTCAGTTATTTCAGAACCAATTAACAAATTCACACCTTTCTAATTCTAATTCTCCCCTACATGCAAACATGCTCCAGTGAACTAAAAATAAAATTGCCATGGATGCAAAGCGTCAGTTTATCTGCGTTTGCAGGATGCATGGTTTTTTTCTACTAGCGAGTCCTTTCGGACTATTACAGAGGGTTTGTCAAAAATACAAATTCCAGTACATCCACGAATTCTAGTCATGAAATTAATACTGATTCTTGCAGTAAAAATAAGTCTAAATTCTAAACCGAGCTCTAAACATACCGATAATCCACTGAAAAAAAACAAAAACAAATACAATAAAGACAGGGAAAAAACATTCAGGTCAACGATGTGAACGTAGATTTTCTGTTCAAAAGAGAATACTGACTACATTCAGAAACAGATTGATAAAAATTGCATTTGGGTTTTACGGCACACAGACACTTGATAGGTCATAGTGCTGAAGATTTACAATTGACACTTACAACTGCCTAATGAGGGTCAAACTAGATAGATAAAGTAGAGTATCTTTCAACTTTGATGCAGCTATATTCAAATGGATAAAAAGCCATAGACAAGAGAATTTATGAACTAAAATTCACAAAATAAAATTTTTGTTAAAGAAAAAGATTAAAGTCCATTAATGATACCCTAAGTCTTGACTGATTGCTTATACATCTTGGGATTTGAAACATCCGATTGGGGACTCACACATTGAATTTTTTGATTTTTAGTCCAGCTAGTCCCAGGACCCATAGTGATAAATCTGAAAAAAAATCACTGCACTTTACAAGTTCAAATTAGGGCATTGCCAATTAACTTACGATAATCGTAAAATAGTCAATAATGGCAGATGTTTCTTATGTTAGCGAACATATACCGAATTATCAGTTGTATATGTTCATCGTTAAGCAGTAAAAAAAGATTCTGGGTGTAATGACCTCATCTTTTCCCAGCATCGAGGAAGACTTTCAGACACAGGCTGTGAAAGTCTACACCAGAGACAGACAGATAACAATTAACCAGTTCCTTCAATAAATTATAATCTTAAGCATGCTGTTACTTAATGAAATGTGTAGTTGAAAGTATGTTCTATTACATAAGAAAAAACAGTTTATAACATGTTCTGTTTTTTAAATGTTTAGCGCACAAATTTGAAATAACAAAACAAATACAGACAATTGACTTTATTTGTATGTTTTATTATATCCTTGTGAAAAAATGACTAAATTCTAATAGTATAAAATAAATAGTAAAACATAATAAAAAAAGTTAAAACAAACTGTAACACAATAAAGTGTGCTAGATAATATTAATGCAAGATAAATACAATATTACACCCTTTAATTGATATAAGCATTATGTATGAACTCCCTAAGAGGAAAATAATAACATGTGGTCCTCTTAGCAAGGTTTTACTATAATTCATTTTTAATCAAAGAGATTTTGTTTGTTTGCTAGGTTTAGCATCCTACCAAAAAATATTTCGACTATTTGAAGCCCATGTTCATTTGAAGCAGACATGGAGCTGTCTTTACTCAAATACCAAGCCATGGCTTGATACTATACCCAGTCGCATTATCCTATCAAATGGCTGACCAGTCTAATTTGTTTAATGGGTTTATTGTCTAACCAACAGTATTCCAGTTATCTGGAGACGGTGTCCACTTGAAACAGATATAGTGCTGCCTTCACTGTAGATAGCATGCAGTGAACACCTGGCATGATATCACACCAAGTCACATTATCCTGACACCGGGCCAACCAGTCGTGGAACTACCCTTACATTTGTTTGAGCGTCAACAAGGGAGCTATACCATTTTAATGACTGGTATGACGGGCCCGGATCAAACCCAGGGCCTCTCGTACCTGGAGCCGATGATATACCGCTTACGCTATCAGTTCCAGTGAGCATTCTAGTAACTACCCTTATATTTGCTTGAGAACAAAGGAAGGGAGCTAACTCTACCAGTTTATCTACTATTATATGTTCTGGCACAGGTTTAAACCATTGACCGCCCAACCAATACTCTACCTACATGTACTGCACTACCTGGTCCAATGGCAGATTTTGTTGGAGATGCTGAAGAAATTGACTAAATGTTAAACAAACTGTAAAAAAATATACCGGTATCTCATAAAAAGTATACGTAAAAGAAGAGTATAAACATATAAAAGAAAATATGTTTCTTTATCAAGCAATCTTTACTGTCCTACGTATTTTAAGTTAGTTTTACATTCAAACTGTTCCAATATACCAATCACAAAGCTATACAACAAGATTAAGTACAATTATTGCCTCAGAGTCATATAGTTTTATTGCATTAACTGTCACCAACATTTTCAGTCATGTGTAGTTGTTGATACCATTCAGTATATATTTTTGGAAACTTGAGTAGTCCATTAGCAAACACATGAACAGATAGATGGCTTGGTTTGTCCCCATCCTTTACCAATACTAGTCTGGATGGTAGATCAACAAAACTGCAACTACACCTAGGCTCACTGGTTGAGGAATTCAAAGTGACAAAGACATAACTGGTGCTCAGATTAGAAAACTTGGCTGATGATAAGAATAGCAAAGTGGGCATTGAAGTCAAGACATGTAACAAGTGACCAGCAAAGCAGACAGTAGACTAAGCTGAGAGCAATTGGGAGCTCAAGGACATAGAGGGCACAGCTACTTTGGGCTGAGAAGGTCTTGGAATAAAGCTGACAAAGCTGGGAAAGGGCAATGGTGCTATCAGAAAAATGGAATGCAGATGTACTGGAGGAAGAGAGAAAACAAAAAAGATGCCCTAAATCTGCAGGTCCCCAACTGAGGGTTGGTCAACAGCGGCCTTCCCAGCGGTGGTTGGGGGCAGGGGTTTCACCACCCAATTTCTCTGCAGAATGCTAGGAGCCTTCGGCATTACTGGAAGGGCCAGAAAGACTGTAGTCCTGGATATTAGCAAAGCTGTCAGGCATGTGTCTAGTTGGCACTGGCAATGACCTAATGAGGTCATAAACAGGCCTTGACCCTGGCTATGAGACTTGACTTCTAGGAAAAACTGGATGCCGACCAACAAAGATTGGTGACTTTGGAAAGACAGATGACAGTTAGGAAAGACTAGCATAAGAACTTTGATTTGGATTGGCAATCAAATTAAGCATCATCTGACCCCACACAAGATACGCCAACAAAAGAAAAGCAATACCCCTTCGGCCTTCCAAGATGGAGGGAGGATGAATGGCCCAACAGGACAGATAGCTCAGTATCAACATGGCAAGTTCAAGGAATGTGAAATGTACAATACAATTTGTTTATCTCTGTGGAAAATTATGCAAGAAAAAACAAGGATTGAAGATTCATCAGACAAAGAGTGGCTGTCAGTCAGGACAGTCGAAGGAACAATTCACAGGTTGCCTGGTCATACAGAGAAAACATCAAATCTTTTTTTCAACAACAGCACACAAGGTCTTTTAGTTCCTGTGCATTCCCTGGTTATGTAGTCTCTCTAAGGGAGTGAGTAGTCTGTCAAAAGAAATGGCAGGAGCAGCTGATACTGAAAGTAAAGGCTATTTTACAACAAAACAGATAAAGCTAGAAAAGGGCACTGTCACAGGCTGCATCATCTCAGTGAACCTCTTGATCATGGGCAGGATGGATTGGATTTGCCATTACTGTGCAGCGACATTTCTATCATTATAGCACAGGAGAACTTATGAAGTGCCCAGGGACTGAACCCTGCCGGTCCATTATACTGACAGGCATAATGCTGTCCCCTTAGCCCCGAGCGTTAGGAGGGAAGCCGCTACTCCAACTTTTAAGGCTTTGGTTTGACCTGGCTGGGGTTTGAACCCGCAACCCACTCATCATGGGAAGGAACATGATGATCAAATCAGCTGAGAAAGTATCATGAGCCCCAAAAACAAAACTCAGGAATAAGAATATCATCAAACAGTGGGTTCATGGATGACATGACGGTTACCACTGAAACCCACATGCAAGCAAATTGGATCCTAAGGACATTACAGGACATTGTGTCATAGGCAAGGATGTCATTTAATCCAAAGAAGTCAAGAAGCCTGCTGATCAGAAAGGGGAATACGAAAAACGATGTCAAACTCATGATACAGGGGGTAGGGATCCCACCTTTAGTCAACAACCCAGTCAAATGCCCAGGCTAATGGTTTGATATATAGCTGTCAAACAAGAACAGTAAGGACAGATTATGTCAAGAAGCGGAAGCGCAAGTAGGGCATAAAAAGCTTGGCAAGTTTCATCTACCAGGAAAGTTCAAAGCCTGGATATACAGCGTGGTCTTCTACCAAGTCTGGTGAGGCCACTGATGTTACATGACATCCCTATCAGCCATGTCGAGAAATTTGAGAAATCATTAACAAACACATGAAAAAATGGCTGGGTTTGCCCTCATCCTTTAACAATATTGGTCTGTATAGTAGATTATCAAAACTGCATGTTTCCTAAGGGTCACTGGTTGAGGAATTCAAAGGGTGAAAGACAAGACTGATGCTAACATTTAAGAGACTCAGCTGATGGTAAGATCAGCAGAGGGCATTAAATTCAAGGCTGATCACAAGGGGTAAGCAAAGAAGGTGGTAGACCAAGCTGAGGGCAATTCGCAGCTCAAGGACATAGAGGGCAGAGCCAATTCTGGCAGAGATCTAGGAATAACACAAAAACCAAATTGATGGGATGTTAAGGAGTCGTCCATCTTCAGAGTAGATTCTACTCATCAAAGAGAGGAAGACTCAACCATATTTCAAAGAGCCAATACTCTAGATGATAGCCCAAACCTCAGTCAAAATGGACAAGTTCACAGAAGAGTGGGAGTGTCCCTCACCCTCAGACAAAGGGAGACAAGTGACATCAAAATGTGGTGAAATGAAACCAATTCCAGTGGAGAGGAAGGGTGAAGATAGCATGGCCTCAGACGCAGGATATAAAATTGGAGCAGTTAGACATGGATTTTGACAACATTCTTCATCCTGCACTTCAAAGCAGGCAGGGTGAAAAAAAGAGACAAACCCTACCAACACTAGTATATGCAACTGGCAAAGTATGTATGTTTCCTTCTGAATTATGTTCAAATCCATCTTGTTGCAGAGTTAAATTATCGAATGACTCATGTTTTCAAAGAGAGTTATAGTTTTATACCCAGCCTTGTAAACACGTTTTATCACTGTCTGCCATCTTAGATTTTAAAATAACAGTAAAGTTGCTCGACGGTTTACTTCAACCCAAGTCTCTGGATAGTGTACCATCTAAAGGCATTTAACTTTTGCATAGTGTGTATTTAACTCATAAAAGGTTAGTAGTGTGTACTTTACATTGTAAAGTTGAAGTTAATTTTATTTACGTGTATAGTTAACCCTCACTATAAATCAGAGGGTCCAATATTTAAGTGGTGGCCATTGTGGCCAAAGTGAATTTTGTGTGCATCCAGTTTTTGTGGTGAAGGTCCACAGAATTCTCTCGGTACAAGGTTAAACACTTGTATCATTACATTTTTTTATTGAGATTTTTTTTATATGTATGCCAAAGAACAAGGACAATTAAAGCTAGCTTCTAGTTTCATAAAATGCATTTCTTGCATAAAGTTACTATCTTATTGTTATATTTTAGATTTTTTTACACTGAAAATCATTAAAAGTTATAGATTTCTTGCAATTTTGTAGTTTATCCATAAAGGCATTGCAATTTTTTTTACAAAAATGTACTTAATTGGAACTCAAATGTATACAAAAGTATCCATGATGTACGTTGATTTATCAAAAAATAATGCTGGCAGAGCTCCAGATAAGAGGCGTATTGGCGTAAATACGATTTAATTTTGCCAAAATACGATTTAGTTTTAAAATGCCGGCGTATCAAAACGATTTAAAAATTCTCGATACAATTTTAAAACCGGCGCCCGAGCGTACGGAACATTGTTCCAGTCAGTGCTTGCAAATCGATTAATCAAGCGCGCACTTGCTGCACTGCTTTTTTCCGGTAAAAATGGCGGAGAGAAAGGCAGGATTTTCAAAGCGTGGTCGTTTAAAAACGCCGAAAAGCACACAGAAAAACACACTGCATAGTTTCTTTGTATCTGAATCAACACCGTTTGGTAACTGCTCTATGATACGTGGATTAATTGGCGATGTCATCGTAAATTGCGTTGAAAAATGCGAAGGAAAAAAGAAAAAGCACACGATGGTGAAAATGGCTGCAAAGACTATCAAGTCTTGGAAAACGCAGTTTCCGTGGCTTGAAGTGACTGGGGAAGGATTGGACGCTTGTATGCTTTGTTCCGTATGTCGCCAAAAGAAAGTTAATACGATTTGGGCAGAAAGTGGATCAACTAACATGCAAAGAAATGCACTTGAAAAACATTGTCGTACAACTGAGCATCTCAAAGCTGAAGAATCTTGTAGACCAATGTCTACTTCACAGCCTAGCCAAGATGACATTAGCAGTTCTACTTCGGAAGTCTCTAGTAGTGATGAGATATTGTTCAGAACAGTGTTTTACTGTGCTAAGGAGGAGTTACCCACCTCAAAAGTTAATAGTTTGTTGAATTTACAGGTGAAAAATGGTGTGAACTGTAAGTACAAGAACATTAGTTGGGATACTCTTACTGAAATTCAGGCTTGTATTAGCACCACCCTGCAGCGTGAAATTATAGCAGAAGTCTTGGACTCCGAGTTCTATGCACTTATGATTGATGAAAGCACAGACATAGCAGTGCAGAAGCATTTGTCAGTGTGCATCAGGTATGTCAAAGAGGGTGAACAAGTTACGAAGTTCTTAGCAAATGTTGCCATTGATGATGGCAAAGCCCATACAATTGTCAATGAACTGATACAGTGTTTGTCTTCCCTAGGACTGGATCCATCAAGACTTGTGTCTCTTGCCACTGACGGCGCCTCCACCATGACTGGTAGGAAACTAGGGGTAGGTGTCCAAATGAAGGCCAAATACTCCCCATTTGTCATTCAGACTCACTGTATAGCCCACAGATTAAACTTAGCTGTGACAGATTCAATCAAGAAAGATGCTTGTTTAGAAGGTTTTCGTGACAAATTTTCTAACCTGTATTACTTTATGAGTGCTTCAAGCAACAGAACAACCACACTTAAGAAAATCCAAGCATTGCTGGATGAACCAGAGCTGACAGTGAAAGAGCCCCACAGTATCAGATGGTTGGGTTTGAAGAATGCCATAGAGGCTGTGTACTGGAGTTATGGGTCCATTCTAGTCACCTTATCCAAATTTGCTGAGGAGAAACAGACTGCTGCACATGGCTTACATAAATACTTCAGTGAGTACAAAACTGTGCTTTTGGTGAGCTTTATGTTGGATGTACACGAAGTTCTGGGTGTTTTGAGTCAGCAGCTTCAGAAGCAGGAACTGATCTTTAGTGAAATCCAACCATTAATGGAAGGAACACTGTCCAAGTTGGAGTATCTGGAGAAAAATGATGGCAAGTGTTTGAGAGACATGAAAGACTGCATTATCAGAACTGTAGATGAAACCTCTGGTGAACAGGTTGCTACTTTGAGTGGAGAAAAACTGAGAAAGTATTCAGCAAGTGTTGATTCTGAATTGGCAACTGTCCGAGAAAGATATCTGACTAAGTTACAGAAGAATATAAAGAGCAGATTCAAGAAAGAAGATAGTGACCTATTCAGGGATTTGAGCCTTTTGCTAGAGCCTGACACAGTAAATGCATCCGAAGAAAGTGATTCAAGAGAATCTTTGGTTTCACTATGAACATTTTATGGTCAAGAGAAAACAGTTAAAGTAGTGTATGATTGTGCTACAGATGACAATGTCAGGGAAGAAGTTAAGGAGATCAGTAATTTGCTGAATGAGGAGAAATTAGCAGAAGAATGGCCCATGGCCAAAGGCATGGTACAGGGATCCTATAAGAACCTGTCAGTTAAAGAGTTTTGTAAAAGAATGATAAACCTACACAAAAGTGCACTTCCAAACTTTTCAAAACTGTGCAAAATTGGTCTCTGCATAGCTGTAACAAGTGTGGAATGTGAAAGGTCTTTTAGTGTCCAGAACAGGCTTAAGAGCAAATACAGATGTTCTTTGAAGGCTGAAAATCTTAATGTCTTGCTCAACATTCAGATGAGCAGAGTGGATGTGGCTTCATTTGTGCCAGCAGGAGCTGTGAGACTGTGGTTAGGAAAAAAGAAAAGAAGGAAAGGAAGACTGTACCTTGATTACAAACCTGCAAAGAAAAGGGCAAAAGTGGACACTTGCAGTACTTCAAAATGTTGACATTGTTGTATTCAGATTGTGTAAATATGTTCACACCAGTTTTACAGTTTAACATAAGTTTTAAGGCATAGGAAGTGCTAAAAATAAACACAGGTAGTGTTTTATGTTTAATAATGAAGCCTTTCTCTCCAAGTGTTTAAAGTACATGTATGGATATTACACTTTAAATACAGTCAAACCTGTATTAAAAGACCACCATAGGGACAAGGCAAAAGTGGTCTCTTAAAGACAGGTGGTCTCTTAATGCAGCATGGTCACTTTTTGTGATAACCACGCTTGAAATTTACAAATTGTATTGTATAAGCAAGGAGTAGAGAAAGCAATAACATCAATATATTTTATTAGTGTAACAGAACAGTTAGGCATCTAAAGGTCAACTAATGTCTATAAAAATAAGTAAATCAGCACATAAATACATGTATGTTTATCAAATATTATGTTTGAGCATTTTGTATTGTGTACACTCCTCTTGGATTTTCACAGACAGTTTGTATTTTGTGCTAAATCCTCTGTCGTCTTGTAATAAAATTAGTATGAAATAAAAGTATATACACTACAATTTACATGTTATCAAATTGCAAACAAAAGTTCTAAAATCATCACTTAGCACTGAAATAATTATGAATGGTAGTTTGTTTCACAGATGATGTCATTTGCATGTCAATTAGAATGTGACACTGGCACTTGACGTCCGGTCGCATCCAAAAACCAACGATAACATAAGTCGTTCAGCGAGTCATTTTGAGTTGAACGTTTAACTCGTTTCACTTTCGAATTTTCCATCTTCATATTCGTCCATTATTTCACGTTTTCGTTTTGCAATGTTCTGAATCTGCGTTTTTCCGACACCAAGCTCAGATGCAACAGCACGACAACTTTTCCTACTGTTCAAAAGATTGACAACTTGGACACGATCGTCTATTGTAAGGCACGTTCGTTTAGACATGTTGATGCGTAATGCAACAAAGATCAACTGTTCCAGATATTCCATTTCATTACTGTATCCAATGGCAGTTTGCGCTTTATAATTGTATATTTTAAGTTTTAGCAAATTAATTTATCGTAATTCATACAAACATAACTTTGATTTACTTTTAAAGAAACCGCAGTTGGAACATGGTCAATAAGTGTCAATACGAGCGGTAATAGGTCACACTCGATTAGGTGTTAATCGAGCGCGGGCTTGATGTGTACATCGATCCATTGACATTACGTAATTTCCCAGTTTGACACGGCCAATTGCAGTGATTAGCATAGAAGAGCAAACGTGTAAATAACTTGCTTATTGTGTGGTCGTAACTAATGTGTGAGTGGATTAACGCGGTCGCCAATTAGGGTATAATTAAAGAATTTTTACATGTTTATGTGCGGTCGCTGGACGCAGATCAAAGGTGGGCGCTAATTACATTACAATTACAGAACAAATGTGGTCGGGCGGCTTTGAAGTGGTCGCATAGAGCAGGTGGTCGCCGGTTAGGGGTGGTCGTATGGTCAGGTTTGACTGTAATACTAAACAGTAACCAGTGAGACATAGATCTACCTGAAGGTGAGTGTTTTAAAATAATTAATGTTCAACCATTTTTGTCCCGATTGTCTAGTAAGAATTGAAAATTGGTCAATAAGATTTGATTTTCAAAACAGGGAGTATTGTAAGATTTTGGGCCAAAACTTATCTGGAGCTCTGTGCTGGGAAAGTTTGCATTGGTCTGTCTTATCATTCACAATTAAGAGGACACAAAGAACAGGGGGTGAAAGCCGACTAGACACCAGGAACAGGAGGTGAAAGCCGACTAGACATCAGGAACCAGGAGGTCAAAGTAGACTAGACACCAGGAACAGGAGGTGAAAGCAGACTAGACACAACTAACCAGGAGGTGAAAACCAACTAGACACAACTAACCAGGAGGTGAAAACCAACTAGACACCAGGAACCAGGAGGTAAAAGCCAATTAGACACCAGGATCCAGAAGGTGAAAGTAGACTTGGCACCAGGAACCAGGAGGTGAAAGCCGACTAGACATCAGGAACCAGGAGGTGAAAGTAGACTAGACACAACTAACTAGGAGGTGAAAACCAACTAGACACCAGGAACCAGGAGGTGAAAGCTGCCTAGACACCAGGAACCAGGAGGTGAAAGTAGACTGGACACCAGGAACAGGAGGTAAAAGTAGAGTAGGCACCAGGAACCAGGAGGTGAAAGACGACTGGACACCAGGAACCAGGAGGTGAAAGTAGACTAGACACCAGGAACAGGAGGTGAAAGTAGACTAGGCACCAGGAACCAGGAGGTGAAAGCCGACTAGACACCAGGAACAGGAGGTGAAAGTAGACTAGACACCAGGAACAGGAGGTGAAAGCCAACTAGGCACCAGGAACCAGGAGGTAAAAGCCGACTAGACATCAGGAACCAGGAGGTAAAAGCCGACTAGACACCAGGAACCAGGAGGTGAAAACCAACTAGACACAACTAACCAGGAGGTGAAAACCAACTAGACACCAGGAACCAGGAGGTGAAAGCCAACTAGACACCAGGATCCAGAAGGTGAAAGTAGACTTGGCACCAGGAACCAGGAGGTGAAAGCCGACTAGACATCAGGAACCAGGAGGTGAAAGTAGACTAGACACAACTAACCAGGAGGTGAAAACCAACTAGACACCAGGAACCAGGAGGTGAAAGCTGCCTAGACACCAGGAACCAGGAGGTGAAAGTAGACTGGACACCAGGAACAGGAGGTGAAAGTAGAGTAGGCACCAGGAACCAGGAGGTGAAAGACGACTAGACACCAGGAACAGGAGGTGAAAGTAGACTAGACACCAGGAACAGGAGGTGAAAGCAGACTAGATACCAGGAACCAGGAGGTGAAAGTAGACTAGACACCAGGAACAGGAGGTGAAAGCCAACTAGGCACCAGGAACCAGGAGGTAAAAGCCGACTAGACATCAGGAACCAGGAGGTAAAAGCCAACTAGACACCAGGAACCAGGAGGTGAAAGTAGACTGGACACCAGGAACCAGGAGGTGAAAGCCGACTAGACACCAGGAACAGGAGGTGAAAGTAGACTAGACACCAGGAACAGTAGGTGAAAGCCAACTAGGCACCAGGAACCAGGAGGTAAAAGCCGACTAGACATCAGGAACCAGGAGGTAAAAGCCAACTAGACACCAGGAACCAGGAGGTGAAAGCCAACAAGACACCAGGATCCAGGAGGTGAAAGCCAACTAGGCACCAGGAACCAGGAGGTAAAAGCCGACTAGATACCAGGAACCAGGAGGTGAAAGCCAACTAGACACCAGGAACCAGGAGGTGAAAGCCAACTAGACACCAGGAACCAGGAGGTGAAAGCCGACTAGACACCAGGAACCAGGAAGTGAAAGCCAACTAGACACCAGGAACCAGGAGGTGAAAGTAGACTGGACACCAGGAACCAGGAGGTGAAAGCCAACTAGGCAACAGGAACAAGGAGGTAAAAGCCGACTAGATACCAGGAACCAGGAGGTGAAAGCCGACTAGACACCAGGAACCAGGAGGTGAAAGCCGACTAGACACCAGGAACCAGGAGGTGAAAGTAGACTGGACACCAGGAACCAGGAGGTGAAAGCCAACTAGGCAACAGAAACAAGGAGGTAAAAGCCGATTAGATACCAGGAACCAGGAGGTGAAAGCCGACTAGACACCAGGAACCAGGAGGTAAAAGCCGACTAGATACCAGGAACCAGGAGGTAAAAGCCGACTAGATACCAGGAACCAGGAGGTAAAAGCCGACTAGACACCAGGAACCAGGAGGTAAAAGCCGACTAGATATCAGGAACCAGGAGGTGAAAGCCAACTAGGCACCAGGAACCAGGAGGTAAAAGACGATTAGACACCAGGAACCAGGAGGTAAAAGCCGAATAGACACCAGGAACCAGGAAGTGAAAGCCAACTAGACACCAGGAACCAGGAGGTGAAAGCCAACTAGACACCAGGAACCAGGAGGTAAAAGTAGACTGGACACCAGGAACAAGGAGGTGAAAGCCAACTAGGCACCAGGAACCAGGAGGTAAAAGCCGACTAGACATCAGGAACCAGGAGGTAAAAGCCAACTAGACACCAGGAACCAGGAGGTGAAAGCCAACAAGACACCAGGATCCAGGAGGTGAAAGCCAACTAGGCACCAGGGAACCAGGAGGTAAAAGCCGACTAGATACCAGGAACCAGGAGGTGAAAGCCAACTAGACACCAGGAACCAGGAGGTGAAAGCCAACTAGACACCAGGATCCAGGAGGTGAAAGCCAACTAGACACCAGGAACCAGGAGGTGAAAGTAGACTGGACACCAGGAACCAGGAGGTTAAAGTAGACTGGACATCAGGAACCAGGAGGTGAAAGCATACTAGACATCAGGAACCAGGAGATGAAAGCAGACTAGATATGAGAGAAGAACCAGACCGCAGAGTGAAGAATAACACAGCCTATAATACCAGTGGAAGTGCTTGTGAAACACTCTTTTCCTGTGTGACTAGTGTACTTAATGAAGTGGTACATGAATTACAGTCACTTTGACAAGCATAATGTGTGACTACCCCAACTCAAGCCTACATAGGTAAAGCTCCATTTAAATTTGCTTATAGCGATTCAACTGAGCGCCAAAACAGTAGCAAGATAAAAACGAAGGTAGATAGCCACAATGAGGTTAATCATCAGTTAAATCAGCATGACCTGTACTGAGGATATAATTACAACTAAGGTGAGAGAAAATACACACATTGGCCTGAAGACTGTGCGTATTTCACTTTATATTCTCCAAGAACAGAATCAAAGGGACTAAAATGCATGAAGATATCGCCATTTATGGGAATGGAAGACTAGCATATTTAGTGTGGTAAGTCTGAGGCCATAGCAAAACATTGTAGATGGGATGACTCAAGAAAAACTTAATAATTAACTGCCTAGGATAGAGGAATCTGCAAGACATTTTGTCTTATCCAGTGTTCTCCAGAAGCACCGGCGGCCGGCGGTATCGCCTGATACTTAAGAAATGAGCGCCGGCTACTTTCTCAAAAAAACAAAAACAAATAATTTTCACCGAAAAAAAAACGGCTTCGCAGAAACCGAAAATACATCGACAAAAGTATCGACGAAACACTTCCCGGTTGTTATTGTTTTACTGCGCATCCGTTTGCGCAGGTCGGATGCAGACAGTACGTATGGTTTCCAAATGATGCCGAAATTCATAAACTGAGCATTCGTCTTTCTTCGACATTTTCCGCCAAACTGGTAATGACAAAGTCGTGTGTATCCGTGAAAAATGCATATACAGTAGGCCTAAGCTATAAATAGATGTTTTGTCTGCATTCTTCGCAAAATTTACGTATATTAGCGTCTGAAATGCAACCAAAAAGGAAATAAAAAATGAAAATCAAACAAACCAGAGAAAAATGTCAGATTTTTGGACGAACGGTAATATGTACACTTCGATATTGAATGATTGCATGCAGGTTATTTTCAGAATTACTTCAATAAAATTATATTTTATAAAAATAACCGTCATATCTATGCCGGCCATAACCCACCCATCCAGCAATACTGAAATTTGAAATCGATCTTTTCCTGAAATTAAGTAACTAAACTTTGTCCCCACTTTTAAAAAAACAAATTACATTAGTATATCTATTCAGCATATATCGTAGTAAAACGGGTAGCAGAAGCGTTAATTTATGAGAGAGTTAATTTATGCATAGATCAACTCCACGCACCGAATTTACTTGACTAGATGTTCATACAGTTGTAGCAGTTTTTGTTATTGCTTATACAAACCCTGTTTAAACGATATTAAATATAATTTAATTTTTCAACTGACACACTACGTGCTGTTTTAGTTAAAAATAGTTTAAAACATGCACCATCCGGAACTTGAATTGTCCGAACATATGTACACTTTTCGGAGATTTGTGACACTTCAATTTGACGAAGATTTTGGTACCCTCAGTATACATTTCATGTGAAACATTTAAAATTGTATGTTTTTACTGTAAGTGACCAAACTACTTATACTGGAGCAATATTTTATTTAGTGAGGCACTTCTGATATTCCGAGTCATTTGTTGACATTCCAAAAGCGTTTACGTTGTTGTTTTACATATCTATTCGAACAGTACTTTGTAGTTGACCTACTATGTAAGCAATACTTTTTATAAAGAAACATGCTTATATAAATAGGTTAACAATCAATAATATCATATTTTGTGTTAAGCAGCCAACTTGTCTTCAGCGGTCAATTTTAGACTGTCCCTTGGGTGGCTGCTTAATACAAGTTTGTCTGTAATTTGATGATTTTTGAAAGTAAAGAATGATACTGTATAATTGAAGAAACATACACTTGGAGCAGAGAGTGTAGACCCCCAAATATATCACTTTTATTTCAAAAGTTGCTTAAAAACTTGCAGTATTTTACAATCAAATCAGGGTTATAAAACCTATTTAATCTCCAACCATCATCTTACTTTGCAGTGTGTTGTTATAGAATTCAGAGTTATAGTTACATGAGTTGACCAGGTTGTAACTGCGAACTTTGGTTTCTGATTTTATTTGTAATCACTTATACATTCTGCAAAATGGTCCTTTGAAGTGGTCAAATTCCAATTTGAATTTACAAAACTAAAACTTGTAATTAAAACTTGTCATTTAATTTCCAGGGTCGGATTCTGAATGGAGTTGAGTTTGATGACTCTGATTTTTAAACTGTCATTTAATAAAAGTGATAAATTTTGAACAATGGTTTTGCTTTTGTATAAAAATGAAGCTTTTAAAAGACAACAAAATAGCTTTAAAATGCACCAAAATGCACCATTCTGCATCGTTAAAACAAAAGAATTTCAGGGGAAGCCCACTGGCCCCCCTAGCAGAAGGGGAAACCCTTCCCGCACCCTCCCCCTCGCCGCGAACCTGGCCGCTTCGCGGCTTGACATATGATAATGCAGCCTGCTACTTTAAAAAAATAGCCTGCTACTTTTTATTTTCTGGAGAACACTGCTTATCATAGCTGCCATCCAGAGAGTTGAGAGGAGTAGATTATCGAGATGAACATATGATAAAGGGTAATTGAAACTAGTCGATCTTTTGAAACAAATTTAGTAAATGAGAACCACACTCTGAAGAGAGAATGGAAGAGCCTCAGATCTTAAATGTCTTTATAACACGACACACAGGCACCGTGGATGACAGACACGAGATGATGATCTGGTCTGAAGATTCTTGGACCCACTGCTCAATCCAGAATTAAGATTTGAGGTAGAATACCACAAAGAACCAAGGATTATCAAAAGTAATTTTCCATGCAGTTAATAATAAGACAAGAAATAGCTAGTCAAAGAAGCTAGAAAAATCCAGCAAAATTAGCATGCGAAGAGCTTTCTCCTATGACGCTAATCAAGAAGCAGAGGTTATAAGCCAAACAGGTAGTACAGAACAAAGCCATGTAATCAAGGAGAATCATAAACAAATAGAATGCACTGAAACATAAAGTACACAAAAGGCACTGCGAGAAATCTTGAAGAGGCCAAATAAATTAGAAAGGGTTGAAAACAAGAAAGATTGCTCATCAGTTTCTAGCAGCGATAAGTCTTCTATAACATGCTTCAGCTCAAGGAAAGTGGTCATTGTGTGCACAAATGTCGAATGAAACTAAATGCATGAAGATATCGTCATTTATGGGAAGGGAAGACTGGCATGTTTAGTTTGGTAATTCTATGGCCATAGCAAAACATTGTAGATGGGATGACTCAAGAAAAACTTAATTATTTTACTGCCGAGGATAGAGGTATCTGCAAGAAATTTTGTCTTTTATAGCTGCCATCCACTGTAATGGAGAATTACGAGGAGTTGATTACCAAGATGAACATATGATTAAGGGTAAGGCCAAAAAAAAATATGTCTGGTTACGGTGACCCGACCGACCCTATTTTTTTCCGCCGACCCTAAACTTTTTTTCCCGATTTTGGTAAAAAAAAATAGCAGCAAAGGTACGAACATTACTGGGTACGAATGAAAGGAAGCGGTGCAAGCGTCTACACTACAAACAGAGATGGCGGTGGCGGACGAACCCGCGTGCATTTTAGCCGTGTTTGCCGATAAATGTATTCATCGCCATAAGGCGTACAGAAAAATGTCATCTGTCCCCCTAAAGTATACGTTCGAGGATGTTTTTCGTTCATTTCATATTCAACCAGTCAACCATTTGTCAACAAAGGCATCCAGCATGATGAACGGAGTTTTATTTTTATACATATATTGCGATATTGTGTCAGTAAAAATTAAAATAAACTGGCTGTTGCCGGGCATTTTTTTTAAAGATATAAATGCCTGGTTCTCAATTAATTTTAAAAAGCTGGCCACTTGTACTGGCCAAATTTTATTATAAAAATTAATCGACTTGTACTGGCCAAAATGTTTTTTTATAAATATTTATATAAAGGATGATGTGCCAAACAAATTGCAATGATATTAATTTTAAATGGGGGCTACTGCCCCAAACCCCTGCTTCTCTCGCCCAAACGTCTCTGGTCTTTTTGTGTCTTCAACATGCGGGGTCTGCTTAACTAGATTCTATCCACTGTAAAATCATATATTTAATATTATATACAATATTTTGCTGGGGTGTCAGTGCCAGATAAATTTACATATTGGAAAGGCTCGAACTTAAAACAATCATATTGTGTTTATTGTTCATTTTGCAATCTGAAACACTTTTCTAACCTTTTTCGAACCTTTGCACTAAGGGAGCCTTATTAACGGCCTATAGGGTTAATATTGTGCATACCCTTCACCGTGCAGCTATGTTACATGGCAGGTTAGCAGACAGAGGATGACTAAAAAGCCAAAAGGTACATAAAAAGCTGTTATATTGTGTTTAATACACACACAATATTGGGTTTAATACACACACGCAAGCAATTATTGGTGAATACATTTAGCTACAATGAAAAGAGTAATATGCTGTCCAACAAGCAAAACTAAAAAAAAAAAAAAAAAAATTGCCTACCTACCTACCCTATTTTTGTTTAACATGTCATAGTAACCAGACATATTTTTTTCTTGGCCTAATTGAAACTAGTCGATCTTTGGCAAAGTTTAGTAAACAAGAACAACATTATAGAGAGAGTGTGGGAGAGTTTGCTGCAGAAACATCTTCATGACAAGGCATACAGGCAACTGCAAGGAAAGTGGTCATTTTGTGAGAGAACGACCAATGAAATGTGAGTACCTGACTAGAAAAGAGAAAAGAGACCAAATGCACCATGAGAAAGAGTGCAAACATCTAAACCCATCCCTTTAGGCCCATCTCTTGGGCAGAGAGACATCAACCTAAAACATTGGGGGTCTTGGAGAGGAAGGCCAAAAGTGTTAAGTAGAGGTTTCAAAAGAAGCCACTGGTGGTGAGCATTACAAATGGCAGCACCTGGGAAGGGAGTCTATGTTAATGGGTGGTTAGAAAATGAACAAATTACTTTTACTTAAGACATCGGAACAGAGATCCATACTTTTCCACACGGTTTATAAGAGGTTAGAAATGAAACCGGAATTAAGAGGATCAGCATTGGTGAAGGGTGCAGGAGGCGCTCCCATTATGGCAATGGGAAAATCAACTTTTGGAATAAAGTTGGGGCCAGTTGAGTTGATATACACACAGAGTTGATAGTGGAAGAAATCGAGGCTCTATTAGGAGGCTAGGATATGATATTCTGGGAGAAGGAACTGATGGTCCAGCAGATATCTTGTTCAGTAGAGGAGTCATAATTTTAGGAAGAAAGATCCTTTGTACCCAGAGAACCTTGTAACAGATGTCACACAACAGAACAAGTTCTATTATGCTGGTGAAGAAGAAATCAGGTACAAACAAGTGCTGACTATCATGAATTAAATTCCCTTATGAAATCAGATGGTTTTTCTCTGCAACAAAGTCAAGACTGCATTGACACTGTTGCTGGATAAAAAGTATTTATTAGTTTTGATTTGACAAGTGCCAATTTTCAGATACTGCTCAAGGAAGAAGATATTCTGAAAAGTGCACTTGTTTGCAAATCTGGTCAGTATAAAATGACCCAAATGCCATTTGGTCTAAATAATAATGCAAGTACTTTCCAGAGAATCATAGGGTTAATCCTGCAGGGACTCCAATGGGAGACATGTGTCATCTATATTGATGATATCAAAGTCTTTGGTAAAACATGTGAAGAACATATGGCTAGAAATGATGAAATGCTTCCAAGAATAAAGGTAGGAGGCCTGAAGCTAAAACCAGATATATGCCACCCTCTGCAGACATGGGTTGTTTTTCTTGAGCATGTTGTTTCTGAAGCTGGCTTGCTTAGCAAATAAACGGGTAGTTCCACAACTGGTTGGCGGTGGCTGGTTGACTTGAAATTTAAATTAGATGAAGATATAAATAGATCAGATTTAAATGAGGATCATAATCCATTTATGCACACAAGGAAAGTCAGCAGACCCAGGGTTGTCACTAGAAATATTTTGAGCAGGCTCAATTAACTTTTATGGAGGCTAGGCTATGCAAGCGCCGAAGGCGAGAAGCGCTGCTAGGGGGGTCTGGGGGCATGCTCTTGACCGATTTACATTTTTTTTTCAAATTTGAGGCGGCCCGATTTTCATTTGAGGCAGTCAAATCGGCCGCCAGCCGCCTCCTAATGACAACCCTGCTGACCGCCATTTCGAAGATGTTGAGAGAGTTGATGGTGTTTCAACTTAAAGTCACTTTGTAACCCTAGCCAGACAACCATGACATTCTTTGTGTCTTCTGAATCTCAGAAATAAACAAGCAGCATATACATCTGTATACTGTCTGTATATTTAATCTTGTTACACAATGCAATATGCTTATATTGTAATAAATATATATCACATAAAACACATTCATACACAATAATCCCATGTTTTGCTTTTATTTCCATCTAAATCACTAATATATACAACATTACATCTAACAAAAATTGATTTACGATGCATTGATGGCCAGTATAAATATAAAGCCATGCCTTCAGGTTTGTTACCATTTTACAGATGCTATGATTTAATAAGTATTTTGACCATTCTGGTGGATATTTGTTATATCACGGTAAGTCTTTTAAGTAACAAAACCCTATACATACAGGGTTGTCATTAGGAGGCGGATGGCGGCCGATTTGACCGCCTCAAATGAAAATCGGGCCGCCTCAAATTTGAAAAAAAAAATGAAAATCTGTCAAGAGCATGCCTCCGGACCCCCCTAGCAACGCTTCTCGCCTTCGGCACTCGCATAGCCTAGCCTCCTCAAAAGTAAATTGAGCCTGCTCAAAATATTTCTAGTGACAACCCTGACATATGTATAAGAACACCGCTAGTGGTGGGCAATATATAGCAATATACAGTTTATTACAAAATTAATGTCTCCAATACCAAACAGCAGCATGGTTTTAAAATATCACGATAATTTAGAGTTCCAATTTAACTTTTGATGCATTGGGTTTGAGTAATATTCAAGTAATTGATTAACAATCTCACACAATTATCATCTAAAGATCAAAGCCTAATCATAGTTAATATCAATTTGTAGTTATAAAATTTAAAAAAATATATTGATGCTTACAATAAAAACTGCCATGTTGGGGTCGCTGGCTGGATAAATTACGCAGAAATATGTAAAAGGTATTTCATTTCACCAAATGCCTTAAACATTTCCATAGTCATAGAAAAAAAAATAAACAAAAAAAAATAAATAAATAAATAAACAAAAAAATATCTACTTTACCTCTCCTTTGCAAGATATCTATATACCAAATTTGTTCATCATATCTCAAATTAAGATAAGGCTATATGATGGTAATCTGACAATATACATTAAATTATGATTTTTGTTTATTTCTTAAATTGTTTTGCTGACTTTCTTAGTTAATTTCTATCCATTTGTTTTAGAATTACTAAGAAAAAACAAGTATTAAATAATTGTTTTCACTTTTGTATATGCATTTTTATTTCGGGCAAAAAAAACCCACACAAGATTACTATTTTGTATTCAAATATCACAACTGTGTTATGATTTGCCCCTGCGATACCCAGCACTATCACTTACTATAGTGACTGGCCGCAATATCTCAAGCAGCAGAGCGTCAGCTTGAGGATTGGGAGGTAGCAGGTTCAAACCCCGGCCGGGGTCAAACCGAAGTTGGTAGTAGTGGCAACCCAAGGCGGTAACTGATGGTGGGTTTTTTTGTGTCACATTTACATTTACCCTGTTTGCCTTTGTCTACAGGTAGATAAAAAGTTAAATATCTGTGGAAATTTTGATAAGACCTTTTCCTATTTACCTATTCCCTCCTAACGCTCGGGGCTAAGAGGACAGCATTACGCCTGACTCATCGGTGTCAGTATAATCGCTCGGCCGGGTTCAGTCCCTGGGCACCTCATAAGTGCCCCTGTGCTATAATGATAGAAATGTCGCTGCACAGTATCAGCAAAAATGCCGGCAAATCCCATTCCTCTACCATAGTGCCCTTGTAATAATGATTATTTTATCCTGAGTTTTCTTTTTTAATTTCAAAGCCATACAATTAAGCTATAATCACAAACCATTCTTTTGTCATCATAGCAAGCAACTGACTGAAATGGTATCATTTATAGAATTTTTTTTTTTTAACTTTAAAATTGATATGAAACAACAAAACTTTGGTGGGTTTTTTATCACAGTGGGAGACAGAAATTTAACTCGGTCCATTGAAAACATTGAATTAAAATGGAAAAGACTTTGAATTGCAAGTGAACAATTTAAAAAGAAATCTGATAATCCAAAATTTGTGGAAATTTGGCAAAGAAAGTAAAATTAATGAACCATTAATCATGCGATGTGTCACCTTGACCTTGTTCTAATGGATGAGTTCAGATTTGTTAATAGCAGATTTAGTAGTCAACTGTCAGTTATAGTTGACTTAGGATTGTACATGTGATAAATCATCTCAGATCTTTTGTAGACAATGATTGAGCAATGAAAGCATATAATTAAAAGAAATTAAAAAACACGCTTAAACAAACTTTACTTTAGAATGTCACTCTATATTTGAAATGATGTTGTGACTATTGTAACTTGTGGACAATTAAAGACTAATAAAAGAGACTATCTAGGTTGGGATGATAGGCTTTTTCTCCTATACCACTAACTTCTAGTCCACATTTAACAAAAATATTTGGTGAATGGATGCAGTTACATTGTAGTTCAGGGTACTTGTTTCGGAGCTTGGGAACATACTCAAACATGCAACTACCATTGATTGTTTATTATTTGTTTGCTCATAGGGTTTATCCCACCAACAGTATTTCAGTCAATTGGAGACGGTATCCTCTTGAAGCAGATATAGTGCTGCCTTCACTGTGTATAGCATGCTGTGAACACCTGGCGTGATACCACACTCAGTCTCAGTATCCTGATACTGGGCCAATTAGTCTTGGCACTACCTTTATATTTGTTTGAACTTTAGCAAAGGAACTATACCACTAACATTTTTATTGACTTTGGTATGTTGGGGCCAGGAATTGAACCTGCGGCATCCCATACCTGGAGCTCTACCGATTGTGCTACCAGGTCGGTCAACTACCATTGACAGAAATAATATAACTATGTATTTGGAAGATGACCATTAGTTGAAATAATAGCATATATGATAAAAATCTATTTCGTGTGAATAAAAGTTACAAATGCAGGCCCTAGCAACCTCATTTAAAAAATATCCCTTTTAAGCACCCAAGGCTGTCAGTTTCCTTTAAATGTGGTATGACAGTTTACCTACATCAGATGAGGGTAACAATATTTATTACACTGTTCTGGGAAATTAAGGCACGCTAAATAAAGATGCTTTTGAACACTATCTATATTGTTAGACAGTAAAATTGCAACAAAAATCACTCTACTTGTTCATTACCTGCCAAATTTATGATAAGGCACGATAATGATCTCTGTTAAAAATAGATGTTGACGTCAGAGTGGACTACCCGGATGACGGTATAAGGTGAGAGGGCTTTTCCAGGCTGTCTCACGGGGCCGATAGCAACTATTTTTTCCAATTTCAAGAAAAAAATCCCCAATCTCATAAATTAGTTCCCGTATGAACCGAAATGCCTTTTACCGGTACATATAAAAAAATAACAACCAAGAAACCATGAAATCAAGAGACTTTTCCAATTAGACGAATCGTTTGTTTACTTTTAATCGGTGATCTGTGAAAACTACTTTCCTTGAATTTATGTATAAATGTAACCAGTGAAAAAATAGACCCTTACCCAGCCGTATACCGTAACGCAAGTTGAAGATGCATCACAGCGCTACTCCAGATAACATTATAGTCAATATATTGTTTGAAAATAAACAGAATTATTTTTTATTTCATAAACACAAGTATTTTCGCCGTTAATGTTTGACGGCATATAAAACAGAAAGGAGTTATGAAGCAAAAATTTTATGAAGTTATGAAGCATTACGAGCAGTACCAGCTTTTATACTAACCTGCAAAAAATAGTGACAAAAAATATCGCACAATAGTTACGGTAATACTATCCGAAAAAACCTAGAAAAAAAGATGCCAAGGGTACGCCAACGATTAAATCTCTCTGCAGCAAAACATCCAATGTTTCAAATGTCACTGAAAGTTCTTGCCAAGTGTCTGAGGATCAGATGGGTGATGATGGCCATACATGTACTGTAACTGATACAAGGCAGATTAAGCTTTAATGCAGAAAAAAAAAATGTTGAAATTTCCCAATTGGTTTGTTTTGTCGATACTTTTTTCCCCAAATTTGACTATTTACCGCGTCAAAAATTCCCAATTTTGGGCTGGGGCCTTTTTCCCAAAAACTCCTGAAAAAGCCCTGCGTGATGTCAAAAGTAAGGTGTCATGTGGTTTTCTTAGTTTAAAAATCGCAATCTCTGCAGCACGGCCCCGATAGGAAATAACTGTTTGGAATCACAAGAGATTTGTGCTTCACTGATCACACAGATATAGTGCATCATTGAACAGCATTTTGCTGGATCTTTATAGGTAACAATGATATATTTGATTGAGAGAAAAATATTTGGTCCAAACTTTCAGATACCATCTTTAAACTAAGATATAAGTTAAATGACCTGACCACCAAAAAAATTTGATGTGGGTGGTTTACAGAATTATGCATATCTATAAAAAAAAGAAAATCACAATGTTTAGAATCAATACTTATAATATACTTTACATACAATTGGTTTTATATTTAATACATAAAAAAATAAATGCCTATTTGCAGATATTAAATTTTTAATTGAAACAGCAGATTTAAGTCTGTTTATTTGGTTTATCATCCCACCAACATTATTTCAGTTATTTGGAGACGGTTCAAATTTAAGATGGTTTAAATTTAAGATTGTTTAAAGTGATTCCATACAGTAATGTATACATTTCACTGAATTCTTAAACTACCTATTCAAATTAAATAAATATAAAAGTGACATTCAAGGGAACTTATTTTAATATGATGGTAATGACAACACAGCAACTGTCAGAACAATCTCAACACAGTGTGCATCAAAGATGATTTCTGTCATACAAGTAAATTTATTTCTATTCAAATGGCTTTACATAAGTGCCTTTACAATTTAATATGCATAATTGCTTTTGCGTAAGTAGTTTGAGTTGTCAAAATAAATCTTTCAAAAAGAGGATAAACGACATATTATGAGGCACAGAGTGTCTTTGTAGTTTGACAAGCCATGTCTGTTTCATCAACCTAAGTAACTGACATTTATAAACTTGAAATAATAAACTGTACTTACTTTCTTGCTTATCTATGTCTTTTTAGAAGGTTGACATGCAAGTCAAAGAACGGACAGCCAAAACATTCATTCTGCAATTACCTGTAATTAATAAGATATGATAAAAAATACATACTTAACATCAACTGAGATATGATTGATCAAAAGGCAAACAGTGAAGGTTTGTTTTAAAGATATGTCTGTCTACTTTTAATAAATAATTTGCCAGAAAATGAAACCATTCTTTTCATAAAAACTCAGACATAAATAATGTCAAACAAAAATCATTAAATACTTTCTTTACAATACAAACAACACAGCTTCTGTTGAGCAATAGCCAGTACTTTTATTTTTATAATAATTATGACAACATAACAGGTGAGTGCAGTGACTTTGCTGATAAGCTCAATTTTTGTGTCATGTTAATTACTCGAGCAATCTGATTAATAATGATCAGGTTAATTTTAAGATATAATGGCTTACTCTATTAAGACATGTTAACAAAACAGCCTAAGATGGATTCTTATATGGTAATAAGAACATAAATATCAAATAATTAGACTGCAAGAAAACATGAGCACCCTGAACATATTTGATTATACACACCAAGGCTAGGGTAGTTAGGGGACATATTTTCCCAGAAAAAAATGTCTCTAGATGATGCCCCTGTTGATGCATTTTGATGGTATTTAAAATCAAAATTCCATCTACATTAAAAGTTAAAAATAATAAATGGTATGTACAAGTTAAATGGATGTATAAATAAGTCAGAAAACTCTACATAAATATTTGTACCATTTTTCTAATTCTTGACATTTTCTTATCACCCTTATGCATATGGGTAAGTGTGTAAGCCCAGACAGCCCCAGGAAAGTGATCCCCTTTATTATTGTAAGCAGCCTCAATTAGACTGCTTTCTAAAAAAATGAAAACCTACAAAGGTACAAATAATTGCTTTAAATATGATGTGAACATGCTCTTTATTTAATTCAGTCAACCAGTATTTGCCAGTTAATACCGCTGGCATGGAAAATACTCATATTTGCCGGCATTTTGCCAACCTGTTGATAGAGCATATGACATAGCAGAATGTGGTTGTGGGTATAATCCCAGCTGTGGGTAAAGGATTGTTTCCAGTTAGGGCCACTTCAATGGTGTCAGAAGTGGTTTTTGAAAGAGATTTTATCTAACAAATACATGAATCATAAAAATGAAGAAACATCACATATATTGTCTTCAATTATATACATTCTATTTTACTCGTGTTGGATTAAAGCATAATTATGATGGGCAAAAAAATCGAACATTAGTTGTAAAGGGAAACAACTGGAACAAAAAAATTATGAAATAGGCCATACAGAGTTGCAATTCCTTTTCATTGAAAGCTAAGGAAAACAAAATATTTTATCAACTTCTAATGTCAGAGAAAAAGATAATAAACGATGTGGTTTGATATATTTTAAGAAAAGAGCACATTACTCTATGCTTTCTCTGAAAATTAAGCTTCCAGACTGTTCATTTTATAAGGTTTCTATTTTAGATAAATCTACTCATAATTCGGTACAGCTTCCATTTAAAGTTTACACATTCATATAACAATACATAAGGCTATGGAGCATGACAATGGTAAAAACGTGTGTGCACTGCCGTGTCTGAATGTAAGATTTGTCAAAGTAAATATCGACAAATGCAAATGGCTTTTGAAGAGCTTCTAGTGACACTGATCACTAGTTTATATTTTTTATTCTTCCAACTTAAAACGTTTGTACTAGTATTGTACTAATACAAATTATTTTTAATATTAAATACTTACAGGTTTACAGCTCAATGTGACCATTTAGGTAGTGTTCACGGCATTTTTGAAAGTCGCATCTGCAAGAGCAAGCCTTTTACTCAACGCGTTTTGAGTTTGTTTTCGGCTTTGTACAAAATAAAAATGTCGTGCGCAAAGACACAGAGAACCAGTTTAGATTTTATGGCGCCAAATTCATTCCAGGCGCTACAGGCGCTAAGAGTTCTCTCCCATTAATTCAAACAGTTTCCCTCTACATCTTTAAACCGGCCGCAATAGCTCAGGTGGTAGAGCGTCAGTTTGCGGATCGGGAGGTCGTGGGTTCGAACCCCGGCCGGGTCAAACCAAAGTCTTTAAAGTTGGTAGTAGTGGCTTCCCTCCTAACGCTCGGGGCTAAGGGGACAGCATTACGCCTGACTCGTCGGTGTCAGTATAATGGACCGGCCGGGTTCAGTCCATTTGCAGAAGTTAGTTTCCTTAATTTGTATTATAATCAGTAAAACATTGCTGTGACTCATTTAATAATTGGCTGTTATAAAACGACCATCATAATTGTGTAACTGATTCACTATTCCAGAAGCGTGTTTCATCGACATTCAAATCTCAATGCAGGGACATATACAATCTACCTCGGCAATTTTTTACAATAGATGTGGTAATTATAAACTTTCTTGCATCGGACACGCATTAAAGGTGACTTGCCTGCATTTAAATCTTTATATCCATGCACAAAAATAGAATATTAAAAAGGAGAGAGAGACAGAGAAAGAGAGAGAGATGTATAATAAATATTGTAATTGTAAAAAAGCTTGCGGGTATATATATAGTTGATATATATATATTTAAACTTTAAAATATCTAATTTATAGTCAACAAACCAAACTTTAATTATGACTGAAATTTTTAAATCAAAGACAGAACATGGGAGGGCCTAGCTAGGGTGATCCAGGGTGTGTGTGTGTGTGTGTGTGTGTGTGTGTGTGTGTGTGTGTGTGTGTGTGTGTGTGTGTGTGTGTGCGGGAGCGGGGGGGGGGGGGGGGGGGGTCCTGGAACTGTCCCCGCCACCCATCCCACAAAAACAGAAAAAAACACTCACACATATTACATTTAAGAGTGTGTCCGATATTTTTGACGCTATTATTATTATTATTGTCACATATGTGCTACAAATAAGACAAGTAAGCACGTATTTACACCTACATTGTAATAAAACACACACAACGCATTGAAATTAAACTATTTGTGTAAAAAATACTTTTTATGAAGGTCTGTCAAGCATCTAAAATGCGGGAAATTACGCTATTTTGCTACTAGATGTCAACACTCCTCCTATGGGAGCATGCCTCCAGACCCCCTTACACTACTCGTACCTATGGTTCTCGCTCAGTTTGACTTCTCCCTTCATCCTTTGGAAAAAAATAATTATTTAAGAATATCTTTGTCGACAAGAATACAAATTTAGACTCACTGAAAAAAGTTTCTAGCAGCTTCTGAAATGCAGGATATAGCTTTATGTGCCCCACCCCTCCCCGTCCTGTTCAACTGTTCACCTCTGGTATTCATTAGCATATTTTGTTTTTTAAGTGTGATCTTTCGAGTGTAAATTGTTATATGTGTGTTCTTAAGGCAAACTAGTAAAGCTAAGGATTTTACAGAGTTTAAATTATTGAATGGTGAAGCGAAGGTCTCAAAACTACCAAAAGTTAGTATGCATAACTACCAACGCATCGCGTGTTTTATCTTATAGCGGTAATCCGCTGATAATATTTTTCGTCTTTTTTAATATCTAAAAACATAAAATATTGTAGAAATTTTTATTCACTCCGTTCTGAAAACTGCATAATGCACCAAACTGTTTGCAACCTGTAAAATGCATTTATTTTATGGAGACAGTGTGTTGAGCCTAATGAAACATGCGCATACATTCAACTGAGTACACACAATTCATAAAATACTTATCAAGTATTGTGCGTATACATAAGATTATCACGAAGATACTATCAGCCTGGCTTTGCTGTCTGGCTGTCAAGTGATAGCCACACTCTTTAATGTTTGAACACATTTTTACCTCTTCACATACTGTTTTTTTGACAAGGGTCTACTCAGCTTACTTTTCCATATCATATATTTTAACAGTCGAACAAAGAAAAGACACAGAGCTAGGACGTAAAGGAATATTTATCTCATATAAAGCATGAGACCCAAAGTTACGATGCAAAAGCGTGAATATATATGACTTACAAAAGCATGAGATGAAGAGTGTTATGGATGTAAAGGCGGTCATCTATGTCTTACAAAATCCCGGATTTAAAGCACCCAGGCGGTCTAATGTTTGTACTAAACTTTCTGGAGTCAACGTCCTTTTATATTCGCGAGTTGCATGTCTCGTAGCCAGAACCGAGCCACAAATGAAATGCACTCAGTTCAACTAACCACATTTTTAAAGTAAATTCAATGTTGTATGCTGTCCCGAATCGTACAGGTTTGCTTGTATGCTATTGTAACCATGGAAATGTACTAGAGCTGTTTGAGACATTCCAGGTCGTCCCTGTAGCCTAACGGTCATTTCTAGGCTGTAAATGTATGTTGTGATTTCTCTGTATTATATAACGTGTCTGTGCCTTTCTTATTGTTTTTGTTGTTGTAAATTATGTAAATAGATTAATAAACCTAACTATTTAACTTTCATTTACGTAGTATTGTTTCGGACAAAGTGTGATGTTTGGCCCTATAAAACATAATTGAAGTATCCCGGCCCGGCCCTTGTCCTACTAACCCTTGCACGTCGGTACCTGTTGGGTTTTCTCTTTAAGCGTTATATCTAGCACCAGTTTTTCTTTCAATAAATCAGAGCTGATACCTATCTAGCCGTATGCCCTGGAAGAAGACACACGACACACGGTAAGTGTTCAATCGGAACTCCTCGGGTAATTCCGTCCTCGGGACAATCATCCCTCGGATGTATGTGGTGCAATGATACTTAATGAAATCAAGATCGTTTTGTTCGCCGAAAGTCGATTATGCCTAAAATGTAGTTCGCACAAAATATGAACAATGGCATCGTATGACAACTGCATGTCTGCTGCGGTGGGTAAATTTTTAAGCCTGAATGATTTAAAATTGAAGCCGGAACAAATTGAAGTTTTACAGACTTCATACTGTAGTGACCTGTCATCCAAGCTGCCATCTTTGTTTTGACGTCTGTCACAAAAAGCTGTCCCATTTATTGAAATGGCCGAGGTGATCCGGCTACCTACATACATCCGAGAGATGATTCGTGAAATTTCCGAGGTGTTCCGATTGGGTAAGTGTTGTCAAATTTTGTTTCGTGTTGGTATAGCTTTAGCCATCTTGTTCGCGTATAGACCCAGACCAATTCGTTCTAGCTTTAAAGGTGCTATCCAAAAGGTTAAAGAAAATTTTTGTTTGCTAAAATAACCAAATAAGTCATTGTTACTTGAAAAGGTAAGAAAAATGCGATTCAATTATGCCCTAGATCTGTGTGAACAAGAAGCATAAATCCACACACGTCATTGCAAACAGGTATTTCCTATCTGATCCATCTGCAAAGATACCTATTTTTTTACTAAGAAAACCGCGTGACCACTTATTTTTGAGGTCACGTTATATATTTCACCGTGGGTTATCCGCTTTGGCGTCGATATCTATTTTTAGCAGAGATTACAAGATTGTGCTTATATATTTTTGTTTGGAAGAATGAACTTCTAGTGTTTATCGCGAATTGTACTGTCGAACAATACCACATCTTCGAAATGAAAGAAATGCTTTTTTCGTTATTTCCCTAGTGGGATGGTATTTTCATATACTAATATAAGAAAACAAATCTTTTAATTTGCTTATTTTGCAAAAAAAGAGCCCAAGCTTTTTAATAAATTCTTAATGTAGCCAATAAGAATCCATCTTATGCACATGTTTCAGTCTTAAGTGTGTGTTGTTATTTTTCAAAGTTGTAACCAATGGAAAAATCCAAAGTTTTCTAAATATATACCAAAATACCTACCACAAGGGAGGTAAAAATGTAGTTTTTAATAGCTATAGTAAAGCCCCTTTACATACGGAATGAGGGAATATAGGTAGTGTTCAAAACCTTCTATACATAATCGAATGTATAAGTTAATGCAAAATTTATGCCAAAATTCCCCAAAGCAGTGCACGATATTTTACATGTATCTGATCTCATTAGGTAAACAGTTGGATACCACTTTTAAGCCGTTTGATCAGAAAGTGTTCCCAATTAGTTAGTCTATCAATGCATCTTGTAATTGTAACATTTGCATGTAACAGCAAAGTATGTCAAAAAACAATGTAATAAAGAATTTATATAGTTTGTAGCATGTCAAGGGTTTATATTTCTTGCATCATTGATGAACCAAACACATGCTCAAGAGTGACCAAATGTCCATCTTTTTTTATTTATTACTCGTACATGTCCATAGAAATGTGTTGTTTAAATCAAAGCATTACGTAATACACAAAACTTTCAAAAGGTTTAAAACTGTAATTTGATTCTCATACTTACCAAGTTAATGCGCGTATTAGCTTAGATTAAGAGAGTACAAAGAATAAGAGAGTACAAGAAACGTGGCAATGCCACGAAACCAGGTTTTCAACGATTTACCAATTTTAGTAGTAGACTAAAAAGGCAGCAGTTATATGGATGTGCTATTAGTAATTGAAGAAGAACAGTAGTGTGTATTGGTTCATTCGAACTGCAGCTATTTTTTTAACTGTTTTTCTATTTTTAATAAGAGTGACATTGACTCGCCTGGCCCTAAATCCAATCCCAAGATAGATCTTTATGCAAGCTTGCTATATCCAAAGTTTTATCAAGATTGGTTTATCCTAACTGAAGTTATTGACCTTTAACTGTTTTTCTATTTTGAGCAACAGTGGCATAGACCTTGACCCGACTGGCCCCAAATCCAATCCCAAGCTAGGTCTTCATGTACGTTTGCTACATCCCAAGTTTTATCAAGATTGGTTCTTCCGAACTGAAGTTATTGACCGGAAACTGTGTTTCTATTTTCAGTAACAGTAACTTTGACCCGACTGGCCCCTAATCCAATCCCAAGCCAAGTTTGTACATCAGCTACCTACATACACAATTTCAGCACAGTACCTCCATTTTAATACAAATTATTAAGCGGAAAATGTTTTTCTATTTTAAGTAACAGTGATCTTGACCCGACTGGCCACAAATCAAATCCAATCCCAAGCTAGGTCTTCACGCAAGCTTGTTATATCCATAGTTAAGCAAGATTAGTTTAACCAAACTAAAGTTATTGAGTGGAAACTGTTTTTCCATTTTTAGTAACAGGGACCTTAACCTTTCCCTGACTGGCTCCAAATCAAATCCCAAGCAAGGTCTTTATGCAAGCTTGCTATATCAAAAGTTTCAGCAAGGTTGTTTTAACCAAACTAAAGTTATTGACCAGATACCCTCCGTTTGACGCCACCTGTCCGCCATACCCCAATCGTTGAAAACCTGGTTAATTACAAACGCAAATTAATCGTACAGACGTGCAACAAAGTATGTACGAAGTAGGCTATCTGACCTCGTGACGGTCGCAGGTCAGGAAACTGCTTACGTCACTGCTCACGTCACTAACTGATAGAATGTTCTCCGTGGTGTCAAATTGATTTGTAAAAGCTCGTCATAAATTCTGATTTTTTAATGGCCGATGCAACTGGTACATTCTTGAATATTCCTAGCTATTATAAATATATATGGCGGCGTTTACCTATTTTCCATCAGACTTGAGAATCCATTAGACTTGAGAAGAAATTCAAGACCAGATGTGAAAATATCGTCATAACAAGTGTTATAAAATAACAGCAATATGGGAATATTTTCTTCGATTTCATCTAGTGTATTTTTGGATTTATATTTATAATATCTTTGGGTATTATTTTTTGATTTTAAAAAGAATTAAGATTTTCATCAAGTGGATAATCTTATCAGGACTTGGTTCAGCTTAGACATTATTGGAGATAAATGATTAATGATAGTTTGTTAAATATATATTGTTAATAAGTTTTAATGGGTTTGTTTAATAAAATATATTGTATTATAAAACTTGTTGTTGACATTTGATTTCTGTTGCGCCATTGATCGTACCACAAGTTACTACTCAGGCAAAACAACAACTGTAGTGTTAACATGTTTTCACATTTTACAAGAAAAAACAACAATAAAAATAAATGCACAAACAAAAACTGGTACAATAAAGAAGAAACAAGTAATTTTTCAGTTTATTTTAAATAAATATCAAATTCGTTTGACCATGTTTACATTTACATGTACTATCAAGAAACTAATAAATCAGATAATAACAACAAAGCCATAAAAAACACACTTATTACATAATTTTATAGCAATATAATATTTAGAAGATGTCCTTTTACCAGTGACACACTAATGAAGTTAAAGACAAACACTGCTAAAGGATACATAAGCAATATATTTTAATAATTAAGTCACATTGACTGCAATGCCAGCAATTTATACTTTTTCTGTCATATTCATTTCTTTATTGAAGTTAACCTCTTTTTGTAAGTGCTGGGATCGATCCTTAAAATATATAAATTTTGTGTGTGTATTTGTGTGTGTGGATTTTTCATAAACTTCAGCTTCTTTAATTTATAACAAAACAACAGTGTGTAGGTAAATATGAAAATAGTGTTTTCTCAGTCTCTGGTTATATTTGTATACTTACTGCATCTAAATCCAGCAGATTTATGGTTCTTGTATTTATGCAAGTATGTATAGAAAGACAAACATGGCACTTGACATTTGTGTGCATAAAGGTTGATTACAATTAAAATGGTGACTTTAAACACTCAAATTACATTTTAAATGAGGGTTTTAAACATTACAATTACTTTATAAAACCAAAATTAAATTCGGTTTCGAACAAATACATGCGCATATCTTCATCTGAATTTTTAAGTACATGTTACTAAAAACAGAACACCAATAAATTTACCAGTAAGAAACGTTGCTTAAAATACCTTCCAGTCTAGAAAATTTATCTTACTAAAATTTCCATAATTCCCACATGATAAATATATGTACATATGTATTTATACCTGAAGTAAAAGTTGTGTAACACAATATAAATTTGTTTGCATCTGAATAAATGTCAACTTTAAGAGAAAGGAATTAAACTGAATGTGGAATTTAGTAGAAGACATAATATAGTACAAGTGTGCATATACATTTACCGTGTACACCAAAAAACATAAATATTTCAAAATAGAACCTCTGAAACTTGTTCTAAATTATAGGTATGTGAAATCTTTGGTTACAACAATTTCAGGCAGTCATAAAAATAACAGAAAGTCTTACAATTTAAATATTATTTGTTATGTTGTTTAACAAATAAATGTCCATTTTACTACCAAATCTTCCGTACAGAGCCTGTCTTCAAACTTTTGACTTTTTGCAAAGAGATTTTATTCCATAAAAATTCCATAGAAATATTTAAAATTTTAATTTGTTGTTGCCAGACAACAGGCCCTCTTATCTTAGGCATATTTCAAGTGATCACAGTTTTTTCTGCAAAAATCCATGGGCGTGCATCTTTGGCATGCACTGCATTCCTTTGACAGATATCAGGAATGGGATTATTGGTCAAATTTGTTTTAATGATAGCATAACCTCAAACAATTTTACAACTGCAAGATCAGCTACCTCAGTTGTTTTGTTGAAAAGTCAATAGACAAAAACGTTTTCACTATAATGACACAATACAAATTCTTGATTCCCAAGGTCATATCTCTCAAAATGCTCTGTGTGTGCATATGTGTGTGTGCATATACGTCTTTTTTTGACTAGTTATCCAGTATGTGCTCTTGAAACAAACATTACTTATATTTTAGCCCAATTTGTTCAACTTCTCAAGTTGATTTAAGCTAAAACATCAAATATATATCCACAATGAATACCGGTATGTTGCTTTTTACTTGATATATGGACACAGATAGAATGATGGTGATGATGATGAGGATTACTCTGACTACCATGAAAAATGAGTTCAACTTTTCAATTTGAGCGCAGTTTTAAATATTCTTCCACATAGGATGTGTGGCTTTTGTTTTTTATGATGATAATAATGATGATGATGATCATGCTGATTGCAAGATGATTAAGATCCACTGCAAAAATAGTTATCACAGCAAAATATTGCCATACCATGCCACGTGTAACACAATATATTGGCATAATTATCACAACTCATCAAGCTGCACCAAGATAAGATCCACTGCCTCACTAAATGAATTCACTACAACAGCGCCCTCTGGAAGGTGCTTCTCATCGCCAGGGCGATACTTGCCTGCAAACAATTGATAAAAACAAAAATGCATGTGCTGGTAGGATAAACAGTATCTGTAGATCAAGAAATGCAATTAAAATTTAATGTTTTAAAAGAAAATGATCATGCTCTCACAATAAGAAGATTAATGTTTTAGTCAAACTATGTCGATTTTGTATTTGTACTTTGGGTTACATAGCACACCAACACTTCATAGATCATATGATGCAAAATATGATGATATCAAATGTAAAAAATATCAATTGATTTGATGATTTTGCTTCTGCTGTTAGCAGTGACAACAATTCATATGTGAATTCCCTTAATTCTTTTCAACATAACTGAATTTCCATGCTATATTACCAACTATGCTTCACTTACCAGTTTTGACTAAAATGCCACTCAAGCCAGCCTCTATTGCCCCTCTAACATCATCCCTGGCATCCTATAAGGTACAATACACAAAAATATAAAATACAAATAAAGACTTACAATGAAGCCGAAATATAGTTTTAAGGACCAGGATACTGTCATATTGACAGAGGATGCAGTAAACGAAGGAAAATGTTACTTCTTTTTGAAGTTAGATTTATAATATAAATTCACAATAGACCTTTAAAAATAACCAAAAAAACAACAACATGCAACCAAGAACTGTCCTTAGATAGCATGCTCCACTTTTCTCTGTGCAAGATAGTAAAATGTTAGGTGTTGCCAACCTTATAAAAAAACAATCAAATTCAAAGTCAAAACAGGGACATAACTGTGAACTTGACTCACAAATGACTAGCAACTGGCTAATAAAAATACCAGGAGTTTTACTTATAAAATAGCACATCTCAACCATTAGTTTTCTGTGTTTTTTTGTTAATAACCTTTTTTAGTTCTAAGTCACCTTCTTACAAATCCATACAAAATAAGACATACTGAAAAGGATACAGCAGCAAATAGTGCAGGTCAGGATAAAACAACTCTCAGATCCACACTACCTGCCTAATCCTGAGCAACTCTTGATCAATGCAGCACAGACAATATTCAGTTGCTTGTAAAACTTTGTTTTAGTTTAAACACACTTATTTAGATTAAACTAACTTATTAAATTTAAACATACTTTTTTAAATATCATAGGAAAAAAAGTTGTTCAACTTGTTTACATGTGCTCTTAAACAGACTTTGTTGCATACCTCCTCGGTATAAATTCAACTTTAAGTTAAGTTGTAAGAACATTCCAAGACAGACTTTGTCACTAGATAACAGTTTAGCTGAAATTAATCTTGAGTGGTTCCTCACATCGAAGGTGTACAAATGGGAACAAGTAAAGCCTAAAGGTTATATGTGTACAAATGGGTATCAGTAAAGGTTATATATGTGTCACACTTAAGACTTCCATGCACCTGCCCAAACAGGATTACAAAAAAAATAGCTAATGAAATGTTTTGTTTTTGAAATACATTGCAGCAACCAATTATGATCAACATGCAGATTCAAAGACCCTTGACAAACACAAGGGTAGGACCACCTGCGCACCAGAAGTCAGCAGAAAGACCTCCCAACATTATGTCCTTTTCTCTGAGGATTTGTAAGGGACTCACAGCCACAAGGTGAGAGGTTAAGCAATCAGAAAAGTAACAAATTGGTGACCTTCCCACTATGCCATGGACAATATTTTATTAATATATTAAGACCTATGTCGCTGTATAATCTGCACAAGAAGCAAGAAAGTGTCAGGATTTCAAGCTGTACAAAGATATATCTGATCATCAGTTTCCTTACATCTCCAATCATAACACACACATCTGGCTGCAAACCAAACTCCTTCACAGCTCCAAGGAAAAATCCCTGCTCAGGTTTTCCAACCACTTCTGCCTGCGTGTCAGCTGCGTACTCCAGGGCTGATACAAATGGACCTAGCAAAAATTGAGGTTTAAAATCTTAAGAGGAATTAGATACTAATACTCTACTGGTTTCAATCATCGAATTTAAACTGAAGGAATATGGAATATTTATATTAAAGGAAAGAAAATTAAAAAAAGAAAAAAAAACATAACCTGGTATCATTAAAAATGCAGGATATATACTTTTAAAATTGATCTCATTCATATTAAGAGAAGATTGACATGTTTGAAATAAATGCAAATAGATAGAATCCACTGTACTAGATGAATAGAATTCCACTAGTTTAAATTTAAATTGCATTTTCTACTTGTTTGATAATTATGAAAATGTTTTTTTTGTTATGAATTTTTTTTTTTTTTTTTAAATGCATGTTTTTAAAAAAATATAATTTGAAATATGTTCTATGTCTTCTCAAACAAAAGACTTAATACTAAACTTGATAAAATAAATGACCTTCTTCAGATTCATTTAAATACCCATTGTGGGTGGTATATTGGAAACATTTTTGTCTGTTCTCCATTCTAGAACGGGGTAAGAACACACAGTATCAGTATGCAACCTGTATAAGCCTATGCATTCTGTGCAGGTGTTTACTTTTTTTTCACAGAAATTTATGAACTGCATCTTTGTCAAGCCACTCTTTCTCTTTAGCATCACAGAATTCTTATGACACTATTTAATGAATTCCAATGTAATAATATTGTCATGAAATAGTCCTTAAATTTCTATTCTCTTTCAATTAATAAAAGACGTGGCATAAATTAGAAACAAAATCAGTTGGCTTGCAGTTATGACTGTTGTTATCACAGCTTGTAAGATCGGGTTCAATATGGCTCAAGCTGTCATAATATCAGTTCTATCAACCAGTCAGATGATATTGTGCATATAAGAAACTATAATATCTCTGCTCAATTGTATTTTCCTATCATTTTAGAAATGGTATACCCAAAGAGATATATCCTTACAGAGAAGTGTTAATTCTGGTTTCGGGGTGCCAGTGGCCAAGTGGTTAGAGTCACTGACTTTAAACACCTCAGACCCTCACCGCATGGGTTTAAGTTCCAGTCGTGGCGAGAACTTTCATGTGGGGATGTTTTCCAGCTAACCTGTTGCATGCTGGTGGTTCTACCCAGACATAAGTCTGGGGTCTTCCTCCACCAATAATTAGCTGGATGGCGCCAATATGATCATAATTGTGTCAGTGGGATGCAACAAACAAACAAAATTCTGGTTATAAGAAAAATGAACAATTGTATTCGCAGAGGTTTATCCAATTATGGCCCACCTGGTCCAAGGGCAAGCCCATCTGGTCGCTTGTAGTACCTGGCCTTATGGATGGCAATAAGTGGCGCCCCTTTTAACACTAGTCTATAATATGGGAAAAAAAAAGTTTTCCATTAATATTTATTGATTTATTTGGGTTTTATGGCACACCGACACTTACCAGGTCATATGGCGCCAAATACAAAGAAGTTTAATGTGCATAGAGAATAGTCAGGTAAAAACTAAACTATGTTAGTAAAATATAGAAAAATATAAAAATCTATGAGGTTAAAATAATGTGAACTTCAATCAAAAAATAGGTTAATATATTAAACAGTCTATTTCCATTAATTACTCAAATTGATGAAACATTGTTTTAGATAGCATGCCACCTGTGTACTATGCCTCTTAACAATTAGATATGTTAAGACATTGCAAGAGTTAGGTCATATTGAGTAGTTATGTTACAGTTTGTTTGAAAACAAGAGTTCCATTCTATATCAAACGCTGGACTCGCCAGCATGTTTTCAAGAGTAATTACACATAAAACTTACTTACACTTTCTGCTGTTTAACTAATAAGTTTCATGTTGGATTGAAATACATTATTGAGCTGAGGTGGCATTTTTATTTATTGCTTATTTTTTAATTATGTAAAACTTATATCATTTCATATTTTTTCACAAACATACAATATGAGTTCACATTTTTTCACAAACATACAAAGTGATGAGTATAAAATAGAACATGGTCCTTTGAGTATTTCAACCTATCAAAATTTGAAATGACACTAGACAAAGGTATACACATGTTAAATGCATAATTGACTAAAACAAAGTGAGACATTACATTAATGTAGAAAACCTGACAGTTACTGCCTCCGTTACTGCAAAAGGACCGACTGGTGTGTTTAAATTGATTTACTGAGCTCTGACCTTCCAGTTGCTGAAGATTTTCTCACAAACAGTGTAATGAAAACAAAATAAATTTAAACAAAGTCGTCAAAGTGATGATATTTACTGAAAACAAAAGTATTGATCTCCAATAACAACAACAACAAAGCAAAGACATAATTACAAACAATTATGTCCACTTAGTCTTTGATTTGTATCCCTGGTACAGGTAAATCCGTGTAAAATATCCTGGACTTTTCATGTTGAAGTATTATTGCAGCACAGAATATGCTTTCCTCATTCTCTAGCAAACATTAATGAAAAAATATACAAAATCACAGTTTCAAAGAATTTGATACTTTTCATAATCATTACCAGTTTTAATTTTGTGTAAACAATGTCTACCTGAATGCTGCATTCATGTCATCATAGTTTAACTTGTCAGGGGCTAAACCAATTACAACTGAATCCAAGTGGTCTTGGGCAACTCCTGTACATTAAAAAATTAATAAATAGAAACAAACAAGAGGTGTATCTTAATCTATAAAAGGTAGTATCCCACACTTTGAACACGTTTTTTCTCAAACAACCAAATAATTTATTGCTATATGAAAGACCCTGTGAAATATGATTTACTGAGAATCTACGTCAGTAACAAATAGTTAAGCATTACATTTCATTTCTCATTACAAACAGCTACTCGCAAGCTGAACCAAGCTGCAGAGTTAGCTATTTTCAAACTAAGAACCTTATTACATGTATAACAAAGTTTGAAACTTGGACATGTACCTAGTCATAAATGATCATTATCCATATAGATGACAGGTGTAGTAAATGTTGTTCTATTTTAATTATAAGGGTTGTACATGTAGTAGTGCTGGATTTGTGCAAGAATGTGCTTGTTTAAAAAAGGTATCATCCCATATGTAAAAGTATATGTATTGATAGGAGACACAGCACCGTAATCATAGGCAATATGCAATGTTCTTTAACAAGTGGTAATTTAAAAGCTTTGTGATTGAATATGCCTCATTTTTTAAAAATGCGGATTCATTTGTCTACAATGATACCTAATGTCTCATGCCCTTAAAGCTAGACACTGCCCCCATAAGTGTTGTATTTCATTTGTCTATAATGATACCTGATGTCTCATGCCCTTATAGCTAGACACTGCCCCCATAAGTGTTGTATTTCATTCGTCTATAATGATACCTAATGTCTCATGCCCTTATAGCTAGATACTGCCCCCATAAGTTTGTATTTCATTCGTCTATAATGATACCTAATGTCTCATGCCCTTAAAGCTAGACACTGCCCCCATAAGTGTTGTATTTCATTTGTCTATAATGATACCTGATGTCTCATGCCCTTATAGCTAGACACTGCCCCCATAAGTGTTGTATTTCATTCGTCTACAATGATACCTAATGTCTCATGCCCTTATAGCTAGACACTGCCCCCATAAGTGTTGTATTTCATTTGTCTACAATGATACCTAATGTCTCATGCCCTTAAAGCTAGACACTGCCCCCATAAGTGTTGTATTTCATTTGTCTACAATGATACCTAATGTCTCATGCCCTTATAGCTAGATACTGCCCCTATAAGTTTGTATTTCATTCGTCTACAATGATACCTAATGTCTCATGCCCTTATAGCTAGATACTGCCCCCATAAGTTTGTATTTCATTCGTCTACAATGATACCTAATGTCTCATGCCCTTATAGCTAGACACTGCCCCCATAAGTGTTGTATTTCATTCGTCTACAATGATACCTAATGTCTCATGCCCTTATAGCTAGACACTGCCCCCATAAGTGTTGTATTTCATTTGTCTACAATGATACCTAATGTCTCATGCCCTTAAAGCTAGACACTGCCCCCATAAGTGTTGTATTTCATTTGTCTACAATGATACCTAATGTCTCATGCCCTTATAGCTAGACACTGCCCCTATAAGTTTGTATTTCATTTGTCTACAATGATACCTAATGTCTCATGCCCTTAAAGCTAGACACTGCCCCCATAAGTGTTGTATTTCATTTGTCTATAATGATACCTGATGTCTCATGCCCTTATAGCTAGACACTGCCCCCATAAGTGTTGTATTTCATTCGTCTATAATGATACCTAATGTCTCATGCCCTTATAGCTAGATACTGCCCCCATAAGTTTGTATTTCATTTGTGTATAATGATGCCTAATGTCCTTATAGCTAGACACTGCCCCCATAAGTGTTGTATTTCATTCGTCTATAATGATACCTAATGTCTCATGCCCTTATAGCAAGACACTGCCCCCATAAGTTTGTATTTCATTCGTCTATAATGATACCTAATGTCTCATGCTCTTATAGCTAGACAATGCCCCTATAAGTTTGTATTTCATTCGTCTATAATGATACCTAATGTCTCATGCCCTTATAGCTAGACACTGCCCCCATATGTGTTGTATTTCATTTGTCTATAATGATACCTAATGTCTCATGCCCTTATAGCTAGATACTGCCCCCATAAGTGTTGTATTTCATTCGTCTATAATGATACCCTCATGTCTCATGCCCTTATAGCTAGATACTGCCCCCATAAGTGTTGTATTTCATTCGTCTATAATGATACCTAATGTCTCATGCCCTTATAGCTAGACACTGCCCCTATAAGTTTGTATTTCATTCGTCTATAATGATACCTAATGTCTCATGCCCTTATAGCTAGATACTGCCCCCATAAGTGTTGTATTTCATTCGTCTACAATGATACCTAATGTCTCATGCCCTTATAGCTAGACACTGCCCCCATAAGTGTGGTATTTCATTCGTCTATAATGATACCTAATGTCTCATGCCCTTATAGCTAGATACTGCCCCCATAAGTGTTGTATTTCATTCGTCTACAATGATACCTAATGTCTCATGCCCTTATAGCTAGACACTGCCCCTATAAGTTTGTATTTCATTTGTCTATAATGATACCTAATGTCTCATGCCCTTATAGCTAGACACTGCCCCCATAAGTTTGTATTTCATTCGTCTATAATGATACCTAATGTCTCATGCCCTTATAGCTAGACACTGCCCCTATAAGTTTGTATTTCATTCGTCTATAATGATACCTAATGTCTCATGCCCTTATAGCTAGACACTGCCCCCATAAGTGTTGTATTTCACTCGTCTATAATGATACCCTCATGTCTCATGCCCTTATAGCTAGATACTGCCCCCATAAGTGTTGTATTTCATTCGTCTATAATGATACCTAATGTCTCATGCCCTTATAGCTAGACACTGCCCCTATAAGTGTGTATTTCATTCGTCTATAATGATACCTAATGTCTCATGCCCTTATAGCTAGATACTGCCCTCATAAGTGTTGCATTTCATTCGTCTACAATGATACCTAATGTCTCATGCCCTTATAGCTAGACACTGCCCCCATAAGTGTTGTATTTCATTCGTCTATAATGATACCTAATGTCTCATGCCCTTATAGCTAGATACTGCCCCCATAATTGTTGTATTTCATTCGTCTATAATGATACCTTATGTCTCATGCCCTTATAGGTAGACACTGCCCCTATAAGTTTGTATTTCATTTGTCTATAATGATACCTAATGTCTCATGCCCTTATAGCTAGACACTGCCCCCATAAGTGTTGTATTTCATTCGTCTACAATGATACCTAATGTCTCATGCCCTTATAGCTAGACACTGCCCCCATATGTGTTGTATTTCATTCGTCTATAATGATACCTAATGTCTCATGCCCTAATAGCTAGACACTGCCCCCATAAGTGTTGTATTTTATTCGTCTATAATGATACCTAATGTCTCATGCCCTTATAGCTAGACACTGCCCCCATATGTGTTGTATTTCATTTGTCTATAATGATACCCTCATGTCTCATGCCCTTATAGCTAGACACTGCCCCTATAAGTTTGTATTTCATTCGTCTATAATGATACCTAATGATTCATGCCCTTATAGCTAGATACTGCCCCCATAAGTGTTGTATTTCATTCGTCTATAATGATACCTAATGTCTCATGCCCTTATAGCTAGACACTGCCCCTATAAGTTTGTATTTCATTCGTCTATAATGATACCTAATGTCTCATGCCCTTATAGCTAGATACTGCCCCCATAAGTGTTGTATTTCATTCGTCTATAATGATACCTAATGTCTCATGCCCTTATAGCTAGACACTGCCCCTATAAGTTTGTATTTCATTCGTCTATAATGATACCTAATGTCTCATGCCCTTATAGCTAGACACTGCCCCCATATGTGTTGTATTTCATTTGTCTACAATGATACCTAATGTCTCATGCCCTTATAGCTAGACACTGCCCCCATAAGTGTTGTATTTCATTTGTCTATAATGATACCTAATGTCTCATGCCCTTATAGCTAGATACTGCCCCCATAAGTGTTGTATTTCATTCGTCTATAATGATACCTAATGTCTCATGCCCTTATAGCTAGACACTGCCCCCATATGTGTTGTATTTCATTTGTCTATAATGATACCTAATGTCTTATGCCCTTATAGCTAGATGCTGCCCCCATAAGTGTTGTATTTCATTTGTCTATAATGATACCTAATGTCTCATGCTCTTATAGCTAGATACTGCCCCCATAAGTGTTGTATTTCATTCGTCTATAATGATACCTAATGTCTCATGCCCTTATAGCTAGACACTGCCCCCATAAGTGTTGTATTTCATTTGTCTATAATGATACCTAATGTCTCATGCCCTTATAGGTAGACACTGCCCCCATAAGTTTTGTATTTCATTTGTGTATAATGATGCCTAATGTCCTTATAGCTAGACACTGCCCACATAAGTTTTGTATTTCATTTGTTTGAATTAGATCCTCGCAAGTGCTAATGAACTTTCTTGGTTCATTATAGACTGCCTAACAATGTGATTTATTATAGGCTGCCATGTGTTATTCTTTGTTTGAGTGCATGTTTGTGTAAGTTTATTGATGAATAATTTTCTCTATAAAGATATAAAATGGAACTATTACTATTAAAGATAATTAATCAGAACATATTTTTTCTTTTTGCATACCTTCAAATTCTTCCATAGCTTTAGCATCAACCAGCAACAGGGGAGACAACTTTCTATTTTCTATTAGTTCCCTTGCTGCAGTCAGTGATGTAAACACTTGGTGAGGCTGGATGTCGAAACCAATCTTTGTCAACCGCTCTAGCAACACTCTCTTGGACTCCTTTGTGGTGTTTGTGACATATTTCACATGAAGACCACTGTTGCTTAACCTGCATTGTTATTATAATGAGTATCAGTTATGAAGATTTGTATCGGCAATGTTATATAAAGGTGCATTTTAATCCTACTACATTTATTAAAAAAATATAAAAACAAGTTATTTGCAAACAGCTACATAAAAAGCTTACTTGACATATTGTTTAAGACTCTACAGCAAAAACCTGATCCTGATCAGAGGTTTCCACAAGATCTGGATACAAAGGTATTTGCCCAGGTTTGATCAATATATGATTAACAAGCCAGGCCGGGGGTTAATGCAATAAATGGTGATTTATACTTTCTTTATACCAGGTTTGCAAAAGCAGCACTGAAGTACAGTCTTACACCAATCAGCAGAAGGTAGCGAGGTAAGTATGAGAATTAACAAGTCAGAGGTACGTCAAAATTTAAATGATATGTGAATTAGGTGGACTTACACTAATTAAAAGTAAAATAATAAAAATGGTCTTTGTTCCACATGGTATCTTAAAAGGCAAGTCATCTCAAGAATTGGGAAGAAATGTGATTGGTTTACACATAAAAATCCTGAGGTGTCGAGTATGTTTCTTTTATTACATAGCATGTCCTATATAAATAACAGTGTCGAAATGACGTTAGTGATCACACTATTTTACACAAAAGCATAAAACCCATTTGAAGTCTTTCATTAGTTCTAGGAAAGCAAGTGATTTATTTCATTTTAACCTTTTCTGAGCTTGAATAGATCCAGGAACTTCAGCATCATCAACATGGATTGTGCCACTGAGATCTACCAGCACAGCTTGAATCTTGGAAAACATTCTTCTTGAACATACTAAACCTTAAACAAAAAGCAAAAAAAGAAATTACCAGTTATATTTTAATGTTATCATCATCAACAGCAGCACCAAAATTGATAACACTCAGATCTACCAGCAGAGCATTAATTTTGGTCAATATCCTATTGTAATAAAAAATATTACATTAAATAATTCATAAGACAAAATAATAAAAACAATGACACAAAACATCCAAGGGTGTCCAATTTATATTTTAAAACTAAAGCATGTCATTAGCCAAACAACAACGGTGGACCTCTGATAAGCACTTTCATTTAAAGTGAGCTGATAATATGTTCAAACAATCGACCTTCACATGTCAATGAAAAAAGTTGCACAATTTTTATTGTATAATGCATACATGTGAACTCTCCCACTTTTGGTGAGGGACTCCCACTTTTAAGGTTCAAAATTATTTGAAAATGAGGGGTGTTTAATATAATAAAATAATAAATCTCCCACTATGCAAGTGAAACTCTCCCTCTCTGGACTCAGAAAAAGTTCACATGTTTGATATTGTCTAAATAAACACACCAAACAACTTCACATACTAATGTAGCTATTTTTTATGAAACTTATTTCACAAATATTGAACAGATAATAATCTTAATCCTTGTATAACACTGCTTACAGTGAGAATAAAACATACTGGTACTTAACACACATGGTGCGAACTTGGCCAAAACAAGTAAATTCTATACGTGGTACAAAGCTTAAGAGGTACGAATCTAAAACGCCCAAGAACAGCTACATAGAGCTGCTCTGTCATTTCAATGAAAAGACCCGGCTAGAAAGCATGGAGTAGTGAACAATCCAATAATTATAACTGTAACATAGGGAGAAAAATGTGCAGCCAGTCCGGGACTCGAACCCGGGACCCTTCGCTTACATGGCGAATGCTCTACCGACTGAGCTAACCGGACCGCTTACACACTCTCTCCCTATCACCCGGCTACATACACCCCGGGCAACTTGAAATTCGTCCTCGAATTTCCACAGACTAAATACTCTACATAGAACTCACAAGCACTTCTCAAGCACTTGTACGTAACGACCGCGGGTCATTTACGTTGGGCGCCATTGTAACATAGGGAGAAAAATGTGCAGCCAGTCCGGGACTCGAACCCGGGACCCTTCGCTTACATGGCGAATGCTCTACCGACTGAGCTAACCGGACCGCTTACACACTCTCTCCCTATCACCCGGCTACATAACAACAGATAACATAAAGGGTGATGTGTTTTTATGTAATAAAAATATATATATAAATTTTTATATTTCTTTTTCTCCTCTGTGATGTTCCTAAACACCATGTTGGCATTGTTGGATTTGTCTCGTTGAGTCTCGAGAAATTCACATTCATGAATGGAGGCTGTTTCTGGAAAACTGAAAGACTGTTGCATTACAGCATATATGATTCTTCCAAGTAATAAAGAAGGGAGATAACACAAGCAATATTACTGTAAAGTTATGTCCCCTATATTCATAAAAGTTGCATTTGCTTTCACCATTACAGCTAACAATGAACGTGCAAAAAGACGAAATAAAATGCAGTGACCTATAGAAATGAGTCGGGAATTTCTCGATTAAACAAAGAACAAACATTAGGCGAATCCTAATTTTGATCTAAAAATAAACCATTTATAAATAATGGGTTTTCGCGGATATATTCCCGATGAATAATTAGAAAAAGCAGCGCCTTTCCTAAATGACATCACAAGACAATAAAAGCAAAGCATGACTTATCCAACTGTATATCAAAGTGTTGCTTACCTCGCATGCGATGTATCGAAAACTTGTCAGAAATTGCAAGAATAAATAACATTTAGCAGAAATAAAATAATCTGCGGCGCTGAATTGCGATCCCAGTATCGGGACTGCATTACTAATGCTGACCAACCAGCTCCTTCTTCTAGAAGAAAAAAGGTGAGTTTTAGTTCTTATGATTTATTTACATATTCATAAACTGCACCGGTATCGTGTGGGACCAGGCTATAAAATATAACCCTTTATCACAACATGGCATGTAAGTATATGCCCCCCCCCCCCGCGCTTCCCAAAATGATTGTTTTGTCTGCCGTTGGGAGAATAAAAAAACGTATCGGCGCTTTTGAGCTAGGTTTAGCCCTTTAAAGGTGCACATGGTATGCGACAATTTGCCTATATCAAATACATTTGATTCCGCTTATTTGCATACATAACTTACCAGATAATTTTTTGCAGTTAACCAGAATATACGTTAAACCGGAGCAATATTGAAGTACCATTTTAATGAGTGTATTTTGTTTTTTGATACCGCAACAACAACAACAACAACAACTTATTTTTATACATGATATAAAGTTCTCTTTTCAGATGTTACTTTTTAATGAATCAGAAGTAAAATATATCTCCATTTACTATGATGTAACTTTTTTTGTCTTTTTGATTTCATATATAAATAATATAATAAAACAAATAAATAAAACAAATAAACCATTTCATTTTTTTATTTTGACATGTTCTTCAGACATAGAACTACACAATATGACAAAATAGAGCTTTCAAGAAATTTGTAAAACTTGAAAAAAGATATTTTATCTGCACAACAAAATTGTCGTCAAATTATCATACTGTATTGGAAACCGCATATCTTTTTCTTTTATTTTTCACTATACAGTGTTTATGATAGCTAATCATGTTTTATTGTTAAATCGATTGAATGAAAGACGCTTAAACACATCAAAAGAGATTTTAATATAGAAAATAGTGCTAGTCATACTTTTATTGTGTATTTAAATATCTTGTAAACATGGAAAAATGCTTGAAAAATATACAAAGTAGATGACCCTATTGTCAGGGTAATCGTTATAGCTAAAAAAAAAGAGCACATAAACCTTCCATTTTTCTTTATATAATAAAATTATATAATTTATATAATAAAATGAATTCAGCATACATTTTTATAATATATATAGAAATGAAAGCAATATATGAAAGGAAAAAAAAATAGGAATCGTCTTTAAAGCGATTGTTTATTTGTTTTGCCTAACAGTAGAGGAAGTGTTGAGAAATTTTGCCCCAAAATCACCCAAACATGCATAATAAATTGTTACATATATTTCATGTAGGAAAACTGTCGGATACCATCTTTTACGGTGCTGACAATATGTATTACGACCATTGCGTAAACATAAGATAACCATAAACAAAGGGACATGTTAAAACAATAAATCTTATATACAAAATTTCGTTTCGTTCTATTTTCACATGTTACTTACTAAATGACGAGAAATTTAGAAAAAAGGTTCACAGATATAAAATGGATCATAAATACACTACGATTTAAATATTGACAGATTTTGACAGAGACATATACATGTACACCAAAATGATATACCACCATCACCACAACAACATCATTATCAACAACACATAACGCTAGCGACATCAATACTTTTAGTCCATTTACTTTTGCGCCCTCATTTCACTGTTATGCTAAAACAGCAAACATTTATATTTTATAAAAATGGGATACAAATGGCTATTATCGCAATTTTACGAAGAATTGTTAAGCAATGTTCTTGACATAAAAATTAATTCATATAATGACATTTTGAAAAGGATACGCTGGCCGTTAACCATTAACAAACATGTTACCGAAAGTTTTTTTTATTTTTCTTTACTTTCCCTGTCCATAAATAGTTTACATTTTATATCAAAATACAACTTAACATAAAAAGCCACTGACTTCCCTCAGGTTATGTCTTTCAGGCTGTCATCGTTTATGGAAAGTTGTGAAAATTAAGCAAACTGTGCACAATTTATGTTCGTTTGAAAATTTAAAATGCTTTTTTGTCCTTATGGTCTTATGAAAGCGACACCGTTTAAACAACATACATTATTCAAAAGCCGTATGATTTTGCTTTAATGCGTGTGTAATGTGCACATTCTACGAAGAATGGTTGTTAAATAGATAGTTTCCATGTGATGTCATAGGCACTGATAAGACAGTTTAAGGCGGCCATCTTTGAAGGCAGAAGCTAATGCAGGCCGAAATCTGGAAATATGTGCTCTATTAAACTCACCACTGTGTTTTTATTTTTCAGTCTATTTTACTGAATTTAATATCAAATTTAACAGCTTTTATGAAGTATTTTAAATATCAAAACTATATTTTGACAGTTTAAAAGGTAAAAAAAAACAACAACCCAAAAGTTACACTGTTCATTTTGTTTAAGGATGAGCTAATAATTTTATTTATTTATGTGTATTAATTCTTTGCGCATTTATCAATTTTACAAATATTGCATTCTAAAAATATAAATTTCTAGAGCTTTCCAATGGTGTATAGTTTTTAATTTTTGGATCACAAATGAAAAAATAACAAGAAAATAAAATTTACGCTTCTATACAATTCATCTGAAAATCACTTGAAGATGCCATCAAAGATGGCTGCCAAGATAAGGGATCTTCACTGATGTTGAAACTATTGACACATTTGTTGTTTGTCGTTAGTGGCAGTTGTTTGTTTAGTTTTACATTTAATGATTGAAACAAACCTTATTGTTGCATGTAATAAAACTGTTTAAATTACAATCAACTTGAATTTAATCATCCGTTAAATAGGAGGGCCATGCATCTATCAGACAACACGTTTTATAGTTTAATGAGACTCGATTACAATAGAAGGTGTTTACATTACGCATAGCATAACACGATCCACACTTCATATTTATGCAAATGATGCGGGGCAGGGGGCACTATCGAACAAATCAGAGTTCTGACTGACATATAAACATGACATACATTCCCACACACGTAGCTCAGTGCTAGGTTAATACTGAGCTTCATGAGGCTGAACGCGAATACAAATAAACTGAAAAGCGTTGCGACGCTTTTTATTGATTCTCGGAGACTAAGGACAATATACAGCCAAACACCCATGGATGATAACACGGAATGACCTTCAAGTTCGAGCGAGCTGGGAGTTCGATGGTAAGAGAAACTTAGAAAAAACTGGTAACAGAACAAAATGAAACACTGTCAGAAGACCTTGTTAAGGGACGAATATTTTAACATAGCATGCACAAATTTCATATTTTATTAACAAAAAAACCCCCAAAACAACACAATTTGTGAAAATTTAAAAATGCATTAAGAAGACTGCCAAACATCAGGCGAAACCATTAAAGTTTAAACGCTTATATAGCAATTATTATAGCGGGGCGGAAGGATGTTGTACGACTCAGGCAAACGGGCAATAAATTCTGATTTTTTTTATAACATAAAACACTTTTCATACCTTAATATTTACTGTTGTGCCTGTCAGAGTAGACAGAGGGACTGCTTATGGACATAATTTATTTGTTTTATAAAAGTTGAGACAAACTTAGCAAACGTTTGAAAGGAAAACTTCTTCTCTCTTTCATGTTTTAAAGGTCTAACAGTTTGGACCAAAATTATTTCATTAAACATCTTGATAGACTTTTGTTACCTGAACAGATTTCACATAATTCTGTTTATTGATGTCCTACACCTGTCTGAAAAGTGTACCCTAACGCCACAATCGTCATTACAAACATGTATTTCCTATCTAAGCCACGTTGCACAGTTGGCTTTTTCAAACTAGGAAAACCACGTGATCATTTATGTTTTAGCTTATCCACGTCATCCACTGTGATGTCGAGGTCTATTTTTAGCAGAAATCCCAATCGTTCTTATTCATAGATTTTAAAAGAATGAACAAGTGTTGGTTAACGAGCTTTACTGTCCCAAAATTGAGATACTGTAGACAATCTCCAAGACTTAGACTAAAGTATAATGTTTTTATACAGAAATTATGCACAATTACCCCAAACAGAGGTCAGATATTGTTACATATATTGGATAAAGGCAAACTGTCTGATACTACCCTTAAATAAAAGCACTTATTTTATTACCCATTTGGATTGGTGTTGTTGTTTTTTCAAGTCGAAAAATCGCTTTAATTATATTCAACAGAAACAGCAAATTTACTAGAAGTATTTTAGTTATCTAATGGCAATAACTGCAAGGGGAGAATTGTGTTGCTGTAAATTTGTTGATGATGATGATAATAATGATTGAGGATGATTCAGGATGGTTGATGAGAATTGGGGTGCTTGTGGTGGTGGTGGTGATGATGGTGATTGTTGTTGTTGACTATGATGATGATGATGTTGATGATGATGATGTTGATGATGATGATAATGTGATGATGATGGTGATGATGATGGTGATGATGATGTTGATGATGATGATAATGTGATGCTGCTGCTGCTGCTGCTGCTGATGATGATAATAATAATAATGATGATGATGATGATGATGATGATGATGATGATGGATGATGATGATGATGATGATGATGATGATGATGATGATGTAAATACATGTATCATATTAGGCTATGAATTTTGAAGATCGGACTCCAAAGTCCAGAAAAGTCTACAGTTTAAAAAAATCTATCATGGAAGCAACTACTGCGAATATGATGCAGCGGAAGTAAACTATGAAAAATCACACAAACACAACATCGGAA